>CM066325.1:53193764-54618228 GCA_033807775.1 Saussurea involucrata
TGTTGCTACTTATTTTTCATAATCTTATGTTCCTGATTTGTGATTTGTCCCCATTATGTTTTTGTCTAGATATGTCATTTTGTTGCATGCAACTTACATGGTCTCTCTGACTGAGATATAGTTAGCACAATGGCGAGCAATAAGTCTTGTCTACTTGTATATTACTACTTGGTTCAACCATCTCATGTTTGTTTGTTTTTCTTCATATTTTGATGCTAAGTCTGTATGCTTTTGTGTGTTTAGTCTCAAAATACTTTTATGGAGAAGATAATGAAATCTTTTATAAAAGAAAAAACATAATGAATTTTGTACGTATTTCATCTTTTTCAAACGTTGCAAGGATAAAAAAAGAAAACAAAATAAGATGATTTATTTGTATTTTGAACATTTTGAACGTTGATGCAGGAGTGGTTTGGTCATAAAGCAAAGAACAAAAATCAAGGATATGAGATTTAATGTCCTGGTACTGAGAAGATGGATAAATGGAGACTGCACCACCAGATGGAGGTTTTTATGTTTGTAGCTGGATATTTGTTTGGCGTAGGCCTTTTCAATGTTTATTCTATATTTGATTTTCTGTTTATTTAACATGGTCCTGTTTTTGTTCATGCTTGCTACAATCATGTGAAGTTTTGTTGACCAAGTTTTGCACTTGCTTATATTAATGGAAATGAATGAAAAATTATTTGGTTTTGCTTTTGCTAAGGTATCTTGGTTATGTGTGTATGCATCTATAAATTGGCTTTGAGTATTTTTCTTATGGTGTGTATGACATTGTGGATATCTGAATAAGAAAAAGGATTTCATGTATGTTATTTTGTCTTGTGGGATGATTGTGACTCATATATTTGCAGGTGATAAGTTATTTTGATAATCTATTTTATATTATAAAATATTTAAGTAGAAGTGTTAAAAACAAAAAATTGACATTAGTCATATATATTTCCATAGATTCGAATACATATTTTTAAATGTGTTTGAATGTCATGTAATAAACAATTGATTACTAAAGTTATAAATGATGTGAGCCTCAAGCCGTAGGCTTCAAGATAAGCCACAACGTTTTTTAAAGTGTTATTTATGACGATAAATCTCTATATCGTGTATATCTATGCCACCATTGGTAAAATTTGTATATCATCGACTGAGTACATTGGTAATACCACTCGATCCAATCCACGAATCAATTTGGTTTATATGGCAAAAACACATTTGCATTGTTATATTATTTCTTATATTTATTAACAATTAACTATGAGGGGTGTTTGGGATTGCTTATTTAAAACAACTTATGCTTATTTTTAAAAGTGTTTATCATCTTATGTTGTGTTAAAAAAAAGTTGGGGTAAAAATATAATTTAAACAAATAAGTTAAAATGGATTAACTTATCAAAAACAACTTATTTGTGGTGGGAAAAAATCATAAGAACTTTCCTTTTTTCCAGTCTAAACACTAAAAATAACTTAAGTTGAAAAAAATAACCAATCAAAAACACCCCCTAAGCTTGGTTTTCAAGATGTTTATCCGGTAAGCTCTTATCATTAATACTCAATAGTCAAAATTTTCATTTAAGTTATTTGGTAAAGTTTTAGTCAACAACATTGTATGCAACGTTTTATCCGATAAGTGCAATGAACCAAGAATTTCAAAGATATATTACAAAAAATTAGATGTTTAAAAATTGAATGTCTCGCAGCATTGCGCGGGTACACGGCTAGTATTACCTAACTGAGTTTTTAGTTTATAAGATCAGGAATTGTGCATCTTTATACAAAAAGATTACAATAAATTGTTACCATAAAGTTAGACAAGCTAACAAGTTCTGTTTTTAGTTGCAAGATAAAATTGACTAATCTAACAAGGCTCGATGATAAGTAAAGTATATATATTCTATTAACTTCTTATATGACATTTTTTGAAGAGTGTTTAATAGCACGTTTGTCGTTAAATGTTTTTCAAGAAGTGTCTCGTAAAAAGTCAAACAAGACAATATTTCTTAAGTCTATTTGGTTGTTCAACTTCATTATAACAACCAAAAATGGAACTTGTTAGGTTGTTTAAAATCGTTATAACAAGTTATTGGAATGCCTTCCTATAAGGCACCCAATTGTTGGTCATATGACTTAAATGTCCCGTTAAGTACTCTTTTTGGACGTTCAGACATAATAACTCACCACTGTAT
Source organism: Saussurea involucrata (assembly GCA_033807775.1). Lineage (NCBI taxonomy): Eukaryota > Viridiplantae > Streptophyta > Magnoliopsida > Asterales > Asteraceae > Saussurea > Saussurea involucrata. Next base: position 53,195,948 of record CM066325.1, read on the forward strand.
TATCAATTGTTAAAGGATCATGGAAGACAAAGTTTATCAATTTCTGTAAAGGGGGCGCTTTATGTAAATCTCATAAGTAGTTATGTTAAATATACAAGACGAAAGAACAAAAAAAGCAAAATATAGAAAATGGTTGTGGATTCAGACGTTGGTCTACTGAACACATAACAAAAGAGAGACATGGTCGCTTGGAAGCATAAGAGTAGGGAAAGTGTCCAAATCTCACCAAAGGGTTATTGGACAGTGATACCCAAAGTATCATTAGAATCCAACCTCTTATATTATATACTTCAAAAACTTAAGACGTTCTAATGACATAGTTGTTTTCTACGTTACATAGGGTAGAAGAGCATTTTTGGTAATATACATTTTGCAAAAACTCTTCCTAATTTACCTTTGGTCCCAAACACACCTCTACATTCCAAACTTGTTAGAGAAACCTTCTAAAGTTCTATGGTTTCCACTTTTTTAGAAGCTATAGGTCTTTACGAAAACATAATTGTTCTACTTCTTTATGTAAATGATAGATACATGTACATCCTACCCCATACACTATTTTCAAGTGGGATATACCGGGTTTGTTTGGTTTAATATTAGAACATAGAAGTTCTTCAACGGTGTTCATGTTACAACAAATTATTGACAAGGGTTCAATGTTTATTTTGTGTTGCTAAAAAACAGTAAACCGAAGCCAAAGATTTATTTTGCACATGGTGCATACAAGAAATCGAAGTTGTAGATCACTTTTTCCTACATTGTCTCTAGACAACGTTGATTTATTCAAATGGTGGGATCGACAATGGATTATTTCGTCTTCCATCATCCAATTGGCAATCTGGGATGGGTCCATAAAATTTGAAATTGTGGAAACTAATTGCATCTTGTGCAATTTGGATTACATGGACCACAAGAAACGATATCATCTTTAACAACAAAATAAACACACGGGTTGTGTATCGCATTGACGGTTAAGATCAAAACTTTATAGTAGTTACACGAATGACAATGGGGTTCATGGTTTCAACTACATAATTCACTTTTAACATGATGCAAGGAGTTGTATAGAAGAACTATTTAGAGTGTAACTTTTATCATCACGGACTAGTTGGTCGTTTGTCGTAAATATGTGGACAAACGTAAAAAGGCATTTGATCAAAAATTTGAATAGTTGATTCTGACGTTTTTTAACAGTCGTTGAAATTATTTATTAATTCATTTTTTTGCTAAAAGAACTTGAATAAATTATGACTAGTAGAAGACGAAAGACTACTTTTTAATTGAATGTTTGCATCTCAATAGGTTAATTTTTGAATGAAGCACATATAGCAAGGTGTATATTTTTAATATAAATTTTTGTTATCCAAGAGGGACCAAAAACAACATTTTGATATGTGTTTATGTTCTTATAGATGCATAAGATATTTTGATATGTGTTTATGTTCTTATAGATGCATTAGATACGTATATAAATATACTCATGTACATAATGCACCAAGATATAAAATTTTATTATAAAGTAAAATAGAAAATTAATGTTATTCCTTGTTAAGAAAGAAATCTAAAATTTATAAAGTATTTTATTATATTAGTATGACTACCATTTATGTTGTATTTGATCGTGTTTATCAGCCGGTTTATGAAATTCAAACCTAAACCTTTTAGAAGATGTAAACACGTGTCTTAATAAACAATACATAATACTTAATAAGTTACTTTTAAGAGTTCATCAAATATTTTATAGAAAGACTCAAATAAAAAAGACAAACGTAAAAGTAAATTATTCATATGTGAATCATTAATAAACAAAAAAAAATCGTTTGAATATACATATGTGAACCCACATTCATTTACCTACCTTTTTACCAAATATTTGTATGAAGATGATTATACAAGCCCACATTTCCTTTTCCGACGAGTCATGTGCATGCCGGCCAACTGAACGCTACTAGGGTGTTCTTCAGTTAAAAAATTATGTTCATGAAAGGTGCAACCATATCAATTTGTTTTGTGCTACCATATATATTTTTAAACTACAATAAGAACACAAGTTTTATTTGATAGATCTAGTTGGCTTGGAAAACTTTTATTCTACTTTAGACCCGGGTTTGAGTCTTGTTAGAGCCATTTTTGTAGTTTGTAGCTTTAATTTCATATTTATTATGTTTCAAAAAAATGTAATGATAGGACTCAAAGTTTGAAAAGCAATGTACTAACCATCATACCAATATTGATTTTGAGAAAAATATCTCTATATTTGTTTCTTATAATCAAATGGTGCTACCGTTTGAAAAAAATTTCGGGTCCGCCCCTGCTCTGAACATCTCTCTGTTGTGTTTATTATTATTATATAGTATATCTAGATGTATTTATGAATAGGGTTTCGGTGAGCAATTGAGTTAACGCGAGAAGCATGGGAAACGATTATCAACCCTAGGATGCAATTATGATGAGATACACTGAGATATAATGTACTAGGTCATTCCCTGTATCAAGCGTGATTCATGGATGTGCTTAAGATTAAAGTCATCAAGGGTTCAGATCCAGTTTTCATGTTTTTCGCACGTTAACTCTACTTTTCACACGTTAGTGAATAAAGGGGTATGATGGAGTGAGTGTAGGGAAGCGTAGTTGGAGAAGTGAGTAGAAAATAGCAATAAGGATGGAAACCTACCCACCCGTGACAACGATTAATAAACCAACGCCATTTCCGCGCCCAGCAGTTACTCCTCCTCCTCCTCCTATACTTCCTCTTTCTCTCTCTCTCTCTCTCTCACTCTGTTTTCCCTTCACTTTTCTTCACAAATTTCATCACCATTTTGCTACCAATGGAATCGATCAATAGCAGCAACAACAACCAGATCACGCCACAATCTCACTGAATTTGCCTCCTCCTTTCCAGGTTTCACCACTCAATTTCATGCATCTCTCTTTTCAATCTCAATGTACTTTCATCATGTAACTCATTTTCTTCAATTCTTTCTCTAGATTGATTCCAAGGATTTAGCCAACTGATCTGTTTTCAGATGGGGAAGAAAGGAGCTGGTTGGTTTTCTTCGGTTAAAAAGGTCTTCAAACCTTCCACCAAGGATTTCAATGACAAGGTCAGTTAATTAAGCGTTTGATTTCTTCATGTTATCGCTTAATTTTTTTATTTTTTTTTGCAAGGCCATGTTATCGCTTAATTATTCATACGAATGCATATATTTTGGTTTTTCCTGAAGCATTTTGTTCGTTTTGTTGTATAACTGTGGTTTTAATTAGGGACAACCAGCAACTTTTTACGAATCATTGTTACTCTGATCTCTTCGTCCTTACTGAATACTGATCTGATCAGATAGGTCTACTACAATTGCTAGGCAGAATAAATGTAATGCTTGAATCAACAATGGATTTTTGATTTGATCCTGTTTCATTAGAGCATCTACAACAGTTTTTTCTACAATTTTTTAAAATAGAGAATCAAAAGTCAAAATCTCTAAAAAGAGTTACATTCATCTCCAACAGATTCTCTATTATGGAGATTTTAACACAAGTTATATTAATATAATATTCTCTAATTTATCTTCTCAATACACTTTTTTTAAAAAAAATTAATATAAAATGATAAAAGTTCAATCTCATTGGTGAGATTAAATAAAATAATCATTTTTCTCTTCTATCATCAAGTTATAAAGAATTCTCTAAACTTGTAAAATTTTCATTATAGCAAACAAGATAGCAAAGTTGTTGGAGAGGTTTAGGGAACAAAAACTCAATTTTTTCTATTCTAGCAAAGCTGTTGGTGGAGATGCTCTTAGAGGTTTAAACACACCATTAAGGCTTTATTTGGGATGAAATTAGATGTTCCAAAAAGGTCATATTGCTTTTTCTGCAATTACACTCTATCATTAATCATGTGATCTTTGTCCTTTTGGTTTTTCTTGGAGGAGGTTCCACATTTACTACTATAATCAATGGTCCCCCCACCCTTTCCATTCCACCTTGAATTTTGGCCCAGCAATTCTTGAGATATAACCATCAGGCCACCTATGAATTATGATATCACATCATGCATGTCCCTTGATCATGTGCTTCTTATGTTTATTCACAATCACCATAATCCCTATGCCCTTGTTGATTAACATACATGCTAATACTTGCATATATTAGTACATTTATTCAACATTAAATGAGATTTATTTTGGGGAATTAATCAATTTTATAAGCGATGCTAGAATGGTTTTCGCAAGGAGAATGTGGTGGAGAAACGGCAAGAAGACACGCCAGAGGTTGTTTCATTCGAGCATTTCCCAGCCGAGAGTTCACCGGATGTCACCAATGAGGAGAGTGATGGTGATCGGTTGTCACAGGCGGGTGAAGATCGGAATCATGCTATTGCTGTAGCAGTTGCCACCGCTGCTGCAGCTGAGGCCGCTGTTGCTGCCGCTCAAGCTGCTGCTAAAGTTGTTCGTCTAGCCGGTTATGGCCGCCACTCTAAGGAAGAAAGAGCTGCTATACTCATACAATCATACTATAGAGGATATTTGGTAAGTATGCCCTCTCCCCCAAATTAGTCCTCTCTTAAATTTGAAATTTTCCATTCTTCTTGAATTGGTTCTGATAATCTGATATATACGAATCCTTCCCAGATAAACACAACAAGTTTCTTTTTTATGGTTGTCCCAAATTAAATGAAATGTTCCATTTTCAGCAAAATTTCATCCTCAAATTACTTGTAATTGATTGCATTGATTTTGCTCAGCATAATTTCTATATCTTGTCATTGTTAAAAGGGTATTTTAGATAATTTCAACTCTAGTACTAATTCATCAGCTAATATATTTCCTGAAAAGTCAAAAACTAAGTGATATGGGGTCTGTGAAATCATCTACGATGTTGATAGGTAATAGAATTGGAGTTGGTTGAATATATTTCCTGAAGTAACTTCATCTTTTTTTTTGTAAGACCCGCATAGCTAAGTTGTTATATCAAGCGGTCAAAATACAAAATATAGGTCAGGACCGATATTTGAAATAGCGGATATATCAGTGGTATATCGGTCCAAAAATATCGATTCATATAATATTTCTTAGAATTATATATATAATATATATGTATGCATCCATAAATTAACATATCATATGCATTAACTAAAAAATATAATTTCGACATCAAAACATCAACTAAACAAGTTTCACAAAACAAAATAGGAAAAGTGTTCATAAACGAGCTAATCACAAGCAATAGGTTCGGTGGCTGTGAAGATACTGTCGACTGATAGGTAGAACCGTAGAAGAGAACGATGGAGAAATGGAAACCTAACTTAGACAAATTGACTATCATTAAAAAAAGCCCAAGTAAATATATAAAAGCCCAATAATCATTAAAAAAGACCCAAAAAACCATCTCCAAAATATCGGTATATGATACCAATATTTTTGTCAAAAAATCGCAGCAATATCGGCAAATATCACCGATATTTTACCACCAATATTTCATTCAGGTCCAATATCCGATATATCAGATATATCGCCGATATTAACAGCATACCGCATAGAAACATGCCACCTCACAGACCCTATATTCGAATAGCTGAATTTGATTGGTTATTGATATGGGTGATCCAATCTGCAGGCTAGACGTGCACTACGAGCATTGAAGGGACTGGTGAGGTTGCAGGCACTAGTAAGGGGCCATAACGTGCGAAAGCAAGCTCAGATGACAATGCGGTGCATGCAAGCCCTGGTACGTGTGCAGGCAAGAGTCCGTGCACGCAGACTCGAGTTGACACATGAGAAACTCCATAAGAAAGCCGCGGAAGATGAAAGAGTGACAGCACCAGTGAAACCACAAGTTGACAATAGAAACCAAAGCTTTGAAAAGATCAAAGAAAGTACTTTGAGAAAACAAGATGCAGAAATGAAGAGAGAGCGAGCTCTTGCTTATGCGTTTGCGTACCAGGTTGGTATACATAATAACTTTTCGAGTATGTTTTAGCTTTAGGTTATGTTTGGCAATGTGGTTCATAATTTAGTTGTTCGCCAATAAGCTAGTGTTAGCTGAAAAACTAGTCATATTTGGTAAAAACTAGATGATAAATTAGATAACAACGCGAAATGACCTCAAAAGAAAATATAAAGGGCATTTATACAAAATACAAGAAGATAATTGAAAAAATGTATACGAAGTAACTTTTCAAAAAGTTGGCTTATAAAAGCATCTCCAACGGTTATGCTAAAAATTTCTATAATAGAGTATCAAAAGTCAAAATCTCTAAAAAAAAGTTACATCCAAACAGGATTTTTAATGGTTTACCAATCTGGGTTTTTTTCAATAAGTTCAAAAGATAAGCTAGCTTATGGCTTATCAGATCGAGTTTTTTCAGTAAGCTTAAGAAATAAGCTAGCTTATGGTTGCCAAAATGATATCTTATGCATTTACCCGGTAAGCGCTTACCAGGTAAGAGTCGTCACTCTCACTTACCGGGTAAGATTCTCCAACCTTATCATCACTCTTGCCGGGTAAGATTCTTGGCCCTTATCATGTTTATCTGGTAAAGTCAATGACCCGGTAAGCATTTAGTAAACGGTTCCTAAGATTCTTGTTTCTTATAACAGCAAGAGCAACAGCAACAACATTTCTTGCATCCGGAATCTGACAAGACCGCATTATATCCCGGCAATGATCATGGAAAACAACAATGGGGATGGAATTGGCTCGAGAGTTGGATGGCATCACAACCCTACCACGCACGGCCTATTGGGCCCAACGAGGGATCCTACCTAACCCTAGCCACAAACGACGATGTGTCTATTAAAACAGTAGAAATGGATCTTGTCACACCCTTGAGCTCCGACTACATCACCACGGGCCGGCTTAGTGGGGAGACACTCGACTCCGCACAACACTCTCAGTCACAACGCCAGTCGTCGACTTCGGACCAAGTCCCAAGCTATATGGCCCCAACCCAATCAGCCAAAGCCAAGGTCCGGGCCCAAAACTTAGGAAAGCACAAAGGTCAGCACGTTAAAAAGGGAGGACCCGCTAACGGGCTGGCCTTTGACACGTCAAGCTCCGGAGGCAATGTAAGTTATCAGGTCCCCCGAAGCCCAAGCCCGAACCCGAAAGGTTATGGGATTGGGTCAAACGGTGTTAGAGGTCAACCCAAATGGTCAACGGGCTACAGCCCAGATTCTAGTGGAGGTGATGATGGATCAATGGGACGTTATGGGTGGAGACACCATTTTGGATGATTATGTTATACAGATGGTAATAATTAGCCCTCCCTCCTCTTTTGGTATGGTAATTGTTTGTGTGATATCATTTCCCTTATCAAAGTTGTCAATACATGTTTACTTTGTTTGCCACTTTTATTTATATAATTATGTTTTATTTTTGGGTTAATCGGATATTTTGACTTGTATTAGATGTTCAAGATGTTAAATTATAGGTTTGAAACTAATTCTTATAGCGATGAACCGTATAAACAATCAAACACAGCATTAACATGATTGAATACATCATAGCAATGAAATACTTAAAATTTTTAAGATCTGAATAAATTCTGAAGCACCACACATGCCATGTTAGTGTTATCATCACCATCCTCAACCGTCTCCTAATCCAAACTCGCCGTCACAACCTCCAAAAGCTTACCAGACCCAAACCGACAGATCTGACTACTCTGTCTTCTGTCCCGAATAAACCTCAATATTCATCCCACCATATTTATCCAAAAACTTATCAATGTTGTTTTAGCCTAATTCCACTGCTTTGAGAATTTTTTTTCTCGATTTCGAGGAACTTTTAAAAAAAATCAATTTCGAGAGAACTTTTCGGGTTTTTTTGGTTGATTTTAAGAGTTTTTTTTGGGATTTTTGGTTGATTTTTGAGTTTTTTTTATACGGTTGCACTCTTCACACGACTAAAAAAATTTACCCTTCGCCGGACGAACGATACGGTGGCACGTGCCACCGTATGCCCAAGGCTAGGTCCGCCACTATTGAGTGTGTCGAGGTTGGATTATATGCTCGGCATCAGGGTTTTGTGTTCAAAGTGAATGGCTTCAAATTCTTTTGGAGTGTCCAAGGGTTAAGTTGGGAGTCCTCGTTGTCAACGATGAGTAGGAATTGGGGTGGGTTACACTTATGGAAACAAAGGCCAACAACTCTTTGTTTTTCCGGGGGGAGAGAGTCGCGTGAATGCTATGCAAAGCCTTAGACGAAAGTGCATCCTTGTATAATTACAATTAGCATGACGCTCATTCGGTTGTTTGAAATCACAACACTTGAACTTGATCACTTTCGTTCTTTCTTCAAGGCAATAAAACGAGATTGAGCGGATGAGATACAACTTCAGTAAACACACTCTATATTCTAAATAAAATCTTAAAATGGATCGAGTTATGCTCATAAGAAAATTAAGCTTCATCATTGGTAGGACCACAAATGGATCGAGAGAGAACACTTATGAGTCTTTGGATGAGTTGACCCTTTAATCCTACGTAATTTTTTTCAACTACTTTCATCTTCCTTCGACTACATTTATTTACCTTTATTTTCAAATCAATCTTCCCTAAGTCATTTTCACAAACTTCTACATACATATAATCACTTTTATATGCATTAATTTGTTAAAGTTTCGGTTATGATAATAAAAAATAGGTAAATAAAGGTAGTTGAATATAGATGAAGGTATGAATTTAAATGAATGTATATGAAGGTTTTGTTCACACCTTCTCACCATAACTAAGGGGCCGTTTACCAAACGCTTACCCCGGTAAGCGCTTATCGGTAAAATTAACACTATCACTTGCTTACCGGGTAAGATTTTAGTCCACCAAAACGCTATCTGTATGCAACAATTTTCCCGGTAAGTGCTAACCGTGGTAATAGTTTCGCCGTCACTTACCGGGAAAGACTCTTGGTCCTTGCCTTGGCTCTTACCGAGTAAGATTCTTGGTTGATGCCATATCCATCCGTAAGGTAATGTGACTTGGTAAGCGCTTACCCGGGTAAGCGTTTGGTAAACGGCCCCTTACTCTTGCTCTCACCAGAACCCAACCCTATTTGTATACACAGAGAGACGGCAATGGCTCTTCTTACTTGATAATGATAGGGTTGTAAACGGAACAAACACGAATGGAGGCTTTGTTGGATCAAGACAATGACAATAACCAAAGTTTATAGATAATTCTGAGAAAAGTTCACACTTTGAAATGTACATGATCAAACCTATTTATAGACACCGAACGGGTGCCTTGTGTTGTTTTATGAACAATCACACCTTTCCATAAATAACTACCTATACATAAACTATATATATGTATATTTACATACTATTTAAACATAATTGAGATTAATCTAACATTCACCCCCTTAATCTCGATTATGTTGAAGGATGTCTTTAACTCCAAGTAGTTATCTCATAGTGACAAATCTCATCCTTGGTAGTGGCTTTGTCAAGATGTCAGCCCGTTGTAGTTCTCCGCTGATGTGTTCAACTGCTAAGTCTTCTTTCTCGACACATTCTCGTATAAAGTGATACTTTGTATCAATGTGTTTGCTTCTTCCATGAAACACCGGATTCTTCATTAGTGTTATTGCTGACTTGTTGTCAACATAGATAGTAATCTTTTCTTCCTTTGTATCGGTAATCTTGCTGAGTAGTCTTTTTAACCAAAGTGCTTGTGTTGCTGCTGCTGTTGCGGCAATAAATTCTGATTCACATGAGGATAAAGCTATTGTACCTTGTTTCTGAGTGCTCCAACTGATAGGCGAGTTTCCAAAATAGAATGCTATTCCAGTTGTTCCTTTTCCTTCTTGTGTGTTAACACCGTAACTGCTATCACTATAGCCTTGTATCTTATTTCCTCCTTCATGTCTATAAGTTATGCCATAGTCTTTTGTTCCTTTGATATAACGCAACACCTGCTTGATTGCTTTCATATGCTGCTCTTGTGGATCTTGCATGAAACGGCTAAGTAATCCAACTGAAAAACTCAGATCTGGCCTTGTGTGTAGTAAGTATCGTAAACATCCAATTAGACTTCGATATTCAGTGGCGTCTATGGATTTTTCTTTAGTTTCTTTTGTAAGTTTGAGACCTGGTTCCATAGGTATTTTTGCTTCATTGCAATCTAACAGCCCTGTGTCTGTGAGTATCTTGTTTGCGTAGCCAGTTTGCTTTATTGAGATTTCACCCTCCTTTTGTGTAACCTCAATGCCAAGATAATAAGCAAGTAACCCTAGATCACTCATGTCAAACTTCTTCTTCATTTGATCCTTGAAAGCTTCAATATCTTTCTTTGATGATCCGGTAACTATTAGGTCATCAACGTATACTCCGATCAATAGTGTTGATGCGTTGTTTGTTCTTGTATAGACTGCTTGTTCTAATGCGCATTTCTTAAAACCAAGTGTCTTTAACGTGTTATCTAACTTGGTGTACCATGCTCGTGGAGCTTGTCTTAGTCCATAGAGTTCTTTCATGAGTCTATAAACTTTTCCTTCGTTTGCTTCCTTTATAAAGCCTTCTGGCTGTGAGACATAAACTTCTTCTTTCAATTCTCCTTGCAGAAATGCTGACTTTACATCTAGATGATGTATTTCCCATTTGTTATATGCTGCAAGAGCCAATATCAGTCGTATTGTCTCGATCCGTGCTACTGGTGCAAAGACTTCATCAAAGTCTATGCCATGTTCTTGAATATATCCTTTGGCTACTAGTCGTGCCTTGTGCTTCACTATTCTTCCTTCAGCATCCCTTTTTGTCTTGAATACCCATTTTAAACCAATTGCTTTGTGATCCTTTGGCAAGGTGGTTAGCCTCCAAGTATTGTTCTTGTTGATAGAGTCAATTTCTGCTTTCATAGCTTCAATCCACTTGTCATCCTTTGCTGCTTCCGTATAGTTTCTTGGTTCGTCTTCTACAAGCAATAATTCTTTCGTATTGGTATATATGTCACTTACGGTTCTGTAACCTATTACAGGCGTATGATCGATTCTTGAATTTGTTGTAGAAGGTGTATCAACTTCTAAATCTGGTGAACTGATGGTGGATTGTTGTGGGCTATATTCATGAGTGGATATCTGGGAATTGGGTGTAGTAGGTACTTCATCATCTGAATCATTGTTACCATGTGTAACATTATTCTCGAAATCTTCACTTTCGTTCGAGATATATTGAGTACCAGGCGTTTCATTATTCCCTATAATGAAATCAGTCCATTATGGACAATCTAGATTGAAATCTTTGGTATATTCCGTCCAATTCCATGTTTCAACTTCCTTGAATTTTACGTTTCCAGTAATCTTCTCGTCAATTTCCTTGAAATGATCTTTGACTCCTGTCATGTGATTGCTTGCACCGTTGTCTAAATACCATAGACTTTCATCATTTGAAATTGTCTTGCTTGGTTCGAAAATCTCTTCGTTCAAGTGAACCTTCGGGTTTTCTTCAACAGTTGCCATAAGCAGTGTTGGTTCTAAGTCTTCTTCAATGAGATTAGACTGTTCTTTCTCTTCATCGTTCTGTGGACATCTGGTTGCATAGTGTCCAAATTTCTTGCATTTGTAGCACTGTACTTTACTCTTATCAGGAGTAAATTTCTTTGTAGTGCTGTTCGGTTCTTTCTTGTAGTTGTTCTGTTGAGATTCCCAATTTTTCCTTTCTGGTCTGAATCTGTTAATCCCTCGGCCTCGTGATTGGTTAAATCTGCCATGACCACGTCCTCTGTAAGATTGGCCTCGATATTCATGTCGTGTGAACATCAATCTATCATAAGTATCTACAACTCTTTCTTTCTTATGTTTAAGTCTTTCTTCAAAGGTCTTCAGTCTCCCGATTGCTTCGTCTAGAGACATAGTATCTAAGTCTGAGTATTGTTCAATGGACGCTACAATTTGAAGAAATCGGTCGGGTACTGCATTTAGTAACTTCCGAACGAGAGTGGAATCTTCATATGTCTGTCCCAAGCTTGCTGCTTTATTTATAATACTCGTTAACTTCATAGTGAATGAATCAACTGATTCATTTTCTTTCATCTGTAACATCTCAAATTCCGTCTTGAGTGTTTGTAATCTTGCCTTTTGGACACTGGTTACTCCAACGTGTCTGGCTTTCAGTGCATCCCAAACTGCCTTTGCAGTCTTGTATTTTGAAATGAGAAGCAATTGATCTTCTGGTAGTGACTGATAGAGATAAGCAGTAGCGGTCTTATCTCTCCTCACATCGTCTTTTGTTGTTGATTGTGGTTCAATTGCTTCCCAAAGATTGTTTGCTTCCAAAATAATTTGCATTCGAATTGCCCATGTTGTGTAGTTTGTTGAACTTAACATCGGACATTGAAAGTGAGCACTAGGACTCATTTCCTTGCAAATTTTGGAATTTCCTTCTTGACTTTCTTTCCCAGTCATAATTTTTAAATAAAATTTATATTAAAAATTTGTTAATTCTCTTTTTTTTAACTTATTACCAAAATTATTTTTAGTAATTTATTAAAAAAATTAGAACAAACAAAATTTGATAAAAAAGCTTCTCCCCTTTTTTATATTTATTTAAAAGGAAGACACAAATAATCTTTGCTTATAATAGTGGGAAAAGAAAAATGAAAAGAAAAGGGAGGAGAAAAGGGGCGTACGGTTTTAGGCCGATCCCTTGTGTCGATTCGATTTTTGCACCGATTTCTCTGGTGTCGATTCGTCCTGAATTGATGATGATATTTCGATTCCACTTTGTGAATCGATGGAGTTTTTCTTGATTCCTTCTGAATCGATAATGTTCTTCGATTTTTTGGTAAAATCGCAACCTGTTCTGGTATGTAATGATCGGTGGTTACTCCTTTCCGACCTGGGTTCGATTTGAACAATTGATCTCCTATCGATTGTTCTATGAAGCGACGCTTGCTGCGTTTTCTGCTTTAAAAATCGATGGTCTTTCTGACCAAATGATTTTGCCGGATGTTGTTCCGGTACCGATTTGATGCTAGTAGGCGGTAGAATCCTTCTGATTTCGGCCGCCCTGGGTGTTCTCCCTAAGATTCTGATTATCCCAAATGATCACTGTGATGATGATAAATCGTTAATCTCTAGTGGTTTCGGTGACTATCTCTATCTCTCTATCTCTCTCGATTTTGTGTGATAATCGGTAGATGATGAGAACTTTGGTTGATAAACCAAATGCTCTGATACCAAATGTTGGATCAAGACAATGACAATAACCAAAGTTTATAGATAATTCTGAGAAAATTTCACACTTTGAAATGTACATGATCAAACCTATTTATAGACACCGAACGGGTGCCTTTGAACCATCGCAATGGTTCACTAAGGGTTGTGTTGTTTTATGAACAATCACACCTTTCCATAAATAACTACCTATACATAAACTATATATATGTATATTTACATACTATTTAAACATAATTGAGATTAATCTAACAGGCTTGTATATATGTAGCAATATGTAATGTCTTAAGAGTTATAGGAATGTCTTTGTAGCAATGTGTAATTGTCTTAAGAGTTATAGGAATGTCTGTTTTGATAAGCTTCATGACTTGGTCAAGCATCTCCTAAGATTCGACACGCGGGATGTCGAATGAGCTCCCACTATGCAAAACCCTTCAACAATACCAACAAATTAACACAGTTACGGTTATCTACGACTCTTAACCCAGAAAAATCTTCGCAATATAAAGAAAACACTTCAGGCCAACCGTACCGATATCATCCACACATCTAGACCCACAGTTTTAAAACGCGTCACATTAAGGGTTTCACACACAATTTCACCTTCTTAAATGAACGGATTCTACCGAAGTTAACGTCACAACAACATGAATCTCTTAATAAATGACGACGCTCAATTCGCTAACTGGTCACAAGATAAATCTTGAATTTCACCTTAAACCCGCAATTAAGATTCTCTTCAACAGATTACACACAATTCTACGATCACCTTCCCAACACAAAATACGTCTAAGGCAGATATCACTTTCTCACATAAATTATACTGACCACGATCCATTGATAACAATCAATTCACACGCTCTTACCACAACGCTACCCTTCGAAGTATTTTGCCTACTCCGAAATCACCCGGAACACTCCCCCGCCGTCAGCCACACGTCAACTTACCAAACAAGAGCAAAGACTACCATCACACAAGTATTTATAAAGTCAAAGACTGAGACTACACGAAGACGCCATCCTTCCTAAACTGTAACACTAAGGTCACGAATCACCCCCATTTTTCCACTCTCGAAACTGTGCACATTCTTAAGCGCGAGGTCCCTCACTACTTAGCGAGTTCACAGCCTTCATGCATGACAACACAATGATTTAAATCTTTTTACACACTTGAAATACTCCACAAAACAAGGTTTGATATGCATGACACGACACCTTCATAAAGAACAACCACACACACACCGATCTCAAGGATCGCTCACACGCAACCTTGTCCATCAATTGAAAGTGCATTCACTGAAATTCTCTTCGTGCAAAATTTTAAAAACACAGCAAAATCACCCACACTGGGATAGTCGACCGACTCTCACACTCGCTGATATGTCAACAACGTGTTCATATCGTTTTTCACCCAAAACCATGCGATCAAATATTGTTATGATTTTTACAACAAAGTTTAACTCACTCGCAAAAGAAGTGAAATAATTCACCATTTCTCCAAGTTCGAAATTTATCACACCATGTAAATAAATTTATCTTTTTCTTCAAGCACACTCTTGCACACGCCAACTCATTTTCAAAACCAGAAGTTTACAAGGCACACACACACTCACACATTTTGACATGAAGGACTCAGGTAACTCGTTTGAAAACGCAATGCATGACTCACTTTACATTGAAGGTTATTCGCTCAAGCAAGGTCAACCGTTTGCAGTTACAGCAAATCAACGTCGACATCCTACTTCCAACCAAACATCAAGTTCCTTACATTTGAAACAATCATTGGTACCGGTACTTCTCCACACACTTGGATGTTCCAACCCCACAGTTACCACCTGACCACTAATTTGTAAAATATACGGCTTCACCTCAACCCTAGATAGGTTAACCAACTCTAGTGTTACCAATCCATGTGTCTATCATTTCTCAACCACCCTTGTCACTCTTCCACTGACTAGAGTGTAAGAGAGCACATCTGTACTAACCAATCCTTGAGTTAAAACTCTCAGGATCTCAATCCACCTACATCGGGAACTCCCAGAATAAAGACCCATCAGGGATTAGGAGCTCACTTCCAACCAATTATTTTCCTTAAAAACCCTAAGGATTCTACTTCACATGGACACTCACACCAAACATTCAAACAATACACCTTCTAGATAGTGTCATCAACCACACCATCAATAATCTACATAACACACTAAACCGTTGCCTTTATGACAAGGTTAAAACTTTACACACTGCCGTCAATCTCTACACTACTGCCGTTTTCCATACACTACTCATATTCTCCACACACTAGCCACCACACTCCACACAATACTAATATCCGAACAACGGTAATCAAGCACACCCATGCACCTGTAAA
This sequence comes from Saussurea involucrata, assembly GCA_033807775.1. NCBI lineage: Eukaryota > Viridiplantae > Streptophyta > Magnoliopsida > Asterales > Asteraceae > Saussurea > Saussurea involucrata. Next base: position 53,211,482 of record CM066325.1, read on the forward strand.
TTCATATTGACATTGGCCAAATGTGATTTGAATTTACCTTACATGAGAGTCCTCTCTACCTTCGTCCTAAATTCTCAGTGATTAAGGTCTTCCCTAAAGGCTTCCTATATCTCAACTGTGTCCTCCTACTTCACAGTTTAAGTTTAGGTCCATCCGGTCACCTAAATCTCTTAAACTAGGGCTCTGATACCAACTGCAACAACCCACACTAAAAATACAAGCCATAAGCTACTTCTTTAATTCATAACGCCATAAACGGCTCAACATAGACATACCATCAAGATTACAGTCTGGGTTTGCGAAAATAACCCTAACTACGGCTGAGATCAAAACTACAAAACGAAAGGAAAGCCTTCTAATCCTTCTACATGCAACCTCCGCCTCACGCCTTGCCAAACTTCTAAGCAAGCTTTCATCTACCGGCTTACCTGAAAAGGTTTTAGTTTTGAAAAGCGAGGGTTAGACCATGAGGTCTAGTGAGTTCCCTCCACACCAAGTCACACCATAAATGTCGTAATTTACAAATCAATTATGAAAGAGTTTATACAAATCATAACAAGCACACTTAAAAATGATATGCACACATTGACACATGCTACTGGCACACGCTATAGTCACACACACCGTGACAACGCAATAGAGCACACACGCTATAGTCACACACACCGTGACAGCGCAATAGGGCACACACGATATAGTCACACACACCGTGACAACGCAATAGGGCACACATCGCCCATATATGAAACAAATTCATATATAATTATTATGGGACACATCCCCATTTCACACTAAAGCCAGAGCATGGTCTCACACATTTAAATCACACATATTGTCACACAATTACTCTTCGCTTTGAAATAAAAGCAGTTGAAAAGCAAACAGTTAGATAATAACCATGCCACACACTTACTCTTCGTTTTGTAATAAAAGCAGTTGTAAAACACAGTTAGATAATAATCATCGACCACACTTGTATAAAATGTAGGTTCAGAAAGACTCACCTGAGGTCCCGATTAGGAATTCTTACTCGTACCGATCATCTCTACTCGCACCTACAATTTTAAACCCATCACACATATCGGGTAAGACACACTGGATCCTACTGAGTTTTACTAACTTGAAAAGTCTCAGCTGGAAAATACCAGATCCTAAGTCTCAGACTCTAAATTAAATTAATGAATTCCGGAACTTAAATTAATATCAACCACACCGGGTCCATTACTAACAGTACCGAATTCTACAGCCTAAAATTAATTAAATATCGTCCTAATTTAAAATAAATCTTCCGGATCCACAATTCAGTTAGCCCATTCCGGGTCCACAAAATAAATAGGCCGATCCGGATCCATACAACACTCCGGTTCTTAGGCCCAACCAATAAATGAATTCCGGATCAATAATCTCAAAGCCCACTACCAAATTCCGATTCCATATTGAAACAAGTTCCGGGTCTTCATGAATTGAATTCCGGATCAGGCCCAATTTATTAAGCACCGGCCCAAGTTCCGGATTGCCTAACAAAGTTCCGGATCCTTTAATATAATTCAGGATTTCGGCCCATCTAACCACACTCCGGATCTCACCAAGTCCACTCCGGATCCACTATTAAATTTTCAATACCGGAACTCAAATGGCCCATACTGGATCTATTATGAGTTTCGGATCTCCTATGCACAACACCGGATCTGCGGTTTGACTTAAATAATTCTGGATCCATTTGGATTCCGGATCCGACTCCTGGGTTTTTACCTATCGAACTACAGGGATCTCAAATGTTGAAATTAACCAATTCAAACAGTCCCAAATTTAATGACAAACTATTAGGATTAAGGAGTCACTATTACCAGCCGATTAGTGGACTAAACCGTCCAATTCCTTGCATAACATTTATTTAGAAAACACCCACTCCATTTCTATTCTTACCAGAGGATAGCAACTACAAATCTCAACATTTAGACTCTTGATCACTATACTAAAATAATAATCAAACGAATGATGGTTACCTTGAATTGATGATTTCCACACACCTAATTGAAGACCTTGATGAAACCTTCTTCTCCAATCGTTCTTGAGACCACACTCTCTCCTTCTCTGCTATTTTCTCTCTGAGCCGCCCCATACATTCACAAAACGATTGTTCCTAGGGTTTTGAGCCTAATATTGGTGTTTAAATACCTTCCACCCAAATTACAATTCAGACCCTCGATGTTTAGTCTTCACACTTTCACCCCAAAATTAATCTTTATTCTAAATCAAAACACGGTTATTACAAGTATCGCTGGCCATATGGAGGATTGAGGAAGAAGATGATAATAGGTTGGGAGTGATCTGCTGTATAATATAGAACAATGTATTACATGATGTGATTGGTGAAAATCTTGGCAGCTTTTAAGAAAGCTCCTTTGTCCGAGTCTCTCACAAACAAAAACACAATCAATTGGAAGCTTATGAAGATGGGTGATTTAAGTTCATCTAGTGAAATAAGCTCTTTAATTCAAGAATTTTGGTGAAATGGAGACCACCCAGAAACAAGGAATTTTAGTAGGTGCTTGCTTCAGTACTCAGTTCATACACCAGAGCCCAATTCACACAGCTTTGATTTAACGCAAACTGTTGTGGGCTTCACCGGATATGATGACCGGAAAGTTAACTAGGGAGGCAACATTTCGTTGGAGAAGGAAGGGGGTGTTATATTCATGTGTGTGTGTGTATATATATATATATATTATAATATATATATATATATATATTATAATATAATTTTAGGTTTTTTAAATGAAAATAAAAAATATTAAAAAGACAAAAATACCCCTCATTTAACGATCACTCTTTAACGGAGTTAGTGATAAGGGACCATTTTCAGAGTAAAATGTAAACCATAAGGATTCTTTCTAGACTTATCAAAGTTCAGGTCCCATTTTCAAACTTTTCATTAAACCTCAAGGACCAAAATTAGAGTTTACTCTTTTATATATATATATATATATATAGAGAGAGAGACTTGAGATCACGTGAGACCAAGTTATTTCCGTGAGACCCGTGAGACCACAAAAATAACACTAAACCTTCACAGCAAAAGACTGTGAAGGTAAACCTTCACAGTGTTTTTGTTGTGAAGGTTCGCTGTTTTTCATACCTTCACAATGAATTGGTGTGAAGGTTTAGTGTTATTTTGTGGTCTCACGAAAACATGTTGGTCTCACGTGAACCCAACCCTATATATAGGGTTGGGCTCAGGTGAGACCAGCCTGTTTTCGTGAGACCAAGTTTTTACACTTGAAACTTCACAGTAAAACACTGTGAAGGTAAAAAAGATACGAACCTTCACAACAAACAGTGTGAAGGTTACCTTGACAGCATTTTGTTGTGAAGTTTCAAGTGTAAAAATTTGGTCGCACTGGTCTCACATGATCCCAAGTCTCTCTCTCTCTCTCTCTCTACCATTGATGAAATTGATCAACGGATTACATGGACGTGGTGGAAAGGTCTATAATAAAGTATGAAATCAGGGGCACGATCGTCAGAGGCAAAAGTGTGAAAGGGTATAATGGGAAAACCGTGATACGAATCCGTTTAGGAAAGATTCCCGATTGCGATAAATTAGGGCTCGATTTAGATAACGATCGTACAAATATAACTGGTTTCACCCTCTACTGTGTGAAAATGATTGGAAACCGAAAACAACGACGTGAAACTCATCAAATAAAAAACAAACTCGAAAAAAATGGCGGTCAATCAACCTGTTGCACCAAGAAGAGGTTAGAATTTCATTTTTTTCTTACTATCTACTTCCTTAAAAAGACCAAGAACATTAACACGCTTAAAAACATGAAACACCCACAGTTAGAAGACCGAGTGAAAGAATACACCCGATAACCCAGTTTCCTTGACGGGACGGCGCTGGACACGAATCCAGGAAAAGGTACTAATACTAGTTACATTAAATTTCTTAATTTCATATAGAATGTGATTAATAGCAACATTTTTTTCTCTAACGATTAGGGGAAAAGAATAAGAAACCATTAATGGAGCCGAATGTTGAAGTTAATAATCAAGGCGAAACACAAAGCCCGATGGAATTGATGACTCAGGTGCATGAAGGTTCGATCATTGAAGGTATGCAAAAATTAAAGTTGGTTGCATAACTGTGAATCATGTGAAAAATCGACCGAATGTGTGCGATTATTTAGCATATGAAACATAGTACTATGAAACGTTTAATATGGTACGACATTTATGAAATATTTTATATAATATCCTTGAAAATTGTGCCACGAACGTTTTTATTGAAAAAGCACTACCATGGATTATGTATCAAACCATTATGAACACTACAACAATATGAACGAAACTATTGTATAAAGCAAAATGCATTATGAATCATGGTTGTAAAAGAAACTATGAAGTTGTTGTGCATTTACTTTTACTAAACTGTTGTTGGAGTATATGCATTTGCTCGTGTCATCGTTGAGTACAGCGGGAAGCAGTATTGCGAAGACGGATGTGGAATCGAAACACATGAAACTTCAGGATAATGGTATGTCAACCATATGGAACAAATAAGTTGTATGAACCTTAAACAACATTGAACTATTAACTTGTTAATATTCTAGATTTGACGAGCATATTGCAAAAACTAGATAGGAGATTTAGTTCGATGAGATTAACAGATGGAGTAAAAGTTACAGATAATGAGGGTATGATATTCATATTACATTTATTCAACAAAACATGGCCACAAAGTTGTTTTATATTTGCAAAATAAAAAAATTTGGTTTCACAAATGGGGTTGGGTTCTGGTGAGAATGAAAGTTATGGTGAGAAGAGTAAAATTGGATTTCTACTGTTGGATGCACATTATGATGAGATGCACGTGATCAATTCTTGTATCAAGCGCGATTCATGGTGTGGGGGTGAGATTAAAAGTAATAAATGGTTCAAATCCCTTCTCATATTCATTATTCTTTTCACCATGCTTCGTGTGTGTATATATATGAGTTAAATGCAAATTTGGTCCTTGTGGTTTAGAAAAGTTAACGAGTAAGGCCCCTGAAAAGAATTTTTAACGAGGGACGTCCCTATAGTTTCATTTTTACAACAGATATGGTCTCTTCCTCTAACATCGTCAATTAACTTTTGTTAGTGGCTCTCTTTTCCCTCAACTTTTATTTTTATTAATAAGTTTAGTCCTCTCAACTACTTTTCAACTTATAGCATATTTGGTCCCCCAAAGTTCTTCATTTTATAACAGGTTTGGTCCCTCCCTCAACTTTCATTTTTAGGATTTGTTGCTTCTCCTTTAATCAATAAAATTTATGGCACAAACATATATCTTCTGAATATAATGGAGAAAATAATTAAAAAAAACATAAATCTTATTAGATATGGCTATTAAAATATTTTATCTTTTCTGAAATTCTATTTTCATAATATCGTATAGTTCAAATAAAATATAATATTAATAAATGTTTTGTTTTAATTAGATGAAAATTATAAAAAAAACACCCCGTTAAAACTAAATAGCCGACAACATGTTAGATAATAAGATATAAAAGTAGAAGTCTAATGAAATAATTTACTAGAACTAATTAATATATAGAAAAATGTTATAGTTGAATAAGATATAAAAATATATGTAAATTAATTTACTTAAACTAGTTAATATATACCAAAAATGGTTATAGCTAAAATGATAAATTAAAAAATATGGTGGATGTTTGGGATTGCTTATTTAAAAAAGTGTGTATTTTTTATAGTAAAAGTGCTTATTAACTTAAGTGTTGTCAAATTGGAGTTTTATAAAAGAGTATTTGGTTTAACTTATGGCGGTACCAAAACACAATAAGCTGATAAGTTGTTTTTTAGGGGGTGTTTGAGATTGTTTATACATGTAAAATGACCAGAAAGTTGATAAGTTGTTTCAAATAAGTTAATAAATTACAAGGAAGTGACTTATCAAAAACTCCTTACACCGATATAAGCATTTATTTTTTCCTTCCATCCAAATACTAAAAACTCTTTATTAACTTAATAATCACTTAAAATAAGCAATCCCAAATGCGCCCTGTATATCAAATATATAGCAATGTTATAATTTAAGATTAACCGGTTGAATATTATTAGTTTATTATGATAATTAGTGAAAAGTTGAGTAGTGTTAAATTATGACATTATTCATCATAATAACACCAATAGTTTTTAACCGGCTAGTGCTAATTATAACATTTTTATATAGTCGGATATTAAGTTTTAGCATTTTTTTCAATTTTCACTAACTAAAACAAAAAAATTATCAAAATTATATTTTATTTGAGCTAAACGATTTCATGAAAATAAAGTTACGAAAAATAAAACAATTTAATGGTAAAATCTAAGCTTAAATGATGGAGGAATGGAGAAAAATAATAGAAATTTTGGATACGAACTTGCAAGCCGAGAAGAGGGTAGCGGTTATAGTTTTAAGTTTTGCAACGAACAAAGGCAATGTTGAAACTGTGACTTACTCAACGTGTTTGCATCGATTTTATCTGTGCTAAAAGACCTCCAAAGTGATGGTTATAATGTGGAAGACTCCAGAGAGTTCAACAACTTTATTAGGTTTGATTTTTTTTTTCATGAAATATGGGAAAATAGATAGGAGATAAAAGGGGAAGCTTCTTGGTATTTTCACTATCTGGGAAAATAGTGAAACAAGTCGTTGAAAAAATTACAAATTCTATAACATAGAGAAAAATGTAAACGCCTCTAAGTTAACGGAAGTTTTAATGGGTGTTAATATGAGGGACTCGATCTATAGCAAAAATGAAAACATTGTGACTGTAACCGTAATTATTTTACTTAAGGGACCTAATCCAAAATTTCACCAAACCTCAGAGACTAAATTTCTAATTTACTTATTTTTTTAATGTTGTTGGTAGGGAATCCATGTTATTGATTCAAGATATATATGAGCTGTAACGGGGTTGACCTTCCGGCCTTCCCCCCTCCATTTTTTTTTATTAATTGGGAATTGATATTAAAGAGGCCATCATCATGTTAGCTACCTACCTATCTCTTTCTAATCTAATTTATAAGAGACTAGGTAACTGCATCGTGCGTTGTACGGTGTATATTAACAGTGTATATGAATATAAGTACGATAAAATATTTAGATAAAGGCCAATGGCGGCTTCTCATTGATTTAAAGTTTTAACTTTGCTTTATATATTGATATATATTAATGATTGATTGTTAGAATAATACGAAAAAATACTCAATCGCTAAAAAATATACACTTTTAAAATAAGTTTTTATTTATAAGCATTGTTAGCTTACTACAAAAAATAATAAAATTAAATAATAAAAAATATATTCCATTAAAATAAGTTTTCATTTATAACCATTGTTGCATTTCATTAAAGTTTTTGGTTATGTAAAAAAATTCAAATAAAAATATATGTTAGATTAATAAAAAAAAAAACTCAATCGCTAATAAAATACACTTTTAAAATAAGTTTTTATTTATAAGCATTGTTAAATTACTACAAAAAATAATACAATTAAATAACAAAAAATATATTCCATTAAAATAAGTTATCATTTATAACCATTATTGCATTGCATTTCATTTAAGTTTTGGTTATGTAAAAAAGAAAATAAATTCAAATAAAACTATATATTAGATTAATAAGAAAAAAAATACTCAATCGCTAAAAATATACACTTTTAAAATAAATTTTATTTATAAGCATTGTTAGCTTACTACAAAAAATAATAAAATTAAATAACAAAAATATATTCCATTAAAATAAGTTTTTCATTTATAACCATTGTTGCATTCCATCTAAGTTTTGTTTATGTGAGAAAAAAAATTCAAATAAAAATATATGTTAAATAATAATAAATATTTAATACGAATACAGGGTATAATTATATATATTGTTGTTAAAAATGTGATGTAAATAATATTTTGTTTTGTTAAAAATATTAATATTGAATATATAAAATAATAAAAATTAGTAAAGAAAATGAAAGCAATAAAAATTAGTAAAGAAAATGAAAGGATTAACCCATTTAATAATATATTTGATTTAAAAAAAATTCAAAACTCTAAGAAAAATCTAAAGCCTCAATGGAGGCTTCTCCTTAACTCTCTCTCTTACATTTTCCTTTATATATATATATATATATATATATATTGATGTTAGCTTACTACAAAAAATAATAAAATTAAATAACAAAAAATATATTCCATTAAAATAAGTTATCATTTATAACCATTGTTGCATTTCATTTAAGTTTTGGTTATGTAAAAAAGAAAATAAATTCAAATAAAACTATATGTTAGATTAATAAGAAAAAAAATCATCAATCGCTAAAAATATACACTTTTAAAATAAATTTTATTTATAAGCATTGTTAGCTTACTACAAAAAATAATAAAATTAGATAACAAAAATATATTTCATTAAAATAAATTTTCATTTATAACTATTGTTACATTCCATCTAAGTTTTGGTTATGTAAAAAGAAAATAAATTCAAATAAAACTATATGTTAGATTAATAAGAAAAAATACTCAATCGCTAAAAATATACACTTTTAAAATAAATTTTATTTATAAGCATTGTTAGCTTACTACAAAAAATAATAGAATTAAATAAAAAAAATATATTCCATTAAAATAAGTTTTTCATTTATAACCATTGTTGCATTCCATCTAAGTTTTGGTTATGTGAGAAAAGAAATTCAAATAAAAATATATGTTAAATAATAATAAATATTTAATACGAATACAAGGTATCATTATATATATTGTTGTTAAAAATGTGATGTAAATAATATTTTGTTTTGTTAAAAATATTAATATTGAATATATAAAATAATAAAAATTAGTAAAGAAAATGAAAACAATAAAAATTAGTAAAGAAAATGAAAGGATTAACCCATTTAATGTTATATTTGATTTTAAAAAAATTCAAAACTTTAAGAAAAATCTAAAGCTTCAATGGAGGCTTCTCCTTAACTCTCTCTTCTACATTTTCCTTTATATATATATATATATATTGATGGTTGTTGCATTCCATCTAAGTTTTGGTTATCTGAGAAAAAAAATTCAAATAAAAATATATGTTAAATAATAATAAATATTTAATACGAATACAGGGTATAATTATATATATTGTTGTTAAAAATGTGATGTAAATAATATTTTATTTTGTTAAAAATATTAATATTGAATATATAAAATAATAAAAATTAGTAAAGAAAATGAAAGCAATAAAAATTAGTAAAGAAAATGAAAGGATTAACCCATTTAATGCTATATGTGATTTAAAAAAAAATTCAAAACTCTAAGAAAAATCTAAAGCCTCAATGGAGGCTTCTCCTTAACTCTCTCTCCTACACTTTCCTTTATATATATATTGATGATTATTAAGGGGTGTTTGGGATTGCTTATTAAAGAAATTAGGGGGTGTTTGGGATTGTTTATTAAAATAACTTATGCTTATTTTTTAAAAGTATTTATCAACTTATGCTTATTTTTAGAAATATTTATCAACTCATAGGGGTAATAAAGTAATTTGGTTGAATAAGTAAATAAACAATTTTAAATAAGTTAGGATGAAGTATTATCAAAAACAACTTATTTAATTTGCAGTGTGGAAAAGTTATAAACATTTTTTCTTTTTTTAATCCAAACACTAGAAATAGCTTATTTACGGTGTGGAAAAGACCATAAGCAAATAAGTCAAAAAAAAGCAATCCCAAACAGGCAAACCCCCTTAATGATTTTATATTACATGGTATCAACTATGAAGCAAAGAAGAAGAAGAAGAATTGAAGCCAAGAACAAACAACATCCATCATATCTATCCCATAAACTATTATCATAAGGCTAGTTAAGGTATCTCTTCAACTTTATTCTTTAACCTTGCTGTTACATTTTTCTGGATGCCACTGATTTCCATCTTCTGGGTCAAAAAACATGTTTTAGTTTCGATCCTGCTTGCCATTAAGATGAAGACGAAAGATCGTGTGAGAAAAAGAGTTAAGATGAGTACGTAAGAAGCAATTTGGACCATTGATTACTTTTAATCTCAAACCCAATTGCGCTTTATACGGGAATTCATCAGGTGCGCTCGGTGCATCTCATTCTAATGTACATCCAAGTGTGGAAATCTCTTCTTTCCCTTCTCGCCATAACACTCATTCTCACTGGAACCCAACCCACCCACCCCCCCCCCACACACACACATATATATATATATATATATATATATATATATATATATAGAGAGAGAGAGAGAGAGAGAGAAAGGTTCAAACGAGGAGCGTAACAATTTACGAGAAACGCGAGGAGCACCGCCCATGTACAAAATCACATGTGATTCACATACAAAATCATATGTGATTAAAATTCGGACCCACGCGGTTTGTCCCGCGGTTTGTACTGTGAATCACATGTGATTTTGTACATGGGCGGTGCTCCTCGCGTTTTCTTAAATTGTTACGCTCCTCGTTTGAACCCTCCTCTATATATATATATATATATACTCTCTCTATATATATATCCCATGAAGAAAGAAACAAAGATAATCCATCCTTCCTAAAAGAGATGCAAAGAGAGTATCTTTTTCTATTATTCTATCATTTTCTTTTAGAAAAACATTTAATTTATACTATAATATATCTATATACACACACAAATATATTAACAGGGGAAGGTTCGGCTAAATATGGTGAGAAGGTGGAAAGAGAAGATTTAGGGTGCGTTTGGTACACTGGACTGGACAGAATAGAACATAACAAGGTCCACTGTTTCACAGTTGGTAGAACTTTTATGTGGAACATACTGGAACAAGGTTAAACAAACTGGAACAAGCCTGTTCCACCCCATCCCATGGAACAAGCTGGAACAAGGTGAAACAGACTTATGTTTTACCAATATAACCTCAAAATAAAATCTAATTCTTATCTAAAACATCAAATAAACCTTCTATTTCATATTTTATTCATTCTTTAAATTTAGTAAGGGTAAATTGGTCAATGTTATCTGTTCTGTTTTGTCCAGTTCTGTCTTACCAAATGTGGAACAGCTATTCTGCCCTGTCCTGTTCTGCCCTGTCCTATCCAGTCTGCGTACCAAACGCACCCTCATATTTGAGTTATTGAAAACATCCGTTCGGATATGTATATATGAACTATAATCTGTAATGTAGTTTCATATATGCATTTTCAAATCTCAATGATTCACATATAAAATTTTGCTTTCATAGATTGTCGTTATATTGCCCAAGATGGCAAAATATCTTTGAGGAATATATGCATCTCAAATGATGCACACATTGTTCACATATGTACATTGGTTTGTAAGGGGTGCAACAAATACATGGTTTGTATTTGATTTGTATCCTCTCTCTCTCTCTCTTTATATATATATATATATATATAGAGAGAGAGAGAGAGGTGGGTTCAAACGAGAATGCTAACTATTTAAGAAAACACGATAAAGGTCGCTCATGTACAAAATCATATGTGATTCACGTACACAGTTTCGTCCCTGGGGGAGGGCGGGTCGGGTGTATGCCTAGTGCCCAATCGAAATAGGGGCCCAAATTTTGAAGTATATATATATATATATATATATAGAGAGAGAGAGAGAGAAAGGTTCAAACGAGAACTATTTACGAGAATACGAGGACGACCGCCCATGTACAAAATCACATGTGATTCACGTACAAAATCACATGTGATTCACACCTGATCGCGCGACTTCCGCCCATTTACAAAATCACATGTGATTAACGTACAAAATCACATGTGATCGCGCGGCTTGCCGCGCGATCAGTAAGCCGCGGCCTAGGCCGCGCGTGTCCAGGCAGTACAAAATCACATGTGATTTTGTACATGGGCGGCCGTTCTCGTATTCTCGTAAATAGTTAGCATTTTCGTTTGAACCCACCTCTATATATATATATATATAAATAAATATATATATAGAGGCGGGTTCAAACGAGGAGCGTACCAATTTAAGAGAACGTGAGGAGCAATTGACAGTTATGAATCACATGTGATTGGCAGTTGTGGATCACATGTGATTCACAACTGATCTGGACTCGAATTGACAGTTATGAATCATTAATAATTTACAGTGTTGAATCACATGTGATCCGCGACCTGCAGCATCGCGCCACTTTTGCGCGAATTTTTGAGTTAAATCCGATTTTTTAGGGTTGTAAATCATATGTGATCAGAAGCATGGGAGTGCTCCTCACGTTCTCTTAAATTGATGCGCTCCTCGTTTGAACCTTCCTCTCTCTATATATATATATATTGAATACTTGAATTTCATGATGCCACCTCATCAACCATGAATTCTCCTTTTATATATATAAAGATATATATATATATATATATATAGGAAGGTTCAAATGAGGAGCGCACCAAAACGTGAGAACGTGAGGAGCAATTGACAGTTATGAATCACATGTGATTGGCAGTTGTGGATCACATGTGATTCACAACTGATCTGGAGGAGCAATTGACAGTTATGAATCACATATGATTAACAGTTGTGAATCATTAATGATCCGCGACTTGCCACCTCGCGCCACGCCTCGCGCCACATCTTGCGCGAATTTTCGATTTGTTCCGATTTTTTAGCAGTTGTTGATCACATGTGATCAGAAGCATGGGAGTGCTCCTCACGTTCTCTTAAATTGATGCGCTCCTCGTTTGAACCCGCCTCTCTCTCTCTCTCTCTATATATATATATATATTGTAGTAGTAGTTAAAATATTGTAAACGAAAAAACCATAAAATTTTAGTATATAATAGGATCCAAAAGAATTTAACATTATATTAAGGGCCCAAATATGTATTAATTAATTACACTGGACAATAAAAGTTGGGAAAAAATAAGTGGTCTTTCATTTTATAATATTAGTTATTATTTCTCTAAGTTTTTTTTTATCTAGTACTAATATCTAAAAACAATTTTTGCATAGAAACCTGATATACTCCATTACTCATCTTCCACATACTCTTTTGATTATTCCATCGGCCTGAATTTTATTTTTGTCTTAGAATATAACAGATTTCTTGTAATTAACTAATAAAACTTCTACATTTTGAAAACAATTACCAACTACACGAGATTACCCAACTTATAACTATATTTATGATTTCAAAACTATCTTCTTCTTCTTTTCATACATTATTGACTCCTTATTACCTAATAATGAGTGTATGAATCTTAAGTACTAATAGGGTTATTTATTTAACCCTATTTTAGCTATATAAATCCACCTTTTTGAGCCATTTTGTTATCCCATTGAGTTAATTTTAATTAATTTTAGTAGCATTTACGTAAAGTATGCAATTTATGCCCTTGGGTATTAAGTTGGCCAACAACAAATAAAATCGCATGAAAATCGTCCAAAAACGCTTATTATATATTTTATGTATTTTAGGTGTGCAAAGACGGTCGTTTGGAGTTATACACTAGTGAAGATTGCGGAGAGCAACCTTTTGGAATGGAAATGAAATCTCCAACTTTTGAAGACCGAGCTTTATTTTGTGGATCATCTCGAAGTGGACCGATTTTTGTGATCTCATAGGCCTGCCGAACACCCATTTTTTGGACCGAAGATTTGGGCTAGACAAACAAGTAACATGGGCTTTGGATTACCAATTTTTGTGGGCTGCACTTTCGGCCCTATTGCTCTCGGCCCATGGATCTCTTGATCCATGGGTATAACCCATGGGTTTTCCTCCTCTCCAAGTCTTTGTGTTGCTATATATTTGCATGCTCTTGTAACCAAAAAACACACTTGATACTAATTAGTTCCATAGCTTAGTTTGTAGTTTTAAGCTCAAAAGTGAGCATAGAGCCGGTTCTCACAACCGAGCCTCTACCTCACGGTTCGAACCACTCGGGTTCAACCCGTAGTTAGCTTTCGTCACGTTATCGACAATCTTCGTTTTGTTTACTTGTTGGTTACGTGTTTACTCATATTTCAATCTCATTTCGTCACCTTTGATCTTGTTACTAACCTCTAGTATTTGCTTTCTTATATTCTTGTTAAATTTCGCATAGTTCCTTTACTCGTTTACGGTTTTGTTAACTTGCTACTAATCTTGCTTCCTTTCGGTACTCACGGTTTTACTTGTTAATTACCATTGATTTCATACTCTCTTATTACTTACGATTGTAGTTTGTTACTAATCATTTCCCTTCATAAACTCACGGTTTTAGCTTGTTAATTGTTACTAATTTCCATTATTGCCAACTTACGGTTTTGTTACTAAATCTCACTCACGGTTTCGATATTTTGGTTATACAACAATTTCGTTATCATTGTTAACCGGAAGTCCGACTAATACTTCCGGGTCCCCAATTCCATTGGTTCACGGTTAATTGTGTTTGACAACTTTGTTGAGTTTCCAAGTATAAAACCTTTCTCTTAGTCACTTAAATCTTGTTACTATAATTCAAGTTTTTATAATTAATCATTCCAAGCAAGTGTTTTTAATTAAATCATCGTTAGTTAAATCATTAGTTGTTAAAGATTCCTTCCATTTTAAACAAGATTTTCCACCCAATTCTCTAGCTGTCGTTAACTTCTCATTAGATAAACCCATCGTTACTTGCATACCAAGTTACGTATTTTCATTGTTATTTATGTATAGTCCATCTCCATTATTTGCTTTCCAAATTTACACATCCTTTATAATTAGAAACCGAACGATGATGGGCTAAGCATCCTAGTTCGGGGTATAAAGTGAAGTTGAGACCGAGACTGATAGTTAAATAAAGAGGTGTATCGTACCGCATGATTGTCCAAAGTTATTTAAATCAATGTTATATTTTATGGTGGACCAATTGACACCCGATAGGTTGTATCATAAAATAGTCGACACTTGAGATAACCAAAGAATGTCGTCTCATCTTTTTATCTAATTATTAATATCATCCCAACGGATCTTTATACCCCGTGCTTCTTTTTATAACTGATCTGTCATTAGTTGTTAAGCAAACCTCCAAAATATTGTTTTCGAATTCGCCATCTAAAACTCGCGTTTACAAACTGGACTTTAAAAGAGAAACTTTTCCACGCTCCCCCGTGGGATCGATATTCGGTACTTAGTACCATTATTACTTGTTTGAGACGATAGTAGTTCGAGGTGTATACTTGCGCCAAGTTCTATTTTAAATGAATCTCTGAACCGATTGCATAAATCAGTCAACAAGTTTTTGGCGCCGTTGCCGGGGAAGCACGCTAGAAGTTTTTCTTTTGTTTAAAGTAAAGTTTTTTAAAGCAAGTTTTTCTACCACCTTTTAGAAAACAAAAAAATAGTGCATGCCAAGGTTGCCTCACGGTGAATTATTCAAATTTGATCACGACATCGAACGAACGTTTAAACAACGAAGAAGAATTCAAAGAGCTAGTTCAGTCTTAAATTCTTCAACGATGTCTGAACATTATTCTTTATCAGACAATGAGGATGAAGCACCCCCTAGTCCTCACGGTCAGCCTAATAATAATGAAATTCCAGAAAACCAGCCAATTAATAATATTGATGATGAGGAACAAAACATTTTTCGGTTGGCCAATTCCAAAGATGGTGGCATTATGTCTTATGCTGCTCCTATTTTAACTCAGTTACATTCAGGAATTCTTAAACCAACTTTGCAAGCCCACCATTTCGAGTTGAAACCGATAATGTTCCATATGTTACAAACCAACGATCAATACTTTGGTATGGCAACTGAAGATCCTCATTCTCACTTACGGTCTTTCATGGAAATTACAGATTCTTTTAAGCTTTCTGGAGTTGAAGATGATGCACTGAAATTGAAACTTTTTCCATACCCATTAAGAGATAGTGCAAGATATTGGTATAACTCCTTAAAGCCAGATTATATAGTTACATGGGCCCAAATGGCTGAAAAATTTAAAAAAAAAATATTTTCCACCCACAAGGAATGCTAAGTCCAGAAATGCAATTTGTACTTTTAAACAAATAGACGATGAGATAGTTCCTGATGCATGGGATAGGTACACGGAGCTTTTGAAAAAATGCCCTAACCATGGCATTCCGTATTGTATACAGTTAGAGACATTTTACAGTGGTTTAAATATTACTGCAAAATAAATGCTAGACGCTACTGCAAACGGAGCTTTCACATCTTGTACCTATAATGAAGGGTATGGCATCCTTGAAAGAATTTCTAACAACAATGGTCAGTGGGCTGATCCACGTGCATTGCCACCAAGAAAGACAGTGAGAGTGCAAGATCCCGATGCTTATGCATTAATATCTACACAGTTAAGTGACATGGCATCTTTGATTAAAAACCTCAATGTTGTGACACTCAATCCAGGAGGTGTCCTACTGTCCAATCTATACAGTGCACATATTGTGGTGATGGCCATAATTTTGAACATTGTCCTGGAAATCCTGAGCGTATCAATTGCGTTGGTCATAATAATCACAATAATAATAATAATAACAATAACAAAGGAGGTCCCTTTTCTCAGACTTACAATCCTGAGTGGAGGAACCATCCTAATTTTTCATGGCACAGTCCATCTTTAAATCCACCACCACCAAAATTGCAAGGTCAAAACCAACAATTTTAGCACAGACCTCAAAATAATCAGCACGCAAATTCTCAAACCAATCAACATGCTTTTCAAAAGTCGAACCATCATGCCGAGTCATCTACTTCCTTGGAAGCAACGATGAAGGGATTTATGTCCCAAACTCAAGCATCCATTAAGAATCTGGAGACCCAAATGGGTCAAATGGCTTTAGAAATGAGGAAACGTCCTCCCGGTTCTTTGTCTAGTGATACTGAAACACCCTCAAGAATCGGAAAAGAGCATGTAAAAGCTGTAACTTTGAGGAGTGGTAAGGATTTACCAGAAAATTTACAAAAAGATTTTAAAAATGCAGACAAAGCAGAGCTAGAAAAGAAAAACACAGTTTCAAGCTCTGCCCAGTCTAGTGGAATTGCCGGGCCAGATAACACTATTATGCCCAATAGTTCCACTACCATTCCAACCATCCCATTGTTAATCCTTGATAAACCCAAGAAAGATTCACAAACCATAGAAAAGCCTGTTGTGGATGTGTCACAAGCTGGTGACAGTCCCAAAGTTCCTAGTGATATTAAGAAAGACAAAATCTTACCATCAACACCAGCACATACTCTTCAAAAGACTACACCTCCTACTACAATTCCTCTTTACATTCCTTATCCTCAAAGAATGAGAAATGAGAAAGAAGAATTGCAATTCAAAAAGTTTTTATATGTTTTTAAACAGTTGCATATAAACATACCTTTGGTTGAAGCCATTGAACAAATGCCAACATATGAAAAGTTTTTGAAAGACATTTTGAGCAAAAAGAAAAAGTTGAATGAGTATGAGACTGTAGCTCTGACTGAAGGCTGTAGTGTTATGTTGTCCAATAAAATACCTCCAAAGATGAAAGACCCTGGAAGTTTTACAATCCCATGTTCCATAGGTGGAAAAGAAGTAGGACAAGCCTTATGTGACTTAGGTGCCAATGTAAACCTTATGTCTTTATCTGTTTTTAACACTTTAGGCATAGGTGAAGCTAGACCCACAACTGTTTCTCTCCTATTAGCAGATAAGTCCATAGCTTGGCCTAAGGGTAAGATTGAAGATGTCCTTGTCCAAGTTGATAAGTTTATTTTTCCTGCATATTTTATCATCCTAGACTTTGAAGCTGATAAAGACATCCCTATTATCTTAGGAAGACCTTTCCTGGCTACAGGCAGAACTCTGATAGATGTCCAGAAAGGTGAGCTCACAATGAGAGTTCAAGACCAACAGGTAACTTTTAATGTGTTGGACTCCCTTAAATATCCTGAAGACATAGAAGAATGTTCTACCTTAGGTTTGATTGAATCTTGGTGTCAAGACCAAAGTTTTGGGGAGGTCATGGGAAATGGAGAATCTAATAGTGAAGATGATATAGCAGAGTTTGAGGACTTAAAAGACATACAGGTCACCTTTGCTGTTGAAGTTTTAGAAAATAAAGATAGGAAAACTCTTGTTCCTTCTTTAGAATGTGCTCCAAACTTAGAGTTAAAAAACTTCCCTCGCATTTGAAATATGCCTTTTTAGGAGAACCAGGGAAGTTACCAGTCATTATTTCATCATCCTTAGAATCTGATCAAGAGGAAAAGTTGGTTAGTATGTTAAAACAACACACCAAAGCCATAAGATGGACCATTGCTGACCTAAAGGGCATAAGCCCCACTATTTGTCAGCATAAAATCATTTTAGAAAACAAGGATTTTACCTCTGTTGAGCCTCAAAGAAGACTCAATCCTATGATGAAAGAGGTTGTGAAAAAAGAGATTTTAAAATGGCTTGATGCTGGCATAATTTATCCTATTGCTAGTAGTACATGTGTCAGTCCAGTGCAATGTGTACCCAAAAAGGGTGGAGTTACTGTGGTAACGAATGAGAAGAATGAACTTATACCCACTAGAATAGTGTCAGGTTGGAGGATATGTATGGACTACAGGAAGCTTAACCAAGCAACCCAAAAAGACCATTTTCCACTACCCTTTATAGATCAAATGTTAGATAGACTAGCTGGAAAAGAGTTCTATTGTTTCTTAGATGGCTATTCACGTTACAATCAAATTGCCATTGCATTGGAAGACCAAGAGAAAACAACTTTTACTTGCCCTTATGGCACTTTTGCTTTTAGAAGAATGCTTTTTGGACTTTGTAATGCTCCTGCCACTTTCCAAAGATATATGATGTCTATTTTTTCAGATATGCTTGAACAGTCCATGGAAGTTTTCATGGATGATTTTTCTGTTTATGGTACATCATATGATCCATGTTTAGAAAACCTTGAAAAAAGTCTTAGAAGATGTGAAGAAACAGATTTGGTTTTAAATTGGGAAAAATGTCACTTTATGGTTAAAGAGGGCATTGTTTTAGGGCATCTCATTTCCAATAGTGGTATTGAGGTTGATAAGGCTAAGTTGGAAGTAATTGCAAATTTACCTGAACCAACCACTGTGAAAGGGATCAGAAGTTTTTTAGGACATGCAACATTTTACCGGAGGTTTATAAAAGATTTTTCTAAGATATCCAAACCTCTATGCTCACTATTACAACATGACCATGCTTTCAACTTTGATGAAGATTGTAAAAAGGCTTTTAAAATCTTAAAAGAAGCATTGGTCACTGCTCCTGTAATAGTAGCACCTGATTGGTCCTTACCTTTTGAAATCATGAGTGATGCTAGTGACTGGGCTGTAGGAGCGGTTCTAGGACAAAAGAAGAATAAAGTTTTTCATTCCATTTACTATGCTAGTAAAACCCTCAATGAAGCTCAAATCAATTACACCACCACTGAAAAAGAATTACTAGTTGTGGTTTTTGCTTTTGAAAAATTTAGATCATACTTGATGGGTGCCAAAGTAACTGTACACACTGATCATGCTGCCATCAAGTATCTTATTTCAAAAAAAGATGCAAAACCTAGACTAATCAGGTGGGTCTTGTTGTTGCAAGAATTTGATTTGGAAATTGTTGATAGAAAGGGTATAAATAATCAAGTGGCTGACCACTTGTCAAGACTGGAAAAACAAGACACAAAGGAACACATTAGTGATATCTGTGAAGTTTTTCCAGGTGAAAGAATTTTAGCTATACAACATGTTGCATTACCTTGGTTTGCAGATATTGTTAATTATTTGGCTTGTGGGATCATTCCCAAGGAACTTAACAAACACCAAAGAAAGAAACTCATTTTTGATTCTAAGAAGTTCCTGTGGGATGATCCATTTTTGTTTAAAGTTTGTGCAGATAAGGTGATACGAAGGTTCATCCCAAAGGAAGAAGTGACATCTATCTTACATCATTGCCACAGTGGACCATATGGTGGTCATTTTAGTGGATATAGGACAACTGCAAAAGTCCTACAATCAGGATTTTACTGGCCCACCTTAAACAATGATGCTCACAATTTTGCAAAAAAGTTGTGGTGAGTGTCAAAGAAGTGGAAACATCTCTCAACGGAATGAAATGCCCTTAAATGGAATTTTAGAAGTAGAATTATTTGATGTCTGGGGCATTGACTTAATGGGACCTTTTCCACTGTCCAACAACTGTGCCTACATTCTGGTAGCTGTAGACTACGTGTCCAAATAGGTGGAAGCTATGGCTTGCCATTCCAATGATGCTAAAACAGTTGTCAAGTTTCTTCAAAAGCACATCTTCACTAGATTTGGTACACCCCGTGCCTTAATTAGTGATGAAGGCACTCACTTCATTAACAATTTACTAGAGGAAGTCCAGGACAAATACAACATTCAGCACAGGGTGGCTATTGCTTATCACCCACAAACCAATGGTTTGGCTGAGTTGTCCAATAGAGAAATCAAAGGAATATTAGCTAAGGTAGTCAAGCCACATAGAAAAGACTGGCCCTCCAAATTGGATGATGCCCCGTGGGCCTACCGGACTGCTTACAAAACCCCTATTGGTATGTCCCCCTATAAATTGGTTTTTGGAAAAGCCTGCCACCTGCCTGTTGAACTAGAGCACAAAGCCTACTGGGCTATTAAGGAACTTAACATGAGTCTAGATGAAGTTGGAAGAAAAAGAAACTTGCAACTCTGTGAACTAGAAGAACATAGGAATTTTTCTTACGAAAATGCCAAACTTTACAAAGAAAATACAAAAAATGGCATGACAAGAAAATTGTTCCAAAAGAGTTCTTTGAAGGTCAGCAAGTTTTATTGTTTAATTCTATACTCAAGTTATTTCCAGGAAAATTGAATTCTAGGTGGACTGGACCGTATCAGATGGCAAAAGTCTATCCCTATGGTGTTATCGAACTGATTGATCCAGAAAAAGGGAAACACTTTCAAGGTAAACGGTCAAAGGGTAAAACCTTTCATCGAGCCAATTGCACTGATACAACAACCTCTTGAGGTTGTTCATCTCCTGAATTAAGAAACAACTTGTGTGGTCGTGGATTTATAATAAAATCCATGAGATTATAAATTTCATTTAAAAGAAAGAAAAAGTTTTTTTTTATTTTGTTCGCATCAAAAAGAAAAAGAAAATATTTAATATATATATATATATATATATATTATGTATAATTCATTATTTTAAAAATAAAAAAAGAACAAAAATACGATAGGATGATTATGAGTGAGGAAGAATGACGAAGCCAATTCTAACGAAGTAAGTAAAAATTTTCGGCCATTGGCCAAATTTTTATAAATGGTTCTTTTGGGTATCAGAAAAAGATTAATTCAGAACTAAACGGTATAATGATCAATCGAGATTAAGCATTTCAGATAAAAAAAATCGATTTACCATCCATTTTACGGCGGCCCAATGGTGTTTGTTTGGATATAACATTTCCGACACAAGGTTTATATAACATCTTGAGTTATTTTCGGCCCAAATCCATTCCCAAACAAATACTATTTTCGGCCCAACCCAATATAATTTTGATAACTGAATTATGAGATGGTTTGGCAAACTAATCTGGTTTGGTTCTAACTAAATTAGGATTTGATTTGGTACAATGCAGAAAAAAATTGGTACTTCATCGTACCAAAACAAAAATCCTTCATTTCTGCACCCTTCTCTCTCGATTACTCATGCTGACCACGTCATCACCGGCGCTGTACACTGTCACCATCTGCTGCCATTTCTGCCACTCTCTTTCTGTTCCCAATGCAGACTCTCAACCCTTCGTCTCCATCCTCTTATACCCCGATGACCAATTCTAAAGAACAAACCCAAACCAACAATCACCCACCAAGAAACCCCCTTTTCACCATCTTCGTCGAGTCATATACCGGCAGAAGTTGCGAAACTCACTCTCGAGCTTCTGGCTTCTTCCACATCCATCACCTGCTCCATTGAAAACCACCTCCGTCAACACCATCACTCCGACCAAAACCCTAACCCTTCACCACCATGGAAAACCGAAACCCTAATCTCACATACCCCTTCGGTTCAACCTCCGGTGCCCCTCAATCACCAAACTCCCCTTTCAACCAGCCGAATGGTGTCACCATGGATTTTCTCGGTCTTGGTTTGCCACCACAGTTCCACTGGGCACCACCCGATGTTCAACGATTTTTGATGGAGAATCGCCGCACCATCGCATCATCGCCTCCGCCGGGTTTTTCTATTGCTCGATATGTATCTCAAAACTCTCGACCATCATCGATCGCACCCCAACCCTCTGCATCTGCGATTGTGTTAGACTCTAATGGTGACCCCATTTTATACCGACCATCGGCGTTAGACCTGTCCGGCGATACCCTAGACTAAACCTAGACTACCCACCTATCGCCCCCACAACTGTCCCTATCGACCATCGCCTTCCAACACTGACAATCTCCATCACTCCACCTACGACCACCATCTCACCACTAGTACAAACACCCATCAACCCTACTGAAACCCCTATTTCTCTACCCATCGCCACCCCACTAACCACAGAACCACCTACTGCTACTCCTGCTTCCACTCAACTAAGACAACCTATTCAATACACCCGTAGGAGTAAACTGGTGGCTGCATCCAGTAGCAAACCTATTAAGAAGAGAAAAATCGAAGACAATGATGCAACCACAGCCTTGGTAGAAGCTGATGAGGAGAATGCTGATGATTCGGATGAGGAATCAAATGGTGACAAAACCATTGTGCCACCACAGTTGGCCACAGCCAAGGAAAAGGGTAAAACAAAAGTGGGTAACATCTCTAATCTTCGTATTACTCACATACATATGTTTAGTTGTCATGAAGCTTTCATTCGACATAAATCATTTTCACACAAACTCGGTCAATCTCCAAAAGGTTTCCACCATCGTATATTACTTGCACACCCACACTTTCAGCACACTATCACCAAACTGGGATGGGAATTACTTTGCAGCATCCCTAAGCCTTATAATTTACATTGGGTATGTGAATTCTATGCCGAACTTTCAGTTACAAACGGGATAGAAGTCACTGTATGAAGAACACCAGTTTGTTATTCTGCTGATCACATTAACAGTGTTTTGGGATTGGTGGCACCTCCGTATAAATCAGAATTTTGGAGACTTTCTAACTATGCTACTGAAGCTGACTTGGAGGTAGTCCTTAAACGGATTGCCCATGAAGGTTCAGACTGGTATTTTCAAGGAAACTCACGTGTTTTACGCACTCATTGTCTAAAACCAGAAGCTAATGTTTGGTTTTATTTTTTGCAACACACGTTATTTCCTACCTCGCATGACACTAGCTTATGCATGGTTAGAGTTTTCATCTTATATTGTATTATGGAGGGTCATAAATTCGATGCCGGCCGGCTCATCTCCATCAACATACTTGGAGGTGCTGATAGGGCTAATGCACGCTTATCACATCCCACCATAATACACTCCCTCATGGAACGCGCCAAGGTACCCATTTTATCCACCGACCACTTCTCGAAAGATAAGTTGGTCATGGATAAAATGAATGTTGAACGGTTGATACGTAACACCACGTACTTCCAACCGAAGAGCGAGAATGACAGTCTGGCTTCCTTAGAGGCAACCCTTCGCTCCTTTAAAAAGGAAATTAGGACGGCACTAAGAGAGCAACGACAATTTATTACCACACAGATCACTGGCAGTTCTGACGACCATTGGGAAACAATGAAGAGATGGAGGAGAGAGGATAAAGAGGAGAAGACTGCATGGTTGGCATATGAGAAGGTGAAAGATGATGCCATGCCCGAGATCTTGAAGACACTACCCCCTTTTCCGATGCATTTATTGTGGCAGCCTGCTGGGCGGCACCCTACTCATTCTGAGTAGGCCAGGTTCATTCCTATCATCCCTTTTTTGTTATGTCTTAAAATTCTTGTCTAGTCTTAGCTTTAATTATTGAGTCTGTGAATTCTTTTGTTGCTATATGTAGAAAGTTTTGTTTAACAATTTTCATGCAATCATGCACTCCATGCACACGTATCACATGCAAAATTGTTTTTCCTTTTGTTTGGTTGTTCAATAGCCTCAGTAATTTCTTTGCTTTCTCACTTTTAATTATTTTCACACATCACTAGAACTAGCATTAAAACTCTCTGCTTCC
Organism: Saussurea involucrata; assembly: GCA_033807775.1. Taxonomy (NCBI): domain Eukaryota; kingdom Viridiplantae; phylum Streptophyta; class Magnoliopsida; order Asterales; family Asteraceae; genus Saussurea; species Saussurea involucrata. Next base: position 53,235,622 of record CM066325.1, read on the forward strand.
ACCAATTTTTGTTGGAAAAAGATTTTTGCGCACACCATACACCGACACCACAAATCTTATCGAAAATTGGTTTGATTATTTCAATGTTCAATGGGGACATTGAACCCTTTAAAGTTTTGGGGAGGAGATATGGTTATTATTCATACCATATCATTTTGCACATACCTCCATGCATACCCACATACACATACAAAAATTCAAAAATGCATAAAACGCGAAAACACATACACACTCAAAAAGAGCAAAGTTCTACAAATGTTTTCCGTGCATACATGTCAAGTGTCAAAGACACTTAAAGGACCAATGTGTCCGAATGCAATTCCTCAAAATGAGAATATGGCAAATATTGCCATATGAAGAAAGTGGTACAAAGGCAATTGCCAAACCATTCAATTCATGTGCAATTTTTTTTTTCAATTAGGCAATTAGTTGTTTGACTAGCTTATGGTTGACGTGTTTCAAAGAATGAGTTGAGGAACATGGGATTATGAAGGGCTATTTATTATCAACTAAGCGAAAGTTATTAGCAATTTCGTTGTGTTGATACAAATGCATGCATGTGGTGTTATTGAAAATTTCATAAAATCTTTACTTTCCATATTGAAATAGCATTGTTTCGTTCAAAAAAATTGTGTTTTTAATAAAGTTGCTTGAGGACAAGCAACAGTTCGAATTTGCGGTTGTGATAGGGTTATTTATTTAACCCTACTTTAGCCATATAATTCCACCTTTTTGAGCCATTTTGTTATCCCATTGAGTCAATTTTAATTAATTTTAGTAGCATTTACGTAAAGTATGCAATTTATGCTCTTGGGTATTAAGTTGGCCAAAAACAAATAAAATCGCATGAAAATCGTCCAAAAACGCTTATTATATATTTTATGTATTTTAGATGTGCAAAGACGGTCGTTTGGAGTTATACACTAGTGAAGATTGCGGAGAGCAACCTTTTGGAACGGAAATGAAAACTCCAACTTTTGAAGACCGAGCTTTATTTTGTGGATCATCTCAAAGTGGACCGATTTTTGTGATCTCATGGGCCGGTCGAACACCCATTTTTTGGACCGAAGATTTGGGCTAGACAAACAAGTAACATGGGCTTTGGATTACCAATTTTTGTGGGCTGCACTTTCGGCCCTATTGCTCTCGGCCCATGGATCTCTTGATCCATGGGTACAACCCATGGATTTTCTTCTCTCCAAGTCTTTGTGTTGCTATATATTTGCATGCTCTTGTAACAAAAAAACACACTTGATAGTAATTAGTTCCATAGCTTAGTTTGTAGTTTTAAGCTCAAAAGTGAGCATAGAGCCGGTTCTCACAACCGAGCCTCTAGCTCACGGTTCTAACCACTCGGGTTCAACCCGTAGTTACCTTTCGTCACGTTATCGACAATCTTCGTTTTGTTTACTTGTTGGTTACGTGTTTACTTATATTTCAATCTCATTTCGTCACCTTTGATCTTGTTACTAACCTCAAGTATTTGCTTTCTTATAATCTTGTTAAATTTCGCATAGTTCCTTTACTCGTTTACGGTTTTGTTAACTCGCTACTAATCTTGCTTCCTTTCGGTACTCACGGTTTTACTTGTTAATTACCATCGATTTCATACTCTCTTATTACTTACGCTTGTAGTTTGTTACTAATCATTTCCTCTCATAAACTCACGGTTTTAGCTTGTAAATTGTTACTAATTTCCATTATTGCCAACTTACGGTTTTGTTACTAAATCTCACTCATGGTTTCGATATTTTGGTTATAAAACAATTTCGTTATCATTGTTAACCGGAAGCCTGACTAATACTTTCGGGTCCCCAATTCCATTGGTTCACGGTTAATTGTGTTTGACAACTTTGTTGAGTTTCCAAGTATAAAACCTTTCTCTTAGTCACTTAAATCTTGTTACTATAATTCAAGTTTTTATAATTAATCGTTCCAAGCAAGTGTTTTTAATTAAATCATCGTTAGTTAAATCATTAGTTGTTAAAGATTCCTTCCATTTTAAGTCTCACATTTAAAACAAGATTTTCCACCCAATTCTCAAGTTGTCGTTAACTTCTCATTAGATAAACCCATCGTTACTTGCATACCAAGTTACGTATTTTCATTGTTATTTATGTATTGTCCATCTCCATTATTTGATTTCCAAATTTACACATCCTTTATAATTAGAAACCGAACGATGATGGGCTAAGCGTCCTAGTTCGGGGTATAAAGTGAAGTTGAGACCGAGACTGATAGTTAAATAAAGAGGTGTATCGTACCGCATGATTGTCCAAAGTTATTTAAATCAATGTTATATTTTATGGTGGATCACAATCGACCAATTGACACCCGGTACGTTGTATCATAAAATAGTCGACACTTGTGATAACCAAGGAATGTCGTCTCATCTTTTTATCTAATTATTAATATCATCCCAACGGATCTTTATACCTTGTGCTTCTTTTTATAACTGATTTCTGTCATTAGTTGTTAAACAAACCTCCAAAATATTGTTTTCGAATTCGCCATCTGAAACTCACGTTTACAAACTGGACTTTAAAGGAGAAACTTTTCCACGCTTCCCTGTGGGATCGATATTCGGTACTTAGTACCATTATTACTTGTTTGAGACGATAGTAGTTCGAGGTGTATACTTGCGCCGAGTTCTATTTAAATGAATCTCTGAACCGATTGCCTAAATCAGTCAACAAGTACTCTTTTATCTCTAAAACAAGAATAAGATGTCAAACTATAACCAACATGGACTTTTGATTCTAGGGTTGATGGTTCTTAATTTTTTTGTTTTAACTCTAAAAGTTTAAATTGGTGATGAAAACCATTAATATCAGGTAACATATAGAAACTCAATTGATTTATGTTGATTTTACATAAAGTGTTACTCCGAATAGTTAACATAGTGACCTCAAATGATATCATCAATATATTAAAGTTATATCATAAGATGCATTTGATATCAGAACGAATTTACAATGTTATGTAAAAAATATATGGTAGATAATTGTTGGTCCCGGAGGGTTATACAAGTTTGTAGAAGGGGCGGGAAGGTTGAATACAAACACATATTTTTATTTTTCTAAATTGTTTATTGATATAATCAAACAATTTATAGTTTGTTGCGGAATAAGATCAAGTTAAAACATAATCGAAACAAACTATGAGAACATACAGATTTTCTTGCACTAGAAAATAGAGAGAAAGAAATAAGAAAACTAAGGAGAGTTTTCTAAGCACACAGAAGTTCAGCGAGAAGGAGATGGTCGAGAACTTCACAAATGAAGTAGGGTTCTCTTTATATACTGCATGCATTTAATGCAAGTCGATATACCTTTACACGTGGCAGCCTCTGATTGGATGCATGATATTGACTTTGTAGAACATCCTTTTGGCCGCATGAAAAACAGTGTAGTTGGCAGAGTTGGTTGTACGATTTCAGACAAGGGATGTCTTTTTTGACAAATCGTACAAAAGGCGTGCAAGGAGATAAAACAAAAGTTTCTTGTAGAGGAGGCTTCATTATCAGCTGTTGGTTCCCGTATTTGATTAACAAAGATTATCTAATCTATTAGTTCAAATAAGATTTGTTGCGGAAGCGTATTTGAAGAACTAACAGATATGTTTGTATAGAAACAACACAAAATACCAAATAAACAGTATATGAAGAATAGATTAATATCTCAAAGTTTACTGTATTTGATGAAGAACACTAAGAACATATTTGACTTTAATTGTGTGCAAGTGTTTTTGTGTGTCGTGTGCGTTGTTGGCTTGTGTGTTAGCTGGTAAGGAAGAACTCAACATGAGTCTTCCTTTTATACTACAACAAAAGAACTATTCTAGACAAAAGGACCATTGCTACAGGAGAGAAGGGATGGCATGAACAGTTGGAAACCTGCATGCATTAAATGCGCTAATATCAACTTGTAAGGATGCCTATCGGAGTTTGACACGTGTTGTTGTTAGACCATGCTTTGTACAAGTTGATGAACGGACCCTGGAACAGTAGCAAGATATTTCTGTAACAGTGGTAAGATATTCCTGTAACAGTGGCAATATATTATAAATATCTTCCAAGTCTTCAGTCTGAACCGCAGAGGCTCTGTCAAGGGTGACAGAGGTTCTGCGGCTCGGTCCTTTGTGAGCATTCTTCTGTAGGTCCTTCTTCGGTTCTTTGTGAGCAATCTTCTGGCTATCTTTGATCTCGGTGTTTCTTGAATGATCTTATTTACTTCGATGGAGCTTTTGTGGTACTCCGTAGAACTTCTGTGGAAGTCTTCTATACTTGGCCTATTTTTCAATACTTCTAATATTATGAATATTTGGAGCTAACAATCTCCCCCTAAGTATTGAAAAATGAAAATTTGACTTTATGCATAATTAGGCTAAGTAAAATAGACAGAGGTTAAACAATACCTCATAGATTCATTTCATTTCTTTTTAAAGATTACAGAGATATGTAAAAATGAGATTTAGACATTTGCATCTTTGAAGTCGTTGAAACTTCTGTTGTTGAATCCCACTTCTCTGAGCTCGTGATAGAATTTGATACAGAGTTCTCTTAAGCCAATTGTAGCATCTATTTCTCTGATCATTCTTTCTGCTGATTCTCGATCCATAAGCTCAGTACCTCTGTTCTCTTCTAGGATTGATCTGAACTTGTTCAGAGTACTGGTTGCATACTTCTGACAGTCTATTTCCACAAAGAGTCTTACTTGACCAGTAGGATCCTTATACACTAACCCGTACCTTGGTGTTGTTATGATTGAGTTGGGTATGGCAGAAGGTGGGCAGTGATCCTCTGGTGGTCTCAGACTTAGATTTCTGACTCCAAGATCTCTTCCCAGTTGAAAGTCTATCATGCTATATAGCAGAAGCTTTTCCCTCATCGCTTGCCTGAATACTTGATAGGCCCTTCTGTTAGCATCGGTGTCGAAGTTTTCTTTCGTCCAAAGTAGAAGATCTGGCAGATCGTAGGGGTTCAAGTTCCTTATATCGGCATCTGCGAATTGATTTTCGGACTTGTTCTCCCTTTTGACTTTGTAGATGTTGTACCTGTTCTTTGGAAAGGTTCTCGTTTGAGAGAATTTGCAATAAATTACCTTTTCAATTTTGGATTCTGAGAAGACTTCTGCCCTTGCTTTTGGCTTTGTTCTGCTGAAGGTGTTGTCAAGGTCAGCTTTGAGTTGAGGGTCTTCGATGTGTGGCATAGGATTGTTCTGATATTGCTGTCTGTAAAGATACCTATATACCACCTCTTCCATTTCTGCATGTTGTGTAGTCGGTGGTGGTATTGGTCTTCGCAGAGCATCCATTTTTCGCTTTATCTCTGCAACCCTACCCTCTGTTACCTTTGCTTTTGGATCAAGGATTGGAATATTTGACAGAGGATCTGAATTGAATGCCCAGTCTTCTTCATGTTTAGGAGTGACAAAGGCATCGAATGAGCTATTCATCAACTTCTCTGTTGTCTAAGGCATTGTCTTTTTCTTCTTTTGTTCTTCTGTCATGATACCCTTTCCTTTATTTTTGGCTTGGGGAGGCTCAGAACCTGTTGCCTGTTTTGGACTTTCTGGGATTGCTTCTGTTGGTTTGGGTATAGAGGTTTCTGTGGGTATGATGGGGATTGCCTCTGTTGTTTTTGACTTTTCAGTTTCTGAGGACTTTGGTGGGGATGGTTCTGTGGATTTTTCTTCTGTAAGCTCGGTTGTGGTTTGTGGAGGGATATCAAAACGTCTTGCAGCTCTGAAATTGGATACGAACTTCATTCTCTTTAGGACATAAGTAGCAGAGCGTTTAGATCTTTTTGGTTTGTGGGCAATGGATTTTCTTCTTGGGTGTGTTTTGGGTTGGGTTGTTGATTTTGGTGGAGAATTGGGAAGTTCTTCTGAGGATGAAGATGTCAGGATTTGAACTTGAGGGACATCTTTTTCAATAACAGAGGTGGTTTCCATAGAGGCTGGTGTTTCCTCTGTGGGACTTTGTTGAGTTCCCTGAGTTTGGGTTTGGGTTGGGGGTGCAGAGGAAATTGGTTCTGCTGATATTGGTGGACTGCTTGCAGCTGTTTTCCTTTGGTTCTCCCCTTGTTTCTCCCCCTCAGGATGATCTGATGGACCATGATGGTCATTATCAGAGTCATCCTGATTTACATCTGACGTACCCTCTACTCTGCATGTTGTATCTGATTTCTTTGGAGGAACAGCCCCTGCAGCTACCATCTTCGCGCACAAGTCATCACAGAGGCCGAGTAGTGTTTCAACCTCTTCTTCTGTGTTGAAGCAGATTTTGCCGACGCTAGCTTGAAATTCTCTGACGTAGTTCGCGTTGGCAGCTATGAAGGCTTTCATGAATTCTGTCATTTGATCAAGGATTCCTTGGCCAAGTTCTGTGAGCTGAACTCTGGTCATGTAGTCAAAAGGCTTCATGGCTTGAGTATTTTGCAGTGTTTGCTCTTGAACTTCTTCTAAGGCCTTCTTTAGGTCTTCTGGTGTTACGCCCTTAGAAGTAGAGGATTGGTCTTTGAGTTTTTGCAGGAAATTTTTAACAGAGTCATTGAATGCAGAGGTTGCAGCTTTTTCAAAGTCAGTTGCTGCAGAGGTGGCAGTGTCTGTTGCAGTGGCCTTCATCTGGGCGATGGCTTTTTGTACTTCTGTGGACAGATTGTCCATTTTGGTATTCGGTTTGGAGATGGCCGAGGATGTAGTTTCTGCAAAAGATTTGAAAGAGCTTTGCAACTCTCTCATTGTTTGGTTTACATAGGTGACAAGGGTTTGGAACTCATCCCTTGATACATGTGAACTCATTGTAACCTCTGGAGGAACACATTCGTCTCCAGAGTTTGTCCTTGTTCCTTGGACACCTTCGTTCACCCCTGTTTTTACGTTGAGGGTGGAAGGATTTCCTTCTGATCCTCGAGGAGAAACTTGTGTTTCATCTTCTATAGAAGTTCTGTGAAGGTTAGTGTCCAAATCTACTCCAGAGGTGGGTATTGGAATGTCCTTCTGTTGACTTGGAGACTTGTCTAGAGTCTCTTCGTCATTGTGCTCGCTACTCCTCTCTGAAAGGAGGTTTGGCCCTACTTTTGTGTGCGTGGCAGAGGAAACGAATTCTTCTGCGGGGATGTCAGATGTGATTCTGGGCGATGAATCACGAACAATGGGTGAGTCCTTTCGAGAGGAATCCCCAGGAATGGTTTCCCCGGTTATAATAGGCACAGAGGTTGAAAGTGTAACCTATGGCTGGCTGGGTGGGGTAAGGATCGAGCCGTGCTGCTCTTTTTCAATGATACCCTCTGCCGCTAGACCGGCGGTATCAGAAATGTGGGTTGCACTGGGAGGGGGTTGGGGATGTGTGCCTTCTACTTCTGCGGCATCTTTTTCTGCAGAACCCTCTGTGGTTTCTACCCTAACGTCTTCCTCTATTGTAAAGTCTATGTCTACCTCTTCTTTTGAGGTTTCCACTCTAGTCTCTTCTGCTTCTGCTTCTGTTCTCAAGGAATCATATATAAAATGAGATCCTATGAGTTTTCGAACGTGAGGGTGCATACGTTGTGTACCTTGAGCTGCAGATATGACCTCTATTGTATGTTGAGGGGTTCGACGTTGAGTGTCAAAACTGGAATGAGTTGCGGAAACTTCTTCTGTTGTGCGCAGAACCTCTGTAGTCTTATCGTGAATGTTCTGATCCAATGGTTCTGCGACCCATCCTGATAGATCTAAGGTGTGAGCAATGTCGGGATTGTTGAGGAAGGTATTAAAATCTCCCTGTTGATCTGTATAGACTATTGGGGAGGGAGGTTGCAGAGGTATTGTCTGATCTTCCTCTTCCTGTTCGACATCCTCTGTGATGACCTGCAGAGGTGATGTTGGTTTCTTCTTCTTTGGCTTCGGGGCTCCCTCTTCTGTTGATTTGGTTTTTCGTTTCTTTTGTTTTGGAGGGGAGGGAGGTGCAGAAGTTGTTGTTTCTGTAACATGTGGTGGAGAAGAAGGTTGAGCTGCAGAGGTTGTAGTTTCCTCTGTGGGTTTTCTTTTCTTGCTCTTCTTTTTGGGTGTTGATGCAGAGGTTTGTCTCTTGGAAGAAGAGGGGTATATTTTCTCTCTTTGGGCTTTGAACCGTGCTTGTACTGAATGATGTTTTTCCAAAGCTTTGGCCCATTCTTCTTCTGTCATCCTCTCTACTATATCTACACCTAAGGGGGCTCCTAGACGCGGGGGTGTCACAGGACTTGGTTCTGGAGTCCTGTGGGCGCGTACATATTCTAACTTCATCTCTTTCTCTCTTGCATATGACAGAAGATTCTTCGACAGATGTATGCAATGAGGATAGTCGTCTTCATGCTCTGTAGGAACGTTTTTGTTCATGGGATAGAGTTTTACAGTTGGCCCTTCCATTGGTCATTTCTGCATTAGAAGTAGAGGCTCGAATATGACTCCTAGTATTCTCTGATATTGCAGAGGTGGCAGATATCCTGGTGTGTTCCTCTTGGCCTTTTGGGTTGCAATCTTTCTGTCAATTGTATTTACTATCTCCTGCATCATGATGGTGGCATAATCGAGTGGAAGATCGTAATAGATCCCATACATGATGGTCAGGATCTGGTATGAGCTTTGGTCAGGGCTACCGGTTTTCCCTATGAGGCAACGATTTAAGATGGAGAAGAGGGCATTCCACAGAGGTGGTAGTCTTCCTCTGCGGAAATCATTGCGTTTCCTTAGGGTTGTGTTATACCCTAACATTTCTACAAATCGACAGAGCTCCTCATCCGTCGGAACCTCAGCATATTTCTTGATTCCAAGTAGACCTCTGGTTGGCAGGTTGAACTCAAGCGAGAACATGGTTCTGTTGAACATGAGTTCGAGGTACTCAGACTTGTCTGGCTTTGAAATATAGCCCTTTATCAGAGAATCATCTGAATCAAATCGGCAACTTTGCCAAAATTGATTCAGATATCGAGCAGGGATTTTGGTTGGGGTTTTGGAAAGGAGGGGGTATATTATATGGTTTTCCATAATATTGAGGAGAAGAGCATGGGCTTCGTCGAAGGCTGTTGGTGAGGGTACCAGGTAGCAGTTGTTGGATTTTAATGGAAGAACATCCTCAAAATGTTCTTTGTTCAGAAAATGTTGAAGGTTGGAGCAAAGTTTGCAGAGTCGCCGGAGTTTTCTGTTTCTGCATTTACGGCGAAGTTAAGGTTATGGGAGTGCTCTGAATGTACTGGGGATTGTGGAGGAGAGTTCACCGGAGAGTTCTGAGCAGCATGGGAACTAGAAGCCATTTTTGTGAAGAAAGATGAAGATATTAGAATAGTTGCAGGTTCGTCGGAGAAGAAGTAAGTAAAGTTTTTGTGAGGAGAAGTAACTTGGGTTTTATACTGAGTATGTAACCGTAGAATCTGAAAGGGTTAATATTTTGAGGTAAATAATATTTGGGGTCCGCACTTGAGTGGTTACGGCGGGTTCAACTTTCCAGAGGAACGTGCTCTATGTAGGTCCAATGAAAAGATGACACATCATATGTGTCAGTTATGACGAGACGTCGTGTGCGGCCTTATTAAATGCTAGGTGCGTGGGTTTATTTACCTCCACATGATTCTCACTCGCAGAAAAGTTACCGTTACTGTTTCAGAAATGCCCAATGTAACAACTGACAGAGGCTCTGTGATTTGAAAACCTTGTTTTTCTTGCCTCTGTAGGTTGTACCTTCACAAAAAATGGTTGATAAGTTCATGGAGAGGATCGATAAATTATTAGTATAGAAACTCCTTTACAGAGGTTTTTGGACCTCTGTCAGAGCCAGCAGAGGCTCTGAGACAAGAAATTTCTCATATCTAACAATTTATAAACATTTTTGATCATCCAGGTTTTTGATTGTTTTTAACAATGTTTTTAGGACCAATTTGAAAGCTGGTGTCCTAGAAAATTGCTTTTGAAAAATTAATTTAATGCAACAATGTCTGTTTTAGACACGAGATGGTCTATAAAAGTTCTATTTGTGTGGGAAGAACTTTGTGATCATTGACTTCTGTTGCAGTGCATTAGTACACGATGATTCTTTTTGAAATTGATATCTAAGGTGATCGACAGAGTTTCCAAGATTATTGATTTATGATCATAGAGCTTTTTCTTGCAGAACCTCTGTTGGACTCAGCAGAGGGTCTGTGACCTTAAATTTCTAATAAAGGAAAACTCAATATTCTTTTTGATCAAATTTCATTTGGAATGTGTTTAATAATGTTTCTAGAACATATTTAGAAATTTGTGTCATAGAAAATTATTTTCATAAAGAATTTGTACGAGATACCAACCTTTTTGTTCTTCTTTGTCCGGCAAAGTTATTTTCTTCTGTTGATTTCATCTCTTCCTTTGCTCCCCCTTGACTTATAAATCTCTGTAGATTAAGCAAGGTCTCCTTTTGCTCCCCCTTGATCTAATCAGCCTTTGTAGATCAAGTAGTTCCCTTTCTTCTCCCCCTTGACCTATGCTTGGTTCAAATTATCAGAAGTAATGTTTATAACATAGGTCAAGTGTATCAGAGGCTCTGTAAGGATCGTCAGAGGTTCTAAGGAGTCCTACAGAAGCTCTTTTGTTTTTAGTTTTGAGATTTTTAGAATTTACATATGAAAGCAAAATATTTACCAAAAGTATCTATATATACATATGTAAACAAAATTTATACAAAATTTTAAATGAAGATAAGATACTTACAGAGATTAAGACATATTTATCATTCCTAATTTACCCACCAAGTAAAGAAATCTTTTCTCATCAAGTGCCTTGGTGAATAAATCAGCAAGCTGAAATTCTGTTGGTACAAAATGCATCTCGATGGTTTGGTTTTCAACATGATACTTCAAAAAGTGATACCTGATATCTTTGTGTTTTGTCTTTGAATGCTGTACTGGATTGGCAGATATGGCAATTGCACTTTTGGAATCACAGAAGATGGGGATTTTGCAGATGATGTGACCAAAGTCTTTCAGCTGAGTTTTCATCCACAGAACTTGAGAGCAACAGCTAGCAGCAGCAACGTATTCAGCTTCTGCTGTAGATGTTGAGACACAATTTTGTTTCTTTGATGTCCAGCTTACTAATTTCCCACCTAGGAATTGACAACTCCCAGAGGTACTTTTTCTGTCGAGTTTACATCCTCCATAATCTGAATCTATGTATGCCTTTAGTCCAAAACCAGAGTTCTGTGGATACCAGAGGCCAAGATTTTTGGTCCCTCTAAGGTATCTGAAGATTCTCTTTACAGCAATATAATGTGACTTTTTAGGATTATCTTGATATCTTGCACAGAGGCATGTTGTATGCATTATGTCAGGTCTACTGGCTGTTAAGTATAATAAAGACTCAATCATTCCTCTGTAAAGCGTGCACTCGACAGAGATGCCATTTGGATCTGAAAAAAAAGTTTATTTCCAGTGGCCATTGGGGTTTTCATGACAGAGGCATCAGAGAGGCTATATTTTTCAAGTATGTCAGAGACATATTTTGATTGGTTTATGAAAATTCCTTCTGATGTTTGTTTGACTTGAAGTCCGAGGAAAAAAGTTAATTCTCCCATCATACTCATTTCAAACTCACTCTGCATGAGCTTTTCAAAATCTTTACATTTTTGTGTATTTGTAGACCCAAAAATAATGTCATCTACATATATTTGTACAAGAATAAGCTCTTTTCCTTCACCTTTAAAGAACAGAGTTGTATCAGTGGTACCTCTTTTGTAGTTGTTATTGAGAAGAAAGGTAGAAAGTCTTTCGTACCATGCTCTTGGAGCCTGTTTCAGTCCATATAGAGCTTTGTCGAGGTAATAGACATACCTTGGGTACTTTGAGCTTTCAAACCCTGGTGGTTGTTGGACGTATACTTCTTCTTGAATTTCACCATTGAGAAAGGCAGATTTTACATCCATTTGATATACTTTAAAACCTATGTGGGTTGCGAAGGCTAAGAAAATTCTTATTGCTTCGAGTCGTGCAACATGGGCACAAGTTTCATCATAATCTATGCCCTCTTCTTGGCGATATCCCTTGGCCACCAGTCTTGCTTTATTTCGAATGATCACTCCATCCTCATCATTTTTGTTTCTGAAGACCCACTTAGTCCCTATGGCCTGTTTCCCTCGTGGCAGAGGTACTAGAGTCCAGACCTTGTTTCGCTCAAACTGCAGAAGCTCTTCTTGCATAGCATCCACCCAGTTTGGGTCTTCCAGGGCCTCAGAGATCTTTTTCAGTTCGATCACACTAATAAAGTTGGTAAAGAAACAAAAGTTTGCAGAAGTTGATCTTGTTTTTACCTTATCAGTGGGATTAACGATGATTTGGCTTTGAGGATGGCTTTTTGTCCAATGAGTTGTCCGTGGAAGATGATCATTTGAGTCATCAAGTTGAACTTCTGTGGTTGAAGTGGTTGATGGTTCTGCCCATGTGTTTAGTTCAACTTCTGTAGGAATGGGTATTAGAGTTGGAATTTCCTTCTCTATAGGTATTGTGGTTTCATCTTTACTTCCCTCTGGTGTTTCTTCTGGTGTTGCTTCCTCTGTTGGGTTTGTTAGTATTTGGATTATCTCTGTTGTTGAATCTTTTGTTGTCGTATCTCCTGTTCGATTTTCATTACCTGTAGTAGTTGCAGAAGTGGATGAGATATTAAAAGGATCAGACAGAGAGATACTCACTTTGTTTACAGAAGGTGATTCTGCAGAGGTGCTGTTGGTTCCAGCAGAGGGATCAACATCGTCGTTGAACATCTCTTGAAATAGAAGACCTAAATGTTCATTTATTTTTGAAATGTCAGAAGTTTCCTTGTTTAGCCCGAGTTTTGAACTGAGTTGTTCGGAAGTCTTTTAGAATGAGTCATCAAAGGATACATTGATGCTTTCTACTATCGTGCGTGACTTCAGAAGGTAAACTCTGTAGGCTTTGGAAGCGGCAGAGTACCCGATGAACTTGCCTTGGTCAGCCTTTTCTTCAAACTTTCCTCTTTAGTCTCTGTCGTTTAAGACAAAGCATTTGCATCCAAATACATGGAGAAACTTGATGTTTGGTCGCCGTTTGTTGATCAATTCATAAGGAGTTTTGATGTGTCTTTTCACGATTGTTGAACGATTTTGGGTATAGCAAGCAGTTGAAATTGCTTCTTCCCAAAAGGTCATTGGCAATCCACATGCAGAAAGCATGGTTATTGCAGCCTCCACAAGCGTGCGGTTCTTTCGTTCGACCACGCCATTCTGTTGTGGAGTGCGAGCGGCAGAGAAGTTATGGGATATTCCTTCTTCTGTGAGATAGGCTTCAATGACAGAGTTTTTGAATTCTGTGCCATTGTCACTTCGTAACTTCAGAATTCTGCACTCATAAAGAACTTGGATTCTTTTCATTAGATTAATCAGGATGCATGGAACATCTGATTTCTTTCTGACAAATTCAACCCATGTAAATCGTGAATACTCATCAATTAAGACAAGTATATATTTCTTGCCACCTAGGCTCTGTATAGCGATTGGACCGCAGAGGTCAACGTGAAGCATGTACAGAGGCCTAGGACAAGATACATCAGTTTTGCCTCTGTGGGAAGCTCTTTTGAGTTTTCCCATTTCACAGGTAGAGCATAAATGATCCTTATTCAATTTAACATTAGGTAAACCTTTGACCAGATCAAGTTTTACCAGTTTATCTAGAGTATGAAAGTTTAAGTGACAGAACCTGTTGTGCCATAGTCAGGCTTCTTCACTTTTGCTTGCAACAAGACAAATGTTGTCCTTGTTTTTGGCATTGAAGTTCATTAGATACAGATCACCTTTTCTTTTGGCTCGCAGAAGTTCTATTCCGGTGTCTTCACTTAGTAGAGAACAAAATGTTCTTTTGAACAGTACATCGAATCCCGTGTCACAAAGTTGGCTGACACTGAGTAGGTTGTGTTTAAGGCCATCAACATATGCAACTTTGTGTACGGTGATATTTTCTTTCTTTATGACTCCATAGCCTTTAATATGCCCCTTTTTGTTGTCTCCAAAAGTCACTGATCCACCATCTTGTTTTTCTTGGTATGTGGATAGAAGACCTCTGTTGCCAGTCATGTGCCTTGAGCATCCGGAGTCTAGATACCATATTGGCACATACTGTTTCTGCAAGACAATCAAAGAGTTTTAGGTACCCATATCCACATGGGTCCAGTTTCGTCAGAATTTTTCAAGTTTGCCTTAGCATTCTTGAAATACATTTTATCTTTTGTCGAAGAATCAGTTTGTTTCTCTTTAATATTTGATTTGGGTGCAGAGAGAAAACACTTTGAACTACAGAAATGATTATTCAATTTGAACATTAGATCAAAGCAATGGCAGTATAGAACATCAGAAGTGATTTGTTTGAAATTTTCATTGAAAGCATTAAACTGGGCCACAGAGGCATTACATTCTATTCTATCATATGGCTTCCTATTACAAGAAGATTTATGTAGATTAGATTGTTGGCAAAAATCTTTGTTTGTAGCAGCCTTCTGTGAGTCCCTTCTGTAGTGAACTTCTGTTGATTTCACTGTCACAGAAGAAAAATATTTGTTAGGTTTTGGCCATTTACCCTTTTGTTGCCATGTTGGTTTATCTTTAATTTTTAAGGGTTTTAAAAACTTTGAATCTTTTGGATTTTGAGAGGACATTAACTTCTGTTGTTTGAAATTTTCAAGCTCAATAGAGGTTTTGGCTTGTATGCACATATCCAAAAAGTCTGGATAGATAGGAATTTCAGTGATTTTCTCCTTTGGAGAAATAGTTCTGTTAAGAACTTCAGAGGTTTGTTTAATAACCTTCGTGTCACAATGAATCTTTTCTATTCTGTTAGTCTTTGATTCGTCAGATGATGAATCGTCCTCATATACAGTGGTTGAGTCATCAATATTTCTTTCGACAGAGGCTGGATTTTCCGAGCATGTGTCATACTTTCTTTCTTCATCTGAAAAAATATTTTCTAAGTCAACAGAGGTGTCTGATAAGATCTCTTCAGAGAGTTTTTGATCTATAGAAGGTGTACATAGATTTTTCAAAATATCTATTTTCCCGATTTCCATTATTTCCTTTTCAATTATATTTCTTAGTTTTTCTTCTGAAAAGATTGGTTTGAACTCAAGTGCTTCTGCAGATAATTTATTTTCAGAATCTATTGTGCAGACAAAAGCACCTTGAGTTTGAGTCTCTGGTTTACCAAACTTGAAGATTCCTATCTGATCTAGAGTTTTCAGATATCTCTTTGGTTTGGATCCTCTTTTGACAGAGGTTGAAGGTGATAAATCTGTGTTTTCAAACCATACATTTATCATCTTCATGGGTTTCCTTAAGTGAGGTTCCCCAGAGACTTTTACTCTCTTACTTACAGAGATTACGTTTGGAAAATTAGGTTTTTTGACTTTTCCTAAAGTAAATAGAGATGACAGAGGTTTATTCTTTTTGTTTTCTGTATCTTGACTGATATCACTGTACCCAATACCTCGCCTTCCTATTTGAGTATTTATTTTCTCATACACCTTTTGTGCATCACGATAATTTTTAATTAAAACATCTCTTCTAAGTAGATCTTGCCAAAGGACTTCTCTTTCCTTTTGAAAATATTCCTTAAGAGCTAAAATGTTTAGTCTGTCGCTCTCAGAATCTGAAAGTTCTTTTGTTTTATATTTTAAAGATGTATTTAATTCAGAAATTCTCTTTTAAAGGAAATAGATTATTGTTCCAGTTTGCTTCTAATTCTTCCTTTTCTTTGAAAATTTTTGCTTTTTCTTCAGTGAGAAGTCTAGCTTCTCTTTCATAAAAAGTGAGCTTTTTCTGAATATCATCACAAGTGTTTTTCAGTTCAATATTTTCAGTTTTAATTATAAGTAAATCAACTTCTGTAGTGCTAGAGGTGGAGTTTGAAGTAGATACCTCATTGTCAGAGTCGGAGCTGATTTCTGCCATGCCACAGAACAAGGCATTTTTGGTGTATTCATCATCAGAGGTTGTATCTGACTCCCAATCTTCCTTGTTCACCACTTTGTTTGCCATGAGTGACTTTTGAGCATAATACTCGGCTTTCTTTTTGTAAAAAGCCGAGTCCTTCTGTGGTCGATTTGGCCTGCTTCTGCATTCATTTGCAAAGTGGCCTGGCTTCCCACAGTTATAGCAACCTTGGTTCTAGGAAGTGTTACCAGCACGATCGTCGGACTTCTGTCGGTCACCACCTTTTTCCGATCTGCATTCATTAGCATAATGACCAGGCTTACCACACTTGTAGCATTCTTGTGGTGTGTAGCTTGCCTTGTCATCTGACCTCTGTCGGTCATTTTCTCTGTTGTATCTTTCACTCGACCTCTATTGGTCGTTACTTCTGTCGTCTGACCTCTGTCGGTCAGTTGATTCTTCTCTTCTTCCTTGATCCCTTCTACTCCAATCTTCTCTTCTTTCTCTATTATCTCTGCCATATCTGTCATTACCAGAACTCTTTTGATTTCCTCTGAATTCTCTTGTTAATAGAGCTAAGGATGTAGCTATTGATGCCAGAGTGATCTCTCCCTCTCCCATAATTTCTTCGTCTTCGCTGTCAACTACCACCACCTTTTTCTTTTTCTCCTTCTTCTTTTCTTCTGTCGCTATTTCTTTTCTCGGCCTCTCTGTTTCTTCTGTAGACTTACTAACCAAAGCAAGAGGTGCAATGGATAGTGTCTTTGCTTGTGCTACTTGAGGCTCTTGACCAGCTAATGTTCCGTAGAGGTCTGAAAGAGTCCAGGAATCTAAATCTTGATTGGTTTGTAAAGACATAGATAACTGGAGCCATTCTTCGTTCAAACTTTGGAGAAACATGACGTTATTCTCTTCAGAAGTTCTGTGGATGCCGAACTTCTTGCAATTATTGATCAAAGAGTTGAACCTGTCATACATTGTCTGCAGAGATTCAGTTGTCAGGGCTTTAAAAGCGTAATATTCGTTTATGTATTGAGCCCTTCAGTTTTTCTGAGTTTTAGCTCCCCCTTCAAGTTGTTTCTCCAGTTCTTTCCAAAGATCATACGCAGATTCGCATGCATCTAAGGACTGGAAGAGGTCGTTGGGGATTGCCATGATCAGAATTCTTTTAGTTTTCTGCGCAATTTCATCTTTTTCCTTATCTTGATCTGACCAACCATCCCTGGTTTTAGGTTTTTGATGTTCAGGGATTTCAGGAGTGTCAGTTGTAGCTGGTACACGAGGTACTGTTAACATAGGGACATTTGGAGGATTATAAAGGTATTGTACGAGCTCTTTATTAGTACCCTCAAAGAAATGGATCATTCTTATTTTCCACTGAGGATACTCATTTCGTAGAAGAGAAGGTGGTTTGGTTAATGAACCAGCTGTGAAGAAATTTTGCGCGCTTGTCATTTTAAGAGTAGGAAGCTTCAGAATAAAGATATGACACGAATAAGTACGAAGGAATAATCTGGAAGGATTTTCTGGGTTTGGAGGTTCTTAACAGTGCACTTTTATGGAGTTTTAACTAAAGAAACAGTTTCTCTAGATCTTCCAAATGTCGAATAAATCGAAAAATGGCTGAAAATTAGAATCTGTTTGTTGGAATAAATAACAGGTTAAAAACAAACCACGTTTCTACCAATAATCTTGTTAAACCGAGGATCGCTTGATATTGAAAATCAAGCTTCGCTTTGATACCAATTGTTGGTTCCCGTATTTGATTAACAAAGATTATCTAATCTATTAGTTCAAATAAGATGTGTTGCGGAAGCGTATTTGAAGAAATAACAGATATGTTTGTATAGAAACAACACAAAATACCAAATAAACAGTATATGAAGAACAGATTAATATCTCAAAGTTTACTGTATTTGATGAAGAACACTAAGAACAGATTTGACTTTAATTGTGTGAAAGTGTTTTTGTGTGTCGTGTGCGTTGTTGGCTTGTGTGTTAACTGGTAAGGAAGAACTTAACATGAGTCTTCCTTTTATACTACAACAAAAGAACTATTCTAGACAAAAGGACTATTGCTACAGGAGAGAAGGGATGGCATAAACAGTTGGAAACCTGCATGCATTAAATGCGCTAATATCAACTTGTAAGGATGCCTATCGGAGTTTGACACGTGTTGTTGTTAGACCATGCTTTGTACAAGTTGATGAACGGACCCTGGAACAGTAGCAAGATATTTCTGTAACAGTGGTAAGATATTCCTGTAACAGTGGCAAGATATTATAAATATCTTCCAAGTCTTTAGTCTGAACCGCAGAGGCTCTGTCAAGGGTGACAGAGGTTCTGCGGCTCGGTCCTTTGTGAGCATTCTTCTGTATGTCCTTCTTCAGTTCTTTGTGAGCAATCTTCTGGCTATCTTTGATCTTGGTGTTTCTTGAATGATCTTATTTACTTCGGTGGAGCTTCTGTGGTACTCCGCGGAGCTTCTGTGGAAGTCTTCTATACTTGGCCTATTTTTCAATACTTCTAATATTATGAATATTTGGAGCTAACATCAGCGTTCGCTGAATGGATGTTTATTAGTGAATGATAAAGTCCAGCATTCGCTGAAGTCTTCTACTTGAAACTTCACGTGGGATGGACAAGTCTTGGCTTCGCTGATATCCACACCAGGTCACTAGTAGACTTAGTCGCTTGGTCTTCAGCTTGGTCTTCGATTTCAGCGTTGAACATGGTTGACATGAATCTTGTCTTCAGAGATCATAAGTAAACAAAGGAAACTATCAGCGATCATCAGTGAGACTGAACATACTCAGGGCTCACTGATGTACAGGTATCGCTGAGATATAATTTAAAGAACATGAGTTTCACCTCAGCGATACTAAACAGACTTAGTATATTTTCTTTGATGGTGAAACTCAAATACATATTGTTTACTTACAATTTTTACTAAGTGTTTCTCAGGGTCATTATCAAATCACTGAGGGTTTGGATCAACAATCTCCCCCTATTTGATGATGACATAGTAATAAAAGAAAATTGCTAAGTAAGAAAACTTAAGGATAAAAAGAACTCGTAAAATGTGTGTCCCATTTACTGTTTTCTGGGATCTTTTCTAGTACTGATGGAGTAAAGTACATTCGTTGAAATTTTTCATTAACTTCGTAAAGGTTACGGGGGGAAGTGGAAAAATTACAAGTACAATGAATTATAATTACAAGTACTAAAAGATACAAGCTGATAAAATAGAAGAATTACAAAAGGATGATCATATCATCTACTCAGGTTCTTTCTTGATGAGAAGTTCATCAAGAGTGTCAGTCTCTGGAATCATCCAATCAGGGACTTTTACTCCATGATCCCTTCTAACTTTTGTTTCGCGATAGATTAAGGGCTTCAGGAATGATCCAAGGAGGTCACCTTTGTAGTCGCACCAGTAGAGTAGATCTCTGAGTTGTTCGATTGGAGTTTTGTATAACTCAGAGATACACTGAAAGCATCTGCGACCGGTGAAATCATAGAAAAATATGCCGTAGGGATTACTTAGAACTTTACCAGGGATGAAGTCTTCAGCTGGAGGTAAGGAGATGTTGAGGCCTGAGAGGTCAGGATTGGGACCAAGAACTGCTTCACGAGAGAATTCGATCCCTGTCTCGTTTCTTATTTCCGACCTGAAGAGGAAGGAGTCTTCTTCTTCTTTGAAGCAACCCGTTTCTTCTGAATTGGAGGAGGAGGTGGAATATCAACCGCTGAGGTTACCATATCGATTAGCCTGTTTATGGTTTTTCAACACAGGTCTTGAAAGTTGAGCGGGATCACTGAATTGCGATTCTTATTTCCAACCATTCAGAGAAACCAAGTTTATGCAGGTCTGACATGTAGCAAGTTTTGTTGTAGCCGTTTTCTCTGACTTTTTGGACATCGACAATCAGTACCTTGTTGAGTACTTTCCCTCGTATGTTCACAGCGCTTATTCTTGAAGTATTGGTCCCAAAGGGGTTATACAAGTTTGTAGAAGGGGGGGGGGGTTGAATACAAACACACGATTTTTTACTTTTCTAAATTGTTTATTGATATGTATCAAACAATTTACAACTTGTTGCGAAACAAGATTAAGGAATAAACCTAATCTAAACAAGCTATGAGAATCACTAAGATATTTTGCACTAGAAATAAGATAGAGAGAAATTATGAATACTAAGGAAAATATTCTAACACATAGATTTAGCAAAGAGAAGGAATGGCCGAGCACTTCAAAATGAAGTAGGGTTTCCTTTATATACTGCATGCATTTAATGCATATCAGTACAACTTTACACGTGGCAACCTCTAGTTGGTTGCATGGTTTGACTTCAGTAGACAACCTAGTGGCCGTATGATGAACAGTGTAGAATCAGAGTTGGTTGTACGATTTTGGACAAAAGGGATGTTTGTTCTGACATTATCGTACGCAGACGTGCAAGGGGGTAAGACAAAAGCTACTTGTAGAGGAGGCTTCATGATCAGCGTTCGTTGAATGATTCTTTATCAGCGAATGATAAAGTTCAGCGTTCGCTGAAGTCTTCTACTTGAAACTTCAGGTTGAGTGGACAGGTCTTGGCTTCGCTGATATCCGCATCAGTTCATTAGTAGATTTGTCGCTGGTTCTTCGGCTTGATCTTCGACTTCAGCGTAGAACATAGTTGACGTGAATCTTGTCTCCAGGGATCATAAGTAAACAACATAAAGTATCAACGATCATCAGTAAGGCTGAACATGCTCAGGGCTTGCTGATGAACAATGTTCGCTGAATGTGTAAATTAAAGAAAGAGAGTTCCTATCAGCGGTACTAAACGGACTTAGTATTTATCAGCGATAGTGAAACTCTAATACATATTGTCTACTTACAATTTTCACTAAGTGTTTTTCAGAGTCATTATTAAATCACTGAGGGTTTGGATCAACAATCTCCCCCTATTTGATTATGACATAGCAATAAAAGAAATTTTCTAAGTAAGAAAACATAAGGATAAAAAGGACTCATAAAATATTTGTCCCATTTACTGTTTTCGGGGATCTTTTTAAGTACTGATGGAGTAAAGTACTGTGAGTTCCAGATCAGTACAACAAGTAATAGAAATCAATAGATATGAATACGAACAGTATGATTTCCAATGGTCATCCAATTTACTTTCAATAATGAGAGAGTTTACAATACGTTCATGAAAGTGTAAAAAGACAACTAGCTGGCTAACCTAAAACTAGAGGTTAAGCACTCTATTTATACCAAGGCCTAATGCCTGAGGCCCACGGCCCATTAAGCCTAAACTAAGCCCATTTAATATAATTTAGGCTTTTACAAAAGATTAAATAAACTAATTAAGCTATATATAATTCTTTATATATCTTTCTAATATGTAGGACATTTATGGTCCTAACAATCTCCCCCTAAAGATATGTAAAGAAAAATCGGTCTTGAAACCTTCAGGTCTTGAACTTCTCTTCCTTTAGAATCTTTTGAACGCTATGGTGTTGCTTGTCTTCATGTCTTTTTCAGGCTCTCCCTTGAATAAAGTTCTTATCTTCAATGAATCAGTCTTTGAACTGCGAGTTGAATTGGCTTTCAACATTAAGAACTTGTAGAATCCGTATGCTTGAAAGAGGAAATACTGAATTGTAGCGAACACCACTTGATAAAGGAAAGAGAAGAATTCATCACTTGTAAGCACTTTGAACTCGTTTCGGGGCTGATCAATTTCGGAACTGATCCAACAGCAGTTACTCCCCCTCAAATTTTGCTAACTCCCCCTCAAATTGATAATCGGTGTCTTTGAACCTGTATCATTACTCCCCCTCATGATGAGTAGGAGCGTCCGAAGCATCTTGTAACGTCAAAGACAATGCTGGTGAGTAGCAAAATTCTAGATAAACTGTTAAGGAACCAAGGGGTAAAAAACTAACACAGAAACACATAATAATTGTTATCACAACAATTAAAATAATTGTGTGGCCTATGTTCAGAGCTGGCAAGAGGTATCTCTGATAGGACTTCCAGTTATCACTGAAGTAAAATTTTACAAAATTACTTCTCAAACTATTCCGGCAATATCACGAAGATATGCAAATGGAATCACAAAGACTCGTGCATGTGTGAAAGAATTAAAGTATATCTGTTTGGCTCAAAATTTTGATTTAACTTGGGACGCAAGTTAAAATCAATTGACACAGTGATTAGAATGTGAAGTTCGGAGATCGGAGTTGATGTCTTCCGTTTTCAATATCTAAGACCTCCGAGTGAGGAATAGATAGATTATGTGCTAAATCTCCGTGAATATATGAAACAAGCATCTGTTGTGAGATACTTGAGTGGTTGGGTGGGGTGACACGAGTTATCGACACTGGGTCCATTTCTGTTTTAATATCCATCTCCAAAGAACGAGAATGACTAGATTGTGTGGTTACCCGGATAACTGACTCGGTTTGGTAAGGACCAATATATTCTTTTAAGTCCTGTCACATCTTCACCAAATTCTTTTCACTCCGAACTCATCTATCAATCTAGACCCCTCTCTGTTGTCTATAAGGGATGTGTTTCTTGGGTAGGTCCTTCCGGTTCTTGATAGACCATAGAAACAATGTAAGTCCTAACACTCCTTTCATGCATCGAGTAGAACAATTTAGTAAACAGTGATGTACGAGTTCTAAACTGAAATGTTTAGAAGTCAAAGCATTTAAGAACGAGTCTTGATCTGAGATGATCAGAAGTCATAGTTGAAATACCAGAATTTCAAGAAACAAGATCAAGCGCTAAACAGATTGACTCAGTAAGCACAGTATTTGCAATAATTAGACAATGATCAGAAAGTTTAATTGTGAAGAACAAGTCACAATTATTATATCAGATAAGAATGGAATCATTTGCAAGAAATAGCGAACTTGGAAAACAACTAGGAATTCAAACGAGTGTATTTCCATCGAAAAATCAACAAATATGTGAGACATGGAAATAACTAAGTCAATGAAACATAACACGTGGCAATCATGGAAGTTAAAATTGGAGAATAACAAACACAAGTTAGTTATTCAGAATGAATTACCACGGTCTTTGAATTTAGTTGAAGTTCACTTACCTTTCATAGAATAGTACTCCCCCTCAAATGTGGCATAACCTTCGAATGCAGTCACGTGAAAAGAATGTTCTGGACTAAGTGCACATGGCATTCCTGCAAAACAGATTAGAAAGGTTTTGGTATCCATCCATTGATGGATCCTTGATGGTTAGTTGTCTTATGAGGACCAGGGATACTATAATTAGCATACCAATGAGATGCGTATTTTTGATCAACAAAATCATTCGAACCACATGTAGAACAACAGATACAATGATGAGAAAGTTGAAGTAACTGTTGAACTGAATAAACTCTTAAAGGAAACTTCACACTTTGTTCAACAAAAGTTCGAGAATTAAAGACATCATGATTGTGATTGTATGTCCTAACATGCGGGACTGACTTAAATGACTTTGTATTTGTCTTGCTTTCATTAGACTTTTTCACTACCCAAACTTGTTTGAACCCCTTTCTTCGGCCATTATTATCTGAATTACCATTAAATGTATGACCAGTAGAGTTTGAGTAGTCAGGACGTTTATCAGTCGATCGACCGGTCTTTTGTCACGGCTGTGATTGTTTTTGAGAATGTGACTCAGTTTTAGAAACCTTAATCACAGCCGGGGTCTTCGGTTTTGTAGAACATTCGCCTTTTTGAAAATTGACCGGGCGATTTACCGCTTTTGAAAGAAAGTCGGTGTGACTCGGAAGAGGTTTGTCAAAAGGGAATGACTCAAACTCTTTATCAGAATTACCCTCGGAATTCATGAATTTTAAAAAATCGATATCCGGAATAGGTGGACTTGGATTGGTCGAGGAAGGCGAGGAACACTTTGTGTCGGTGTGCTTAGGTGAATCTGGTGCGGAAGCTAAGAAAAAGTTAGAGTTCAGATTCTTTAAAACACACTTGTCTTGAGACTATTTACCGTTTCGTGAAGAAGTTTTTCCAATAAAAGCTTTGCACGAGGATGTATCAGATGAGTCGGAGGAAAGTTCGGGTGAAATCAGCTTTTCATTTTGGAGTAGGTCAATCTGCTCTTGGAGTTTACCATTTCTTGTATGCTCCTTCATCGCTTCTGTTGCCAAGGCAGACAGGTTTGATGTAAGCTTATTGATTTCACACCGAAGGATTTCCTGTCCTTCATCCGACACAGCTTCGGTTTTCTCAGATTTGAGTTTCTCAAGTTCTGTGATAAGCGCTTGCTTTTCCTTTTGAAAACATGACCTTTCCTTCTCGAGTGACTCCTCTAACTCGACTATTTTTGCTTCCAAGACGAGAGGGGGAACATAGAGTTTGAACTCATCCGTCTCAGTTTTGGGTTCGATTGCTTGGACTTCATCCTTTTTGGAGGAATCCTTGGGCGTCACAACCTTAAAGCAGTCAAAGTAGTCATTCGAGAGGTATTTCTTTGGATTTTTCTCATAATAATAGTTCAAAGGCTCATAACAAAAAGGAAGTTGCATTTTGGTCGTGTATTTGCGCTTATATTCCTCAGTTTCCTCTTCTTTTTCAGGTTCAAGAGGTCCAGTCCATTTTATCCCATATTCTGGATACTTTTTGTCTATACCAATACAACCAAAGTCATAAAGTGTCGGCCTTTTGAATATACCCTTTTTCAAGTACTATGGGTTATCATATTCGATTCCCCGTTCCTTGTTAAAATATCTGAATTCCTTGGGTTTATTCATGTGAATGGTCTGATCTGTTTGGCCTCTTTTGTGGAGTTTGGTTTCAAGATCTGTTATTTTAGCAATAAACTCCTTGTGTTTTATTTGGAGAGAAGAGCATTGATAGACATATTCAGCTTTCTCATTCTCACACTGATCAAGCTTTAAGTTCAGTTCAGATATTTTAGCCCTAAGATCTTTGGGTGCAATGGAAAGATTTGCACACTTTTCTTTAAGATTGGCATTTTCGGACTTGTATTCATCAGTGATTCTCTTTTGAACATCTAGCTTTTCTTTTAAAGATTTGATTTCAAGCAGTTGTTCATTAGAGGTAAACATGCAGGACTCTACTTTTTGACCAAGCAGTTGAATCTTATCAACTAAAGCATTATGAGTTGGTAGACATACCTGACAAGATTCTTTATGAGCTGGAGGCGTGGTGTGGTTACTCATAGCAAAAGCATCGCGAGACATCTTTGACGATAGCACTAATGTGATCGTCAGACAGTTGAAAAATATCTATCCAAGGAAAAATCAAACAATATCAAGAATCCTCAAATGTCCCCCTCCTGCGACTTAGCACGGGGTTCCCACGGAAAGTGGGGAGGTGTCCGGGTGTGAACTGTGTCCGGGAAGCTGTCGTCCGGATACAAGAGTAATCCGGATGAGATGTCCGGTCAGAGGAGCTTACCGGGTACAAGGAAATTTTGTCCGGTCATCGAAGCTTACCGGGTACTTACCGGATTATGTGTCCGAATTGGAACTTATCCGGTAACTTTGAGTTACCTAGATTCTTGTGGTGCCCGGTAAGTGATAAACTTACCCGGTAAGTGATGAAATTGAGAGGACTTACCCGGATAGATAAAGAACTTCTGGTAACCACGGCTGTGGTGTCCGGACACTGCGGCTGTGGTTTCTAATTCGATAGGAATTCGATTAGGGTTGATGGGAACCTTCCTGAAACGTTAGTAACCTTCCAAAATAACAAAATAACAATACCCAAATCGTTTTTTCAAGCAAAATAACACGATTTTGATAAAAAAAATTGATTTTTGATATAAACAGTGACCAAAAACCAAAACTTGATTTTGCTTAAAAAACTAACCAGATGATCGAATTAAGGGACGAAAAATTCCAGAAACGTTTATGATGATGATATGAATCGAATGCAATAAACGAAAACTAGCAATTTTGCCAGAATCAAAATATGAAGTTTTATGAGATAATACCACAGTCGACAAAACTTGATAGAATTCTTACCAGAAATCTTTGTAGAACCTTGAATCGATTTTTCTGTCTGCTCTGATACCAATTGTGAGTTCCAGATCAGTGCAACAAGTAATAGAAATCAATAGATATGAATACGAACAGTATGATTTCCAATGGTCATCCAATTTACTTTCAATAATGAGAGAGTTTACAATACGTTCATGAAAGTATAAAAAGACAACTAGCTGGCTAACCTAAAACTAGAGGTTAAGCACTCTATTTATACCAAGGCCTAATGCCTGAGGCCCACGGCCCATTAAGCCTAAACTAAGCCCATTTAATATAATTAAGGCTTTTACAAAAGATTAAATAAACTAAATAAGCTATATATAATTCTTTATATATCTTTCTAATATGTAGGACATTTATGGTCCTAACAAGTACATTCGCTGAAATTTTCCATTAAACTTCGTATCAGTTACAAAAGGGAAGTGGAAAAATTACAAGTACATCGAATAACAATTACAAGTACAAAAAGATACAAGCTGATAAAGATAGAAGAATTACAGGGAATCCTATCAGCTAATCAGGTTCATCCTTAATGAGAAGTTCATCAAGGGTATTTGTGGTAGGGATCATCCAATCAGGGACTTTTTCTCCAAGATCCCTTCTTCGCTGTGCTTCTTTAAAGATCAGGGGCTTCATGAAGTGTCCGAGAAGATCATCTCTGAAACCGCGCTAGTAGACAAGATCTCTGAGATATTCGATAGGCTCAGAGACGCGTTGGAAACATTTTCGTCCAGTGCAGTCAGTGAAGAAAATACCATGAAGATAACTTAAGACTTTTCCATGGATGAAGCGTTCACCAGGGGGCAGAGAGATGTCGAGTACTGAGAGGTCAGGGTCAGGACCAAGAACTTCTTCTCATGAAAAACCAATTCCGGTTTCATTTCTGATAGGAGGACCGAAGCTGAAGATGTTATCTTTTTCTTTGCAGCAGGCCTTCTTTGTCGAACTGGAGGAGGAGGAGGAGGAGGGATATCAACAGCTGATGTAACCAAGTCGATCTGCTTGTTCAGGGCTTTTTCGACAAAGGTTTTGAAGTTTGAACGTGACCGCTGAATGGCTATCCGCATCTCCAACCATTCAGATAAACCGTACTTGGCAATCGATGATGGGTAGATGGTTTCCTTTTGACCATTTTCTCTGAAGATGTCGATGTCGATGACTGGAACGTTTATGGTTGTCTTTCCCCTGATGTTTACCTTATTGATTCTAGACGCATGACATTGAAAGTGAAGTCTTTCTTTGCACCATTCCAGAGTGGAGTCAGAGACCTTGGTTTTCTTCTCGGCGATCTTTTTGGCGTCCTTCCACAATTGTTGTTGAACAGAGATAGGAGTCTTCTTCAGTTCAGGATCTTTCACCGAACGTTGGACGAGCTCAATAGCATATTCTTTATCTTTTTCTTCAGCTCTTCTTCGTTCGGCGAGGAGTTTCTCAGCTTTGAGGTGATCAGCGATTTCCTTTTTTGTTATGAGAAATTGAGGAGCACGAATGATTCGCTGATCCTCAAGCTGTTTAATCATAGCTGCTCTCTTTTTCAGCTCTTCTTCACTTGGCTTTTGAGGAACCAAGGAAGGTCTTTTCTTGTGAGAGAGCAGTTCTTCTTCTTGTTCATCAGTCTCAGCGAAGTCTAAGACCGAGATTATTTCATCAGCACTCGGGGCTGGGATTATTGGAGTTGTAGTAGGAGCAGCTTCATCTTGACTCTCAAGCAGGGGGGAGGACTAGCTGAAACAAAACGATCATATAGATAAGATCATTTGGGAGAAGAGATAGAGAAAGAATGAGGTTAAGTGTATAGAGGATTTATGGAGAGTAGAACTGAGGTTGAGAAGGGATAGAGGAGGGATGCAGTGTAAGGGAAGAAAATATATGTTACCTGACAAACTGGCTTTCGAAGAAGGATAGTCAGATTGTCTTCTGCAGCGATGCCTTTGTTTTTGCCTTTGTCGGCTTCAGTCGATGCAGGTTTAGTTCTGGTGGTCCCCTCCCCTGATTCTTTTATAACTACCCCTTTTTGAGCAGGCGTCCTTTTGGGTTGGAAGGAGAAGTCGAGATCATCATCGTCATCGTCATCGTCATCATCTTTGGGGGATGATGAGGGTTCGTCGTCGTGAAGTTCGAGATCTTCTTCGTCTTCTTCTTCTTCCTCACTTCTTCTTCCGAAGGAATAAGAACTTCAGCTTCCAGTTCTTCATCGAGTTGCTCCCCCTCAAAATGAGAGGGACTCTTCTCGGTTTCCTCAGGGTTTTCATCTCCCTAAGGTTTATCAGCAGCTTCAGAGATAATACCCTCCCCCTCAGAGTTATGGGGAAGGTCTTCTTGATTCTTCTCCCCCTCTTCCACATGACGGATGGGGGAGGTAGTAGTGTCAACAGCAGCATCTTGTGGGTCATTGTCTTCAAGGCCAGTGATCCCAACAGCAATTTCTACCGCTGCCATTATTTCTTCCAGGCAAGAAATAGCAGGGTTGATCTTTTGGAGATTTTCCCAATCGACCTGAGTAAAATGTGAAGGAGGACATGTTGTAGCGTTCAGGCAATCCAGGATTTGCTGCAGGAGATTTGTAGCATTTCCCACTAATTGGGTTAGGGTGCCCATCTCTGTCTTCAAAGACATAACCTCTCCCTGAAGGTTGCCCACCACGATGTGACTTCGTTGGACAGTATGGTGAAATTATTAGAGAGGTTGCCGTTGGTGGTGTTTTAGTTGTTGATGGAGGTGGAGTTGTCAGCGATAGCAGTAGCAACATTGGAGAGACTACCTTCCGGCTTTTTTAGATCAACGCTGGAGGCCTTCTATTTCACCTCGGTGGTGAGTTTCTTCAGAGCGTCCCCAGCGTCTGTAACCGCTGAGGAGTTGGAGGAGAGAGTAGTGGTGAGAGATTCCACTTTTGTAGACAAATCCTTGAGGGAGTTGTTGATTGTTCCCAAATTAGGACCTATAGAAGATAAAAACTTATGAACAAAGGAAAGCTCAGAAGTTGGGGATTTTGGGAGAGGAGTGTTTAGGGTGTTATGTATACTTGCGGGTTGGTTGACGAAGTCATCGAAATTCCGATGACCTGAAAAATGTTCGTAGTCGTCTTCCAGAGATGGTTGACATGTAGAAGTGCCCGCAGGTCATTTATTTTGATCTATCATTTGTTGTAGATCTTCAGCTGCCATGTCACTCAGGTGAATGACATTTGTTGTAGAGAATGGGGGGAAATAGAGGTGGAGTGACCAAAGAAGATGTGGGAGGAATAAGAGTTGAGAAGAGGGATTGGGTGGCAGATTCAGCGTTAGATCCGCCGAGGAATACTTCAGCAGTACTTAGAGGTACTGAAGGAGGGGGGTTCTGTTCCAAGACAACTTCAGCGTCTTGAGGCGCTGAAGTGGGTATAGAAGAAGTTGGTTCAGCAGATGTGGAGGAGCGGTCCACAAAACTTTCCAGCGTCTTCTTTGGAGAGACAGACGTGGTGTCTTCAGCCTGGGAAGGCTTGGGGGTTGCTCCTTAGAAATCTTCTTGGGCTTATGGATGCCAAGTGGGGTATCAGATTGTTTCCTTTTTCGGGTAGGAGTGGATGGTACAGCCTGGGTACCAGTGGTTGGGATTACCGCTGCCGAAGTGGTAGCCGCATAAGTAAAAGAAGGAGATCTGAGAAGAGGTAAGAGTGTAGAAAGACGTACCTCGTTTGGCAGGGGCCTGAAGTCGAGAAACTTAGGACTGACCTGGGATAACCTCAGGTCTCCAACCTTCGGGTACTTATCCCCAAGTGCTTGCCTAAAGAGAGCACTGAGAAAGGGGGGATAGGGAACATTTGCTGACCACTTTGTTTCTTTGACCCTTAGCATCATGTCGTCGAAGATGATCTTGGCCCAGTCGATGTGGAGTCCCTTCATCAGCGCGTACCCCATAGCCTGTTGAGGTTTGGAGGCCTGATCAGCTGACCCGACCTTAGCTGTCATACAGCTGATGAGGTGTGCGAAGATGAAGTTCATTTCTCTTGGCTACTTGCTCTTGAGGATGGTTGTGAGCTTCTTCTCAGGGAGTTTATCTCTCCCTGTGTTCCATGTGTAGTTCATTGCATCCAGAAATGCAATGATTTCAGCTCTGTCGGCCTCGGTTTTGACGTCAGGTAAGGAAACGAAACGTCTGTCCCTTGAGCTTCCAGGGAGGTTGAGGGCAGACCTGATTACCCTGGGGTGAATCTTTGCTTCACCATGTCAGTGTCAAATAGAATGACGTCCACCTTCTTTTTAGGGTTTTTGGGAGTGGCAATCTGAGATTTTCTGGCAGTATACCAGAATTGGGATAGCAGATTCTTGTGGGCTGGGGGCCTGATAGTCAGTGATGTCGCCAGAGGACAGCTCTTCAGGAAGTTCACAGAATCATCAAGATGAGTGATCTGTTTCTTGGCTGGGAAGTCGAATAGGGCATAGGGGTTATTTCCATGGAATGTGATTTTTTCCATTGAAAAGTTCACATTTGGTGCTTTGACGATTTCAATCTTGTCAAAGGTCGTAGGAGACTGAGTGCTGGTAGCTTCAGTGGTTGCCATTTCTGTTTACAACAGACAAACATGAAGAATATGAAGAGAAGTTCTTAAATGGATAAAATTCCAAAATAAGGGTTTTTAGGGTTCTACAGTTTCCATTTTGAGAAAGAAATGAAAATTAGGGTTTTCTAGTTTTGAAAAGAAATACAAAACATAGTGAAAGTTTTTGTTTTTCAGTTTTCTTTTATGGAAAGGTATCTGGAAAAACATATGAAAATGTCAAGTTTAAGATTTTGATTATAAACTCGAAGAACAATCTGTAAGAAGATTGTGTTCATAAAACCATGAAGAAAATGATTTTATTTTGAGAAAGTTCTTTTGTTTGATCTTTTAGAAACAATAATAACATAAAAAAACAAGTTTATTAGATGGAAAATGAAGAAATATTAACCTGTTGTGAGATGTAGAAGATGAAGATGAACAAGTTCTTGAGAATAAAATCCAAATGCAACAGGTAATTTCTTGCCTTAGAGAGATTAAGTTAGCGTAAAAGGTAGAAATATAAACTTAAAGGGTTTATATAGTGAGAGTAGAGAGAGAAAAACTATGATCGGGAAAAGTTTTTCATGATGACACGGACACGTCCCTTGAATCTGATTGGACGAGGAAACGAAACGGACGAACGTGTCAGACAAAAGGCGTGCCATTGTTATTCGTTGTGATGATGTCACAAACGTCCTTTCATATTTTAAGGTGTCTCTGAGGATTTTAAAAACTCAGGGACATTTTGAAAACACGAAGCACTGATTAGAAATATCAGTGAGAGTTTTAGAATTTCAAAAGAACCACTGAAAGGAAGAGATATTCAGCGATGTAATTTGTTTTGAAATCTTGCATTCTTAAGCGAACGTCAGCGAGTAAGAGAGAACATACCTTGATATCAGCGAATCAATTTTGTTCAGAGATAGGGTGATTAATAGGGTTATACAAATTCATTTTACCACTGATCAAATGTGAACCACTGAAGATTTTACTCTTCTAGGTTCAGCATTCCAAGATCGCTGATGAGAAAGTTGAATCTTATCTCATTAAGAGGTTTGGTGAAAAGATTAGCTAACTGAAAATCAGTTAGGATAAAATGAAGTTCTATATCACCATTCATCACATGATCTCTGATAAAATGATACCTGATTTCGATGTGTTTGGTCTTTGAGTGTAGCACTGGATTGTTTGCTATGGTGATGGCACTAGTGCTGTCGCAATAGATTGGAATTTTGGAGAGCTGAAGGTCATAGTCAAGTAGTTGATTTCTCATCCACAAGACCTGAGAACAACAGCTTCCAGCAGCTACGTACTCAGCTTCAGCGGTTGAGGTGGACACTGAGTTTTGCTTTTTACTTGTCCAACTCACCAACTTTCCACCCAGGAGCTGACAGCCTCCTGTCGTGCTTTTCCTATCCAATTTGCATCCTGCAAAATCAATATTTGAATATGCGATTAGATCAAACCCTGAGTATTTGGGATACCAAAGACCTAGGTTAGGAGTACCCTTAAGGTATCGAAAAATACTCTTTACATCGATCAAATGAGATTCCTTAGGTTCGGCTTGATATCGTGCACACAAACAGGTTGCATACATAATATCAAGACGGCTAGCTATAAGATACAGAAGAGAGCCGATCATCCTATGGTACGCTGTGACATTAGCAGGTTTCCCTGAAGGATCTTTATTAAATGTCAGTGGCGGTGCCATTGGGGTTTTCATAGCTGAGCTTTGAGTAAGATTAAAATTTTCAGCATATCTTTAACATACTTACCTTAGTGAATGAAAGTACCTTTTTTACTCTGCTTGATTTGAAGACCAAGGAAATATGTTTTTTTTTTGGATAAGGTTCATCTAGGCTTTGCCTAGACTACATCCTTGGCAATTTGGAAACAAACAAACAAAGCGGCCGTCTGAGACTAAGCCTGGCCACAGAATGCTGACGCCTGGACTCGAACCCGAGGTGGATGGGATTTTCCACCATATCCCCCAAGCCCGTGCCAACACGCCACCACTCTTGTAGTTACCAAGGAAATATGTTAGTTCACCCATCATACTCATTTTATATTCTGCTTTCATTCTTTCAGCGAAACGAGTACATAAGTCAGGGTTAGTAGAACCAAATATAATATCATCGACATATATTTGAACAAGAATGATATGACCTTTAACTTTCCTGAAAAATAGAGTTTTATCGATTTTACCACGCTCAAATTTTTCAATATGGAGATAAGTAGAGAGAGTGTCATACCATGCACGGGGAGCTTGCTTTAAGTCATAGAGTGCCTTATCCAGTTTATATACATAACCTAGATGCTTAGGATTAGTGAATCCTGGAGGTTGTTCCACATAGACTTCTTCATTCAGCCTTCCATTTAGGAATGCTGATTTAACATCCATCTGATATACTTTGAACTCTTTGTGAACAGCGTAAGCTAAGAATAGACGAATAGCTTCGAGTCTTGCCAATGGGGCAAATGTTTCGTCGTAGTCTATGCCTTCCTCTTGTCTATATCCCTGAGCAACAAGACGAGCCTTGTTGTGGGTTACAGTTCCATGTTCATCCAACTTGTTTCGATAGACCCATTTAGCGCCTATCACTGACTTGTCAGATGGTCTTGGAACGAGTTTCCAAACTTTGTTTCTTTCAAGTTCCGTCACTCTTCTTGCATAGCGTTGACCCAGTTTGGATCTCTGAGGGCATCATCTGTTTTCTTTGGTTCAATCAGAGAAATAAAGTTAACAAATAAACAAATATTACCTGCACTTCGTCGAGTCTGAACACCAGCGTTTGATCACCAAGAATTTGATTGATGGGATGATTTATAGTCCATCGCTGAGCTAGAGCATAATTCGCTGACTCGGTTTGAACTTCTGGAGGAGCTGAAGAAGAAGCTTCAACAACTTCAGGTATTTCAGGTAGAAGAGGTAGAGGTTCAGATGTTATTTCATTCACTGATTGTTGAGATGTCGATGGGATATCTGAGGTAGATGGTTCAGAAGCAGGCACAGTGTTGAGAGGAACAACTGAAACCCATGAAGATTCAGCTTCACTTGTCTGCATGCTTGGGATGATAGTAGGGTCATCATCTTCAGTGGTAGGAGGAATAACTTGAGGAATAGGAGCAGCATCTGAATCACCAAGATGAGAAAACATCCATTGATTCAGTTCTTCAGTATCAGCAGAAGGTCTGGAGTTCACTGAACGAGATTCGTCAAAAGTGACGTGGATTGTTTCTTCTACAGTTTGTCTTCTACGATTGAAGACTCTGAAGGCTTTTGAGATAGAAGACTATCCAAGAAATATTCCATCATCAGCCTTGGGATCAAACTTTCCAAGGGCATCCCTGTTGTTCATTATGAAACACTGACAACCGAAGATGTGAAGAAAGCTAATTGAAGGCTTTCTCCCATGGAAAAGTTCATAGGATGTCTTCTTGAATCTTTTGACAATCAGCGACCTGTTTTAAGTGAAACAAGCAGTGTTGACAGCTTCTGCCCAGAACTGAGTATGTAGATGTGAATCGCTGAGCATTGAACGTGCAGCTTTTATGATCGTTCGGTTTCTTCTTTCAGCGACTCCATTTTGTTGCAGTGTTCTCACTGAAGAAAAGTTGTGGGAAATACCCTTGATTTCAAAGAAGGAATCAAGGGAATGGTTTTTGAATTCAGTCCCATGATCACTCCTTATTGAGCGAACGATCATGTTATTTAGGACTTCCATTTTCCTAACAAAAGCGATGAGTTCTTTAGGGGTGTCACTCTTAGAATGGAGAAACATAACCCAGGTATAGCGAGAGAATTCATCAATTATGACCAATGTATATTTCTTTCCAGCGAGGGATTGTTTGTTAACAGGGCCAAACAAATCCATGTGGAGAAGTTGAAGAGGAGATGACACTGAGGAAACTTGCTTAGATTTGAAGCTTACTTTGGTTTGTTTCCCTTTCTCACATGCTGAACATAGAGATTCCTTAGCGTATGAGTGTTGAGGTAGACCAGTGACCAACTCTTTTGAAGAAAGAGTATTCAGTGTCTTGAAGTTGAGATGAGAGAGCCTATTATGCCATAGCCAGTTGACATGAGATGAGGCTTTTGAGAAGAAATAGGAGTTCTCAGTGGTTGTCGAGTCCATGTTTATAACATAAACATTTTCCAAACGGTATCCGTTGAGAGTTATCTTCTCCTTTTTGTCAGTAACAAAGCCGGATTCCTTAGTGAAACACATCTTGTAGTCCTTGTCACATAGCTGACTGTTGCTTAGTAGATTATGCTTCAGTCCTTCAACATATGCGACTCTTCTGAAGGTAGTTGTACCATTAGAAAGTACACCATACCCTCGAGTATAGCCTTTTTCGTCTCCACCGAAGGTCACAGATGTACCCTTCTCTTCCTTATATTCAGTTAGCAGGTTCTTTTTGCCAGTCATATGTCTAGAGCATCCGCTATCGAGATACCAGATACCCTTCAGGACCTACACACAAAGGAAGGTTAGTTTGACTTGGGCACCCATTTTACTATTTGTCCACATTTGTCCATGGTGGTAGAGGAAGTTGAAGGTTCAACAATCTTCGCAGCATTTGAAGATTCAGCTTTAGTGTCAGTCTTCACTTTGGTTAATTTCTTAACCTCAGTGGTTGGTTTCACCTTAACCTGATTTGCATCAGGATTAGTCTTCTTTGCCTTGGGGGCAGTGATCTTCACCTTAGCTAACTTTTCAGCTTTGGTGGTTGTGGGGCACTTACTAGCAATATGATTGGTAAGTCCACAGTGATAACATTTCCTATAACTAAAAGTAGCTTTAGGACCATTTGCATGCTTAGCCGAAAGTTTTAAATGAACAGGGCCAGCACCAAGTATACCTTTAGCATTGGAAATTGGAGGAACTATCAGTTCTTTGGATTTCTTACCAGTTACATCCACTCTGATTCTAGGAGTAGATCGTTGAATAAATCCAGGGATCTTGTTTTTAGAAGTAGAGGGATGATTCACTGAAAGTTTAGAAACATTCAGCTTAGGTACAAAGGTACCCTTCTGAGGTTTTTGATTAAAAACTTTTTCTTTACCCTTACCTTTAGAGGTTAAGGTAGGTTTTTTCTCAGGAGTGGGAGTTTTAGAAGAAGAACACTGAGACGAGGAGGTATCAGGGATCGAGGACACGAACATTCCAAACTTAAGCATGGAACGATCAGTGGTTGGTTCTTTAACATCAGCTTTATAACCAACACCACTTTTGTCACTCAGGGGAATCTAAGACCTTAATATCTCAGTTATCGTTGTTGAGGATTTACACCATCCTTCAATAGTAGCCTTTTCAGCCTTTAATGCAGAGACAACATCTTCTCGTTCGATACGAATGATTTGATTTATACATACCTGATCTCTTAAATTTTCTTCTATTTTAGAAAGCTTTTGAATTTCTAAGTGACAATTCTTAAGTTGTTCAGCGAGATCAATATTTAGTTTTTTAGCTTTGGTCTTGCCATTCATGGCGTCATATAAATCAATAGTCAAAAGATCAACGGTCCGACGTCTTTCGATGTCACTAAGGGCTGAAGCTTGAGTATCAATAAGAGAATTTGATACCTGAGAGGTTGAAGTTGAAGTAGAGAGAATTTCAGTTTGTTCTTCCTCTTCTTCTATTTTAGCCATGAGGCGGAGATTGGCATCATCATCATCTTCATAGTCAGATGATTCTTCATCAGAAAGAGCCCAGTTATGATCTTCAGCGATCATGCCTTTTCCTTTCTTCTTAAAGCTTTTCAGCTTTGCATACTTTTCTTTCAGCTTCTTGTATTTGTCATCTTTAGCCCTAGGGTTAAAGGATTTCTTAGAAGAAGATGAGGGTTTAAAGACTTTCTTTGACTTGCACTCACTAGCAAAGTGACCTATTTTTTCACAGTTATAGCAAGTGGCAGTTGCCTTATCTACGGGGGCTGAATATTTTGGCTTGTCAGTGAGGGAAAGAGGTTTATTTCTTCTGAAGATACTCTTTCTGGTGAATCTCCTGAAAGAATTAGCCAGGAGGGCCAGTGACTCATCAATTTCTGAAGGATCAGCTTCTGATGAGTCATCAGAGTTAGACTCCAACTCAGTGATAGTGATTGTAGATCGCTGAGCAGGCACCAACTCTAAAGAGAGTAAAGCAACATGTGTGCTTTTGGAATCTTTTACAAGATTCTTCTTAAGATGACACGACTGCTCATGATTGAGCATAGTGCCATATAAGGTAAAAAGGGTCATAGATTTCAGATCCTTTAAGAATTTAAGACACATAGAATAACTGTCCCAACTTTCAGGAAGACATTCCATAAACTTTGTCAGGATCTCAAAGTTAGAATATTCCTTACCAACAGTTTTTAAGTCAATGATTAAACAGTTAAAACGTTGGTATACTTCAGAGAGAGTTTCATTCTTACCACAAATGAAGCTTTCGTACTATCTTACTAGGTAAATCTTTCTTGAGTCCTGGACTTCAGATGTACCTTCATATTGAACATAGACTGTGTCCCACATGGCTTTAGAGGTTTTTAGGTTCATGACGGAGTGGTAGACTTCATCAGGAAGAGCCATAGAGAGGATGGATCTGGCCTTAGTGTCGATGGCCACCTTCTTCTTGTCTTCATCAGTCCACTTGTTGACAGCCCTGGGAATGATTCTTTCAGGAATGGCAGCTCTAGTAGCAGTAGCTGGAACTTCAGGGTCTATCATAACAAGAATATATGGACCATTTTCGATGTAGTAAGGCATAGTAGGATCTACACTTTCCAAGAAGAGCATCATCCTATTTTTCCATAGATTGAAGTTATCTCTAGAAAATCTAGGTGGTTTTGCAAGAGAACCATTATCGATATAGTTTGTGTTTGTGGTGTTAGCCATTTTAGAAAATAGCAAGGAAGAGAAAAGAAATTAGTATAAGCAAGATCTTGTTTATTAGATTAAACAAATTGCTCTGATACCACTTATTGGTCCCAAAGGGGTTATACAAGTTTGTAGGGGGGGTTGAATACAAACACACGATTTTTACTTTTCTAAATTATTTATTGATATGTATCAAACAATTTACAACTTGTTGTGGAGCAAGATTAAGGAATAAACCTAATCTAGCTATGAGAATCACTAAGATTTGTTGCACTAGAAATAAGATAGAGAGAAATTAAGAATACTAAGAAAAATATTCTAACACACAGATTTAGCAAAGAGAAGGAATGGCCGAGCACTTCAAAATGAAGTAGGGTTTCCTTTATATATTGC
This sequence comes from Saussurea involucrata, assembly GCA_033807775.1. NCBI lineage: Eukaryota > Viridiplantae > Streptophyta > Magnoliopsida > Asterales > Asteraceae > Saussurea > Saussurea involucrata. The sequence goes on from CM066325.1 coordinate 53,273,351, forward strand.
ATGCATTTAATGCATATCAGTACAACTTTACACATGGCAGCCTCTGGTTGGTTGCATGGTTTAACTTCAGTAGACAACCTAGTGGCCGTATGATGAACAGTGTAGAATCAGAGTTGGTTCTACGATTCTGGACAGTAGGGATGTCCGTTCTGACATTATCGTACGGAGACGTGCAAGGGAGTAAGACAAAAGTTACTTGTAGAGGAGGCTTCATGATCAGCGTTCGCTGAATGATTCTTTATCAACGAATGATAAAGTTTAGCGTTCGCTGAAGTCTTCTACTTGAAACTTCACGTTGAGTGGACAGGTCTTGGCTTCACTGATATCCGCATCAGTTCATTAGTAGACTTGTCACTGGTTCTGTAGCTTGATCTTCGACTTCAGCGTAGAACATAGTTGACGTGAATCTTGTCTTCAGGGATCATAAATAAACAACATAAAGTATCAGCGATCATCAGTAAGGCTGAACATGCTCAGGGCTTGTTGATGAACAGTGTTCGCTGAATGTGTAAATTAAAGAATGAGAGTTCCTATCAGCGGTACTAAACAGACTTAGTATTTATCAGCGATAGTGAAACTCTAATACATATTGTCTACTTACAATTTTCACTAAGTGTTTCTCAGAGTCATTTTAAAATCACTAAGGGTTTGGATCAACATGAAGAATGGCTTCTGTAGTGGCACTTTTTCTTGCACCAGGCCAATGTGGAGTCACTGACCTTGGTCTTCTCTTGGCTTTTCCTCTGCGCATCCTTTATCAATTTTCTTTGAACAGCCACAGGAAATCTCTTCAGGTCTGGATCCTTGACTGAACGTTAGACGAGTTCCAAGGAAAATTCTTTATCTTTTTGTTCAGTCTTTTTACGTTCAGCATGAATCTTATCAGCTTTCAGCTCATCAGCGATTTCCCGATTGGACAGACAGCCTAGATGCGGAGGAACAATACGCTGATTTTCAAGTTGTTGGATCTTTGCTGCTCTCTTTTTCGTTCATCTTCACTTGACTTTTGAAGAGATAAGGAAGGTCTTTTGTTGTGGGAGAGCAGCTCTTCTTCCATTTCAGCTTGTTCTTCGGTCTCATCAAAGTTCAGGACCGGGATTATTTGCATTTCATCAGCTCTGGTAGCTGGGATTATTGGAGATGAAGGTTGAGGTGCTTCAGCTTGACCCTCAAGCAGGGGAGAGGACTAGCTGAAACAAAATGATTGATAGAGTTAAATCGTTTGAGGAGAAAAGATAGAGAAATGAGAGAGCTAAGTGTTTAGAGGTTTGAGAGTGAGAAGGATTGAGATTGAGAAGGGGTAGAGGAGGGATGCAGTGTAGGGAAAAAAGATGTAAAGTACCTCATACACTGGCTTTTTCATGAGAATAGCCAAGTTGTCAGCGGCGAGACCCTTTTGTTTTTCTTTGTTGGCCGTCTTCGCTGGGGATTTCGCCTTGGTCCCCTCCCCTGGTTCGTTGATCAAGACTTCTTTAAGAGCAGGAGTTTTGATAGTTGTGCGCTGGAAGAAGAACCCGTCGTCATCGTCATCATCATTATCATCTTTAGGAGAGGATTATGGTTCATTGTCTTTAAGGTCGATATCTTCGTCTTCTTCAGCTTCTTCCTCTTCCTCACCCTCAGAAGATAGATTCACTGTGTGTTTCACTGAGGCATGAGGAGGGACTTCGCCTTGCTCCCCCTCAGATGGAGAGGGACTTTCAGCGGTTCCCTCAAGATCAGATTTGTGAGGGTCCTCGTTCTTTTTGTTTCTCTCAGGATGATCAGATTCTTGAGGGTCTTCAGTCATTTCCTCCCCCTCAACAATCTGGGGAAGGCCTTGATTATCGATCTTCTCCCCTCTTCCACTGAATGGGTGGGGGGGGGAATGGTAGCAGCAGCAACAACATTGTCAGGGATCCGGTCTTCTGGGCCAGGAATCCCTACGTGTTCTTCCACCATTGCCATTCTATCTTCTAGGCCAGAAATGGCAGGTGTACTTTCCAGTATGAATTCCAATGCCATCTCCATCTTGTCCCGGTCAGCCTGGGAGAAGTGAGATGTAGGAACAGTGGGAGCCTCCAATCTTTTGAGGATCTTGGTGAGCAGGTCTTTAGTGTCAGAGACCTGTTTGGTTAGGATGCTCACCTCACCTTGTAGACCGGTGTAGCTGGTCTTCAGATAACTTACCTCACTGCTGAGGCTTGAGAAGCCTTTGGTGAGATCAGTGACAGCGGTTGTGAGTTTGTTGATGTTGGAGGTGTTGTTGATGATGGCGGTCTTCACAGTTGTCAGTCCTCCATCAACTTTGCTGAAGTCAGTGGAGGAAGCTTTGTCTTTGACAGCAGTGGAGAGCTTCTTCAGTGTCTCTCCAACGTCTCTAACCGCTGAAGAATTGTTGGAGATGGTGGTGGCGAGTTTCTCCACTTTATCAGCGATGTCCGTAAGGGACTTGCTGATAGTGCCAAAGTTTGGACCTGAAAAAGAAATTAACTGGTGAGCAAAGGAAAGCTCAGAAGTTAGGGGTTCAGAGAGAGAAGTAGTGTTTGGGATACCTATAGGAGGGTTGGAGAAGGAGTTGATGTCGCGATACCCTGAGTGATGTTCCAAGTCGTCTTCAAAGGACGACCCTACAGGTCCAGTGTTCTGCTGCATCATTTGTTGAAGGTGAGCAGTGGCAGAATCCGTCAGCGTAATCGATGGCATTGTGGGTGCCAGTGTATAGAGAAAAGGAGTGGAGGGAGAAGCAAAGGTTGAGAAGAGGGTGGTGATGGCAGCTTCAGCGTTGGATACGCTGAGAAAATCCTCTGCAGCACTTTGAGGTGCTGAGATTCGGGGGTTCTTGTTAAGTGCATTTTATGCACCTAACTTTGTGTATTTTTAGTTGAACATTTCATGCATTGTAGTCATTTCATGCATTTTTTTATTGTTCTTTTGCATTTTTCTCTATAATCACGGTGAAAATGGTTTTGGGATAGTTTTTATGCTTTCGGTATGTTTTGTGCAGATCATACGAGGCATTGAGGGCGACAAGATGGATGGATCGGAAGGAATGAAGAGTAATGTGGAAAAGGAGGTGAAGAAAACAAAGACAAGTACCCGTGATGATGAAGATATGGAGGGAAAATTCAAGTTTGGAGTATTGAAGATTCTGCCAAGCTTCGCGGACGCGAACACGGTCGCGAAGAAAACTCTCCAGAACTCTTAATTGCATTATGTTTGCCTTAGCGCCAGTGACGGATTTGTGAAGGATTTCTTCGCGGGCGCGAAACGTTTGAAATTTTAATTGGGCTTTTTAAAACTATTGGGCTTAGCCTTTTATTTCTCTTATATGCTTTAGGCGTTTCCTTGGGAGATTAGACAGACTTTTTTTGGACGACAATTTCAGTTTCTAGTGGTGGTTTTCTCTACATTGAACGATATCTAGAAGAAATTGGGAAGAAGATGAAATTGCAAAGAGCCTAGGCTATTGGAACCCGACTTGCTACCGGTTTTGCATACTAGTATCTTCTTCCCTATCTTCTTAGTTTGTTTTGTTGAATTCTAGTTTTATTTGGTTGAATGTTATGGTTTGTTCATCAATCGTTTATGCTCTTAATTAATGTATTAGGTGTAATTTTCCTCCATCTCTCTTATGTTTGTTGTGTTTCCTTTCACTTTCTTGCATCCCTATTCTCTCTCTTTCTCTACCCTAATTTCTGCACTTTAATTTTAAGTTGATCAATTTTCTGCATTCTAATTTTCTGCACATGTTTATTCAATAACTAAATGTTCATCTTTCATTTGTTACTAGTGTTAATTGTTGTAGATTGAGTCTAATGTAATTTCTTTGTTAGTCTAGGTTTAATTTTGGTTTTAATTTCGTTGGAGTCTAATTAAGCAATTTGTGCTTGGTCTCGTTTAAATAGTTTGTTTAATTGGTTAATCATCGCCTTAGGATTGAAGTTTTGGTATTAATCAATTGTTTCTAAAACGGATGTTGAGTTTTAGTCCATTTTGATTTTACGAAAGTCGAATTGATTTAATTGGGTTTTAACAAAACATTTAAATTCGATTGGCTTTTGATGGAAACGAAAGTTTGATCTTTTACTCGAGTCAAATTGATCAATGACAACGGTCCTAACATGTAAATAGTTAGGGACGTTGATTGGGAAATATATTTATTTTAAGTCTCAATACTTCTTCCCAATGTATACGTATTGCGAAAGTAAATACATATCTTGGTTAGAAAAGCTTCCTCGCCTCGAGAGAGGGTTGAAGTAGTTTTGGAAAAAATGAATTATCACCATTACCAAAAGCCGAGGTTGATATTACCCAATGTTCTTAATTTTAGTCGTCTCTTCTCTTATTTAATTTTAGTTTTAATTGCTTCTTTATGTATCTCTTTCCCTTAATCTTTTTGGTTTAGAGTTCAAATAGTAAAAAATCAATCCAATTATCTGATTCGCATAACTAGCCATGATTATTAAGTAGTTAATGTTTAGATCGTCACCTCTCCGTGATCGACCCGTATGCTACATAACCATACGCTTGCGGTATAAATTTAAAACACATCAGTTCTCATCCAAGAAAGATTCAGAGAACTGAGTCTTTGAAGTGGGTATGGAAGGGGTAGCTTCAGCGGTTGTGGTAGAGTGGACCACAGAATCTTCCATCGTTCCCTGTGAAGAGGCGAACGTGGGGTCTTCAGCCTGAGAAGGCTTGGGGAGTTCCGTTGAGGGCTTCTTGGTCTTACAGCTGCCAAGAGTGGTGTCAGAATTTTTTCTCTTTTTAAGAGAACAGGGTGTAGTGGCCTGGGTATCAGCGGTTGGGATTACCGCTGCTGTAGCAGTAGCCACTGAAGTAGAATAAGAAGAGGGAGTGCGGATACGAGAGAGTAAAGTAGAGAGACGTACCTCGTTCGCCACAGTCTTGAAGTCGAGCACCTTAGGGCCGACTTGGGAGAGCTTCAGATCTCCCTGTTTGGGGTAGTCCTCTTGTAGGCCATATTTGAAGATGGCGCTGAGGAATATTGGATAGGTAACAGCGGTTGGGCGGTCTAGAATTTCCACCCTTTCCATCAAATCTTCGAAGATTACGTAAGCGTAATCAACATGGAGACCTTTCAGCAGTGCACAGGCCACGGCAGTCTGGGTCTTTGACGCTTGGTCAGTGGAACACGTATTTGCTGTCATGTAGCTTATCACGTGTGCGAAGATGAAGTTGAGTTCGGAGGGCATTTGTGAGTTCCAGTTTGATCAGGTAACAACGAATCAATAAGAAACAACAAGAACAATTGATGATTTCAACTTGCCATCCCTCTCGTATTCATTCAACGTATCGTTCAAAGAATATTACAATCAAAGTAAAAAACGATTTCTTAACAATAAGCTCTCTAATGAATCTCTCTAATGAATGGCTTGAATCGCTAACCTAAAACTAAAGGTTAACTAAACCTTATATGCTAAGGCCTTAGACAAACAAGGCCTAAGCCCATTAAGCAATTAAGCCCAAATAACACAATTAAGGGCTTTTACAATTAATTAATTAATCTACTTAAGTCTATATAATTATTTATATATCTTTCTAATATGTAGTACATTTATGGTCCTAACAATCTCCCCCTAAAGATATATAAATAAAAATCGGTCTTTAAACCTTCAGGTCTTGAACTTCTCTTCCTTTAGAATCTTTGAAATGCAATGATGTTGCTTGTCTTCATGTCTTTTCAGCGCTCCCCCTTGAATAAAGCTCTTGGTCTTCAATGAATCAGTCTTTGAACTGCGAGTTGAATTGGCCGTGAGTTGAATTGGCTTTCAACTTTAAGAACTTGTAGAATCAGTATGCTCGAAGGAGGAAATAATTTTAGCGAACACCTTGATAAGGAAAGAGAAGAATTGATCACTTGTAGACACTTTGAACTCTTTCGGATTTCGGAACAGATCAATCATTCGGGAAAAATCGGTCAACAGTTACTCCCCCTCGGCTTTTGCTAACTCCCCCTCAACAGTTACTCCCCCTCGGCTTTTGCTAACTCCCCCTCAACTTGATAATCCGTGTCTTTGAAACTGTACCCTTTCTCCCCCTCATGATGAGTAGGAACATCCGGAGCATCATGCATGTTCAAAGACAATAATGACGAGTAGCAAAAAAATCCAGATAAAACCATTAAGTAACCAGAATGGGGGTAATCAGCTAACACAAAAACACGTTAGTAACTGTTATCACAACAATTCAAATAATTGTGTGGCATATGTTCAGAGTTGGCAATGGTGAATCTCTGATAGGACTTCCAGTTATCACTGAAGTAAGATATTAAAATTTACATCTCAAACTATTCCGGCAATATCACGAAGATATGCAAATGGAATCACAAAGACTCGTGCATGTGTGAAATAAATGAATTATATCAGTTAGGCTCAAATATTGACTTAACCTGGGACGCAAGTTAAAAATCAATAGACACAGTGATTAGAATATGAAGTTCGGAGACCGGAGCTGATGTCTTCCTTTTTCAATATCTAAGACCTCCGAGTGAGGAATAGATAGATTATGTGCTAAATCTCAGTGAGTATGTGAAACAAGCATCTGTTGTGAGATACTTGAGTGGCTAGGTGGGGTGACACGAGTTATCGACACTGGGTCCATGTCTGTTTTAATATTCATCTCCAAAGAACGAGAATGAATATATTGTGTGGTTACCCGGATAACTGACTCGGTTTGGTAAGGACCAATTTATTCTTTTAAGTCCTGTCACATCCTCACCATATTCTTTTCACTCCGGATTCATCTATCAATCTAGACCCCTCACTGTTGTCTATAAGGGATGTGTTTCTTGGGTAGGTCCTTCCGGTTCTGGATAGACCATATAAACAGTGTAATTCCTAACACTCCTTCATGCATCGAGTTGAACAGTTTAGTAGACAGTGAAGAACGAGTTCTAAACTGAAGTGTTTAGAAGTCAAAGCATCTAAGACCGAGTTCTGAACTGAATTATTCAGAAGTCATAAAAATGAAGTCCGAGTTCTGATCTGAAGTAATCAGAAGTCATAATTTGAAATAACATAATTTCAATGAGACAAAATCAAGCGCAAAACAGAATGACTCAGTAAGCACAGTGTTTGCAATAAGTGAAACAATGATCAGAAAGTTTAATTGTGAAGAACAAGTCACAATTAATATATCAGATAAGAATGGAATCATTTGCAAGAGATAGCGAACTTAAAAAACAACTAGGAATTCAAACGAGTGTATTTCCATTGAAAAAATCAACAAATATGAGAGACATGGAAATAACTAAGTCAAGAAAAATTGACACGTGGCAATCATAGAATTTAAAATTGGAGAATAACAAACACAAGTAAGTTATCCAGAATGAATTACCACGGTCTTTGAATTCAGTTGAAGTTCACTTACCTTTCATGAAATAGTACTCCCCCTCAAAATTGGCATAACCTTTGAATGTTCGTCATGTGAAAAGAATCTTCTAATTTAATTGCACATGACATTCCGGCAAAACATATTAGTAGGATTTTGGTATCCATCTTTTGATGGATCCTTGTTGGTTAGATGCCCTATGAGGACCTGGGATTCTATAAGTACCATACCAATACTTAGCATGGTCTTTATTCACAAAGTCACTTGTTCCACAATAAGAGCAACACAGCTTCTGTGTAGATAAGCTGATCAGTTTATTAACAGAGTAAACTCGATCAGTTTTCACAAAAGGTTTAGCGTGGAAAGCTGTGTTGTTCTTGTCACTCTTAATAGAGACGAATGACTTTGGAGCAGGAGCGGATCCTTTAACTCTCCAAACCATGTTTTCTTTCTTGAAAAAATGATTAACTTTCTTATCAACACGAGAATTATAGAAAAGATTGGAAGGTCGAATCTGATCTTTTGAAAAATCATTTGATTTGACAAAATTCTTTGAAGAACGATTTGTAGAAAAAGAACTTGAAGCATAAGAAGGTTGAACACCTTTGAACTTGCTTTCTTCAAGTTTCTTGACTTTAACGGATAAAGCATTTCGTTCTTTGAGAATTAAATCAAATTTCTTTTGTAAAACAGATTTAGCCATTTGTTCCTTCAAAATCTCGGTTGCTAATCCAGATAATCTCTGTGTAAGTTTAGAAATCTCAGTCTGAAAAATCTTTCTTTCGAATGCAAAATCATCTTTCAAACTTTTTGCCCTAAAACCTTCAACTTTCTTCTTCTCAGACTCTTTGATTAGAACGTCTAATTCTTTCTCCAAATCAGTTATTTTTAAAGAAAGTTCTCCATTCTTTTTAGTAAAAGATTTGCGTTCAGTTTCAAACTTCTCTCTTTCTAAAATCAAAACTTTTTCAAAGTCGGAGATCTGTTTTGAAAGTTTTAGACACATAAGCTCAAGACTCTTCTTTTCTTCAAGAGATTTGGTTGAAAAACCATATTGCTTTTGTACAAGCAGTTGTCTTTTGTTGGTCCCGGAGGGTTATATAAGTTGGTAGAAGGGGGGGTTGAATACAAACACACAGATTTTTACTTTCTAAATTGTTTATTGATATAATCAAACAATTTACAACTTGTTGCGGAACAAGATTAAGGACTAAGTCTAATCTAAACAAGTTAAGAACACTAAGTTTCTTGCACAAGAATTAAGACAGAAAGGAGATAAGAATACTACGAGTAATATTCTAACACAAAGAGAGAAAGAAGAAGATGGTCGAGCACTTCATTTCTGAAGTAGAGTTCTTCTTATATACTGCATGCATTAAATGCGTAGCAGTACAACTTTACACGTGGCAGCAACTGATTTGTTGCATGGTTTGACCTTTGTAGACAACCTTACTAGCCGCATGATGTACAGTGTAGAATCAGAGTTGGTAGTACGATCCTGGACAAAAGGGATGTCCTTTCTGACAAATCATACGGAGACGTGCAAGGGGGAAAGACAAAAGTAACTTGTAGAGGAAGACTTCATGATCAGCGATTACTGAACAGTACTTTATCAGCGAGTGACAAAGCTCAGCGATCGTTGAAGTCTTCTACTTGTAACTTCACATTGAGTGGACAATCTTGACTTCGCTGATATCCGCATCAGTTCATTAGTAGACTTGTCGCAGGTTCTTGGGCTTGATCTTCGACTTCAGCGTAGAACATAGTTGACGTGAAACTTGTCTTCAGGGATCATAAGCAAACAACTAAACTATCAGCGATCATCAACAAGACTAAACAGGCTTAGGTCTATATTGATGAACAGTGTTCGTTGAATGTATTTTTAAAGAACACGAGTTTCCTATCAGCGGTACTGTAGAGACATAGTACTTATCAGCGATAGTGAAACTCTAATACATATTGTTTACTTACAATTTTCACTAAGTGTTTCTAAAAGGATCATTATCAAATCACTGAGGGTTTGGATCAACAATCTCCCCCTATTTGATTATGACATAGCAACAAAAGAAAATTGCTAAGTATGAAAACATAAGGATAAAAAGAACTCATAAAATATTTGTCCCTTTTACTGTTTTCTGGGATCTTTTGTGTACTGATGGAGTAAAGTACATTCGCTGAAATTTTTCTTTAAACTTCGTAAAGGTTACAGAGGGAAGTGGAAAAATTACAAGTACAACAAATATATTTACATGTACAAAAGATATAAGCTGATAAAGATAGATGAATTACAAGAAAATCCTATCAGCTAACCAGGTTCTTTCTTGACTAGCTCATCAAGAGTATCAGTCTCTGAAATCATCCAATCAGGGACTGTAACTCCTTGTTCCCTTCGTTTCTTTGCTTCGCGGTAGATGTGGGGATTTAGGATTTGTCCGAGGAGATTTTGTTTGTACTCACACCAGTATAGTAAATCTCTGAGTTGTTCAATCGGAGTTTTGTATAACTCAGAGATGAGTTGAAAGCATTTGCGACCACTGAAGTCATAAAAGAAGATGCCATAAGGATCGTTGAGTACTCTACCAGGGAAGAAAGTTTCAGCAGGAGGTAGGGATACGTCAAGTCCAGAAAGGACAGGGGCAGGGCCAAGAACTGCTTCACGGGAGAATTCAATTCCTGTCTCGTTTCTTATCAGCGGGCCTGGAGAAGAAGGAGTCTTCTTCTTTGGAGCGGCTCGCTTCTTCTGAAGTTGTGGGGGACGAGGAATATCAACCGTTGAGGAAACCAAGTCGATCTGTTTGTTTATTTCTTGTACGACATAAGTTCTGAACGTTGAGCGGGATCTTTGAATCGCTACTCTCATCTCCACCCATTCAGTGAGACCGAATGTGTTTATAGATGACATGTAGACAATTCTGTTGTGACCGTTTTCTCTGACTATTTGGACGTGATCGATCGGTACCTTTATGTTATTCTTCAAAGCATATCTTCCTCTGACATTTACAGATTTTATCCTTGAGGGATGTTGTCTGAAGTGGCACATCTTCTTACACCATTCAAGAGTGGGGTTGCTGACTTTGGTCTTTTTCTGGTGAGTCTACTATGCGTCTATCAGTAGTTTTTCTTGGACAGCAACAGGAAATCTTCTCAAGTCTGGCTCTTCGAAAGAACGTTAGGCTAGCTCTAGGGCATATTCCCTGTCTTTTTCTTCAGCTTTCTTCTTTTCAGCGAAGAGTTGTTCAGCTTTGAGAGCTTCATCGATTTCCTTGTTTGTGAGATGCCTTAGGTGATGAGGAACAAGGCGCTTAGCTTCAAGTTTCGGAACCATAGCAGCTCTCTTTTTTTTTCTTCTTCACTTGGTATTTGAGGTACCAAGGAAGGTCTATTTTTGTGGGAGAGCAGCTCTTCTTCCTGTTCTTCTTCAAAAAGGTCTTCAGTCTCAGCGAAGTCTAAGACTGGAATTATTTCTTCAGCACTATGAGCTGGGATTATTATTGTAGTTGCAGCTGGAGAAACTTCAGCTGGATCCTCAAGCAGGGGAGAGGACTAGCTGAAACACAACGATCGTTTAAAGAAGATCATTTGGGAAGAAAGAGATAAAGAAAAGAATGGGGTTTAAGTGTATAGAGGTTTTATGGAGATGAGAACTGAGATTGAGAAGGGATAGAGGAGGGACGCAGAGTAAGGGAATAAGAGATATTGTACCTGACAACTTGGCTTTATCTGAAGGATAGACAGATTGCCTTCTGCAGCGAGGCCTTTGTTCTTGCCTTTGTCAGCTTCAGTCGCTGCAGACTTTTTAGAGGCCCCCTCCCCTGATGATTCTTTTATAACGATCCCTTTCTGAGCAGGGACCTTCTTTGGCTGGACAAAGAAGAAGTCATCATCATCATCGTCATCATCATCATCATTTTTAGGAGATGATGATGGTTCGTCGTCCTCAAGGTCGAGGTCTTCATTATCTTCTTCTTCTTCCTCAGCTTCAGATTCTTCCTCATCAGCATAAGGAACAGTGACATCAGCATTGGTTTCAAGATGCTCATCGAGTTGCTCCCCCTCAAATCCAGAGGGAGGTTTCTCGGTTCCCTCAGGGTTTTCAACTCCCTGAGGTTTCTCGGTTCCCTCAGGGTTTTCAACTCCCTGAGGTTTCTCGGTTGTAGCAGCAGCAACATCAGAAACAATACATTACCCCTCAGAGTTACGGGGAAGGTCTTCAAGATTTTTATCCTCCCCCTCAACATTATGGGGAAGGTCTTCAGTCTTTTCCCCCTCTTCCACATGATGGATGGGGGAGGAGTACAGTATCAGCAATAGCGGCAGCATCAGTGTGCATTGGGTCCCTGTCTTCCAGGCCAGAGATCGCAACACCGTTTTCAATCCTGCCTAATCTGTCTTCCAGGCCAGATATAGTAGGAGTGATTCGTTGAAGTTCCTCTCGATCCACCTGAGTAAAATGCGATGGAGCACAAGTAGCAGCATTCAGGGTCGAGGATCTGCTGTAGTAGAGTTTTCATTGAAGTCGCCTCAGTCTTTACAGTGGTCACCTCTCCCTGAAGATCATCAACCGTTGTTTTCAATGATGTGACTTCATTAGACAGGGTTGTAAAGTTGGTGGAGAGAGTGATGTTGGCGGAGGAGTTTTCAGCGAGGGTGGTAGCAAATTTACCAATGCTACCATCCACCTTCTCCAGATCAGCACTGGAGGCTTTCTTTTCAACCTCAGTGGTCAGCGTCTTGAGATTCTCTCCAGCGTTTGTAACCGCTGAAGAGTTAGCTGGGAGAGTGGTGGTGAGGAATTCCATCTTTGTTTCCAAGGCCTTCAGGGAGGTGTTGATATCTCCCAAATTAGGACCTGCAACAGTTAATAACTTATGAACATAGGAAAGCTCAGAAGTTGGGGATTTTGATAGAGGAATGGGTATGGTTTTGTGTATACCTGCAGGCGGGTTGGTGAAGTCGTCGAAACCTCGTTGACCTGAGTAGTGTTCCATGTCGCCTTCCAGAGTGCCTTGGCGCATAAAAGTGCCTGCAGATCCTATATTTTGATGTATCATCCCCTGTAAAGTTGCAGCTAGTGTATCGTGGGGAATGATGTGAGTTGAAGAGAATGGGGGGAAAACAGGTGGAGTGTCCAAAGGAATGGTGGGAGGAGTGAAGGTTGAGAAGAGGTTTGGGGTTCCAGATTCAGCATTGGATCCGCTGAGAAATACTTCTTCAGTCCTTAGATGGTCTGAAGGAGGGGGGTTCAGTTCCAAGTTTATAACATCAGCGTTTAAAGACGATGAAGTTGGTATGGAAGGGGTGGCTTGATCAGCTGTGGCAGAGCGTACCACGGAACTATCCAGCGGTTCTAAAGGAAGAACCGTGGAGTCTTCAGTATGTGAATGCTTGGAGGGATGCTCCTTGGTTTTCTTGATCCTTTGAGAATCAAGTGGGATAGTAGATTGTTTCCTTTTCTTAGAAGGAGTGGAGATTGCAGCCTGGGTATCAGCAGTTGGGATTACCGATGAGGTAGCCGTAGAAGTAGAAGAAGTTGAAGGATTGAGAATAGATAAGAGTGTAGAGAGACGTACCTCGTTTTGTAGTGGCTTGAAGTCAAGAACTTTAGGGCCAACCTTTGGGAGTCTCAGGTCGCCCACCTTCGGGTATTTGTCCTTCAGGCCTTATTGAAAGAGGGCACAGACAAACCGGGGATAAGGAACACATGTTGGTCTGTCTGCCGCATTCACCCTGAACATCAGATCATCGAAAATGATTTGTGCCCAATCAATGTGGAGACCCTTCAGTAGTGAGTACCCCATGGCCTGTTGGGGTTGAGAAGCTTGGTCAGAAGAACCAGTTTTGGCCGTCATTCAGCAGATCAGATGAGCAAAGATGAAGTTCATCTCGCTGGGCATCTTTGACTTCTTGATAGCAGTCAGCTTCTTCTCAGGGAGTCCATCTATCCCTGTTTCCCACACATACTTCATTACATCGAATAATGCAATCAGGGTTTCCCTATCAGCTGAGTTTTTGGGATTGGGTAGAGGGACAAAGCATTTTTCCTTAGTGGTTGAGGTGGACACTGAGTTTTGCTCTTTACTTGTCCAACTCACCAGCTTTCCACCCAGGAGCTGACAACCTCCTGTGGTGCTTTTCCTATCCATTTTGCAACCTGCAAAATCACTATCTGAATAGGCGATTAGATCAAACCCTGAGTCTTTGGGATACCAAAGACCTAGGTTAGGAGTACCCTTAAGGTAACAAAAGATTCGTTTTACAGCGATCATATGAGATTCCTTAGGTTCAGCTTGATATCGTGCACACAAATAGGTTGCGTACATAATATCATGTCGGCTAGCTGTTAGATACAGAATAGAGCCGATCATCCCACGATACGTCGTGACATTAACAGGTATTCCAGAAGGATCCTTGTTCAGTGTTAGCGGCGGTGCCATAGGGGTTTTCATAGCTGAACTCTGAGTTAAATCAAATTTCTTCAGCATATCTTTAACGTACTTACCTAGGTGAATGAAAGTTCTTTTTCACTCTGTTTGATTTGAAGACCAAGGAAATAGGTTAGTTCACCCATCATACTCATTTTATATTCAGCTTTCATTCTCTCAGAGAAACGAGTACATAAGTCAGGGTTAGTGGAACCAAATATAATATCATCGACATATATTTGAACAAGAATAATATGACCTTTTACTTTCCTGAAAAATAGAGTTTTGTTGATTTTACCTCTCTCAAATTTTTCAATATGGAGATAAGTAGAGAGAGTGTCATACCATGCACGAGGAGCTTGCTTTAAGCCATAAAGTGCCTTATCCAGTTTATAAACATAACTTGGATGATTAGGATCTGAGAATCCTGGAGGTTGTTCCACGTAGACTTCTTCATTCAGCTTTCCGTTAAGGAATGCTGACTTGACATCATTTGATAAACTTTGAAGTCTTTGTGTACAGCGTAAGCTAAGAATAGATGAATGGCTTCTAGTCTTGCCACTGGAGCCAAGGTTACGTCGTAATCTATACCTTCCTCTTGTTTGTATCCATGAGCAATAAGACGAGCCTTGTTGCGGGTTACAGTTCCATGTTCATCCAACTTGTTTCGATAGACCCATTTAGTGCCTATCACTGACTTGTTAGATGGTCTTGGAACGAGATTCCAAACTTTGTTTCTTTCAAATTCTGTCAGCTCTTCTTGCATAGCGCTGACCCAATTTGGATCTCTGAGGGCATCATCTATTTTCTTTGGTTCAATCAGAGAAATAAAGTTAACAAATAAACAAATGTTACCTGCACTTCGTCGAGTTTGAACACCAGCGTTTGGATCACCAAGAATTTGATCAATAGGGTGATTAATAGTCCATCGTTGAGCCGGAGCATAAGTTGCTGACTCAACCTGCACTTGAGGGGCTGAAGATGAGGCTTCAGCAACTTCTGGTATATCAGCCAAGAGAGGAAGAGGTGCAGATGTCATTTCATTCACTGATTACTGAGAAGTAGATGGTATTTCTGAGATAGAGGGTTCAGAAGCAGGCATAGTGTTTAGAGGAACAGCTGAGACCCATGATGTTTCAGCTTCACTAGTCTGCATGCTTGGGATGATGGTAGGATCATCATCTTCAGCGGGATGAGTATGAGATGGAGGAGTGGGAATGTCTTCTGAATCACCAAGATGAGAAAACATCCATTGATTCAGTTCTTCAGAATCAGCAGAAGGTCTAGAGTTCACTGAACGGGATTCATCAAAAGTGACGTGAATTGTTTCTTCTACAGATTGTCTTCTATGATTGAAGACTCTGAAGGCTTTGAAGATTGAAGAATATCCAAGAAAGATTCCATCATCAGCCTTAGGATCAAACTTTCCAAGGGCATCTCTGTTGTTCGGTATGAAACACTGACATCCAAAGATGTGAAGAAAAGCTAAGTGAAGGCTTTCTCCCATGAAAAAGTTCATAGGCTGTTTTCTTGAATCTTTTGACTATCAGCGACCTGTTTTGAGTAAAACAAGCAGTGTTAACAGCTTCTGTCAAAAACTGAGTAGGTAGATGAGAATCGCTGAGCATTGAACGTGCAGGTTCGATGATAGTCCGATTTCTTCTTTCAGCGACTCCATTTTCCATACGATAACCGCTGAGAGCTATCTTCTCCTTTTTGTTAGTGACAAAGCAGGATTCCTTAGTGAAAATCACTTTGTTATCCTTGTCACATAGCTGACTTATGCTTAGAAGATTATGCTTCAATCCTTCAACATATGCGACTCTTCTGAAGGTTGTTGTACCATTAGAAAGTACACCAAACCCTCGGGTATGGCCTTTTCCATTTCCACCGAAGGTCACTGAGGGACCCTTCTCTTCCTTGTATTCAGTGAGCAGGCTTTTCTTTCCAGTCATATGTCTAGAGCATCCGCTATCGAGATACCAGATACCCATCTTAACCTGCAAACAAAGGAAGATTAGTTTGACTTGGGCACCCATTTCATTTTGGGTCCATATTTGTCAGTGGTGGTAGAGGAAGTGAAAGGTTCAGCAGTCTTCGCAGCATTTGAAGATTCAGCTTTATTTTCAGTCTTCACTTTGGTTAATTTCTTAACCTCAGTGGTCTTCTTTGCCTTGGAGGCATTGATCTTCACCTTAGCTAACTTTTCAGCTTTGGTGGTTGTGGGGCACTTACTAGCAATATGATTTGTAAGTCCACAGTTATAACATTTCCTACAACTAAAAGTAGCTTTAGGACCATTTGCATGCTGAGCCATTAATTTCAAATGAGCAGGGCCAGCACCAAGTATACCTTTGGCATTGGAAATGGGAGGAATAATCAGTTCTTCGGATTTCTTACCAATTATATCCACTCTGATTCTAGGAGTAGATCGCTGAATAAATCCAGGGATCTTATTCTTAGAAGTAGAGGGATAAGTTACTGAAGCTTTAGAAGCATTCAGCTTAGGTACAAAGGTACCCTTCTGAGGTTTTGGAAAAACAATTTTCTCTTTACCTTTAGAAGTTAATGTAGAGAGTTCCCTAGGGATAGGAGTTTTTAAAGAGGAACACTGAGAAGATGAAGTGTCAGGGATAGAGGAGACAAACATTCCAAATTTAAGCATGGAATTATCAGTGGTTGGTTGTTCAGCGTCAGCTTTATAACCAAGACCACGTTTGTCACTCAGAGGAATCTGAGACTTAATTATCTCAGTGATCGTTATTGAGGATTTATACCATCCATCAACAGTAGCTTTTTCAGCTTTTAAAGCAGCGGTAGCTTCTTCTCGTTCGATTTTGACTAGCTGATTTATATGAACTTGATCTTTTAAATCTTCTTCAATTTTAGAAAGCTTTTCTATTTGAAGATGACAGTTTTAAGTCGTTCAGGGAGATCAAGGTTTTGATTTTCAACAACAGTTTTGCCATTCATGGCATCATATAAACTCATAGTCAAGAGATCGATCTTTCGAAGACTATCAGCTTCATCAATATTTGAAATGTTGGTAAAGAAAGAAGGTGATACCTTGGAGGTAGAAGATGAAGCAGAGGGAATTTCAGTTTGATCTTCCTCTTCATCGATTTTGGCCATGAGGCAGCGATTGGCCTCATCATCATCTTCTTCATCAGATGATTCTTCTTCATCAGAAGCAGCCCAATCATAGTCAGCCATCAGGCCTTTGCCTTTCTTCTTAAAGCCTTTCAGCTTTGCGTATTTTTCTTTCAGCTTGTTGTACTTGTCATCTCTAGCCCTAGGGTTAGAGGATTTCTTGGAAAATGTTGAGGTTCTGGAAACTTTCTTTGACCTGCACTCGCTAGCAAAATGTCCTATCTTTTCACAGTTATAGCAAGTAGCAGTAGTTTTATCAACAGGGGTTGATGACCTAGGCTTGTCAGTGATAGCAAGAGGTTTGTTCTTTCAGAAATTTTTCTTTTTGGCGAATCTCCGGAACTTATTAGATAGGAGAGTCATAGATTCATCAAGATCTGAAGATTCAGGATCTGATGAGCATTCAGAGTTAGTCTCCAACTCAGTAATAGTGATAGTTGATCGTTGAGTGGAAGGTGACTCTGAGATTAAAGCAACAGGGGTGCTTTTGGAATCTTTTACAAGATTCTTCTTAAGATGACTCGACTGCTCATGATTGAGCATAGCGCCATATAAGGTAGAAAGAGTCATAGATTTTAGATCCTTTGATAGCTTGAGACACATTGAATAATTGTCCCAGCTTTCAGGTAAACATTCTAAGAACTTTGTCAGAATTTCAAAGTTAGAATATTCCTTACCAACAGTTTTCAGATCAATTATTAAGCAGTTAAAGCGCTGGTGAACTTCAGAGAGAGTTTCATTTTTACCACAAATGAAGCTTTTGTATTGTCTTACCAGGTTGATCTTTCTTGAGTCCTGGACTTCAGACGTACCTTCATATTGAACACAGATTGTGTCCCACATAGATTTGGAGGTTTTCAGGTTCATGACGGAATGGTAGACTTCGTCAGGAAGATCCATGGAGAGAATGGATCTGGCTTTGGTGTCGAGAGCCACTTTCTTCTTATCTTCATCAGTCCACATATGAATTTCCTTTGGAACCAATCTTTTTGGAATAGCTGCTCTATTCTCAGTGGCTGGAACTTCAGGATCAATTCTAATAGGAACGTATGGACCATTTTCGATGTAATAAGGTATAGTTGGGTCTACACCTTCTAAGAAGAGTACCATCCTATTTTTCCATAGATTAAAGTTATCTCTGGAGAATCTAGGGGGTTTTGCAAGAGAACCATTGTCAATATAGTTTGTGTTTGTGTTGGTAGTCATTATAAGAAATAGCAAGGAAAAGAAAAGATTAGTATAAGCAAGATCTTGTTTATGAGATTAAACAATCTGCTCTGATACCACTTGTTGGTCCCGGAGGGTTATATAAGTTTGTAGAAGGGGGGTTGAATACAAACACACAGATTTTTACTTTCTAAATTGTTTATTGATATAATCAAACAATTTACAACTTGTTGCGGAACAAGATTAAGGACTAAGCCTAATCTAAACAAGTTAAGAACACTAAGTTTCTTGCACTAGAATTAAGATAGAAAGGAGATAAGAATACTACGTGTTAGGGTAGAATTTATGTTGATTTTAAGTTCAAGGGTTTAAATTGTATTTGTTTAAACTTAGTCCATAGTGAACGGGACGTGGGCTTGTTAACCACGGGCCCGAGGTATATAATGGTGTATTAGCCTAGAAAAATAGGTTAAGCATCTCATTAGCTTTCCTACTCTTATTGTAAACTCTCTGATTGAAAGCTTAATACAGGGATGACCAGTTGAAATCATTGTTCTTATTGCTTATTATTTCGATTTCATATTTGTTGCATGGATCTGGATTCTACAATTGGTATCAGAGCAGACAGACGGATTCGATTCAAAGTCTAATTCATTGATTTCTGGTTAGTTTGACTTTTCCACGTCTGACTTTTCTTGAATTTTTGATTCTGTGATTCTGCGTAAATTGATTGTTTTTGCTTATTGGGTTGTGTTAGCATTATCGTTATAAGTGTTTCTGCAAATTTTCACTTCCTAATTCATTCGTTTGGTTGGTCAATTTTGCAATTTAAGATCAAAAGTTTTGGTAGTGTTCTTGATAAAGATTCAATTTTTTACCATCAAAACGTGTTCTTTTTGCATTGAAATCGATTGGATTAGTGTTATTTTGTGTTTGGCATTGTTACTAATCTTCCAGGATTGTTTTTGAGCAACCCTAATCGAATATTCGAACGATTTGAGCAAAACAGCCGACTTTTCCGGATAAACCAGCCGCAGTTTCCGGACAAGTTGATAGTGTCCGGACATTTGTGTGAATTCCATCCGGATACCTCCAATTCCATCTGGACTCCTCATTTTTCCGGGTAAGATCTACAATTCGGGTAAGTCATTTTTCCTTAAAGAATCCGGGTAAAATTTGTATCCGGAAACCCAGTGTTTCCGGACATATCTTATCCGGACAATTCATTGTACCCGGAAACTTCATTGTATCCGGACAACTCAAGTTATCCGGACACGGTAACTTCGTTTTATCCGGAATCTCTTACTACCCGGTAAGTCTATCACTTAGCGGGACCCCCGTGCTAAGTCGCAGGAGGGGGACATTTAAGTATTCGTGAATCTGTGCCATCTGGATTCTTTGTTTTACCCGGACACTTTGTGATTTATTGAACTGTTCTTAATTGATCTGATCCGGACACTTCCTGATCAGACCCTTACTTGGATTCCTATCCAGTAAGATCACTCTTAGTTCATACCAGTCATAGAACCTGCGTTAGGATTCCACTCTTAGTGCCTTGCGTTAGGTTTACACTTTGAATCAATCTACACGTCTGACGATCACTCCAGTGCAACTGAAGATGTCTCCTGCTGAAGAAGACATGAAAAAGTCGTGTCAGGTATGTGAACCTATCTTTTCAGAACTTTATGACTGAGTGAAACCTCTTGCTGAACGGGTAGTTTCCTTTAAGGCCACCTCTAAAGAACAACTGCTTGAGATTAGGTGTCTAACCGAAAAGCTAGATGTTCAACAGAGATTAACTGAAAAATACAAGTCTGAAAATGCTATGTTAAAAGAAAAATGCAAAAATCTTTCAATAGCACCTAAAGACTTAAGGGCCAAGTTATCTGAACTTCAGTCTCAGTTTGATCTGTGCATGAATGAGAAAGAGGATATTGTTTATCAATGTTCCTCTCTTCAGATTCAGCACAAGGAGTTTGTTGCGAAAATTCTTGATCTTGAAACCAAACTCCACAAAAGGGGTCAAACTGATCAAACCATCTTTCTGAATAAACCCAAAGAGTTCACCTATTTCAACAAAGAATGGGGAATCGGATATGATAACCCACATTATTTGAAAAAGGGAAGATGGTTTACACCAACTTTGTATGATTTTGCTTGCTTTGGGTTAGATAAAAAGTATCCGGAATATGCAATCCAATGGACTGGTCCTCTTGAACCTGAGAAGGAAGAGGAAACCGAGGAATATAAGCGCAAACACAAACGAGGAATTCAACTTCCATTTTGTTACGAGCCTTTAAATTATTCTTATAAAAAGGACAAAAAGTACCTCTCCAATGACTACTTCGACCCTTACAAGGTTGCTACGCCCAAGGATTCCTCCAAGAAGGATGAGGACCAAGCAACCGAAACCAAGACTGAGACGGATGAGTTTAAACTCTATGTTCCCCCTCTCATCTTGGAAGCAAATATAGTCGAGTTGGAGGAGTCATTTGAGAAAGAAAGGCAAATTTTTCAAATGGAAAAGCAAGCTTTAATTGAAAAACTTGAGAATCAACAATCGGTCAAAACCGAAGTTGTGTCTGATGAAGGACATGAGATCCTTCGGTTTGAAATCAATCGACTCACATCACAACTGTCCGCTTTGGCAACAGAAGTGATGCAAGAGAAAGTGAGTAAAAGTCAACTACAAAAGCAGTTTGACCAACTCCAATCTGAAAAGAAGATTTCACCCGATTTTTCCTCTAGCTCATCGGACACATCTTCGTGTAAAGCTTTCTTTGGAACAACCTCTTTCCCAACTGACAAAAGATCACAAGAGGGTTCTGATTCTCAAGATAAGAGTGTTTTAAGGAATTTGAACTCTGATTTTTTCCTAGATTCCGCACCAAATTCCCCAAAGCACACAAGCACAACGTGTTCCTCGCCTTCCTCGACCGATCCAAGTCCTGTAATTCCGGGTGTCGATTTTTATAAATACATGAACTCCGAAGGCAATTCTGAGGAAGATTATGAGTCGTTCCCCTTCGACAAACCTCTTCTGAGTCATACTGATTTTCTGTCACCAGTAGTTAAAGGGTGCATGTTCAAACACGAAGACCCCGGCTGTGATTAAGATTTCTCAACCTAAACCTGTTTCTAAAACCCAATCACAGCCGAGGCAAAAGACCGTGCGATTGCCCAACAAAAATCCTACTCCTTCGAAAGTCACTGACCGCATTGTCCCTGTTGTTTCGGATAAAACCGGTCGAGCTAAACAAACAAAACCAAAGTGGCCAGCCAAGGAATCTGTCAAGGATGATGCATCAAAGTCGTTCAATACTGTCTTTCATCCTAGGATGAACAAAAACGATTGTGCCTAGAATCATAGGAATAATTTTGTTACTAGAGATGTTAATTTTCCGATGAAAATTTATTCCATTCAGCAATTGATTCAATTATCACACGATCGTTTGTGTTGTTCTAGTTGTGGTTGGAATGATTTTGATGACATTGCTAATAATGATTGGTTTGGGTCGTATCATAAGATTAATCATACACCCAAACGCACACCCCGTAATAACCAGCAAAGACACTATCAAAAACGGGGTTACCAATCAGCGGTTAAACCACAGCGGGAGACCAAACCTGCTCCTAGATGGGTTGCTCCTACTGAGGTTAAACCGGCACCCAGGTGGAAAGCTGCTACAAAATTTGTTCCTCCTAAAGGTGTAAATTCTGCACCGAAGAGGAAACACGTGCCAAAACCAGTTCCCTCTAACGGTGTAATTCCTATACCTAAAGGGAAAGATGGGACAAAGCAAGCTTCCCCAAACGGTGCCAAACCTAACCCTCCCGGACCCAGGCAAATCTGGGTACCGAAGGTCCGCTAAATTTGTTTTACAGGACGGTCATGTGTGGTCCTTAAACACTGGATGCTCCACACACATGACCGCAAGGAGGGAGCTGCTCACGATCTACAAGGAACAATATTAAGAAGACGTGAGGTTTGTCTATACCTGTGCTCTAACAAGCTGCTCACGTGTTTAGGGGGAGCATGATCAGCTATCAGGTATGTTACTCTACTGTTGAGGGGGAGCGTCACACACACTTTTTCCTTAAACATGTTAAAACGTTTTTGTGTGTGGGGATACTCCCGTGTGCATTTCACACTACGCGCACATTCTGAGGGGGAGCATCCAACTGGATGTTCATCAGTTGAGGAGGAGCGACACAGTGTTTTTCTTTCAATGCCTAAAAGTTTTTATGTGTATCGGACTCTCCATTGCACTATCCTAGGGGGAGCAAATTCTTCCCCATGCCCCGTTGGAGGGGGAGCGAGAGAAGGTTCATTTCTGAAATCCATATAGCTTTATTTTTGCAAAATGTCAAGAATCAGGGAAATTCTTGAAAATCCAGAAGTATCCGGACAGGTTTCCGGACCGGGTCCTTATCCGGATTGGAAGAGAACCCGGGTACCATATCCGGACTCTTGGTCTCTCTTAAATGCCATCCGGATTCTACTCTGTCTGGATTGCTTATTTTATCCGGAAACTTTCATCATCTCCGGTATGCTTTTTTGTCCGGACAACTTTTGTCTGGATACCTGTGTTGTCCGGAATGTCTTGCAATTGCATCATTATGTCCGGACGCCCCTACTACTTTCAGTCCTGTACCTGTTTCTCCATAGCCAGTCCTCAATCTGTCTCAGATTGAGCCATTTAATGCAAAGGTACGCGCTGAAACTTGTTTATCCATCCGTTTTACTAACTTTGGGTCTTTTACAGCTATTCCATGGCGGATCAACAACCTCAACAAAATTCGAGGAAGTTTCACCCTGTTTTTCTTAAAAGTCTAATTTTTTGTTGATCACTCCCAAGTAAGTAACACTCTCTCCGAGGGGGAGCAAGACAATCCCCATGTATGTTTTGAGGGGGAGCAGGATAATATCCGTGCTATGCATATGCCTGAAACCCTACCTATGATAGCATATGGACGAGAGTTAGGGAAACCCATGGTCCAGCCAGAGCCGGAGGGACCTTCCCCGGGACATAGCACATGTGAAAAGGATGGTGTTAAGGTCGAACTCGAACCAAGAAAGATTGAGCCGTAAAGATAACGAGGCTCCTGAGCGAAACCAGCCACGTCATATCCGGGTAGCCACATCTGCTATCTCGTCTCATTTGTTGGGACGGGGTATTGAAGAAGCCTCCGTGGACCCAGCGGAGCAATTGCACGACCCCCATAGCCACTCATCCGTCTCTCAAAAGACGGGTGTTTCTGTCTTACACGGGGATTCAGCACAACTTCCACCGGACCCTCATTCGGAGGGTCAAGGTGTTGAAATAAGAGACCAGCAGCCCCCGGTCTCGACTTCTTTGTGTGCACCATCGAGTCTAGAGCCTATTGTTACTGAACATTCTTCGCCTAGGACACTTGATGCGGAACAACACCAAGTCGCGGCTCTTAGTGACCCGACCGGAACGTCTATAGTGTCTCCGTCTACCGGAACACGAGGATTGGACGGAAATCCTACCACGGTAATTATCACGCCAGCTGTGAACGTAGGTGGCGCTACCTCTACGGTAGATGCCTCAACGGGTACTCTAAGTGAGCCTGGCGTTATTTTACCCGACTTTGTGTCAAAAGGGTCTCTTGACAGCACCCTTGAGGCTGTCCGACAGGTTATGGAGCAACAAATGCAGGAACATGTAGCCGCTGAACTTGCCAAAGCGATGCATGCTATCAAAGGAAAGAGCCATCTCGTCGACACTGAAACCGTCTATGTGCCTCCACCGCCTCAACCGCAACCCACTTATTCGGTGGACACTATGAAGACGATGCTATTAGCCCAACTGCTCCAGGAATCCGACACAACCGCATCTGCCGAAGCAGACCTGATCTCAGTTCTCCGATCCCAGGTCACTACTCCATCTTCATCCATCATCTCACGCCTTGACGCCATTGACTCGACCCTCAACGACTACAACAAAGCGCTTGCCACACTGTCTGAGAGGGTCCGCTCACTAGAAGACACTTGTAAGAGTCAAGTCGGCGGTCTAAAGCGCAAACACGATGACCAGGAGGATCCTGATCACCGTAAGGGGGAGAAGCGACAACGTCTAACCGAGACCGCCGCCCTGATCCAGCCTGTTGTGACATCTGTGGTTCAACAGGAACCCCCAACTGCGGCAACTTCAACAGAAGCACCCGAAGCCGAGTTGCCATTAGCTCAGATGGTCATGGACATGGATATTTCAGATGACGAAGCCCCAACGGTTGAAAAGCCCGAGGGTACAACACAGGAATTGGTCGCACAAGAACCATCAGACATGCCAATGCTCACCATGATTGATCCAGCATGTGAAACCAACCCGGAAACCGAAGACGCATGGTACGAAAAAGCTGCCAGAGCCGTAAACTTCGAGGTAAACTTGGTGTTTCCCACTGATGAAGACGACAACATTGATTACGACCAGTTTCTGCTTCAGAATTTCTATGGTACGCCTCCCGTTCACTCGACTAAACCCGCTACGACTACAGATCAACCCGAAAGCTCCAATGCAGAAATCCCGACATCTCCTCAGCAAACGACAGCTCCTGATCTTCCTCCCCCTCCTCAGCAACAAAACCGTTGGGAGAAGATCACGGTCTTTATTCCTCATCTGGAGGAATCTCTGAAGAAGCTGTTTGTTCACCGAATTCGCCCGATCGAGCCGACCTTCTATCTTGGCATCTACAGTCCTGATCCAGCACGCCAACTCCGATACGTAGAAGCCATGAAGCGGTGTCTCCCGAGAGACCAGGTTCGAACCAAACACAAAATTTCAGAAGTGCTAAAGATTCAGTCAAACAAAATTATGAAGATCGTCTTTCCCGTGTTCACTGTTCGACGTGAAGACGGAAAAGAATGGATTTTTTCTGAAGCTGACTTTAAGCATCTCCATCCGTTCGACCTCCTGGTTATTCTGAGAGATCTTCGCACCAGAACCATCCGACCGCTTGCTGTAACAAAGGCGCTCGAAGCGGTTCGTCGATTCCTCGTCCGTTCTATTATGATCTCTTATCTTACGGACTTTCAAATGGCAATCGAGAACCGATCAAAGAAGGTAAATCTGCTCAAACCGAATCTGAAAGCTCCTGAACTGTCGATGTATCCCGAGAACGCAATGCTGCGTCAACCGGAATTTGGGATCGTCTTCCTCAACGCTCAGAAAGAAAAGAAGTTTATGAGATTCAGTCAGGTAGATCGATTTTGCGACGGTACACTGCTCAAAGTTCAAGACGATCTTCGGAAGATCATCAAACACGAATCCGAAAATCCAAAGGTATCCTATGTACCCAATCTAAATGAAAGAACTGCTCAGACTGCTTTGGATATGGTTGAAGAACGTCTCGACTACCGTCGCGCCATCAGATTTTTCGAGGTTCATTTCGCACTTCGCAAACGTTATGTCTACAACTGGCAAGAGATAGAGCGTGAATTTGAACTTCAAATCAAAGGGGGAGATTGTTAGGGTAGAATTTATGTTGATTTTAAGTTCAAGGGTTTAAATTGTATTTGTTTAAACTTAGTCCATAGTGAATGGGCCGTGGGCTTGTTAACCACGTGCCCGAGGTATATAATGTTGTATTAGCCTAGAAAAATAGGTTAAGCATCTCATTAGCTTTCCTACTCTTATTGTAAACTCTCTGATTGAAAGCTTAATACAGGGATGACCAGTTGAAATCATTGTTCTTATTGCTTATTATTTCGATTTCATATTTGTTGCACGGATCTGGATTCTACACTACGAGTAATATTCTAACACAAAGAGAGAAAGAAGAAGATGGCCGAGCACTTCATTTCTGAAGTAGAGTTCTTCTTATATACTGCATGCATTAAATGCGTAGCAGTACAACTTTACACGTGGCAGCAGCTGATTTGTTGCATGGTTTGACCTTTATAGACAACCTTAGTAGCCGCATGATGTACAGTGTAGAATCAGAGTTGGTAGTACGATCCTGGACAAAATGGATGTCCTTTCTGACAAATCATACGGAGGCGTGCAAGGGGGAAAGACAAAAGTAACTTGTAGAGGAAGACTTCATTATCAGCGATTACTGAATAGTAGTTTATCAGCGAGTGACAAAGCTCAGCGATCGTTGAAGTCTTCTACTTGTAACTTCACGTTGAGTAGACAATCTTGACTTCGATGATATCCGCATCAGTTCATTAGTAGACTTGTCGCTGGTTCTTGGGCTTGATCTTTGACTTCAGCGTAGAACATAGTTGACGTGAAACTTGTCTTCAGGGATCATAAGCAAACAACTAAACTTCAGCGATCATCAACAAGCCTAAACAGGCTTAGGTCTATATTGATGAACAATGTTCGCTGAATGTATTTTTAAAGAACATGAGTTTCCTATCAGCGGTACTATAGAGACATAGTACTTATCAGAGATAGTGAAACTCTAATACATATTGTCTACTTACAATTTTCACTAAGTGTTTTTCAGAGTCATTATCAAATCACTGAGGGTTTGGATCAACAATCTCCCCCTATTTGATGATGACATAGCAACAAAAGAAAATTGCTAAGTATGAAAACATAAGGATAAAAAGAACTCATAAAATATTTGTCCCTTTTACTGTTTTCTAGGATCTTTTGTGTACTGATGGAGTAAAGTACATTCGCTGAAATTTTTCTTTAAACTTCGTAAAGGTTACAGAGGGAAGTGGAAAAATTACAAGTACAGCAAATATATTTACAAGTACAAAAGATATAAGCTGATAAAGATAGAGGAATTACAAGAAAATCCTATCAGCTAACCAGGTTCTTTCTTGACTAGCTCATCAAGAGTATCAGCCTCTAAAATCATCCAATCAGGGACTGTAACTCCTTGTTCCCTTCGTTTCTTTGCTTCGCGGTAGATGTGGGGCTTTAGGATTTGTCCGAGGAGATTTTGTTTGTACTCACACCAGTATAGTAAATCTCTGAGTTGTTCAATCGGAGTTTTGTATGACTCAGAGATGCGTTGAAAGCATTTGCGACCACGGAAGTCATAAAAGAAGATGCCATAAGGATCGCTGAGTACTCTACCAGGGAAGAAAGTTTCAATGGGAGGTAGGGATACGTCAAGTCCAGAAACGTCAAGGGCAGGGCCAAGAACTGCTTCACGGGAGAATTCAATTCCTGTCTCGTTTCTTATCAGCGGGCCTGGAGAAGAAGTAGTCTTCTTCTTTGGAGCGGATCGCTTCTTCTGAAGTTGTGGAGGACGAGGAAAATCAACCGCTGAGGAAACCAAATCAATATGTTTGTTTATTTCTTGTACGACATAAGTTCTGAACGTTGAGCGGGATCTTTGAATCGCTACTCTCATCTCCAACCATTCAGTGAGACCGAATGTGTTTATAGATGACATGTAGACAATTCTGTTGTGACCGTTTTCTCTGACTATTTGGACGTGAACGATCGGTACCTTTATGTTATTCTTCAAATCATATCTTCCTCTGACATTTACAGCTTTTATCCTTGAGGGATGTTGTCTGAAGTGGCACATCTTCTTACACCATTCAACAGTGGTGTTGTTGACTTTGGTCTTTTTCTGGTGAGTCTTCTGTACGTCTATCAGTAGTTTTTCTTGGACAGCAACAGGAAATCTTCTCAAGTCTGGGTCTTCGAAAGAACGTTAGGCTAGCTCTAGGGCATATTCCCTGTCTTTTTCTTCAGCTTTCTTCTTTTTAGCGAAGAGTTGTTCAGTTTTGAGAGCTTCAGCGATTTCCTTGTTTGTGAGATGCCTTAGGTGATGAGGAACAAGGCGCTTAGCTTCAAGTTTCTGAACCATAGCAGCTCTCTTTTTCGTTTCTTCTTCACTTGGTATTTGAGGTACCAAGGAAGGTCTATTTTTGTGGGAGAGCAGCTCTTCTTCATGTTCTTCTTCAAAAAGGTCATCAGTCTCAGCGAAGTCTAAGACTGAAATTATTTCTTCAGCACTATGAGCTGGGATTATTGTTGTAGTTGCAGCTGGAGAAACTTCAGTTGGATCCTCAAGAAGGGCAGAGGATTAGCTGAAACACAGCGATCGTTTAAATAAGATCATTTAGGAAGAAAGAGATAGAGAAAAGAATGGGGTTTAAGTGTATAGATGTTTTATGGAGAGGAGAACTGTGATTGAGAAGGGATAGAGGAGGGACGCAGAGTATGGGAATAAGAGATATTGTACCTGACAAACTGGCATTATCTGAAGGATAGACAGATTGCCTTCTGCAACGAGGCCTTTGTTCTTGCCTTTGTCAGCTTCAGTCGCTGCAGACTTTTTAGAGGTCCCCTCCCCTGATGATTCTTTCATAACGATCCCTTTCTGAGCAGGGACCTTCTTTGGCTGGACGAAGAAGAAGTCATCATCATCATCATCATTTTTAGGAGATGATGATGGTTCGTCGTCCTCAAGGTCGAGGTCTTCATTATCTTCTTCTTCTTCCTCAGCTTTAGATTCTTCCTTATTAGCATAAGGAACGGTGACATTAGCATTGGTTTCAAGATGCTCATCGAGTTGCTCCCCTTCAAATCCAGAGGAAGGTTCCTCGGTTCCCTCAGGGTTTTCAACTCCTTGAGGTTTCTCGGTTCCCTCAGGGTTTTCAACTCCCTGAGGTTTCTCGGTTGTAGCAGCAGCAGCATCAGTAACAATACCCTACCCCTCAGAGTTACGGGGAAGGTCTTCAAGATTTTTATCCTCCCCCTCAGCATTATGGGGAAGGTCTTCAGTCTTCTTCCCCTCTTCTACATGATGGATGGGGGAGGAGTGGACAGTATCACCAGTAGCGACAGCATCAGTGTGCATTGGGTCCCTTTCTTCCAGGCCAGAGATCCCAACACAGTTTTCAATCCTGCCTAATCTGTCTTCCAGGCCAGATATAGTAGGAGTGATTCGTTGAAGTTCCTCTCGATCCACCTGAGTAAAATGCGATGGAGCTCAAGTAGCAGCATTCAGGCGGTCGAGGATCTGCTGTAGTAGAGTTTTCATCGAAGTCACCTCAGTCTTTACAGTGGTCACCTCTCCCTGAAGATCATCAACCGTTGTTTTCAATGATGTGACTTCATTGGACAGGGTTGTAAAGTTGGTGGAGAGAGTGATATTGGCGGAGGAGTTTTCAGCGAGGGTGGTAGCAAATTTACCAATGCTACCATCCACCTTCTCCAGATCAGCACTGGAGGCTTTCTTTTCAACCTCAGTAGTCAGCGTCTTGAGATTCTCTCCAGCGTTTGTAACCGCTGAAGAGTTAGCTGAGAGAGTGGTGGTGAGGAATTCCATCTTTGTTTCTAGGGCCTTCAGAGAGGTGTTGATATCTCCCAAATTAGGACCTGCAACAGTTAATAACTTATGAACAGAGGAAAGCTCAGAAGTTGGGGATTTTGAGAGAGGAATGGGTATGGTTTTGTGTATACCTGCAGGCGGGTTGGTGAAGTCGTCGAAACCTCGTTGACCTGAGTAGTGTTCCATGTCACCTTCTAGAGTGCCTTGGCGCATAGAAGTGCCTGCAGATCCTATATTTTGATGTATCATCCCCTGTAAAGTTGCAGCTAGTGTATCGTGGGGAATGATGTGAGTTGAAGAGAATGGGGGGAAAACAGGTGGAGTGTCCAAAGGAATGGTGGGAGGAGTGAAGGTTGAGAAGAGGTTTGGGGTTCCAGATTCAGCATTGGATCCGCTGAGAAATACTTCTTCAGTCCTTAGATGGTCTGAAGGAGGGGGGTTCAGTTCCAAGTTTATAACATCAGCGTTTAAAGACGCTGAAGTTGGTATGGAAGGGGTGGCTTGATCAGTTGTGGCAGAGAGTACCACGGAACTATCTAGCGGTTCTAAAGGAAGAACCGTGGAGTCTTCAGTATGTGAATGCTTGGAGGGATGCTCCTTGGTTTTCTTGATCCTTTGAGAATCAAGTGGGATAGTAGATTGTTTCCTTTTCTTAGAAGGAGTGGAGATTGCATCCTAGGTATCAGCAGTTGGGATTACCGTTGAGGTAGCCGCAGAAGTAGAAGAAGTTGGAGGATTGAGAATAGATAAGAGTGTAGAGAGACGTACCTCGTTTTGTAGTGGCTTGAAGTCAAGAACTTTCGGGCCAACCTTTGGGAGTCTCAGGTCGCCCACCTTCGGGTATTTGTCCTTCAGGCCTTATTGGAAGAGAGTACAGACAAACCGGGGATAAGGAACACATGTTGGTCTATCTGCCGCATTCACCCTGAACATCAGATCATCGAAAATGATTTGTGCCCAATCAATGTGGAGACCCTTCAGTAGTGAGTATCCCATGGCCTGTTGGGGTTGAGAAGCTTGGTCAGAAGAACCAGTTTTGGCCGTCAGGCAGCTGATCAGATGAGCAAAGATGAAGTTCATCTCGCTGGGCATCTTTGACTTCTTGATAGCAGTCAGCTTCTTCTCAGGGAGTCCATCTCTCCCTGTTTCCCACACATACTTCATTGCATCGAAGAATGCAATCAGGGTTTCCCTATCAGTTGAGTTTTTGGGATTGGGTAGAGGGACAAAGCGTTTTTCTTTAGTGGTTGAGGTGGACACTGGGTTTTGCTTTTTACATGTCCAACTCACCAGCTTTCCATTCAGGAGCAGACAACCTCCTGTAGTGCTTTTCCTATCCATTTTGCAACCTGCAAAATCACTATCTGAAGAGGCGATTAGATCAAACCCTGAGTCTTTGGGATACCAAAGACCTAGGTTAGGAGTACCCTTAAAGTAACAAACGATTCGCTTTACAGCGATCATATGAGATTCCTTAGGTTCAGCTTGATATCGTTCACACAAATAGGTTGCGTACATAATATCAGGTCGGCTAGCTGTTAGATACAGAAGAGAGCCGATCATCCCACGATACGTCATGACATTAACAGGTATTCTAGAAGGATCATTGTTCAGTGTTAGTAGCGGTGCCATAGGGGTTTTCATAGCTGAACTCTGAGTTAAATCAAATTTCTTCAGCATATCTTTAACATACTTACCTTGGTGAATGAAAGTTCCTTTTTCACTCTGTTTGATTTGAAGACCAAGGAAATAGGTTAGTTCACCCATCATACTCATTTTATATTAAGCTTTCATCCTCTCAGAGAAACGAGTACATAAGTCAGGGTTAGTGGAACCAAATATAATATCATCGACATATATTTGAACAAGAATAATATGACCTTTTACTTTCCTGAAAAATAGAGTTTTGTCGATTTTACCTCGCTCAAAATTTTCAATATGGAGATAAGTAGAGAGAGTGTCATACCATGCACGAGGAGCTTGCTTTAAGCCATAAAGTGCCTTATCCAGTTTATAAACATAACTTGGATGATTAGGATCTGAGAATCCTGGAGGTTGTTCCACGTAGACTTCTTCATTCAGCTTTCCGTTAAGGAATGCTGACTTGACATCATTTGATAAACTTTGAAGTCTTTGTGTACAGTGTAAGCTAAGAATAGACGAATGGCTTCTAGTCTTGCCACTGGAGAAAATGTTTCGTCGTAATCTATACCTTCCTCTTGTCTGTATCCCTGAGCAACAAGACGAGCCTTGTTGCGGGTTACAGTTCCATGTTCATCCAACTTGTTTCGATAGACCCATTTAGTGCCTATCACTGACTTGTCAGATGGTCTTGGAACGAGATTCTAAACTTTGTTTCTTTCAAATTCTGTCAGCTCTTCTTGCATAGCGCTGACCCAGTTTGGATCTCTAAGGGCATCATCTATTTTCTTTGGTTCAATCAGAGAAATAAAGTTAACAAATAAACAAATGTTACCTGCACTTCGTCGAGTCTGAACACCAGCATTTAGATCACCAAGAATTTGATCAATAGGGTGATTAATAGTCCATCGCTGAGCCGGAGCATAAGTCGCTGACCCAACCTGCACTTGAGGGGCTGAAGATAAGGCTTCAGCAACTTCTGGTATATCATCCAAGAGAGGAAGAGGTGCAGATGTCATTTCATTCACTGATTGCTGAGAAGTAGATGGTATTTCTGAGATAGAGGGTTCAGAAGCAGGCATAGTGTTTAGAGGAACAGCTGAGACCCATGATGTTTCAGCTTCACTAGTCTGCATGCTTGGGATGATGGTAGGATCATCATCTTCAGCGGGATGAGTATGAGATGGAGGAGTGGGAATGTTTTCTGAATCACCAAGATGAGAAAACATCCATTGATTCAGTTCTTCAGAATTAGTAGAAGGTCTAGAGTTCAACGGGATTCGTCAAAAGTGACGTGAATTGTTTCTTCTACAGATTGTCTTCTACGATTGAAGACTCTGAAGGCTTTGCAGATTGAAGAAAATCCGAGAAAGATTCTATCATCAGCCTTAGGATCAAACTTTCCAAGGGCATCTCTGTTGTTCAGTATGAAACACTGACATCCAAAGATGTGAAGAAAGCTAAGTGAACGCTTTCTCCCATGAAAATGTTCATAGGCTGTTTTCTTGAATCGTTTGACTATCAGCGACCTGTTTTCAGTAAAACAAGCAGTGTTAACAGCTTCTGCCCAAAACTGAGTAGGTAGATGAGAATCGCTGAGCATTGAACGTGCAGCTTCGATGATAGTTCGATTTCTTCTTTCAGCGGCTCCATTTTGTTGCGGTGTTCTCACTGAGGAAAAGTTGTGAGAAATACCCTTACTTCAAAGAAGGAATCAAGGGAACTGTTTTTGAATTCAGTCCCATGATCACTCCTTATTGAGCGAACGGTCATGTTGTTCAGGACTTCCACTTTCCTAACAAAGGTGATGAGTTCTTCAGGGGTGTCACTCTTGGAACGGAGAAACATTACCCAGGTATAACGAGAGAATTCATCAACTATGACCAATGTATATTTCTTTCCAGCGATGGATTGTTTGTTGACAGGGCCAAACAAATCCATATGGAGAAGTTGTAGAGGAGATGACACTGAGGAAACTTGCTTAGATTTGAAACTAGCTTTTGTTTGTTTCCCTTTCTCACACGCTGAACATAAGGACTCCTTAGCGTATGAGTGTTAAGGTAGACCAGTGACCAACTCTTTAGAGGAAAGAGTATTCAGTGTCTTGAAGTTGAGATGAGAGAGCCTCTTATGCCATAACCAGTTGACATCAGATAAGGCTTTTGAGAAGAAACAGGAGTTCTCAGTGGTTGTAGAGTCCATGTTTATAACGTAAACATTTTCCATACGATAACCGCTGAGAGCTATCTTCTTCTTTTTGTCAGTGACAAAGCAGGATTCCTTAGTGAAAATCACTTTGTTATCCTTGTCACATAGCTGACTTATGGTTAGAAGATTATGCTTCAGTCCTTCAACATATGCGACTCTTCTGAAGGTTGTTGTACCATTAGAAAGTACACCAAACCCTCGGGTATGGCCTTTTCCATTTCCACCGAAGGTCACTGAGGGAACCTTCTATTCCTTGTATTAAGTGAGCATGCTTTTCTTTCCAGTCATATGTCTAGAGCATCCGCTATCAAGATACCAGATACCCATCTTAACCTGCAAACAAAGGAATATTAGTTTGACTTGGGCACCCATTTCATTTTGGGTCCATATTTGTCAGTGGTGGTAGAGGAAGTGGAAGGTTCAGCAGTCTTCGCAGCATTTGAAGATTTAGCTTTATTTTCAGTCTTCACTTTGGTTAATTTCTTAACCTCGGTGGTCTTCTTTGCCTTGGAGACATTGATCTTCACCTTAGCTAACTTTTCAGCTTTGGTGGCTGTGGGGCACTTACTAGCAATATGATTTGTAAGTCCACAATGATAACATTTCCTACAACTAAAAGTAGCTTTAGGACCATTTGCATGTTGAGCCATTAATTTCAAATGAGTAGGGCCAGCACCAAGTATACCTTTGGCATTGCAAATGGGAGGAACAATCAATTCTTCGGATTTCTTACCAATAATATCCACTCTGATTCTAGGAGTAGATCGCTGAATAAATCCAGGGATCTTATTCTTAGAAGTAGAGGGATAAGTTACTGAAGCTTTAGAAGCATTCAGCTTAGGTACAAAGGTACCCTTCTGAGGTTTTGGATAAACAGTTTTTTCTTTACCTTTAGAAGTTAAGGTAGAGAGTTCCTCAGGGATAGGAGTTTTTAAAGAGGAACACTGAGAAGATGAAGTGTCAGGGATAGAGGAGACAAACATTCCAAATTTAAGCATGGAATTATCAGTGATTGGTTGTTCAGCGTCAGCTTTATAACCAAGACCACGTTTGTCACTCAGAGGAATCTTCTCGTTCGATTTTGACTAGCTGATTTATATGAACTTGATCTTTTAAATCTTCTTCAATTTTAGAAAGCTTTTCTATTTGAAGATGACAGTTTTTAAGTTGTTCAGCGAGATCAAGGTTTTGATTTTCAACAACAGTTTTGCCATTCATGGCATCATATAAACTCATAGTCAAGAGATCGATCTTTCGAAGACTATCAGCTTCATCAATATTTGAAATGTTGGTAAAGAAAGAATGTGATACCTTGGAGGTAGAAGATGAAGCAGAGGGAATTTCAGTTTGATCTTCCTCTTCGTCGATTTTGGCCATGAGGCAGAGATTGGCCTCATCATCATCTTCAGAGTCAGATGATTCTTCTTCATCAGAAGCAGCCCAATCATAGTCAGCCATCAGGCCTTTGCCTTTCTTCTTAAAGCCTTTCAGCTTTGCGTATTTTTCTTTCAGCTTGTTGTACTTGTCATCTCTAGCCCTGGGGTTAAGGGATTTCTTGGAAAAAGCTGAGGTTCTAGAAACTTTCTTTGACCTGCACTCACTAGCAAAATGTCCTATCTTTTCACAGTTATAGCAAGTAGCAGTAGTTTTATCAACAAAGGTTGATGACCTAGGCTTGTCAGTGATAGCAAGAGGTTTGTTCTTTCTGAAATTTTTCTTTTTGGCGAATCTCGTGAACTTATTAGATAGGAGAGCCATAGATTCATCAAGATCTGAAGAGTCAAGATCTGATGAGCATTCAGAGTTAGTCTCCAACTCAGTGATAGTGATAGTTGATCGCTGAGTGGAAGGTGACTCTGAGATTAAAGCAACAGGGGTGCTTTTGGAATCTTTTACAAGATTCTTCTTAAGATAACTCGACTGCTCATGATTGAGCATAGTGCCATATAAGGTAGAAAGAGTCATAGATTTTAGATCCTTTGATAGCTTGAGACACATTGAATAACGGTCTCAGCTTTCAGGTAAACATTCTAAGAACTTTGTCAGAATTTCAAAGTTAGAATATTCCTTACCAACAGTTTTCAGATCAATTATTAAGCAGTTAAAGCGCTGGTGAACTTCAGAGAGAGTTTCATTTTTACCACAAATGAAGCTTTTGTATTGTCTTACCAGGTTGATCTTTCTTGAGTCCTGGACTTCAGACGTACCTTCATATTGAACACAGATTGTGTCCCACATAGATTTGGAGGTTTTCAGGTTCATGACGGAATGGTAGACTTCGTCAGGAAGAGCCATGGAGAGAATGGATCTGGCTTTGGTGTCGAGAGCCACTTTCTTCTTATCTTCATCAGTCCACATATGAATTTCCTTTGGAACCAATCTTTCTGGAATACCAGCTCTATTCTCAGTGGCTAGAACTTCAGGATCAATTCTAATAGGAACGTATGGACCATTTTCGATGTAATAAGGTATAGTTGGGTCTACACCTTCTAAGAAGAGTATCATCCTATTTTTCCATAGTTTAAAGTTATCTTTGGAGAATCTAGGGGGTTTTGCAAGAGAACCATTGTCAATATAGTTTGTGTTTGTGTTGGTAGTCATTATAAGTAATAGCAAGGAAAAGAAAAGATTAGTATAAGCAAGATCTTGGTTATGAGATTAAACAATCTGCTCTGATACCACTTGTTGGTCCCTGAGGGTTATATAAGTTTGTAGAAGAGGGGGTTGAATACAAACACACAGATTTTTACTTTCTAAATTGTTTATTGATATAATCAAACAATTTACAACTTGCTGCGGAACAAGATTAAGGACTAAGCCTAATCTAAACAAGTTAAGAACACTAAGTTTCTTGCACTAGAATTAAGACAGAGGTGATAAGAATACTACGAGTAATATTCTAACACAAAGAGAGAAAGAAGAAGATGGTCGAGCACTTCATTTCTGAAGTAGAGTTCTTCTTATATACTGCATGCATTAAATGCGTAGCAATACAACTTTACACGTGGCAGCAGCTAATTTGTTGCATGGTTTGACCTTTGTAGACAACCTTAGTAGCCGCATGATGTACAGTGTAGAATCAGAGTTGGTAGTACGATCCTGGACAAAAGGGATGTCCTTTCTGACAAATCGTACGGAGGCGTGCAAGGGGGAAAGACAAAAGTAACTTGTAGAGGAAGACTTCATGATCAGCGATTACTGAACAGTACTTTATCAGCGAGTGACAAAGCTCAGCGATCGTTGAAGTCTTCTACTTGTAACTTCACGTTGAGTGGACAATCTTGACTTCGTTGATATCCGCATCAGTTCATTAGTAGACTTGTCGCTGGTTCTTGGGCTTGATCTTCGACTTCAGGCTTAGGTCTATATTGATGAACAGTGTTCGATGAATGTATTTTTAAAGAACATGAGTTTCCTATCAGCGGTACTGTAGAGACATAGTACTTATCAGCGATAGTGAAACTCTAATACATATTGTTTACTTACAATTTTCACTAAGTGTTTCTAAAAGGGTCATTATCAAATCACTGAGGGTTTGGATCAACATCTTTCCTTTTCAAAACATTCTTTCTCCTTTTCAAAAACCTTTTCCACAGTAGATAGTTTAGTTTTAAGCTCAAGGTTTTCACAGTTCAGGAGTTTACCTTTCTCTTCTTCTTTAGCCAGCTTCTCAGAACTATTCCAGATTTGAGATTTCAGTTCATTTAGTTCTTTGATGTACTTGCTGCACAAATCATCTGATTGCTTGATATTCTTTTCATGTAGTCTTGCTTGCTCTTTCTCAGTCTCCTTGATATCATCTCGTGATGATAAATCAGATAGCTTCTTTTTCAGCTCAGTGTTTTCAGACTCTAATGTTGTTGCATTTTCTTCAGATTTAGTAAGCTTCTCAGAACTTTCAATTGTTTGCAATTTCAGTTCATTCAGTTCTTTGATCTTCTTGCTGATAAATTCATCTGCTTGCTTGATATTCTTTTCATATCGTTTTTCACTTTCTCTACAATACGGATCGTAGCAGGACGGGATTGTTACCTGAAAAAATGATCGTTAATCGGTGTTATTTTGAAGAATCGAAAAATGCGGAAGAAAATCAAAAATTAAATTTGAAAAACAAATCTAAAAATAAATTCGTTTCCAAAAGTTAGAATTTGATTGTTATCGGAACGAACGAAATCAAACTTCGATGGTGACACCGGACTATTAAATTATCGGGTGACGAGACGTGTGGTAACTCGGGTACCGACGAGAACTTACCAACCAAAGGATACTTACCGGGCGAAGGAGTACTTACCGGGAACTTGTCTGGATGTGATACGCTTTCCGGATGAACGTTGGTTACCAATCAAAAACTTACCAAACACAACTTACCGGATGAATGAGTTTCCGGATGAAAGTTGGTTACCAATCCAAGATTTATCGGGAGGTTGAGATTCTTACCGGACAAAATTGGTTCCCAGATAAAATAAAATCAATTGAACTTACCGGACAAAAAAATTGTGACTTACCGGATGACAAGGAAAATTTTGACTTACCGGATGACAAGAAAATTTTAACTTACCGGATGACAAATTGTTTTCTGATTGCCGCAATCTTTGACCACTTCCAACAAAATGAATGATTTGTTTGTTGATCACGTGGGCCAAAAGAGAATTGTAGCAAATATGTTATTTAAGTGAATTGTGGATGATGCAGTGGACAATCGAAAGATGAAACAGTGTGAAGCATACACACACAGCAGCAATTCACACACTAATTAGGAGATCATCCGAGAAACAATGAAGCTTATATATGTGTGTGATGTGTTGTATGAATTATGAAGCGTGGCAATCAAGAAAAACAAATTGGAAGTCAACAAAAGTGGCTAAGTGGGTTGTTATCCGGGAAGTGAAGTGGTACCCGGGAAGGTGTGAGGTTACCGGGTAAAAAAAAAGTATCCGGAAGAAAGATTTATCCGGTAACTTGAGATTTATCCGGTAACTTTATGTTTTATCCGGAAAGTGGTGAGAAATAGGAAACTTACCCGGTAACAATGAGATAATGTCCGGTAACCGCGGCTGAGGTTGCAATTCGGATCTGGGATCGATAGGGTTGCTTGATTTCACTTCTGTAGGGTTAGATTTTGACCAAAAACACAAAAACAAACATACCCAACTCGATTTCTAAGCAAAACATATCCCAATTTTCAATAATCACCACAAAAATTTAAGAACACCAAAAACTCAAGAATTGATTTTTAAATTGAAAATTTAATACCTTTGAGAATCGATATAAACGCAGATAAACACCAGATTAAGAACGATTAAACAATCGAGAATTAACAGAAGAGTAATTAAATCAACGAAAAGATTTTCAAACCCGATTGATGAACGATTTTCTTCAAGAAAAAACTGCAGTATGTCGAAAATAATTTGGGTGCCTTCTGGACCTCAAACGATCAATCCCACCGTTCAGAATGTAGACCAGAATGTCGTGAAGATGCTGCCCAAACATCGCGACGATCCGACGGTTTAAACTCCGGGAATAGGCAAAACGGCTCTCTGTGTTTTTCCAGAAAATTCAATACGAATTTTATGTTTTTTCTTGCTTTCGTTCGATTTCTTTCGTATCTTCAAATCACCGATTCTGCTCTGATACCAATTGTGAGTTCCAGTTTGATCAGGTAACAACGAATCAATAAGAAACAACAAGAACAATTGATGATTTCAACTTGCCATCCCTCTCGTATTCCAAAAAAAACTTGTCATCCCTCTCGTATTCATTCAACGTATCGTTCAAAGAATATTACAATCAAAGTAAAGAAAGATTTCTTAACAATAAGCTCTCTAATGAATCTCTCTAATGAATGGCTTGAATCGCTAACCTAAAACTAAAGGTTAACTAAACCCTATATATTAAGGCCTTAGACAAACAAGGCCTAAGCCCATTAAGCAATTAAGCCCAAATAACACAATTAAGGGCTTTTACAATTAATTAATTAATCTAATTAAGTCTATATAATTATTTATATATCTTTCTAATATGTAGGACATTTATGGTCCTAACAGCATCTTATTTTTTAGCACAGTGGTGATCTTCTTATCAGGTTGTCCATATCGGACGGGGTTCCAGAGGAACTTCATCTTGTCAAGAAAGGAGATTATTTCCTTCTTTCCTTCAGGGGAGTTGGGGTCAGGAAATGGAACGAATGGGTGCGATTTTGGGCCAGCAGGTAGGTTGAGCGCTGCACGAATTGCAGCAGAGGAAATGGTTCTGTGACCCAGCTCGGTCTGAAACCCGATGACTGAGTATTCCTTTTGGGATTTGGCAGAGAGGGTAGTGGTACGATGGGCAGTGTACCAGAACTGTTGTAGGAGCCTTTTGTGGGGTGGAGGGGGTGATGGTCATTGCAGTGGAGAGAGGGAAGGTCTTGATGAAGTTCACAGTGTCATCAAGATGGGTTACAACTTTCTTCTTAGGGAACTCAAGAAGAGCGTAATGGTTGTTGGAGACGAAGGTAATCTGATGTAAGTCGTGTTTCATGTTCTCAACCCTTTTCCAAGTGGAGGAGATACCAGCGGTTTGGGTAGCAGAAGCATCAGCAGTAGCAGCCATTTCTGTTGTTAAAAACACAAGTATGAAGAAGATGAAATACCAATACCTTCTTAAAATGAAGAGAGTATCCAAAATAAGGGTTTTGAGATTTTTAGGGTTTTTACAGTTTCTTTTTTAGGAAAGAAAATGTAAAAGTAGGGTTTCTAGTTTTAAAAGAAGTTCAAAACTAGTGAGTTTTCTTGTTTTCCAGTTTCCTTTTAAGGAAAGGATTCTGGAAAAACATATGAAGTTTTTAAGTTTAAGATTCTTTGTTTAAACTTAATAGAAAACTTTTAACAAGTTTTATGCATAAAATCAGGAAGGAGATGATTTCGTTGTTTAAAACACATTTGTTTGATCTTGTTTAAGCAAGAAGAAAATCAAAACAAGAGAAAAAGATAGATTAATTACACACACAAGTTCTTAGAAATCCAAGTGCTTAGGAATGCAAGATAATCTTTCTGTTTTTAGAGAATTCGAGAGCGTAAAAGGTAAAAATATAAACTCGAATGGTTTATATAGTAAGAGTAGAGAGAAGTTGATGAGCGGGAAAAGAAACTCATCATGACACGTGACACGTCCCTTGAATCTTATTGGACAAGAAAACGAAACGGGCGAACGTGTCAGACGAAAAGTCGTGCCAAGGTTTATCCATTGTAATGACGTCACAGTTGTCCTTTCACATTTCTAAGTTGTCTCTGAGGGTTTTGAAAAAACTCAGGGACAATTTTTTAAAAAAATGAAGAAGCACTGATTAGAAATATCAGTGTGAAGTTTTAGATTTCCAAAAGAATCACTGAAAGGAAGAGATATTCAACGATGCAATTTGTTTTGAATTTCTACATGCTGAAGTAAACTTTAGAGATTAAAGAGAGAGAACATACCTTGATGTCAACGAATCAATTTTGTTCAGAGATTAGATGAGGAATGAGCAAATAGAATTTCCTTTATCACTGATCTAACGCATTACCGCTGAAGATTTAATCTTCAAGGTTCAGCATTCCAAGCTCGCTGATGAGAAAGTTGAATCTTGTCTCATCAAGAGGCTTGGTAAACAGACCAGCTAACTGAAAGTCAGTTGGAACAAAGTGAAGTTCTATATCACCATTCATCACATGATCTCTGATAACATGATACATGATCTCTATGTGTTTGGTTTTTGAGTGTAGCATTGGATTGTTTGCTATAGCGATGGCACTGGTGCTGTCGCAATAGATTGGAATTTTGGAGAGCTGAAGGTCATAGTCTAATAGTTGATTTCTCATCCATAAGACCTGAGCATAGCAACTTCCAGCGGCTACATACTTAGCTTCAGCGGTTGAGGTGGACACTGAGTTTTGCTTTTTACTTGTCCAACTCACCAGCTTTCCACCAGGAGCTGACAGCCTCCTGTGGTGCTTTTTCTATCTAGTTTGCAACCTGCAAAATCACTATCTGAATAGGCAGTTAGATCAAACCCTGAGTCTTTGGGATACCAAAGACCTAGGTTGGGATACCCTTCAGATATCTAAAAATACGATTTATTGCGATCAAATGAGATTCCTTAGGTTCAGATTGATATCATGCACATAAACAAGTAGCGTACATAATATCAGGACGACTCGCTGTAAGATACAGAAGAGAGTCGATCATCCCTCTATAGGCAGTGACATTAACAGCTTTCCCTGAAGGGTCTTTGTTAAGTGTCAGCGGAGGTGCCATAGGGGTTTTCATAGCTGAGCTTTGAGTTAAATCAAACTTTTTCAGCATATCTTTGACGTACTTACCTTGGTGAATGAAAGTACCTTTTTCATTATGCTTGATTTCAAGACCAAGGAAATATGTCAGCTCATCCATCATACTCATTTTATATTCAGCTTTCATTCTTTCAGCGAAACGAGTACATAATTCAGGGTTAGTAGAACCAAATATAATACCATCGACATATATTTGAACAAGAATGATATGGTCTTTTACTTTCCTGAAAAATAGAGTGTTATCGATTTTACCACGCTCAAATTTTTCGATATGGAGATAAGTTGATAGAGTGTCATACCATGCACGAGGAGCTTGTTTTAAGCCATAAAGTGCCTTATCCAGCTTATAGACATAACCTGGATGCTTAGGATCAGTGAATCCTGGAGGTTGTTCAACATAGACTTGTTCATTCAGCCTTCTGTTAAGGAATGCTGATTTAACATCCATTTGATATACCTTGAAGTCTCGGTGAACAGCGTATGCTAGAAATAGACTAATAGCTTCGAGTCTTGCCACTGGGGCAAAGGTTTCGTCGTAGTCTATGCCTTCCTCTTGTCTGTATCCCTGAGTAACAAGACGAGCCTTGTTGCGGGTTACAGTTCCATGTTCATCCAACTTGTTTCGATAGACCCACTTAGTGCCTATCACTGATTTGTTAGATGGTCTTGGAACGAGATTCCAAACTTTGTTTCTTTCAAATTCTGTCAGGGCTTCTTGCATAGCGCTGACCCAGTTTGGATCTCTGAGGGCATCATCTGTTTTCTTTGGTTCAATCAGAGAAATGAAGTTAACAAATAAACAAATATTACCTGAACTTCGTAGAGTCTAAACACCAACGTTTGGATCACCAAGAATCTGATCAATGGGGTGATTAATAGTCCATCCCTGAGTCGGAGCATGATTTACTGACTCCGTTTGAACTTCTGGAGGAGATGAAGAAGACGCTTCAGTAACTTCAGGTATTTCAGGCAAGAGAGAAAGAGGTTCAGATGACATTTCATTCACTGATTGCTGAGAAGTAGATGGAATATCTGAGGTTGAGGGTTCAGAAGTAGGCATAGTGTTGAGAGGAATAGCTGAAAACCATGATGATTCAGCTTCACTTGTCTACATGCTTGAGATGATGGTAGGATCATCATCAGCGGTAGGAGTATTGGTTTGAGGGATAGGAGCAGCTTCTGAATCCCCGAGATGAGAAAACATCCATTGATTCAGTTCTTCAGTATTAGCAGAAGGCCTTGAGTTCGCTGAACGAGACTCGTCAAACGTGACGTGGATAGTTTCTTCTACAGTTTGTCTTCGGCGATTGAAGACTCTGAAGGCTTTAGATATAGAAGAATATCCAAGAAATATTCCATCATCAGCCTTGTGATCGAACTTTCCAAGGGCATCCCTGTTGTTTAGAATAAAGCATTGACAACCAAAGATGTGAATAAAGCTGATAGATGGATTTCTCCCATGGAAAAGCTCGTAGGCAGTTTTCTTGAATCTTTTGACGATCAACGACCTATTTTGAGTAAAACAAGCAGTGTTGACAGCTTCTGCCCAGAACTGAGTAGGTAAATGAGAATCACTGATCATTGAACGAGTTGCTTCGATGATCGTTCGATTTCTTCTTTCAGCGATTCCATTTTGTTGTGGTGTTCTCACTCAGGATAAATTGTGAGAAATACCCTTGCTTTCGAAGAAGTTATCAAGGGAACTGTTTTTGAATTCAGTCCCATGATCACTCCTTACTGAGCGAACGGTCATATTATTCAGGACTTCTATTTTCCTGACAAAGGAGATGAGTTCTTCAGGGGTGTCACTCTTAGAACGGAGAAACATTACCCAGGTATAGCGAGAGAATTCATCAACAATGACCAGTGTATATTTCTTTCCAGCGATGGATTGTTTGTTAACAGGGCCAAACAAATCCATGTGAAAAAGTTGTAGAGGAGATGACACTGAGGAAACTTGCTTTGACTTGAAGCTTGCTTTGGTTTCTTTCCCTTTCTCACACGCTGAACATAAAGATTCCTTAGCATATGAGTGTTGAGGAAGACCAATAACTAACTCTTTTGAAGAAAGAGTATTCAGTGTCTTGAAGTTGAGATGAGAGAGTCTCTTATGCCATAGCCAATTGACATCAGATGAGGCTTTGGAGAAAAAGCAGGAGTTCTCAGTGGTTGTTGAGTCCATGTTTATGACATAAACATTTTCCAAACGATATCCACTGAGAGCAACTTTCTCCTTCTTGTGAGTGACGAAACATGCTTCCTTAGTGAAGCAAACTTTGAAGTCCTTGTCACATAGCTGACTGATGCTAAGAAGATTATGCTTCAGTCCTTCAACGTATGCGACTCTTCTGAAGGTTGTTGTACCATTAGAGAGTACACCAAACCCTCGGGTATAGCCTTTTCCATTTCCACCAAAGGTCACTAAGGGACCTTTCTCATCCTTCTATTTAGTGAGCAGGTTTTTCTTTCCAGTCATATGTCGAGAGCATTCGCTGTCAAGATACCAGATACCCTTCGAGACCTGCAAACAAAGGAAGATTAGTTTTGAATAGTTACCCATTTAACTATGGGACCACATTTGTAAGTGGTGGTAGAGGAAGTGGAAGGTTCAGCAATCTTCGCAGCATTTGAAGATTCAGCTTCAGTGAAAGTCTTCACCTTGGTTAATTTCTTAACCTTGGTGGCATTTTTCACCTTGGCCTGATTTTTATCAGGGGTGATCTTCTTTTGCTTGGGGGCAGTCTTCTTTACCTTGGATAATTTCTCAGCCTTGGTAGCTGTGGGGCACTTACTAGCAATA
The DNA here is from genome assembly GCA_033807775.1 of Saussurea involucrata. NCBI lineage: Eukaryota > Viridiplantae > Streptophyta > Magnoliopsida > Asterales > Asteraceae > Saussurea > Saussurea involucrata. Next base: position 53,317,657 of record CM066325.1, read on the forward strand.
TGATCGATAAGTCCACAGTGATAACATTTCCTATAGCTAAAAGTAGCTTTAGGACCATTTGCATGCTTAGCAGAGATTTTTAAATGGGCAGGGCCAGCACCAAGAATACCTTTGGCATTGGAAATTGGAGGAACTATCAGTTCTTCGGATTTCTTACCAATTACATCCACTCTTAGTTTAGGAGTAGATCGCTGAATGAATTCAGGGATCTTAGTTTTAGAAGCAGAGGGATGGCTCGCTGAAGTTTTAGAAACTTTAGCTTAGGTACTTTGGTACCCTTCTGAGGTTTTTGAAAAACAATTTTCTCTTTACCTTTAAGTTTAAGACTTAAGGCAGAACTTTCCTCAGGGATGGAGGTTTTAGAAGACGAGCATTGAGATGAAGAGGTGTCAGGGATAGATGACACGAACATTCCAAATTTAAGCATAGAACGATCAGTGGTTGGTTCTTCAGCGTCAGCTTTGTAACCAAGACCACGTTTGTCACTAAGAGGGATTTGAGCACCTACTATCTTAGTGATCTTTGCTGAGGATTTATACCATCCTTCAACAATATCTTTTTCTGCTTTCAATTCAGCGATAGCTTGTTCTCGCTCAATACTGATGACTTGATTTACATAGACCTGGTCTTTTAAACTATTTTCTATGTCTGAAAGCTCTTGAATTTTTAAATGACATTGTTTGAGTTGTTCAGCTAAATCTTGATTTAGTTGTTCAGCTTTGGTCTTGCCATTCATGGCATCATATAAATCAATTGTCAGTATGTCGATAGCACGAAGTCTATCAGCTTCAGGGATAGCAGAAGTAGCAGTAGAAGAAGTTGATACCTGAGAGGTGGAGGTAGAAGTAGAGGGAATTTCAGTTTTTTCTTCCTCTTCTTCTATTTGGGCCATGAGGCAGAGATTGGCCTCATCATCATCAGAGTCAGATGTTTCTTCATCAGTGTTGGCCCAATCATGATCTTCAGCGATTATACCTTTACCTTTCTTTTTGTAGCCTTTCATCTTTTCATATTTTTCTTTCAGCTTTTGGTATTTGTCATCTCTAGCCCTGGGGTTAGAAGATTTCTTGAATGAAAAAGATGAAGGTTTGAAGACTTTCTTTGACATGCATTCACTAGCGAAGTGTCATAAAGTGTCATACTTTTTCACAGTTAAAGCAGGTAGCAGTGGCCTTATCTATAGAAGTGGAAGATTTAGGCTTATCAACGAGGGAAAGAGGTTTATTTCTTCTGAAGTTACTCTTTCTGGCAAACCTCATGAAAGAATTTGTCAGGAGTGCCAATGACTCATCAAGCTCTGAAGGATCAGCTTCTGATGATTCATCATAGTTGGATTCCAACTCAGTGATTGTGACAGTAGATCTCTGAGTGGGCATCAACTCTGAGGAGAGTAAAGCAACAGGTGTGCTTTTGGAATCTTTTACAAGATTCTTCTTAAGTTGACACGACTGCTCATGATTGAGCATAGTGCCAAATAAGGTAGAGAGGGTCATGAATTAAGATCCTTAGATTGCTTAAGACACATGGTATAATTGTCCCAGCTTTCAGGAAGACATTCTAGGAATTTTTTCAGGATCTCAAAATTAGAATATTCCTTACCAACAGTTTTTAAATCTATGATTAAACAGTTAAACCGTTGATGAACTTCAGAGAGGGTTTCATTCTTACCACAAATGAAACTTTCGTACTGTATTACCAGGTTGATCTTTCTTGAGTCCTGGACTTCAGTAGTACCTTCATATTGAACACATATAGTGTCCCACATGGCTTTTGAACTTTTCATGTTCATGACGGATTGGTAGACTTCGTCAGGAAGAGCCATAGAGATAATAGATCTGGTCTTTGTATCAATGGCCACCTTCTTCTTATCTTCTTCAGTCCACTGAGAAACTTCTTTGATGATAGTTCTCTCAAGGATGGCAGTGGTGGTAGCAGTGGCAGGAATAGCACCATGGACCACATGTGGAACATAAGGTCCATTTTCCACATAGTAAGGTATAGTGGGATCTACACCTTCTAGGAAGAGCATCATTCAATTTTTCCACAGATTGAAATTATCTTTGCTAGATCGAGGAGGTTTGGCAAGAGATCCATTATCAATATAATTTGTGTTTGTGTGATTTGCCATAATGAAGAATAGCAAGGAAGAGAAAAAGATAATGTATAAGCAAGATCTTGTTTATAAGATTAAACAATCTGCTCTGATACCACTTGTTGGTCCCGGAGGGTTATACAACTTTGTAGAAAGGGAGGGGGGGGGGTTGAATACAAACACATATTTTTATCTTTCTAAATTGTTTATTGATATAATCAAATAATTTACCGTTTGTTGCGGAATAAGATCAAGTTAAAACCTAATATAAACAAACTATGAGAACACATAGATTTTCTTGCACTAGAAAATAGAGATAAAGAAATAAGAAAACTAAGGAGAGTTTTCTAAGCACACAGAAGTTCAGCGAGAAGGAGATGGTCGAGCACTTCACAAATGAAGTAGGGTTCTCTTTATATACTGCATGCATTTAATGCAAGTCAGTATACCTTTACACGTGGCAACCTCTGATTGGATGACTTTGTAGAACATCCTTTTGGCCGCATGATAAACAGTGTAGTTGGCAGAGTTGGTTGTAGGATTTCAGACAAGGGATGTCTTTTCTGACAAATCGTACAAAAGGCGTGAAGGAGATAAGACAAAAGTTGCTTGTAGAGGAGGCTTCATGATCAGCGTTCGTTGAATGGATCTTTATCAGTGAATGATAAAGTTCAGTGTTCGCTGAAGTCTTCTACTTGAAACTTCACGTGGGATGAACAAGTCTTGGCTTCGCTGATATCCGCATCACGTCACTAGTAGACTTAGTCGCTTGTTCTTCAGCTTGGTCTTCAATTTCAGCGTTGAACAAGATTGACGTGAATCTTGTCTTCAGATATCATAAGTAAACAAAGGAAAATATCAGCGATCATCAGTGAGACTGAACATACTCAGGGCTCACTGATGTACAGGTATCGCTGAGATATAATTTAAAGAACATGAGTTTCACCTCAGCGATACTAAACAGACTTAGTATATTTTCTTTGATGGTGAAACTCTAATACATATTGTTTACTTACAATTTTCACTAAGTGTTTCTCGGGGTCATTATCAAATCTTATTCCTATATATCTTGTTAAAATTCAGAGGAATTAAATTATATATATTATGGCAGATGTTGATGTAGAACTTGGAAACATTCAAGAGTCTGTCCAAATTCTTCTTGATTGTACACACACTCTTACCAACAGATCTTCTTCTTCTGCATCTATTCACATGATTCCTAGCAGGGTTCAAGATCTGAACCCCAGTGCTTTCAACCCTCGGTTCGTCTCTATTGGACCTCTTCACAGAAAGGATCAATGTTTGCTAGCTTTCGAAGCAACAAAACCCATTTTTCTGCGTGATTTGTTACGTAATTCAAGTTCATCATTGAAACAAACACCCGAAACATGTGTGCAGAAGGTGAATGCTTCCATACACAGAATCAGGGCATTTTATGAGGGTATCGACACTTACTACAGTGACGATGAACTTACAAGAATGATGGTAATAGATGGGTGTTTCATACTCGAATGCATTTACACATCTGGCATGGGTTTATGTGATGAAAACATGGTGCTTCCACCAGCTATAGTGTATGATCTGTTGCTCATAGAAAATCAAATCCCCTTTTTTGTTCTCAAAGACATCTTTGAGTGCACTTGTAACAGATTTATGCCACAAATAGCCTCTCTACATCAACTTATCTTTATACTTGTTCAAGTTGTCAACATCTTTGAATCAAGAGTAACAATCAAGAGTGATACAAGTGGTTATCATCATCATCATATTCTTGGTCTTGTTCATGAATATTACCAGGCTTCACAGCCTCCTCCTTCAGATTTTTCATGTTTACAAATCCACTCGACTGCAGAACTAGACAGGGTTGGGGTGAAATTTGAGCCTTATCTTGGAGATCCACAGTGGCCGATGGCCATGAAACTAAAATCACCATCTACGTTTGTATATTGGCATTGGCCTTGGGCTAAGCCTACTCTCAGAATGCCAAAAGTGACTATTACTGATGACACCGAGTTGATTTTAAGGAACCTGATTGCATATGGGCAGTGTTGTCGTCCTCAGGTTCGTCATTACATTGCATCATATGCTGCAGCCATGGATATGCTAATCAATACTCAAGAGGATGTTGCCATATTGGTTGAATCCAAAGTCCTTGTCAACTGTATGGGTTCAAACGAAGAGGCTGCAAATATGATTAATCGTGTTTGCCATGGAGCTTACACTTCAGATTTCTTTTATCCTAAAGAGTGGCAACAAGTGGATACGTATTACAACGGTTATTGGCCCAGAAATATTGCATGGTTGAGGCGTACGTATTTTAGTAACCCATGGAATATGATTGCTCTACTTGCTGGTTCAGATCAACTTTACCATCAACCTTATTTAATCAATCCCATTCCCGTACCAACTATGTATATATATATCTTCTTAATCCTATTTATCTCATCTTTCATTACTTGTTTGTTATATATACATTAATTCCTTAACTATGTTGCACAAGCATATATGCATCATTTTCAATGTTAAGCTTATATATCATGTCTAAATTTTCAATGTTATATATTTTGGGTTTAAATTAATACATACTTTGAAATATATGTTTCGACCATTGTATTTGTGCCATCTCTCTTCTATTATCTCATGGTAAGGGAATTAAAATGAAATCATATTAAATAGAATCAACTATTAAGCACTGCAGGGAAGAATTGAGGGTCAGGTTTAAGGGAAAACCTCAAATAAACGAAAAATTGAAGAACACCCTTGTAGCCCTTCATCTGGACGGTATGCACTTGTGCATAAAAGTAATTTGTAACATGCACACATGCACTTGCAGGGAAGAATTGAAGTGAAGAACATTCATCCATCCATCCATCCATCCCATAAATCAACCATAAAGCTAATTAAGGTAGTTCTTCAACTTTATTCTTTAACCTTGCTGTTTGTTAATGTGGATGCCACTAATTTCCAACTTTTGGTCAAGTTTAACTTGTACATGTAAAAATGTTTTTTGAGTTTCGATTCTGCAATTGGCATCAAGATAGGTACACAAATCAATATATATATATATATATATATATATATATATATATATATATATATTGCATAATGATCCTCCAGCATAGCAATCTAAAAATGAAGATAGAATATCATACTTGTTAATTACCCTTCAAATTTCCTATGTGTTTTCAGATACCATTTGGAATGGCAAATGATGCTGATGATGTGGAACTTAGAAACATTCAAGAACCTACTGTCCAATTTCTTCTTCATTCTACACAAAAACAACCCAACCAATTTTCATCAACATCTATTCAAACAATTCCAAGCAGGGTTAGAGATCCCAACCCTCTTTTGGTCTCTATTGGACCTCTTCACAGAAACGATGAAAACCTGCTACCTGTTGAACAACAAAAACCCATTTTTCTGCGAGCTTCCTCACCAGAACACACGTTGGAAACGTGTGTGCACAAGGTCAAAGCTTCAATAGACAGAATCAAGTCATGTTATGAGGATGGGATGAAGAGCTAAAGTGACGATGAAATTGCAAGAATGATGGTAATGGATGCTTGTTTCATCCTGGAACTCAGTTACAAGTTATGTGTGGGTGGTTTTGATGAAAACATGGTGCTTGCCCCCGCTTTGATTTAAAACCAACTCCCCTTTTTTGTTCTCCGGGACATCTTTGAGTGCACGCAGCACGTGTTCCAGATTTGCACCAATAACCTCTCTAATTCAACTTGTCTTTGTACTTATACAAGTTGGCAACATCTTTAAATCAAACTTGAAAATATTGGAGAATGAGGAGGAGGGTCAACATGATCATATTCTTGGTCTTATGCATAAATGTTACCAGCCTTCATATCCTCCTGGATCAGATTTTTCAAGTTCAACAATCCATTCGGCTGTAGAACTGGACAGGGCAGGGGTGAACTTTAAGTCTCATCATCAAGATCCACCAGAACGGTGTATGGCCATTGAACTGGAATTACCTACGTTTGTATGCTTATCTTGGAATTTGCCTTGGGCTTGGGGTAAGCCTACTCTCAGAATGCCAGTATTGTGTATTCACGATGACACTGAGTTGGTTTTAAGGAACCTGATTGCATACGAGCAATTCTGTCCTGGGGTCCGTAATTACATTACATCATATGCTGCAGCCATAGACATGTTAATCAATGATGCAGAGGATGTTGCCACATTGGTAGAATCCAAAGTGGTTCTCAACTCTATAGGTTCAAACGAAGAGGCTGCAACAATGATTAACCAAATATGCAAAGAAAGTAACTTTTTAGATTTCTTTTATCCTAAACCGTGGCAAGAATTGGATACGTACTACAACGGTTATTCGCCCAGAAATCTTGCATGGTTGAGACGTACATATTTCAGTTGCCCATGGAATATGATTGCTCTCCTTGCTGGTATCATGTTGTTTCTTCTTACAGTGGTTCAAACCTACTTTACTATCAACCCTGTTTAATTAATTATATACCCCATACCAACTATACCTACTCATCAATGACAACGAGGACTCCCAACTTAACCCTTAGACACTTCAAAAGAATTTGAAGCCATTCACTTTGAACACAAAACCCTGATGCCGAGCATATAATCCAACATCGACACACTCAAGGCCTAGAACCCAATTCTTATCTCTTTTCGCCGATGCACTCGTTGGCTACCGTCAACAAAAAATGAAAAGCAATTTAGTATGGAAAGATGTAAAACAGTCGATGAATGTGAGTGAGGAATTGACTATTGAGGATGGTACAGGTTGACTGGCAGATGCATGGAAGTATACGAGTCTATACGTTTGATATATATATATATATATATATATAGGGGTGGGTTCAAATGAAAACTCATTTTTCATTGTGCACGTGAGGACTAATCTTAGCCATTGATCAAAATTTAGAAAACTAATCAATGGTTAAAACATAATAAGATTAATTGAGAAGTGATTAGGGGTAAAACTGGAAATTTGATCGTTAATATCTTATATTAGTGTGATTATGACTTGTTTGTGATGAGATTCGGTCCGATTACGAAAACCCTAGGAATCCGGACGCCGATTTCCGAATACGCCCGATTTCCGGATATCGCTTTCCGGATAAGTTACGTTTCCGGATAGTCCGAATTTCGGATACGCCTCAATTTTCGGATGGTCCAATTTCCGGATAGTCATTACGGATGTGCCTCATGTCTTATTATCCGGACACACCATTGTCCGGACATCCCTTGTACCCGGTTTTCTTTGATCTTCGGCTATACCTATCCGGATAGTCCCATTGTTCGGATGCCACCCTCACCCGGATACTATTCTTGTCCGGAATTTCTCAACATCCGGATATGCACTACAACTCAGAAGACATATCAAGATGCTTTGGCTTGTATTGGAGCTTGTATTGGAGCTTGTATTGGAACTTGTTGTACTAATGCTCATCTTTTCAAGTATTATCATTACGGACGAAGGAGAACACCCAAATTCACCGATCGACCAGGCAGCTGACGATGCTCTTGTCATGCCAAATGACCGTCTCGAGGGTAACAATTTCCACTTGGATATTGTTGCTTTCCGTTGTCATCACCAGGTGATAGTGGAAATTCTCCGAGGCCACCCTCTACATTTTTCTCTCACAGCAACGGTAGAGGTTCCTGCATCAAGTTTGGCACACAATCAATCACCTCAACAGAGAACATGCCAACTGGCTTGAGGCAAGGCTTGACAACACATCGCTAGTTCTCACACGAGAAAGCCTTCGCCAACTACTTCGTCTTCCTACCGCTACCGATAATGGCAGAGCTGCGTACGACCCACCAGCGTCAGAAACCGCTACCAGCGTCAGATGTCCGTTCCCTCGATTACTCAAAAAAACTCATCGACCTTCCAAATTCAACCGAGCTCACCTGACACCCATCTGGTACGCAATGTTCACCATCCTACACCGCTGTTTGTCATCAAAGATGCGAGACATAGACCAGTGCAGCACCAACTTTCTTCGCCTATTCCACGGCGTTATCTTCAATCGTCACGTGGACTTTGCCGGGATACTCTGGAACGAGCTCGTCCAATACGTAAATGACAAAGACGGCTCCAAGGCGCGAACCTTCGTGCCAATCTTGCGATTCCTTCAGATCGCAATCTGTCACCAGATGGATGAAGATCCAACCATCCGACGACTCTCATCCAATGAGGTATGTCCCCATTTCAGAATGCATCACTTAGCTAACCGAGATGAGATACCCGATATAGCCCCGATGCGCACTGATGGTTTGCTAGCTTACACACGTCCCGCGGCACCGAGTGTCTTAGCTTATAGGACCTTACATAACGCAAACGCTCATATGGTCCGGTCAGAACCGCTAGGACCTTCCCAGGGAGCAACACCCGACAGACGTGAGGGTCCAAGAATGAGAGGCGCGAGGGTCCGGAATGTTGGGATTTCCGGACGGGGTGTGCACAGAGAAGAAATAGTGAAGGGATCTGGTGTGGGCGGCTGAGACACACCTAGCATCTTCAAGCCACGACAACCCGCGGCACACACCTAGCATCTTCAATCCGTTCAACACAGGTCCATACTTCTGCGGCTGAGACGTCCCTTCATGAGGTACCAGTTATAAACGATCTGATGTTGTTACGAGACGAGGGATCTAGTGTCTCCGACGACAGCGCATCTGCGTTCTCATCGGAAGGCGAAAGCACGGATTCTGATGTCAACCGAGATGATCGTGCCCGTCTCATGCCTTTCTACATCGGTACATGTCCTCCACAAATAGTTACCAGTCCTGCCTCAGCCACTCCTACTACTATCCCTAACCCATCAGCCATTCAGCCAATATTGGGGTGATAAGGAGAACGGAAGGAGTATTCGTTGAAAATGTTGAAACTGTGAGCTTGAGAGAAAGGCGATCCAAAAGAAATAATGAGAGATCGAGTGTGATAAGGCAACGATCACCGATTAACCTTCCCCAAACATCGTCGCCCGGGTAGCCGCATCTACTACTCAGTCTCATTCGTTGGGACTTATTATTGAACAAGACATCGTGGACCCAGCGATGCAATTGCACAGCCACTCAGACATCTCTCAACAGATGTCAGTTTCAATTTCTTACGGGGATATAACACATAATCTACTTGTCTCTTACTTTGAGAGCTCACGTATTGAAACAAGAGAACAACATCCCAGTTATCAACTTCTTTGGATGCACAGTTGAGTCTAGAACCACTTGATACTATACTCTCTTTTACTAGGACACAACAACATCCTTCGGCTACTATTGGCGATCTTCGTGACCCAACCAGAACACCTATAGTAACTCTACCTTTTGGTGGATTACGAGGATTGGGTGGAAATCCTACCATAGTTACTGTCACGCCAGCTGTGAACGTAGGCAGTACAGTTGTTGATTCAACAGTTGTCACTACAACCGGTAATCTAAGTGATCCAGGTGTTAGTTTACCGGAATTTGTTTCCAAGGAAATACTGAATGGCGCCCTAAAGGATGTTCAAGATCATCTTACACAGAAGTTCACGGCAAAGGTAGATTCCATTAAACGGTTCATTAAGGGAAAATTCGTGTTGACCGAGCCAGAATCTGCAACCCTATCTCCTCCCACCACCACAGTCTACACCCGCTGACTTATCTGTCGATGAGCTCAAGTCCTGGCTTCTGGGCAAACTGCTTGCTCAATCAGATTCTGATACGACAACTGAAACTGATCTAGTCAGCTTACTTCGATCTCAAACCGCTACTGCCCCGCCTACTACTCATCCTGATCTCACCTCCCGACTGGATACTATCTCCACCACTCTTAAGTTTGTGCAGCAAACTCTAGCTACACTTTCTGAAAAAGTCGGTGCCCTGGAGAACACTTGCAAGGGACAGGCTCAAGGTTAAAATTGAAGACATGATGATCCAGATGATCCAGATCACCATGAGGGGGAGAAGAGAATGGGGACTACAGAGCCAGAGTCAGCATCAATTATTGAGCCAGAAACAGTTATTGTCACTACAACGGAAACAGGTACTTCTGAGGCACATATTGAAACAGGTAATGAAGCTACGATAATCGAAGCAGAAAAAGCATGCCCAGAAGCAAAATATTTACACGCAGAAGATCAAATTCTTGTTAATCCAGCAGTTGAAAAGCCCGAGGATTATGCCAAATGGACATCGAAAGAAGCAGATGAATGGTCTCTAATAGACCTTGATTCAGAGATAAACGCAATAGTTGAACGAGCGATCACCGAACGTGCACCAGTCGCTATCCGAACTGAAGTCAATGATTTGTGTTACTTTTCAGATGATGAATTCCAACAACAGGGAGACTACGACCGCTTGTTCCAACAAACCTTTCAAGTTTATCAGTCCCAGAGATAAAATCAGCACCCGTTCCATTGCTCACTTATCCAGCTGAAGGATCTAATCGAGCTCAATCAGATCAACCTACTACTAAAGCTTCGCAGGTTCAGATAGATCCACCATTGAAATGGGAAAGGGTTATGATTTCCACTCCATTCTTGAAGGAGACCGAAAAGAAGATATATGCTCACTGGATACATAAGTACAACCCCGTTGCTTTGTACGACATAGAATCAATGAAAGAAAAACAGAAACAGATTGAGTATGTGAATATGAGAAAGACAAAAGGTCAACCAGTCAGTTCTGTCATAGCAAAGTATAGAATAAAAGTCGTCAAAGAAATTCAATTGGCTCGCCTCCTCAAAGTCTGGTATTCGGTCTTCACAATTACTAGAGATGATGACATAGAATGGACATTCACTGAAGCTGACTTCAAAAACTTGGAATTGCAAGATTTCGAGTTTCTATTAAGGTATCTGAAGACCAGAACCATCTGTCCTCGTGAAGTCATAGGAGCACGGGTAGCTATAAAGCGTTACATGAAGAGTGTTATAACTTATCCTACATCGAAGACTTCCAGATCGGGATCGAAAGTAATCAGCCGAAGATCAACATGCACAGACCAGATCAAAGTCTTCCTAACATCGAGAATGTAGCCGACACGCTCTTTGAACTTCCAGAATTCGCATGACCTATAAGAACAGTAAGGGTGAAAAGCGTTTCATGAGATTCGGTCAGATAGCCGTTAATGTGATGGTACTTTGATGTTACTTCAAGACAAGTTGCGAAGCAAAATTGCACCGGATGACAAAGGTGCAAAGAACTTAGAACCGAAGTACAGAAGACTTGTTATTGAAGCTTTGGAACTGATTGCCGAGAGAATTGAGTATAGACTTACGCTGAGGCGATTCGAGATCTCGTTCGGGATTCGAAGAATATACGTTCCAGATTGGCATCTTCGTCAACTTTAATCCAAAGGGGGAGATTGTTGGGATTTAATATTTGAGTGTATTAAATTTGAGGGTGAAAAATGTAAATACCCTCCAAAGGTACAAATAGTTTCCTTTATTGTGTTTTTAGGGTGAATCATTATTAGCCTAATCATTCAAAATACTTTTGTACGCATACATTGAAGAACTCTCTGGTTTATCAATCATATGACATAGTTGTTGATTAATCTATTGTTTGATTGATTGATTTGATATTTGCACTTGATATTGGGATTCACAAAAGTTATATGCAAGCGGTTTGGATGGTAAATATGTTTTTAAAGTTAGGTAAAAGTTTCGAAAAAACTAACAGAGTCGTTAGAAAATTTGTTTGAACAAATAAATCCCCATCGCCATCTATTGTCCTCACACCATCTCCGGCCAACCCCCATTTGTCCCTTCGTCTCTGCCACCCGTTTTTATGAACTTCTCCATATATTCATCAAAAAAAATTATACAAAGATGTGATGATTAACCCACAAGAGCTTAATTAGTTGGGTGGCAATCCCTTTGGTTAATATAAGAATGATAATTTCTCTTATTCGATTCCCACAGGGCGCAAAACACCGATGCCAGTTCTAGGACCGTATGACACCTTCAGGTTGCCGATACCACTTAAAAACAAGTTCAAACCAAATATTGGGTAGAAAGAAAAGCCTGATTAGTGAAAACTGAAACCATTTTGGTCATGAGTACAATGTAAAATTTTCTATATCCCATATAAATAAAGAAAAAAGGATCATCATCTTCATTCATCCTTTTAGTCCCATCACCACTCACTCAGATTACGATTTTAGTTGCAGATGCTTTCTTCTCGTTAGATCCTCCTGCATTCCAAGCAACAAGCATACACATCATTCATACCATAAGAATTTTGGTAAAACTCCAAGTTTAAATTACCTATTTGCCCTCCTCCTTTTGTTACAGCAGTTAAAATTTGCTAAAGGCTATAGCGATGGTATAAATATAACAATCCATAAAATAGCGGTTACCCAAGTGCCGCTAACCTCTATTTAGAGGCGCGATTAACAGCATAAATACTAGAGTAAACAACAAACTTCGTCCCTGGACTATATATATATATATATATATATATATATATATGTCAACTTAAAGGTTTAATCTGTTGGTATTTCTTTGAACTCATCATCCAGAATAGTCACTCAAACTCACGCTGTTGATAGCTTTCCGTTCAATCGAGTCATGTGCATAGTGTGAGGGTATTTTGGTATCATTTTCATCATTTTTTCTACTTCTTTATAAATCAAAATTCATAAACACAACTTCAGTCTTCAAACAAAAAAAAACCAACATCAAATCAAAAGCAGATTTTTAAACCCATATGAGATAAATAATCATACATCTAAAATAATAATAAAACATAAATTTCTTACCGTCATCAAATTTTGTCAAAATGAAACTGTTATATCCTAATACTAGTAGTGGTATAAGTAGTTACTGCATAGGGCATACAAGTAGTTAATGCAAAGGTCACGTATAAATAAGAGCTAGAGGACCGGTAGAGCGTATTCAGTTTTGTATGTTCTATTTAGGTGAGAGATTTGGAACTTGGAAGAGTATTGGCCTCTCGAAACCAGCAGCCCTTTAATCCTTCTATTTTTTTCATTAGATCTCTCAATTACAGGTGCAATTCCATCTTATTTCTGCTACTGTGTATCAGAAAACCCATTAAAGCAAAGCAGTAACCCATTAAATTTTTGGTTGTTGAAGGTTGGTTTGTAAATATAATAAATGGAATATGTACACAAGGGTTGGGTTCCGATGAGAAGTTGCGGTTAACGTGAGAAGCGTGAGAAGTGGTTATCAACTGTTGGATGAGAAATGGATGCACATTAAGATGAGATGCACCGAGATAAGATGCACCGGATCAATTCCCTTCTAAGCTGCAATTCATGGGAGGGCATTTAATTAAAAGTGATCAACGGTTTAGATCCGGTTTAGATCCACTTCTCAGGTTAACATCAATTTTCCTTCGCCTATGTACAAAAATCACATTAGACTTGTCTACGTCCCTACATTTCATCCATCCATTAAAGCAAAGCAAAACCTATTGATTTTTTTACATTGAAGGTGGGATCGGCCTCATCACACGTGTATCGATTATGAAGAAAAATAGAATGACATCGTTAGCCCTGCTACTTTTGGGGAACAAGAAACAAACTTAAAGCTTCTTTCGTTTTGTCTCCGATTACTTACACAAGTGAAGAAGCAGTAAGCCGACAAACCACTTGTGTAATTGTCTGCGACCTCTCCCAATCATTTCAACCGTAAACCGTTATCCATATTCATCAAAAGATTCCGGAAGGATAGACTAAAGCAAGTACTAATGTGATAGCTTTCATAGCAAGCCTAATGACTTTACATTGTCTAAAAGAAATCCCATTTAAGTCAACTAAGCTACAAGTTTCAACCCAAGCTTGATTTAGCATTTCAGTGAGTTCAATCCTACAACTTAAACCAACATAATATGCCCTATCATAAATCAAATACAGTTCATCTACAACTTTCAGCCATTGTTTGTGCTCAATCAGACTATCGGGGTACAATCGGAGAATTATTGAAAACAATAAATGACATGGCTACTATATTCAACATTTCAAAATCAATACTCATCAAGCACAATGTTGAAAATTTTGAATATTCTGAAATTAACTGCTTGAGTTCAAGCCAGTTATGTAATCATATAATTTAGGCACACGGTTAGGTTCCGGTGAGAAGTGCCAAATTTAGTGAGAAACGTGAGAAGTGGTTATGAGAAATGGACGAACATTACGATAAGATGCACCAAGATAAGATGCACCGACATGCACCAGATCAATTCCTTTTAAGCCACAACTCATGGGAGAACTTTTCATACGGTGGCACCATATAATATACACAAAATATAATTATAAAAAGCACGGTTTTTATCGACGTGTTTACATTTTTTTTTACCGACGTTCAATAATTCCACCTTTTCGAGGAATTTTTAAAACTTTTTGCTTGATTTCAAGGGATCTTTAAGTTTTTTATCGATTTCGATGAATTTTTTCGGTTTTTTTGTTAATTTCAAGAGTTATTTTCGGTTTTTTGGTTGTTTTCGAGAGTTTTCCCGTTTTTTTTTTGTTTTTTGGTTGATTACGAGGTATGGTTGCACCTTCTTGAAGTTTTCAAAATAATACGGTAGCACCTTTCAAGACAATATGGCAGAACCTTTCATGAACCTAAATTCTTTTACCCTTCGCTGGAAAATTAATACGGTGGCACATGCCACCGTATTCAATACATTGGGTCCGCCCATGCATGGAGGGTATTTGATTAACGGTTTAAATGTACTTCTCACCAAAAATGACAGGTAGATGATCTCATGCCTTTAGGCACATCGTTCATATATTTGCTCATCACAAATCGACTAACCATATGATTAATTGCCACAAGAAAACCATTGAAACAAAATAAATGCACAAATAATATACGAAGGAACAGATCAAACAACTGACCTGATTGAGAAAGTGTGGGAACTTCGCCGTAAATTGATTTGAGTTTAGAGAGTGGAACAATAGGTTTGTTATCAGCTTCAGCTTCGGCATAGAGCTGTTGCTTCCAATCCCAAATGGTTTGTCGCATTGCTTTATTGGATTTCACAAGCGAATTCCTTTGTGATTCTAGGGTTTCGATCTTGCTTTGTTGGTTGAATGATCTAGCGGTCAACCCAGCGAACGCACCCACCAGGAACACGTTGATTGCGGTGTTGTTGTTTGCTGCTCTGCTCGCAAATTCCGTTGCCTTCGTAGCTAACTCCATCGATCTCCAACAAAAAACGCATACACAGAAAACTGAACCCTGTAACCTGGGATTGATGAGTCCAACAAAATCTAATAAGAATTCGCCCAAAAATTGCTTCAATTTCAATTAACTCAGTGCAGCGCCGTCCTGGGGGAGGGCGGGCCGGGCATACGGCCTAGGGCGAATCGAAACAGGGCCCAAATTTTCAACTACGCGCAATGCGGCGGGATGCAAATATTTTATCAAGATACATTTAAAATTTTAAACATCAAATTATTGCAAAACTTACAAAATACAAGAGGCATTTTCCAAAAAAAAACAAAATGTATTATAGGAAAATGTTTAGAAAGATACTAAGGATAGACCTAACTCTAAAACCAAATAATTGAAAGCAGATAACCCTTTAAAATATAGAATTGGTTGAAAACTGGAAATGTTCCTGGAAAGATGTCCCACATGCAAATTTTGAGAAAATCTATTAGTGGAACTTCAGTTTTGGAGATATTATAGGTCCAATAAAAAATAAATCCCAATGACCCATCATTGCAATAATAGACCACATATTTTGAATGCCACCAAATAATGAACCAAGCTAACAGAATTTGTTAGAACCTGCAGCAACCAAAATCATATTCATCAACAATTCACCATCCTTGAATCATCTATTACAAACATCTATGCAGAACCCCATGTTCAAAAAAAACATCCAAACAGCAATTTGCGATAAAAAAAATCACACAGACTGTTGGAAACCATATACACACAACACCAATCTGTTCCATCATAAGAGACAGAAAATAGCAACAAAAACAATAAAAAATAGTAAAAGGTTGTATTTGTTGATAGCATGACCAAACCCAACAACCAAAGCCATTTATAGTTCAACTAAATTGGACCGAAACAGAAACGATAAGTTGAGAGCAAATCAAATCATCAAAATCTGATCCCAAAGGTTGCACACAAGTAGTCCAAATCTAGGAAAAACCCAAACACAACCACACAAATCTATACCCTTTTAGGACAAAGTCTAATTACCCGTAAAGTAATAAACTACTCAATACATACACATGCATCTCATACCCATGTAAAAAATGAAACTCAACTCTTCATTCCTTGCATCGCCTGGAAAATTGTACCAAACACTAATTAGTCTTTACTTGGTGATACTTCAATAATACCACCATGAAATAGTTGTAGTTAATCCTTGAAAAAACAATCACCATTCACAAAAACAGAGATTTATGAAAAAGGTAAATTTCAGGATATAAAGTTTTAAATTTCAAATAGAAACTGATCCAGAAGGAAAGTAATCCATAAGAAAGCTAACTTGCACATTAAAATTCGACCAAAACGTAATTATATCTAAACTGGGGATTTTATTTTATTTTATCTAAACTGGAAATTTTATTTCACCTCATGATCAGTGAAAGCAACAACGCTAGCAACCATATGAAGATCACGTCTATGAGCTTCATTCGATTAAACATGTTTTACTCTTCTCTCGTCTTATTTTCCATACGCCCCCTAATTAAGAAACTCAAAATAGTTTCCTCCATGAATGCTAATTGTAAAACCTACATGAGACATATGGAAGCAGACAATATATTACCTGAGTGTATGATATTAGGCAGAAATGATTTGAAAGCATAAATGATTTGAAACCCTCGGAACATAAAATCTCTGGAATATTTAAGAAGAATCACGTTTGAAGCATAAAAACTAAAAAAATGAAGTGAAAATTGAAAACAAAGACATCGAAATGTTGGGATCTAAAGCAATTATGATGTGCTCGCTCCATAGCTAAAGATGTGCTCCCTCAAATCACAAGTCTTGTTGACTTTGACTCAATGGTTCGATCAATTATGATCAGAAAAATCCAATTTACGCCAAAAATCAGTCGTTGACAGAAGCATTTTACGAATCACACGCTATGTGGAAAGCAAAATCAATTCCTACAAACACCTAAAGCAAAAATAACTTTATATCCTATAAACTTTCAGTAGTTAAGCTTAAAAGATATCATTACCTAACATCAAGTCAATGTTTTGCAATGTGGAACAAAAAGTAATTGAAGAACATTTCATGCCTAATAAAACAACAAATACAAAAATAACAAACTGACTACAAACATAAAAATTGCACTAAATATTTGATGAAATAATTAGTGAATGAAATTGTAAAGTTACCTCCTATATTGGAGCAAAATATTCACTGCCACAACCATACTTAAAGCCCAATAATTCCATGGCTCTAGTGGAATTTGCTGAGTTGTTACCAAATTTCATTTGGATGTCTATATAGATATCTCTAGAAAGTATAACCAAACTAATACAAATCACAACTGAGCAACTCCAACCACATTGCAAGCTATATGATTCATCGTCTAATAAACCAAAAGCAATGTTTACGAACAACCCGAGTTACGAAAATGAAAATTGATGAGATAGAAATACCACTTGTCAAGAAATGTGCAATTCACCCCGAAAAGATGTACTAAAGTAATATGCAATTCACCTGCCATATTGTGCAGTGCAGAGCTACACCTTTTAACCTTTGCAATTGAGCAGCCAAGTGCAATTCACCTGCCATATTGTGTTGTGTACAGCTACACCTTTTAACCACGACAATCGAGCAGCCTAGACCAATCCATATCCAAATCAATGTTAAAAGATGAATTTTAGAACAAAAACCCCAAAATGGTTATGTTTAAACACAATGTATATAGTCAATATTTTCATCAAATTAAATTGTACTGTTAGTTTTAAAGATACATGATCTTACCTTCCAAATAGAAAGTTTGGTCCTTGACGTATGTTTGTAGATGAAGATCTCAAGACTAAAGCATTAAGAAATATGATTGGGAAAACAAAGTTTGCCAACAAGTTGATAACAACAGCTACTATGTCCATTTTCGTGGGATGGGCTGCAAAATCAAGTTCTTTCTCTGTTACGGACATAAAAGAGATGACGATCAAGCTCAAAATCTATATTTTGAGCATGAAATTATAAATAGTAAAAGCAGCAGAAAAAATAAACAACTTTCAAGAAATGCATGCAATTCTAAACTTTTTGGAAATGGGCAATCCCGGCTACGCCTAGACTAATCTCACGACAAGTAGAATAAACATTAAGGTCCAAGTAAAGCCACAAGAAATCGAGATTAGAAACCTTAATACAATTTATCAAAATGACTACAAAACTCTTGTTTTTAAGCTTAAAAACCAAAAATAATAAATAAATAAGAGAAATGGATGGCAATCCTATCAAGGACATGAAGATTCCAGCTCTCAAGGTCTTTTAGTTTGAGATGCACAAATTAAAAACAAAAACTATTCAAAAGACAAAACGCATCAACTATATCAAAGGAACTTCTATATAAAAGGTGACATCATACTCTGATTATATACAACTTTCTAAAACACTTTTTACTTGGCAGCTTCTGAAAAGCGAATGCTAAACCAAAAATACTAATTGAAGAAATAGATGTTGGAAAATAAAGATCACATGCATTTAATCGGCAAAGAGGCAGGTGAATGTTTAAAATGTCTGCAGCTGCCTGAAATGTGTTGGTTTGTTAGTAACGGATCATATGCATTGAATCACTTATCTCGAAGAAAAGCTTACATTTTCAAACTCCGGTTAGGGAAGCCAAATGTAGCAGCTGGGGTATTGAACCATCCCGTGATATAACTTGAACAGTAGCAACCTTGTTTTGAACAATTTCAAAGCAACATCTATTAAGGATTGTGAGGCCCAACCTGCATGCAAAATGATTTAGCTAGGTAAAGCCAAGCTGATGACCAGAGGATCACCAGTTAATGACCATAAAACATGGTTTCACATTTGCAAATTAAGTTGAAATTTGTATCTTTAACAAAAAACGAAACAGTCTCTGTTCAGAGGAAGCTCCTCCTAACATCTTAATCTAATTATGAGACCATGCTTTGCCAAAGCACCACTGTAAACACACTAATTACCCTGATGATACATCGTCAGAAGAATAGATATGAACACTCAAAACCTATAAACGGAGCATAACATTTTGGGCTAATTACCTAAAAGAACATATTATACTGATTGCCAATTTGATAAAATAAGATTAGCCAATTTAACATAAACCAGGTACAATATTGACAGGAAGTAATAGGTAGAAGCGAAAACAACTCTCAGCTTGTTACTAAACTCACCAACTCGCCTAGGGAAAAGCCTCAAATAGGAAATATATGTGTACCATGATAAACAAATGTGGAATAGCAAAGAGAAAAGAAAATTCCCTGCACATCAATATTGTTATTTCTATCAATCTGTTGTAATAAGTCTTTGCATTATGGATTTACTTTGGTCCTCTATGTTTTATTCGATGTAATTAGAAGAATATATATCTATGGTAATAAAAATGAAGTTTTTGAAAATAAAAATCGAAACAAATGAAGACCTGAAGGTCACCGAGATAGATGAATTTCCATCCCCTGAGACTGGCTCGGACCGCCAGATCCATGTCCTCCACGGTTTTTCGATCCTTCCATCTGCCAGCCTCATTGATGGCAGCAATCCTCCACACTCCGCCCGTTCCTGTGGTAAATTAGAACAGCCAAAATTTCTTTATCCCTTTTGAAATTTTTTCTCATGTTCTTTGTGTAGAGTTTTTCACCATTACAAATCAAAAAATGCTTTCCTTTCTATATACTTTTTGCAAGTGAGGAACACTTCATAATTTCGAATTTCGAACGACAGGCGTAAAAGTCAGGTTTGCAGATCTGGAATCCGAGAAAAGGGATCAAACACCGCCATGGCTGCAACACCATTCAGGTTGCCCCACGAAAACACCAACCGAGTTTCACCCAATGTCGGATGGGAAAATGAAAACGAAGAGATTAATCAAAACCAACACCAAAACCAACACGTTCATCATCATCTTCCACAAATAAATATAAACAAAAAAGTATCTAAATCAATGAAATAACACTGATTGAAGCGGCAGGGTTGAAAATATCGTGAAACCAAATACAATAAGCACCACAGTTGTAAATGAAACCCAGAAACAAAAACTAACCTAAGTGCATAAGTAGTTTCCATTATCATCAAAATGAGAAGACCTGTAGACACAACCACCTCGTTAGCAACATACACTAATCATCAAAACTGATATATTCCTAAAAACGTTGGCATTAAAGATGCAGAAAATAAATGAACCTGAGAGCAGCTATTTGAGAAGGAGACGATTTCCATCAAGTGGTCCATCTTCGTTTCAGAGAGAGGAACATATCTATCAAAAGAAAACCTTAGAAAAATTTCAAGGATTCATATGGACTTTCTTGGAAATCAAAAGAAAAAGGGAATAATCGAGCAGCAGAGATAGCGTATTTTGGGATCGAAGAAGAAATCGAGGAAGAAGCAACACCTTTAAGAGAGATATGTTAATCCTTTATCATAACTTACTTTCTTTATCAACACCAAGCTTTGGATTCACCTACAAAGATGAGCGGAAGAAGATGAGCGCTCAACCTACAAAATCGAGCGATGACCGCCACAAATCGAGATGAGCGATGTAATTACCTTGTGAGAAAGCGATGTCGGAGCTTGAATCCGGATGAAATCTTGAAGCATCAACATGAAACTGATGGTAGAGGAGCGATTCTGATTTTGGACCAGTGAGATGTGTTTTAGGGTTTAGGGTAAACTCTGATTTTTGGAATGGGAGAAGACGAACGTAAAAGCCGATTTTGGGGGCAGAAGACGAAGAGGCTGGTAATCAAATTATGAGAGTCTCACGCGTGCAGCTTGGAGAAATCAGGGATTTTTAGCAATATAATCTTTCTCACTCTAAAATTTTAAGTAATTATGCTTTAATGGTGGTACATCTAGCTTTAAAGGTTGTTTTTAAGAGTTTGGGGTTAAATGTATTACATTAAAAGATAAAAGAAAATGTTTTAAGACTTTAAGACAAAAGTCTTACATGCTTTATAAGGTAGTATAGATTATACTATATTAGAAAATTCTTTTGTTTTTGGAAACCATAAACTTTTTTTGGAAACCAGGGACCCTCTACAAATACTTAATTAAATATTTCAGTTAATACGTCCATAAATACATCCATAACAATTAATGATTTCAATTTCGAAATAATTAAGAAAATAATCAAAATTGATTAATACCATTTAAAATAAGCCCCAAAAATAACTTTGACTATTTGGATGGGGAAATCAATTTCGAAATAATTAATAAATTCCAAAATTAGTTTAATTTTTGCAGTAATTTCGAAATAATTAAATTGATCATACCTTCTTATAATAATTTTTTTTCTAAGGGGGTGTTTGGGATTGCTTGACTTATTTTATCCTGAAAAATAAAATAAACACTTTGTCTATTTGGATGGGGAAATCAATTTCGAAATAATTAATAAATTTCGAAATTTGTTTAATTTTTGCAGTAATTTCGAAATAATTAATTTTGCCCCAAAAAAAAGGAAACTAAATGGTATTAGTTATATTCATAGTTATTTGGATGGGGAAATCAATTTCGAAATAATTAAGGAAATAATCAAAATTGATTAATACCATTTAAAATAAGCCCCAAAAATAACTTTGTCTATTTGGACGGGGAAATCAATTTCGAAATAATTAATAAATTTCGAAATTTGTTTAATTTTTGCAGTAATTTCGAAATAATTAATTTTGCCGCAAAAATAAAGGAAACTAAATGGTATTAGTTATATTCATAATTAAGGAAATAATCAAAATTGATTAATATATATTCAATCTCTTATCCATCTCTATATAACTCCTTCACACACACACACACATGTGTGTGTGTCTATATATATATATATATATATATATATATATATATATAGTAAACGCTAACATATATATGCAAATTGAGAAAAACAGCTGATGGTGATATATTTAAGATTTAAGAAATATGCAAATTGGAGACGTCAAGTTATTTGATCATATTTGCTTAGACATTTTTATATGTAGTATCTATATATCGTGTGAATTATCGGTTGTATTTTAAAGACATATTTTCTTTATTTTTATGTTTCTAATTTTGATTTTACCTTGTTTAAACACAACCCGATCAACCCGAACGGGTTGGGTTGGGTTGTACCTTTGTTTGGGTTGGGTTGGGTTGGGTTGAAATTTTTTCAAACCGCCAACATTGGGTTGATGTGTCAAAATGCCTTCAACCCGATCAACCCAACCCGTGAGCACCCCTAGTTTGTATGAAAAATGGATTAATACTAGGATGAGATGCGTACCGAATCAATTTCCTTTTAAGCTGTAATTCATGAGAGGGTATTTGATTAAAAGGTGATCAAGCGGTTAAAAGTATTTCTCACACTTTTCATCAATAATGACAATTCTCACATGATCTCATGCACGTTAGTTTAACGGGTTAAGTTATATTAAGTTTAGGGGATATTTGGGATTGCTTATTTATGGGTTGTTTGTTTACCTCTTAATAGTTCCATTCAGATGCAACATTTGAATCGTTCAGAGGTAAATCTTGTTTGGCAAAAAAAAATTGCCTCTTAATGGTTCCAAAACCCTCTGAATGATTTAGCACCTTGGGTCACCCTTAACCATTCAGCACCCTGATTTCATTCTAAACAAATACCAAACAGCCATATTTCATTTTGCACTATATCATAAACGTCTCTTAACCATTTTGACCACTTAATCATTCTGCACTAAACCATTCAGCAACTGCCAAACAGCCCCTTAAAATGTTTTTTTAACAAGCTTATTTAAAGTGTCTATTAACTTATTTTGGTATGGTATCGATAATCAGGGTTGATTCTAAGGTTTCGAATGTCCTGTAAGGAAGGCTAAAAAATTGTCCCCACATTGATTTTTCCAAAATATATTTTCAAGGGTTTTGGAACCTAGTTAAACCAATCAACTAACACTCACACTCATTTTTTTTAATATATAATAAAATAATACAACAAAAGAACGACATAAACCAAACCCTCAATAACGTAATGGCATAAAATCACATCACCTAAAAAAGATGCATTTATGCATTTCTCAAGACAAAAATAACAATTAAGTTTATCATATTTGTGCTCACTTTAATAAGTGGAACTTGAAAGAAAAGAAAATAAGTTAAATTAATTTTACCTAAAATAATAAAGTTATATACAACTAATTTTGTGCAAGTGTGTGAACAACAAAGCAATTATATTATCTGAATCTATGAACATAACAGTTTCATGTCTATGAATTACAAATTAACATTAAACAATTAGTATCTAACAAGAATGATGATTTCTTAAATATATTAAATTTAAAGCCAACACAAGTATTTTTAGAAAAGATGTGGTTCTTTTATAAATATCATTTTGAATACAAAGAGAAAAATGTTTCTTAGAATAAGATTCAAATTTCATTTCGAATATAAAGAGAAAAATGCTTCTTGCATAAGATGAGTGTTTTTTACAAATATCATTTTGAATATAAAAAGAAATGTTTGTTAGAACAAGATAATCTATGAACATATTTGAGAGAATAAACATAGATAAAGAAAAGTGGAGGGAAATATAGAGGACGAGGAAACGATTTTTTGATCTTAGAATACATGATTTATCACCGTTGTTGTTGACTGAGAATGGAACATCTTTCAAGTATTGAAAATCGGAACAGTCAAAATCGAATAGATAAAGAACAAAACAAATCGGCTTAGTTGTGCGAGCGTTCACGATGCCATTCTCCATTCATTCTAATTATTGGACCAAAAACCGATTAGGCGCTTAGTTGATTACCTTGACGGCTTAGGCATGAGCTAGTTGTTTATAGGCTAGTATTAAACTCATAGCTGATAACATATCAAAACTTGATGCCCCTTGGGCTTATGATGCCATGTGCCGCCGCACGAGACACATGGTGAGGGTCGACCTTGCCTGTAATAAGCATTTTTTTAGTGTTTTGCTTTGTTCTTTAATCTAGAGAGAAAATAAATAAAAGAAAATAAATCAATGGAAAAGAAAGAGGGAAAAGAAAAGAAAGTAAAATAAATTTTTTATTCGTGGTCTTGGAAGGGAAAGAAATGAAAGTAAATAAAAAAAAAAATTCATGTTCTTTAACATGAGAGAAATGAAAGGAAAGATGACATATTTACAAAAAAAATTGTAATTTTAGTAATTTTTTTAGATGGTTTTAATTTCTTTCTTTTTCTTTTCTTCCCTTTCCTCCCATATTTGGGAGGAAAGTTTTGAGAGAAAACCAATCATTATTTTCTTCTATTTGCTTTCCCTTCTCTCATACAAAAGTTTTGAGAACACGATTTTTTTTTGTACATTCCCCCCTCCCCTTTTTTTCCTTCATAAAAAGTGTTTCGAACGTTTGGATGGGGAAAAAATGTTTATACTGGTTTGGCACCGTGATAAAGAGTTTTTGATAAGTCATTTCCTTCTAACTTATTAACTTATTTAAAACAACTTATCAGTTTTTTGATTATTTTACATGTATAAGCAATCCCAAACACCCCTAAAAACAATTTATTAGTTTATTACGTTTTAGTATCATCATAAGCTAATCCAAAAACTTTTTATAAAACCCCGGTTTGACAACATAAGTTGATAAACATTTTTACAGAAAAACATAAGTTGTTTTAAATAAGCAATCCCAAACACCCTCTTAGATGTTTGAATAAGTCGATCTTATCTTAATGCATTAAGTTAATTTTTTTTACCAAAAGTATCATTGTTCTATAATTTTTAATATCAAGTCTCATAAAAAATAAATAGTTTACCAACATGCATAAACTAAAAAAATTTGTAATCAACCAATAATATTTTAATGTTTTAAGTAATGAAGTATTATGTTATAAAGCCGTTTAATTCATATTATTTATGTTATTTTAAATATATGATATTATTTTTAATTTTTGTCGTTTTAAATATTTATTAAACAATTTATTTTTATTTAACATTTATGTAGAAATAAAGTTAAAATGTTAATTCTTGTTGTTCAGACTACTTATTCAATACAAAAATCAAACAACTTATTTAGTTTATTTGGAGAGGTTAATGCTTAAATGAATAAAAAATCAAACAACCCCTTAATATGTTGGTACCCATCTAAGATGGGGCCTACGGAGATCGGGCGATTTTTATACTTAAATCGGAGTTGAGAAAGGGTCGGGATAGTACTACTAGTTTTAAAAGCAAAAGTGATCATGGATAGGTGGTGCATTCCCTGCGCCATTTACATTCCAACATAGCAGTTCAATGGTCTTCGAACGATGTCATAATTTGTCGAGTAAATTATGGAGTTTGGTTCATATGGTTTTTATATTTTCTTAGTTTTAGTTCCTATAATTCATTTATTACAAAGAAAAAAAAACTTATGGTATGTTTTCGCTCGATTTTGAATTGTGCCAACCGACTTTGTTTGATGAGCTCTTCTTAACCCTTAAAGGCACACGAGGGTAATGCGTCTTTTTTGGGTCATTTGTTGCCTTTAAACTTCTAGTATGTTTTTTGTCTAATGTCGAACACCTGAAAATTTTGGTAAGTAAAAGTGACCTCGTGTTTGGTTGTGGTTTCTAGATCATAGATTTTTGTGATAGGGAATTATTATTTTTAGTCCCTAGGAAAATCAAGAGTGTTCCGTGCGAGAAAAGTCGAATTTTGGGGCTCGGTGCGGGTCCGACTACAATGCCAAGCGACTATGACATATGTCATTGTAGCCAGCCTGGTGGTAGCTAATTATCGTGTATCCAAAATATGAGCACAATATTTCCACAATGAAGGCACATGTATATACCAACAATGGGATCACTATAAATAATGAGTATCGTATCGGCAGGGACTGAACTACTGAGAATCAGAGACTTTCGTGAACTTCTTGCACAAGTTTTGGGTGAGACAGAAATTATCGTTTTTGATGGTGATACGAAATGTAACTTTTTAATTAACGAATGGATATGTGTGTAAGCTTTTCCTTGAGATATTTGTAGGAACAATATGGTCAGTCACTTCGTAACACAAGTCATATATAAAAAGTCCGATCTCTCGAAAACGGATTTTTATAGACCGTGCTCACAAGTGCCCACTGCCACTAACTCGTGATCTTACCGATTTAACTAAGTATGACTCAGAAATCAAAGTTCTATAGATTTACTCCCAAATCTCTTTAGGATACTCGACCGACGTTTGAACCTTAGTAAATCATACAAAACTCGCATCTCGATGTGGTTCGCAATAACTTTCTCAAATATGTGTGCATCACTTAAGCGGTATTTCGGATCCGCCCCTCTCGAGGTCTAAGATCTAATATTAACATTTCAAAGTGATCAGCTTATCCGCATTGAGTGAAGTTTCAACTCAAGTGACCAATCTCAAGAGCTAGTAACAACGACCACACCCAGGTGTAGCCTACTAATCTCAAGTTAGGCTCACACCCACACCCATGAAGGTGATTAGCTCATAATAAGACATAATGGAACAAAACAAATATATATATAAGCTACTTGCATTTAAACTAAAACTACAAAACGATGCGAAAATTAAAGTATGGAAAGTAAAGAGTACGGAAATTAATGTGCTAGAACTAAATGCAAGAAATTAAATCTACTCTAAACTTCAAGCTTAAAGACAAGTAGTTTGAAGAAAATTGTTGGTCCCAGCTATTGAGTAGCAATGGTAACAAGTATTGTAGAAGGGGGGGGGGGGGGTGAATACAATACACAAAATTTTCCACTTAATTTAATTCTTTTATTGAAAACTTCAAATAAGAATTACACACAGAAACTATTGATTGTTACGGAACAGAACAGATAAATCAGTTCAAACAATCTTACACACAGACACACAGAGAATAAGAACAATTGTAAAACACTTAGTACAAACAATGAACTTTTGAGAGAGGAGAGAAAATGCCAGCACTTGGAGTCTTGAGGATCTTGTAAACTGGTTGTGTTGCAAGGTTGAAGATGATCTCTTTATATAGTGCCTCATGCATTAAATGCATGGACACTTGTCAAGCAGAGGTAGGAAGATAGGAAGGCATGTCTTCTGAAAAGTACTGAGATGTACTTTTTGTCTTGAAGCGTTGACCTGCTGTTGAAGTTGATCTTTCTTGAAAGAGATAAGAAAGCCAAACAACCTTTTTCTGATCTTCGGATGATGTCTCCATCAGTGCAAGATATCACAGATATATTTTGCAGATAAAGTACAATACCTGCCGAAGACTTCTTTGCCGAAGATGTAGGCAAGTATCATTGCTGAAGATTTCTTCAAGTGATCCTTCCGATCATGTCTTCAAGATTTCCTTGCATAAGATGTCTTCAAGCATCTTTCCTAACATGTCTTCAACTATCTTGCCTAACATGTCTTCAAGTAGCAGCTTAACTTTTGGTTGAGAAGTCCATCTTCAATCCGCTTTGAAGATACATTTCTACTTTGTTTCTTCGGTTGATCTTCGACTTCACCAATCATTTTGTGTTACATAATTAAGCTGCTTGTAAAGAACCTAAAAAGTATTCTAAGTATGAAATGTGTAAAATGAAAGACTGGAGGTCATCTTCAAATCCTAAGTGACCCAACAATCTCCCCCTATTTGAGGATGACATCCATACTTAGAAACTGAAGAGTAATTACTGAATAATTCATTTTGACCCTTGTTTACTCTTTTTGGGTTCTTTTCACATAGTCCATTCTTTTTTTTTGTATCTGACATTTACAAGTAAAATAAAATAAAGTATAGTTGTACAAACAAATGAAAGAAAAAAGGAAAGAAGTATAGACAATATGAACAAAACAAATATTACTTGGGAGGGGCGAGTTGAAACTTGTGTCTGGCTTGAGGATTCTTCATTTTGATCAGCAACCCGTTGATGTGTTGGAGAACTCTATCTTTCAGGCACTTTTGCTTTTCTTCAGATGTTCCAAATCTTCAAGTCATTCACTTACTCCAAAAGATTTCAGCCAAATGAGTCTGTGGTTTTTGGTAGGAGACAAACCCATCATGGTGACAATCTTTGAGAGAGGGTTGAGTTTGAGTGAATCAGCCCCATGATGCTTCTGGCCATCTCTTGCGTCTTCTTACTTTTGTTGGCATCTTCAGCTCTTCATGTTCAGCATCATCATCATTTGTCTCTGTTTTGCTCCCCCTTAGTTAGATCAGCCGGTCTTTGTGTTCCTCCCCCTCAGTTAGATATGCCCGGACTGATGTGCTCCCCCTTAATCGGTCCACCGATTTCCTCATTTTTTTTGAGTTGGACGTTGGATATGAGTAATGAGGGTTGATGTTGCTCCCCCTCAGATGAATTCTCCCCCTCAGCGGCCGACGAAGGAAAAATACTAAGATGAAATATCGGCCATGATGTAGGAAAATCGGCAGCCGATGTTTCTTTTTTTTGTGCTAAAAAGTTCCAAAATCGGCAGCTGATGTTTTTTTTTGAAGATATACATAAAGTCAGGATGAGAGAAATATGGAAGATGAGATATGTGAAGAAATGAGACGGTAAGATGGGGTAATTATAGTTGGGTAAGAGATGGTAAAAGGGAAAGGGGAAGTTTTAGTGTGATGTGAGAGAAAGGTATAGGGTTTAGGAAAGGTGAGAGATTTATGGGGGAAGAGAGAAAGTAGGAGAGAGATGGTTTAGAAAAAAAAATAGAAACCGTAAAAATAATAAAGATGGATGGGTGGTGGAAAAAAATTACCAACAAATATAGGAGGGAAAGGATGTGTTTCGGCAAGAAATGGGGTTGGGTTGCGGCAGCAGGTATCGTCAAGGGGGGGGGGGGTCGACCAAATTAAAATTACAACGGGAGGGATGTGTCGGCTGAAAATTTTCGGCAGATGGTCTTCGGCGGTGTTGGAGCAAATCGGCAGCAAGGGGATGTGTGTGGGATTGAATTTTGGCAAAAAAAGGAGTGGGTGGGTTTGTACCCTTCGACAACCAATAAAAAGAAAGGAGATGGTGTGTTGTATGTCGGCAAGAAATAAGAAAAAATGGCAGGATCGGCAGAAAAGAAAGAAAGAGGGGGGGGGGGGGTGTGGGGGTGTCTTGAGTTTTGCAAAAGAAGTAATAAAGGTGATGGGTAAAAAAATTGTCAAAAAATATATATGAAGATGGTGCGGGTCTTTCGGCAGCAAGAAGAAAAAAAAGGAAAGGATGAGTGGTTTGGTGACATCATGTTGATGATGTCATCAAAATGGTGATAACAAAAAAAACTCTCTACCGAAAATATGTAGTTTCCTATTATGATTATTATTAATAAATCTTTTTTTTTACTTTTCTTTTCTCATTTTTTTGACTTTTTTCTCTTTTTTTTCTTTTCTTTTCTCTCTCTTTTTTTTGATTTTTTTATACATCTAAATTTGAGCAAAGATCTTCGGAAGATTGCTGGAAAAAGTTTCAGAAGATTGTAAAAATAATGTATCTTCAAAAGATTTGTGGAAGAGATCTTCAGAAGATATATGAGCATCTTTAGAAGATCGTCAAGTCATCTTCAAAAATTGGGAGAAAATCTTCAAGTCATCTTCAAGGTTTGAGGAGACAATCTTCAAGTCATCTTCAAACGTTACACATAGTCATGAAGGGAGGGATCTTCAAATCCAGAATATTGTGCTAAAGGAAGAGAAGGTTGAGGTTGAGAGGCAGAGGAAAATCTTCAGGAGTAGAAGAGGGCAAATTGGTAGAAGTGGAGGAGAAGGGAATATTTGGTGAGATATGAGAGTGATGGGAAGTTAAGGAAGTTGGTAAAAGGTATGGGAAAAAATAAGAATACGAGAGAAAGGTCTGAAAGACGTAGGAGGGGATGATGGCAGTCTGTCAATGATAGGATCTTCAGAAGGTGGTAGACTTGAAGAGGAATCATCATCAGAAGAGCTTTGATGTTCAGTATGGACTTGTGGAGATGGAAAGTATATGAAGAAAAGATAGACTTAGGAAATATAGACTTAGGAGAAGGAGGGTGAGAGGCAAGGTAAAAAGGTGAGAGATATTGAACTAACAGGTAATAATGGGAAGGGTGTTTTTGTTTGAATGAAAAAGAAGGGTGAGGATTAGAAGTAAAGACATTTTTGGTAGAGTACCTATCAATTCTGTGAAGAGGAGGAGAAGCACTTAGCTTATACAAGAGCAGTTGAGAGGGTGTGACCTTCTGGATCATACATGTCATTTATCTGGGCCATGAAGCAAACATTTGAAGTGTCCTTCTCGCTTTCAGATGTGGGTTCATCTGCCAAATCATAAGTTTTAGCAGGCAGACCCTTTCCCTTTCTGACTAGCCTTTCGTTTCTTTCTTTTTCTCTCTTGTATTTTTCTTTGTATCTTTCAGCCCGGTCAGAATCATATTTAGATCTTCCCGGTTTTGAGGAAAATTGGCCTGAGGAAGAAATTATGGGTTTTTCAAAACGTTCACTTCTACACTCAGAGGCAATATGACCCTTTTTACCACAGTTAAAACATTCCTCATTAGATTTGTCAGAAGATGAGTGTTTGGAGAGAGAAGAGGAGGGTTTTCGATTAAACTTATATTTTTCAGAAGAAAAGTGAGATTTGGATTTAGAATACCCATCCATCTTGGCCATTCCATCTGATAATTTGTCAACTGAAGTTTCCTCACATTCATCATCAGCATCACTAAAATATGCTTCTGAATGCTCATTGGGATCTTCTTGACTATCATGGTCAGAGTCAGATGGGTAGGTGATTCTTGGAGTACACATAGTTCTTTTGGAAGAGTCACTTAAGAGAGCTATAGAAGAGCCCTTTATATTTGTGATGACAGACTTCCTTTGCAGCTTAGTCTGCTCATAGTTGAAGAGAGTTCCATAAAGAGCAGTGAGAGGCATGTGATCAAGATCCTTGGTTGTCTTTATACAAGTACAGATGTTTTCCCAAAAATCAGGAAGACAATCCATAAACTTGCACAAGACTTCCTCATTATCATACATGCGACCCAACATTTTAAGATCGTTGAGAAGACTGTCAAAGCGATTATAGTAGTCTGAAAGAGATTCTCCTTTCTCATAAGAGAAGAGTTCATATTTTCTAACAAGAGCAGTTTTTCTGGTCTTTTTCACTTCAGAAGTACCTTCATAAAGAACACACAGGGTGGACCACATTTCCTTAGCAGTAGAAAATTTTACAAGAGAGT
This sequence comes from Saussurea involucrata, assembly GCA_033807775.1. Lineage (NCBI taxonomy): Eukaryota > Viridiplantae > Streptophyta > Magnoliopsida > Asterales > Asteraceae > Saussurea > Saussurea involucrata. The sequence goes on from CM066325.1 coordinate 53,349,002, forward strand.
GATAAACCTCATCAGGTAAAGAGAGGGCAATGATGGCTCTGACTTTAGTGTCAAGAGCTACAAGACGTTTATCTTCATCATTGTATTTACTGGGGTCCTTTACAATGTATCTCCCAGTAACAGGTGTTCGTTCTTCCTCATCAGAAGAAGAAGAATCATCACCATCCTCGTCTTTGTTTTTGGCATTATAACGATCCCAAACTCTAGGGACAAGAGGTCCTTCATGGAGTATAGTAGGATATCTGCTGTCAACTCCTTCTAGAAAGAGCATCATACGACTTTTCCACAGAGAGAAGTTATTAGGGTTAAACTTTGGTGGTTTGGCTATGGAGCCATTGTCGTATGATCCAGCATTTGATTTTTGGGAAGAAACATTGTTTAAGGAAGAAGATGAAGCCATTGCAGATCAGATCAAGTTTATTAGATTAAACTGACCTGCTCTGATACCACTTGTTGGTCCCAGTTATTGAGTAGCAATGGTAACAAGTATTGTAGAAGGGGGGGGGGGGTTGAATACAATACACAAAAATTTTCACTTAATTTAATTCTTTTATTGAAAACTTCAAATAAGAATTACACACAGAAACTATTGATTGTTGCGGAATAGAACAGATAAATCAGTTCAAACAATCTTACACACAGACACACAGAGAATAAGAATAATTGTAAAACACTTAGTACAAACAATGAACTTTTGAGAGAGGAGAGAAAATGCCAGCACTTGGAGTCTTGAGGATCTTGTAAACTGGTTGTGTTGCAAGGTTGAAGATGATCTCTTTATATGCGCCTCATGCATTAAATGCATGGACACTTGTCAATCAGGGGTAGGAAGATATGAAGGCATGTCTTCTGAAAAGTACTGAGATGTACTTTTTGTCTTGAAGCGTTGACCTGCTGTTGAAGTTGATCTTTCTTGAAAGAGATAAGAAAGCCAAACAACCTTTTTCTGATCTTCGGACGATGTCTCCATCAGTGCAAGATATCACAGATATATTTTGCAGATAAAGTACAATACCTGCCGAAGACTTCTTTGCCGAAGATGTAGGCAAGTATCCTTGCCTAAGATATAGGCAAGTATCATTGCTGAAGATTTCTTCAAGTGATCCTGCCGATCATGTCTTCAAGATTTCCTTGCATAAGATGTCTTCAAGCATCTTGCCTAACATGTCTTCAACTATCTTGCCTAACATGTCTTCAAGTAGCAGCTTAACTTTTGGCTGAGAAGTCCATCTTCAATCCGCTTTAAAGATACACTTCTACTTTGTTTCTTCGGTTGATCTTCGACTTCACCGATCATTTTGTGTTACATAATTAAGCTGCTTGTAAAGAACCTAAAAAGTATTCTAAGTATGAAATGTGTAAAATGAAAGACTGGAGGTCATCTTCAAATCCAAAGTGACCCAACAAAAATGAAAGAAACAAATTAAAGATGGAGAATGTTGGTGATGGTGGATGACTCCTCAAAGCTTCCAAAAGCCCTTTAAATAGCAACCAAGCAATTGATTAAACCAAGGGCAGAGATGCCATTCCTCACAGAATAGTACCTTCATTACATCACAACCATGTATTCTGCACCATCTGACCTAACCAAGGTTAACCTTTTACCACATGGGTCTACGACTGCCCACAGTGGGCAAAACTGTGCCCATTCTACGAACAAAATGGTATTTGTTTCACAAAATTAGACTATTGGGTTCTTTTATCTCAGTTTGCAAACATTGTGGGCCAAATGAATGAGAAATGAACAAAGGGGGTATAAAATGATCTAATATCCTAGAAAAGGGCAATAAATAACTCTAAAAATTAGAGTTATCACACCCCCAAACTTGAGGTATTACTTGTCCTCAAGTGACAAAAATCGAAAATAAAAAGAATGTTACGAGGAGAAAAAGAAGGAACGAAAAGAAAATTTACCAAGATGGTGTTGATGCACATTCTAGCGTGAAAATTGTACCATCTTCGATTGCCGAGTTGTTTGATCATGAAACTATTCGGTAGGGCTTTTTTTGGGTTTGTTTTGTGGCCAAAATAAAAAAAACCACCCTTTCCCTCAAACTTGAGCTAAACTATACAAGGATATGAGATGTCTCGTTGTTGGATCCTTTTTTGGATAGTTTATGAATCCTTGAAACCCTCCTTTATGTTATATTTTTAATAATGTCAAGGCGCATCGGGTTTCCCTCGTCTTCTAATTTTGTGAAGACTGTCTTCCAATTTTACGAATATTTTTTTGTATGATAAAATATTTTTGATGATCATAAAGCATCGCAATGCTCCCCCCCAAACTTAAATATGACAATGTCCTCATTGGCGTAGGAACATAAAATGTGCGGTTTAGGTTTGGCGACAAGCGGTAAAGTGTATGAGCCAAAACGAGGAAAAAGGGCCTACGTCCTTTTAGTTTCTTAACCATCGAACTTAACAATCGAAAATGTACCTGAAACAGTGAGACAACTAGAGAAAGTGCAATAAAAATCAACACCATAATAGCAACATAAAAACACCCGCATATGATACACAAAAGGTTGGAACCAATTAGTGTTTAGCGTTAGAAAATACCCAAAAGCAAGAGACACAAAAGATTGTTTGCAAAAGCGTGACAAAAGAACAAACCATTAGTCTAAGGGTTCGGACTGGACTGCAGTCAATTGATGTCACTGGGGCTTGAATTGCATGATCGGGCACTGGCTGGATGACCCATGGCGGGCAAACTTTACTTGGAAATCTGGACGACAAGGAAGCAACCGTGGAAGAAAGTCTCCCACGATGATGAGTGTGTCTGCCTTTTTGTCGTCGTTGGCGACGATTGAGCCGACGGTGCTCTTGTACTGTGAAAGTGGAGAATCGTACACTCAGGGAGGCGGACGGTTGCGTATGTGGTGAAGGTGAGACGGAAACGGCGTGGGTGGTGGTGGCGTCATCGAAAGCGGCGGATGTTGGCTCGTCGGCAGTCGTCATCAGGCAACGGGATTGGCGGGATGGTGTTGGATGAGGGTTAGGCACAAGCCTCTTTGATCTTGCCATGGAGAATTGAGAGGTTTCCTTCTCTAACAAGTAGTTTTGAAGTGAAATGAGAAAACCACCCTTAATGTCCTATAAATCGGTTTAAGGAAAATGCAAAGTAGTTTTGGATTTAGAAACGAAAGTTGTCATCCACTTGCAATTACCCGAAAGAATAAGAAGGGTTTCTTCCTTAAAAGTACACAAAGGTACAAAAAAAAAATCCTTCTTAAGATTACAAAGTACAAAAAGAAACATTTAAAGAAAAATGTTTCTACCTTCCTCATAATTTCAAAACCACATAAAACTTCAATCCTCGAAAACCCTCTTTTTTTTCAACAACCAGCTTAAAATTCTTTTCATCACACCGTACACATTTTTGCACAAATCACGACCAACACTTCCAAATACATGATAAAAAACACACACAAAATTAAAACTACTTAAATTAGACAAGAATATTTACAAAGGTTATTTCCAACCCAACACTTTTTTTTTTAAACTGGCATGACGGGGGTGAAGCCACATCCTTCGACAAAAACCATTTTTTCTTGTGCATATGATGGCTCAACCTCACTTAATTCATACCTCGTTTTACTTTCATTGATGGTTGTAAAAGATCACCGTGTTGTAGTTGTGGCATACAACACGGAAAAGTTCTTCGGAACTTAAACATGTGACACATACAACTCTTAGGATGTAAAAACGTGCCAGTCCCCGGCAACGGCACCAAAAACTTGGTAGCTAATTATCGTGTATCCAAAATATGAGCACAATATTTCCACAATGAAGTCACGAGTATATACCAACAATGGGATCACTACAAGTAATATAATAGTATAAATACCGAGTATCGTATCCGTATGGACTGAACTACTGAGAATCAGAGACTTTCGTGAACTTCTTGTAGACCTGGCAAAAACTGACACGACATGTTAACCCGACACGAACTCGACACGAAATAAACGGGTTTGGGTAATACATTTCAACCCGTTTAAGTAAACGGGTTGACACGACACGACACGAAAATTAAACGGGTAAGGTTAGGGTCAAAAATTTCAACTCGAAAATGACCCGAATAACCCGTTTATTTATTTTATATAAATATATATATATATATATATATTATAAGTTTTCTTTTTTAATTATTTGGACTCTTTAATGTTTTGGATTTTTTTTATATGGGCTCACATTTGTTAATTAATATCAATATGGGCCTGTTACTAATAGTTTAGGGCAATTGATCACTCATTCACTCCACAGCCCACCCACAACTACTAGATGAATCGGCTCTTCCAAGATCAGTATTCAATTTCAAACGGCGTTCGATACTTCGATTTCAAAGCTGCCAACGACCGAAATCCCCAACGCACTCAAGAGAAGTATTCAAAAGAGAGATGATCGATCTTCACTTCTCAGATTTCTGATTTCTCCAGGTACACATTTCTCTTCTCGCTTCTATCGGTTTTTTCTTCTCACTTCTATCGATTTTTTCTTAAATGTTTGCGTTTGTATAATGATGTTTATATGAGTTCTTTTATTTAGATATTTTAGCTTTTTAATTAGGGTTGAGTTTAATTCCACTGGCTCAAACTTGAAAAAAATGTTTCCCAGATTAGGTGCAGTGATTTTTTTTTATACATCATACCTTCTAGGAGTTAGCAGGTTCTTTCTTTTAATTTGAAGTCAACTGAATCACTTTGGATTTTGTGTGTAAAATTGGGTATTTGTTACATACTTACGTAGTAGAACCTGAGTTTGGTTTGTGTGTCTTTTACTTGTTTTTCTTCTTTCTTGTGGGGTTAAAAATTTATATTGATCTCTGTTTTTGTGAGATAATTGATAACTAGAATTTGCATTCAGTTTGAAGGTATCTCTGTTACTGTAGTAGTGTAGTTGATTTTGGATCCTTGTTAAACAGTTGTAACTTATTTTTAAATGTTTGGGTGAATTAGATGTTAATGGAAATACAAAAACATAAGCATGTTCTGACTTATTGTTTTGTTTTGTTTTCACGTTCTAACAACTTTTTAATCCTTTATTACACTTCTTGTTTTGTAGACTCAAATATGGATCCTATTCCTATTAACTTGTCTACTGATGAAGCGGAAGAAGAGGGCGGTAGTGCAGATAGCTTCTAAGAAGGGCAAAGATGCAAATAAGCTTAAACCCATACTCTCTGGTAAGCCTATTAAGCGTCAACGTAAGCTTACCTCTAGTGTTTGGGATGATTTTGAAATGATTGATGAATTAGATGTTAATGGAAATTTACAATGCAAATGCAAGAGATGTGGGGCTAAATACATTGCTGAAAGTAGGCATGGGACGGGGAATATGCGTAGGCATCTTAAGTCTTGCAAGGGAAAAAATTATAAAGATATTGGGCAACTTATTTTACAATCTAATTTGAATGGTTCATTGGAAAGTAAATCTCCTAGGTTTAACCAAGATGAATTTCGGGAATTGGTTGCAATTGCTATTGCTAGACACAATCTCCCTCTTCAATTAGTTGAATATGAAGGTATTAGGAGGTGTTTTGCTTACTTGAATTCTGAAGTGAAGTTATTTTCAAGACAAACCACAAAAAATGACATACTCAAAATGTATTCAATGGAGAAATCTAAGCTTCTTAATTTGTTGCAATATGTTCCTGGTAGAATAGCATTAACATCTGATTGTTGGACTTCTTTGACCACGGATGGATATATTTCATTGACTGCTCACTTTATTGATAAAAGTTGGTGCTTGCAAAAAAGAATTTTAGCTTTTACTTGCATGCCTCCTTCCCATACTGGTGCTGCCTTGGCTGAAAAAGTTTGTGGTATGTTGAAAGAATGGGGAATTGATAAGAAAATCATGTCCATAACCTTAGATAATGCATCTAATAATGATTCTATGGTTGATGGACTGAAATTTGATTTGGATTTGATATCTAATGGTGATTATTTCCATGTTCGTTGTTGTGCCCACATTCTTAATTTGATAGTGCAAGATGGTTTAAAAGAATTAGATGGAGCTGTTTTGAAGGTGAGAGAGTGTGTCAAGTATTGCAAAGGTTCTCAGGGTCGTAAGCAAAGATTTAAGCATTGTGTTCAACATGTTGGTATTGAGTCTAATAGAGGGTTGAAGCAAGATGTGCCCACTCGTTGGAATTCTACATTTCACATGTTAGATAGTGCATTATTTTACAAAAAAGCGCTTCTTCATTTAGCAAAGACTGATGCTAATTTTGTTCATTGCCCAACTTCTGATGAATGGACGAAGATTGAAAAAATTTGTAAGTTTTTGCAAGTTTTCCATGAAGTGACGGTAAAGTTTTCGGGTTCTAAGTATCCAACCTCCAATCTTTATTTTCCTAATGTTTTCAAAATAAGATTACTTTCCTATGCAACTTGCTTTTAAATTTGAAGGATGAGGATGACCGTGAAGAATCAACGAATCAAGGTCTTCAAACTCAACTATCCGGATGAAGAGAAGCTTTATTTTGGATTTGGTTAGAAATTGGAAGTTGAAACTTAAAAGATTTTTTGGGTTGTAATATTTTTTATGTTTTCATTTTCAATGCTTTGGATGTTTGAATGTTTGATGTTTTGGATTTGGATATTGATAAGTTTGAACTTTTAACTTAAAAAATTTGGATATCTAATGCTTTAATTTTTGATTTTTAAATTTAAACTTTATAAATGTTAATTGTTAAACGAGTTAGCGGGTTTGCGGGTCAAACGGTTTTGCGGGTTTAATGGTTTAAATGATAAACGGGTTAATCGTGTCGTGTCGGGTTAGGCGGGTTAAATCAGATCGTGTTCAGGTTGAGATATTCTGACCCGTTTATTAAACGTATCGTGTTCGGGTTTGACACTCCTAACCCGTTTAACCCGTGAACCCGACACGAACCCGACACGACACGACCCGTTTGCCAGGTCTAACTTCTTGTAAAAGTTTCAGGTGAGTAAAAAATTATCGTTTTTGATGGTGATACGAAATGTAACTTTTTAATTAACAAATGGATATGAGTGTAAGCTTTTCCTTGAGATATTTGTAGGAACAATATGGCCAGTCACTTCGTAACACAAGTCATCTATAAAAAGCCCGATCTCTCGAAAGCGGATTTTTATAGACCGTGCTCATAAGGCCCATAAAGTGCCCACTGCCACTAACTCGTGATCTTGCCGATTTAACTAAGTATGACTCAGAAATCAAAGTTATATCAGTATGGAGATTTATTCCCAAATCTCTTTAGGATACTCGACCAACGTTTGAACCTTAGTAAATTATACAAAACCCGCCTCTCGACGTGGTTCGCAAAGACTTTCTCAAATCTTTGTGCATCACTTAATCGATGTTTCGGATCCGACCCTCTTGAGGTCTAAGATCTAATATTAACACTTCAAAGTGATCAACTTATCCGCATTGAGTGTAGTCTCAACTCAACTGACCAATCTCAAGGGCTAGTAACAACGGCCACACCCAAGTGTAGCCTACTAGTCTCAAGTTAGGCTCACACCCACACCCATGAAGATGATTAGCTCATAATAAAAGACATAATGGAACAAGACAAATATACATAAACTACTTGCATTTAAATTAAAACTACAAACGATGTTAAAATTAAAGTACGAAAAGTAAAGAGTACGGAAATTAAAGTGCTAGAACTAAATGCAATAAATTAAATCTACTCTAAACTTCAAGCTTAAAGACAAGTAGCTTGAAGAAAATGAAAGAAACAAATTAAAGATGGAGAATGTTGGTGATGGTGGATGGCTCCTCAAATCTTCCAAAACCCCTTTAAATTGCAACCAAGCAATTGATGAAACCAAAGGCAGATATGTCATTCCCCACAAAATAGTATCTTCATTAAATCACATCCATGCATTATGCACCAACCAAGGTTAACCTTTGACCACATGGGTCTGCGACTGACCACAGTGGGCAATATTGTGCCCACTCTACGAACAAAATGGTATTTTTTTCACAAAATTAGACTATTGGGTTCTTTTATCACATTTTGCAAACATGTGGACCAAATGAAGGAGAAAGAAACAAAGTGGGTATAAAATGACCTAAAATCCTAGAAAAAGAGTAATAAATAACTCTAAAAAATGAGAGTTATCACCTGACATTGTAGCAGAAGAAGAGGCACTCTCTTGAGTATGGGAGCGACTATGACATGCGACTTTGCCATGTCATAGTCGCATGGCAATGTAACACAAGGGGCAGTGCAACATAAAAATTTCAGCTTTTCTCTTCATTTCTCACATCTTCCTCTTCACCATTCTCTCCCAAACCGAACCCCACACCCTTTCTTTTAACCCTAACCATTTTTGGGACAATTTCCTTGTATTTTGAAGCATTCCATCATCATCAAGCAAGGAAATGAAGGCAAAGATCAAGAGTTCTCCATCTCACTCTCACCTTCAAGGGATTTTATAGTTTTCATGGGATTTTATAGTTTTCTAGGTTTTCATCAAGATCTAAGTGGTGAGTTCATCCTATCTTTTCAAAACTTTTGTATGAGTCAATAATGCTCTATTTGTGATTTCTAAGTATTCCTATTTCATAAATTTCGATTTAGATGATTTTTGGAAAGTTGAGTCAAAATTAGGGTTTTGCCGTTTTGGTCGAAATGGAGATTTTGATATAAGAAGTTTGGGAAATGATTCTAAGCACATGGATATGTATGTTTATGTTTGGAAACTTGTGAATCTAGGGTTTGGAAGGTTTCCTTGAAGATCCAAGTTCTTCAAGGAAACTCAAGTTTGAAGTAAAAATCTAGATTTAGCCTAAATTTAGCAAGGTGAGTTCAAGTTGCTTTGTGAAAACTATGTACATGCCAAAATGTGTATTTTGAAGTAACAATGTGTTTACTTGATAATTATCAACGTGTTGAATATTTGACAAAGTTTTCATATTTGGTAAACTTGGGTTGATAAATTTTATGAAATGTCTATATTTGGATTTTTGGATATTTTGACGAGTAAATCTCATAAACGTGTTCTTTTGATTGATTTATTGTACAAATAGAGTCCATTTGATGATTTATGTATTTTTGGTGTATTTGGTTTTATAAACCATTTGAAAAATGCACGTTATCATGTTATGAAGCATTTTGGAAACATAAGAGTATGAGTTTGACCGGTCGTTAAATTCCACTTTATTTTCTCGTCAATCGCCTCTCATTAATGCGTTAAAATTATAAAACCGAACTACATTAATGTTTTTTTTATATTTTTATAGGTTCGAAACACTTTGGAGCGAAGAAGAAACAAAAGGGGAATTTTTGACAGATTTGCGTAACTGTGGCGTTTTGACCATATCTCACTCGTCCGAGCTCCGTTTGAGGCGATTCAAGATATTCCGGAAAGCTAAGACACAGACGAACAATCGTTGTGTTTTGCGTTTCTGAAAATTCGGAGAGAATTTGGGTCGAATCTGACCCCGAAGGCAGAAAAGTGCTGCTGGACAGCAGGTTACAAGTAGTACAACAACATGTACAACCTGTCATAGCAGTAAAACAAAAGAAAATAAGGTGAGGCTGGATCTTGGGATTTTAGAGGAACTTTAATTATCCAAAAGAAAGAGACCAAGGGCTGAAATAAAGTGGGTCATACATCGCCCACGTGAGGTTAGAAAAAAAAGGAAAGGATAATTGTGAAAAGGGGATATCTCTTCCTTTTTTGTTGGGGCTGAATCAGAGATAAAAGGGACGCACGGCTGGAAACGGGAGGACGGAAACAGGAGCAGAACCAGCGATTTCAAGCTCGATTGGGTGCGTTTCTGCAGGCTCGATTGGGGTGGTTTTCACAGCAGTAGAAACGCACGAATAGGGGTTGTTTTTCAGAAAATCAAGCAATTGAGAGTGTATTACGACTGGAAACGGGAGGATGGAAATAGGAGCAGAACCAGCGATTTCAAGCTCGATTGGGTGCGTTTTTGCAGGCTCGATTAGGGCTGTTTTGACAGTAGTAGAAACGCACGAATAGGGGTTGTTTTTCAGGTTTGATTCTTCTCGTTCTTTTTCAGTTACAACACAGCAGCAACATACGATATTCAGAAGGTTTGTTTCGAGTATTTTTCGTTCATGTCATATTGGCATATTGCATCTATTAATTTTGGTATTAGAATAAAAGTTTGGGGTTTGTTCATTGTTTGGCTTAACTTCGTTAGTTTTAATTTGGTGTTAGGATAAAGTTTGAGTTTGTTCTTGGTAGTGTTTAAATTTAGTCTTTGATAAATTGATGGTATTTCAATTGAATTGATGTGGGGTTTGAGTTGATTATTGAAGTTTAAGTTTATAATTTCTTGTTTTGCATACCAAGTGTTTGAAGAAAGTCTTAGGTGAGTTGGTATTTTCATTAGTTTGTTAGGCCGTGCGTACCACCCTCGGGTACCACGGCCGGGTTCGACAATCGGGTTCATCGGGTAGGCGGGTAGGGCGGTACGGGGTAATCGGGTAGGGGGAATCGGGTAGGGTTGGGTTCGGGAACCCGTGCATACCCGTTGAAAATTTAATTTTTAATTTTTTAATTTTTTAATTTTTCAATATTACCGTTGGTAAACGGCTATTTTTTATTTTAATTTTAATATTTTTTTCTCCAAATTATACACACTATATATATTAACCTCTACCACCTTCATATTTTCACACCAAATTCAATACTTTCTTCCATTTCTCTCAAATTCAATACTTTCTTCCACCAAATTCAATACTTTCTTCCATCATGAATTCAAACACCACACCTACATCCCGTCGTAACCGATCGAGGAGTTCGGATACACCGCAACAAGACCCGGACCTTGGCTTCCAAGCATTTGCTCAACAAGGTTATATTCCGCAACCGTATATTCCTCATCAATTTACATATCATGGTTTGCTCCAACAAGGTTTTACTCCCGCCAATCACCAACTTCCTCAACCCGCGGCTTTCAACGCCGCAATCGATCTCGAAGAGGAGTTTGTTCCTGAAACCCAAGAACCGCAAACACCACAATCGATCTCGACACAACAATCAATCCCGGAACGATAACCAAATTCCAGGGACAAAATCACAATCATCCTCACTCTGGAATTATCACCATGGTAATCAAAGCCACAATCAAAACTTTGGTGGTAATAATAATTATAGCAACAACAGACAAGGTTCATCGCCACTTGAAAGCAAATGCAAGATATGATGGCAATTAGGGATGGTAACGGGGCGGGTTTGGGGCGGGTATCCCCTCACCCGGCCCCGACCCCGGTTTCACCCTCCTACACCCGGCCCCGGTCTCGGTCCTTGGCGGGTACGGGGATTAGCTACCCGGCCCCGGTCACATACCCGGTCAAACCCGGTCGAAATTCGGTCAAAACCCGGTTTTTATGCAAACAAAAATTGTCTTTATTTTCATTCTCTTTAGTAGTTTTCCCTTAAAAGTTAAATCTCTAAATAAAGTAGCAGGAAACAAGTTTAAGTATTTATTTTCATTCTATTTAGTAGTTTTCCCTTAAAAGTTAAATCTCATAATAAAGCTCAGATATATTGTATGGAATAATGGAATCACAATAACTTTTAACATAGAGCACTTAAGTTAATAATAAATAAAAATGAGCTAACAAGTAACAGCCTAACACACTATGTCAATATTTGATATGGAATAATGGAATCAAAATGTCTGCACACAAACAAAGCTCAGTCTAACTTCTTCTTCTTTCTTTCTATGTCAATATTTGATAATAAAATGAACATATCCACTATAAACTCTAAAATAGTTCTTGTTTGTATTTTTAGGCAATTTGCCTTTGACAAAAAATTAACAGAGAGTAACATATAATTAATTAATAATAAAATATATATTTAATACATAATATACTAAAACCGGGTACCGGGCGGGTCGAGGAGTAGTTCACCCGCCCCCGGCTGGAGCAAACCGGGTTTCCCCGGCCCCGCAAAACCGGGTATTACCCAGCCGAGTCGGGTGGACCGGGTTCCCCGCCGGGTCGGGTCAAATCACCATCCCTAATGGCAATAATGAAAGATTACATGCAAATAACAAAAAACAATACCCAGTCTATTGTTGCTACTACTCAGTCTGTTGCTGCTCTAGAAAAACAAGTCGGCCAACTGGCCGAACAACTGAGTAGAAGGGATGGGGGTACACTGCCAAGTATGACTAAGCCAAATCCTAGTCATGAGCACGTAAATGAAATCACTTTGCGGAGTGGCCATCAACTGGACCCCCTCCCTCAAAAAGGTGTCGGGAGTTCTCAAACGAAAAAGGGCAAAGGGAAAGAGATTGAGGAGAGAGTAGAGTCTGAAGAAGTGAATCAAGTTCCAATCACAATCACATCGGATGCCGATAAATCTCAAGATGGGGAGGGTTCGAGATTTCCTAATCAAGAACCCACTGTTCTATTCCTCGCCGCTCTAAATTAATCTACAACATTTCCATTTGGAAAAAGAGGGCCGAAAAATGATGATATGATGGATGTCTTTCGCCAAGTACAGATAAATCTACCATTACTGGATGCCATCAAACAAATCCCGGCTTATTCCAAATTCTTGAGAGAGTTGTGCACTCAAAAGCGCAAATAAGACTTCGATCCCAAAAAAGATTGAAGCTACTGAGCAAGTAAGCACTATTCTATCTAGTTCCCTACCACAAAAATGCAAGGACCCTGGAGCCCCATTGATACCCGTCGTTATGGGAAATTCCACTATAAAGAGTGCCTTGCTAGATTTAGGGGCTAGTGTGAATATCTTGCCAGGATCGGTGTATGATCAGTTTAGTGAACTCAAGGCGACAAGTGTGTTATTACAACTCGCTGATCGATCTGTTAAGACACCGAGGGGAGTGCTTGAGGATGTGATTGTGAAGATCGAGGACTTCTATTACCCTGTGGATTTTCTTGTGCTAGATACCAAGGGCATTTGTAGAGAGAAAAGCCCTACGATGATTCTCGGTCGACCATTCTTGGCCACTGCAAACGCCAAAATCAATTGCCGATCAAGAGTGATGGACATTACCTTCGGTAATCGAAAATTGCGTATGAATATCTTTACGCCATCCTCCTTCCCTCCAACTGAGACCGATTCTTACTCCATAGACTTTGTAGAGGAATGTACCCAAGAATACACTTCAAGCATACTGCAAGAGGATTTGTTCACTCGATACTTTTCTATCTCCTCGAAGGATGATCTTGATCTGGTAGATTTACATGAGGTCTAGGCATTGCTTGCTAAGCCACTTGTGCCTAATCAACCACCCTGGTCTCACAAGGTTGAACCATTGCCAAATCTAGCTCATGAACCTCCAAAGAGTTCACTTGAAAAACCACCGGTGCTAGAACTTAAGCCACTACTAGATCACCTTAAGTATGTCTTCCTAGGAGACGATGGCACCCTACCAGCTATTATATCTTCATCACACACACCTGATCAGGAAGACATCCTTATTTTTGTTCTAAAAGATCATAAAAAGGCAATTGGATGGTCGATAGCCAATTTGAGAGGGATTAGTCCTTCGGTATGCATGCATAGAATCCACATCGAGCCTAATGCCAAGCCCTCACGAGAATTTCAAAGATGACTGAACCCGAACATGAGGGATGTGGTGAAAAAAGAAGTTATCAAGTGGCTGGATGCCGGGATCATATATCCCATTTCTGATAGCCCTTGGGTAAGCCCGACACAAACGGTGCCCAAGAAATCTGGCATCACCATTGTGGAGAGAGGAGGGGAAAACATTCCTACTCGCCCGTTCACCGGATGGCGAGTCTGCATCGACTACCGAAAGTTGAATGCATTCACATTGAAAGATCATTTCCCCTTCCTTTCATCGACCAAATTCTAGAGAAGCTGGCAGGCCAGATAGATTTACTACTGCTTCTTGGATGGTTATTCAGGATACAATCAAGTGGCCATACACCCTGATGACCAAGAGAAGACGACATTTACATGTCCTTATGGCACTTTCGCTTTCCGACGAATGCCATTTGGATTATGTAACACGCCTGCGACACTCCAAAGGTGTATGATGTCAGTCTTGAGTGACATGTTGGGCGAGTCATTGGAAGTCTTTATAGACGACTTCTCAGTATTTGCCGAGACGTTTGAAAGTTGTCTCCAGAGTCTCGAGAGGGTGCTGAAACGTTGTGAGGAGACTAACTTAGTGCTAAGCTGGGAGAAGAGCCATTTCATGGTTCGAGAAGGAATTGTGCTTGGTCACGTGATTTCTGAACGTGGCATTGAAGTAGATCGAGCAAAGGTCCAGGTGATCTCCACTTTACCTCCACCGACATCGGTGAAGGATGTCTGCTCCTTTCAAGGACACACATGCTTCTATAGGCAATTTATCAAAGATTTCAGTGCCATTTCACGACCCTTGTGCAATCTACTTGCCAAGGATAATTCATTTGTCTTTGATAAAGCCTGTCTAGAGGCGTTTGAGACCATCAAGCAAAAGCTTGTTGAGGCACCCATCATGCAAAAACCGGACTCGTCGTTGCCATTTGAGTTAATGTGCGACATTAGTAATGAAGCGATGGGAGCTGTACTTGGTCAACGGGTGAAAAAAAAACCCGTTGCCATTTACTATGCTAGTCGGACATTCTCCGAGGCCCAGATGCATTACACGACCACTAAAAAGAGTTACTTTCTGTCGTGTTTGCACTGGAAATTTTTTGCTCATATCTGTGGGGAGCGAAGGTGATCGTCTACTCTGATCATTCAGCCCTTTACCATCTACTCGATAAGAAGGAAGCCAAACCCAGGCTTATCAAATGGATTTTGCTACTATAGGAGTTTGACTTGGAATTCGAGATAAGAAAGGATGTGAGAATGTAGTAGCAGACCTTTTGACCCGAATCCCTATCGATCAGATCCCGACCAAGAAAGAAGTCTAGGGATCTTTCCCGGATGAGCAGTTATTTGCCATATCTAGACTTTATTGGTTTGCCCACATTGTTAATTACTTAACTGCAAAGAAGTTACCACATGACTGGACAAATCAACAAAAACGGTACTTCTTTTCGCAACTTAAGTATTACTACTAGGAGGATCCTGAGCTCCTTAAATATTGTTCGGATCAGATTATCCGGAAATGTATCCCGGACAGTGATCACGAAGATATTTTAAAGCATTGTCACAGTTATGCATGTGGGGGAACTTTAGTGGAAAGAAGACAGGGATCAAAGTACTTGAGTGTGGATTCTTTTGGCCTACCATATTTCGGGACGTTCAGAACTTTGCAAAATCATGTCTTCGATGTCAGAGCTTGGGTAATATTTCACGCAAGGACATGATGCCTCTCAACCCCATCCTGACTGTCGAGATCTTCGACGTGTGGGGTATAGACTTCATGGGTCATTTTCCATCATCCCAGGGTAATCTATACATTCTGCTAGCTGTTGACTATGTCTCTAAGTGGGTGGAGGCTATCGCTACCAAAACGAATGATCACAAGGTAGTATGCAAGTTTGTCAAGAGCCACATTTTCACTCGACATGCGTATCCAAGAGTCATCATCAGTGATGGCAGAACCCACTTCCGTAATATCAAGTTTAGTGCTCTGGAAAAACACTATGGGATCACACATAGGATAGCCACACCATATCACCCACAGACTAGCGGACAGATCGAGTCTCTAATCTTGAAATTAAGCATATTTTGGAGAAGACTGTGAGACCTGATAAGATGGATTGGTCGAGTCGGTTAGAGGATGCATTATGGGCATATCGTAACGCATATAAGACACCCATAGGCATGTCTCCATACCAGCCGACTTGGAGAGCATCGAGCTGCTTGGGCAATTAAGAAGCTGAATCTTGATTTGAAAGCAGCCGGTGACCATCGGAAACTGGAGTTAGATGAGTTAGAGGAATGGAGACGAGATGCATACGAGAGTTCCCGCATATACAAGGAACGAACTAAGGCCTTTCATGATAGACACATATCGCGAAAGTCGTTCCATGTAGGGATGAAAGTTTGGCTATACAACTCTCGTTTGAAGTTATACCTAGGCAAGCTAAGGTCTAGATGGTATGCCCATATATTGTGCAAGAGGTGTTCCCACACGGTGCGGTCACAATTCAGGACGAGAAAGGTGGGGCATCCTTCAAGGTAAATGGGCAAATATTTAAGCCATACATCATCGCTCGAGACCATGATGGTTATCTTTTGGAGACCAGGGCTCTTGCCGAGCTGGTATATGACCCCTGGTCATAGGACTGGTTCCATTATTTGTATACTTTGTATATTTTCTTTATTGCTTTTTATTTGTTTGCATGCTTTAAGATCGAGTCAGTTAATCGAGTCGTAGTTAAATGAAATTTGTGGGTATGTTCACTACAAACCCTCACGAGACTTCACTCATCCACTAGGGGGAACCTAGGGGTTTAAAAGGATTGTTGCACATGCTAAGTGCAATCGCGCTTCCCTGCCAAAAATGAGGACTAGGTAGTTTTTCTTTTCTTTTTTTGGTCTATCTCTTTGTGCTATCTGTCTTGGAGCCTGAAATCCCCCTTGGTTGAGTCCCACTTCCCAGCATTAAGGACAATGCATATCTTTAAGCTGTGGAGGGGGAAAATTTGGAAATTTTCTGATTGATTGTTATTGAATCTCCATTGTGTTTTAACGAAGTTAGTCTAAGCTTGTGTTTTAACAGGAAAGTGCTGACAAATCGCCGAAGGTTGACATTCCCATATAGATCGGAGCTTACATAGAATGATCAACATTGCACCAAGTCATGTATTGGACGGGCATCCATGGGAGTTTTCTGGTCCTCTCGTCTTTATATGTGTTTCTTTAGCATAATTGCATACATTGGGGACAATGCATGATCTAAAAGTGTGGGGTGTTAAAAAAATTAAATAATGAACTTGTTCTAGGGCAGTAATTTAGTTACATATATGAGCATAATGAAGAAGTTCTTGTTAAATTCTAAGGAGCATATAGCACTAATGAATTGGTCGATTAGTCACCTAATACTACCTGATGTGTCATGCTATTTGAAACTAATATCGATTGATCTGGTGAGCACATCTACCCCATGAGAAATTTCAGCTTCATGACTAAAACATCAAAATTAGTCTCATTCATTTCATGTGTGTATTACACCTCATGTGCATTGGTCTCTTTAGAATTTGCATCTATTCTCTTCGAGATTGCATTGTATTCATGCTTGCATACAAAAGTGATAAATACCATCTTTGATGTGAATGTTAACCAATTTAGCCAAAAAGCCGACCTTGAAAAGAATAAATCCACTTGCTTAACCATTTTAAGCCTACAAACCCGTTCTTTTGACACGCCTAAGTTACAAGCCACACAAGCCAAACACTTTCTACCCAAACCTTGAGACTTTGGGTGTGACTTTAGACCAAGGAGCCACATTGTTGATATCTTGAACTTGTGGTCTCAAAAGAACAAAAAAGTAGAAAGCAAAGCCTCGGAAAAAAAGAGTGTGCAAGCCTTAAAAAAACAAAAAGAAAAAAAAGAAAAAAAGAAAAAAAAAGAAAAAAAGATAGAAAGAAAGGTGCATAAAGTAGGGTTTAAAAGTCGGTATATGACCCTTGTGAAAAAAAAGAATAAAGGCTTGCGGTCATTGAAATGAGAAGTGCTCGAAAGTTTCAAAGAGAACCACAATGTGACATTCTCTTGTATATTGATCACAACGCCTCTTAGTCTTAACGATTTTTAAAGTCACGTTACCATAACCATCCTACCCTACCCATAGCCACCATTACAACCCTTGGAAAACACCTTTTGATTTGTATCTTGCATGCAATTCCAGCGATGGAGAATGAGAATTCTTGCAAGCTTATGGTAGAGTACCCGTCATGTGAGGATGTCTTCAGCGAAACACTATAACCCAAACACGTGAGTGATTGAGGGAATCTTATCCTTAGTGAGAGCTTACCGGATCATTTTATGTTAGTTCACGAAACAGTATGAGCATACCGAGGAGTTGATGGTTGACTTTTCTCATGTTCATGACATACTATGAGTTCTAAAGAGTTTGACTTGACCATTCTTGGATTATCTGAAGTAAACTGTTTTATTGCCCGAGGACGGTCAGTGTTTAAGTGTGGGGTGTTTTTGATCGGCCGTTAAATTCCACTTTATTTTCTCGTCAATAGCCTATAACTAATGCCTTAAAATGGTAAAACCAAACTACATTAATGTGTTTTTATATTTTTATAGGTTCGGAACACTTTGGAGCGAAAAAGAAACAAAAGGGAATTTTTTGACAGATTTGCGCAACTGTGGCGTTTTGACCATATCTCACTCGTCCGAACTCCGTTTGAGGTGATTCAAGATATTCCGGAAAGCCAATACACAGACGAACAATCTTCGTGTTTTGCGTTTCTGCAAATTCGGAGTGAATCTGGGTCGAATCTGACCCCGAAGGCAGAAAAGTGCTGTTGGACAGCAGGTTACAAGTTGTACAACATGTACAACCTGCCACGGTAAAACAAAAGAAAATAAGGTGAGGCTGGATCTTTGGGATTTAGAGGAACTTTAGTTATCCAAAAGAAAGAGACCATGGGCTAAAATAAAGTGGGTCATACATAGCCCACGTAAGGTTAGAGAAAAAAAAGGAAAGGATAATTGTGAAAAGGGGATATCTCTTCCTTTTTTGTTGGGGTTGAATCAGAGATAAAAGGGACGCATCGCTGGAAACGGGAGGACGGAAACAGGAGCAGAACCAGCGATTTCAAGCCCGATTGGGTGCGTTTCTGCAGGCTCGATTGGGGCTGTTTTGACAGCAGTAGAAACGCACGAATAGGGCTGTTTTTCAGAAAATCAAGCAATTGAGAGTGTATTACGGCTGGAAATGGGAGGACGGAAATAGGAGCAGAACCAACGATTTCAAGCTCGATAGGGTGCGTTTTTGCAGGCTCGATTGGGTGCTTTTTTGCCGGCTCGATTGGGGCTGTTTTGACAGCGGTAGAAACGCACGAATAGGGGCTGTTTTTCAGGTTTGATTCTTCTCGTTCTTTTTCGGTTACAACACAGCAGCAACATACGGTATTCAGGAGGTTTGTTTCAAGTATTTTTCGTTCGTGTCATATTACATCTATCAATTTTGGTATTAGAATAAAAGTTTGGGTTTTGTTCATTGTTTGGCTTAACTTCGTTAGTTTTTAATTTGGTTTTAGGATTAAGTTTGAGTTTGTTCTTGGTATTGTTTAAATTTAGTCTTTGATAAATTGATGGTATTTCAATTGAATTGATGTTGGCTTTGAGTTGATTATTGAAGTTTAAGTTTATAATTTTTTGTTTTGCATACCAAGTGTTTGAAGAAAGTTTTAGGTTAGTTGATATTTTCATTAGTTTGTTAGTAACTAAACGGGGTGATCCCAATCTTCTTTTGTTAGATAAAGTTCCCGTTTTTCTTAATTTTCAATAGTTGATTTCTGGTTATAATGTCTAGATTTTTATTAGTTTAGTACTTTTAATTCTCAACTCCCATGATTTTGAAAGTTGTGTATTTGTGCTAAGTAGATTTCGTTTGTATTAAGTTTTGAGCTTAAGTTGATTTAATTGGGTAGCGAATCGTTGTGACATACGTGCATTCCGTTTTGACACAAATCATTAGTTTAACCCCTGACTCCCTGAAAGAACGGTACCCGACTTACCCATTTACTGGATTAGGTTTGGTTTATAAATTTAAACTTTGTTGCGCGTTTAACGACGCGTGCAACAGAGTTCATTTGGAAAATGGTTTGTCTCAACCAAAGATGGATTTTGGGTTAATCATATCTTTGAAGTATGTGTTTACATAAACGTTGGTTAAATGTGTTTTATTATTTGAAGACTTTATTTGATGGTCAATTGAGTTTTGAGTATTTTGGTTTGGTTTTGACTTAAAAGAGTCTTGAAGACATTTATCTGGTTTTAATAGCGTAATGTAGAGAGTTGGTTATGATATGCATATAATGCATCTTATTTGAGAATTACATGTTTTGAGTGCGTTAGTCATTCATTTGGAGTCATGTAAGGTTTTAGACTGTAATGCAATGGACCCATAGGCATAGGAGTCAATTTGAGTGGGATGAACATCCTCGTTTGTAACGTGGAATAGGCATGGGGTCTTAATAGGTAATAGTTGTGGAGTTTAGAGTCGGGCAACGACCAATGACGAATTATTGTAATTCTCGTCTACCAAGAAATAGGCATGGGGTCAAGATCGGTATAGTTGTGGACTCGAAGTCGGGCAACGACCAAAGATCGTTGAATGTAATTTCTTGCAAATTAGTGAAATATAGAATCAATGGAAAAGAATATTGATTCGTAGTGGGGCTCTTGAACATGTGCATGTTACCTACTTTTGTGTTATGTCACATTCAATGGAATCATATCTCCCCCGTCATCGAATGGTGAGTTTTGGATATGTTATTTCTGGATAGTGTAATACCCATGATTTTAATGCTATTTGGGTTGTGTAAGTAACTATAATTTGTAACTTTGATATTGGATCCTGATAGGGTTATTTATTTAACCCTATTTTAGCCATATAATTCCAATTTTTGAGCCATTTTGTTATTCCATTGAGTCAATTTTAATTAATTTTAGTAGCATTTACGTAAAATAAATAATTTATGCCCTTGGGTATTAAGTTGGCCAAAAACAAATAAAATCGTATGAAAATCGTCTAAAACGCTTATTATGTACTTTATGTATTCTAGGTGTACAAAGACGGTCGTTTGGAGTTCTACAATAGTGAAGATTGCGGATAGCAACTTTTTGGAATGGAAACGAAGACTCCAACTTTTGAAGACCGGACTTTATTTTTGTGGATCATCTTGAATTGGGCCGATTTTTATGAGCATTGGGCCGACCGAACACCTCATTTGGGCCGAAGACTTGGATCAAGCAACACAAGATGTATGGGCTTTGGATTGCTTCTTTTGTGGACTTGAATTCTCGGCCCATGGATCTTTAGATCCATGGGTATGACCCATGGTCATTTCCCCTTCTCCAAGTATTTTGCATGCTATATATAGAACGCCATTGTAACCAAGAACAACACCAATTAATTTCTTAGTTTAGTTTGTAGTTGTAGTATTCTCAAAGTGAGCATAGAGCCGGTTCTCACAACCGAGTCTCTAGCTCACGGTTCGAACCATTTGGGTTCTACCCATAGTTAGGTTCCGTTACGTTATCGATACTTTCCGTTCGTTAACTTGTTAGTTACGTGTTTACTTATATTTCAATCTCATTTCTTCACCCTTAATCTTGTTACTAACCTCTCGTGTTTGTTTTCTTATAACCTTGTTACTATTGCTTACTTCCTTTAATTGCTTACGGTTTTGTTAACTTACCATCGATATTGTGTTGTTTCAAAGCTCACGATTTTAATTGTGACTTGCAATCGATTTTCTCTTCCCTTAAAACTCACGGATTTAGTTTGTTAATTGTTACTAATCTCCATCTTTCACAACTCACGGTTTTAGCTATAACTCACGGTTTCCATATTTTTGGTGATAAAACAATTTCGTTACCATTATTAATCGGAAGTCCGACTAATACTTTCGGGTTCCCAATTCCATTGGTTCACGGTTAATTGTGTTTGACGCTCTTGTTAAGTTCCCAAGTATAAAACCTTTTTCTTAGTCACTTAAGTCTTGTTTAATTAAATCATCGTTAATTAAGCTTCGGGCTTTTTAAGTAACCAAATCCATAGCTTAACGTTTGGAATTTATTCTAAACGTAACCGGTGGTGGTTCACTTAAGGGTTACTTCCATTTTAAGTTTCACATTTAAAACAAGATTTTCCACAAAATTTTCAAGCTGTCGTTAACTTCTCATCAGATAAATCCATTGTTACTTGCTTAACAAGTTACGTATTTTTATTGTTGTTTATGTATTGTCCATTTCCATTATTTGTTTTCCAAATTTACACATCATTTATCATTAGAAACTGAACGATGATGGGCTAAGCGTCCTAGTTCGGGGTATAAAGTGAAGTTGGGACTGAGACCGATAATTAAATAAAGAGGTGTATCGTACTGCATGATTGTCCAAAGTTATTTAAATCAATGTTATATTTTATGGTGGATCACAATTGACCAATTGACACCCGGTACGTTGTATCATAAAATAGTCGACACTTGAGATAACCAAGGAATGTCGTCTCATCTTTTTATCCAACTATTAATTTCATCCCAACGGATCTTTATACTCTGTGCTTCTTTTTATAACTGATTTATGTCATTAGTTGTTAATCAGACCTCCAAAATATTGTTTTCGAATTCACCATCTGAAACTCCCTTTTACGAACTGGACTTTCAAAGAGAAACTTTTCCACGCTTCCCTGTGGGATCGATATTCGGTACTTAGTACCATTATTACTTGTTTGAGACGATAGTAGTTCGAGGTGTATACTTGCGCTGAGTTCTATTTTAAATGAATCTCTGAACCGATTGCATAAATCTGTCAACAAGTTTTTGGCGCCGTTGCCGAGGAAGCACGCTAGAAGTTTTTCTTTTATTTAAAGTAAAGTTTTTAAAAGCAAGTTTTCTACCATCTTTTAGAAAACCAACAAAAAATAGTGCATGCCAAGATTGCCTCACGGTGAATTATTCCAATTTGATCCCGACATTGAACGAACATTTAGACAACGAAGAAGAATCCAAAGAGCTAATCGAGTCTTAAATTCTCCCGAGATGTCTGAACACGAGTATATGACGGACAGTGAGGATGAAGTTCCACCGTTTGTCAATCCTGATGGGCAACCTAATAATGATGAAAATCCTGAAAACCCGCCAGTAATAAATAATATTGATGATGAGGAACAAAATATTTTTCGGTTAGCTAATTCCAAAGATGGTGGTATTATGTCATACGTTGTTCCTGTTCTAACCCAGTTACATTCAAGAATTCTTATACCAATTTTGCAAACCCACCACTTTGAGTTAAAACCGATAATGTTTCATATGTTACAAACTAACGGTCAATACTCTGGTATGGCTACTGAAGATCCTCATTCTCACTTACGGTCTTTCATGGAAATTACAGATTCTTTTAAGCTTCCAGGTGTAGAAGACGATGCACTAAAATTAAAACTTTTTCCATACTCTTTAAGAGATAGTGCACGGTCTTGGTACAACTCACTGAAGCCAGATTCTATAGTGACATGGGCCCAAATGGCGGAGAAATTTCTAAAAAAATATTTTCCACCCACGAGGAATGCTAAGTCCAGAAATGCAATTTGTACTTTTAGACAAATGGACGCTGAGGCAGTTCCTGATGCATGGGATAGGTACAAGGAGCTTTTGAGAAAATGCCCTCACCATGGCATTCCGTACTACATACAATTAGAGACATTTTACAGTGGTTTAAATAATACTGCAAAACAAATGCTCGACGCTACTGCAAACAGAGCTTTTACATCTTGTACATATAGTGAAGGATATGCTATCCTTGAAAGAATTTCTAACAACAATGGTCAGTGGGCTGATCCACGTGCATTACCACCAAGAAAGACAGTGGGAGTGCAAGATCCCGATGCTTATGCATTAATATCTACGCAGCTGAGTGACATGGCATCTTTGATTAAAACCTTCAATGTTGTGACACTCAACCCTGTTGCACCACCTCCTACTGTCCAATCTATATAGTGCACCTATTGTGGTGATGGCCATAATTTCGAACATTCTCCTGGAAATCCTGAGCGTATCAACTACGTTGGTCATAATAATCATACTAATAATAATAACAATAACAAGGGAGACCCCTTTTCTCAGACTTACAACCCTGAGTGGAGGAACCATCCTAATTTTTCATGGCACATTCCATCTTTAAATCTACCACCACCGAAATTACAAGGTCAAAACCAGCAATTTCAGCACAGACCTCAAAATAACCAGCACGCAAATTCTCAAAACAATCAACATGCTTTTCAAAAGTCCAACCATCATGCCGAGTCATCTACTTCCTTGGAAGCAATGATGAAGGGATTCATGTCCCAAACTCAGGCATCCATTAAAAATCTGGAGACCCAAATGGGTCAAATGGCTTTAGAAATGAGGAAACGTCCTCCCGGTTCTTTGCCTAGTGATACTGAAACACCCCCAAGAATCGGAAAAGAGCATGTAAAAGCTGTAACTTTGAGGAGTGGTAAGGATTTACCAGAAAATTTACAAAAAGATTTTAAAAAGCCAGCAAAGCAGAACCAGAAAAGAAAAACACAGTTTCAAGCCCTGCTCAGTCTAGTGGAATTGTTGGGCCAGATAACACTGTTATGCCCAATAGTTCCACTACCATTCCAACCATCCCATTGTTAATCCCTGATGAACCCAAGAAAGATTCACAAATTAAAGAAAAGCCTGTTGTGGATGTGTCACAAGCTGGTGACAGTCCCAAAGTTCCTAGTGATACTAAGACAGACAAAATCTTACCATCAACATCAGCACCTACTCTTCAAAAGATTACACCTCCCACTACAGTTCCTCTTTACATTCCTTATCCTCAAAGAATGAGAAATGAGAAAGAAGAATTGCAATTCAAAAAGTTTTTAGATGTTTTTAAACAGTTGCATATAAACATACCTTTGGTTGAAGCCATTGAACAAATGGCAACCTATGCAAAGTTTTTGAAAGATATTTTGAGCAAAAGAAAAAGTTGAATGAGTATGAAACTGTAGCTCTGACTGAAGGCTGTAGTGCTATGTTGTCCAATAAAATCCCTCCAAAGACCCTGGAAGTTTCACAATCCCTTGTTCCATAGGAGGAAAAGAAGTAGGACAAGCCCTATGTGACTTAGGTGCCAGTGTAAGCCTTATGCCTCTATTTGTTTTCAACACTTTAGGCATAGGTGAAGCTAGACCCACAACTGTTTCTCTCTTATTAGCAGATAAGTCCATAGCTTGGCCCAAAGGTAAGATTGAAGATGTCCTTGTTCATGTTGATAAGTTTATTTTCCCTGTAGATTTTATTATCTTAGACTTTGAAGCTGACAAAGACATTCCTATTATATTAGGAAGACCTTTCCTAGCTACAGGAAGAACTCTGATAGATGTCCAGAAAGGTAAACTCACTATGAGAGTTCAAGACTATCAGAGTTCTTCCTGTAGCTAGGTCTTTGATGAGGACAGAGAGGAATGTTCTACCTTAGGTTTGATTGAATCTTGATGTCAAGACTAAAGTTTTGGGGAGGTCATGGGAATTGGAGAATCTCATAGTGAAGATGATATAGCAAAGTTTGATGACTTAGAAGACATACAAGTCATCTTTGCTGTTGAAGTTTTAGAAAATAAGGATAGGAAAACTCTTGTTCCTTATTTAGAATGTGCTCCAGACTTAGAGTTAAAACAGCTTCCATCACATTTAAAATATGCCTTTTTAGGAGAACCAGGGAAGTTACCAGTCATTATTTCATCATACTTAGAAACTTATCAAGAGGAAAAGTTGGTTAGCATGTTAAAACAACACACCAAAGCCATAGGATGGACCATTGCTGACCTAAAGGGCATAAGCCCCACCATCTGTCAACATAAAATCATTTTAGAAAACAAAGATTTTACCTCTGTTGAGCCTCAAAGAAGACTCAATCCTATGATGAAAGAGGTTGTGAAAAAAGAGATTTTAAAATGGCTTGATGCTGGCATAATTTATCCAAGAAGGGTGGAGTAACTGTAGTAACAAATGAGAAGAATGAACTTATACCCACCAGAGTAGTGTCAGGTTGGAGGATATGTATGGAATACAGGAAGCTTAACCAAGCAACCCAAAAAGACCATTTTCCATTACCCTTTATAGACCAAATGTTAGATAGACTAGCGGGAAAATAGTTTTATTGTTTCTTAGATGGTTACTCAGGTTACAATCAAATTGCCATTGCACCGGAAGACTAAGAGAAAACCACTTTTACTTGCCCTTATGGAACTTTTGCTTTTAGAAGAATGCCTTTTGGACTTTGTAATGCTCCTGCTACTTTCCAAAGATGTATGATGTCTATTTTTTCAGATATGCTTGAACAGTCCATGGAAGTTTTCATGGATGATTTTTCTGTTTATGGTACATCATATGATCTGTGTTTAGAAAACCTTGAAAAAAGTCTTAAAAGATGTGAAGAAACAAATTTGGTTTTAAACTGGGAAAAATGTCACTTTATGGTTAAAGAGGGCATTGTGCTAGGGCATCTCATTTCCAATAGAGGTATTGAGGTTGATAAGGCAAAGTTGGAAGTAATTGCAAATTTGCCTGAACCAACCACTGTGAAAGGGATCAGAAGTTTTTAGGACATGCAGGTTTTTACCGGAGGTTTATAAAAGATTTTTCCAAAATATCCAAACCTCTGTGTTCACTACTACAACATGACAATGCTTTCAACTTTGATGAAGATTGTAAAAAAGCTTTTAAAATCTTAAAGGAAGCATTGGTCACTGCTCCTGTAATAGTAGCACCTGATTGGTCCTTACCCTTTGAAATTATGAGTGATGCTAGTGACTGGGCTGTAGGAGCTGTTTTAGGACAAAAGAAGAATAAAGTTTTTCATTCCATATATTATGCTAGTAAAACCCTCAATGAAGCTCAAATCAATTACACCACCACTGAAAAAGAATTATTAGCTGTGGTTTTTGCTTTTGAAAAATTCAGATCATACTTGATGGGTGCCAAAGTAATTGTGCACACTGATCATGCTACCATCAAGTATCTTATTTCCAAAAAAGATGCAAAACCTAGGCTAATCAGGTGGGTCTTGTTGTTGCAAGAATTTGATTTGGAGATTGTTGATAGGAAGGGTATAAATAATCAAGTAGCTGATCACTTGTCAAGACTGGAAAAACAAGACACAAAGAAGCACATCAGTGATATCTGTGAGGTTTTTCCAGATGAAAGAATTTTGGCTGTACAACATGCTGCATTACCTTGGTTTGCATACATTGTTAATTATTTGGCTTGTGGGATCATTCCCAAGGAACTTAACAAACATCAAAGAAAGAAACTCATTTTTTATTCTAAGAAGTTCCTGTGGGATGATCCATTTTTGTTTAAAGTTTGTGCAGATCAGGTGATACGAAGGTGCATCCCAAAGGAAGAAGTGACATCCATCTTACATCATTGCCACACAGGACCATGTGGTGGTCATTTTAGTGGACATAGGACAACTGCAAAAGTCCTACAATCAGGATTTTACTGGCCCACCTTAAACAATGATGCTCACAACTTTGCAAAAAGTTGTGGTGAGTGTCAGAGAAGTGGAAACATCTCCCAACGGAATGAAATGCCCCTAAATGGAATTTTAGAATTAGACTTATTTGATGTCTGGGGCATTGACTTCATGGGACCTTTTCCACTGTCCAACAAATGTGCCTACATTCTGGTAGCTGTAGACTATGTGTCCAAATGGGTGGAGGCTATGGACTGTCATTCCAACGATGCTAAAACAGTTGTCAACTTTCTTCAAAAGCACATCTTCACTAGATTCGGCACACCCCGTGCCTTAATTAGTGATGAAGGCACTCACTTCATTAACAATTTATTAGAGGAAGTCCTGGACAAATACAACATTCAGCACAGGGTGGCTACGGCTTATCACCCGCAAACCAATGGTTTGGCTGAATTGTCCAATAGGGAAATCAAAGGAATATTAGCTAAGGTAGTCAAGCCACATAGAAAAGAATGGGCCTCCAAGTTGGATGATGCCCTATGGGCCTACCGGACTGCTTACAAAACCCATATTGGTATGCCCCCCTATAAATTGTTTTTTGGAAAGGCCTGTCACCTGCCTGTTGAACTAGAGCACAAAGCCTACTAGGCTATTAAGGAACTTAACATGAGTCTAGATGAAGATGGAAGAAAAAGAACCCTGCAACTCTGTGAACTAGAAGAACATAGGATTTTTTCTTATGAAAATGCCAAACTTTACAAAGAAAATACCAAAAAGAGGCATGATAAGAAAATAGTTCCAAAAGAGTTTTTTGAGGGGCAATAAGTTCTATTGTTTAATTCTAGACTCAGGTTATTTCCAGGAAAATTAAACTCTAGGTGGAGTGGACCGTATCAGATTGCAAAAGTCTATCCCTATGGTGTTATAGAATTAATTGATCCGAAAAAGGGGACTACTTTCAAGGTAAACGGTCAAAGGGTAAAACATTTCATCGAGCCTACCGCACTGATACAACAACCTCTTGAGGTTGTTCATCTCCTGAATTAAGGAACAGTTTGTAAGCTCGTGGATTTTTAATAAAATCCAGGAGATTGTAAATTTCATTCAAAAGAAAGAAAATTTTTTATTTTTTATTTTTTCGTTTGTTTAAAAAAAAGAATATATATATATATATAGCCTTAGGTTCAATAGAGAAATCCAAATATTTAGAGAAATAGAGAAGTGATCTTGGCCATTTATTCGGTCAAGATCGGTTATAATTGGTCAAAAGTTGCGGCTTTGACTGGTCAAAAATTGCGGCTTTGACTGGTCAAAAGTTGCGGCTGTTCCAAAAATAGAAGGGCAATTTCGTAACTTTTACAAAAAACACGGGCTGAGTTCATATATGAATCTGTGTGATTCACATATGAACTATACGTTCATATATGAACCTTTGTAATTCACATATGAACTCTTTATAACTAATTCATATATGAATCTTGTGATTCATATATGAACCTTTGTGTTTCATATATAAAACTAATTAACTGTAGGTTCATATATGAATCAGTTGAACTAATTAATTGATTCATATATGAATCTTTGTGTTCATATATGAACCTTTGTGATTCATATATGAATTTTTTTAACTAATTCATATATGAACCTTTGTGTTCATATATGAATCTTTGTGATTCATATATGAATTTTTTTTAACTACTTCTCATATGAACAAATTAACTGATTCATATATGAATCACAAAGGTTCATATATGAATCACAAAGGTTCATATATGAATCAGTTAAAAAGAGTTTATATGTGAATTACAAAGGTTCATATATGAACGTATAGTTCATATGTGAATCACACAGATTCATATATGAACTCAGCCCGTGTATTTTTTACGAAACTACCCCTCTATCTTGTGCAGACCACGCGAGTAATTATCCGCTACTTCTCGGTCAAAGCCGCCGATCTTGACCGAATAAATGGCTAAGATCACTTCTCTATTTCTCTAAATATTTGGACTTCTCTATTGAACCCTTCCCTATATATATATATATATATATATATATATTATGTTATTTTAAAGAAAAATGAAAAAGAACAAAAATATGATAGGGAAATTATGAGTAAGGAGGATTACTAAACATGATGTGAACGAAGCAAATAAAAAATTTCAGCCCATGGCCAAATTTTTATGACAATAGTTGTTTTAGGTATCAGAAACCGATTAATCCAAAGATGTATGGTATAACGATCGATCAAGATAAACCATTTCATCTAAAAGACTCGATATATGATCCATATTGTACGACCCAAATAGTATTTAGGTAGGTATGAAATTTTCGGCCCAACTGTTAAACACTTTGTGTCATTTTCGGCCCAAGACCTACATATATGATATTTTCGGCCTACTACCCATTTAAAATCTGAATTTTTTAAACTAAATCTTTTTATGGTTAGACTAACCAAATTAATTTAGTTCTAACTAAATGGGGATTTGATTCTGTGTTTGGAAAGATTGGAATAGTACATGGAGGATTTTGTCAGTATCTAGAAACTGATATACTCATATACACATACAGAGGGGAGAATGCCTCATCGTACCAAATCGAAACCCATTTGCATTCCTCCTTCTCTCTTACTTGGTTCCACCGGAGACCCGTCACCGCCGGTCTCTGACCACTGTCACCATCAGTCGCCGCCTCTGCCATCTCTCTTCTGTTCCCAATACTGACCTAAATTCTTCGTCTTCCTCCTTATATCTCCCAATCGCACCTGCAAATGAAAACCTACCATTTGAAAACCCCCGTCCCCGATCTCCGATCACTCTATCTCTGTCGACACCACAGTAGACACAAGCAGTGAAGCAAAAATCCATTCCCACGAGTCTACACTATTTGATTTCCCTCACGCAAAAAGCATCCCCATAACTCCCTTTTTATTTGTCATCTTTGAAAACCAACCTACCACCACCATGGATCACCGAAACCCTAATCCCACACACCCCTTCGGTTCGACCTTCGGTACCCCGCAGTCACCGAACTTACCCCTACAGCAACCAAATGTCGTCACTATGGATTTTCTTGGTCTTGGTGTGCCACCACAGTTCCACCGAGCACTGCCGGATGTTCAACGCTTTCTGATGGAGAGTCGTCGCACCACCGCCTCCACCAGGATTCCATATTACTCGGTATGTGTCTCCAAGCTCTCGATCATCCACGATCACACCCCAATCGTTCTCGTCGGCCATTGTACTAGATTCCCATGGTGAACCTATTTTACACAGACCATCCGCTTTTAGGCCAGTCCGGCGATACCCTCGACTAAACCTAGACTACCCACCTATCGCCCCTACTGCTATCCCCATTGACCATCGACTTTCAACCTCAACCATTTCAGTCTCTACACCTCTCATTACCACCGAAACACTCACCACCACCATTACCACACCCCTTGCCATTTTACCCACCACCACTGCCTTAATCACCTCACTCCCTTCATCCTTACCTACTAAAACTACACCCATTACCTCACCCCAACCACGACCACCGATTCAATATACCCGAAGGAATAAACCAGCGGCCACAACCACTGTCACACCCCTTAAAAAAAGAAAAATCGAAAATAAAGATACGGTTGTGGAGGAGGATGAAGATGGTTCAGATGCAGAATCCAATGGTGATCACACTGTTGTGCCACCACAGTTGGCCACAGCCAAGGGAAAGGGTAAATCGAAAGTGGGTAACATTTCTCATCTTCGTATTACTCACATGCATATGTTTAGCTATCATGAAGATTTAATTAGACATAAATCATTTGCAAACAAACTAGGTCAATCTCCAAAAGGTTTTCATCATCGTATATTACTTGCACACCCGCACTTTCAGCACACTATCACTAAAATGGGATGGGAGTTGCTTTGCAGCATCCCTAAGCCATATAACTTAGATTGGATACGTGATTTCTATACTGAACTTTCAGTTACTAATAGGATAGAAATCACTGTACGAAAAACCCCAGTTTGTTATTCTGCTGATCACTTTAACAGTGTTTTGGGATTGGTCCCACCTCCGTATAAATCTGAATTTTGGAGGCTTTCTAACCATGCTACTGAAGCTGACTTGGAGGTAGTCCTTAAACGGATTGCCCATGAAGGGTCAGAATGGTATTTTCAGGGAAACACACGTGTTTTACGCACTCATTGTCTAAAACCCGAAGCTAATGTTTGGTTTTATTTTCTGCGACACACGTTGTTTTCTACCACGCATGACACTAGCTTATGCATGGTTAGAGTTTTCATATTATATTGTATTATGGAGGGTCATAAATTCGATGTCGGCCGGCTCATCTCCAACAAAATCCTTGGAGGTGCTGATAGGGCTAATGCAAGAATGCCACATCCTACCATAATACACTCCCTCATGGAATGCGCCAAGGTACCCATTTTATCCACTGACCACTTCTCGAAAGATAAGTTGCTCATGGATAAAATGAATGTTGAACGGTTGCTACGTAACAACACGTACTTCCAACCGAAGAGCGAGAATGACGGTTTGGCTTCGTTAGAGGCAACCCTTCGCTCCTTTAAAAAGGAAATTAGGGCGGCGCTAAGAGAGCAACGACAATTTATTACCGTACAGATCACTGACAGCTCTGATGATCATTGGGAGACAATGAAAAGATGGAGGAGAGAAGATAAACAGGAGAGGACCGCATGGCTAGCATAAAAGAAGGTAAGAGATGATGCTATGCGAATGATTTGGAGTGTGGAGCACCCTGTAACACCCAAAACTTTTGTGAATAAGATAGCCAATAAAGTCATAGTTTGTTGGGTGTGGAATTCTAGAAGAAAGGATTTAGAAATCGGGTTTGACGGACGTCCGCATGATGCTTGCCGGACGTCCGTGGCGTGTGGACATCCGCGGGTCATCCGTGGAAGCAACGGAAGTTCGACCGAGTTTTGGGTATTTGGGGACGGACGTCCGCATGGAACTTGTCGGACGTCCGCGACGCGCCTGACGAACTTTTAACCTATTTCTCCTAAATTTCACTTTTCTCTCTCACACTTTACCAAATCTGGTCTCACCCTCCCCCTCTCCATTTTGGGACGATTTTGGCTCTCCATAGCTTGGTAAGTTCCTCCTCTCATCATCTCTCCTTATTTATGATACAATCTACCACATTTATGAGAAAACCTCCTCCATCTCTAGGTTGTTAAGTGGTGGTTTCACTCAAGTGCTCATGAAATTCT
The DNA here is from genome assembly GCA_033807775.1 of Saussurea involucrata. Taxonomy (NCBI): domain Eukaryota; kingdom Viridiplantae; phylum Streptophyta; class Magnoliopsida; order Asterales; family Asteraceae; genus Saussurea; species Saussurea involucrata. The sequence continues at coordinate 53,381,331 of CM066325.1, forward strand.
CTCTTCCACCTCTTAGGGTTTGGGTTTCCTATAAAACCCTCTAAGGTGAGTTATCCCCAACCTCAACTCGTATATACATGCCATTATAAATGATTCTAACTTACTTATGCTTTCTACTTCTCATATCTGTGACTTTACTTTTGACCTAAAAGAGATTTGATGCTTTAAAGCTTTGTTGTGTAAAATGATTAGAAAACTTGAAGTATGTAGTTCTTCTTGGTTTTTTATGATTTCTCACCTCCATTTTATATTATGGGTTGATGAAGTGATTTTGACCATTTTAGGTCAAAATCTAAGGTTTTGATAAATTGGGGGTGTTAAGGAAAATGTTAAATAAAAGGATATTTGGTGTTGGATTATGGGTTAAATGTTTACTTGGAAATATCATGATACTCCAATGATTATTATTGTGACTCGATGAATCGTCCCCACATTCGATAAGAGTTTATTATTATCTATATTTATAAAGTTGTGATTGGCGATATGGTATTGTTTTATTTGAGAGTCGAGACTTGTAGTTTGAGTGTAATGGATCCATAGGCACTAGAGTCATAGCACGTAATAGGCATCGAGATCCATGATAAGTAAGATGTGGGCCTATATGGTCGGGCATCGTCTCATGGGCAGTAAGGTGTAATTCCCAAGTGCTTGGTTGTGGATTTAGAGTGACCCAATGTATAGACCTGGAGTGGTTGAAATTGGGGGCTCACAAGTTATAGACTCCTCGGGGTTGCGCTTGGTTCCGTATTGTCGTTGACATGTAATTATTGCCACTAACGGATATGTGATTTACCTTGCCTCATGTAATTGTTGTTATGTATCAAGTTTCCATCAACGGTTGGAGCATTTGGATATCAAGCGACCTCCATCTTGGGTTTAATATGTTATCATTGTACCTTGAATTATTTCTCATTATAATAAATTTTTAGTTTCCACTACTCTCATAAATAGACTAACACTTCTTCTCTTGGGTACATGCATAGGGTCTTCAAGCGGTGGGGCTCCTCGGGTTTGAGCGAAGAGTCTTGAATGGATGAATAGCATTTTTGGGAGTATTTGGAGGCATACTTGATAGAATATAAACGATGATTCTTTTGGTATCAATTTAGACATCACCCAGAATGTAATCTAAAAATTGTTAATTTAGATTACTAGGTTGTTGAACCGTTGATTGCTCATTCCTTAATTTTGTATGCGCCATACTTTATTACCCCCATTCCTTGGGCGGCTTGTTAAATTTTTAGGAGTAAAGAAAATTCCGGAAGTTGCCAGTTTACATTGTATCAATTTTTAGGGTGTTACAAGTTGGCATCAGAGCAGTAGTTTAAGTGAACTAGGTATGTAGTTAAAGTGCCTAGACTTAAGCTGAAAGGATTAAGTATGGATTTGTAAGCTTGGGTAGAACCCCTAAGATAGGATGGTCTTAGAGTCGACGGAAGTACATAAGTTGAAAGTTGTGACCTTGGTAACAAGAATCCTTATGTGAAGTATGTTCATAATTTCAATTAGCTACTGCTATTATGAATATATCATTATGTGAGCATGCTTAGATTACTATTGTTATGATGATTGATACATGTATTAGTACGTTTCCTTATGTTTAAATTCATATAGCCTATTTCTCACCTCACTCTCGAATGTATGGCAGACTTCGATGGTTAATACTCGTAGTAGGGTGGAAGGTCATGATGCTACGGCATCTACAGCTGATCAGCCAAGGGTGACAACGGCAACGGTACCTCCATTGAATAACACCGTTTTGGGAGGGGGGCCTGAGCATATCCCTCGACGTAATCTGGAAACATCTGATCCCGTTCTGGAGGAGGCAACAACTGAGACACGAATTATGGACAGGATGATGGCAGCCATGAACAAGGCCATGAATCAACAACAAGGGCAGTTTTTGAAATTTATAGAGGACCGGGATGCGAGAAACCGTAAGCACGAGGTGGTCGCCGAGAACATTGTAGTGGCCGGGTCTGGGGGCAATGGCAATGGAAACCCTACGGATGGTTTGGGGACAACAGAAACTGGGCAAGTAGGGAAAGCTTGTTCTTTCAAAACTTTTTTGAGCCGTAGACCGCCCGAGTTCAAAGGGGCAGATGATCCAGTTGTTTGTATGAACTGGATAAGAGAAATGGAGCAAGCTTTTCGTACTAGTGAATGTGGGGAGAGCCAAAGGGCAAAGTTTGGTTCTCAAATGTTAAGAGGGGCGACTCTTACTTGGTGGAATGTCTACTCCGCATCTCTAGAGGCCACGGTGTTGGCCAAATTGAGTTGGGCGACCTTCAAAGAAAAGTTATTGGAAGAGTATTGCAATGAAAGAGCTATGGACCGGATCGAGGAAGAGTTCCGGAATTTGAAGAAGGGAAATTTGGCAGTTTAAGACTACAACCGATTGTTTATGGACAAGTTGGGGTTGGTGGGGCATTTGGTCCCGACAGAGAAGGAAAAGATTAAGGCCTACCTCAAGGGCCTCCCATTGGACATGATGACTATGGTCCGAGTATCTAAGGCCTCTACCCTTCGTGAGGCGGTGGAAGAAGCCTAATTAGTGGAGGATGCCTACGGTCGAGGCAAGGAAAAAGTTGCTAGAGTGCCGGAAAAGAGGAGATGGGAAGGGCAATCCGCACCCTTCAAGAAACCGAGAACGTTTGACAACAACTACCGGGGAGCAGACCCGAAGAGAGAGAGGCTAGATGGTGTTCCAAGTGTCAGAGCAAGCACTTCGGCCCGTGTAACTTTGTGCCGGGGAAGTGCTACAAGTGTGGCAAGACTGGGCATTCAATCAATTCTTGTCCCGTCAGGGGGATAATGTGCTTCGAGTGCAAGGAGCCGGGTCACGTTAGGAGGGATTGCCCGAAGCTGAAGGTGGGAGGAAGTGGAGGACCGAAGGTGGAACCTCCGAGAGCAACGGGAAGAGCTTTTCAGATGACAACCGAGGAGGCGAAGGCTTCGACGGACGTAGTGTCGGGTACGTTTCTTCTAAACTCCGTACCTACGCGTGTGTTATTTGACTCGGGTGCAAGTTTTTCGTTTGTGTCGACCTCCTTTTGTCAAAAGTTGTCTATGCCCACTAGTTGTTTAGAAGAAGCCTTAGTGGTAGAAATAGCCGACGGTGGACAAGTTGTAGTTCAGGATATTTTGTGGGGTTGCATGTTAGAAATTGAAGGAAAGAAATTTTCAATCGACTTAATGCCAATGGTAATCGGGGGATTTGATGTGGTGGTTGGAATGGATTGGTTAGCCGAGAACCAAGCCGAAATCTTGTGCGCAAAGAAGTTAATTCGCATACCTTCTCCGGACAGGAATCACGTGGTTATTTTTGGGGAACGAAGGAAAGGGGATGTAGCGATCATCTCCATGTTAAAGACCCGAAAATGTTTGGTCAAGGGGTGTACGTCCTTTTTAGCATACGTGATTGATGCTAAGTTGGAGAAGAGGAAGCTTGAGGACGTGAAGGTGGTACGCGAGTTTCCCGACGTATTTCCGGAAGACTTGTCGGGATTGCCACCGGATCGTCAAATGGAGTTCAAGATAGACTTGGTACCGGGAGCAACTCTGATAGCTAGAGCTCCCTACCATTTGGCTCCGTTCGAAATGCAAGAAATGATGGCACAACTCCAAGAGCTTTTAGAGAAGGGGTTCGTGAGACCGAGTTCATCTCCTTGGGGAGCACCGGTCTTGTTCGTGAAGAATAAGGATGGCACCATGAGAATGTGTATCGACTACCGAGAGTTGAATAAAGTAACCATAAAGAACAAGTATCCACTCCCTAGAATCGACGACTTGTTTGACCAACTTCAAGGAGCAGGATGCTTCTCAAAGATCGATCTACGTTCGGGTTATCATCAAGTAAGAGTTAGAGAAGACGATGTTCCAAAGACAGCTTTTCGGACGCGGTATGGTCATTACGAATTCCTAGTAATGCCATTTGGGTTGACGAACGCACCGACGGTGTTCATGGACTTGATGAATCGGGTGTGTCGACCCTTCCTCGATAAGTCAGTGATCGTCTTCATAGATGATATCTTAGTTTACTCCAAGGACGAAATGGACCATGAGTTTCATCTACGGGAGGTGTTGGAAGTCCTAAGGAAAGAAAAGCTATACGCAAAGTTCTCCAAGTGTGACTTTTGGTTGAGCGAGGTTCAATTGTTGGGTCACGTGGTTACCCGAGATGGAGTGAAGGTGGACCCTTCCAAAATTGAGGCAATGATGAATTGGGAACCTTCTAAGAGCCCGGGCGAGATTCGAAGCTTCTTGGGTTTGGCGGGTTACTACCGAATATTCATTCAAGACTTCTCTAAGATCGCTTCTTCTTTGACGGCTTTGACTCGGAAAAACGCGAAGTTTGTTTGGACCGAAGCGCAAGAGAAGGCATTCCGTACTCTACAAAAGAAATTGTGTGAAGCACCAATTTTATCCTTACCCGAAGGATCGGAAGATTTTGTAGTCTATAGCGACGCATCCAAGATGGGCTTGGGATGCGTGTTAATGCAACGGGGAAAAGTGATCGCCTATGCTTCGAGACAACTCAAGGTGCACGAAAAGAACTACCCTACGCACGATTTGAAATTGGCCGCGGTGGTATTCGTGTTGAAGTTGTGGCGTCATTACCTCTACGGCACGAAATGTACATTGTACACGGATCACAAGAGCTTAAAGTATGTATTTGATCAAAAGGAGCTGAACATGAGGCAACGGAGATGGTTGGAATTACTCAAAGACTACGATTGTGAATTGATTTACCATCCGGGTAAGGCCAATGTGGTCGCCGACGCCTTGAGTCAAAAGGAGTATAGTGGGAGCTTACGCGCCAACCTCTCAAGGATTGACATAGTGTCAAGCTTAGTGGAGCGGATTAGAGCGGCACAATCCGAAGCCTTAAAAGAAGAAAACCTCAAGGATGAGGTAATGGTGAAGCAAAAGCAACTGTTAAAGGAAGATAGTCGTGGAGTTAAGTTGTTCAACGGGTGCGTGTGGGTGCCCAAGATCGGTGGAAATCGGGAGCTACTCATGGACGAGGTTCATAAGTCCAAGTACTTCATTCATCCCAGAAGTACCAAAATGTATCGGGATTTGAAGTTACATTATTGGTGGCCAGTCATGAAGTTGGATGTGGCGCACTATGTGGAGCGGTGTACGACTTGCTCACAAGTAAAGGCTCAACATCAACTACCTTATGGCAATTTACAACCCTTGGAAATTCCCGAGTGGAAGTGGGAGAAAATCACTATGGATTTTGTGACTAAGTTGCCGAAGACCTTGAAAGGTCACGACACCATTTGGGTAATAGTGGACCGGTTGACGAAGAGTGCACATTTCTTGGCGATGCAGGAAACCTTGCCGATGGACAAATTGGCAAAGCTCTACATTGATGAAGTGGTTTCGAGGCACGGAGTAACCGTGTCCATAGTCTCCGATCGGGATAGTCGGTTCACATCGAGGTTTTGGCAAGCACTACAAGAGGAACTTGGTACGAGGGTGAACTTGAGCACGTCGTATCACCCACAAACGGATGGACAAAGCGAAAGGACTATTCAAACCTTGGAGGACATGTTGAGGGCTTGTGTAATTGATTTTGGGGGCAATTGGGACACTCACCTACCGTTGGTAGAGTTTGCTTACAACAATAGTTATCACTCGAGCTTAAAGGCGGCACCATTTGAAGCTTTGTATGGGAGAAAGTGTAGGACACCCGCGTGTTGGTTAGAGGCGGGAGAAAAACAATTTGCCGGACCGGAAATTGTGCAAGAAATGGCCGACAAAGTCAAAATCATTAGAGAACGTTTGAAAGCGGCCCAAGACCGACAAAAGAGCTACGCCGACAAGAAAAGGAAACCGGTAGAGTTCCAAGTGGGAGAACGGGTGATGTTAAAGGTATCTCCTTGGAAGGGATTAATTCGTTTCGGGAAGCGAGGGAAGTTGAGTCCCCATTTCCTTGGACCCTTCACCATTTTGGAACGCGTGGGTTCACAAGCTTACAAGTTGGACTTACCACCGGAAATGGACGGAATCCATCCGACATTCCATGTATGTTATTTTCGGAAGTGTCTAGCGGAGGAAGAAAGTGTAATACCCTTGTCGGAAATTCGGGTAGAGAACAACCGTTGTATCGAGGAACCCGAAGCTATTTTGGATAGAGCGACTACGAAACTTCAACACAAGGATGTGGTTAAGGTCAAAGTGCAATGGAAGCACCACCGGGCGCCAACGTAACTTGGGAATCGGAGGAAGACATGAGGCGCCGATACCCTCATTTGTTTGGTTAGTCTAAGATTTCGAGGACGAAATCTTCTCCAAGTTGGGGAGGATTCTAACACCCCAAAATTTTGTGAATAAGATAGCCAATAAAGTCAGTTTGTTGGGTGTGGAATTCTAGAAGAAAGGATGTAGAAATCGGGTTTGGCGGACGTCCGTGGCGTGTGGACATCCGCGGGTCATCCGCGGAAGCAACATAAGTTCGGCCGAGTTTTGGGTTTTTGGGGACGAACGTCCACATGGAACTTGCCGGACGTCCGCGACGCGCCCGACGAACTTTTAACCTATTTCTCCTAAATTTCACTCTTCTCTCTCTCACTTTACCAAATTTGGTCTCACCCTCTTCCTCTCCATTTTGGGACGATTTTGGCTCTCCATAGCTTGGTAAGTTCCTCCTCTCATCATCTCTCCTTATTTATGATATCATCTACCACATTTATGTGAAAACCTCCTCCATCTCTAGGTTGTTAAGTGGTGGTTTCACTCAAGTGCTCAAGAAATCCTCTCTTCCACCTCCTAGGGTTTGGGTTTCCTATAAAACCCTCTAAGGTGAGTTATCTCCAACCTCAACTCGTATATACATGCCATTATAAATGATTCTAACTTACTTATGCTTACTACTTCTCATATCTGTGACTTTACTTTTGACCTAAAAGAGATTTGATGACTTTAAAGCTTTTTTGTGTAAAATGATTAGAAAACTTGAAGTATGTAGTTCTTCTTGGTTTGTTTATGATTTCTCACCTCCATTTTATATTATGGGTTGATGAAACGATTTTGACCATTTTAGGTCAAAATCTAAGGTTTTGATAAATTGGGGATTTTAAGGAAAATGTTAAATAAAAGGATATTTGGTGTTGGATTATGGGTTAAATGTTTACTTGGAAATATCATGATACTCCAATGTTTATTATTGTGACTCGATGAATCGTCCCCACATTCGATAAGAGTTTATTATTATCTATATTTATAAAGTTGTGATTGGTGATATGGTATTGTTTTATTTGAGAGCCGGGACTTGTAGTTTGAGTGTAATGGATCCATAGGCACTAGAGTCATAGCACGGAATAGGCATCGGGATCCATGATAAGTAAGATGTGGGCCTATATGGTCGGGCATCGTCTCATGGGCAGTAAGGTGTAATTCCTAAGTGCTTGGTTGTGGATTTAAAGTGACCCAATGTATAGACCTGGAGTGGTTGAAATTGGGGGCTCACAAGTTATAGACTCCTCGGGGTTGCGCTTGGTTCCGTATTGTCGTTGACATGTAATTATTGCCACTAACGGATATGTGATTTACCTTGCCTCATGTAATTGTTGTTATGTATCAAGTTTCCATCAACAGTTGGAGCATTTGGATATCAAGCGGCCTCCATCTTGGGTTTAATATGTTATCATTGTACCTTGAATTATTTTTCATTATAATAATTTGTTAGTTTCCACTCCTCTCATAAATAGACTAACACTTCTTATCTTGGGTACATGCATAGGGTCTTCAAGCGGTGGGGCTCCTCGGGTTTGAGCGAAGAGTCTTGAATGGATGAATAGCATTTTTGGGAGTATTTGGAGGCGTACTTGATAGAATATAAACGATGATTCTTTTGGTAACAATTTAGACAACACCCAAATGTAATCTAAGAATTGTTAATTTAGATTACTAGGTTGTTGAACCGTTGATTGCTCATTCCTTAAGTTTGTATACGCCATACTTTATTACCCCCATTCCTTGGGCGGCTTGTTAAATTGTTAGGAGTAAAGAAAATTCCGGAAGTTGCCAGTTTACATTGTATCAGTTTTTAGGGTGTTACACACCCTGAAGTTTTGAAGACACTACCCCCTTTCCCGATGCACCTACAATGGCAGCCTGCCGATAGGCATCCTACTCATTCCGAGTAGGCCAGGTTCATTCTTATCATCCCTTTTTATTTTATGTCTTAAAATTCCAGTCTAGTAGTAGCTTTAATTATTGAGTCTGTGAATTCTTTTGTTGCTATATGTGGAAAGTTTTGTTTCTCACAATTTTCATGCAATCTTGCACTCCATGCACACGTATCACATGCCAAATTGTTTCTCCTTTAATTTAGTTGTTCCATAGCCTCAATAATTTCTTTGGCTTCTCACTTTATTTCTTTTAGCACATCACTAGAACTAGCCTTGGAACTCTCCGTTTTCACCAATTTTTGATGGAAATAGATTTTTGCGCACACCATACACCGATACCACAAATCTTACCAAAAGTTGGTTTGATTCTTTCAATGTTCAATGAGGACATTGAACCCTTCAAAGTTTTGGGGAGGAGATATGGTTATTATTCATACCATATCATTTTGCACATATCTCCATGCATACCCACATACACACACAAAATTCAAAAATGCACAAAACGTGAAAACACATACACACTCAAAAAGGGCAAAGCTCTACAAATGTTTTCCATGCATACAAGTCAAGTGTCAAAGACACTTAAGGGACCAATGTGTCCAAATGCAATTCCTCAAAATGAAAAGATGGCAAATATTGCCATATGTAGAAAGTGGTACAAAGGCAATTGCCAAACCATTCAATCCATGTGCAAATTTTTTTTCCAATTAGGCAATTAGTTGTTTGGCTAGCTTATGGTTGATGTGTTTCAAAGAATGAGTTGAGGAACATCGGATTATGAAGGGCTATTTTTTCTCAACTAGGCAAAAGTTAGTAGCAATTTCGTCATGTTGATACAAAGGCATGCATGTTGGATTCTTGAAAATTTCATAGAATTTTTACTTTCCATTTTGAAACAACATTGTTTTGCTCAAAAATTGTGTTTTTAATAAAGTTGCTTGAGGACAAGCAACCATTCGAATTTGCGGTTGTGATAGGGTTATTTATTTAACCCTATTTTAGCCATATAATTCCAATTTTTGAGCCATTTTGTTATCCCATTGAGTCAATTTTAATTAATTTTAGTAGCATTTACGTAAAATAAACAATTTATGTACTTGGGTATTAAGTTGGCCAAAAACAAATAAAATCGCATGAAAATCGTCCAAAAACGCTTATTATGTACTTTATGTATTCTAGGTGTACAAAGACGGTCGTTTGGAGTTCTACATTAGTGAAAATTGCGGATAGCAACTTTTTGGAACGGAAACGAAGACTCCAACTTTTGAAGACCGGGCTTTATTTTTGTGGATCATCTCGAATTGGGCCGATTTTTATGAGCATTGGGCCGGCCGAACACCTCTCATTTGGGCCGAAGACTTGGATCAAGCAACACAAGATGTATGGGCTTTGGATTGCTTCTTTTGTGGACTTGAATTCTCGGCCCATGGATCTTTTGATCTATGGGTATGACCCATGGTCATTTCCCCTTCTCCAAGTATTTTGCATGCTATATATAGAACGCCATTGTAACCAAGAACAACACCAATTAATTCCTTAGTTTAGTTTGTAGTTGTAGTATTCTCAAAGTGAGCATAGAGCCGGTTCTCACAACCGAGTCTCTAGCTCACGGTTCGAACCATTCGGGTTCAACCCATAGTTAGGTTTCGTTACGTTATCGATACTTTCCGTTCGTTAACTTGTTAGTTACGTGTTTACTTATATTTCAATCTCATTTCGTCACCCTTAATCTTGTTACTAACCTCTCGTGTTTGTTTTCTTATAATCTTGTTACTATTGCTTACTTCCTTTAATTGCTTACGGTTTTGTTAACTTACCATCGATATTGTGTTGTTTCAAAGCTCACGATTTTAATTGTTACTTGCAATTGATTTTCTCTTCCCTTAAAACTCACGGTTTTAGTTTGTTAATTGTTACTAATCTCCATCTTTCACAACTCACGGTTTTAGCTATAACTCACGGTTTCCATATTTTTGGTGATAAAACAATTTCGTTACCATTATTAATCGGAAGTCCGACTAATACTTTCGGGTTCCCAATTCCATTGGTTCACGGTTAATTGTGTTTGACGCTCTTGTTAAGTTCCCAAGTATAAAACCTTTTTCTTAGTCACTTAAGTCTTGTTACTATAATCCAAGTTTTTATAATTAATTGTTCTAAGCAAGTGTTTTTAATTAAATCATCGTTAATTAAGCTTCAGGCTTTTTAAGTAACCAAATCCATAGCTTAACGTTTGGAATTTATTCCAAACGTAACCGGTGGTGGTTCACTTAAGGGTAATCCTTCCATTTTAAGTTTCACATTTAAAACAAGATTTTCCACAAAATTTTCAAGTTGTCGTTAACTTCTTATTAGATAAATCCATTGTTACTTGCTTAACAAGTTACGTATTTTTATTGTTGTTTATGTATTGTCCATTTCCATTATTTGCTTTCCAAATTTACACATCCTTTATATTAGAAACCGAACGATGATGGGCTAAATGTCCTAGTTTGGGGTATAAAGTGAAGTTGGGACCGAGACCGATAATTAAATAAAGAGGTGTATCGTACTGCATGATTGTCCAAAGTTATTTAAATCAATGTTATATTTTATGGTGAATCACAATTGACCAATTGACACCCGGTACGTTGTATCATAAAATAGTCGACACTTGAGATAACCAAGGAATGTCGTCTCATCTTTTTATCCAACTATTAATTTCATCCCAACGGATCTTTATACCATGTGCTTCTTTTTATAACTGATTTATGTCATTAGTTGTTAATCAGACCTCCAAAATATTGTTTTCAAATTCACCATCTGAAACTCCCTTTTACGAACTGGACTTTCAAAGAGAAACTTTTCCACGCTTCCCTGTGGGATCGATATTCGGTACTTAGTACCATTATTACTTGTTTGAGACGATAGTAGTTCGAGGTGTATACCTACGCTGAGTTCTATTTTAAATGAATCTCTGAACCGATTGCATAAATCTGTCAACAAATCCCCTCCACACACACACGCACACACACACACACACACACACACACACATATATATATAGGGGTTAAATCATGTGAGAACTACAAATATGTTATAAACCGTGAGAACCGATATAAAAAATATTTTTTTACATGAAATTTTTTCATCAAATGCTAGGATTTATTATATTCTACTTCAAATATATGTGTTTCATAATATGATAGTTTCACATGGATTTGTTTCACCATATGAATATTTTTTACGAGTATTTTTCATTTCACTAGGTGAAACAAAATTCGTTTTTCACATGTAAACTTATCATATGGTGAACACGAACATATGTGTAACAATATCTTAAATCATAGGTTTTGATGAAAAAAAATCATGTAAACAAAAATTTTTACATTGGTTCTCACGGGTTTATAACCTATTTGTGGTTTTCATTTGATTATCGTCCTATATATATATATATATATATATATATAGCTTTGAATGAAGTAGATATTTCCATGTTTTGGTGTTTGGATTTTATCCTATGTATGTTTCATGTGAGTTATTGGGTTTAGTTCCATGTTTTCGGAGTGTTTCTATTTAAGTGTTTTATCACGAAAATGGGATTCTTAGAAAGACATAACTATTTGTTCTAAATATTTTGCATAGTGACAAATGTGATTTAAATAATATTCTTTCCATTTTAAATGATAATATGTAGTGATGAAAACTCATAAACTCATTAGGCAGACGTTAAGCCTAACTTTATTTTTTATTTTTCGGCATGTGCATCAGGTCTTTGTTGGGGAAGTGTTACTAGCGACACTGTGAAAAGATGAGTGCCATGAGAAGAGAGTAACTAGTGGATGAAGTCAATAGCACTTTGGGAATAGCATCTTGCATGGGTTTAGTAACACCCGACCTTATTTAGTCTTTGTATAAGACTCAAGTTAATAATTGTTTAGGTTAAACTTAGAATTTAAATTGAGGTATTTCCAAGTATTAATTTGTAGATAGGGTTTTATACTTTATTTGATGTAATATCGAAAATTTTAATTTAGTTGTTCTTTCTAAATTTGAGGGTGTTGTGTCATTTCCCTCCATTTCTTAAGCACTAAAGCTCACTAGGCGGCTCTCTAACGGTAATGTATTTGTGGTGTATGTGCAACTGTCAGAATTTCATAATATTTCAGGTCAAATATTCTATTTTGGTTCAAAATATGTAACAAAGTCTTTAGTTTTTGGCTTATCTACACTAACTGAAAGAGGCTCCAAGTTCCAATCCACTCTTTTGTATATAAGGACCAATACCACTTTATCAACAGATCCTCGATTTGTTCAAGTGGATTCTAGTTTATTCATGTCCAAGAACAACAGTTGAAGCTCAGATATGAAAATCTTTGTGTGGACCACTTCTTTGACCTAATATAATGTAAAAGTAATAAATCTATGTGATGGGATGCTTTTTAGAATGAAAATGGTGTTTTCATTTTATTGTTGATGAGAACTGATGTGTATGCTTAACTATAGCCATGTATTATGGTGAAATCGTCTTACAAGTAACAACAGTGATACATTACAAACAACTATTGTAGTGGTTCAATGCAAGAGAAAACTCGTTATGAACATTAATCATATCAAACCCCAAACTATTTTCACACTCAAATCCATGACTCCCTGTTACACAAATGGTCATGACCCTTAACCAAACCAAACAAAATCCAAAACATGTATTAGAACAGATGCATCAATATAACCCGATGTTGTTTTCACACTTAATTCAAGTTAACAAATGGTCATGATCATTAAGCAAAACACACAAAATCCACTCTTATCAACAAATGTCGCAAAATCATCCAAAAATGCAAAACTCAAATGCAAACCAACAAATAAAGCAAACCAAACATAAATGCATTTTAGAGTTATTCCTTCTATTTTTCATATTTATTTTACCACTTTCTTACCCATTTTCCATTTCCCTCCTTCATTTTTTCTAATATGTTCCAACGCGGTGATGAAATCCCAAGGATACAAAAGTCAGTTTTCTAACTTATTGTGCAACAAATGGCCACTTTGGTCACCGCAATAAAGACGTTGAGATGGATCATTTTGGATAAGCCTTGAACATTTGTGGAAATGTGATGTTTGAAGCAAAGAAAAGAGAATACTCAAATTTTAGATAAATAATATAGGAAGAAGAAAATTGGAAAAGTGAAGACAAGCCTTAATACTCCATAAAAAAGAAGCTTTTAAAAATTTGTCACATCACACATTTTCTCTTCATAATCACTATAAAAGAAGGCTTTGGGGTGTCATTTGAGAATCATCACTTCCGGTAGGTAAACTCGGATATGGAGCTTATGCATTTACTTCCCAATCTCTTTTTAAGTTCTTAGTTTTAGTTCCATTTAATTTCCTTATATTTCCATTTCTTGTAACGGCCTCACCACTATGGTGACCCAAGTGGTGACAACTTCTTAATTTCGTTTACGCAAGTAATGTTTATGTATTTTTATTCTTCTAACATGTCTTTTACTTCCATTATGATCTAAACACTCTTTTGGGTGTGGGTGTGAGGCAAATCTAAGACTCGTAGGCAACACTTGGGTGTTGCTATTATTGCTAACTATTAGACTTGGTCACTTGAGTCAGGACTTTAACTCAAACACGGAGAATCCGATCACTTGTAAGAGTTAATATCATATCTAAGACCAAGAGATAGGCAGATCTGAAAATACGGCTTGGGTGAAGCACAAAAATTTGAGTAAGCCTTTTATAACCACGTAGAGATATAGGACTTTGCATGATTTAAACCAAGGTTCAAATGTCGGTCGATGTAGGTGTCATGGAAAGATTTGAGCATTTATTTTCATAATGGTGGAGCTAAGATCCTTAGAGGTTTACTTAGTTAAATCGATATATCTTGAGTTGCCAATTGTGGTGAATATGTGGGAACAAGTGGCCACTCTATCTAGGAGTTAACTTTCAAGAGAAATGGGTCTTTATAGATGTTTTGTGCCATTTGTTTTTTTACCATAATGTTCCTAGAAATGTCTTAGATAAATCTTGCACCCATACCCTCTTCTTTTAACTATTTGTTCGTTTTAATCGTTATTTTGCGTACATCAACTCTCACAAATATTGATATTATTCTCAAAACTCAGAACTAGCACTAGAAGTTCATGAATATCTCTTATTCTTAGTTAACTAGTCCATTTGGAAATGATTTCGGTATTACCACGTTATTACTTAATAGCGATTATAGTGTATGGCTTGTGCACTTGCACTACCACTGCGACGACATAGATGGCCACTTTGTAGACCCATACGGTTTTCACTATCAACTTTTTGGCGTTGTTGTCGGGGACTGGGTACATCCTAAGATATTGATTTTCATTCGAGCTTGAGTTGCTTGTTTATTTGACAAAAAGCACTTTATGTGGTGTATGACACGACTACAATACGGTGAACTTTTACCTCTTGACCCCAAAATTGAAAGAACCGTAAAAAGACGTAGAAGAGGTAGAAGAAATAAGAAAACCTTGTTTTAAATCGAAGCATGGCTGACAATCGTGGAGGTCCGGAACAACCACCACCACCACCACCTCCGATAAATGAAAATGTGGTTAATATCATTGATAATAAATATAGAGAAATATGGGACTATGCAACACCCGAATTTGATCAGTTAAATTCATGGATTCTTAGACACAACATTATGACACAATATTTTGAACCTATGATGGTAATGTTTCAAATGATCCAAATAATAGGTCAATTTGGAGGATTACCATATGAAGATCTGCACTCTCATATAAAACATTTTTAGAAATGACGGATCATTTTCGTATTCCAGGAGTTACGGTAGAAGCCTTACAATTGAAACTTTTCTCTTATACATTAAGAGATATAGCTAAAGTCTGACTAAATTCTCAGCCACCTCATTCGATTAACACTTGGACGAGTTGAGCAAAAAAAAAATATCTAAAAAATAATTTCCTTCGACCAGGAATGTAAACTTTAGAAATGAATTTTTGTTGTTTCAACAAGGGAATGATGATAAGTTTTGGATGTTTATGATAGATTTAAGGAACTTATTCGAAAGTGTCGTTATCATAGAATCCCCTATTGCATCCAACTAGAAACATTTTATAATGATATCTCTAATTCCGCTAAAATCATATTCGATGCTACAGTCGATGGAGCTTTCACGTCTAAAACTTATAATGAAAGATATGACATTTTGGAAAGAGTTGCCAATAGTAACACTGATTGGTGGAATCCTCATGCTCTTGTTCCAAAAAAGTGCATTGATTTTCACCGCCTTAAATGCACAAATTGTATCTCTCATTAACGTGGTTAAAAATAATTTGAACATTAATGGAGAAAATAACCAAGTGCAAGCTATAATGTCTGATCCTCCCATAAATAAATTGTGTGTGTTTTGCGGTGAGGATCATGCTTCTAAATGTTGGCTTGGTCAACATCCGTGAACTATGTAGGGAACAACTTTAGGAATGGTCCTTTCTCTCTAACATACAACCCGAATTGGAGAAATCACCCAGTTCCTCATGGTTGGGAAATTAAGGACTTCAACCCCCTCGGGGTAAGTTAATTCTCAAACTAAATCCCTCGGGATTTCAGCAAGGTCCATCTCACGCGTATCAAGGTGGGCAATCCTCACAATCACAGAGACCTAGGGAACAAAATGCATGGGAAGGTAATTGTTCACTTGAATCTTTGCTTACAGGTTTTATAAACCAAACCAATGCAACCTTGAGGGGTGTTGAGACACAACTCGGCCAATTTGTCGTTGATTTACAGGGTAGACAATTAGGAACTTTGCCTAGTGACACCAAGACCTCTAACGGTATTCACAAGGAGCACGCTAAAACCATGACCTTAAGAAGTGGTAAAAATGGGGAAGAAACCATATTCAAACCTATACGATTTCCACTATAATTTTTTTAAGCATTTACTTCTCATTCTCTTCTTAAGTTCTTAGTTTTAGTTGCACTTAATTTTCTTGTATTCCGTTTCTTGTAATAGCCTCACCACTGTAGTGAGACAAGTGGTGCAACTTCATAATTTCATTTATGCAAGTAATGTTTATGTATTCTTCTTCTTCTTAAAGTTTAAAACAAGCGCTAGAAGATCATGAAGATCTCTGATTCTTAGTTGCCAAGTCCCTATGGAAACGATTTCGATACATTACCACTTTAGTACTTAATAGCGATCATAGTATCTAGTGTGCACTTGCACCGCCACCGCGGCAACACACGTGGCCAATTTGTGGACTTATATGATATTTGTTATCACCAACATATCCATCCATTCATTACCAAAAACAAGAAGTGGCCATTGAGTATAGTTACATAACCAAAAGTCCAAAACCACACATTATAACAAAAGTAAATATGTTTTAAAACTGAACACGCCATGACCAAATCCAAGCTTCATGCTACCATATCATCTATTCCTCTTTAGGTCCTTGAGTTGTGGTCTTTATTGTTACATTTGGCACATATATCAGTCTTTCCACACCTGGTTGACTCAACTCGTTAATTGTCTTTCCTTTTCGGGCCTTTCAACTTGGCGTGATGCTGATGTGCAGTAATTGTGGCATTACACTAAAACTTAGGCCATCAGACTTTCATATTTTAAATGATTAAGTATATGAACATTTTTCGAAGGAATAACTCTCAACACTTATAAATCGAAAGAAATATACCATATAAACTTTCCAATATGCTACACACAATTTATGTTCTTCTATTAAACCTCCCAATCGTAAAAGCAATCAAAGTGCAAAAAGAATACAAAAGGAACACTCTAACTTCAAAACTCTAACACTAATTCTGCCAATTGTTTTAACAAATTCTATTCCAATTTTGCCAACCAAATAGATGGTGAAATCTGACAACATTCAATTCAAGTTTATTTAAATTCAAATTTATTTGACATATTTCTTTCAAATCAAAAACATTATGCGAACCAAATTTCTTCTAAGTCACACTAATACAATATATCCCTCTTTCAAAATCACATAATACCATGAAACAGAATAAAAGAACGAAAAAGAATAAAATTAAACATAAACTATAATTAAATATCTAGTCTTTTAGACTGCGTTTGGTTCGTCGAATTCCGACGGAATCTGATGGAATTGGAATGGTCAATTCCATTGACGAAATTCCATCATGTTGTTTGGTTACCCATGGAATGGAATTGAATTCCAAACATTCCTTTAAACATGGATTTGATCATTCCTTCCTAAATGAGATGGAATTGAAATCCATTCCATCCAATTTTTTCAAAATGACAAAAATACCCTAGCCACTCATCTTCTTTATCTTCTTCTTTTCATCAGTTTGACTTTTTCCATCCAGTTTACACAAATCGACTTTTTTTTTCTTCATGGATCAGCTTCTTCACTTTCTTCTTTTCATCAGTTCTCGTCAGCTTCATTGTTAGGGTAAAATGTATGTTGAATAGAAGTTTAAGTGTAAATACCTGTAAAGGTATAAATAGTTTGCTAAACCTATTGAATTAGGTTAATCGTTCATTACTTCATATTGTAAAATTCTCTGAACGTGATTGAGCTTTGAATGAATATGAGATAGATGACATATTGAAATCAAACATTGTTGTTACTATTATTCATTGATTTGTTTGTATTTGCACTAATATGGGATCCACAATTGGTATCTGAGCAGACAAACATCGATTCAAGGTGATTCAAAGGTATCCTGGTAAGTTTTATCGACTGCCATATTTTTCTAGAATTCTCATTCTTGTGTTTCTAAAAAAAGCATGTGATTCTACTCATCAAATTCGTTTCCTGCAAGTATCATTAAGGTTTCTGGAAACTTTTAGAGCATAATTTGATCGTTTGAGTGATTTATTAAGCAAAATAGTGTTCTTAAGTTTTTGTTCTCTGTTCTTGAAAGTTTCAAAACTTTTGCATCAAAATCAAGTTATTTTGCTTAGAAATCGATTAGGGTTAGTGTGTTTTTGTGTTTTGGTTGTTTTCTCTCCTTTCAGGATCGAAATCGAGCAACCCTAGTCGATCCCTGATATGAATTTCTCAAACAACCGTCGTGTCTGGAAGTCTACAAGCTTTCCGGGTAAGTTTTTCTTTTCTCGACACTATCCGGACGAGGGTCTGTCCGGACGTTTTATCCGGGTACCCTTTGTATCCGGACGTATTTTATTCGGGTAGTTTAAAGTTCCCGGACCACTATCCGGTCATCGCTCCTATCCGGTAAGTTCCACTTCCCGGACATCCATCTGGACACTGCGTCTTCCCGGACTCCTACCCGGACACTGCTTCATCCGGTAAGTCTTCTTCCCGGATACTTTGGTTTTGTTTATTTGTTTCCGATAACTTGTCTATCCGGTAACTTTGTTTATCTGGTAACCTTAGTTTATTCGGTAAGTTATCTTTTATTCGGACACTTCACTCTACCCCGGATCCGGACACTTTCGATCCGGACACCACTATCCGGATTCCTATCCGGAACCTTTGCTATTTTAGTCAAACTTACCTGTTATCACCAGTCACTCCTAGATCTTGCGTTACGACACTCACTCTTAGTTCCTTGCGTTAATTTTTTACCTTGAATCGAATCTATACTGTCTGAAGATCACCTTAGTGCATTTCACTATGTCTCGCGACGCCCTTGCTATCGGTACCGACTCCAAGCCTCTGATTCTCTATCGAGGCGAATACACACAATGGCGAGACAGATTCCTGATTTTCATTGAGTCCAAGGACAACTACGAGTACATCTGGCAAGCACTCACCGAAGGTCCACAGGAGACTCCCATGCAAACTGTTCCAGCTTAAGCCGATGGTACCCAAGAACAACCAACAACTAAGACATATGCCCAAATGACCGACGAAGAGAAGAACATATTTAACGGGGAAAAGCATGCCAAGAGATATCTGGTTCAGAGTTTGCTGTAACACCCTAAAAATCAGGGCAAATTTAAACCTTAAATAAAAGGGCTTACACATCCAATATCCATACATAAACGTTCTATACGAGTGGAAATAGTAACAAGAGTCAATTTACATCAACTTGTCGCCACTATAAACTCTCCGCTCGTCCCATTACTTCCCTGAGTTCATACCTGATAAGAAAATGTTATTTGAAACGATTAGGCTAACGCCTAGTGAGAACATTCAGTTTCAAAATAATACTTTTAAATTAATGTAAACAAGGTTTGTCAAACTTGACTTACACTCGTTCGTACCGTGCTCGTATTTGTCTCATAATAACAGAATCATACTCAATCCCACGAGTATAACTACCATTCATAAAGTCATATCACCATATTCAATAGTCTACTACGAATCATCACGGATTCTAGTTTATCGATCAATCCTACAGACTTACATTAAAACATCATACCTTCTTCTTGAAATGGATACAGAAATAGCACTTATATATTGCCTATTTTTAATCCGCCGAAAACACATGAAAACAACACTTACTCTTCGTCTAATTCATATTTCTACATCTCGAATACGAATAACAACTCTACTTTGTCTATTCAATCAATCAACCTGAATAGTAGTTATGCTTTTGCCTATTCAACCGTTCCTATATGAATAGTAATTCTATATTACCTATTCAATCATTCAACATAAATAGCAATTCTACTTTGCCTATTCATTGCATTCCTAGTTAACGGGAATATGACTAACTCTAAGTCAGTCATGATATCATGTTCCAGAGCCGCACTACGAATCTCCACGGATTCTAGATTAATGTTCATATCATATTCCAGAGCCGCACTACGAATCTCCATGGATTGTAGATTAATGCTCATATAATATTCCAGAGCCGCACTACGAATCTCCATGGATTCTAGATTAATGCTCATATCATATTCCAGAGCTGCACTACGAATCTCCATGGTTTCTAGATTAATGCTCATATAATATTCCAGAGCCGCACTACGAATCTCCATGGATTCTAGATTAATGCTCATATAATATTCCAGAGCCGCACTACGAATCTCTATGGATTCTAGATTAATGCTCATATCCAAGAAATCGCAATTACACATGCCCACTTCTTGGAAAGGAAGTAGAGATTACAATTACACATGCCAATCTCTCCTCTTCCTTAGAAATCGGGAATAACGATTAATCCACACGCCTATTCCACGATTTCTCACACATACTGGAATTACGATTAATCCACACGCTCATTCCATGTGTTCATAACAACTAGTGCCTATGGATCCATTACACTAAACCGTACTCGTGCAGGTTATTACTTAATATAGATTCCTCATAGCATTCAGTATGAGCAAATCATATTTATACCACATAGATTCCTCATATCATTTAGTATGAGCAAATCTCATTTATAAATCTCTCATATCATTCAGTATAAGCAAATCACATTTAATATGTCAATTTCTTATAACATAAGTCTAACCATCAATATCACCACTCACGATCCTTGATATAAATATTATTGTAACCCACTTGCCCATTAAATCCAATAGTTAAAACTCGTATAATCGTCCATCCGAAATTCATTTAAAACATTTTATTATAAAAATGCACCTTACCATAATTTAAAACATTATAAAAAGGGTAAGGTAAGAATGAACTCACCTAATAGTAGTCGCGTCACTCTTACTTTATTTTCTTAAAGTCGTATGAATTTCCATCACCAACTTCACAGAGATCTGAAATACCCATATACACATTGTACTGGTATTAATCTACTGCACATGACCTTTTAAAGACTAAGAATCCTAATTATCCAAAATTCACCACTCTTATCGCAACCAACTAGCTGCGATAACCCTTGTCGCAACTTTCCACTTGCGACACAGTACTTTATCGCAACCCACTATTGCGATATCCCATCTTATCGCAACCAACTGTTGCGATACATAACTTGTCGCAACCAACTGTTGCGATACCATCGAGCTTGTCGCAACCCAAGGTTGCGACATTCATAACTATCGCAAACACCATAACTATCGCAACGCACTACTGCGATATTCATAACTGTCTCAACCAACTGAAATCATACTTAGCCCATAAATCTATAATTTTTAAACCATGAATGATTCGGTAATTATGCAGATATGATTAAGACTACTATCAGAACATAATCATCAGCCCAGATTTCTCAAAATCTTCAAAACATCAAAACCCATTTCTAAATCCAAAGAAAACTTAATACACCTAAAGAGAGAAATTTAAATAGAAACATACCTTTGATTCTCGCAGGTTTCTCTTCAAATTTCCAGCTAAATATTTCTGTTTTCTTCTTCTTCTTTGTTTCTCTTCCTTGACTCTCTCTTTCTCTTTGTCGTACACCACACCACACACACACACTTTAAGATTGTAAATGTCTAATGGTGAGACACCTCATCCCCTTTAATCAAATGGGGCGGTGGAGGTGTAAGTGGTTTCACCACTTAACCAAACTACCCCTTCAACTTTTGTCACTTGGCAAAATTTAACCTTTAACTTATAAATTAAAATTAAAGTTTACCCCTTAACTCATAACTCCGTAAAACAAATAACGACTTAATCGGGGATAAACTCTAAAATTAATCTATTACATAATAAATCATGACTTATCAAATAATTATACTCAAATTATTTAATACACCCAACCTAATCCTTTATAAAAATCGAGATGTTACAATACTCCCCAACTTGAAAATGATTTCGTCCTCGAAATCAGAGCTAGGTAAACAAATGAGGATTTCTAATTTTCATATCCTCTTCCGACTCTAAAGTCATATTAGCACCTCATTGATACAATACCACATCCTTATGTCGCAACTTCTTAACTGATCATTCTATAATCCCTTACGGTTCCTCCAAGCAACTACTCTTATCATCCACTCTCACTTCAGTAAATGAATCACATCATACCAACATAAAATATGTTATATATTTCTTCGATTTCTAATCTGACACACTTAATCATAGTTAAAAGTCCAGGAAGAACAAGGACTCAACTTTCACATTTTCTGGATCTTATATCCTTCAACATTACTCGCTCCCCAACTTGAAAATGACCTAAATTCTATCGGTCTCCTTTGGTTAAAAGTCCAAATCCCACTACCGGGCAAGGTTATTCATAAGTGTGCCGTTGAAGCTCTAACACCACTATAAAAGCTCAACTATAACATGATACTAAGAGGCCTTCTTGGATCATCCATACTCTTTTGGGTCATAGTTCGCACCTCATCAATCCCACTTGTCTAATCTCTGTTTTTCATCCGCAATTGAATTAAGACATGGTTACTAGGAGATAACTAGTCTAGAATCGGGTTGGGTCATCATCACCATTTAAATTAATCTTATGCCTTAAATTAATAATGTGATTCGACTACCCACATTATCTTCCACTTGTTACTGGTTCATTACCATGAACACATCAGAATACTAGAAAAT
This sequence comes from Saussurea involucrata, assembly GCA_033807775.1. Classification (NCBI taxonomy): domain Eukaryota; kingdom Viridiplantae; phylum Streptophyta; class Magnoliopsida; order Asterales; family Asteraceae; genus Saussurea; species Saussurea involucrata. The sequence continues at coordinate 53,403,876 of CM066325.1, forward strand.
TCCGTCTGAGGAATTCAACTTAGTAATCGAGGGACACAAATTCGTCATGCAATAATTAAAACTCTATTATGTGCATAACATCGTCATCTCCCGGTTTATATCTTATCTGTTTACAGTTCCGTTCTTCCCTTTTTCCATAAAATTTGTTCATTGCTACTTTTCCTTTCCTCTTTACGTCTTTGCATCAATATTTCCCTTTCCGTCACCTTTTCTCTTTTCGAACTTTCTTGTATACTTTTAAATCATCTACTGTCCTTTGGATCTTAGATTCCAGAAACCATTATTGTCAAAAAAATAGTCTTACCAATTGTACACGTTCAACTAACTAAATGAAATAAGTGGATAATGGTTAAGTTATCCCACTTTCACTCAAAATCTCCAAAGGTTGTAAACTTTCATTTGTTAGATCGACTTACAAAGTATCTTCCAAAAATAGTAACTGGTATAGCTAACTTTTTAACAAAAGATTGTAGTACAAAAGACAAGTTAGTACTACCATTACATAGTATACATATACTTATGTCTAGAACTAATAAAGAACGCATCAAAATACAGTCGACGATTCCTCAGTTTCGTCCGCCATCACATAAAACGTTCAACCGTTGTTTTTGGAGAATTGGATTTCCTTTCTTAGTTTCCACTATTCTTCAGTTTCGGACAGTCCCTTCGGTAATGACCAGGCCTCTTGCATTCATAGCAAGTTGTCCCTTGAATATGGCAGTTTTTAATCTTGTGGCCAGCTTCTTCGCACTTGAAACATTTAATATACAAATTGGTTTCTCGACAGGATTCAATACAACAATTCTTAGCAAAAGTTTCCGGCTTCTGGCAAGGTTCTGGTCTATCCTCCCGCTTTCTTTTCTCTCCCACTTGAGTTATTTCAACTCTATTTCCAGCATAAACTTCTTCTATTCTATCATCAGTAATCGACAATTAACAGGTGGAATTACAACACCGGTACTCACCTCTGGTCTTTGTAACTCATCGATACGATCATTCAACATTTTTGTAAACATCTCCTGTTGTTGAGTCAATGCAACATTCATGACCCGCATCACGTTTTCCATTATACGGGACTCCATATTAGATTCCGTCGTCACCGAATCAGAAATACTGACGTTAGATCGATGAGTTTGACTTCTTCTCCTCACGTGATAAGAAACCTTGATGGATTTTCATTAACTTCACCTCTTTCAGGTTGACCTTCCACAATTTCATTTGCCACACGACCCTCCAAAGAAGTAGAAGGCTTAATTGGTGTATTAACCATCGTATTTTGATATAACACAAAGAAATAACCATAAGAAATGGTTACACATAACTAGATATACGAAACGTACTTTACCGTTCATTAGTCACTGTAACAATTTAGAAACAAGTATGCTTGTGTAGTAATATATATTCATAATAACAGTAGCTAATTGAAATTGTGAATATATTATACATGAGAATCCTCGTTGTCATCGCTACAGTACTAATTTCACGTATTTCCGTCGACTCTAAGACTATCCCGTCTTAATACTTCTACCCATATCTCACATATCATATCTTAATTCATCTCAGCTTAAGTCTAGGTATCTCACTTAGCATACCTAGTTCACTTAAACTAATGCTCTGATACCATCTTGTAACACCCTAAAAATCAGGGCAAATTTAAACCTGAAATAAAAGGGCTTACGCATCCAATATCCATACATAAACGTTCTATACGAGTGGAAATAGTAACAAGAGTCAATTTACATCAACTTGTCCCCACTATAAACTCTCCGCTCGTCCCATTACTTCCCTGAGTTCATACCTGATAAGAAAATGTTTTTTGAAATGATTAGGCTAACGCCTAGTGAGAACATTCAGTTTCAAAATAATACTTTTAAATTAATGTAAACAAGGTTTGTCAAACATGACTTACACTCGTTCGTACCGTGCTCGTATTCGTCTCATAATAACAGAATCATACTCAATCCCACGAATATAACTACCATTCATAAAGTCATATCACCATATTCAATAGTCTACTACGAATCATCACGGATTCTAGTTTATCGATCAATCCTACAGACTTACATTAAATTATCATACCTTCTTCTTGAAATGGATACAGAAATAACACTTATATATTGCTTATTTTTAATCCGCCGAAAACACATGAAAACAACACTTACTCTTCGTCTAATTCATATTTCTACATCTCGAATACGAATAACAACTCTACTTTGTCTATTCAATCAATCAACCTGAATAGCAGTTATGCTTTTGCCTATTCAACCGTTCCTATATGAATAGTAATTCTATATTACCTATTCAATCATTCAACATAAATAGCAATTCTACTTTGCCTATTCCTTGCATTCCTAGTTAACGGGAATATGACTAACTCTAAGTCAGTCATGATATCATGTTCCAGAGCCGCACTACGAATCTCCACGGATTCTAGATTAATGCTCATATCATATTCCAGAGCCGCACTACGAATCTCCATGGATTCTAGATTAATGCTCATATAATATTCCAGAGCCGCACTACGAATCTCCATGGATTCTAGATTAATGCTCATATCATATTCCAGAGCCGCACTACGAATCTCCATGGTTTCTAGATTAATGCTCATATAATATTCCAGAGCCGCACTACGAATCTCCATGGATTCTAGATTAATGCTCATATAATATTCCAGAGCCGCACTACGAATCTCCATGGATTCTAGATTAATGCTCATATCCAAGAAATCGCAATTACACATGCCCACTTCTTGGAAAGGAAGTAGAGATTACAATTACACATGCCAATCTCTCCTCTTCCTTAGAAATCGGGAATAACGATTAATCCACACGCCTATTCCACGATTTCTCACACATACTGGAATTACGATTAATCCACACGCTCATTCCATGTGTTCATAACAACTAGTGCCTATGGATCCATTACACTAAACCGTACTCGTGCAGGTTATTACTTAATATAGATTCCTCATATCATTTAGTATGAGAAAATCTCATTTATAAATCTCTCATACCATTCAGTATAAGCAATTCACATTTAATATGTCAATTTCTTATAACATAAGTCTAACCATCAATATCACCACTCACGATCCTTGATATAAATATTATTGTAACCCACTTGCCCATTAAATCCAATAGTTAAAACTCGTATAATCGTCCATCCGAAATTCATTTAAAACATTTCATTATAAAAATGCACCTTACCATTATTTAAAACATTATAAAAAGGGTAAGGTAAGAATGAACTCACCTGATAGTAGTCGCGTCATTCTAACTTTATTTTCTTAAAGTCGTATGAATTTCCGTCACCAACTTCACAGAGATCTGAAATACCCATATACACATTGTAATGGTATTAATCTACTGCACAGGACCTTTTAAAGACTAAGAATCCTAATTATCCAAAATTCACCACTCTTATCGCAACCAACTAGCTGCGATAACCCTTGTCACAACTTTCTACTTGCGACACAGTACTTTATCGCAACCCACTATTGCGATATCCGATCTTATCGCAACCAACTGTTGCGATACATAACTTGTCGCAACCAACTGTTGCGATACCATCGAGCTTGTCGCAACCCAAGGTTGCGACATTCATAACTATCGCAAACATCATAACTATCGCAACGCACTGCTGTGATATTCATAACTGTCTCATCCAACTGAATTCATACTTAACCCAGAAATCTATAGTTTTTAAACCATGAATGATTCTGTAATTATGCAGATATGATTAAGACTACTATCAGAACATAATCATCAGCCCAGATTTCTCAAAATCTTCAAAACATCAAAACCCATTTCTAAATCCAAAGAAAACTTAATACACCTAAAGAGAGAAATTTAAATAGAAACATACCTTTGATTATCATAGGTTTCTCTTCAAATTTCCAGCTAAATATTTCTGTTTTCTTCTTTTTCTTTGTTTCTCTTCCTTGACTCTCTCTTTCTCTTTGTCGTACACCACACCACACACACACACACTTTAAGATGTTAAATGTCTAATGGTGAGACACCTCACCCCCTTTAATCAAATGGGGCGGTGGAGGTGTAAGTGGTTTCACCACTTAACCAAACTACCCCTTCAACTTTTGTCACTTGGCAAAATTTACCCTTTAACTTATAAATTAAAATTAAAGTTTACCCCTTAACTCATAACTCCGTAAAACAAATAACGACTTAATCGGGGATAAACTCTAAAATTAATCTATTACATAATAAATCATGACTTATCAAATAATTATACTCAAATTATTTAATACACCCAACGTAATCCTTTATAAAAATCGAGATGTTACATTTGCCAAATGAGATATACACGACAAATGATTGCTACAAAGACACCTCCAAAGGCATGTGGGATCAAGTTGCCAAGATGATGATCGGTAACAAAGTTGGGAATCAGCTGAAAGTGAACAGCTGCATCAATCGTTACGATGGTTTCAAGCAGCGGAAGGGTGAATCATTAACCGAGACATATGAACGCTTATGTCTATGGCTGAACGATCTTTAAAAGAACAAGATCACGCGATCCAACACTGAAAATGGCCTCAAGTTTCTGAACAACCTTCTGCCCGTGTGGAAAACCTTCGCATCTCACATCCGACACAACCACCTCATACAGAATGTTCCCATCAACGAGCTGTTCGAAATGCTCATGCAAGACGAGGATGAAGTTCTGGAGTTGATGGGCACTCAGAAGTCATCCAAGCATCAAGCTGATCCTCTCGCCCTTGTTTCTGATAAACGCGGTAAATCATCTAGCCGAAGCTCAAGAAGAACCTCAGTTTCTAGTGAGTCTGAACCTGAAGAAGAGGAACCCGAGGAAAGCGATTCCGATCCCGAGCTAACTGAGATTAAGAAATCCATGGCCTTCATCTCCAAATCCTTTCAGAAGAAGACATTCTTCAAGAAACCGTCTTCCAACAACCAGCGCTACTCAACCACTCCCAACAAGCGCCATGACTACAAGGAAAAGTATGAAGGAAAAAGAAGATCTGATGAAGGCAAGCAGTCAGATCACAAGGAAAAGTACGAGCGTAATCCTGAAGCAAAGAACAAAGACGAGACAGTCAAATGCTACAACTGTGGCAAACTGGGCCATTTTGCCAAAGACTGCCGAAATCCTGTCGTTCGCAACCCTGAATACTACAAGGCAAAGCTGCTCTTAGCTCAACAGAAAGAAGCTGGCAAAGCACTGTTAGTTGAGGATGACCACTGGCTGACTCGATCCGACGATGAAAGTGATACTGAAGATGCTGATGCTCATATGCGCTTCATGGGCAATCATACTCCTCCTTCAGCTCTCAGAGATTCTGTCAGGTATGTATTCCTACTCATCAAGCCTTAATGGATCAGATGCATTTACTTGTTCAACAAGTAGATTCCAGTAAAGCTACCACGAATGAGCAACTGCTTGAAATAAACTCTCTAAAAGAAAAGCTAGATGTTCAAACAAAGATCACCAAAAAGCTTAAGTTCGATAATTCTAACTTAAAAGAAAAGTGTGCAAATCTTTCGATAGCACCAAAGGACTTTCAGGCCAAAATATCTGATTTAAACGCAAAGCTTGATCACTGTGAGAATGAGAAAGCTGAGATTGTCTATCAATGCTCTTCTCTTCAAATACAAATCAAAGAGCATGTTTCGAAAATAAAAGATCTTGAGCTTAAACTTTATAAACGAGGTCAGACCGATCAAACGATCCATCTGAACAAGCCTAAGGAATTCAGCTACTTTAACAAAGAATGGGGAATTGGGTACGACAACCCACATTATTTGAAAAAGATTTTGACAATGAGGCCTACTTTATACGAGTTTAATTTCTTCGGCCTCGAAAAAAGATATCCCCAATATAAAATCAAATGGACGGGACCACTCGATGAGAAGGAAGAGGAAACTGGGGAATATAAACGCAAGCATACAACTAAAATGCAATTACCTTTTGCGTACGAAGTACCTTTCGAATGACTACTTTGATGGTTACAAAATTGCAAAGCCCAAGGATTCCTCTAAAAAGGATGAGGCCCCAGCAACTGAAAATAAAACAAACACGGACGAGTTTAAACGCTATGTTCCCCCTCTTGTTTTGGAAATGAAAATAGTCGAGTTAGAGGAGTCACTTGAACAGGAAAGGATTAAATTTCAAGAGGAAAAACAAGAAATTTTACTTAAACTTGAGAATTTCAATTCCACAAAAACAGAATCTGTATCTAGTGAGGAAAAGGAAGCTCTTAAGGCAGAAATCAGCCGTCTCACATCCAAACTGTCTTCCTTGGAAACAGAAGTGATGCAAGAGCAAGTGAGTAAGGGGGAACTTCAAAAGAAGTTTGACCGACTTCAAAACAAGAAAGTCACTATGTCTGAACCTTCCTCCGACTCATCAGATACATCTTCTTGTAATACTTTGTTAGGCAAAATCTCTTCAAGAAAAGGAAAAGAGCCTCAAGTAATATGTTTGCCAAAGAATCTAAACTCTGATTTTCAAAAAGCTTCCGTAACCGATTCTTTGCAAAACACTGTTCCTAATTGTTCCTCACCTCCTTCATCTACTGATGTTCCATCCGAAAGTGAAATTGATTTTTAGCGTTCATGAATTCTAACATTTGTTCAGATGAGGAATTTTCAAAGTTTGAATTCGATAAACCTCTTCCAAGCCATACCGATTTTCTTTCAAAGATGGTTGATCGACCGGTCAAATTTCAAATGGGCGAATGTTCTACATCCGCACCTAAAACCAGATCTGTGAACGATGTTTCTAAAAACACATTCAAACACCAAAAACGTTCACAAAAACGGAAACAGACCGATCGACCACAAGATAGACATCCCTACTACTCAAGCTCTATTGACCATGACTTTAATGATTTTTTAGATAAAAATGGTCGGCCCAAGCAAGTCAAACAAAAGTGGGTAGCTAAAGGATCTAACGAGAGCAAGTCGAAGTCAAAGTCTTTTAATTCTGTTTTCAATTCTAGGAAAGACATTAATAATCGTGGTTTGAATGATTCGAATAATTTTGTTGAACAAAGTGTTAATTTTCCGTTAAGACTTTATTCAATGCAGCAATTGATTCAATTATCTCATGATTGTTTATGTTGTTCAAATTGTGGATTGAATGACTTTGTTGACAACCATTATGCATCTGATTGGTTTGGCACTTACCACGTATTTAATTCTCATCCTAAGCGTAAATCACGTAAACCTAAACGGACGCCCAATTCAAAATGGGTTCCCAAAACAGGTGTTACACCTAACCCTCCAGGACCCATTTTCAAATGGGTACCTAAAAATGCTTAAACTCGTTTTTGCAGAACGGTCATGTGTGGTACTTAGATTCAGGATGCTCCAAGCACATGACCGGAATAAGGGAGCTGCTCACGAACTTCACCGAGAAATACTGCGGCAACGGGAGATTTGGGAACGACGATAAAGCACCGATCATGGGTTACGACGACATCGTCCAAGAGAACATCACCATCAAGAAGGTGTCATATATCGCTGGATTGGGACATAATCTCTTTAGTATAGGTCAATTCTGCAACAAAGATCTAGAGGTCAACTTCAAGGCAAAGATGTGTAGCGTCCGCACTGAAGACGGAAAGGAGTTACTGGTTGGGACGCGCAAAACCAACCTCTACACCATCGACCTCTCCTCGTTGAAGACTGACGAGTCCGTCTGCTTGATGTCAAAGGCAAATTCTCAACAAACCTGGATTTGGCATCGACGGCTATCACACCTCAACTTCAAAAATATCAACAAGCTGGTGCTAGGCGGACACGTGAAAGGCATGCCCGAGCTCAAATTCGAGAAAGATCGTTTATGTGGAGCATGCGAGATGGGAAAGATGAAGCGAGCATCGCACAAGCCGAAGGCCGCTCCGAGCACGTCACGGTCCCTCGAACTCATTCACATGAATTTGTGTGGACCGATGCATGTTCAGAGCATCAACCACAAGAAGTACGTTCTGGTGATAGTCGACGACTACTCAAGGTACACATGGGTGAAATTTCTGCACTCCAAGGACGAGACTATGGAGATGATTATCACCCACCTAAAGACGATCCAGTTGAATCTTCAACATCTGGTCCAGACCATTCGAACGGACAATGGCACGAAATTCAAGAATCATACGGTGGATGACTACCTCACCTCGGTAGGGATCACCCACACGTTCTCCAATGCACGAACGCCTCAGCAGAACGGAGTCGTGGAAAGGCGTAACCGTACGTTGGTAGAAGCTGCTCGCACGATGCTATCCCAGTCAAAACTACTGCTGTTTTTATGGGCCAAAGCTGTTGCAATTGCCTGCTACACTCAGAACCGTTCAATCCTCAACAAGCGATTCAACAAGACGCCATACGAGATCATCAACAATATCATCCCCAACATCAAGTATTTCCACGCCTTTGGATGCAGATGCTATGTCATGAACGACAAGGATGACCTCGGGAAGTTCAGCCCAAAGGCAGATGAAGGAGTATTCATCGGATACTCATCCCAGGCTCAAGCGTATCGCGTTTACAACAAGCGCACCAAGACCGTCATCGAGAGCAAAAACGTGACTTTTGACGAAGCGGCTGATTGGCTTCTGAACAACTCAGTTCAGAACCCGCTATACTGACGTGTTAGCTTCTGACCAAAATCGTTCGGGATCTACACAAATACCAGTCGATCCAAATCACGCCTCCTCCTCAACATCACATCTTTCTGACTTGGATCTTCTGTTTGAACACTTCTATGATGAATTTTTTACTCAGTCTAACCCACATGTCAATGTAAATAACAGGATTGGAGCTGTGCAACTAAAAGATTCAGCGGACCTGACCGGTCCTCCGCCATCTACAAGCGCTCCAACGAATACGACTGACTCTCCCCAAACCTCAAGTGACACTACATCAAACACTGGAATCACACCGGAGAATGCCTTGCCTCTCCAGGAAGTTGCTGCTGAAGATTCGTCATCCACGACTCGCTCGGGGCAACCGTCTTCTTCCCCGGAGGTTGTCCAACCACCGACGAATCTGGCACCAGATTCTCCAGTTCGAATGCCATCATCACTTGAAGCTGTGCAAGACCTTCCCCTCGGCACTTATGTGGATCCAGATACATCCCACGCAACTGCTCAACCGCTTCCACACACCACCAAATGAACACGCACACATTCATTACACCAGATCACTGGCGACCCTTCTACACCAGTCCAGACAAGAGGTGCCTATACCAACTTTTGCCTCTTCTCCGGATTTCTCAGCCGAATCGAACCCACCACCGTCTCTGACGCACTCAGTGATCCAGACTGGTTGATCGCGATGCAAGAGGAACTCAACCAGTTCGAGAGCCTCCAGGTATGGAGACTTGTTCCACACCCGACGAACAAGACAGTGATCGGCACGAAATGGGTATTCAAGAACAAAACGGATGAAGATGGTATCGTCGTTCGCAACAAGGCGCGACTCGTGGCCAAGGGCTACCGTCAACAACAAGGCATCGACTACGACGAGACGTATGCCTTGGTTGCCCGCATCAAAGCAATACAGATGTTCCTCGCGTACGCCACCCATAAGAATTTCACGATCTTCCAGATGGATGTGAAGACCGCTTTTCTGAACGGCAAGCTAAAGGAAGAAGTCTACGTCTCGCAACCTGAAGGGTTCGTGGACGACTCGAAGCCTCACCATGTCTACATCTTAGACAAGGCCCTCTATGGCCTTAAGCAAGCTCCGCGAGCCTGGTACGACGCACTCTCTACTTTCTTTGTAAAGTCAGGATTTTCCAAAGGTAAGATACACACAACCCTATTTATTAAAAAGGAAAATAATGACATCATTTTAGTGCAACTGTACGTTGATGACATAATCTTTGGCTCAACAAACCATCAGTACTGTCATAACTTCTCAGTCCTCATGAGGAGACATTTTAAAATGAGTATGATGGGGTAAATGATTTTTTTCCTTGGTCTTCAAGTTAAACAACTATCGACCGGGATATTCATTAACCAGGCTAAGTACATCCGGGATATTCTTCCGAAATACCAGATGGAACAGTATGCGCCCATGAAGACTCCAATGTCTCCTGGTACGAGGTTACACGTCGATCCTAGCGGAAAGGATGTGGACACCAAGACCTACAGAGGAATGATTGGTTCTCTGATGTACTTGACGGCGAGTAGGCCTGACATTATGTTTTCGACCTTTTTGTGTGCGTGTTTTCAATCAAAACCAAAAGAGTCTCATTTAATAGCTGTTAAGCGTATATTTAGATAATTGAAAGGTACTGCTGATCTTGGCTTGTGGTACCCGAAAGAGACAGGTTTTGAGCTAACGGTCTACTCGGACGCTGACCACGCTGGTATCATGCTGGACCGGAAGAGCACGTCGGGTCATGTGTAGTTCCTAGGCGATAGTCTCATCAGTTGGGCATCCAAAAAACAACAATGTGTCTCCACATCTACAGCCGAGGCGGAGTACGTGGCTGCCGCAAGCTGCTGCTCTTAGGTCGTATGGATGTGCACCCAGCTTAAGGACTACGACTTCTCGTACTCGAAGGTGCCCATATACTGTGACTCGAAGAGCGCAATCGCGATATCCAGCAATCCGGTTCAACACACCAAGATGAAGCATATAGACGTTCGGTATCATTTTATGAAGGATCACGTCAAAAGAGGTACAGTTGAACTCTATTTTGTTAATACAGGACATCAGATAGCAGACCTATTCACAAAACCCTTGGACGAAAAATGTTTCAATTATCTGGTTTCTAAGCTCGGTATGCTCAATCTGAAGGTTTAACATGCCTATGCGCTCGATACAATTTCCATACACTAACGACGGACTGCCTCTTCATCATCCGGTGAGTTATCTCTGGATGGTCAAGTACACAATTCGTCGATTTTGTATTCTACTTGTATCGATCTCATCTCCAGTTAAACCTCTGTTTTAATTAGTTAGATTTCGTTTATGTGTTTCTATTTCTCTTGTGATTTACTGTACTGTTTTTTCGTTCTTTATGTCTTTGCATGCCGCACGTACATTTCACGAGTTTGTTCATGTGTTCAGGGGGAGCACAATCAAAAGCATGCGCCAAGTAAGTCAGTTCACGTTTTGAGGGGGAGTGTCACACACGTTGTTTCCTTTATATCAAAGTTTTTTTTGTGTGTCAACATATTTTAGTGTGCAAATCTGATCTTTTTCATATCATACTCTGCACAATTCGAGGGGAGCATTCTTTTTCAGCGAGCACATTCCGAGGGGGAAAAATTTTTTAGTGAGCACATATCGAGGGGGAGAATCTATTTTTTAAAATGCTTCACAAATGGTTTTGGGTGGACAATATGAATTTCATAAGCAAAGGGTCATTTTTTGAAAATTCATCAAAAGTTCCCGGATGAGGTATCCGGACACCTCACCCGGACAATCAAACAATCCAGACAAACTATCCGGACGGGGAGGTTTTCGGATGAAACATCCGGACAACCCATCCAGACACCTCTCTCGACCCTATTTATACCGGAATCCTCCTCATTTTCACACTTTTCCGGAAACTGTATCTCTCAAAACCCTATCTAAACCCCCCACTCGCACACAAATCATGATTTGCTCCCGATTCTCTCTCAACTTCAAGGTATGTGCGTCGAATCCTCATCCTTATTGCATATCGACCATAATCACACACCCTCACATATCCAATCGATCGATTTCGTGATTCACTCGGCCGAAACCCCTGTCGGTTCCCCTTCCGAGTAATTTCGGTCCATTTCTTGTTAATTTTCGTCGATTATTGCTCCTATGCACGTTAAATCACTTTTATTCACTTATCTACATCAACTAGTTGGTCGATTGTGTGTTTTGATTCGAACCGGATCTCGTCCGGATAGTATTGAACTATCCGGATAGTTCATGTTGTCCGGTAAGGATTCGTATCCGGTAACCCTAACTATCCGGTAAGTTCCTAGTGTCCGGTAATCGCTAATATCCGGTAAGTTCTATGTTCCGGTAAATTTGGTTGTATCTGGATACCTTATCTATCCGGTAACTTTTGTTATCCGGTGACCATTGTATCCGGACACCCCATTTTACCGGATACCCCTTTGTATCCAGACACCATAGCCTATCCGGTAACCATGCCCAATCCGGATATCTTGTCCTCACTGCCAATTTTTCAGACTTTCCGCGATTGAGCCATTTCGCGCCAAGGTACGTACAAACAAGTTGTTCATCATTGTTGTCTAACACTCTGTCTATCAGGTAATCCAATGGCTGACCAACAACCGATCCATGGCGATGCTCATCCCGAAGAGTTCATCAACGAGGAAGCCGATAATGCCCTCGTTCCTTCCGACAACATTCTGGAGATCGAAGGAAATAACCACCACCTCGACGTCACCGAGTTCCGACCTCAACATCGAATGGTGGTGGACATTCTGATGGGTCACCCACTCCACTACGCTCTAACGGCCACAACTGACGTCCCGGTCCTCTACCTCTGTCAAGTTTGGCAAACCATCCGTGTGGTCACCGATGACAACACCCAGAGGATCGAAGCAACTCTGGACCACTATCCGTTCGTCCTCACACCTGAATCCTTCCGCCAGCTACTTCAGCTTCCGGAACCAACTGCAAACGGACGAGTCGACTTTGATCCTTCAATCGACGACGACACACTTTGTGCCGACATCCGTGCTTTGGGGTACAACCACGATCTGAACCGTCCTTCAGCTTTCAACCGGAAGTACCTAGCTGCTATGTGGTACACTATGTTCACGATCATCAATCGATGTCTTTCTTCCAAATGGAAGGGTATCGACCAATGTGCAGCGGCAACTTTCTGCGACTTTTCCACGCTGTCGCCTATGATCGCCACGTCAACTTCGCAACCATTATCTGGCACGAACTGGTGAAAAACATCTGGGACAACGGCGGAACAAAGGAGCGCAGATTCATACCATTCATCCGCTTCTTTCAGCTAGCAATCAGACAACACATGGACGCAAATCCCGCCATTCCTCGACGACCAAACCACCCGGTATGTCCTCAATTTAGCTTACACTGCCTTGTCATACGTAATCATTCAAACACACAACCCATGCGTATTCCCGATGCCCTACTGGCCTACGTAAATCCGGCATCACCGAATGTGATAGTGTATAGGCAAGAATTAGGATTAGGTGCTCTGAAGGTCCAGCCAGAGCCAGAGGGACCTCCCACGGAGCTAGACCCGAGAGACGTGAGGGTCCTAGAATAAGATGAGGAAGAGTTCGGGTAGTTGCGGCTCCCGGACGGGGTGTGATGAGAGCAAATATTGGGAGGGGAATCAGAGCGGGCGGTGCTATGGATTTGCGTGCCGGTACAAGCCAATCATCCCGACGATCTACAAGCCAACCGTCCTGACCCTCAATAAGCCGACAACCCAATCCTTCACAAACTACCTCTACCACCCATACGACTCATTCTGCCGGACCGTCGACTATCCTACACTAGATCCCGGTTGTAAATGACCTTCTACTAGAACGAGACCCCAACACCGACACCAATGAACCTCAATCTCCAATCATCCAACATTCCCCTTCGGACTCTGAAAGCACCGACTCTGATACTGACCAAACCATACGCCTAACCAAAATACCCACCCGTATCGGACGTCGTCCACCAGTAATCGAGGAATCCCTTTCTACCTCACCAACACCCTCCAACACCTCTACCCCTGAGCCTAATACGGGAGTTATAAGGAGAGTAAAGGGAGAATTAGTTGAAAATTTGGAACATGTGAGAAGGAGAGAATGGAGATCGAAAAAGAATCATGAGAGATCTAGCTTACTAAATAGACAAGCGAATGAGCTAGCCCGAGCCCGTGTCAGCCAGGTAGCCACATCTGCTATCTCGTCTTATGTGTTGGGACGAGATATTGAAGAAGCCATCGTGGACCTAGAGACGCAATTGCACGCCTCCTAAGCCACTCAAGTGACTCTCAATAGTTGCTTGTTTCAACTTCTCACAGGGATATAGCACAAAATCTACCGATCTCTCACTCAGAGAGTGTCAGTATTAAAACAAGAGAACAACTGCCCCAGTTCTCGACTTCTTTCGACGCACAATGGAGTCTAGAGCCACTTGATGAAATATTTTCTTTTTCTAGGACACAACCGATTACATCTGCTACTATCGGTGATATAAGTGACCCGATCGGAACGTCTGTAGTAAGTCTGCCCTTGAGCGGATTACGAGGATAGGACGGAAATCTTACCACAGCTATCCCAACACCAACTGTGAACGTAGGTGGTACTATTGTTGATTCAACAGCAGTTACCTCAACAGACAATCTAAGTGATCCCGGTGTTACTTTACCCGAATTTGTTTCAAGGAAATACATGGACGGGCGCCTTAAAGGCTGTCCGAGACGACCTGTCTAAGGAGATCAAAGCAGGAATGGCCAACATCCGCAGCTTGTTGAAAGGCAAGGAGAAAGTGGTCGAAGCTGAACCTGCTACAACTGTTCCACCACCCCGGCTTACACCTACCCAAGTATCCTTCTCGGTGGACGAGCTCAAAACCATGCTCCTCGCCCAACTACTTCAACAATCCAACACAGATACATCGTCATAAGCCGATCTGCTATCGTTGCTCCGCACTCAGGTATCATCCCAACCTACTCAAGTCACTACCCAGCTCGACCATCTTGACTCGACCCTTCGAAACGTCCAAACCGCACTTGACACTCTATCCGAAAGGGTTACATCTCTGGAGAACACTTGTAAGAGTCAAGCTGGGGGACTCAAGCGCATGCACGATGACTGGGAAGATCCTGATCACTGTGAGGGGGAGAACAAGCGCCATCGTCTATCCGAGTCCGAGCCGATCAATATCGATAGTACCTCAGAGGTTCAACCAGAACCGTCTACCATGGCAACAACAGAAGATCAGCCACATAATCAGCTCAGTTTAGTCGACATGGTAGTCGATATGGAAATTTCAGACGAAGAAGATCCAACGGTTGAAAAGCCCGAAGGAGAAAAACAAAATCTGATCGAATACACAGCTATGGAACGACCAACACTTGAATTGATTGATCCAGAATCAGAAATTGACCCGAAAACCGAAAGTTTATGGCATGAAAATGCCTCAAACGCACTCAACTCCGAGGTTAACCTGATCTTCCCGACCGAAGCTGATGACGACATTGACTACGATCAATATCTTCTTCAACCCGTTCAGAGTACACCTTCTGCTATGCACACTCAGCCCGAGACTTCTGAATCTGCTCACCCGACATCTCCTCAATCCGAATCTGGTCCTGATAAACCAAAACAGCAGTGAAATGGGAGAAAATTATCATTCTGATTCCATATCTAGAAGACTCCCTAAAGAAGCTATTTGTTCACCGGCTAAGACCTCTCGACCCAACATTGTGCCTTGGATTATCAAAGTTCGATGACACCTACATAAAGCAATACTTGGAAGTTATGAAAAAGGTGTCAACCAGTCAATAACGTTAGGACTAAGCACAAGATAACAGAAATCACCAACATTCAGTTAGGCCGAATTCTGAAGATCTGGTATCCAGTTTTTACCGTCAAAAGGGAAGATGGGAAAGAATGGACATTCTCCGAAGCCGACTTCAAAAACCTACGATTGAGTGACTTCCATCCTATCGTCAAAGACCTGCGAACCAGAACTATCCGACCACTGCATGTCACCAAAGCCCTCGAAGTAGTAAAACGATTCCTGAAATTTACTATCACCATGTCAAACAAAACGGATTTTCAAATGGGAATCGAACACATGTCGAAGAGAATTAACTTGTTAAAACCCGATCAAAGAGCTCCAGAATTGAAGATGTATCCGCTCAACACAATGCTGTTCGAACCAGAGTTCAGAATAATCTACCTCAACGCCCAAGATGAAAAGAAGTTTCTCCGATTCAGCCAAGTAGACAGATTCTGTGATGGAACTTTGATGAAGGTCAGACAGTCACTGAAAGATATCATCGCCAAGGAAGAACTAATCCCGAAGACATTTCTGGGAAGTCTTAAAGAGCTTAATGCCTGAGAAGCCTTGGAGATTGTTGAAGACCGCCTGGAGTTCCACAAATCTGTCCGAAGCTTTGAGATACTTTTTGCCATCAGAAAGAGATATGTTCCAAACTGGCGCGACATTGAACTTCAATTCAAAGGGGGAGATTGTTAGGGTAAAATGTATGTTGAATAGAAGTTCAAGGGTGAAAAGTGTAAAATTCTCTAACATGATTGAGCTTTGAATGAATATGAGATAGATGACATATTGAAATCAAACATTGTTCTTACTATTATTCATTGATTTGTGTGTATTTGCACTAATTTGGGATCCACATTCTTCATCTTCTTCTTTTCATCAGCTTCTTCATCTTCTTCTTTTCATCAACTTCTTTCATCTTCTTCTTCTCTATGGATCAACTTCACACATCTTCTTCCTTCATTGGTTCACTTGTCTGTCAAACAAGAGAGGAAGGGGGTGCTGCGAAGAAGAAGAAGAAGGGAAAAGAGAAGAGGGGTGCTGCTACTGCGAAGAAGAAGAATAAGGGAAAAGAGATGAAGGGTGCTGCGAAGAAGAAGAAGGGAAAAGAGAAGAGGGGTGTGCTGCCATGGGGAAAAACGAAGGGAAGGGGGGGGGGGGTAGCAGGTAGGTCAAAAAAAAAATGGGGGAGGGGATGAGATAAGGAAAGTGGTTTAATTTTTTTCATTAATAAATCAATTTCCAAATTTGAAGATAAATGGATGGAAACAAATCAAACAATGGTAAATTACATATTTTCCCCATTAAATGTTATTATAATAAAAAAAATCAAAAAGGGTATTTTTTGTTATTTTTCATTATTCAATTTCAATTCATTTGTAAACTAAACAGACAGATTCTAATTCATTTGACAGATTACATTTCATTTCTGTCAACCAAACATTTGATCAAACCTGATAACATTTCATTTCAACTTCTTTCAAATTTCTATTCCTTTAATAGATTCCATTCATTCAGATATCATTCTACGAACCAAACACAATGTTAGACTTCACATTCTAAGTATATCACATAATTAATATGTTTACATACACATGACAACAATTCGTATACATAATAATTAATATATTTACATACATTCACATGAAAAGGTGGAGAATAGTAGCAGTGAGTATGATGGTAAATGCTTGAAAACCATATCCCAAGAGATTATTTGCATTTTGTCAAACCTTGAGTGGGACCCACTCCTCCCCACGCATGCTCCTCAAATCCCAATCCAACGGCGACTTTCCCCCACCGCAATGCGCGTAAAGTCTCTCATCCAACGGCCCTCCTTCACCTCCTCCAAAGCACACTCTCCAACAAACCCCTAAACTACCACAAAAATCAACCACACCCACTTCCACACCCTCCATTTCTAGATCTAAATTAAACTCTTCAAACATTCATTTCACCTCTCTTCCTCTCTAGCAAATCAAGATCTTTGCCACCATCTTTCATCTTTCTTTCATTTACAGGAATCTTGATCTTCTGGGTATGTATTAAAAATGTTTTCTTTACTGATTTTGTAGCTCAAATTCCATTTCTTGTTTTGATTTCTGGGAGTTTTGACCAACAATCGCTCTCCCTTTTTGCTTAAATTTGTTATATTTTTTCCTGTTTTTTATGTAACTTTTTTAGTTAATTGGATTTCTTTAGTAGATTTTGTTGTTGTAGAGATTTCTATATGTAATTTGGATACCTTAAATGATCTATTTCAGAGGGATTTTGTTATTTTCATGGTTTAGTGCTCAGATCTGTTGATTACAGTAGATTATTTGTAAATTTGGTTGAAATCCGTGAGTATTTGTGTACTCATGTAGTTAGATCTCATTTTCGTTAAAGTCATCCAGAAAAAAAGTTAATTAATCCAATTGGGGTGTTCTTGAATCTTTTTTAGGGGGTGTTTGCGATTGCTTATTTAAAATACTTATTATCGTATTTCGGTGTTGTACCGGTGATAAGCGGTTTTTAGTGTTTGGATGGTTAAAAAAGAAAACTGCTTACACTGGTTTGATACCGGTTATAATAGTTTTTGATAAGCCATTCCATTCTAACTTATTGACTTATTTGAAATATCAACGTTATAGTTATTTTACATGTATAAGCAATCCCAAATACTCTCTAAATAACTAACTTATTAGCTTATTACATTTTGGTACCACCATAAGCTAATCCAAACACTTTTTATAAAATTCCAGTTTGACATCACATAAGTTAATAAACACTTTTACATAAAAACATAAGTTGTTTTAAATAAGCAATACCAAACACCCCCTTAGATTTGGGGCTAAACTTATTAATCTCCTTCCCTGTAAATTCTGGATGTTTTAGGGGCATCCATGAAAATCAAGAGAAATTGCAAACTATGCAAGAAATGTTAATAAAAGTTATCAATTTTAGGCAAATTTGATTGACATAAGTGCAATGTTTATGGGCGATTTTGATTGATTTTGGTGTTTGCGAATTGGAATGAAGTGTTCTTGAGCTTGTAGTTAAACTAACTTGAGTTTTGATTATGTTGTTTCAGCTTAAGGTGTTGGGGAACCATCGTATGAGTTTGAATTTAAAGAACTAGATCAACATGCCTTGGACGGCTTTGGGTGTTAATTACTTCGGAAAGTGTGTGCGATTGGTGGAGTTCTTTCGCGTCATCCTGTAACTTGCTTTCGTCGGTGAGATGCATCTTTTTTGTTTATTACGGAATTTTGTTTGTTTGTCGAAAATGTATTTGTAATATTGGGCGATCAAGATAATACGGATATAAGAATCAACGCTTTTTTAATATAATTTCTGAATCTTTGGAGCAAGGAATGTTTGTAATATTGGGTACTCAAGATGATAATCTTCTTGTTCTTTTTAAGTGTGTGGCCTGAAAGTTTATGAAACATTTAAGAAACAACTAATGTTTATATAATGTGCTAATAGCGGGTTTTTGGTTTCTTTAATTTTGTGCAAACAGGGTATATCTCGTTTCGGTTTTTTAGTCGTCTAATCCGCTTTTCTTTCATACTAAATACTGGGTGGAGGGTTGAGAATGTTCATTGGTGTTGCACAAAAGAGAATTCGAGTTGTCAAAGAGGTTGGGAAGATTAAAATGAGTGTTGGGGTCATTGCCTACTACAATTTGATGCAAGTTTGCCAGGTAAATAAATCTTTATGTTATTTTTATACGGTGTTTATCTATACTGTATTATAAAACATTTGAGAAAAACTCTTAAAACAAATTTTTATGCATAAAGTATTGTTTATTGATTCTTAAAATCTAAGATTACAAATGCACAAAGTATTGTATTATAAGTTTTCTTGAAAGTTTACACACTATTCACGATGTTTTTGTTGTTAAACAAGTAATTCGATCGAAATCATAGATTATTAGGGTTATGGACATTTGGATTAATGGTTATTCATATACTGTTTTATATTACAGGCTGAATATTTCAGACAGTTGCTTAAGCCGATTACGTAGTCTGTTACAGTTACAACTTCGGGAAATAGGCAATTATTACGTTTGTTTCATTAGAAGACGGTAAAGATATTTGTCTGTTGGCTGCTGGTAACTACGATAAATTTGGAGCATAAATCGTACATGAAAATGGAAATAACATAGGGCATCATTTGCTCTTCTCATTTGCCTTTAGGATTCTTTCTTCTACTAAATTACACCCCGAAAAAAAGTGCTAGAAACCAATAATTTGTCAATCGAGAGTAAGTGTTTGCTTAACGGAACAAATGCAGAGTGACCAAAAACACTTATGCCAAAATACGGAACTCCCGCTTGCCGATCAAGTGGGTAATGGATACATTTTGAATCCACCAATTGCATCTCTTTTTGGTCAAAATGTCAATTTCCAGCCCTCGAAGATTTGCCCTAGAAATTTCATCATCTTTGATCGAACTGATAACCGTAGTCAGATTATGTACCACCCAGCCGTGGGCCCGGGTTTCGGCTACCCGGGTCTGAATTATATCAAAGATAGGATGGTTGTGCGAAATGACGAGAATGACCCTAGGGAAATGGAGTCTGTTATGAAAGAAGATTCAGCGGATATTGATTTATTGTTGAGTTTTGAAGAAGAAGATGAATATGAAGAGGAGGAGGAGGAGGAGGAAGAGGTTAGCACTGGACGGACTCATAGAAACGATGCAAGCGATACTGCGGATTCTTGTTCTTCGAGGCCGCTAAGAAAGAGTGGGCTGGGGGTAGTATCGTCATCTTGTTCAGGGAAGTCGAGTGAAAGAAAACGAGAGAAGATGAGGAAGATGGTGAATTCGCTGAGAGGGATAGTGCCGGGTGGAAACCGAATGAATACAGTTGGTGTTCTTGATGAAGCTGTGAAGTATCTAAAGTCTCTGAAAGTAGAACTGCAGAAAGTGGAGAATTGATACAAGTAAGTGAGAGGGATGTTATTTTCTCTCATCTTTTGGTTATTATGATGATGATGATGATGGTGTGGTGTTGTGTTGTTGCTGCTTATTTTGAATGGTTTCTTGTTGTTGTTGTTGTTGTTGTTAATTTGGGTAAAATAATGGTTTAATGGATGCTTAATTGTTGCTTTATGTCATGATCTTTGTGCTCCTCATGCATATTGATGGGAGTATTTTATTCAAGCTGTTTTATTACAAGTTTGGTAGGGTTGATGGTAGGTTTTAACCCCACAATGAAGCTATATGTAGAAATCATGTTACAAATGATTGTTTGCAATAGGAAAATTGACTCAAAATAGTCATTTTATTTTATAGCATCTCCAACAGGTTCTCTAAGATAGAGAAACTTATATTTTTGTTCTTATATTGTTCTGACAACTTTATGTTGTTCTTTAAAATAGAGAAAACTAGAGAAAGCTTTAAGTTTAGAGAATTCTCTAAAGTTGCTGGAAGGAGAAGAAATTACTTTTTTATTCATTTTATCAATAGGATTGACTTATTATTATTTTTTATAATTTAAAAAAAAATGCATTTGGATGATAAATTGAAGTAATATTTTAATAATATAATGAATGTTGAATTTTCTAAAATAGAGAATCTGTTGGAGGCTAAATGTAATTTATTTTAGAGATTTTGACTTTTAAATCCATATTTTAGAAAAATTATAGAGAATCTGTTGGAGATGCTCTTACCAACTTAAATTGGTTTTTTGGTCATTCCTCTCACTTTTACACAAATGTTACTACTTCTACAATATCCAGGTCCGTACGGGCTAAAATTAATTTTTTTTTACCCGGGTCCACTATTGCGGATATGAGTTCATTATTATTTTTAATCAAAAATTGGTTGGATTCGTTTCTTTTTGTCGTTTAGCTAGGTCCGCAAGTTACGGATCTGGATATTGCGAATGTAGTGAGATTTGGATCAATTCGGGAGAGAAATGATTAGAAGATCAATTTTAAACGTGTAAAATGGCTATTTGAATCGATTTCTCTTTGCAGTTTTATGGCTAGGAATCATGTTACACATGATTGTTTTGCAATATTATGGCTTTGAGGATATAAAGTTCATGAATATATACGCTTTGTGAGAATTATGTGATTGTAACTTATTAAACTGTTCCACTATATTTATATCCCTATTTCATCCTTAAAATGAGCAATCTCGTTAACTACAGGTTCATATTCTTTTTTCACTCACAAATGTATGCAAAACCAATGTTTTGCCTCATTAACCATGTTCTAAGAAGCTAAATGGACTTTTTAATTCTTAGGTGACGTTCTGTTCAAAAAACGAAAAGTGTCGGTATTGGAATATATAAAATAGATTGGAAGGGAATTTAATATGTGTTTGGTTGGTAGGAATTAAAATAAAATTTATTAAAAGAATTTGAATCTGTCTGTTTGGTCAATTGAATATAATGGTGGTGGTAGGGTGTAGGCAGTAGTAGTGGTAACGTAACGATCGTGGTGGGGTGAAGGCGATAGTGGTGGCGATGGTGATGGTGATGGTGGTGACAACCATTGTGGTGAAATGGAGTAACTATTTAATTTTTCAAAAAATTAAATTCGACATGTCCATACAGTTAGATACATCCCAAATACATGATAAAAATAGTCCAACACAAACTAAAACATTTCATTGATGAAATACAACAATCACAAACACATAAAATTGCTGTAAAAACCAACCCTGAACTACATAAAAAAGTTGTCCAATTTATAACACTAAAACACGAATGTCTATTGCGCATACTCATACTTGCAATCACCGTAGCCTGTAAAACAAACAATGATCGTTATTAATTTTATCAAATCATAAAAAACGGACTCAATCTTCTAGATTTTTTTGGCTTACTTGGGTCGATAACGGCAATGAGAGCGGATTTCTTGAAATCGCAATTCCAATAATTTCTTCCTTGTTTTTGGTAGTACAGATTCATGGCAACCGAAGCATGGTTCGAAAGCATTTGTGGATTGTAACAAGCCCCGCCCGGTTGTATCACGTTACAGTTCACAAAAGCGCAAGCAAAGTTGATGTTTTCTTCAAGTTCTTCATTTGTAGCCGATGGCTTCGCTACACACCAAGCTCCCTAAAACATCATCATTGTAAATATGTCAAAAATAGATAGCTTGTTGATTAATTTGTAGTTTTCTAGTTGGGTTTTTGCAATAATTCCAAGAAATCTTGATTTCAATAATTTTTTTATAATTTGTTGATTAATTATGCAAGACAAGTTCTTGGGTTCTTGTACCTGCCCAGATGCTTGTCCTTTTGTAAGGGTCATCATACCACCTGCAAAATTCGAATAAAAACATGACAATCCCCCGGATTTTACTCGAAAGATAACCGATTCAATTTCATTAATCAATCGGAAAATTGAAAATGTGGCTTCGAGAGAGTTGTATACTTAGATATCATCAAAATCGCAAGCGAATGATTTATCAACTCATTCAATAACAAATCTAGATTTACCAATCAAGTTATGAGCTTTTCGACTAAAGATTTTCGACCCAAACATTATCATTAGTATCTATAAATTACCATAGAAAACTTCATCAGCCAACTTCAAAATGAATAATCTAAAAACACAAAAGGTAGTTAATCTGCGATCATGCATCGGAGGACTCAATCCATCCGTAAAGATCGACAAATTAAGACCAAAAAAACCACAAACAATTGAAGTTTTTTAGCCAACTTTGATGCATAATCTAAAGCACAAATTGTGGTTAATTAATCTACAAATTGTGGATAAATTGAGTCAATGAATAGAAAGAAACGAAAAAGGGTACCTGAAAGGGTGAGGAAAAGAAGGGTAAAGATGAGGGGAGTTACGGTTGCCATGGCAGTTTAGTTTGTGAGATGGAAAGGAGGAAGAAAGGCAGTGGAAATGGAGGTTACGAGAATCAAAATGGGTGTGAGTGTGTGTGTGTGTGTGTGTGTGGGCTTTGGATTTTATAGGCCAAAATTATGTGAATAAAGGGTTTGATGTGTAATTAAATATCCAAATTGGTGAATTAAGGAGTATCATTTCGAATAAAAAGATGTGGTTTTAAAATTTGTTTTTTTCCTTGAAAACAAAAACAATCAAATTAAAAGTTACATTTTTTTAATTTATATTAAAAAATAACGTGCAGTGTCTTTTAATAATTAGTGGAATAAATAATTTAATAACAACAGACGAATTTTGATGATATCTTTTTTTTGTGAAATTTAAATTTAATTACTTTTAGGAATAATCTATTCTCCTTTATAAAAAGAATAAGAAAACCGTTTTTCAACAATTTCACTTTCTAAACGTTCAGTTGTTTTAGCCTGTTGTACAACTTTTATAGCATAGGATTGAATACGGTTATCAGTTATCCTCCGGTCTCTTCTCCACGACCTTTCCCCCACGTCTGCACCAATTTCTCACACTGATCCATCTTCCTCATTTATCTCCCTCTCAAATTTCATGCTCCATCTCTCAAATTTCATGCTCTCTCAAATCCCGCCTGCATCTTCTCTCTTTCTCGTCGTTCTCTCCATTGTTCACTCAATCGTTCTCTCCATCGTTCTCTCAAACCAGGTTAGGTTTTAAATCGTTCTCTCAAACCAGGTTAGGTTTTATTTGTATGATGTGCATAAAGGCCGGTGTGTGATGTGCATATGATTTAACAAGGGGTTTCTGGCTTTCCAGAGGCTAGAAGCTCTCTACATGATTTAACAAAGGGTTTTCATTTCCAAAAGTCAGGAAACCTGTTTTAGCGATGCAGGGTTTCTTTTCTTTTCATTTTCTAATATGAATTTGATGTTTGTTTTCTTTCTTTATCTGAAGAGTGTCTTTTTAGTTTTCTTTGAATTTTGAACTGAATTTTTGACAATTTCAATTGAGTAATTGCGACTCTGGACTCTGGATCATGCTTATTTGAAAAATGACTTGAAGAAATTAAAAAGGTTTGTTTAATGGCTTTGATTTGATTTATTAATTTAATCCATTTTCCCATTAGTTCTCTCTGATTGTGTTCTTACTTTGCTTGATGTGTGATGATGATGACATTTTTCAGTCCTCCATTCATAAAATGCTGTTAATGAGGCTGAATAATGGAGATGAAGGGAAAACATTGAAAATTTCTTTTGATCCCACAGGTTGTTGATTTGTCCACCATCCAACCTCTGTTTTTTTTAATTTACTAATTCTTGTCATGGCTTAAAAGTTGTGTGACATTTAAGTTATGGTTAAAGTCTCACCTACAGACCTGCAATTTAGAGATCAGAATTTGATTGTTTGAATTTGACAAGTAAATGAAAAGAAAAAGTGAGAATATATTCAAGTTTTGTGTAATATATGTTTTTACTATAGTTGCTAAATACCTACATTTTGATGCTATTTTTCTCGTGTGCAGTTGGTAGGAGTGTTCCCAGGAACTAACACCTGAAAAGCTAGGAAAGGTAATTTTGATTCATGCTAACAAGCTTAACAGATGCGTATTTAGAATCTGTATATACATATGGACATAATTCAAAAAGAAGTGTACGACAAGTATCAAATGTCTCTACAGGTGTTCTTTGCATTAGGTTATGTTCAAAAAATTGATTTGATAAAAAAGTCTATTTAATTGGATTTAGAAAATCCCGGGATTTATTCGTTGAAAAAAAAAGTTTAGTAACTTAATCACTCAAAGTTGAAAGCCCGTTGGATTTCTAGACCTTTTCATTAACATTTTAGTCGATGACAATTGTTTTTAGACTGTGTTTTACTTTAAATGTTTCGTGAGATTTCCATTCTCAATCTACATCAAATTTTAAATATCGCTGCATTGCACCGGGTTCATTTATCATCACCTTCTTCTGTAATTCATTTATAGGTATGAACACCGTCTCATTGATCATATGGTTGCTTACGCTCTCAAGAGTGATGGAGGTTACGTATGGGCTTGCAAAAACTACGATGGTGATGTTAAAAGTGATATGTTAGCACAAGGTAGAGTTAATGTCTATTGCTACACATTTTCTCAGGATGATTTTTATTTAGAAGTTTAGTTGACGACTTAATTTGATTTCACATTCCAGGATTCGGATCTCTTGGATTAATGACATCAGTCCTGGTATACCCATCTATATTTTCTTGATCATGTTCAAAGAGATGGGCCGCTTAATTGTTTTTCTTCTTTTATGTTAAGTTCGTTCATGTGTAATTGTAATGGGCTCGGGTTTAGGTGTGTCCTGATGGGAAGACCATTGAAGCTGAAGCAGCCCATGGCACTATAACACGTCACTACAGGGTGCATCAAAAGGGAGGGGAAACCAGCACAAATAGCATAGCCTCGATCTTTGCTTGGACCCGAGGGCTTGCCCACAGGTTAAATCTTTATTTTCTTGGCAAAATGAATTTATCATATTCGAATTTTAACCTGTGATTTCTTTGTTTTCTCTAAATCACTGAGAATGTAAATAGTGTAATTCAGGGCAAAGTTGGATAACAACTCTAAGCTTTTGGAATTCACTGAGAAGCTGGAAACAACATGTATTGGAACTGTTGAATATGGGAAAATGACAAAGGATCTTGCACTCATTATTCATGGATCCATGTAAGTGATTTTGGTGTTCATCTACATATTTTTGCAATTCCATGAAAATTACATTGCTTGACTTGTCGGTAATTTAAAGGAAATGTTTTGACTGATAACAAAATGTCTTGAATGCCCTTGTGAAACGGGGAATCTTGTGCACCGAGTACTCAAATACCAGCCATCGCTTGATGAGTTCGATAGAAGGCGAATAAGTAATTCTATATTAATCAAAAAAATAAATGTTGGAATGGTTTTCAGGCTGAGTAGGGAGCACTATTTGAACACTGAAGAATTTATTGACGCTGTAGCAAGCGAGCTGAAAGCAAGACTTGTGGGCAAATCATCACTGTAGGTATTACAGTCTTATTATTGAACGATTAAATATTTTTAGATCGTTTCACAAAATACTTTTTGCATTTTAGTTAAAGGTATTCATGAACCAACCATGTGTTGTGTTTTATGCACGTAAGGTGACATTTGACATAAATTGGATATCATGATTTGGTAATCAGCCTCTATTATGATCCTATTATTGTGAGATTTAAGTTATTGTACAAGTTAAATAGATTGTAGAGATATGTACATTGTTTTAAATAGCTTTATGGAATTCACAGATCATATAGATCCTTAAATATCATCCTTCTTGGTTTCTTGACTACCATGTATTTTAGTCATAAATATCATATGACATTTATTTATTTATTCATGATATTGTTGGGGTTGAATAAACAGTAAAAGACAATTCTTGACTCACATTTGTTTTGTGTCTTTAGTTTCTTATGTGTTGGTTTCTGTTTGTAACAGATGTTGTTTCTTTTCCAAAGACCAATGAAAACTTCCGTCTTCTCTACGTTACAAAAGGTAGACTCAGCTATACTCCATCATGGATGAGGAGGCAAAGGTTTAGTAAAACTGATCCATAAGAGCCCCAACTTTGAAGTTGGTCAATCAAACTTAAGCCTTAAATTTGATATAAATGTGGTTCTTGAGTTCTGACTTTTGGGAGGTGATTTGTTTTTAGCTTTTTCTCAGTTTTAATTGTATTCTCATTTGGTCATGATGTTGTCTAAAAATGAAATGGATAATTTGGTTGCTTTTTTTTGGTAATTGATTTTGTTCGTCAATTGGTGGTGTAAGATATCAACTAAAGAAACCTTCTTTTTTGTAGTTCAAGCTATGCAAGGTTCGATCAGTCCAGTTTGGCTCAAAGGGCATTCCTTACATTAACACTATGATGGTCGAACCATCCTCTTATAGGCCCTCTCATTAAGGCTAACAACACCATTGAACTTGATTCTATTCAAACAAGACTGTTGATTTGATCAAGTTTGATGTGGGAAACGTTGTTATGGTAACCGGTGGACAACACACATGTCATAATGGAATTCTTAAGAATAAGGAAAAGCATAAGGGCAACTTCGAGACAGTTCATATCCAAGACATATTGGCCATGATTTTTCCGCACATTTAGGGAATGTGTTCACGGTCGGAAGGGTACAGAGCCATGGATGTCTGTTCCCAAGGGTAAGGGTATCAATTTAACCATCATTGATTTGGTGTTTAGTTCATGTAGGTTGGTGGGAACTTCTTTTTTCTAGCTTTTATTATGGTACAATTTTGAACCTATGTTTTGATAGTATCTTTGTGTTTAAAGCCTTCGTTAAATATAAATATAAATTAACAAAAAGTAACATATGTTTTGATGGTATCTATGATAATTTATGGGTTTAAAACCTGTAATTTTAAGTTCGGATTTCTCTTTTTAAGCTGTGTTGATCCATTAGCGTCAAGAAATAGGACACCACTGTTCATTTGTTCATCCTCCTTTGTCTGTTTCTCTTTGCATCTACAGGACCACGACAATTTGAAGATTTAATCATTGACTTTAATTTAAAGAAATTAGGTTTGAAAAAAATATCAGAATTTGATGTTTTTGAGAATGAATTTCTTCTAATTTGGGTTTGACATGTTTGGAAACGAAGTACTTTGGAATTTGGTTAACAAATATATAGATGGGTAAAATGGTAATTGCTCATATTCAGACGATTTATTCAGCACAACAACCGAACACCTATCCATCGGTCAACATATAGTTCCATACAGGTTTTACAGAAAACGAACTGAACAGCCCCTAAGTATACCAAAAGGTTATCTTTCTCCTTAAGGAGTTAAGGGGCTATGATCTCTTCTAATCCTTAAGTATGGCAGAGAAGTATTGAACGCATTGTCATTTTAGAATTTCAGGTTGACTTCCAAGGGACCCTTTGATCTTGTACCGGCTCTATCTGTGTATATTTTGAAAATTGAAATCCTCATTTCTCATGTGGCAGGGTTCTGAGTTGTAATCAGTTCTACCAGTCTTACTTGGTGCTGATTGTGCAAGAAATAGTCATTGTTTTGACTGACACGTTTCATAAACCTTGTTTGAAATTTAAAAGTAAACTTGAACTTAGATGTCATGGCCAGGGATATAAGTATCAAATGTCTAATATAGTTATAGACTTTTGCTTGAGGTTTATCTATTATGGTGATGGAATTGCTTTCATGAGTTGTTGAGCTATTGGTTCACGAAGACAAGGATGAAGGCATAATGGGTTCACTCGATACATTTTAGCTACTTCTTTTTTAAATCACTATTCCGATTATTGAATTTGAGTTCCGTTCATGTACAATTTTCTAATCCGAACTACGTCTAAAGTAGAAAAAGAAAAATGAATTGTAAATTTGATATTCCAACCTGTAGGTTTTCATTGTGATTTTGGGCACATCTAATGTATTGATTTGTTAAATATTGAGGTTGATTTTGATTGTAATTTACGGCGTTTGTATTTATAATGCATCTTGATTTCGTGTTGATTTTGATTTTTCTAATTGCATTTTCTTGGTTTTTCACTTCGTAGACTCTCGAGATGACTTGATGATCCGGTCTTACCAAAGATGGTGCTTGTGAAAGATGAAGAATAAAAAAGGGAATGGTAAAACTGTAAATTGTGTATTTTTATAACAACTTTATCTTAGATCGTATAGACAATTAATTAATGAAGATAACATAATCCATGTAGTTTAATGTAAATTCAACCGAACAACATCTCAAACTATTGTGAAAGTCAAGTGGGCATAGAATGAACAATTTTGTTGCATCGCAGATCTCTCTTCGACACACACATCTATTATAAAAGACAATTTACAAATTTAGCAACATGTGAATAAATGTATGATTGTATATTATTAGATTTTTTCCTTTGTTATAAGATTTATTTTGTGATGGAAGAGATATTAATTGTCTATTTTATTTAGAACAAAAATTTTATCCAATTTTTTTGGTACAATTATCCTTGTAATTTGAGACCAACAATTCAAAACCTTGACATCTGTCTATTAGAATTGTTACTTTTGCACAATAAACTTTATACATCGTTGTTTGGACGATTTCACATATTCTTTTTTGTTACATCAAGATAAATTTTATCTCTCGCCGCATCGCGCGGGTAGGATGACTAGTATATAAAAAGGGTTATTGTTTATAACAAATTTTTAAAAGAACAACCGGACTAACAATTGAGGTTAATAAAATTGGGACACGTTTAGGGAAAAACTTTAAAAAAAGGAAAACCAAAGAACATCCTGGTAGTCTTTCATCTAGACGATATCCACTTATGCATACAATAATTTTGTAACATGCATAAAAACAAAAAAAAACAACATAATTACCTGTATGCACAAGTGCACACCGTCCAGATGAAGGGCCACCAGGACATTCTTCAGTTTTCCGTTTTTTGAATTTTTTTTCTTAAACCTTCCTCTAATAAAATTTTACATTTGTGTCATTTATATCAAATCTATAGTGAAATGACCATTTTGCATTTCTATTAAAATTTATGGTTAAAACGTAAAGTAATACAGTAAATCCGTAGTGGTCAAAATAAAAACAAATAAAAAACGGTGGAGGAGAGTTCGCCTTCAACGTGGGGAGGGGGGAGGTGGCAAGAGGTGTTGCTTTCATATCCATGGCCTATTCTAATATTTAGGTCGACAACACCCGATCTTCACCCATTCCAGCTCTATGTTTTATTGTCTTTGTTCAGTCGTCCCATCTAAGGTGTAATCGACTTGAGTTTTTATTGAGCTACTTAAAGTTTGTTTATCACGAGCTTGACCCTAATAGTTACTGAGCTCGAGTTGATCGTACTTAAAATAAACACTACAAAACAAATGACTTTTACCCACAAAATTCACCCAGGGAAATTTCCGTCGGTGATTACCGAGGGATCACCTAGAAAATATCAATGGTTCGGTTGAATTCAATGTTTTTCAAGAAAATACCCATGGACCACTCGGAGAATCCCTGGGTAATCTATCACTGATTTGCATTACCCACCAACTTTTGTGACGGTTTCGTGACGAATCACCCTTTAGCGACATATTTCCCAAGGATAAATTCGTAGGTAAAAGTCTTTCGTTTAGTAGTGAAAGCTTGATAGCTTAATGAGTCGGGCTCCATATATATCATTAATGCTCGACTCGTTCGAATTCGAGCCGAGCCGAACCCTTCGAGTATACATTTTTTCGAGCCAAACATTTTTATATTCTTACAAATTATATAATCAAAATATAAAAATTATCGAGCTTAAGTAAATAAACGAGTTAATCAATCTTGAATTCAAGCTCATAAACGAGCATCGAACTCAAACAGTGAAAACAAAATATTAGAGTCCTACTTTGAAAAAGTTAATCGAGCTTGAGCTCGAGTTTGAGTATGATATTATTTTTTCAACATACCCGAATTGCTAAATCCAAAGTATATATGCTTAATGTTTAATGTGTATTTATATTCTCAATGGTCTTGATAAATGTTTGATAGGTTCTAAATTATTTATTTAGATGTTTTTAAAATGGCTCAACGTGGACTTCTGAGATTATTTTTGTCGATGGTCTTGTTAAATAGCTCCCATATATTATATTGATTATGTATCTTGCGATGGTTGGTTCGTATTGTTACTTTTAAAATCATTTTCTCGCTTACTAATATCTTTTTGTAAATTCATATAACTCCACGTCCTCATTGTAATGTCCGAAAATTTCAACTAAGTAATTATGATGAATCAATCCTTATTTCTTAATTTGATGCTTGGCAAAATCAAGTGTGGTTTGGAAATTGTCTTAAGAGAACTTTTTAGCTTGTACGTTAGAACTAAGTAACGGTTGAAAATTAGACGCGAGTGGAGGGCCGAGCGACAGTAACCGGCGACTATGATATTGGTCATAGTCGCATGTCAAACTTGCAGCTGGAGGGGAGGTCGTTGTACACGCTCGACGATTGTGACAATGACATTCTCGCCTATCACAATCGCATGGATGGTACCGTGGGGTGGTTGGCGACCGGGATAGTGCCAGCGACAATGCCATTGTGGCAAAGTCGCTAGGCATAGTCGCCCATGTGGTCTAGGCATTTAAATAGAAGCCTGTTACAGTAGAAAGGATTTAAGATCGAGATAAGAAAGAAATCAAGAAGAAGAAGACGATAGAGAGAAGATTATAGAGAACACAGAGAGAAAATCAGTTTTATTTTCAATATCTGAATGAACAATACACAAGAAAATCAACTTAATTTATATCTAAACAATTGATGGGCTTGGGCTTTCTAACAAATGTAACTAACTGGGCTTATTTAGCCTCTTCTTTTACCTGTAACAAAGCCATCCCGATTTTGTTTTCACTTTTACCCTAAAATCAGTTTGGAGGTCGACCATTGGAGCTCTTGGTGCGATTTTGAAGCCTCCAAACCTCTCTCGTCATATACTCTAAGCTTAGGGTTGGTAGTTACACTCATTAATCATCAAAGTTTCATCCACGATCATTTATTGAAGTGTTGCAAGCAAATCTAAGCTTCTTTCCACCAAGTCCATCTTCTTCAATTTCTAGGGTTTGCTACTTTTCTAGGTTTTTTGCTGTAACAACCCAACTCAGCAATTCAAGCATGAACAACATAATGAAAATTTACTCGCCAAACGTCCCTAAAATAAAATCTCAAACGCGAGTACATAGCAAGGTTTGCGGAAACAACCTATTACACAACTAAGAAACTTACTACATAAGTCTAGTATAAAAAGAAATAACAAAAGTCTATCTTCTAGTCAAACTCTCCCAACTTACACCTTCGCCTTGCCCTTACTTGAGCCTTCTATTATACGCTTGCCTGAAAATGATTTAGTTTTTGAAAAGCGAGGGTTAGACCATGAGGTCTAGTGAGTTCCCTCTAATAACAAACACTCGTGCCACAAACAGCATATATAATACCAAAGGGTCTTTGGCCTAGCGGTATGTGAGCCTCTTTCCTTCTATGAGGTCAGGGGTTCAAACCTCACCAAAGGTGAGGAGGGTGTGTGAGTTTATTTGTTGCATTTTCCGTATATAAATATTATATACTTAAAAAAACAGCATTTATAATAGTTTACAAACAAATATCACTTTAAGACGATTAACTTTCACATGCATAAACGACACATGTAAATGACACACACTGAGGTCACGTGCACCTGTGACAACGTGTTTGGCTCACACCGCCTTAACTAGGACACCCCTCCCCCCATGGCATATATGGGACACCCCCGATATGAGCAGTGGCGGGACACCCCCCGACTTAAGCCATAACATGTCCACTTCCAAATGTATGTATACATAACAATTCAACTTTCTCAACAAGCAAAACATGCAGTTTCATAATAAAGTAAAACCTGTAGTTCCATAACATCTCATGCGTTAAAAATACACATATCAACACATTTTCAGTTAGAAAGACTCACCTGATGTCCTCGTTTAATTCTTATTACTTATGCTTCAGTTTTTTAGATCAAACACCTACGATTACAGTAAAACGCAAGGGTGGTAAGTCACTCGATCATTTCCTCAAGTGTCCAAACTCTCTTTAATGGTTTCTAACAAGCGTCGAACCTAATTCGAATAACTGAAGAATACTCAAGAAATGAATCCACCCAATTCCGAAAAACAATATCCGGACACAATTGTCCGGATCTCTCTCTCGTCTGGATATTGCCCCATCCGGATTTTAAACTTACCCGGATACCAACACCCTCAAATACGAACCACATCCGGATAATGGCACATCCGGATTTCGACCCTTTTTCCGGGCTTTGGCCATATCCGGTATCGTTTCCCGGACACTGGCAATTTTCCGGATAACCGCACTGTTGAACCCCAAAACCAACGATTTCCCATTTAATCGATTTTTGCCTCTTTAATCATTCTGGTTAATGTCTCATCATTCCTTATCATTTACTAAAAACAATAAACCATACAAATACCCACTCCTTAAGAAAGCAATTGATTAAATAAGGTTTATCACCAAAACCCAACAATTTGGCTTCACCAAAAACCAAATAACATAAGATAGTGCTAGGGGGGTTACCTTGATGATGCTTGAGGCATAAATCTCTTCAACTCCAGCAACTCTTCTTGACTTATCTTCCAAATCTCACTCTCAATCCCTCGCACGCACTTCACAGTGTTTCTCTTAGACTCCACAATTGCCAAATGATTAGGAGAGTAGGGTTTTAGGATTTTAACCCCATTTCCCACTATTTACCAATAGGTCCTTGAATTTTAGGTTTTTAATAGAAACCATTAACCATCTAATTTTTAATAATTAGGATCCCGATTATTACAGGCTTAAAACCTAGATAGTGAGTTTCTAAACACTTTGTCAAAACTAGATACATCTGATTATGTGTTCTTTGTCTTTATAACTATCACTTTCCTTGCAAAACTTCTTATATTCATTATAATACTCATGTTTTCATATTTTAGGAGTTTTGGTGCTTTTTGGATGAGAAAGGATTATTTGAAGTTTAAAACACATGGATGTCACATTATTTTGATATTGGATATTTTGAAAAGATTAAACATATTTTAGGGATTGGGCTTAATGGAATGGTTTTTGGCTTAATTGGGATAGTCTTAACTTGATATTGAAATCTTGACTTACAATGAGTTATGTCATTTATATTGGTGCATTTATGGAAATGGTTTATGCTCTTGTACACAATGGTGTGAATATATGCGTTGGAAACATATGTATAAGAGTTATGTGCTTATTTGACTTGTATTCGTGGTCTTGGTCTTACCATGTGGAAATAGTTGTCTATCATAATGGTTGGACCATTCTTATGAAAAATTATATACACCTTACTTGGAGTATTTTTTGCATATTGATGTATTACAATTTGGATGAACCGTCAAGTAGGCACTAGGAGGATATAATCTTGGGTGCCACCTTGGAGGTATGTGCCTAGACCTCCGCTATTTGGTGTAATGCCTTGGAGGTAGTCCCCAATGTGTAACACCCTAAAATCAGGGCTAATTTAAACCTCAATTTTCCACAAGCTATGATAATATAAACTTCAAACTTACATACATAGCAAGTGGATTAATCATCAAGAGTACATTTACAGATACAGGATCCTACAAATAACTTATTAATCTAATTATGTCACTATAATCAGATTAACTAAGTTATCTAAGCAATCCCTCAAAGTATCCTTCTGTTAGTTGACTTCCTTGATATTCCAAAACGCTCGTCCCACAACCCTTATTTTCCCGAGCCGGTACCTGGTAAGAAAACATCATTTGAAACGATTAGGCCAACGCCTAGTGAGAACATTCGTTTCCATAATAATACTTGCAAATCAATGTAAACAAGTTATAACAAACCTGATTACCCTTTCTCTTACCATACGTGTAACTCTATTCCGTTAGCACGATTTTACCCAATTCCATGAATATGCCTGACACACTTCCATCATCATATCATGTCTCAGAGCTACCCTACGAATCTGTACTGATTCTAGAGTAATATTTCTATTCCGAAAATCGCAATATACACATGCCCAGTTCCGTACACATCTATTCTAGAAACCGCAATATACACATGCCCATTTCTGTACACATCCTATTCCAGAGCCACACTACGAATCTTTCTCAGATTCTAGATTAATGCTCCCACCTAAGAAATCGCAATATACACATGCCCATTTCTTAGAAAAGGAAGTAGAGATTACAATTACATATGTCAATCCCTCTTCTTCCTTAGAAACCGGGAATTACGTTTATTCCAGGGTTTCTCACACACATCAGAATAATGACTAACTTCATCTATTCCACGTGCACATAACCATTAGTACTACACACATCAGAATAATGACTAACTTCATCTATTCCACGTGCACATAACCATTAGTACTACACACATCACTGGAATAACGATTATTACCACACGCCTATTCCATGTGATTTCCAAACACTAGTGCCTATGGATCCATTACACTTTACTAACGTATATGCATAACAACATATCACACCACATCTCATATCATATTCTTAACTCTAAGAATACTAGATAACCTATCACATTTTCATCCTCAAATGCCCCCCCTTCGGCAACTTAGCACGGGGGTTCCGCTACCTGGTTAGCGGATGGGGTCAAGGGGCAGCGCCCCTAGAAATTTTTTAGAAACTTAACCAGACAAAACATCTAGAATCTGCTTCCAAACATCAAAACCTAACATTTTCAATTTCACAAAAGTGTCCGGACAACAGGGGTTTTCCGGGTAACTTGGGTTTTCCGGACAACTAAACTTTCCGGATACTTTCCTAATCCGGACGACATCCGGATACTAAAACCATCCGGATACCATCCGGTAACTATATTCATCCGGATTCTTACAATAAAATATTTTACTCGGTTTCTATAGCGTCTGGAAACATTCATCGTCAGAGGTATCCGGATACGACGATTTATCCGGAAAACTCGGTTCTGCAGCCTAAAATTCGATCCATTTTCATGTCTGTTCGATTCAGCTCATTCCAAACTATCCCATACAGTTCATAACCAATTTATATAGCTATTTCAAGGTTTAATTTAACATGAAAACACTGATTTAAGCAAGGAACAAATGAACTCACCTTATGTTTGCAAAACCCACTTCCTTCACAATCTGCTACTCCAAATCTGTTGTTACTGATTCTGTAATTCCATCCCAAAACACATATTCGTTCATAATCTATCAACAACAACAATCTTACCAGAAATTATGACCAATTTCCTTACCAATTTTGAAGACAAATCTAGCTTTTCTTCCTTCTTCCTCTTTTTCTCTGCCTTCTAAACCGACCCAAAACCAAAAGAATCCATAAATATCTGATTTCTTCTATTTATCCATACACACTTTTATTTATTAACAAAACACACCCTCAAGTTCTATTAAACCCAAAAGTACATCCAACTTTCATCTCTTGCATTTTAACCCTAATGAATTATAAAATTTCCATATAACTCAAGGTTTACACAAAATACAGTTAGATCCCAATTCTCATTAAATACTATAACTGAAAATTCAGGATGTTACACAATGTGCCATGCATTGTGGTGTTACTCATGGGAGTAGATGGTAAGGTATATTGACTCTTGAGGTGAATTTTGGTTTGGTGTTTTGGATCTCCCCCATTGATTCCATTTGTGAGTATTTATTAATATGTTTTGTTATATTATGTTCTTATATGATGTTTTAGTTTTGTTCAACACACTAGGATTTTTGGCCTAACACTTGTTTGGTGTAGATGTGTATCTTAGGTTCTAGCGGTGCCTTTTCTAAGAAGGTCTAGACGGCTTTTAGTGTGAGCTTAGAGAATGCATACTTTTGGGATACACCGACCATGGGAGTCTATTTTTGGAATAGATGCGACACCCCTTTTTGTAATCTTATTTCCATGTAGGAATTAGATTAGTTGGGTGTCGTTTGCTTCCGTTAGTTGTAATTTATACTTCAATAGGTGTATGTTATTTTCCCCATTTGTGGGAGGCTCTCGCTATAACAATTTATACCACATTTTCGTTTTATGGAAGTTTTTGTTTGTCCCAATTTTTTGGGTGTTACACTCATAGCTTCTCCTCTCGTTCTTGTTTCTTATTCCAATAGTTTGAATTTCGAGATCCCTCTATTGAAATCTTTAGTTTCATTCGCATATCTACGTACCTGAATTAGCTATCCTCTTCTCATTGCTACAAGTTTTATGCTTCTCCTTATCTTGTCATCTCCTTGTTAAGGGGTTTCTTCGTTCTTTGATTGTTTTTTTTATTATTGATCTAGTAAATTTTGGATTGATGATGAGTCTATTAAACGTTTTTGATGATGCTCAACGGAAAATTGATAAAAGTGCGAGATGCGTACTAAAGTTCAACATTGATGGAACATGAGAAAGACAATGACGATGATGACATGATCAAATCAAGTTATGTTTATATTGTTATTGAAAAGTTATCCAATAATATAAAGCATGATATATGTAGCCATTTTGCTCGAAAATGAACAGTAAATTTATGATAAATAATATGAAAAATATTGTATTGTTGATACATGATAATCGATAAAGACGTCTATGATAGAACAATTCAGATGAAAAATGCTTCTAATCCTGAGGAAATTTTATTCTAGGATCCAAAAGGTACCGCTTATCCAATATATCTTTTCAATCTATTTTCATGAGATTTGTTTTCGTTAACCAACTTGGTCGTTATCTCTTTCGATTTCACTGTTCATATATGAAAGCGTATTGAAAAGAATTTTACTAAACAAATGGTAAATTTTAGAAGTCCTTCTTACTTGAACCGCTCTATCATTACCATTCTTAAGCCATGAGTACCCGTACCCTTTGAACCCTTGCCACCTCAGCGCCACATCAGCTTTTCTCTCTTACCCAATCCTTACCCAAAAGTGGAGTACCAGTACCCAATGAACCCAATACTACCCTAAACCATTTAATATATAAAGGA
This sequence comes from Saussurea involucrata, assembly GCA_033807775.1. Lineage (NCBI taxonomy): Eukaryota > Viridiplantae > Streptophyta > Magnoliopsida > Asterales > Asteraceae > Saussurea > Saussurea involucrata. Next base: position 53,441,732 of record CM066325.1, read on the forward strand.
TATAGAGAGAGAGATGTGCGGGTTCACCGGGTTCCCAAACCCGGCCTCCTACCCGCTCCCCCTACCCGCAACCCCCCGTACCGGAGCCCTCTCCTACCCTCTCCTACCCTCTCCTACCCGCTCCCCTTCTACGCATGGCCTTATAAGACATTCTTCCAACAATGGTACAAGTTTTTTCATCATATTCATCATTGCTTTTTTGGTTTTATTTCAACTTTCTTATGATTAGAAGCCATTTTAACCTTAATGGTTATATCTATATGTTTTCTAAGGGTCCGTTTGGTTTGCAGGAATGGATAGATTGATTGGATTTCGTGGAAGGATTAGAATTGGAGGGATTTGGATTTGGAATCTTTGGTGTGTTTGGTTTGTAAGATTTGGAATGAAATTGAATTTTTTTTATAAAAAAATCATTATAAAAAAAATTAAATTACCTTTTATTTAACTGATTATTATAAACAAATGTTTTTAACATATTTTTAAACATTATTATATACAAATCCTACGAAATCCCTTGAAATCCTAGGCACCTCCTTGGGATTTTAAAATCCTATGTTTAAGGGATTTCAAATCTGGACAATCCTACAAACCAAATACGGGATTGGAATGGATTTGAAATCCAAATCCCCCAAATCTATTTCATTCCTACAAACCCAACGGATCCTAAGTTCTCAATAGCTAATTATCTAAGTTCTCGACAAATGTTACTAGTTGATTTTGTATGTGACTCAATATTACTTGGTAAATGTTGACAAGAAGGGATAAAAATATGTCATCCCAAAATCACACGTATCAATCTTGTCCCACCAATAAAATAGAATACACATAAGATTTTTTTTTTAAAATTTATTTATTCAAGTTCAAATTCTCTCTCCGATTATGTGTATTCATATGATTGGTGGACATAAAAGGGACGTAAGAATTTGAGACGAGATTTGTATCCAATGAAAAGTTCATTATATTTTAACATTTGTCTTGAACAACACAAAAATTGGGCATATATTATCAAAGTCTATCAAAAACCTATCAATACTATATCTTGACCATACTAGACCGGACTAAACTAAAAACCATCATGAAACACTTCAAAAGGTTAGGAATTTTTCCCATTTAACATGAAATACACCACATTTATATTGAAGTATTAAGTAAATCAAGTAGCTATGGAATAGTTATCGAACATGTCTATCTAATACACATTTATTGAATTTTAAAGTAGATCGAGTAGTTATCGAACACATCAAGCTGATACATGCTTCTAGTATTTTAATGTACATCGAGTAGCTATTGAACCTTTATCGAATATATCGAACTAATACATATTTCTTGAATTTTATAATACATTGAGTAACTATCAAACCTTTATCAAACACACTTTATATCTTTCTTATGTTCATCACCCATCTTGTACAGAAAAACCTATACATGTATAATTGCTAGAGCACTCTCCAATTGATTTTGAATAACCACTTCAATTCCAACTATCTAAAATTTACCTTTATTAAATAAGTTTTAGTTCATGATCTAGAGGATCGGTGTACACATACTAAATTATCGTGTGGTCAATGTTTGGATACTATTATCGTGCAACTTTGGTCATAGTAGTCCTACGATAGGGTGTAGACTGTAGAAGGCTTAGCGATCAAACTCTTTTATAGAATAGAGATCGTTCGAATGTGTGTTTTAAAATAGATTATCTAATTATTGCAACTTAAAGTGGCAATTATCATTTTTAATTGCTGAGATAAAATTAGTATAACTTTGATTTATTTTGGTTATTTATCAGTTTTATATACTAACTTCAATAACTATCTAAGCAAAATTAAGAGTAAAACGTTTTTTGTCCGAGCGGTTTATTGTTAATTGCTATTTTCATCTATGTGGTTTAACATTTGCTTTTTCGTCCTTATGATTTGCATTTCATTTCGCTTTTGATCGATCGAGTGTTATCTAAGCAAATTTAAGAGTAAACTACATTTATATAGTAACTTCAACAAAACACATTATCTAAGCAAATTAAATATCATTTAATTTTACTATAATTTAGAGATTTAATTTTTACCCATACCTTTTGATCAAAACCTTCAATAATACAAACCCTTCTATAATATGGAAAAATAAAATTGTTCTTGATACTTTATTCATTAATTTCTTAAAAAAATGACTAATACATGGGATAGGACATGCCATAATTAGATAGTAACCTTTTATCCCACGTTTTGACAAGAAACAAATTTGGAACAAGATGTGCCTTAGACGACCGTAGATAATATTTATTTCTCACTAAGGGGTGCGTTTGGTACACTGGACAGAACATGACAGAATAGAACAGAGATCACTGTCTCATGTTTGACAGAACTTTTATGTGGAACAGACAGGAACATAGTGGAACAAGCTGGAACAGGCCTGTTCCACCCCCACCCCATGGAACAAGGTGGAACAGACTTATGTTTTACCAGTATAACCTCAAAATAAAATCAAATTCTCTTCTAAAACATCAAATACACGTTATATTTTATATTTTATTCATACTTTAAATTTTATTTATTTGTATTTTGTCTAATGGTATCTGTTCTGTTCTGTCCAGTTTTGTCTACCAAATGTTGAACATCTGTTCCGTCCTGTTCTGTTATGTCATGTCCCGTCCTGTTCTGTTCTATCCTGTCTACTTACCAAACGCACCCTAAAAGAACAAACGTAACAAAAGACAATTTTACCCACGTTTTTGCTTTTTCCATCACATTCCCCTCACAAATATATCTATTCTACTCAATGAAAAGAATAAGAGCAGTTTTTTTCAAAACAAACTGTTTTTTTAAGCATAATGTACAATTTTCTGCAGCATCATTGAAATTGGTTTTTCAAGATTACTCCTTTAACATAATGTACAAGTGTCAAAAGCATAAACCCTTCAAACAATCTCTCAGACTCGCCACATTCCTCAAAAAACTGCAAACCTCCACTTCCCCCACTCCGTCATCCCCTTCCTTTCCGGCTTCCCAGCCACGATTATATCCGCACTGCCCCTAAATCAATCTCAATCACACCAGCAAGCAATCAACGAAAGGAGAACTCTTAACAAATCTTCGTGACAATCAATTTCAGGATGAAATCAATTTCATCCCTTTGGATACTCTCTTTCCCAGCGATAAACTATTCAAGAGCACATGTTAGTTCATCTTCCGAAAAACCATCCCTGAAATGTGTCCCCATACTACGTCCTAAAATCTCTTCTCTACCATCAAATTTGCAGGTTGTGTGTTTGGATTGGAGAAAAACAACAAACCAGATGAAAAGGGGCAGGGAGTGTTAAGGTAGTAGTTACGCACGGTGAAATGGGTTGCTTTGTTTTAAATGGGTTGATTTGTGAGGTTTATTTAGCATGCGAAAGAAGAACCTACTACCAAGATAAGACACATAAAATATTTACTTTTGGTCACAACTATGCATCTTGTTTTAATTGTAATTTCTTTTTATCTTGACCTTGTTTCTTGTTGGTATTGGCTACAAAATCCAACATATGTTGAAGCTATTCAACCTTCAATTCCTGTCTTCACATTTATACTTGTTGCAATGATGGGGTAACTGAGTTTTTTTCGTACATGACAGCAATCTTTAGTTCTTTAGTTTTATGTGAGCAGTTATCGGAAACTAGACACTTTTAAATCTAATTTTGTGGTTTAGTTAATCAATTGACTCCACTTAATTTCTGAAGTTTTATATAATTGGTAGGATCCTTGATGCATAAGTTCACCCTTTTTTCTATTTGGTGAATCTTTCTTGTTAAAAGAGGGACTTTATTGTTGATTGCCCTTTACGCGCTATGCCATGAAAAGCTATGTATGGGTTAGCTTGCTACCTCAGTGGGGCCAGAGGCTCCAACCTTGTCTTCAAGTCTCCTGTTTACTGATGGGCAAAGCTTGTGGTTGTTGTGATTGATTTTGTTGAATTCATACATGTACACACGCTATTGATAAGGGTAGAATTGAAAATATTTCCAACTATGGTCTTGCTTCTTTTGTGCTTGTATAGATTGGAAAGTTTTTGTAGTTGGTTAAGCTTGATCTTGGGTTTAATTCATTGTTTTGGATCATTACCAAGGGAACTAGGAGGTTAACAAAATTGAGGAGATAATTTGTGGGTTAGGAGATGATTTCAAGTTGATGATAGTTTGTTGCTAAACGGTTGAATCCAAGTTCATTGATCATATGTGTTTTTAGAATCAGTCCTGATGGATAGTTGATGGATTCAATATTGTTTTATGATGGGGATTTTTATTATTTATTAAGAGGATTTGTATTATTTATTAACAGGATTTGTGTTAAGGATTGATTTTGATACATAGTTGATAGATACGACATCGTTTATCATGAGGATTCAGTTTTGATGGATCATTGATGGATATGATATTAGTTTCTTTGCTTAAGGGTCAAATACCTTGACAGTGAGGTAAAATGGTCATTATTTGTCATTCAGACCGTTTACTCAAAACATAAAAACTAGAATTTATCTTAAACTCGTACATATACCTTAATCCATACAGGACATAATAGAAGAAAAAAACAACCCCTTAATTGCGGTGGACAGTGGTGAGCCTTGAAGGCCCATTTTCTCCCTGTCCGCTCCTTCGATCTTTCTAAACGGTACTGTGTTTTTCTGATGCTTCTTTCTCAGGAAGCTATCTTTTTAATATTTTGGTGTAATGTTATCTGCAGGTTTGCAGACAAGTCTCGTATCTATACTTAACATGCTTACATGAGACTGCTTGTAGTAGGTTTGTTTCTTGATTTTATAGGGATAAAATTCTATCTTCATTGTAATTCTGCTCTCCTGCCAAGCCGTAAACTTCAAATTTGGTGAATTCGTTGACCTCATGTCGAACCTTTCAAGTGCATCCAGAACCCCCATTTCTTTGTCGAAACATAAATTAGTAGGTCTACATATATCTATATATATATATATATATATATATTCCATCCTGTATGATTGTAAAATCTTTGTTCTTTAACCAACTCCAACCATCTTCGCAGGTTTTTTGCGTGAATGGTGACTGATAGAGGTCGAAAGGGACGCCAAATTGGGCATTGGAGGCTTTTTTAACCGAGAGTAATGGTTTATTTATAACTGAATTCGTTTAAATTTGAGTTAGTTCATTGCTACATCTAATGATCAAGATAGAAAACCTCAACTTGAGCTTTGGGTTTATACTTCTAGAGAAACTTACATTGTGTATTGTATTTTATGATGGGTTGTATCCGCTTTCAAAATACATAACTTTTGTTGAAAAACGTTCTTTTTTTGCTTTTGATTATGAAGATTAATGGTGAATGCCACAAGTCGCTATGTTCACGAGGAATGTGACTTTTGGGCTCTACATCAGTCGGCAAGCGGTACAACCTCGCCGCTCCTGAAAATGGAATTCAAATTTTTACTTCTGCAGCAATTGCTAAGAGGCTTGATAACAACACTCTTGAAGCAGTAGATTGCATCAAAATCACGATCAGTGGTTGCATAAATAGGTCGCGCACATTGTCTTACAATTTATCAGCTGAGGTATGATCAACCCTTACGTAGTTTAATAATTCTTTACCACATTGCTGCAGACTGCAGTCCATCTTAATGGGGTAGCCATTGCATGAAAATTCAGGGTACAAAACTTTTCTTTGGCTATGTTTGTTTGTGAATTTAATTTAATGGGTTTTTAACTTTAAGTTCTAAGAATAGAGAAGTTCATCTTTATATATTTGATAAAGGACTAGATTTTTTTTTAATTTTAGGGGTTGATTGGTTGCTTGTAGTTGTAATTTTTGTGACCAAGATGGGTGTGAAGTTCTCAACAAGAGGTCATATTGGAATTGCAAATGTTGTTTGTAGGTGAAACACCACAATAAACACAAATTGTATGTAAACGCATTTAATTAATTGTTTTTTCATGTTAGCAAAAGAGTAAACACAAATTGTCAAGAGCGTTTGTCGCTTTTGTTATATGTTGATAGGCATGTAAAGATTTTACAACGTGTTTATCTAATTGCCAACTTGAAAGCACCACATATGTTTGTTAATGATGGATGAGTTACTATCTTGTATTGGCATTTAATGATTTGTTTGATTGTTAGCATTGAGATTTTATCATATACAATATAATAATCTTTGTTTTTTGTGTGTAATTTTGTGCTTGTCAGTTTTAATTTGGTTCAAGCTATGAAGTTTTTGTTTGGTCAATATGGATGCTTGATTTAATTTTAATAATTTCGCTTAAGCTTACAATAATTTGATTCATTGTTTTAAGACATAGATTTAATATCCAAATGGAATAATTTGGATTATATATTTTTTCTTTTGTCCTTGTGAAATGATTACATTTATACCCAATTTTCACTTATGCAAAAGGTTTCTTTAGGTGGCGTCCTCATATGGGTTACATGTCACGTTTTTGCATCCAGATTGTGAACATATTCTTAGGGAAATTAATTAAAATACCCTAAGTCAAACATTGAGTTACCAAAATACCCTAAATTTTTTCAATTTTGCAAAAATACCCAAAATACCCGCGATGAGGTCCCGCGATCGCGGGATACAGTGACGTGGCACGTACTTTGGCCCCAAATGCCCCGCGAAGCCCCTCAACTTTGGCCGCGGTGCACTTTTGGTCCCTGCCCACGATGGCCCGCGATGGACCAAAATTTACACTTTTGGTCCCTGAAAATTTACACTTTTGGTCCCTGAAAATTTACACTTTCAGCCCCTGTTTTACTGTTTTTTTCCACAATTATTGCACTTTAAAGACCAATTTGTGGTTGAAATTCATTTGCATGTTTGAATCAATTTAAATCAATGTTTTTGGAATACCAGTTTGTGGATGAAATGAGAGATTGGTTTTCTGATATGTTGGTTGTTTCATTGATAAATAGACGTAAAATGCAAGCCATAATCCCCACACAACGATTTCATTGTTGCAATATTTCTTTCTGCAATATTTTGTGTTTGAGATACTACTGAAAAAATGAGTTCATCTGTTGCAAAAGCTAAGCTATATTTCTGTTTTGATGGTGAATGGGTGCAAAATAACAATGAGTGGAATTTTGCTTATAAATCTAAGCATGGTGTAAAAGTGTCAGTAAACTACACTTATCAGAAGTTTGTTGCATACGCCATGCAAAAATGTGGAATCAACTCTTCTGATATTTGCAAGTTAGTATTTAAAAATGGCGATGGGTCATTTGTGGATTTATCCAACGATGGGGATATCTCTACTTTTCTGCACCTTGCAGTCGATTCAGAAAGACCCCATTACTCTTTGTGTATCCCGGCGTATCCGACGGTGACGACGACGGTGACGACGACGGTGACGAGGAGGGTGATTCTCAACAAATAGAGCATCCTGATTCTCAACAAATAGAGCAGCCTGATTCTCAACAACAACAACCACCACAACCACACGAATGGCGTACTGCTGGAGTTGCTGATGACGAAACCCACGTTTTCAGAACGGGTAATTCTGAAATAGACAGATCAGACACCGATAATGATGATCACGAAGAATATACCCCTAGTAGAAAATCATATGTAGTCAGATAAATGACTTTTTTGATATGCCCCCTATTCTTCCAGACTCCCATACCCAGACACAAAGCTACGAACCTACACCTTATATTCGCAGTGAAAGTTTAACAACAGGTCAGATATTCGATTCGAAGGATCTCTTAGCAAGTCAGATCGGACTCAAGTTCTTGGAAGAGGGTTTCCAAAGTCGCGTGCGGCCATCTGACAAAAGCAAATACGTAGTTGAATGTGCTAGAGAAAAGTGTGAGTGGAGGTTGTACGCGATTCACACGGGTCCCAAAGGAGGGGCGATAATGATTAGAAAGTTGCACGACGTACACACTTGTACGAGGACGCAACTTAATCCCCACCACAAACAAGACGGCAAAAAGACTTTGGGTGCGATCCTGAAAAACAAATTTCTTGATGTTAGCAGGTCATTGCGTCCAAAGGACATCGTCCACGACGTTCACCGGCAGTTCGGCGTCACGATTGATTACCACCAAGCGTGGCGTGCGCGCTGCCATGCACTGTTTATGGTGAGAGGCACGTTCGAGGAGTCGTATGAACGACTCCCGACATATTTATATAATTTGCAGCTGCAGAACCCTGGTACTGTCACGCAGCTACGGACCGATTCACGTGGACGGTTTGAGATGTGCTTCGTGGCCCTTGGACCCGCGGTACGTATTTTAACACGTCATATGTTTACACATTATAAACTATAACATTTACACATTATAAACTATAACATTTTAACCTATGTTTTTGCAGATCCGCACATTTCTGGAAAATCTACGTCGTGTCCTGATAATAGACGCAGCCCATTTAAAGGGTCGTTACTTGGGTATGATGTTCCTGGCGGTTGCCATGGACGGGGATAACTCCATCGTTCCAGTAGCTTTCGGCGTAGGCAAGTCCGAAACCGGGGACGAGTGGACTTGGTTTCTGTCCATGTTGAGACAAGCTATCGAAGACCCGCAAGGGTTGGTGTTTATGTCTGACAGGGCTCCTTCCATAAGCGCCGCAATCTCTGCCATGTACCCAAACGCCCCTCACGCCATATGCTGTCGACATTTGGAGATGAACGCCAAATCCAAGGACAAACGTATTACCACCTACAAGGATGTCTATTGGGCGGCATGCAGAGCATATACGGATCGGGAGTTTAACAAGTACATGAATATGCTACGATACAGTGTCAAGGAAGCAGCCAAAGTCTTTGACGATGCTGGACCGGAGAGGTGGTCCGCGGCCCATTTTCCTGGACAACGGTATGACATTCTGACCTCGAATAGTGCAGAGTCTGTGAATGCACTCTCCCGTTTTGCGCGTAGATGTCCGATTGTTAATCTTATGGACTACTTTCGGGCCTTTCAACAAGAGTGGTACCAAATTCGACGCCTAAAAGGAGCTAAGATACAAAATGCACTCACACCAACGGCGGAGAATATCGTTCAGTACAGGGCGCGTCGTGCGGCGACATGGCCGGTAAGAGCAATCGGGTATGGGAAGTACGAGGTGCATGATGACTATATTCACGTGATTGTGAATATGGAAGACCACCTTTGTTCGTGTCGCGAATGGGATAAATCTGGGTTACCGTGCGGCCATGCCATCACTGCAGCAACATATATGGGTCGTACAGATTGCAGCGACTTGGCTGTACCTTTCTTCACGTCCGAATATTACCAGAAAACATACGTGGAGGTAATAAACCCAGCTGGACCCCCTGCAGCATGGGTGTATCCACCCGACCCGCTTCCACCATGCTATCCACCTTTAATGGATAAGAACAGGGCCGGGAGACCGAGAAAGAACGACCGACGTCTATCACGTGGTGAAAGTTCGATACAACGAAGATGTACTCGGTGCCAATGCGTAGGACACACTCGTGGAGAGTGTCCAAATCCCGCCCCTTCAACCGTGCCAAGGAGACATTCTGTCAGTCACACCCCGGGCCCGTCACAGCTTGATACTGTTGATCTAAACACTGATTTGTAAATGATATATTTACACACATACATATGCTTCTAAATGAACATTGATAACACAGCTAGTTTGTAAATGATAAATATATTCATATTAGATACGTTTTAATTTTAATAAATTACACCATTATAATCGTCTCTTCGATACGTTCGAAATGAGCCCAATCTTGAATTTTTTTGGATTTATATATTTTAATATATATCATATACAGTTATACATTAAAATTCATAACCTTATAGTTAATTATTTAATTTATGGTACATCTCTTATTTTTTTTTTCAATTTTGTTTTACACTCCTATCGCATTAACATAATAATCATATATTAACTAATTCATTAAATCGTTTTAAATTATTATTATTTGAATGTGTTTATAGATATCGTGAATGGCAATAGGAGAAGGTTTCACGAGAATAATATTAAATGGGGTTTTGACAAGTTGGTATCACTGGACTTATTTAAGAATTGTGAAAATGGGTATTTGGCGAATGATGATTCATGTGTGTTTAAAACACTTCAGCTCCAAACACACATGAATCATCATTCGTCAAATACCCATTTTCACAATTCTTAAATGAGTCCAGTGATACCAACTTGTCAAAACCCCATTTCATATTATATATATACACACATACATATGCTTCTAAATGAACATCGATAACACAGCTAGTTTGTATTCCATCCAACAAGCTCTTCATCTTCAATCTTTCTGACCCTTCTTCAACGGCTTCTGCTTTTGCAACCACGTATGGCCATTGTGTACCACAACCCGCACACACTTTAGCAAATGAGTTGAGGGTTGTCATATATTCTACAAGAGGAGTAGGCCCACGAATGAGGTAACCTCTGACTTGACCTTGCATGATGTATCCAACCTAACCGTGGTTCAGCGGCTTAAAAACTACTTTTCAGAGAAATTAACAACAACAAAAAATACAAAACAACAACACAGTAAAAAAAATACAAAACAAGAAAAAAAAAATACAAAACAACTAAAACAACCACCACCTACTTAAAAATTGATTTAGTTTCATCAATCCAAGCTTGCTTCTCGTTTACCTTCGCTTGAATAATTGCGAAGTCTTGCAGAATATGGTGAATTGCTTCTTGTTCTCGACGAACACGAGCCTCCCTAGCTTTTATATCCCCTTTCATCCTTTTGATCTCCCTGTCTTCCTCTTCGATCTTTCTCAAATGAACTGCCTTCCTGTCCATAATTTTTTTCCACTCTTCTGTTAGTTCATCTATCTCCTTTTCCTTTTTTGCTATGGCGACCTCGATTTGAGGTGGCATTTTTTCAGGAGTAGCCTTAGGGTTTGATGACGATGCCATTTGTGGATTAAATGAGAGAAGAGAAATCAAGAGAGAAAACAATTCAAAGAAAGAAAGCAAGAGAGAAATCAAGAAAGAAAGCAAGAGGAAGTGTGAATTGTGAATTGCATCTTACTGGTATTTATGGATGAAATCTCAAACATGCAAATGAATTTCAACCACAAATCGGTCTTCAAAGTACAATAATTGTGGAAAAAACAGTAAAAGCATGCAAGATTCGTCTACGTTTAGGGGCTGAAAGTGTAAATTTTCAGGGACCAAAAGTGTAAATTTTCAGGGACCAAAAGTGTAAATTTTCGCCCCATCAAGGGCCATCGCGGGCTGCGATCGCGGGCAGGGACCAAAAGTGCACCGCGGCCAAAGTTGAGGGGCTTCGCGGGGCATTTGTACCCAAAGTACGTGCCACGTCAGCCCTAGCCCGCGATCGCGGGATCCATCGCGGGTATTTTGGGTATTTTTGCAAAATTGAAAAAATTTAGGGTATTTCGGTAACAGTTGGTCAAACTTGGGGTATTTTAATTAATTTCCCATATTCTTATTTGAGTTTACATGTACTATGCCATGTATGGGGTACAAATTCTTAAGCACTTTATGACTTAGCATTGTCACTATGTACTTATTGCATGACATGTGTGCATATGGACGTTTTCAACTTATCTTACCATACTGCTTATAAATGATTTTACTTTCCAGTTTATTGAACAGTGTGATCTTTATGATGCAACATTGAAGGTTTAAAATTGACCTTAAAAGTATGGTGCTTGTTGGTGGAGGTCTATGATGGTTTGAACTATTATTTTGTTCTCTTTTGTTTGTTTGATCACACCCAACAACTAAGCTCACCATCCTCAACTTTAGTCTCACAACAGAAACATTCAAAAACAATATCACAGATTGAGCATGATTCAGAAACAAAAAGCCGCCTCTAACCAATGATGCATAACGATTCCTTGCAGTGTATTTTTGTCCAACTAAAGCTCTTGATAGTTTTTATTATTTCCATGCTCCATGATACCTTGAAGTAAACAGTCTTGGAAAAAGTAACATCCATAAAATTAAAATTCAGAATGAAGTAAATAAAACAAAAATGAAAACTACATCCTTACAGTTGATGGTATCAAACTATGCATCTAATGTTAGATTTTTTGGTCGATTTTCACCGGTTTGTGTTGGATTCGCTATTGCATTCTCAATTATCTTCATCTTTCAGTTATTCCTCTTCGATTGATAAGTGAGCTCTAATGAGACCTATGTATCAATTGAATTTTTTGACACATATTTAGCTAATGCCTATTTGATAAAAAATAATACAAAGCATGTACCAAAATTGAGGATTTGAGTATTTGGTTAATCGAATTGTGTCCCGCCGCATCGCGCGGGAATACTGACTAGTTATATAAAAAAATATTTACACATCTAAGATTAAAGGAAATTGACTCAAATAGCCAAAGAAAAATTGAAAGTTGACCACTTAGTCATTTCTCTCCGGGTTTTGCACAAATAGCCAATAGGTCCACACTCCGCACTCCTAGAACCTGCTCAATCTAACAGTTTTTCTTTAAAAAAAATTATAGTGCGGACCTGGGTCAATTTTTTTTAAAGGAAAATCGACTTTCTAGGGGTAATAAGGGATTGACATGTGTTTGATTCTCTTCGGGTCGAGTCAGAGTGCGGATCCGTTGGCTATTTTGGTAAACCGAAAGAGTGTATGGCTAGAAGGTCAATCTTTCAGTTGGGTTTGGCTATTTGAGTCAATTTCCCTAAGATTAATATACAATATTATATATCAAAATATATAATATTATACAACTGTTTATTTTTATATAATATACAATATTATACGGTTATATATATTATTAAATATTATGTAGTTGAATAATGTTTATATATATATGTATATATATATATATAGAGAGAGAGAGATACGAAGGATCATGCGAGAAGCAAACTGATTTGCAAGAAGGCGAGAAGAAATATGTGTCACATAATTCATTAATTTAAAAAAAACCCGTAAATTAAAAATTAAAAAAATAGAGATTAGGATAATTACCATTTTAAACTGAATAAATTCTTAAATTCTCATTGTATCTTTTAGATTTATTTATATTTTAATTTCAGTTAATTCATAATTTTTTTCGATTGAGTTTTATATATATATTTTTTCTAAATAGACTTTTAATAAATAAAATCATAATTTTGATCAAATATCACATGTGATATCCATAATTAATTTATTATTTTTTCACAAATTTTTCTCATTTTCTGGATCCACATTCTGAATTACATATGATTAGTTTCATTTAACATTATTTATTACGTATCATATATAATCCACTATATGTGAATTTTTGTACATATCACATCATATTATCAAATGTGATTATGTATATTATCAAATGTGATTATTGTAGATATATTTTAGTTAATCATATGTGATTATGTATATTTATATTAATACATTTTTTTGTGATGTAAATATTATCATATGTGATTATCCGTCTTTTATATTCAGACACATATTATCATGTACGATATATACAAAAATTCACATAGTGGATCATATGTGATACCTAAACCCTAAACCCTATCTATACTATATTATAAAGCATTTATGAAAAACTCTTAAAAACAATCCCTAAAGCTTCATGTACCGCTATTTAATGCTAATTACTTAAAATCTTTTAAAAACAACTAATGAAGCTTTATGTACCGCTTTTAATGCTAATTACTTGATTAATACCTATCTCTAACAACCTTCAAATCCTTAAATCGTGGACTCTTATTAATTAATCTTTATCTCTAATATTTTTTAAATCCTCAAATCATGCACTCCTTAAAAAGTGTCATTCTTTAAATAAATTTATAAAAAAAACATGACCGTTTTCTCAAAACCACACATTAAAATAAATTAGAACATTAAAATCGAGATATATCGCGCTGCATTGCGTGAGTAGACTTCTAGTATAGTAAACGAAGTTAATCACATGTGATTAAAAATGTGGATCCAAAAATTAGAGATAAGATTGTAAAAAAGATAATAAATTGATTGTGTGTATATCACATATGATATTGAAAATTATCATTTTCTAATCAAAGGTGTATCTAGAAAAATATATATAAAACTTGATAAAAAATATGAAAGTATTAAAAATATAAAAAATTAATTTAAAAGATATAATGAGATTCTTAAGGATTTGTCCAATTCAAAATGATAATTATCTTAATTTCTAAAAATAATTTTCATTTTTTATGATAATTTTTAATTAATAGATTATGTGGCTCATATTTTTTCTCGCCGCATATATAGCTATATATATTAATGTGTATATATACTATATAAGTCTAGAGGCGGGTTCAAACGAGGAGCATACCTAAATAAGAAAATAAAGGGATGCATCTCAACCCTTGATATATTAATGGAGTGGCTGTGATTAAAAGATGGGAAAAAAAGAAAAAAAGAAAAAAATGGCAATTTAATGGAACATACACGAACTCCATTAAATTAGGGGCAAAATGGTAAAAAAGCAATCAAAACCCATCAAGAACATCCTCCTTTTCAAACCAAATTCACACTATCGCCGTTGGGTTCTGCTTTTTATTTATTTTTGGAATTTATATTTGGGTTATGTTGCCTTTTGTTCTATTCTCTTCTCCCATTAAATTTCTCTCTCATATCTCATCGTCTCCGGTGTTGGATTCTGTTTTTTATTTGGAATTTATTTTTGATAATTAATTAAAATGGGGAAATACGTGGAGATGTTGGATCTAGGGGTGAGAATGGTGGCTAGATTTCATGCTCACTGCCCGCAAACTGCTCGTTTGTATTATCAGTTTATCACCCTCCTTCAAACTATGTCAACACCAGCTGTATATCTCAACCGGCAGTCGAAGAAGAACCGGCCAAAATCAGCCGGTTTCAGGCGAGCACGAGCTTCAATACTAGAGCTCCCTCCACACTCATCCTCGCCAAAAACCCATCAAAAACTCTAACTTTGTGATTCATAACTCATCATCGTCGCCAAATCGGAGCTACACTCGAAATCGATAAGGTTAAACCCCTAACTTTGCGATTCAACACTGATCATCATCGCCAAATCGGAAACCTTCGAAAAGCTTCAAACGTGAAATCTTGCTATCGATTCGTTACGGAATTGAAGATTAATAGCGAAACGAAGTTCAAACAAGTTCGAGGATCTGAAATAGAGGAACAAAACTTCACAAAATCAATGGATTCGACTTCGATTTTGTTTTACAATCTGATAGTATATGATGAAATGTTTGTTAGGAACACCTATCAAATCATATGTGATTAGGAAACAATAGTAAATCATATGTGATCTATAAGACTGTTATCTGATATCACTAGTTATTAATCATATATGATGTTGTTTTACAATCTGATATCACTTAGTTATTAATCATATGTGATTTTGTTTTAGTTAGTAAATCATATGTGATCTATAAGACTGTTATCTGATATCACTAGTTATTAATCATATATGATCTTGTTTTACAATCTGATATCACTTAGTTATTAACCATATGTGATTTTGTTTTAGTAAATCATATGTGATCTGATCTTGTTTTACAATCTGATATCACTTATATGTGATTTTGTTTTAGTAAATCATATGTGATCATATATGATATTGGTTTACAATCTGATATCACTTATTAATCATATGTGATTTTGTTTTAGTAAATCATATATGATCTTGTTTTACAATCTGATATCTTAGTTATTAATCATATGTGATTTTGTTTTTAGTAAATCATATGTGTTACAATGAAAAATCATATGTGATGTGAGGCTTGTCTGATACACATTGGGTTATGTATATATAATCATAAGAAAACTCCGAGTAGGGATAGAAGGGACAAGGTGGAATGGATGCTTGATGAATTAAAAACTTACAACGTTAGAAGGATGAGAGAAATACTAGAAGAGGTCGACGACAACCCAAACGATCACACGGTTCAAACGAGGTGGACGACGATCGTTTCAAAGAATGTATGTATCTTTATATGGAGGGCCCGATTGGGCCGACTCCCTTGTCGTCTATTGCTTGATAAAATGGGTATCGATGTGGACTCGACTCTATGCCCGAGATGCGAGGATACCGTTGAATCGGTCGACCACGCTCTCGTGACATGCCCGGAGGTTAGGACGCTATGGAAACTTATCGGAAAATGGTGGAAGAAAAATCTACCACAACTGAAAATAGCGAGAAAGGGAACCCACTATGGACGGGGGTAAAATGGGTCATGATGTATCTTATTTGGGCACATCGGAATAAATTGGTGTTTAAGGCGGATCGAGGGAAGATCACGAAATTATTCTTCGAGTTTCAACGAAAAGCTTTCGAGTGGATTACGAAGCGGATGAAAAAGAATGTTAAAAGGTGGAAGGAGTGGTTAGTGGACCCTTCGGTATTGTAGAACGGGATTGTCGAAAGAAAGGGTCGGCTACGATCGGTGGTGAGGAGCCAGACCAACATTCAAGGGAGAAATATCGAGGCGGTGGTGGCGTCAAGTTTGCAGCTCACAAACAGGGACAATATCAATAGAACATGGACCGTTTTAACGGTGATGCTCCCTGTTTTTGGCCTTGGATGACTCACGATTAACTTTGTTTGCTTCGAGTCTTGATTTTCCTGGGTTTTGCTGTATGTTTTGGTTGTTTGGTACTGAAACCTTGCTGTATGTTTTTTTTTGGTTGCTTGGTAATAAATTTTCAACTGCTGCCGTTCAAAAAAAAAATAAAAAAAATTCATAAGAAAACGAGGGATGAGAATGCGCAGGGAAGGTTTTGATCAGGAATTAAATTAGAAAACGTAAAATGACTCATATACCCTTACCATTTAATTCTCTTAATAAATCAAATGGTTGGTTGAGAATGCTCCTCGTGTTTTCTTAAATTGTTACGATTCTCGTTTGAACCTTCCTCTATAACTCTATATATATATGTATATAATATATAAAGTTATATGTATATAATTTGTAGATAATATATACTATATTTATATTATATGTGCATATATATATATTGAAACACCCTGAAATTCACAATGAATTTAAACCTTACATTTATCAGAGTTTTTACCATCACAATTTCAAACTTACAAAATTTTATCATAACAACCATATAAACTAAAACCCTGATCTACACATTTTTCCAAAAGCGTAACTCTGGCACTCCTCGACACTCATCCCTTGGAATCCCTTCCCGTGCTAGCACCTGGTAAGAAAATTTGATTTAAAAAGATTAGGCTTACGCCTAGTGAGAACATCCAATTTTCAAATCAATATCTTTATAAACTTTGAAAACCAAAACTGTAAACAAAGCGTATAAAGTAACCTGATCTCAACTTTCTTACCGAACCACTAACGTTTTTCAATCACGGGAATCATACCTGATTCCATGAGTATGATAACACTAAATATGTCATAGTATCATATTTGAGAGCGCCACTACGAATCACCACGGATTCTAGTTTATAGCTCATGTCCAAGAACTGACAATTACTCACTATGCCTTTTTCTTGGAATGGAAGCAGAAATACCAATTATATATTGCCTATTTTAATCCACCAAAAGAAAACGGAAACAACAATTATACTTTGTCTATTTCACGTTTCCACGTCTCTATTACGAATAGCGATTATACTTTGCCTATTCCCTATAGTTAATACGAATAGCAATTATACTTTGCCTATTCCACTTCTCAACAAGAATATCAATTATACTTTGCCTATTCCATTATTTCAACATGAATAACAATTCTACTTTGCCTATTCAATCATTTCAATTTGAATAGCAATTCTACCTTGCCTATTCAATCATTTCAACATGAATAACAATTCTACTTTGCCTATTCAATCATTTCAACATGAATAACAATTCTACTTTGCCTATTCAATCATTTCAACACGAATAGCAATTCTACTTTGCCTATTCAATCATTTTAACATGAATAGCAATTCTACCTTGCCTATTCCATGTTTCAATATCATGATAAAGGGAATAACAATTATACCTTGTCTATTCCTCATTCTTAAATACAAACGAGAATAGCAATTATATAATGCCTATTCTAAGTTATCAATTAATACTAGTGTCTATAGATCCATTACACTTCTTAGCATACGTGCATATTTACTCGAACGCACAAACATTTCATATCATATTCTCAAAGCTAAGAATCCTAAATAACCCATCATATCCTTATCCTCAAATGTCCCCCTTCGGCGACTTAGCACGGGGGTTTCGCTACCCGGTTAGCGGATGGGGTCAAGGGGCAACTCCCTTGCGAGATTTTTTTAGAAAAACTTAACCAGATAACATCTCCGAAAACTATATCCGGAAAAATCCTTATCCGGAACCCAAATCCGGAACTACCCGGAAAACTCATCCGAAAAGGTATTCCGGACTCAAAGTCCGGAACCATCCGAAATCCATTACCAAATCCGGAACCGGGACTCAAACTGAGACCGGAACTCAATCGAAACCGGATCCTAAATCAGGACTCACTAATTCCGGATCTAATACCGGATCTCACCAAATCCGGATCCAATACCGAATCTCACTAAATCTGGATCCCATACCAGATCCCACCAATTTCGGATCACATACCGGATCCTACCAAATTCGGATCCCATACCGGATCCCACCAAATCCAGATCACATACCGGATCCTACCAAATTCGGATCCCATACCGGATCTTCGATAACGGGACTTTGATTGGCACGTCGATTTTACTCTAAAAACTCATCTAAGTTCAATTTCTTGGTCGATTCCATTTCAATACATGTTTATCAAATCATTTAGATATTTTGCTACCAAATACCTCATTCAATTTCACATAAAATTGTTTAGAAAAAGATGAACTCACCCGGGTAATCAAGTTCTGAACCCAAACTGCTTCCAATCCTTTCCCAACTGATTCAATAACCTAAAAAAATCCAATTGCTTAATACTAATGTTGGGTCATCACAGATTTGAAGTTGACTCAATTAAACCCACTTAGATACTTAGAATATTTTTGGATCCTTTTGTGTAACTTGTACTCTTATATCAATTGTTCGATAAAGTCGAAGATCAACCGAAACCAAGTGCGAAGACTATCTCATTGCGGAAGTGAGAAAATCGGAAGCAACTTTCTACAAGTTACATCACCACCGATATGCTATCGGTGGACACGCATCACCGAATTGAAGAAATTCGGTGAGAAGCTCAAGAAGACTTCCACCGATATGTGTTCAGAAATCGGTGGGAGTTCAAGAAGACTGCACCGAAATATTATACACTTCGGTGAAACTCTCTCTTTTCTAAAGAAGTGAGATTTCGAATTGGTGCAGTTTCCAATACAGGAGGTCGGTAGCCTAATTCTCTAAAGACAAAAGAGAAGATCATTTATTATGAGAAAATATCCTATTGTCTGATAAAAGTGGCATTTTGTCATTTTATCTATTCTCAGATAAGGTCTTTTTCTGGTACGACTGTCCTCCTGGTTCCTTGGATAAGTTAAAAAGGAGATATCAGCTTTTCAGAAGTCAACCTCTACAATGAATGGAAGAGTGACAAGTGTCCCAAGCATTAAATGATGCATGGACTATAAATAGAGGTGAAGACTCTCCATGCAAACTACGGCTTCTGAAGATAACTAAGTGCAAACTCCTTTCTTACTGAAATTGCATCTTGTGTCTAAGTGTCCAATTTGTTCTAAGTGTTTTTCAGTTTACTTTGTGTTAGATTGTTAGAATAGTTTAACTGTTCTTTTCCGCAACAATCTTTTGTTTTCTATGTGTAATTCTTATTGAAAGATTTTCAATATATTGAATTAAAACTTGTGAAAAATCTGAGCATTGTATTCAACCCCCCCTTCTACAATACTTGTTGAGCCATTGTGGGACCAACAAGTGGTATCAGAGCGGAAAGTTTAATTCATAAACTTGATCCGCAATGGCTGCCTCATCTTCATCCCTAACTGTTGAAAACACTGGTCAAAACAATTTTGCTGAAAATGGTTCCATTTCAAAACCTCCCAAGTTTAATCCTAACAACTTTTCTCTATGGAAAAGCCGTATGATGCTATTCATGGAAGGAGTGGATACTAGATATCCAACCATTCTCAAGGAGGGACCTATCATCCCGAGAGTTTGGGCTCGCTATGAAAAGCAGAGGCCTGGTAAGGAACCAGTTGATAAGTCAAGTGACTCTGATGATTCTGAACCTTCCAACATAGAGAAAGCAAAGACTACTGGTCGTTACATTCTAAAAAACCCAAAGGAATATACTGATGAGGAAAAACGATTGGTGTCTCTGGATTCTCGGCTTAGAGCAATCATTGCTCTCTCACTTCCTGATGAAGTCTATCACTCTCTTGTTAATTTCGGTACTGCTAAAGAGATGTGGACGACATTGTGTGTACTTTATGAGGGTATAGAGGAAGTGAAGAAAAGCAAAAAGATTGGCCTCATTCGAAAATATGAGCTCTTTGCCTATGAAAAGGGAGAATCTCTTCCAAGCTTTTATAACCGATTCAACTCTCTCTTAAATGATTTAAAGTTACTAGGTAGAGTTTATGATAATGAGGAAGTTCTATGCAAGTTTATGGATTGTCTTCCTGACTTTTGGGAAAACATTTGCACTTGCATTAAAACTACCAAGGATTTGGAATACATGCCTTTAACTGTTTTGTATGGAACTCTGTTCAACTTTGAACAAACCAAGCTTCATAGGAAAACCATCTTCAAAGAGATAAAAAGCTCTTCAATAGCTCTTATCTGTGAAAGTTCCAAGAAAAGTCAAAATGTTCCTTGTATCACATATCCCTCATCAGACTCTGACACCGAAAATCAGAACAACCGTTCTCACCAAACGGAGGCATATCTGAGTGATGCCGATGATGAAGGTGATGAAATTTCGGTAGACCGAATGTCTGATGAAATGGCTATGATGGCTGGTTTTAAAAATAAATCTCGAAATTTCAACAAACCCAGAAGTTTCAGAAAACCATCCTTTACAAAAATGTCTTCTTCTTCTGACAAGACAAATGAAAAATGTTTCAACTGTGGTAAGAAAGGACACTTTGCAGCTGAGTGCAGAAGCAAGCGTGTGTCAAAAGTCAATTCTACGTCCTCTGACAAATATCCTTTCAAGTTTGAGAAATCCAAGGACAAATCTTATTTCAAGAAAGATTCTCAATCCTCCTCTCTCTCACATCAGGAACGTGCTGAAAAGTACAAAGCTAAGTACAAGAAGGAAAAAGAAAGAAATGAAGGATCTCAAAGAAGAGGAAAAGGATTGATGGCAGAGGCTCATGATTGGGAAGAAGAAGAAACCTCTGACAGTGATTCTCCAAATATGTGCTTTATGGCCATATCAGAAGAGGTGGAAGAAGAAAAGGCCAAGTCTCCAATGGCATTAGTTTCAACTGAATGCTCATCATCATACTCTCAGGTTTTTGAGCACCAACAAGTTTGGTATTTAGATAGCGGGTGCTCACGTCACATGACTGGAAACAAACATCTTCTTGTAAACTATGTGTCAGAAAAGGGTCCTTCTGTAACCTTTGGGGACAACTCCAGAGGTCACACTAAAGGGTATGGAACTCTCACAAATGGAACCCTTACCTTCAATAAAGTAGCATTTGTTGAAGGTCTCATGCATAATCTCCTAAATATTAGCCAACTGTGTGATCTTGGATACAAAGTTATCTTTGAACTGCGTATCTGTACTGTTGTTGACAAGAATATGAAGGTTGTTCTCTCTGGAAGAAGGTTAGATAATGTGTATATCATTGATATGAGTCAAAACAACTCTTCAAATGTCTGCTTTGTGTCTGACGATACAGTCAAAAGAAACTGGCTGTGGCATAAACGTTTGTCTCATCTTAACTTCAAAACCCTTCATAAAATATCAAACAAAGAGCTGGTGACTGGCATGCCTAAGTTGAACTTTGTCAAAGAAAAGCTGTGTGATGCATGTGAAAAAGGGAAGCTCACCAAATCTTCTTTCAAAACCAAGCAATGCTCTTCCATCAATCTTCCACTTCAGATGCTGCATATGGATCTATGTGGACCAGTCAGCACTCCCAGTCTAGGAGGAAGAAGGTACATTCTTGTTATTGTTGATGAATTCTCTAGATATACTTGGGTGTCTTTTCTCAGGTACAAAAGTGATGCAACTGAAGAAATCATCAACTTTGTCAAAAAGAATGAAATTCTGAATGGTCAGCTTGTCAGATCAGTAAGAAGTGATAATGGCACTGAATTCAGAAACAGTGGTTTAGAAGACTTCTTCAATGAGAAAGGAATCTCTCAAAACTTCTCTGCTGTCAGAACTCCACAACAAAATGGTGTTGTGGAAAGAAGAAACAGAACTCTATGTGAAGCAGCAAGGTCTATGCTGAGTGAAGCAAAACTGCCAACTTATTTTTGGGCCGAAGCTGTCAACACTGCCTGTTTCACTCAAAACAGGTATGTGATAACAAAAAGACATGAGAAAACCCCGTATGAAGTCTTTCATGGAAGAAAGCCAAACATTGGTTTCCTTTATGTCTTTGGCTGTGTGTGCTTTATCCTAAATGACAGGGAAAATCTTGGGAAATTTGATCCTAAGGCAGATGAAGGAATATTTGTGGGATATTCCTTGACCTCCAAAGCCTACCGAGTTTACAATCTTCGGAGAGAATGCATTGATGAATCTATCCATGTAAAGTGTGATGATTCAAGATCATCTTCTATGACAAATGATGATGAAGAACTACATAGATGGATATCATCATGCATTGGGGAATCTCCCATTTCAACCTCCACCGATCCACCTTGTATTCCAAATATTCCCTCTGTTCCAAACAATCAAGTTAGGTCATCATCCTTATCACCTGAAACCCCCTCTGCCGAAATTGCCTCCACCGAACCCTATCCATCATCCACCGAAATTAACCCCATCACCGAATCTCTTCCTGCCGATAATCCCTCTGACGACCCACCTTCATCACACCCAGCCAACACTTTAGCCTCGAACTTTCCTTCCACTTCAATTATTCCCCCACCGATGCCCCCTGCTCTTAAATGGACCAAAGATCATCCCATTGATCAAATCATCGATGATCAGCAAGCTGGTGTTCAAACAAGGAGAGGCACCAGTAACATCTGTCTCTATGTGAATTTCCTATCTCTTGTTGAACCTAAAAAGATTGAAGAAGCCCTAAGTGACCCATGTTGGGTTTCGGCCATGCAAGAAGAACTCTCCCAATTTCAAAGAAACAAAGTCTGGAGACTTGTGCCTAGACCTTCAAGGAAAACAATCATCGGCACAAAATGGGTCTTCAGAAACAAAATGGATGAAGATGGTACTGTCATCAGAAACAAAGCCAGACTCGTAGCTCAAGGCTACCGACAGGAAGAGGGTATTGACTATGATGAAACATTTGCTCCAGTTGCCAGACTTGAAGCTATCAGGATCTTTCTTGCTCATGCTGCTCACAAGAACTTCAGGGTATTTCAAATGGATGTGAAAAGTGCTTTTCTGAATGGAGAACTAGCTGAGGAAGTCTATGTGAAGCAACCTCCAGGCTTTGAAGATTCCACACATCCAGACTATGTGTACTGACTTGACAAAGCTCTGTATAGGCTCAAGCAGGCTCCTCGAGCCTGGTATGACACTCTTGCCATCTTTCTACTCAAGCATGGCTACACTAGAGGTACAATTGATAACACTCTCTTCCACAAGCAAACTTCAGGTAATCTCATTCTTGTTCAAATCTATGTGGACGACATTATTTTCGGTGCCACCGATGAGTCTCTGTGTGATGACTTTGCCTCTCTCATGAAAAGTGAATATGAGATGAGCATGATGGGGGAGCTAACATTTTTCTTAGGTCTTCAAGTGAAACAAATTTCAGAAGGAATTTTCATAAACCAAAGCAAGTACATTAAAGACCTTCTGAAGAAATTTGGCTTTGAAAACTCCTCTCCCATGAAAACTCCCATTGCACCACCTTTGAAACTTGATGCCGATTTAAATGGTGAATCTGTGGATGTTACCCATTATAGGGGCATGATTGGTTCTTTGCTTTATTTAACTGCTAGTAGACCAGATATCATGTTTGCTACTTGTCTTTGTGCCCGTTATCAAGCAAATCCAAAGAAATCTCATTTGGATGCTGTGAAACGGATTTTCAGGTATCTAAAGGGTACCATGCATCTGGGTCTTTGGTATGCCAAAGACTCAGGTTTTGAACTCATGGGGTATTCAGATTCTGACTTTGCAGGTTCTAAAATTGATAGAAAAAGCACAACAGGCAGTTGTCAACTTCTTGGTGGGAAATTGGTGAGCTGGTCCAGCAAAAAGCAAAATTCAGTCTCAACATCCACTGCCGAGGCTGAATATGTTGCTGCTGGAAGTTGCTGCGCACAAATTCTATGGATGAAAAACCAGTTGAGAGACTACAATCAGTTCTACTCCAAGATACCCATCCTATGTGATAATTCAAGTGCAATTGCAATTGCAAACAATCATGTTCTTCACTCAAGGTCCAAACACATCGATATCCGATATCATTTCATCAGGGACCATATCTCCATAGGTGACATTGAGCTGCATTTTATTCCAACTGATCTTTAGCTTGCAGATTTGTTTACTAAACCTCTGGATGAGGCCAGATTCACCTTTCTCATCGGTGAACTTGGCATGTTGTATTTGGAATAGGTTCAAAAAAAAAATCGGTCTGATAATTCTCGGTGGCAACAAGCTCCTCTTTCGGCATGAATATCCTAAGTGAGCTTTTCGGTGATCCATCTCTCGATGGTTCTCCTCGGTGCGCATATCTGTCATCTTCGGTGTCTCAACGCCTCGGTGAATCTCTTCGGTAAGCAAATCCTCACCGATTCCATCTCGGCATACCTTTCACCATCGATGTCCACCGATAATCTCTTCATATTCCTCACCGATGTCCACCGAACTTCTATCCTATCCACACGTCACCTGTCAGACCCTTTCACCTCCCCGTTTCGTGAAACGGATTCCTGACCACAATTCCCAAGGTGGTCATGATTACCATTTCTATTTTATTTCATTTTATTCTACTTTATCTTATTCTCTTTAAACCGTTCCCCCCATTTTTTCGAAAACCCTATATATACTCGACCCTTCACTTTCATTTTTCCTTTACGTTTCCTTCATCTTCTTCTCCGTTCTCTCTCTATAACCTGCAACCTAATCCTCTTCTTCGAGCTCTCTCTCGATCATCAATGGCGTCCTCAAAGAACATCCCCTCTACGTGTTTTGCTGATCTCAAGTTCAACCCATGCAAACGTTGCTAGATTTGATCCTGACCCCTCCCATCCTGAATTCAATCACGTAATCAAGTTCTTCACTCGCTCTCCCCTTCTTCATGCCTTCACCTGTAATCCCAAAATGAGCAAAATGCTCATTGGGAAATTCTGGCTTACCTGTGTGTATGACACCTCCAATGATGCGATCCATGCATCCATCCTTTCTGAAGACGAGGGTGATCACGACCTCACTTTTGGGGTCGATGACGTTCGCACTGCCCTTAAAATCGATGCTTTCGATTCCTATAGCGAATGGCATTCAGATACCATTCTCGAAGATGTCCTTAGTGCAATAGGATACGTGGTCGATGACAACTCCAAAAGCTCCAAAGGTCCTGGAACTCTTCTTCGGAGTCACATGGGTGGTGTATGGAACTTCTTTTTTGCCCATGTGATCCACTTCCTCTCCCGAAAGACGAGCGGCCATGATCAATCCCCTTCATACATCACCAAACTTGCCCATGCCCTAATCTTTCAACGCCGAGTTGATTTCGCCCGGTACTTCTTCACCGAATTGGTGGAAGTGATCACACATCCAAAGAAGTGTCACATTGCCTACCCCCGATTCATCTCTATGATCATCCATCACAAACTTGGAAAAGCTCTGGACGAAGACCGCAAGTCCCAAACTCCCAGATTCACTTATGACTGGTCTCCACCGATCGTCGGCAGCAAAACTCTCAACGTCGGTGTTCTCGACACCGATCGTCCTTTACGCCGAGGTATGATCACTTTAGCCATCTCTCCAGATCTTCAATGGGGTGATTCTGAAATTCCAGGGTTTCAACACCCCGATATCCCCGAGGTCCTTCCTGCTATTGTGACCTCTTCCCCCTGTCCCAGAGTAAAATCGGTCGGCGCGAAGAAGAGATCGGCCGCCGACACCTCCGCCGCTGCTTCCAGGACCATGACACCGATTAACCCATCGGTGGCTTCCCCGTTCCACAAACCTTCTAAGCGGAGGTACTCTTCGTCCCCCCCGAAAAATCGTCTAAAAAGATCTCGGGGAACTGTCCGTGAGCCATCCCCTTCCAAATCATTTTTGTTCACCACCGACCATTTGGTTATCCCTAAGGCATCCCTAAATTTAACTCATCCAACTCGTTCTTTGAGTGAACACGCAGACTCTCCCACCGAAAGTCTAGACTCTCCCTCCGAAAGTCTGGACCTTGCACTACACGGCCTTTCACCCGGTCATTTCTTGATCGATGATGATGCACAACCCGTTCAGGGTCCCCCCCCATTAGATCCCCCCCATGACTTATTTGCAGGTCTCTTTGACGACACTGGTTCTCCCCGAACCTCCCCGTCGGTCGGAGCGATCCTAATTGAGTCCTCTTCCCCCTCACCAACAAAGTCACCTTTGAACCAAACTTCTCCCCGGGTTCGAACTCCCCAAAGATCGCCTACGCCACATCGATCACCCTCCCCGGGTCAGGATTCACCCCGACGATCTCCCACTCCGCCACCGAGACCACTTTTCCCCGATGAAATGTTATATCCCAGCAACGTTCCCATTTCGGCGGAGGATCCCCATCGCATCCGCTACATAGTTCATGGGGATGTCGGGGGTGAAACCAATGTTCAAGCGCCCTCTTTGATTGAAGACTTACAAGAGAGTGCTCGACAATGTCGGCTTGTCGGCACCCAATTTGAATCTTTCAAACAGGCTACTCTTGCAATGATCGTCATGACAGGTTCCCGAATGTCCACTATCGAGTCTCGCCTGCCGCAGATCCTTTCAGATGCTATTACCGATGCTCTCCGGCCCTTTACCACCGACATCTCCTCTTTGGTTTCCAAGGTGGAATCTTTGTCACAATCGCATAGGGATCTTGCCTTCTCCTTTGGTGCTTTCAAGGCAGTCTCCACCGTCAAGGATTCTGAACTTCAGAGGATGCTTCAAGAAGCTAAGTCTCATCAAGACTTCAGCCAGGCCACTGCCAACTCTCTTCGTGACATTCATGCCAAACTTCAAGAATTCGGCCATCTGGAGATGGATCTCGGTGACTTCGCCATGGTTTCTGAAGAGGTACCGCAACGACTTTCGTTTCTTCATGAGAAATTTGACTACATTTTCAGACAGATGGGTATGAAGATTCTGGCTGGAGCTGAGGGGGAGAAAAAGACAACCCAACCCAAGTTGCCATCTCTTAAACAGTCGGTCATCTCCAAGCCTCCATCTTCCACCGATGACATCCCTGAAACCACCGAAACTCATGCTGAAACCGCCGACGATGAGGGGGAGCAACTCTCTAAAGAAAAAGAGTTGGAGTTGGAAGACAAAGCAACAACTGAGGGGGAGCAACCTTCTGCGGCCGAAACAGACAAGGGAAAGAAAAGTCTTACTGCCGAACAAGAAAGAATAGAGAAAGAAAAGATGAAGTATGGGACTCGTTCCACCGATGCAGACATACTCAAACTTAAACCTCCCTCATCACATCTGCAGGAACCCAATCTCGGTCTGACTCCTCAAGAAATTGAGGAAGCCAGATTAGCCCAAAAAGCCCTTGATGATACCAAGGCCCTCTCTTTAAAAGTTGCAGAGGAAGAAGCCAAGAAAGCCAAGTCCATCGATGCCGTGTCGGCACAGAAATCGGTGCTGAGTGAATTTGAACAAGAGAGAAATGAAGAAGTTAGCTGGTACAAAAAGAATATGCACCACCGATCCGACAGAACTGTTAGACCTGGGTTTTGTCAATAAACCAAGTGTTAAAGATCTGATGAGAAGGCTCAGATGTTCTGATATGAAGGGTCAGAGTTCTGACTAAGAAGACTCAGAAGTATTACACTGAAAGTTACTAGAGAAGTCAGAAGTTCTGGTATGCCTAATCAGATGAATGTTCAGAAGTTCTGAACAACCTGTTCAGAACTTATAACTAGATACTTTCTTTAGTACTTAGTTAACTAATTAGGACATGTGTATTGTTCCTATTAGTCTTTCTTGTATGTACTGTAGCTTTAGTGGTTCCGTTGCGGTATATATAGTGGTTAGCAATGTTTCGCTAACTAACTTTCCCGCATATTCTTGTATTCATATTTTGTAATCTTTGAGATACGCTCTCTCTAAGATCTGTAAATCTGTTCTTCATTGAATACAAGTGTTCTTGATCAAATTACTTCTCGATTACTATTCTATTCATTGTTATATTGATTGTAAGAGTGGATCCTGAACTATCAATTGGTATCAGAGCTAGTCAACAAACAAATTCGATCGAGATCGCATTCTTGAGGGTTTCCTGTTTGTGTTCTTGAAGATCTCTTGATCAATTCGAAAATTGATTCCGCTGCTACTCACTGTTCTTGAATTCTTAGCAATTCTTGAATTAATTGTTGTTTTTCGATCAAGGAATTTGAATTTGTCTTTCTGTTGAAGCTTTCTTACAATCATGTCTTCTAAAGAGTATCTAGCCATGGGATCTGAAACAAAACCACCTGTTCTAATACCTGAAGAGTACCAGCAATGGAAAATCCGAATGATCCAATTCTTGGATAACATAGATGAAAATCTAATGGTCTCTATCCGTGAAGGTCCTATCGAAGTGTATGTCGATGTCGCTGCAACTCCTGGAACAGAGACAACTCCAGAAATTCCAGCTACAAGGGTGAAGAAGAGTTTTTCTCAGTATACAGCAGAACAGAAAAACAGACATGCTATAGACAAAAGAGCAATTACGTTGATGACTTTGGCTGTTCCAAATGAAGTTCTTAACAAGATTGATAGTGGATCATCTGCTAAGGAAATGTGGGATGAACTGGAAAGACAGATGTTAGCAACTGTGAGGTCTATTCAAGCAAAGTTAAATCAGAGCATAAATGCCTATGAAAGATTCAAGGCTAAAGAGTCAGAAAGTTTGACTCAGACGTACAGTAAATTTTGTACTATTCTGAATGATTTGAGAAGAAATGGGCTGAAGAAAACGAAGTCAGAAATAAATTACAAATTTCTGAACAGCCTAAACTCAGAATGATCATCATTTGCTATAAGTCTGCAAATGAATAAAGATACGTGTGAAGAAGACCTCAATGATCTGTTCTGTGTTCTTAATCAACATGAAGACTCTGTCAAGTTAGTTGTGGAAGAGAAGAAAAATGTTGCTGATCAGTTAGCATTTTTATCAAAGTCCAAAGTTATCAAAGCACCCAAGAAGACTACATATCTATATGAGATACCAAAGCTGGAAGAATCTGACAAGGAAGAAGGATCAGAGGATGATGAAGATATCAAGATAATGGCTGAGAAACTAGCCTTGTTGACAAATACTTTCAACAAGAGGTATGGGAAGGGTAGATTTCAGGGAAATTACAAGAGAGAACAGAGGAGTTCAGATTATAAGAAAAGAGAAGACAGAGGAGAAAATAAGTTTGAGAAGAAAGTAGAGAGAAGTGAAGAGAAGAAAGAAGAGAAGGAAGAGAGAAAAGAAAACAATTTATGTTTCAAGTGTGGAAAATCTGGCCACTATGCTAAGGACTGCAGAGTAAAGATTGTGAAAGATTATGAGTACTATACCAAGAAGGCTCAGCTTGCAAATAAGAGAGATGATGAGATTGCTATGTTGGCTGAACAGGAGAATTGGCTGTACTACACTTCAGATGAAGATGATCATATTAATTTTCCACAGATGCAAAGTTACATGGCCAAAATGAAGAATGAGGATGATTCTGACTATGAGGATGCTGATTCTGAGTCATCTACTGAGGTACATTCTGCACTTGAAATAGACTTAATGACACAGATTGGTGACATGAAAACTGAATTTGTTAATCTTAGAAAACAGATAAAAGGTGAAAGAAGTCTGGTTAACAAATTCAGAATTGAAAAAGAAGTAATAAGAGAACAATATGAGGAATCTGAGGCTGAGAAACAGAAAGTTAAAAATGAAAATTCTGAATTGTTAAAAAAGCTTTCTGAATTAAAAAATGAATTTTCAAAGATTAAGGATGAAAAGGGTGATTTACAAATAAAATTTGATATGCTATTTGAGGAAAGAAAGAATTTATACACCAAAATCAAAGAATTGGAAGATCTAAATTTGAAAAGAGGTCAGACTCAGCAAACGTTAAATCTTCTAACAAGTAATGTTAAAGATACAAGATTTTACAATCCAAAGAAGGGATTGGGATTGGAAGAAAATGTTGTTTTAAGAAGAGCTCCAGTCAACTTGTACGATTTTGAAAAGCTTCAAGTTCCTAAGCCAAAAATCCCAGAAATTGTTGAAGTTGTTATCAGACCTGCAAGTTCTATAACAAGTTCTGACAATTTGCAGAAACCAAGCTCTAAAAAGACAAAGGAGATAGTTTCCGATTCAAAAATAGAAAAGTCAGTTGTTTCAGAAGATAAGATTAAGAAAGAAATTCCTAAACCAACATATGAGAAACCAAAATACAATGACATTAAATTCAAGTATGATTCTTTAAATGTCAGTTACAAAAATAAACAACCAAGTTTTTCACATCATGACATTGAGAGCATATTTGATACAAGTGAGGTTTCTGAAATAGTTAATCAGAAGTCTGAAGCTTCTAGTCAGAACTCTGATTCTTGGAGTCAGAACTCTGAGTCTGAAGGTCAGACATCTGAGTCTGTTAATCAGAATTCTGATTCAGGCAGTCAGAAGTCTGAGTCAACTGGATTTTCTGAAACAAAGTCAGATAACTTTTCAGAGCTTGAAAAGAGGTTTAATCTTGTAAGTCAAGAACTTGAGGATTTGAGGAAATCTTTTGATGAACTTGAAAATGATTACTGTGATGTGGATGTTAAACTTGATGAAGCTTTAAAAGAAAAGAACATTTTTATTCAGAAAATAACAGAGCTTGAGAAACTGAAGACTGAGTATGATCTTTTTAAAATTAATGCTCTAAAAGATAATGATAAATTCCTTAATGAATCAAGTACATATGAAAAAGGTGAATCATCTACTTCTCCTTCTAACAAAAAGGGATTGAATTTTTCAGAAAAAGAGGAAAGCAAAAGGAAAGATGGTGTGAAAAGAGTTTCTGAGATGAAAGGATTGGTTCCTGCAACTGTACCAAAAGCACAGAGTTATTGTGATAAATGTACTTGTACTTTGAAAACTAGCAATAAAAATGAAAAGGCTTATGGTACAGATATGTTGTTACTTGCAAAGAAAAATCTTATTTGTGTTCAATGTGAAAGTGATTCATTCCAATATTCTCATAAATGTCCAATCACAATAACCTCTGTTTCCTATATACGAAATGACATTCAGAATACAGAAAAGAAAAATGTTTTTGTTCCTCAAACTCAGAAAAGAGAAATAATAAAAGAAGTGAAGCCTCATATTAAAATCACAGGAAAGAATGAAAAAAGGTTTAATGTGAAAGAAAAGAAGGTTGAAACTTCTTCAACATCTAAATTTAAAACTTTCAAGAAGAAATTGAAAAATTTTGTGAACAGAAAATGTTCTGACTTCATAAAAGTTCAAGGAAAGTGGTGTTTGAAGAAAGACTTTGAATGGAAAGTCAAAGGTACTTTTGTTAAATCAGATAAAAAGGCTAACAAAGAAGGACCCATTCCAAAATGGGTACCTAAATCTAACTGATTGTTGTTGCAGGGCTGTCATGTGTGGTTTTTAGATTCAGGAGCTTCAAGACACATGACAGGTCAGAAGTCTTTTCTATCAAATTTCACAGAAAAGGCTGGAGGAGCAGTAAACTTTGGAAATAACAGCAAAGGTCAAGTTAAAGGTTATGGGGATTTAACAAAAGGAGATCTGACAATTCAAAAAGTTTTCTATGTTGAAGGCTTACAACATAATCTTTTCAGCATAGGTCAGTTTTTAGATAGTCTTTGTCAAATCAAGTTCAAAATAACAGGTTGCATGATTTTAACTGAGAATGATCTTAAAGTCTTCTGGGCCAAAAGACACATGGACTTATTTGTGGTTAATTTTTCAAAAATACAAACATTAAATCCTGTTTGTCTTTTATCAAACTCAATTGCAAATGAATGCTGGCTGTGGCACAGAAGATGTTCTCATTTAAACTTCAAAGATCTGAATAATCTTGTTGCAAAACATCTGGTTAAAGGATTACCAAAGATTAAATTTGAAAAGGAATCATTATGCTCAGCTTGTGAAATGGGCAAGATGAAAAAGAGTTTTCACAAATTAAAAACGGACTCATCTTGCAAAGCACCATTGGAAATGATTCATACTGATCTTTGTGGTCCTATTTCAGTTCAGTCTATGGGAGGAAAGAAGTATATACTTGTAATTGTTGATGAATATTCCAGATACACATGGGTTGAATTCCTAAGAGCTAAGTCAGAAGCTGCTACTACATTGATAAACTTTATCAAAAGGATTCAAGTTCTCTTACAACTTTCAGTCCAGAAAATCAGAAGTGATAATGGAACAGAGTTCAGAAATGAGACTCTTCAGAAGTTTTTAGAAAGTTCTGGGATTTCTCACAATTTCTCTGCCGTCAAAACTCCTCAACAAAATGGTGTTGTTGAAAGGAAAAACAGGACTCTAGTTGAAGCTGCAAGAACCATGCTGGCTTATTCAAATCTTCCAACTTTCTTATGGGCTGAAGCAATTGCAACTGCTTGTTTTACACAGAACAGAACTTTAATCAATAAAAGATTAAATAAGACTGCTTATGAACTGATAAATAAAAGAAAACCATTAATCAAATTCTTTCATATTTTTGGTTGCAGATGCTATGTCCTTAAAGACAGAGAAAATCTTGGTAAGTTTGATAAAAAGGCAGATGAAGGATACTTTGTTGGTTATTCATTAACTTCCAAAGCATTCAGAATCTACAACAGAAGAACCAAGAGGATGATGGAAAGCATCAATGTAACATTTGATGAAGTCAGAATGAAGACTTCTAAACAAGACAGTTCAGAACTCATGCAGAACAGGACAAAAATGACTTCTGATACAAACTCTAATCCTATTTGTTCAGAACTCAATTTACTGTTTAAGGATGCTTTTCTTGAACTGACTTTTGATTCTTATGCAGAGTTTGAAAACCCTAAGATGATCAATGAAATGAAAAGAAGAACTTCAGAAGTAGTTCAAACAACTGTAATTTCTGATAAAGGTCCATCTGAGGAATGTCCAACTCTGATAAATACAAGTAATGAAAATTCTGACACTGATACTCAGAATTCTGAACCTTGTATTCAGACTTCTGAACCTCGTATTCAGAACTCTGAACAAGTCATTCAGAACTCTGACTTCATTGCTCAGAATTTGAACTCAAATTTATCAGAACAAGGGGATAGTTCAGAATTACAAGCTATCATTGATGAGAATGATACAAACAACAATTATTCAGAGATTGATGTGCTTCCTAGTGCAAACAAATGGACTAAAAATCATTCCATTCATCAAGTGATTGGTGATCTATCAGCAGGAGTAAAAACCAGATCATTTACTGCAAATGAAGCAATGTTTGCAGGTTTCCTAAGTGTTATTGAACCTAAGAAAGCTAATGAAGCCCTAGAGGATCCAGATTGGATTTCAGCAATGCAAGATGTTGATCCAAACCCTCAGTGATTTGATAATGACCCTCTCTTATATACTTAGTGAAAATTGTAAGTAAACAATATGTATCAGAGTTTCACTATCGCTGATAAGTACTAAGATCTTACAGTACCGCTGATAGGAACTCTCGCTCTTTAAATTAAACATTCAGCGAATACTGTTCATCATTAATGCTCTGAGTCTGTACAGTCATTATGATGATCGCTGATAAGTTAGTTGTTTACTTATGATCCCTGAAGACAAGTTTCACGTCAATAAAGGTTTTACGCTGAAGTCGAAGATCAAGCTCAAGAACCAGCGACAAGTCTCCTAATGAACTGATGCGGATCAGCGAAGACTCAGATTTGTCCACTCAACGTGAAGTATCAAGTACAAGACTTCAGCTATCGCTGATCTTTATCATTCGCTGAATAGAAAATGATAATCGCTGAATCAACGAAAGCTGATCATGAAGTCCTCCGTACAAAGTACTTTTGTCTTAACCACCCTTGCACGACTCCGTACGAAATGTCAGAAAAGAACCTCCGAAAATCTGAAATCGTACAACCACTCTGATACTACACTATTCATCCATATGGCTACTAAGGTTGTCAACCAAGGTCAATGACATGCAACCAACCAGCTGATGACACGTGTAAAGTATATACTGACTTGCATTAAATGCATGCAGTATATAAAGAGACGAACTCACTTCATTTGAAGTAACTTGCTAACTCTGGACAAGTTCAAATCTCTTATCTCAGATAGGTTATTATTAGTAATTTCCTTATCTCTCTTAGTGCAAGAAACCTTAGTGTTCCAACTTGTTTAGATTTAGGTTTATCCTTAATCTTGTCTCCGCAACAAGCTGTAAATTGTTAATGATTTATCAATAAACAATTTAGAAAAGTAAAATCTGTGTGTTTGTATTCAACCCCCCCCCCCCCCTTCTACAAACTTGTATAGGCCTTCGGGACCAACAAGTGGTATCAGAGCAGATTTGTTTAATCTCATAAACAAGATCTAATCTAAGATATTTCTCTTCCTTGCTATTATCTGAAAATGGCCACCAATACAAACACAAATTATATAGACAATGGTTCTCTTGCAAAACCCCCTAGATTTTCCAGAGATAACTTCAACTTATGGAAAAATAGGATGACACTCTTCTTAGAAGGTGTAGACCCTACTATGCCTTACTATATTGAGAATGGTCCATTCATCCCTGTAAGATTTGATGCTGCAGTTCCAGGCACTGAGAATAGACCTACTATTCCAGAAAGGCTGGTACCTAAAGAAATCCATTAATGGACTGATGAAGATAAGAAGAAAGTGGTTATAGATACAAAAGCCAGATCCATACTATCCATGGCTCTTCCTGACGAAGTCTACCATTCCGTCATGAATCTGAAATCATCAAAAGCCATGTGGGACACAATATGTGTTCAGTATGAAGGAACGTCTGAAGTCCAGGACTCAAGAAAGATCAACCTGGTAAGACAATACGAAAGCTTCATTTCTGGTAAGAATGAAACTCTCTCTGAAGTTCACCAACGTTTTAATTGTTTAATTATAGATCTGAAAACTGTTGGTAAGGAATATTCTAACTTTGAAGTGCTGACAAAGTTTCTAGAATGTTTACCTGAAAGCTGGGACAATTATTCCATGTGTCTCAAGCTGTCAAAGGATCTAAGATCAATGACCCTTGCTACCTTATATGGCACGTTGCTGAATCATGAGCAATCAAGCCATCTTAAGAAGAATCTTGTAAAAGATTCCAAAAGCACCCCTGTTGCTTTAATCTCAGAGGAACTTTCTACTCAGCGACCCTCGGTCACTATCACTGAGTTAGAGAGTAACTCTGAAAGTTCATCAGATTCTGATTTTTCAGATGATGAATCCTTGGCTCTCTTAACCAAAAAGTTCAGGAGATTTGCCAAGAAGAAAATGTTTAGAAAGAACAAACCTCTTTCCATAGCTGACAAGCCTAAATCATCAGTTTTTGTTGATAAGGCTACTGCTACTTGTTTTAACTGCGAAAAGATAGGACATTTTTCTAACGAGTGCAGGTCTAAGAAAGTTTCTAGACCCTCAGCTTTTACAAAGAAATCCTTTGTTCCAAGGAATAAAGATGACAAATACTCAAAGCTGAAAGAAAAATATGCGAAGCTGAAAAGCTTTAAGAAGAAAGGAAAAGGCCTGATGGCTGACTATGATTGGGCTGCTTCTGATGAAGAAGCATCATCATCTGATTCTGAAGATGATGAAGCAAATCAATGTCTCATGGCCAAGATTGAAGATGAGGAAGAAAGTTCAGACATTCCCTCCACTTCAACCTCTGCTATTCAGGTATCACCTTCTTTCTTTACCAATATTGCAAATATTGATGAAGCTGATAGTCTCCGTAAGATCGATCTCTTGACTAGAAGTTTATACGAACGAAGCCATGAACGGCAAAACTGTGGTTGAAAACCAAAATCTTGATCTCGCTGAAAAGCTTAAAAACTGCCACCTTCAAATAGAAAAGCTTTCTAAAATTGAAGAAGATTTTAAAGATCAAGTATATTTAAATCAGCTAGTCAAAATCGAACGAGCAGAAGCTATCGCTGCATTAGAGGCTGAAAAAGCTACCGTTGAAGGATGGTGTAATTCTTCAACAAAGATCACTGACATAATTAAGGCTCATATTCCTCTGAGTGATAAACGTGGTCTGGGTTATAGATATGATACTCCAAAACCAACCACGGAACGTTCAATGCTTAAATTTGGAACGTTCGTATCCTCAGTCGCTGACACTTCATCATCTCAGTGCTCCTCGTCCTTTACACCAATCCCTGAGGAAACTCCTACCTCCTCAAAAGGCAAGGAGAAAATGGTTTATTCAAAACCTACCTCTGTCTCTAAAGACAAAGGTAAAGGAATTGTTATTTATCAAAATCCTCAGAAGGGTACTTTAGTACCAAAGCTGAATGCTTCTAAAGCTTCAGTGACCCATCCCTCTGGATCAAGGAAGCTGGTCTCTGGATCTATTCAGAGATCTACTCCTAAACTCAGAGTGGATGTCCTTGGTAAGAAATCTGAAGAACTGAATGTTTGTTCCATTTCTAAAGCCAATAGTTTACTTGGTGCTGGCACTTCTAATTCGAAATTAAAAGCTCAGCATACAAATGGTCCTAGAACTACTTTTAGCTATAGGAAATGTTATCACTGTGGACTTACTGATCATATTGCTAGTAAGTGCCCCACAGCCACCAAAGCTGAAAAGATAGCTAAGGTGAAGATTGCCCCCAAGGCAAAGAAGACCAACCCTGGTGCAAATCAGGTCAAGGTGAATTCTACCACTGAGGTTAAGAAATTAACCAAAGTGAAGAAAGTCAAAGCTGAATCTTCAAATGCTGCGAAGACTGCTGAACCTTCCATTCCAACTACTTCCACTGACAAACGTGTATACATGGTTAAGTGGGTACCTAAGAAAAACTAATCTTCTTTTGTATTGCAGGTTAAGAAGGGTATCTGGTATCTCGATAGCGGATGCTCTAGACACATGACTGGTAAGAAAAGCCTGCTCGCTGAATACAAGGAAGAGAAAGGTCCCTCTGTGACTTTCGGTGGAAATGGAAAAGGACATACCCGAGGGTATGGTGTACTTTCAAATGGTACAACCTCCTTCAGAAGAGTCGCATATGTTGAAGGGCTGAAGCATAATCTTCTAAGCATCAGTCAGCTTTGCGACATGGATAACAAAGTAATCTTTACTAAGGAATCCTGCTTTGTCTCTGACAAAAAGGAGAAGATAGCTCTCAGCGGTTATCGTTTGGAAAATGTTTATGTAATAAACATGGACTCAACAACCACTGAGAACTCCTGTTTCTTCTCAAAGGACTCATCTGATGTCAACTGGCTATGGCATAAGAGGCTCTCTCATCTAAATTTCAAGACACTGAATACTCTTTCCTCCAAAGAGTTAGTCACTGGTCTACCTCAGCATTCATACGCCAAAGAGTCATTATGTTCAGCGTGTGAAAAAGGGAAGCAGACCAAAGCAAGCTTTAAGTCAAAGCAAGTTTCTTCAGTGTCATCTCCTCTACAACTACTCCATATGGATTTGTTTGGCCCTGTTAACAAACAATCCATCCCTGGAAAGAAATATACGTTGGTCACAGTTGATGAATTCTCTCGCTTCACTTGGGTAATGTTTCTCCGTTCTAAGAGTGACACCCCTGAAGAACTCATCACCTTTGTTCGGAAGATGGAAACTCTGAACAATATGACTGTTCGCTCAATAAGGAGTGATCATGGAACTGAATTCAAAAACAGTTCTCTTGATTCCTTCCTTGAGAGTAAGGGTATTTCTCACAACTTTTCGTCAGTGAGAACACCGCAACAAAATGGAGTCGCTGAAAGAAGAAATAGAACAATTATGGAAGCTGCACGTTCAATGCTCAGCGATTCTCACCTGCCTACTCAGTTTGGGCAGAAGCTGTCAACACTGCTTGTTTTACGCAAAACAGGTCGCTGATAGTTAAAAGATTCAAAAAGACAGCCTATGAACTCTTTCATGGGAGAAAAGCCTTCAATCAGCTTTCTTCACATCTTTGGATGTCAGTGTTTCATACTGAACACCAGAGATGCCCTTGGAAAGTTTGATCCTAAGGCTGATGATGGAATCTTTCTTAGATACTCCTCAGTTTCCAAAGCCTTCAGAGTCTTCAATCGAAGAAGACAAACTGTAGAAGAAACTATTCACGTCACGTTTAACGAATCCCGTTCAACGAACTCTAAACCGAACGCTGATACAGAAGAACTGAATCAATGGATGTTTTCTCATCTTGGTGATTCAGAAGATATTCCCACTCCTCATGCTCATCCAGTAGAAGATGATAGTCCCACTATCATTCCAAACATGCAGAATAGTGAAGCTGAAACATCATGGGTCTCAGCTGTTCCTATAAACACTATACCTGCAGTTGATCCAAATGTCTCAGACATTCCATCTATTTCTCAGCAATCAGTGAATGAAGTGACAAATGCAAACATTCCTCTCTTAGCTGATAATCCAGAAGTAGCTGAAGCCTCATCTTCAGTTTCTTCAGTTCAGACTGAGTCAGCGACTTATGCTCCGGCTCAGCGATGGACTGTAAATCACCCAATCGATCAAATTCTTGGTGATCCAAACGCTGGTATTCAGACTCGTAGAAGTGCAGGTAATATTTGTTTATTTGTTAACTTTATTTCTCTAACTGAACCAAAGAAAATAGATGATGCCCTCAGAGATCCAAACTGGGTCAGCGCCATGCAAGAAAAGCTGACTGAATTCGAAAGAAACAAAGTTTGGAAACTCGTTCGTAGACCAACTGACAAAACGGTGATAGGCACTAAATGGGTCTATCGAAACAAGTTGGACGAACATGGTACTGTAACTCGCAACAAATCTCGTCTTGTTGCTCAGGGATACAGACAATAGGAAGGCATAGATTATGACGAAACATTTGCTCCAGTAGCAAGACTTGAATCTATTCGTCTTTTCTTAGCATATGTTGTACACAAAAACTTCACTGTACATCAGATAGATGTTAAGTCAGCATTTCTGAATGGAAAGCTGAATGAAGAAGTTTATGTGGAACAACCTCCAGGATTCTCAGATCCTAAGCGTTCAGGTTATGTTTATAAACTGGATAAGGCACTTTATGGCTTAAAGCAAGCTCCACGTGCATGGTATGACACTCTTTCCACTTATCTCCATATTGAAAAATTTGAGCGAGGTAAGATTGACAAAACTCTATTTTTTAGAAAAGTGAAAGGTCATATCATTCTAGTTCAAATATATGTTGATGACATTATATTTGGTTCTACTAACCCTGAGCTTTGTACTCGTTTCGCTGATAGAATGAAAGATGAGTATAAAATGAGCATGA
Source organism: Saussurea involucrata (assembly GCA_033807775.1). Taxonomy (NCBI): domain Eukaryota; kingdom Viridiplantae; phylum Streptophyta; class Magnoliopsida; order Asterales; family Asteraceae; genus Saussurea; species Saussurea involucrata. Next base: position 53,481,351 of record CM066325.1, read on the forward strand.
TGGGTGAACTAACATATTTCCTTGGTCTTCCGATTAAGCAAACTGAAAAAGGAACTTTCATTAATCAGGGAAAATATGTTAAAGATATGCTGAAGAAATTCGACTTAACTGAAAGTTCAGCTATGAAAACCCCTATGGCACCACCGCTGACACTTGATAAGGACACAAAGGGTGTTCCTGTCAATGTTACGTCGTACCGTGGGATGATCGGCTCACTATTGTATCTTACAGCTAGCCGACCCGATATTATGTTTGCAACATGCTTGTGTGCACGATATCAAGCTGAACCTAAGATATCTCATATGAAAGCTGTAAAGCGAATCTTTCGATATCTTAAGGGTACAGCGAATCTAGGCCTTTGGTATCCCAAAGACTCAGGATTCGATCTAACCGCCTATTCAGACAGTGATTTTGCAGGTTGCAAAATGGATAGGAAAAGCACCACAGGAGGATGTCAGCTCCTGGGTGGAAAGCTGGTAAGTTGGACAAGTAAGAAGCAAAACTCAGTGTCCACTTCCACAGCTGAAGCTGAGTATGTAGCCGCTGGAAGCTGCTGTTCTCAGGTCTTGTGGATGAGAAATCAGCTACTAGACTATGATCTTCAGCTCTCCAAAATTCCAATCTATTGCGACAGCACTAGTGCCATCGCTATAGCCAACAATCCAGTGCTACACTCAAAGACAAAACACATCGAAATCAGGTATCATTTTATCAGAGATCATGTGATGAATGGTGATATAGAACTTCATTTTATTCCAACTGATTATCAGTTAGCTGATCTATTTACCAAACCTCTTGATGAGACAAGATTCAACTTTCTCATCAGCGAGCTTGGAATGCTGAACTTTGAAGGATAAAACCTTCAGCGGTTCACATTGATCAGCGATAGGATAAAATCAACTTATATAATCCATTTCATCATCTTCTCTCTGAATAAACTTGATTCGCTGATATCAAGGTATGTTTTCTCTCTCTGACATATCGCATGTAAATGCAAGATTTCAAAATAAATTGCATCGCTGAATATCTTTTCCTTAACAGCGACTTTTTGAAATTTCTTAAAACCTTCACTGATATTTCTATTCAGTACTTCATGTTTTCAAAGAGTCCCTGAGTTTTTCAAAACCTCAGAGACAACCAAGAATATGAAAGGACAGTTGTGACGTCATTGCAAATGATAACACCAGGCACGATTTCTTTCTGACACACGTTTGCACGTTTCGTTCAAACTTCCAATCAAATGCAAACACGTGTCCGTGTCATGATGAAAACCTTTTCCCGCTCAAGGTTTTCTCTCCCTAAAATCTCTATATAAACAACTCTTGGTTTATATTTTATCTTTTACGCGATCAAATCTTCCTCCGCAAGAAAAGAATTACTGTTGCATTTGTGTTCTCAAATCTTCAAAGAACTGTTCATCATCTTCTTCATCAAACAGCAAGGTTAATATGTTCTTATTTATTACCAAATGCTTAGCTTGTTTCTGATCTTATCATTGTTTTAAACAAGATCAAACAAAAGAACTTCTTAAAAATAAAATCATTTCTTTCATGGTTTTATGAACACAACCATTTCATGGTTGTTCTTCAAGTTTTAAATCTTAATCTTAAACTTGTTCTTCATTCGTATCCAGATTTTTTTTAGAAACTGGAATACAAGACTTTATGGGTTTTACATTTCGTTTCAAATCATGAAAAACCCTAATCTTCATTAAGACATTTATGTCTGAATGAAATGGACAAAATTCGAACCATCTTAATGGAAATTCTTTCCATATCAAGACAATTCTTATTTGGTAACATCTTTGGTTGAACTGATAATACAGAGAAATGGCAACTTCAAAGATCAATGTTACCGCTGAGAACATCTCCGCTGACTCTGAGGAAGTGGAAATCATCAAAGCCCCTCAGGTTAAGTTCAAGCTGGATCAACTAGATTGGACCAAGGTCAACAACCTCTCTGCGCTTCTCGAGTTTCCTCCTCGAAAGCAAGTCACACATCTGGATGATGCTGTGAATTTCCTGAAAAACTGCTGCATTTCAACAGCCCTGACCATTACACCTCCTGCAAGTCAGCTGCTACTATCCCAGTTCTGGTACTCTGCCAGACACTCTCAGCTACCATCCGCCAAAGATCCCTCCAAAACTATTGATTGCATACTCAGCGATACTGAGTATGGAACAATAAAGATAACCCCCGCTATCATTCGAAAAGCCCTGAACTTTCCCAATGCTACCAAAGAAAAACTGTTTGTTCCATTCCCTGACCATAAGAAGCATGCTGACAGAGAAGAAATCATTGCTTTCCTCGACGCAATGGGTTACATCTGGGAAACTGGAAGGGACAAGAAGCCCGAGAAGAAGCTGACGCTGATAAAGAAGTCCAAAATGCCCAGCGAGATGAATTTCATCTTCGCACACCTGATTAGCTGCATGACAGCGAAGACCGGCTCCTCTGATCAAGCCGCTCAACCTCAGCAGGCTATGGGATACGCACTGCTGAAAGGTCTACATATTGACTGGGCATCTATCATTTATGATGACCTAGTACAAAGAGTAGATTCTGCTGCTGACAGACCTGCATGGGTTCCCTACCCCCGATTCATCAGCGCCATCTTCCAATATGGCCTGAAGGACAGCTATCCTCAAGAGGGTGACCTGAAACTTTCTCAGGTTGGCCCTAAGGTGCTCGATTTCAAACCTGTCGACAATGAGGTACGTCTCTCTACCCTTCTCTCTCTTCTTAACCCTAATTCTTCGACTTCTGTGGCTCCTTCAGCGACAATACCCATCGCTGATTCCCCGGCCACACAATCCTCTCCTTCTAAGAAAAGGAAACACTCTTCAACCCAACTTGGTTCCAAAAGGATCAAGAAAACCAAGGAGCAGCCCCAGCAATCCCATGCTGAAGACTCCTCAGCTCATTCTGAAGAGCTGAAGGAAAGTTCCGTGCTACGCTCTGCCACACCCGTTCAAGCCATCCCTCCAATCCAGACTTCAGCGTCTCCAAACGCTGAGGTTAGAAACTTGGAACCTACCCAACCTCCCTCAGTCTCTCAAAAGACTGATGAAGTGATTCTCAGCGATTCCAACGCTGAACTCAGAACCCGAACCCCATTCTTATCCTTCGCTTCTCCCTCCACTCACTTGGACACTCCTCCAAAGATCACTGGAGATGCCATCATTCCAGAACCCACAGCTGAAGCTTCTCAAAGAATGATGAAGAAAGGACCTGCAGAGATCACCATACCTCACCGTACTTTTGAAGAGGATATGGAACATTTTTCAGGAACTTGCAACTTTGACGAGTTCATCAATCCTCCTGCAGGTACAAATAAAATCCTATACACTGTAACAAAACCTGAAACTTCTGAGCTTTCCTTTGTTCACAAGTACTTATCTGTTACAGGTCCTAATTTGGGAGACATCAACGCCTCTCTGAAGTCCGTGGAAACCAAGCTGACAGATCTCACCACTACTCTTTCCAACAACTCTTCAGCTGTAACAAACGCTGGAGAGAATTTGACAAAGCTGACAATGGTGGTGGAAAAGAAAGCTTCCACAGACGACATCAAGATTGTTGATAAGACTCAGCGATTTCGCCAAAGTGCTCGCTGACATCTACACTGACTACACCTCACTCAAAAACTCCGTTTCCTCCATGTCTGGCGAAGTCACAACGATGAAGACATCGGTTGGATCCTTAGAGGGTGATATGTCAGCTGTAAAGACTGACTTAGGCTCTGTAAAGACCGACGTTGGTGAGATGAAAACGATGATCCAGCAGCTACTCAACAAGGCAAATACTCCAGCTCCTGAACCGACCCCTGCCCCTGCATTGGAAACTTTCACAGCGACGGATCGCAAAGAGCTGGAAAAGATCAATCCTGCTATAACTGGCCTAGAAGTCAGATTAGCAAAGATTGAAAGTTGTGTGGGTATCTCTGGCCAAGAAGACAGAGAGCCTCCCACAGCTGAAGAGTCTACCCATTCCTCCCCCAGTCATCATGAGAAAGAGGGGGAGAAGAGCGCTGAACATACCGAGGAGAAGAGCGCTGAGGATCTTGAAAAGAACGCTGAAGACCTTTCCCATGATGAATCTATCAGGGGAGAGAAGAATGAAGATCTTATCGCTGGACCTCAGGGAGATGAAAACCCTGAGGGAACCGAGAAGCTCGCCTCTGTATCTGAGGGGGAGCAACTCGAAGACGAAGCTGAAGAATCCGAAGCAGAAGATGATGAAGACATCGACATCCCTGATAATGAACCATCCTCCTCTCCAAGGAATGATGATGATGATGACGAAGATGACGATGACTTCTTTATCGTCAAACCTGCCCCAAGGATTAAAGCTCTTAAGGGAATTTCAATAAATGAACCAACAGGGGAGCGGACAAAGACAAAGCCCTCAGCCTCTGGCGCTGAGAAAGGCAAAGGCAAAAGCGTCGCTGAAGATGACAATCTGACGATCTTGCTTGAAAAGCCGATTTGTCAGGTACACTAAACATCTCTCACTCCATCCCTCCTCTATAAGTTCTACTACCCTAGCCTACACCTGAACATATTTCTCTTTCTCTTTCTACCTAAGTTCTTCTACCCATGTTCTTATTTGTAAGATCGCTGTGTTTCAGCTAGTCCTCTCCCCTGTTTGAGGATGTCGCTGAAGGTTCTACTACTGCGACTTCACAAATAAAGCCAGCTGATGCTGATGAAATAATCCCAGTCTTAGATTTGATCTCTGAGACTGATGAACCAGAACAACAACCTCTCTCGCACAGAAACAGACCTTCCTCAGCTCCTCAAAAGCTGAGTGAAGAGGATCAAAAGAGAAGAGAGGAAATAATAAAGCGATTCGAGGATTAACGAATCATTCTAAGGCGTGATCAACTTCCTTCAGTTCCTCCAAAGTTCAAAATCTCCAAAGCTGAATACCAGGAACACCTTAGAGCTGAACGCCTTATCGCTGAAAGGAAGGAAGCTGAAGAAAAAGACAGAGAATACGCCATCAAGCTTACTCAACGATCAATCAAAGACCCCAAGCTGAAAAGAGTTCCCATTGATGTTCAACGTCAGCTCTGGGATGATGCTCAAGAAATCGTTAGAGAAAAGACAAAGGTCTCTGATACAACTTTGGAATGGGCTAAACAAATGCTGACCTATCGATCAAGACCATCCAAAATAATTAAAGCCAACATCAGAGGAAAAATGTACGCTGATGTTCCTGTTGTTGAAGTGGATGTCTACAGAGATGACAAAACCAAGCAAACCTTCTATGCTGCTTCATTAGAAAAGTTTGGTCTCTCTGAATGGTTAGAAGCGAAATTAGCCATTCAGGGATCACGCTCAAAATTCAAAAGCCATGTTGAGATGATCTTAAACAAACAGATCGACTTGCTTTCATCTGTTGTGGATATTCCTCCTACTCTTCCTCAACCGAAGAAAGCCTCTGCTAAGAAGAAGAAAGTTTCTGATTCAGGTCCAATCATTCGAAATGAAACAGGTATTGGTTTCTCTCGTGCTGAAGTTCTTGGCCCTGATGCTGATCTTTCAATGCTTGACACCTCCCTACCACCTGGAGAAACCTTCATCCCTGGCACAGTGGTAAGTGATCCATATGGTATATTCTTCTTAGACTATGATGGAAATCCTCACTTTCAACGTGTCTCTGAGCTCCACATCGCTCCCATCGAACAACTCAGAGATCTCGTACACTGGTGCGAAGTCAGACGCGACATCAAAGCTAGACACCTGAAGCCCTTGATTTTTGAAGCTGCTCTGAAGTTAAAGAATCAAGAAGTAAATGTCCCTGACTGGATGATCCCCACTAAAAAGACCCTTGATGAACTTCTCATTAAGGAAGAACCCTTTGAAAACTGATATAATCTCCTTTTTCTCTATTGTATCAGTTATCCTTCTGTACTTGTAAATTATTTTCGCTTGTACTTGTAATCTTTTTGTTCTTCATTGTAACCTGATTCAATATTTTAAAGAAAGATTTCAGCGAACGTACTTTACTCCATAAGTACTGAAAAGATCCCAGAAAACAGTAAAAGGGACAAATATTTTATGAGTTCTTTTTATCCTTATGTTTTCATTAAATAGCAATTTTCTTTGTTGCTATGTCATAATCAAATAGGGGGAGATTGTTGATCCAAACCCTCAGTTATTTGATAATGACCCTCTCTTATATACTTAGTGAAAATTGTAAGTAAACAATATGTATCAGAGTTTCACTATCGCTGATAAGTACTAAGATCTTACAGTACCGCTGATAGGAACTCTCGCTCTTTAAATTAAACATTCAGCGAACACTGTTCATCATTAATGCTCTGAGTCTGTTAAGTCATTATGATGATCGCTGATAAGTTAGTTGTTTACTTATGATCCCTGAAGACAAGTTTCACGTCAACAAAGGTTCTACGCTGAAGTCGAAGATCAAGCTCAAGAACCAGCGACAAGTCTCCTAATGAACTGATGCGGATCAGCGAAGACTCAGATTTGTCCACTCAACGTGAAGTATCAAGTACAAGACTTCAGCTATCGCTGAACTTTATCATTCGCTGAATAGAAAATGATAATCGCTGAATCAACGAAAGCTGATCATGAAGTCCTCCGTACAAAGTACTTTTGTCTTAACCACCCTTGCACGACTCCGTACGAAATGTCAGAAAAGAACCTCTGAAAATCTGAAATCGTACAACCACTCTGATACTACACTATTCATCCATACAGCTACTAAGGTTGTCAACCAAGGTCAATGACATGCAACCAACCAGCTGATGACATGTGTAAAGTATATACTGACTTGCATTAAATGCATGCAGTATATAAAGAGATGAACTCACTTCATTTGAAGTAACTTGCTAACTCTGGACAAGTTCAAATCTCTTATCTCAGATAGGTTATTTTTAGTAATTTCCTTATCTCTCTTAGTGCAAGAAACCTTAGTGTTCCAACTTGTTTAGATTTAGGTTTATCCTTAATCTTGTCTCCGCAACAAGCTGTAAATTGTTAATGATTTATCAATAAACAATTTAGAAAAGTAAAATCTGTGTGTTTGTATTCACCCCCCCCCCTTCTACAAACTTGTATAGGCTTTCGGGACCAACACAAGAGGAATTGCTTGAATTTGAAAGGAACAAAGTCTGGAGACTCATTCCAAGGCATGAAGGTAAATCTATCATTGGAACTAAATGGGTATTCAGAAATAAAAAGGATGAGTCAGGTGTTGTCATCAGAAACAAGGCAAGATTGGTTGCTAAGGGATACTGTCAACAGGAAGGAATTGATTATGATGAGACATTTGCACCAGTGGCAAGAATAGAGGCCATCAGGATATTTTTGGCCTATGCTGCACACAAGAATTTCAAAGTATATCATATGGATGTCAAATCAGCATTTCTGAATGGTATACTTAATGAAGAGGTGTATGTACATCAACCTGAAGGTTTTGTTGATTCAGGATTTCCTGACCATGTCTATATTTTAGATAAAGCTTTATATGGTCTAAAACAAGCACCAAGAGCCTGGTATGACACTCTTACTCAACACTTGTTAGGTTCAGGTTACAAGAAAGGTAAGATTGACACAAATTTATGTTGATGACATAATATGTTGATGATTTGATTCTTGATTCTTACTCAACACTTGGTGATGATTTGATTCTTGTTCAAATTTATGTTGATGACATAATATTTGGCTCTACAAGTGCAAAAATGTGTGATGATTTTTCTAAAATCATGAAATCTGAATTTGAAATGAGCATGATGGGTGAACTTAATTTGTTCCTTGGACTTCAAGTCAAACAATTACCAAATGGAATTTTTATAAATCAAGGAAAATATGTAAGGGACATCCTGAAAAAGTTCAAAATGTCTGATTGTGCTTCTATGAGAACTCTTATGGCAACAAACATAAAGTTAGATGCTGATCTCAAAGGAGTTTCAGTAGATAACAAACTTTATAGAGGCATGATTGGATCATTATTATATTTGACTGCAAGTAGGCCAGACATCATGTTTTCTACCTGTTTTTGTGCAAGATTTCAATCCAATCCTAAAGAATCACATATGTTGGCTGTCAAAAGGATTCTCAGATATTTCAAAGGAACACCTAATCTTGGTTTATGGTATCCAAAGGAAACTGACTTTAAACTAACAGCTTTCACTGATGCTGATCATGCAGGAAGTAGAATGGACAGAAAGAGTACATCTGGTGCTTGTCACTTTCTAGGGGATAAGATAGTGAGTTGGGCATCAAAGAAGCAGAATTGTGTATCCACTTCAACTGCTGAGGCAGAGTATGTTGCTGCTGCTGCTTCATGCTCTCAAACTTTGTGGATGAGAACACAACTCATGAATTATGGGTATCAGCTCAACAAAATTCCTATCTACTGTGACTCAGAAAGTGCAATTGCCATTACTCAGAATCCTGTTCAACATTCAAAGACTAAACACATAGATGTGAGGTATCATTTTATAAAGGACTATGTGGAAAAGGGAACAATAGAGATGCACTTTGTGCATACAAAGTATCAATTGGTTGACTTGTTCACAAAGCCTCTTGATCACAAAAGGTTCTCATTTCTCATATGTAAAATAGGAATGCTTAATCTGACTAATTGATCTTACTTAGTAGTTGATTTTCAGAAATGTTAAATCCTGCTAAGTAAGATTTTCTGAGTAATATACTCAGAACTCTGAGTCTTGTACTCAGAATTCTGACTCTTGAGTTCAGACTTCTGCGTCTTGGGTTCAGATCTTCTGAGTCAATACTTCAGAAATCCAACTTTCAAGATTTCATTTCTGAGAAATACAAGTACTTCAATTTTTGTGGATTATCTTCTTTCTATTATTCTTTATATCTCATCTCATCTTTATTAAGTACATGCTAAAGTCAAGGGGAGCATTAATATCTTTTGGAAATCATTTCATGATGATTAAAAGGTTTGTTTTCATTTCTTATCTCTGATCATTCTAAAAAGAACAAGCTTTTAATGATAATTTTTTTTCTCACTTGTTCAAACTATATCTGAATCTCAAAATTTTCTTATTCAGATATAAGATTTTAAATGAGTTTCACTAATCATCACTATTTGAACAGAATTCTGATGATAAAATGATTTTCTATCTGTTCAAACCTCTTCTGAATAATTAAAGTTTTTACATTTGTCAGAAGTTGATTTTAAATAGTTTGGTTACAAGGTAAATTCTTCTGAATCATGGACTCAGAACTCTGAGTAGAATAATCAGATCTCTGATAAAGGAACGACAATCATCTGAGCGTGTTATTCAGATCTTTGACTTGTGTCAATATTCTATCCAATAACACGTGTCAGCTTCATATTTGGTTGATTATGCCACGCATTTCATTTAAATCCTCTGTGGCATTTCAAATGTGTTGACTCCGTTATAACTTTGACCTCGTTTTTCCGTCAAACCTTTCAACTTCGCGGATTTTAAATAGGTCTTAAAATCCCTCTTTCAAATTCTTTCAAATTTCAGAGCGACAAGTGAGATACGAATTATTCCAGAGTTCTTTGAGTTTGTTTTCTTCTTAAATCATGTCTGGATTTCGAAGAAGTGGTCATATATCTCTGCATAGTACTAAGTCTTTAATGGAGGAATCTGATTCGGACAATGATGAAGTTCAAAATAGACCTATTGAAGAAGAAGCAGTAGGAAACGATGAAATAAATGCAGGAGATGAAGAAATGGCTGAATCTGAGGGGAATGCAGATGAGGGAAATATGAATGTCGAACATGAACAGAGTGTTGCAGGGTCAATAATGTCAAGAAGATCAAATTTAGTGGAAAGAATTGTTCCTGAAAGAGAATGGTTGAAGTTGTCAGAAAATAATTGTGTGTTATTGTTTGAGGAAAGTAGATTTAAGCCTGAACACAGGATAATAATGGAGTTATTCAAATATCATCCCTACAGGAAATGGTTTACAAGACACAAATCTGTCCCTGTTCAGTATATTCAACAATGGTGGAAATATCTTAGGTTAGAAGAGAATAAATTTGTATATGAAATTAGAGTAACAATCACTTTATCAATCCCTGTACTGAGGGAAATGCTCAATTTACCAGAAAAAGATGATGTACAACAAAGGACAGACTTTTAAGACTCACCTTTAACAGAAGAATTGATTGCGGAGTTTATGAGGTTAGGATACAATGAGGGGTTACAGACTCTTAGTAGTTTCAGAAGGAACAAATTGCCACCAATTTGGGCATGTTTCTTTCATGTGGTGAATAAGTGTTTGTCAGGGAAGAATAGTTCTGCAGATCAAGCTTCAAAACAGATTCTTCAAATTTTTCAAGGTTTAGTGAAGATTAGGCATTATGACTATACTGCTATACTTTGGGAAGACATGAAGAATACATTTGAGAAAAATCAAAAGGCTATTCAAAAGAAAACAAAGGATACACCCCTGTCATATATACCTTACATAAGGTATTGGCAACTTGTGATTTGGTATGCAATGCAAGAAAACAGAACCATTCCAAGAAGATCAGAGGAGCAGCATGGTCCCATTTTCTATTTGGGTAAGATGTCTTCTGCTACTAATATTCAAAATTATCCTAATCACAAACTCTTGCCAAGATCACTTAGGAGTTACATTCCAAGGGAGAGTGAGATTTTAAAAGCTTATTGCACCTCTATGGGAATTGAAGAACCTCAAATCCCTACCCATGTGGACCAACCTGAGAAGAGAGGTGAGGGGTCTAGTCATGTTAGAGAGGGGGAGGATGTTAAAATGGGTGAACATTCTGAGAGAAATGAGGGGCAAAATTCTGAGAGCTCGGTTAGAATATGTGAAGAAAAACATAATGAGAGTGGTGAGGATGAGAGAATGTCACCAGAGGTTCAAACAGAAAGAGATGCCTCTGTACTAGCTAATCTTAACCAGGTAACCACATCTGCTATTGAGACACGACTCTTGGTGTCCAATATTGAAAAAATCACCATGGACCTAGTGGTGGATCTTGAACAACCCATCTATACCCACTCAGAAGCAGTTCAACCTGCTACTGTTTCACATAAATCAGGGGAACCATCCCAAACTCATTTGGAGGGAGGTGATAAATCCCAACCTATTCTTCATCACATTGAGTCTGGATATCACAGTCCTATCCATATTGAGCCTGAAATTCCTTCCAACACTTGCACAAATCAGGAATTTCGTATTCCTGACAAAACATTCATAGACACTCCTAATTTTGGATGTCGAGGATTGGATGGAAGTCCTGGTGAGGTGAACATTACAAAAGCTTCATTAAAATGTGCATCTGTTGTACAAGATGACTTAGTGTTATCTACAGGCCATGAGTCCTCTGGACACATGAAAACTGGACCATCTGTTGGTTCAGGTTCACAGTTAGACTCTTCTGAATTTGTAAAGATTCAGAAACAAAACACGGTGATGGGGGAAAAAGTAAAAAAATTGGAGGAAAAGGTGGATGGACTGAATGATGAGTTAAAGGATTTGAAAACTATATTGGAGGGGAAGATGAAATCTGTTGAGACTAAGGTGGATGATATGAAGATATCCTTGGAATCTCATAAAAAAGAGATCAAGGATATTATTTCTGAATTTCAGAAGGATCTGAAGACACAAATGAAGAGTATGCAAGACTCTATATTTCAAGTAATAAGTACTTCTTTGGCCACAACTTCAAAACCATTTGCAATTATTCCACTTGCAGAAGCTGAACCTGAGGTTAGTAATGTTCAGAACTCTAAAAGGAAGTTTGATGATGATGATTCTCATGATCATCAAAAGGGGGAGAAAAGGCAAAAGATGAGTTCTGATAATGATATCTGTGTAGAAGATTTTGAAATGGCAGATATGCAGTTGGTTCAGACAGAGGCAAATATTCAGAAAGTGGATACTCAGATTGTTCAGATTACAAGCTCAGATACAGAGGAAATGGAGATGGAATGTATGGATGGTAATGATTCTGATGAAACTGAAACCATTGAGGAACCTATTTTGGGGTCGAACACTTGTACAAATATTGTTCCCTATGTCAAAGTCAGTTTGGTAGACTCTGAGTCAGAAGAAAGGAGATTGAATGAGATTTTGATCAGAAGGATGCACAGTGAGTTAGTCAGAGCACTCAATGTTCAGAAAATTCAAAGGGATGTGAAGATGGTAAGACCTATTGATCTGATGGGAGAAGAAGATAGTACTATTGGCTATTCTCAGAAATTTCAAGAGGATTTTTATTTTGACTATGTGGATGACATTGCTGATGTTGAAGAAGAATATGAAAAAGTTAAAGAATACTTCATGCCTTCAGAATATCTATTCAGAAAGCCAATTGAGATCCCTAAGATTAACTTGCAAATGTTAGAAGAGCCTGTATGTGACTTTGTTCTGGAAATGAGTGATGTACCTCTTACTAGACAATTTCATGATGACATTTTTCCAGAGGAAACATATGAGAATCTTTATCACACAGAGGAAGACTATGAAGTTGTGGAAAACAATATTGATGGTTTCATGGATGGGAGATCTCAGATGATTTATGCAGAGGCCTCAAACAGATTCAGAATTCCTGATTCAAGACTGCACATTCAGAAAAAGATTGAGAAAGTACTGATGTTTCAAATAGAAGAGTTTGATGGTCTGAAATATGTAAGATTGGAAGTTCTGAAAGAAAGAAATGTAAAAGTGGTCATGTCTAACTTTGATTTTCACAGATTGACACTTGATGATCAAATCTTCCTAGTAAAATTCTTTGCCAGTACTAGAGAGGCCTGGATAGAGATTGAATGCAGGAGACTTCTGGGCATCTATGTCAGGAACATGTACTTGTATGATTTTCAACTGGCCATTGAAGGAAGAAAAGAGAAATGCAACTTAAGCTGTCCAGTGATGGTTCCAGAGATTGGTGTAAATAAGCCAGGATTTATAAATGAAGGAATGGAATCAGAAGGATTTGCATATACAGTTCATGAAAGACTTGAACTATTCAGATTAAAGGATTTGGTGAAATATAGTAATGCAACTTTGAGTTGGTTACTAAATGAAATGAAATGGTATTCTGGTAATGAAAGAGAAAATCATAAAAGAAGATGTGTGAAGTCTGTGAAAAGAAGATTGAGTCTCAGAAATAAGATCAGAAACTGTGGTGAATGGTTATTATCAGAAGTTAATCCTAAAAGAATGTTGCATTGTGATTTCGTGTTTCCAGCAGAATATGAGGTGAATGAGGTATTTTCAGAAGAAATTGAAGAATAAATTCAAAAGACAACTCCTCAGAGTGTTCAAATGACAAGTATTGATCAACCTGAACAGTCAGAACCAAAAGAAGATGAAAGATCTGTAGATGTGAATGGGTATTTTCTGGAGTTTGATCTGCCAAACTTCTTTAATCCAAGTGAAGTAAACTTTCTAAGTGTATATCATGACAAACCAAAAGAGACTCAGATCTGGTTGGCTGAGAAATCAAGATGTCTTGGAAAACCAAAGAAAGATGTGTATTCAGATTTTCTAATCACTGGGATCAGAGAACTAAATATCAAGCAGTTCAGAAAGCAAGAATACTTATCCTTTGAAGTATTGAGAGAAGATGGAAAGGTGTACTATTTTACTGATGCAGACTTTGAAAAGCTATCAGTAATGGATTTTTACAGACTACACAGTATGTTATGCTTCAAAGAATCAAGCAAAGATAAGAATGAAAGGAAGGCAAGGAGTGTAGTGATTGAAGCTATGTTCTACATCCTAAGATGGCATTGTTATACAGATTTTCAACTAGCTCTGTATTTACAAAGGCCATGTGTCTATCTTTCAAGACCCATCACAGATCATGATCAAAAGCAAGTATTAAGAACTGGAAGTGTGTCCAGACATCCAGAATTGGGAGTCTTTTTGAAAAACAAGAGTGAAAAGATCTTTTTCAGAGCAAAGGAGACTGCAAAATACAGCTCTGGAACTTTGAGATTCATCAAGCACTATTTGGAGAAAAAGATGTTGAAAACAAAGCAATCCAACATAACTCAAGAAGTGATGACTCAGCAGGTTGAAACTATTCAGGAAATTATTGATAGAATTGACAAGAGACTTACTTAGAGGAATGTGCTGTTACAGAAAATTGTTCCTGCATTGAAAGAGCTTGGTGATACAAAGTACAAGTTTATTTGACAAAAAAGGGGAGATTGTTAGACCTGGGTTTTGTCAATAAACCAAGTGTTAAAGATCTGATGAGAAGGCTCAGATGTTCTAATATGAAGGGTCAGAGTTCTGACTAAGAAGACTCAGAAGTATTACACTGAAAGTTACTAGAGAAGTCAGAAGTTCTGGTATGCCTAATCAGATGAATGTTCAGAAGTTCTGAACAACCTGTTCAGAACTTATAACTAGATACTTTCCTTAGTACTTAGTTAACTAATTAGGACACGTGTATTGTTCCTATTAGTCTTTCTTGTATGTACAGTAGCTTTAGTGGTTCCGTTGCGGTATATATAGTGGTTAGCAATGTTTCGCTAACTAACTTTCCCGCATATTCTTGTATTCATATTTTGTAATCTTTGAGATACGCTCTCTCTAAGATCTGTAAATCTGTTCTTCATTGAATACAAGTGTTCTTGATCAAATTACTTCTCGATTACTATTCTATTCATTGTTATATTGATTGTAAGAGTGGATCCTGAACTATCAAGAACCCCGATCTCAGGTGTCAAGATCGCAATCTCCAGAGCCAACCCAAAAGACATCAGGCTTATCATCGATCGGGAAGATGGCTCCTTGAAAAGTGTGTAAGATTACCAACTCAAAACCTACGGTCTCCCCGAATGGTACGAGATCTCTCGACACTTGGCCAAAAATCCAAACCCAAAGAAGGACATCTTTGTCAAATACATTGATGGTCTAATGGCAAAGATGAAGGAGATCAAAAAGAAGTATAGCATCGTGCTGACCACCGATGAAAGATTGAAACTGCAATCCTTGAAGGAAGAAGTGCGCCTTCCCAAAGTTCAGAATCCCCCCGACACTATCTTCAAGGATATGGCAAAGGAAGGAAAGATACCGAATGTAAGTAACTTAAGTCTTTCTCTTCCCACTTCGGCATCATATCCCACGACAACTCTGGGCCTGTCACCGATTCCCGGACTGTATTTCAACGATGGTTTCGGCAAACGAGCCTTCTTCAGATTCTCTCAAATCCCCGTTGCCGACACCATGTTTCTTGAAGGCCTCCACAACTTGTTCCCTCACATCCCCGACGCTCAACCCTACTACCGAATCCTAATGGATGAGATCAAGCGCTGACAATCGTCAAAGAAGTAGGATTTCATTTTACCTATCGGTAGTTTTGATAATCTTTTGCTTCCTTTCCTTACCGATGTATGAGAATGACTTATGCAATTCAAGTGCTTCTCTTGTTTATATTTTGCTGTACATACCTTTTATTTCCTTGCTTTATATATACTGTATAGATATACTCAAAGAAACATAGTTCAAAAAAAAAGGTCTATGTGAAAAGAACCCAAAAGAGTAAAAAGGGTCAAAATGCACTTATTTTCATTTGCTCTTTAATATTCTAAGGATAGAGATCAAATTCAAATAGGGGGAGATTGTTGGGTCATCACAGATTTGAAGTTGACTCAATTAAACCCACTTAGATACTTAGAATATTTTTGGATCCTTTTGTGTAACTTGTACTCTTATATCAATTGTTCGGTAAAGTCGAAGATCAACCGAAACCAAGTGCGAAGACTATCTCATTGCGGAAGTGAGAAAATCAGCAGCAACTTTCTACAAGTTACATCACCACCGATATGCTATCGGTGGACACGCATCACCAAATTGAAGAAATTCGGTGAGAAGCTCAAGAAGACTTCCACCGATATGTGTTCAGAAATCGGTGGGAGTTCAAGAAGATTGCACCGAAATATTATACACTTCGGTGAAACTCTCCCTTTTCTAAAGAAGTGAGATTTCGAATTGGTGCAGTTTCCAATACAGGAGGTCGGTAGCCTTATTCTCTAAAGACAAAAGAGAAGATCATTTATTATAAGACAATATCCTATTGTCTGATAAAAGTGGCATTTTGTCATTTTATCTATTCTCAGATAAGGTCTTTTTCTGGTACGACTGTCCTCCTGGTTCCTTGGATAAGTTAAAAAGGAGATATCAGCTTTTCAGAAGTCAACCTCTACAATGAATGGAAGAGTGACAAGTGTCCCAAGCATTAAATGATGCATGGACTATAAATAGAGGTGAAGACTCTCCATGCAAACTACGGCTTCTGAAGATAACTAAGTGCAAGCTCCTTTCTTACTGAAATTGCATCTTGTGTCTAAGTATCCAATTCGTTCTAAGTGTTTTTCAGTTTACTTTGTGTTAGATTGTTAGAATAGTTTAACTGTCCTTTTCCGCAACAATCTTTTGTTTTCTATGTGTAATTCTTATTGAAAGATTTTCAATATATTGAATTAAAACTTGTGAAAAATCTGAGTATTGTATTCAACCCCCCTTCTACAATACTTGTTGAGCCATTTTGGGACCAACAAGTGGTATCAGAGCGGAAAGTTTAATTCATAAACTTGATCCGCAATGGCTGCCTCATCTTCATCCCTAACTGTTGAAAACACTGGTCAAAACAATTTTGCTGAAAATGGTTCCATTTCAAAACCTCCCAAGTTTAATCCTAACAACTTTTCTCTATGGAAAAGCCGTATGATGCTATTCATGGAAGGAGTGGATACTAGATATCCAACCATTCTCAAGGAGGGACCTATCATCCCGAGAGTTTGGGCTCGCTATGAAAAGCAGAGGCCTGGTAAGGAACCAGTTGATAAGTCAAGTGACTCTGATGATTCTGAACCTTCAGACATAGAGAAAGCAAAGACTACTGGTCGTTACATTCTCAAAAACCCAAAGGAATATACTGATGAGGAAAAACGATTGGTGTCTCTGGATTCTAGGCTTAGAGCAATCATTGCTCTCTCACTTCCTGATGAAGTCTATCACTCTCTTGTTAATTTCGGTACTGCTAAAGAGATGTGGACTACATTGTGTGTACTTTATGAGGGTACATAGGAAGTGAAGAAAAGCAAAAAGATTGGCCTCATTCGAAAATATGAGCTCTTTGCCTATGAAAAGGGAGAATCTCTTCCAAGCTTTTATAACCGATTCAACTCTCTCTTAAATGATTTAAAGTTA
This sequence comes from Saussurea involucrata, assembly GCA_033807775.1. Lineage (NCBI taxonomy): Eukaryota > Viridiplantae > Streptophyta > Magnoliopsida > Asterales > Asteraceae > Saussurea > Saussurea involucrata. Next base: position 53,498,532 of record CM066325.1, read on the forward strand.
CTAGGTAGAGTTTATGATAATGAGGAAGTTCTATGCAAGTTTATGGATTGTCTTCCTGACTTTTGGGAAAACATTTGCACTTGCATTAAAACTACCAAGGATTTGGAATACATGCCTTTAACTGTTTTGTATGGAACTCTGTTCAACTTTGAACAAACCAAGCTTCATAGGAAAACCATCTTCAAAGAGATAAAAAGCTCTTCAATAGCTCTTATCTGTGAAAGTTCCAAGAAAAGTCAAAATGTTCCTTGTATCACATATCCCTCATCAGACTCTGACACCGAAAATCAGAACAACCGTTCTCACCAAACGGAGGCATATCTGAGTGATGCCGATGATGAAGGTGATGAAATTTCGGTAGACCGAATGTCTGATGAAATGGCTATGATGGCTGGTTTTAAAAATAAATCTCGAAATTTCAACAAACCCAGAAGTTTCAGAAAACCATCCTTTACAAAAATGTCTTCTTCTGACAAGACAAATGAAGAATGTTTCAACTGTGGTAAGAAAGGACACTTTGCAGCTGAGTGCAGAAGCAAGCGTGTGTCAAAAGTCAATTCTACGTCCTCTGACAAATATCCTTCCAAATTTGAGAAATCCAAGGACAAATCCTATTTCAAGAAAGATTCTCAATCCTCCTATCTCTCACATCAGGAACGTGCTGAAAAGTACAAAGCTAAGTACAAGAAGGAAAAAGAAAGAAATGAAGGATCTCAAAGAAGAGGAAAAGGATTGATGGCAGAGGCTCATGATTGGGAAGAAGAAGAAACCTCTGACAGTGATTCTCCAAATATGTGCTTTATGGCCATATCAGAAGAGGTGGAAGAAGAAAAGGCCAAGTCTCCAATGGCATTAGTTTCAACTGAATGCTCATCATCATACTCTCAGGTTTTTGAGCACCAACAAGTTTGGTATTTAGATAGCGGGTGCTCACGTCACATGACTGGAAACAAACATCTTCTTGTAAACTATGTGTCAGAAAAGGGTCCTTCTGTAACCTTTGGGGACAACTCCAGAGGTCACACTAAAGGGTATGGAACTCTCACAAATGGAACCCTTACCTTCAATAAAGTAGCATTTGTTGAAGGTCTCATGCATAATCTCCTAAGTATTAGCCAACTGTGTGATCTTGGATACAAAGTTATCTTTGAACTGCATATCTGTACTGTTGTTGACAAGAATATGAAGGTTGTTCTCTCTGGAAGAAGGTTAGATAATGTGTATATCATTGATATGAGTCAAAACAACTCTTCAAATGTCTGCTTTGTGTCTGACGATACAGTCAAAAGAAACTGGCTGTGGCATAAACGTTTGTCTCATCTTAACTTCAAAACCCTTCATAAAATATCAAACAAAGAGCTGGTGACTGGCATGCCTAAGTTGAACTTTGTCAAAGAAAAGCTGTGTGATGCATGTGAAAAACGGAAGCTCACCAAATCTTCTTTCAAAACCAAGCAACGCTCTTCCATCAATCTTCCACTTCAGATGCTGCATATGGATCTATGTGGACCAGTCAGCACTCCCAGTCTAGGAGGAAGAAGGTACATTCTTGTTATTGTTGATGAATTCTTTACATATACTTGGGTGTCTTTTCTCAGGTACAAAAGTGATGCAACTGGAGAAATCATCAACTTTGTCAAAAAGAATGAAATTCTGAATGGTCAGCTTGTCAGATCAGTAAGAAGTGACAATGGCGCTGAATTCAGAAACAGTGGTTTAGAAGACTTCTTCAATGAGAAAGGAATCTCTCAAAACTTCTCTGCTGTCAGAACTCCACAACAAAATGGTGTTGTGGAAAGAAGAAACAGAACTCTATGTGAAACAGCAAGGTCTATGCTGAGTGAAACACAACTGCCAACCTATTTTTGGGCCGAAGCTGTCAACACTGCCTGTTTCACTCAAAACAGGTCCGTGATAACAAAAAGACATGAGAAAACCCCGTATGAAGTCTTTCATGGAAGAAAGCCAAACATTGGTTTCCTTCATGTCTTTGGCTGTATGTGCTTTATCCTAAATGACAGGGAAAATCTTGGGAAATTTGATCCTAAGGCAGATGAAGGAATCTTTGTGGGATATTCCTTGACCTCCAAAGCCTACCGAGTTTACAATCTTCGGAGAGAATGCATTGATGAATCTATCCATGTAAAGTGTGATGATTCAAGATCATCTTCTATGACAAATGATGATGAAGAACTACATAGATGGATATCATCATGCATTGGGGAATCTCCCATTTCAACCTCCACCGATCCACCTTGTATTCCAAATATTTCCTCTGTTCCAAACAATCAAGTTGGGTCATCATCCTTATCGCCTGAAACCCCCTCTGCCGAAATTGCCTCCACCGAACCCTATCCATCATCCACCGAAATTAACCCCATCACCGAATCTCTTCCTGCCGATAATCCCTCTGACGACCCACCTTCATCACACCCTGCCAACACTTCAGCCTCGAACTTTCCTTCCACTTCAACTATTCCCCCACCGATGCCCCCTGCTCTTAAATGGACCAAAGATCATCCCATTGATCAAATCATCGGTGATCAGCAACCTGGTGTTCAAACAAGGAGAGGCACCAGTAACACCTGTCTCTATGTGAATTTCCTATCTCTTGTTGAACCTAAAAAGATTGAAGAAGCCCTAAGTGACCCATGTTGGGTTTCGGCCATGCAAAAAGAACTCTCCCAATTTCAAAGAAACAAAGTCTGGAGACTTGTGCCTAGACCTTCAAGGAAAACAATCATCGGCACAAAATGGGTCTTCAGAAACAAAATGGATGAAAATGGTATTGTCATCAGAAACAAAGCCAGACTCGTAGCTCAAGGCTACCGACAGGAAGAGGGTGTTGACTATGATGAAACATTTTCTCCAGTTGCCAGACTTGAAGCTATCAGGATCTTTCTTGCTCATGCTGCTCACAAGAACTTCAGGGTATTTCAAATGGATGTGAAAAGTGCTTTTCTGAATGGAGAACTAGCTGAGGAAGTCTATGTGAAGCAACCTCCAGGCTTTGAAGATTCCACACATCCAGACTATGTGTACCGACTTGACAAAGCTCTGTATGGGCTCAAGCAGGCTCCTCGAGCCTGGTATGACACTCTTGCCATCTTTCTACTCAAGCATGGCTACACTAGAGGTACAATTGATAACACTCTCTTCCACAAGCAAACTTCAGGTAATCTCATTCTTGTTCAAATCTATGTAGACGACATTATTTTCGGTGCCACCGATGAGTCTCTGTGTGATGACTTTGCCTCTCTCATGAAAAGTGAATATGAGATGAGCATGATGGGGGATCTAACATTTTTCTTAGGTCTTCAAGTGAAACAAATTTCAGAAGGAATTTTCATACACCAAAGCAAGTACATTAAAGACCTTCTGAAGAAATTTGGCTTTGAAAACTCCTCTCCCATGAAAACTCCCATGGCACCACCTTTGAAACTTGATGCCGATTTAAATGGTGAATTTGTGGATGTTACCCATTATAGGGGCATGATTGGTTCTTTGCTTTATTTAACTGCTAGCAGACCAGATATCATGTTTGCTACTTGTCTTTGTGCCCGTTATCAAGCAAATCCAAAGAAATCTCATTTGGATGCTGTGAAACGGATTTTCAGGTATCTAAAGGGTACCATGCATCTGGGTCTTTGGTATCCCAAAGAATCAGGTTTTGAACTCATGGGGTATTCAGATTCTGACTTTGCAGGTTCTAAAATTGATAGAAAAAGCACAACAGGCAGTTGTCAACTTCTTGGTGGGAAATTGGTGAGCTGGTCCAGCAAAAAGCAAAATTCAGTCTCAACATCCACTGCCGAGGCTGAATATGTTGCTGCTGGAAGTTGCTGCGCACATATTCTATGGATGAAAAACCAGTTGAGAGACTACAATCAGTTCTACTCCAAGATACCCATCCTATGTGATAATTCAAGTGCAATTGCAATTGCAAACAATCATGTTCTTCACTCAAGGTCCAAACACATCGATATCCGATATCATTTCATCAAGGACCATATCTCCAAAGGTGACATTGAGCTGCATTTTATTCCAACTGATCTTCAGCTTGCAGATTTGTTTACTAAACCTCTGGATGAGGCCAGATTCACCTTTCTCATCGGTGAACTTGGCATGTTGTATTTGGAATAGGTTCAAAAAAAAATCGGTCTGATAATTCTCGGTGGCAACAAGTTCCTCTTTCGGCATGAATATCCTAAGTGAGCTTTTCGGTGATCCATCTCTCGATGGATCTCCTCGGTGCGCATATCTGTCCTCTTCGGTGTCTCAACGCCTCGGTGAATCTCTTCGGTAAGCAAATCCTCACCGATTCCATCTCGGCATACCTTTCACCACCGATGTCCACCGATAATCTCTTCATATTCCTCACCGATGTCCACCGAACTTCTATCCTATCCACACGTCACCTGTCAGACCCTTTCACCTCCCCGTTTCGTGAAACGGATTCCTGACCACAATTCCCAAGGTGGTCATGATTACCATTTCTATTTTATTTCATTTTATTCTACTTTATCTTATTCTCTTTAAACCGTTCCCCCCATTTTTTCGAAAACCCTATATATACTCGACCCTTCACTTTAATTTTTCCTTTACGTTTCCTTCATCTTCTTCTCCGTTCTCTCTCTATAACCTGCAACCTAATCCTCTTCTTCGATCTCTCTCTCGATCATCAATGGCGTCCTCAAAGAACATCCCCTCTACGTGTTTTGCTGATCTCAAGTTCAACCCATGCAATCACGTTGCTAGATTTGATCCCGACCCCTCCAATCCTGAATTCAATCACGTAATCAAGTTCTTCACTCGCTCTCCCCTTCTTCATGCCTTCACCTGTAATCCCAAAATGAGCAAAATGCTCATTGGGAAATTCTGGCTTACCTGTGTGTATGACACCTCCAATGATGCGATCCATGCATCCATCCTTTCTGAAGACGAGGGTGATCACGACCTCACTTTTGGGGTCGATGACGTTCGCACTGCCCTTAAAATCGATGCTTTCGATTCCTATAGCGAATGGCATTCAGATACCATTCTCGAAGATGTCCTTAGTGCAATAGGATACGTGGTCGATGACAACTCCAAAAGATCCAAAGGTCCTGGAACTCTTCTTCGGAGTCACATGGGTGGTGTATGGAACTTCTTTTTTGCCCATGTGATCCACTGCCTCTCCCGAAAGACGAGCGGCCATGATCAATCCCCTTCATACATCACCAAACTTGCCCATGCCCTAATCTTTCAACGCCGAGTTGATTTCGCCCAGTACTTCTTCACCGAATTGGTGGAAGTGATCACACATCCGAAGAAGTATCACGTTGCCTACCCCCGATTCACCTCTATGATCATCCATCACAAACTTGGAAAAGCTCTGGACGAAGACCGCAAGTCCCAAACTCCCATATTCACTTATGACTGGTCTCCACCGATCGTCGGCAGCAAAACTCTCAACGTCGGTGTTCTCGACACCGATCGTCCTTTACGCCGAGGTATGATCACTTTAGCCATCTCTCCAGATCTTCAATGGGGTGATTCTGAAATTCCAGGGTTTCAACACCCCGATATCCCCGAGGTCCTTCCTGCTATTGTGACCTCTTCCCCCCGTCCCAGAGTAAAATCGGTCAGCGCGAAGAAGAGATCGGTCACCGACACCTCCGCCGCTGCTTCCAGGACCATGACACCTATTAACCCATCGGTGGCTTCCCCGGTCCACAAACCTTCTAAGCGGAGGTACTCTTCGTCCCCCCCGAAAAATCGTCTAAAAAGATCTCGGGGAACTGTCCGTGAGCCATCCCCTTCCAAATCATTTTTGTTCACCACCGACCATTTGGTTATCCCTAAGGCATCCCTAAATTTACCTCCTCCAACTCGTTCTTTGAGTGAACACGCAGACTCTCCCACCGAAAGTCTAGACTCTCCCTCCGAAAGTCTGGACCTTGCACTGCACGACCTTTCACCCGGTCATTTCTTGATCGATGATGATGCACAACCCGTTCAGGGTTCCCCCCATTAGATCCCCCCCATGACTTCTTTGCAGGTCTCTTTGACGACACTGGTTCTCCCCGAACCTCCCCGTCGGTCAGAGCGATCCTCATTGAGCCCTCTTCCCCCTCACCAACAAAGTTACCTTTGAACCAAACTTCTCCCCGAAGTTCTCCCCGGGTTTGAACTCCCCAAAGATCGCCTACGCCACATCGATCACCCTCCCCGGGTCAGGATTCACCCTGACGATCTCCCACTCCGCCACCGAGACCACTTTTCCCCGATGAAATGTTATATTCCAGCAACGTTCCCATTTCGGCGGAGGATCCCCATCGCATCCGCTACATAGTTCATGGGGATGTCTGGGGTGAAACCACTGTTCAAGCGCCCTCTTTGATTGAAGACTTGCAAGAGAGTGCTCGACAATGTCGGCTTGTCGGCACCCAATTTGAATCTTTCAAATAGGCCACTCTTGCAATGATCGTCATGACGGGTTCCCGAATGTCCACTATCGAGTCTCGCCTACCGCAGATCCTTTCAGATGCTATTACCGATGCTCTCCGGCCCTTTACCACCGACATCTCCTCTTTGGTTTCCAAGGTGGAATCTTTGTCACAATCTCATAGGGATCTTGCCTTCTCCTTTGGTGCTTTCAAGGCAGCCTCCACCGTCAAGGATTCGGAACTTCAGAGGATGCTTTAAGAAGCTAAGTCTCATCAAGACTTCAGCCAGGCCACTGCCAACTCTCTTCGTGACATTCATGCCAAACTTCAAGAATTCGGCCATCTGGAGATGGATCTCGGTGACTTCACCATGGTTTCTGAAGAGGTACCGCAACGACTTTCGTTTCTTCATGAGAAATTTGACTACATTTTCAGACAGATGGGTATGAAGATTCTGGCTGGAGCTGAGGGGGAGAAAAAGACAACCCAACCCAAGTTGCCATCTCTTAAACAGTCGGTCATCTCCAAGCCTCCATCTTCCACCGATGACATCCCTGAAACCACCGAAACTCACGCTGAAACCGCCAACGCTGAGGGGGAGCAACTCTCTAAAGAAAAAGAGTTGGAGTTGGAAGACAAAGCAACAACTGAGGGGGAGCAACCTTCTGCGGCCGAAACAGACAAGGGAAAGAAAAGTCTTACTGCCGAACAATTGGCCGAACAAGAAAGAATAGAGAAAGAAAAGATGAAGTATGGGACTCGTTCCACCGATGCAGACAAACTCAAACTTAAACCTCCCTCATCACATCTGCAGGAACCCAATCTCGGTCTGACTCCTCAAGAAATTGAGGAAGCCAGATTAGCCCAAAAAGCCCTTGATGATACCAAGGCCCTCTCTTTAAAAGTTGCAGAGGAAGAAGCCAAGAAAGCCAAGTCCACCGATGCCGTGTCGGCACAGAAATCGGTGCTGAGTGAATTTGAACAAGAGAGAAATGAAGAAGTTAGCTGGTACAAGAAGAAGATGCACCACCGATCCGACAGAACCCCGATCTCAGGTGTCAAGATCGCAATCTCCAGAGCCAACCCAAAAGACATCAGGCTTATCATCGATCGGGAAGATGGCTCCTTGAAAAGTGTGAAAGATTACCAACTCAAAACCTACGGTCTCCCCGAATGGTACGAGATCTCTCGACACTTGGCCAAAAATCCAAACCCAAAGAAGGACATCTTTGTCAAATACATTGATGGTCTAATGGCAAAGATGAAGGAGATCAAAAAGAAGTATAGCATCGTGTTGACCACCGATGAAAGATCGAAACTGCAATCCTTGAAGGAAGAAGTGCGCCTTCCCAAAGTTCAGAATCCCCCCGACACTGTCTTCAAGGATATGGCAAAGGAAGGAAAGATACCGAATGTAAGTAACTTAAGTCTTTCTCTTCCCACTTCGTCATCATATCCCATGACAACTCTGAGCCTGTCACCGATTCCCGGACTGTATTTCAACGATGGTTTCGGCAAACGAGCCTTCTTCAGATTCTCTCAAATCCCCGTTGCCGACACCATGTTTCTTGAAGGCCTCCACAACTTGCTCAACCCTACTACCGAATCCTAATGGATGAGATCAAGCGCCGACAATCGTCAAAGAAGTAGGATTTCATTTTACCTATCGGTAGTTTTGATAATCTTTTGCTTCCTTTCCTTACCGATGTATGAGAATGACTTATGCAATTCAAGTGCTTCTCTTGTTTATATTTTGTTGTACATACCTTTTATTTCCTTGCTTTATATATACTGTATAGATATACTCAAAGAAACATAGTTCAAAAAAAAACAAAAAAAAGGTCTATGTGAAAAGAACCCAAAAGAGTAAAAAGGGTCAAAATGCACTTATTTTCATTTGCTCTTTAATATTCTAAGGATAGAGATCAAATTCAAATAGGGGGAGATTGTTGGGTCATCACAGATTTGAAGTTGACTCAATTAAACCCACTTAGATACTTAGAATATTTTTGGATCCTTTTGTGTAACTTGTACTCTTATATCAATTGTTCGGTAAAGTCGAAGATCAACCGAAACCAAGTGCGAAGACTATCTCATTGCGAAAGTGAGAAAATCGGCAGCAACTTTCTACAAGTTACATCACCACCGATATGCTATCGGTGGACACGCATCACCGAATTGAAGAAATTCGGTGAGAAGCTCAAGAAGACTTCCACCGATATGTGTTCAGAAATCGGTGGGAGTTCAAGAAGACTGCACCGAAATATTATACACTTCGGTGAAACTCTCTCTTTTCTAAAGAAGTGAGATTTCGAATTGGTGCAGTTTCCAATACAGGAGGTCGGTAGCCTTATTCTCTAAAGACAAAAGAGAAGATCATTTATTATGAGACAATATCCTATTGTCTGATAAAAGTGGCATTTTGTCATTTTATCTATTCTCAGATAAGGTCTTTTTCTGGTACGACTGTCCTCCTGGTTCCTTGGATAAGTTAAAAAGGAGATATCAACTTTTCAGAATTCAACCTCTACAATGAATGGAAAAGTGACAAGTGTCCCAAGCATTAAATGATGCATGGACTATAAATAGAGGTGAAGACTCTCCATGCAAACTACGGCTTCTGAAGATAACTAAGTGCAAGCTCCTTTCTTACTGAAATTGCATCTTGTGTCTAAGTGTCCAATTTGTTCTAAGTGTTTTTCAGTTTACTTTGTGTTAGATTGTTAGAATAGTTTAACTGTTCTTTTCCGCAACAATCTTTTGTTTTCTATGTGTAATTCTTATTGAAAGATTTTCAATATATTGAATTAAAACTTGTGAAAAATCTGAGTATTGTATTCACCCCCCCCCCCCTTCTACAATACTTGTTGAGCCATTTTGGGACCAACAACTAACAATCTTAATAATCGAATTGAAGGAAAGAACTTCGATTCCTTACCGAACCAAAACTTGATATCGCAACCCTTACTTCTGGAATCGACTTCTGCTATAAAATTGAGATACTTCCATAACTTAGCCGACTCAGACTTCTTATACAAACCAACTTTCAACTATTGACAAACTCACCCTCCAATTTCAATTTTCATACATAACTTAAACTTTGGTCAAAATACAATTTCAACCCTGGAGTTTACATTTACAAATAGTCCACAAACTTAGACTAATTACAATTCGACCCCATTCATATTAAATATAATATAATGGAAATTCGAGGTGTTACATATATATAGCCATAGGTTCATTTGAGAAATGCTAAATGTATGAGAAATTGAGAAGTAATCTTAGCCATTTATTCGGTCAAGATCGGCTTTAATTTGTCAAAAGTTGCGTCTGTTCCAAAAATAGAAGGACAGTTTCGTAACTTTTACAAATACACGGGATGAGTTCATATATGAATTTGTGTAATTCACATATGAACTATCTATTCATATGTGAACCCATGTAATTCACATATGAACTCTTTTTAACTGATTCATATATGAACATTTGTGTTTCATATATGAACTAATTAACTGTAGGTTCATATATGAATCAGTTTAACCAAATAACTGATTCATATATGAATCTTTGTGATTCATATATGAACCTTTATGATTCATATACGAACTCTTTTTAACTAATTCTCATATGAACTAATTAACTGATTCATATATGAATCACAAAGGTTCATATATGAATTAGTTAAAAAGAGTTCATATATAAATGTATAGTTCATATGTGAATCACACAGATTCATATATGAACTCGTCCCGTGTATTTTGCGAAACTACCCCTCTATCTTGTGCAGATCATGCGAGGAATTATCCGCTAAAGCCCCAAATGTTGACCGAATGAATGACTAAGATTACTTCTCTATTTCTCATACATTTACCATTTCTCAAATAAACCTCTCCCTATATATATATATATATTTGAGTAACTGTTTGGACAGCCACAACTTATTTGGAACAACACTAACATCAATAATCAGCATCAACAGCTTTCTATTTTGTTTAACCATATAAAAATTGTAATACAATACTTTTATTGTAATTATTTTTTTAATCTGCTTTGTTGAACTTTTTTACTCAACAAATATAAAATGTATAACTAGATTATAAATTAATATGCCAAACATATGATAACATTATAAAAAAACATATTAAGTTGCTTTCATAGTTTTGAAGCCATCTATGGAGAAGAAGCCTGGGTAAATACTTTACATCGCAGGAACATTTTTTGCTGTTATCTTTCATTAAGTCACTTATTGAGCATTAGAAACTCCAGTAGGAATGGTATATATGATTTGGGATGTTAATATAAAGAGTTTAGAAAAAGCAAAGGACCTTATTCTGGAAACTAATGTTACAGATATTTGGTTTACTTTACAATTGTAAAGTGGATGCGAATTTGAAAGTTATGTGATTGTGCATTTACCTTATTCTGGAAATTAATGTTACAGTTCCTCTCTTTAAATCCTATATTTTTCCCATAACAAGGTATTAGTTCAAATCAAATCATGTTTTTTAGGATTTGTGTTTGATTTTGATGTGTTTCTGATGGTTTTTTATGCAAGCAAGAAGCAGGTTTCCGATGGTTTCTGATGCAAGCACGAAGCAGGTTTCCGATGGTTTTTGATGTGCTCAGAAGAAGGCTGCTTAATCATGAATTGAGATTGCATCAGAGGGTGATAACTGAAAAGGATGAAGCAGTATTTGATGCTAAAGGTAAATAAAATGTAAATTTTATAGATGTGTGCAGGATCAATGGAAGTCAATGTTGTAATGGTGATTCTGATGGTCTTAGTTCTTTCAAGCTGAAACTGTTGGAAATTCATTTCAACGGTTAGGTTTGTTTGTTACCTTTCTTTAACACATCTAATTGCTTCCACATATATTTGATCCATTTGTCACTATAACTTATTGAGTTGCTGGCTTGTTGTTTGTATTTGCAAGATGATCCCACACAAGATTATGTGTGGATCGGCTGCAAATACATTAAGAAGGTTTATGAAGGGGTTCACACTTCTTAAAACATGAAGAAGAGGATGGATGGTCATCCCTAATGCTTTCAAGTTAGTCAATTTCTTTTTTCTGAGCAGTTTTATGCTATTTCTGAGGTTTTTTTTTCTTTCAGTGGAAGACTTAATTGGGTTATATATTATTGTTTGCTTGTTGAATATAATGTGTAATTGCAATACGTTTGCCAATGAAATTGTAGAGTTTTGAGGCTTACAGTTTGACTTGACAGACAAGCATGGGACACTGTTTCGTAGATGGACTGATACACAAGGATGCAAATGCGGTATACAATTGTTTATGTGCTTATGCCGCTGTGGACAACACCGGAAATGCAGAAGAGATATTTCGCTCAACATTTGTGGCACCGTTAGTTTAGAAGGTGATTCCATACACTTCATCTGGAGTGTTTGGTGAGGGGTCTTTTCTCCTAGAAGGCCTACCGAGTTCCTAAAAAGTTACAAATCAAGTCCAGGCTGATTGGTAGTAGAATAATTTTTGATTTCGTGGCTGCTTTTTATAAAAGGTCCAGTCTATATATAGGACATCAAGGCTTCTATTTTAGCTGTTCCTGAGTTTTGTGTTTACCATAGGAGAACTTCATTTATAAAATTATATGTATGGTTTCTGTGGTCAGATAAGAAAATGTGATGTTTAGAGGGAAAAAAATGGTAAAATGTCTCTTGGTATAAGTGGAAAATGGGTGAGAGTCAATTGTGAATGCATCTGTTTTTTTCTTAGTTCCTTTTCCAAGGGATTTTAGATCATTTTATGGTAGCAGCAATTGAATAAAATTTATTATGAATCGACAAACAGCCCCTGTAGAGCATATTAAGTTGTCCAAACAGCCCTGTCGACGTTAAGCTGTCCAAACAGCCCCTGTAGAGCATATTAAGCTATCCAACCAACCCCTGTCGAACATTAAGCTGTCCAAACAGCCCCTGTTGACCATTAAGCTGTCGAAACGGTATTCATCAATCTTTTTTCAAGTTTATCATATTCATATATGCCAAATGAAACCCACACACTTTGCTGAAGTTTGAGAAATAAATGAAATAGATGAAGTGGGGAACAAAGACACGTGGTTTCCAATAAAAGTTCATCACCCGCCGCATCGCGCGGGTATACTGACTAGTATATATAAAAGCAAATCCTTGGTGTTGATGACGTGTCCTCTTCAAATCGCTGGGATTTCAAATTCTCGCATCCTCAAATTTTTGGGATTTTCCTTTTTTTCTTTTTCATTTTTCCCACTTCTCATCAATTAGCAGACGCTCGATCTTCTCATCTCCAACCTGTTCGGTATCCCCGACACTCGATCTTCTCTTCTTCAGCCAGTTCGGTACTTCTCTTCTTCTATTTTGTTGAAATCTTGATCTGTTACCCACTTTGGCTTTGCTCCTTCCAGGGACGCGAAGGTTTAGGTTTCCGGTGACTCGGCCGTGGATATCTCGATCTAAGTCCCCAAACAGTTTAGGGAAGGAAACCTTAACAATTTTTGTGATGAATTGAAATCCTAAATTTCCTGGTAAGTTTTTGTATTTTGTTCATGTTCATAGCCTTTGGGTAGATGGTCTAACTTTTTATGTATTGAAACCTAAACGGCCTTATTTTCTATTGAATAGAAGTAGGACATTTAATAAATTTTTGCGGGCATTGCAGGTTTTTTCTTTTTCTATTTCTCAATCTCCAATTTTATTTTATCTTTATCTCAAGCTATGGTTTTCTCCTCCTGGTACAACTTCCTCTTTGACCTAGATTTTTACTCATGTTGGGATTTTGATAAATTTTTGCAGGCATTGCACCAAGCATTCAATCGTGTTCTTGGTTTTGCTTCTGGTTTTTTAATTTGCCACACTAATATGTTGAAGATAAGAAACTGATATTAGCATGGGAGTTTGGTCCGGAGAAATGCCTCAATAGGTTTGGTTTTGTTGCATTAAGAATCAATTCTCCACACATCCCAAACTAATTTGTTTTTAAATTTACAAATCCAGGTAATCCTTCATTTTTTACTTGAATTTTGTCTTCCATGGTTTTTCTAGGTTTCATGGTTTGCTTTTTCCAGCTCCGGGTATATTTGCATATCAGAGACAGAAACAAATGACTTATTAGTTTGTATAGCAACCACAGATAATACAGGGCTTCTCGGGTCTTTTGGCAACCATATATAGCAACCAGGTGAGTGTTTTATTTCAATTTAATTTGTTTTCATCCGTGATTTGTGAGTTATCCAGGGTTATTAGAAATGTTGAAATAAAACTTGGAGCTTCTTTACTCTCATATTGGCTAGATTTGTCAGATTTGAGGATATATGTTTTCTGTACTTCTCCAAAGCCTAATTATATATTATATAATAGGTTTCCGCTTTGGTAACAAACAAATAGCCCAATTTACGTAGTTTTATTGATTTAGTTACGTGTAGGGTTTCAATTGGTGTTAATTTGATTTGAATTTCTCATCTTTGCTAGGTTATCTACTCTTGTATTGGTTAGATTTGTTAGATAAACAAGTTTGTTTTTAATTGATATTTTCAGATTCGTGGGATGAAATGATTGGTATGGTTCTTAATCATTGCTTTTGTGTGCATTGATTGTTGGTTTGAATTATGTGATGTTGTTGCAGTTACCCGCATCATTATGATGTTTATCACATTTACCAATGTGACAATGGAGTTGGATAAGTTCATTTATGTCATTGAAATATCAACTCAGAATACTGTGGTGATTATCGATTTAAGCATGCCTATGCAGCCATTTAGGAGGCCAATTTCTGACGATCTTGTGGAAATTGTAACACTTGACTTTGTATGCAAATTTAGTCAAACATAAAGGTACCTGACCATGATGACAAAATAGAGAGAATTTCATAAACTAAATTTAGGTCGCAACTTAATGCAACTGTTGACCAAAATTAACTACAACTAAGATGTTTGGAATCATGACTAGGGGCAACTACGTAGTTTTCACTAAAAAGTCCTTAAAAAGTGAAGCGTTGCATTGAATTCCGGACAATCCAAATCGAAAATTTTGGCTATTTTTGTGGGGTGTATAACATACAATATATTATGTGATCCATGTGGACCTTTTGGTATAAATAAAATCACCCTTTTATGATCATGAAGTTGCAAGATTTGAAAACTTTCTAATTCAAGTCATGGTGTTACTGTTACAAAGACTTGGAATAAGCCAATCTTTTCATATCTTCTTTATTCACTTTTTGAAGTCAATGACAATAATCAAATATTATACATAACATACCAATAAATCTTAAAACTCATATGAACAGACTAAAACTATTGGGTTTTAAAGTTGTTGACAACAATTGTGAAGGACGACAACAAAATTTTGAAAAACAGAGGCAAATGTAGAGGGTTTTTGGGTGTTACAACAACCCCCACAGATAGGAATGAGGTAAGTGATTTCTCTCGATTTGGATATGGATTCATAAATGGTGAAAATGTTTTATAGCTTGAGTAGTGATTTCAGTAGTATCTTTTCTTTGTCTTTTTCGTGGGGCATCTAATGAAGTATGTATATTTATTGTATTGTTTCTCAAGGATATCTTCCTTTTCGACATGGACATCAAATTTAATGCTTGCTTCCTTTGTTAAGTGAAATTACTTATATCATTTCTATTGTATGATATTGTTAAAGGGAGCATTTTGCATGGATCTCATGGGCCAATTATGACAGATACCACAACTATCGGGGAAAGAAAAAAGAGTGTGTACCTTAGAAGGTAAACATCTATTAAGCCCATGCTGCTTCTTTGAGGATAGTCAACATCGTGATTATGGAAGATGATGGATATAGAAATGTTTGTTTTAATTGCCAAGTTAAAATTGTATACGTATAAGTGTATGTTTACCCTTATGTGTTTTAAGCTACTTTATGTTTTGTGATATTTACATAAAACATATTTTGTCTTTCACTTTAAATCTCTACATTGCATTAGGTTTTGACTACTTCAAGCTTTTGATTCAATGCTGGATGTTTTTAGTTCAATTTAAAGCACTAACTGCAAGGTTGTTTATGTGTTGGTTGTTTAATCACCCATAACATCATCTTTAACTATCATTATTTGGATATTGCATTTATAATATGTATGCTTTAACTCTTTTGCTCTCAAGAAGTTGATGGTAGCAGGTGCAGAGCAGCCATGGGAATTTTATTAAGTGATTTAATAATAGGATTAAATGGTATCGTCTTTGGGTTTAAATAATATTAACACGTTTTAATCCGGAATAGTAACTTTATATAGTTGCACAATAGTTAATTTGCGTTTTGGGGCGTCATTGAGTTTTAGATTTGGGGTTTGACTAAAGTTAGTCGGGATTGACCGAGTTGACCAAGGGTTAACTTTTACTTTCATCGTTTCTCATGTTTCTTGAAATGAATCACAATACTTATTCTTTTTATCGCCTCCTATGTTTTATTCTTCCCTTTGCTAACAAAAGATCCTTGACCTGGAATACATATTTTTGAAAGGAAAATGAGGGTTAGACCAAACGGTCTAGTGAGATAATCCCTGTCAGTTTAGAAGTCTTTTTTATAAAATACACATATACCACAAATAATTAAATACCAAATAAGACTCGTATATCGTGCACAACTCCTCATCCTCATTCCCCATGGCCATATTAGTTGGTTGCGAGCCAACAGCACCGCTGTACAACAACTACAGCACCGCTGTACAACAACTACAGCAAACATCCGCCGGCATAGTTCGGCAAGTGCTCTCGTGTAGTGTAATGCACATATAAATACAATATATATCTCAATATATCATATTGTTATTTATAAAACCTTTCATCACATTCCAACCATATATATATCACATTTTCTTTTATAAAAACGTTACCACATTCCAACCACATATACGTCTAAATATAAACACATAATCACATCATGTATCAAAATCTCAATCCGTACATATCCATCTCATATATATATATATATATATATATATATATATATATATATATATCACATATATATGTATCCTGGTTGAAAACGTTTTAAAAGTAAACTCACCTTGAATGCTTAAAAATACGCTTCCAAGCCTTTCTCCGAGCTATCCGATCATTTATCCAAAATTTTCAGAATCTGAAACCATTTACATACAAATATCTCCTTACCAACTTATGTATAAAACTTACTAGCAGGCTGAGAACTCCAAAATAACCTATCAAACTCTTATCCTCAATTGTTCCCCTACGGCGACTTAGAAAACCTTAATCAGTCCTCATTCAAAAACCTTAGTTAAAAGTATCTGAAATCTCAAAATGACCAAACAGCTCAAAGTTTCCGGAAACCACAAAAGTATCCGGACAACAGAGCTTTCCGGACAACACAACCAATCCGGACAACCCCAACTTCCCGGACAGCATAAAGAATCCGGACATCATCCGGACACCAAAGTAATCCGGATGCCATCCGGTATCTAAATCGTCCGGAAACCATCAACGAATCGTCCGGACACTATCAACAAAACTACCTGGACACCACCAAAGAAACTACCCGGACACATTCATACTGTGTCCGGAAACCTCTGTCGGTTTGGTCATTTTTACCCAGAAAACCGACTGAATCAACCCCATATGTGTATTCGACTATTCTAATCCGATAGAAACCTTCTAAAAGCAATTACAAACACAAAATACAAAGGAACATACCTTAATTCGTCTTCCAAGTACTCCAAATTGAGTCTCTTAGCCACAACCTTTCTTTCTTCTTCTTGCTTTCTCTCAACACACACACACACACACTAAACTGAATTTCTGGATATTTCTAAGTTGTGAAATATCTGAACTCCTAAAGAGGTAATATCAAACCCATTTTACAATTTAGACCTTGAACTATTCATCAATGACCCATACACCCTTAAACTTATAATTTACCCAAACATACCCTAAACATCTAACTTTAAAGTTAACTAAACTTAACGGAAAGGGGATTTAACTAACGGACTTACCCGGGGTATTACAGTCAATGACTCTAGAAACGGGCAAACCATACAACAAAAAAGTTATATTTTCACTACATATCCAACTTCACTATGTATTTTCGATCAAAAGATTTCGTCACCGCGCAACGCACGGTTCACACCTAGTTAACATTTAATTGTTTTTTCTGTCAACCATGGGTGTTCGGACCAGCTTGCACACAACTCGACTAATCTCAGGTCCTGAAAAACAGGAGAAACCCCGGTGACCTTGCAAGACTCAAATCGAAGACCTATGAGAAAAATCCCAAAGGTCCAACTCTTCCATAGAATTATAAAAAATGCTTACTATAATAAGATCATTTTTTTAATTTACTCATTGTATAACATCCGTTTTTGTAATTACTTTATATACTACAATTTATAAACCTCTTTGAAAAGTAGTTTCTATGATCCTCACGTCAAACAACTATTTTACAATTTAAAAATATATATCTAAATTATTATTTGTAGTTTAAAATATATATATCTAAATTAATTATAATTTAATCAAAAATAAACAAAATGTAACATATTTATTTAGATAAGATACAATTTCTACTTCAATTTAATCTTAAACAACACATGTATGTAATATGTATTTTACAATTTTACATTTGATTTAATGATGTCTTAAACATTTTGTTAATAAACAATATACAGAAATAGTTAAAAATAAAAAAACATTGTAAAATAAATTAAGAAGTAAGATTAATTAATAGGAGGGTAAAATGAATTGCAAATTTGCAATATCTGCAATTAATTCTCATGGCCATTGCTTACATGTGGTGCATGCCAAACTATAACAAAAATCAGTTTAGAGTAACATAAATAAGCGTTTTAATATAGTGTTTATAAAACAAAACAAAAAGCGTCATATCTAAAAAGTGTTACTAAAAGTTTATAGGACACTTTTGAGAGTCGTAAGAAATTTTTTACACCATTTTTCATTTAAAGCTTCCTATTAACTATTTTATATGGCGCTATTTGAAAAGGTGTCCTATAAACACAAGTGCCCTCTAAAAAGATGGGTTTATGGACACTTCTCAAAAACGTCATGTAAACTTAGCTAATACGACACTTTATTTTGAAAATGTTCTAAATAACCTGTTATGACGCTAAAAAACGTCCTATAAACTTATTGTAACACTTTTAGATAAGACAGTTTTTTTGTTTTGTTCTATAAACTTAGGTCCTATGAAATACGCTATTAAAACACTTATTTATTTTAAGTGTCTGTATAAACTTGATTTTAATGTAGTAATGGATTGTAACATGGACTTGTAAATGGTAACAGTTGTATATAAGGTGATTTTATATAAACTTTTGTATAAAAGTTGAATAAATCTATATATCATTTACATATATAGGCACAGATTTATTTAGTAAAAAAGGGTGTCTTTAATGAACCTCTGTTTTACATTGTCAATGCACAAATTATCTTAACTTGGTTTTAAATGAGATTTATCTTTTGCAACTTCTTATTATATACAAATATTGGTACTTGGGTTATCTTGGATGAAATATCAAAGACTTGTGGTGCAGAGAGGTGCCACCTGGAGAAAGCCACAGACAAAATAAGAATCTTTGTAACCAATCAAAATGGAGGTAAAGATTGAACAAGATAATCAATCTAACCAAAATCATCATTATAAAATCACTCCCCAAATCAACTCATTTCAATAACTCAATCATTCTCTAATTCCATCCAACCTCAACAATGGCTGCCTCAACCATGGCTCTCTCCTCTCCTTTTGCTGGACAAGCAGTGAAAGTAGCTCCATCTGCTTCTGAGCTACTTTTCGGAAATGGACGTGTTTCCATGCGCAAGACAGCAGCCAAACAGGTGGCATCTGCAAGCCCATGGTACGGCCCAGACCGAGTCAAGTACTTGGGCCCATTCTCCGGCGAGGCCCCATCCTACCTGACCGGTGAATTCCCCGGTGACTACGGCTGGGACACCGCTGGCCTTTCTGCAGACCCCGAAACCTTTGCCAAGAACCGTGAACTTGAGGTGATCCACTGCAGATGGGCCATGCTTGGAGCTCTAGGATGTGTCTTCCCCGAGCTTTTAGCCAGAAATGGTGTCAAGTTCGGTGAGGCGGTCTGGTTCAAGGCTGGAGCCCAGATCTTCAGCGAGGGTGGGCTTGACTACTTGGGCAACCCAAGTTTGGTTCACGCCCAGAGTATCTTGGCCATTTGGGCTACACAAGTTATCTTGATGGGTGCGGTTGAGGGTTACAGAATTGCTGGTGGACCCCTTGGTGAGGTTGTGGACCCGCTTTACCCTGGTGGAAGCTTCGACCCATTGGGGCTTGCTGATGACCCAGAGGCTTTTGCAGAGTTGAAGGTGAAGGAGATAAAGAATGGTAGGCTAGCCATGTTCTCTATGTTTGGGTTCTTTGTTCAAGCCATTGTTACCGGAAAGGGACCATTGGAGAACCTAGCTGACCACCTTGCTGACCCTGTTGCCAACAACGCTTGGTCCTATGCTACAAACTTTGTACCTGGAAAGTGAGTGTAGTTTATCCATTATACTAGAGAGAGGGTGTGTGTGTAGATGAAATTTGATACAAATTTGTTTGTAAATTAAGTTGTAATTCGATATGGTTGTTTTGGGGATCAAATGCTTATTATATAGAGAGTGGATGAATCATGAATGATCAATGATCAAGGGGTTGTTCGGCTGTGGCTTTATGGAATAATCCATCTTTCCCCCGCAAAGGGTGATTTAGTTAAATAACCAATATGATACTTTAATCCATGCAAACAGTTCAATTCATACAGAACTTGATGAAAAAATAACCGAAAAACCACATATGAACAGAAAGCCTAAAGTCCAAGTTTGGTTTATGGGTACAAGCTGAGACCAATTTGGAGTGGTTAATATAATTTGCCCAATATATATCTCTTTCTATTACATGTTATCACAAAAATTACAAATAAGACTTGTGCAAGTGGTAAGGGTGTTTACGGTTCAGTTCAATTCGTTTAGTAGGGAAAATGTGAACCAACCATATGAGGCGTAAACCTGGTGGAATTGAAACCGAACTGTAGGTTGAACACAACCAAAAGACCGGGTTTTTTCAGTTCAAGTCAGGTACCCACATGTACCTATAATTCAAAACACGAAACCAACCAGTGAACACCCGGGATTTTCTGTTTCAGATCAAATAGTTCAGCTGGCTTTCTCGGTCTTTTTAACACCCCTAGCAAGTGTAGACATGCATGTTTACAATTAACTTGCAAGTAATAAAGTGGTAAGACCAAATATCGATTCCACATACTTTACTTCAAAGTTTAGCGCGTGGAATAGAGAAAACACTGATTTCAGATGATGAATTCCAAAAATAATTTTGGATTTTGATGATAAAACTAGAAATGGAAAGAAAGTATGTGAGGGACCGTTTAGCAAGCGTTTACCGGCAAGAGACCCTCACTTACCTTATCGTATTCTTGGCCACTACAATGGATTGTTGGTAAGCGTCTTAAACCTGGTAAGCGCTTAGTAAGAGTCTTTTCCCTCGCGTACCGGGTAAGACTCTCGGTTCTTGCTATGTCTCTTACCGGGTAAGATTCTAGCTCGTTTCCATGCTCAATCGGTAAAGTAAGTGATATCAGTAAGCACTTACCGGATAAAGGTCGGATAAACGGCCCATGAGTAATTAAACTTTCTCTACATTGCATTCAACGACACGAACAATGTTGTATCATCATCTGACATGAATATGCTACGTCATCTTACAGAATGTTGTAACATTCTCAACTTTGCCTACGGAAAATAAGACTTTTTGAAGTCGATTATAATCACTTTTGATTTGATCACTGGGTTCTCTGACAAATTTTATTTTACTTTTTATGTTTTATAAATAATATTATAATACACTGGTTGTTAGCCTTCTAACTACTCATGATGGACCCATAATTAGCAACCATTTGATGGGTGAGAATATGTGGAACCCGATTAGTTATTTCTCCAAAAGAGCCACTGAGGAGAAAAGGAAGGTTTCAACATAAATCGAGGAGTGGTCCAAGTATTGCCGAAGTGGGACTTCAACATGCCCTCTCCAACGAAGGCTAGATGGTCACTGATTATACTAGAATGTCAAGAGAGGGCTATACGAGTACAGATTACGCCAGAGTGTCGAGTCCCTAGAGTGGCTGTCGCAGATCTTGGCTTTGATAGCATGTGAGATTATGTAGATGCCCATTAGGTTTCTTTCCGAAAGAGCCCTTAAGGAGAGAAAGAATGTTTTAGCTTCCAACATATATTAAGGAGAAAAGGGTCTAAGTCTAGAAGATATGACACTCCAACATGATCTTTGATCAACTCCACAAATATCTTGACGCAGTTGAAAGATGGCAAGAATGGATCTGAAAACACCCAGAATTGGTGTTGTTTTCTGTATTTTTTTCATAAGCACAATGCTCAATATATATACAGGGATTAAGATGCCTCAAGCCACTTATATGACAGCAACCTAGAGTTGTAAAGTATGACAGCATAGCCACTAACATAACAGCATATCCTAAAGGTGTAAAGCAAACTACTAACAATAATAGATACCCTACTTTACTATATTTAATACATTCTAACACTCCCCCTCAAGCTGGAGCATAGATGTTAATCATGCCCAGCTTGTTACATATAGAAGAGACTCGCGAACCAGGTAACGCTTTGGTAAAGACATCAGCGAGTTGGTTTCTGTTCGAACAAAGGGAGTTGAGATGGTTCCTTCTTCTAGCTTCTCACGAGTAAAATGGCAGTCCACTTCGATATGCTTTGTTCTCTCATGAAACACGGGATTGTTTGCAATATGGATAGCCGCCTGATTATCACAATATAGTTTCATTGGTTTAGATTGAGTAAATCCAAGTTGACCTAGCAGGTTACGCAACCATATTAGCTCACAGGTGGTTTGGGCCATTGCCCTGTATTCAGATTCCGCACTTGACCGGGAAACGACATGTTGTTTCTTGCTTCTCCATGAGACTAGATTCCCTCCAACCAACACACAATATCCTGTCGTAGATCGCCTGGTCGTAGGATCCCCATTATAGTCGGCGTCTGTGAACCCTTCTATAACATGGTGACCATGGTTTTGATAAAGAATGCCAAGACTAGAAGCACCCTTTAGGTACTTCAATATATGTGTAACAGCCTCCCAATGTGGAGTTCTTGGAGATGACATAAACTGACTTACAACACTTACCGGAAAAGCGATGTCAGGACGAGTAATTGTCAGATAGTTTAGCTTTCCCACGATCCTTCTGTACTTTTCTGGATCCTTCAGTAGATCTCCATCGTCTACTTTCAACTTCATGTTTGCAATCATTGGGGCCTCACACGGTTTTGTTTCAATCATCCCAGAGTCATTCAATACATCCAAACAATACTTTCGTTGAGACAAACAAATCCCTTTCTGATTACGAGATACTTCAATTCCCAAGAAGTATTTTAAAGGACCTAGGTCCTTTGTTTGAAACCGAGACGCAAGAAAATCTTTCAGCTTCTTGATCCCCGTCTTATCACTCCCAGTAATCACAATGTCATCAACGTACACCACTAGTAGAATACATCCAGAAGAGGATGAAGTAAAGAACACAGAATGATCATGAGAGCTCCTTCGTAAGCCAAACTCAGTTAAGCCTCCGATGAACGATGAACGTATGTGATCCACTTGATCGAACTCATGACAGTAGTAACACTCAACAACATCATAAGCTGGAATAGTAGTTGGAACAGTAGCCCGTGAGTTTGTTGTCCGGTCAATGTGGCCACCTCTATAGCCCCCTTTGTGACCTCCACGAAATCCTCCTCGAAAGCCACCACGAAATCCTCCTCGACTAACCAGAGCACTGTTGTGGTCCACAGATTGAGGAGACTGAAGATTCTCATTTCGAAGAACACGAGCAAATGTTTCCTGAAGGGAGGGAATAGCAGATTCATTCAAGAACTGAGATCTGATTTAGTCGAATTCCGGTCGCAAGCCAGTCAGAAAACTGATAACAGCCACTTGTTCCCTTTGAGCTTGCATTGCTATCACATCAGCACTTAACGGAAGAAGAGAGTTAAGCTCCTCATATACCTTCTTGAACTCCATGACATAAGTAGTGAGTGACCGGTCCTGTTGTTCTCCACGATGAAAGGACTTACAAACACTATAAATTTGAGAGATGTTACTTTGCCCAGAATATAAGAAATCAAGATAATCCATAAGTTCCTTTACGTATTCACAGTGACTAACCAAAGATGAAACAGAGGGCTCAATAGTATTGATAATCTGCAAGTACAAACGGGCATCACTTTGGAACCATGAATCGGTGAGTTTTACCGGAAACATCTCTGGTATACGTGGACCAGTATTGCTGCCGGATGGTTTTTCTTCTCCAGTCATCTTCCAAGAAACCACGAAGAAGAAAACGTCGAACTAGAGCAGATGATAGCAAACCAGAGGAGAACGGCGCACTCACAGGGTGCCAGAAAACCAACTAACAGAGATGAGAACAAACAAATGTGCACTCACAGGGTGCCAGAAAAAACGTACCACAGAAAACGGATAAACGTGCACTCACAGGGTGCCAGAAATCGACGAACGGAAGTGAGATGAATTTTAATCCAGGAGACACGTACCAAACGGTGCACTCACAGGGTGCCTGAAGCTGAAAAATCGAAGAAGCGGTGTGAGTGGCGCACTCACAGGGTGCTGCCAGAAGCTGAACAATTGAGAAAAAGAAATCGACACAAAGAGGCAGTGGCGGCAGATGCGGTGGCAGCGGCAGAGGCAGTGGCAGCAGATGCGGTGGCAGCGGCAGAGGCAGTGGCAGCAGCGGCAGTGGCAGCGGCAGAGGCAGTGGCAGCAGCGGCAGTGGCAGAAGATCGATTGGGGGGCACTCACAGGGTGCTCTGGCAGTGGTAGTGGTGGCACTCACAGGGTGCTCTGATACCATGAAAACACCCAGAATTGGTGTTGTTTTCTGTATTTTTTTCATAAGCACAATGCTCAATATATATACAGGGATTAAGATGCCTCAAGCCACTGATATGACAGCATCCTAGAGTTGTAAAGTATGACAGCATAGCCACTAACATAACAGCATATCCAAAAGGTGTAAAGCAAACTACTAACAATAATGGATACCCTACTTTACTATATTTAATACATTCTAACAGGATCCAAATAATGTTAAGTGGGGAAGAATTATGAACAGTGTTAGAAGCCCATGTCTAGTGTTACTATTCCATGACTGCTAAGATCCAATGTGTATAGTTCTTCAAAAGAGAGCACTGGCTCGAGCATTTACGTTCTCAGACTTTGGTTTCTATTTAAGGGTACCTCGAAACATTGAGATATTGTATGGCTCCAGAATGATCACATACACAGCACATACATTAATTAGCATCAAATACTATAAAATTTTGGGGTGCCTACTGGGCCTTAACTTATTGCACATTAGATGGCCAATGGTTCCCAATGGAACATGTTCTGTAGTAACAAGTAGTGGAAATATGATGATCAAGTCATTTTAATACTTCTCTGAAGGGAATTGTTTTGCATCGCTTAACTCAGAAAAATTATATGCCTTTTGTGCATCTCATTGGACTAGCAAGCATGAACCAATACCATGTAGTGTTTCAACAACTAAAATGTTGGGTAAAGCCTATTGGCTACCAACTGTGGTTGCTAAAAATGAGGTCGTTTAACTCTGTTTGTTGATGTGACATCAAAAGTTTCCAAAGATTAGTGATTAGCAACTTTTGGTAATTTGTATGAAGATTAAATTAATCATATGACATCCAAGAAGGAAAATTAATTAATGCTGATGCAGGATCAGGGATATCATATTTAAGAGAAAAAAAGAATACTAAAAAAACTGAAACAATTTACCGAAATCCTAATGAAGGTATGCAGGGTACAACTTACTGCTTTGTGAACTTATTGTACAGACAAAATGACAAGCATTGCCAGTTGTCAAATTTCTCCAACTTGGGAGAAATATCAAAGGCTTGTGGTGCAGAGAAGTGCCACCTGGAGAAAGCCACAGACAAAATAAGAATCTTTGAAACCAATAAAAATGGAGGTAAAGATTAAACAAGATAATCTATCTAATCTAAATCATGTTTATAAAAGTAGTCAAACATGATTTTCATAACTCAAACCAAATCTCCTACTCTCAACACATTCTCTTCATCCGGGCTCAACAATGGCTGCCTCAACCATGGCTCTCTCCTCTCCTTTTGCAGGACAGGCAGTCAAAGTAGCTCCACCTGGTTCTGAGATTTCTGGTAATGGACGTGTTTCAATGAGGAAGACTGCAGGTAAGCAGGTTGCATCTGGAAGCCCATGGTACGGCCCAGACCGAGTCAAGTATTTGGGCCCATTCTCCGGCGAGGCCCCAACCTACCTAACCGGTGAATTCCCTGGTGACTACGGCTGGGACACCGCTGGGCTTTCTGCAGACCCCGAAACCTTTGCCAAGAACCGTGAACTTGAGGTGATCCACTGCAGATGGGCCATGCTTGGAGCTCTAGGATGTGTCTTCCCTGAGCTTTTAGCCAGAAATGGTGTCAAGTTCGGTGAGGCAGTATGGTCAAGGCTGGAGCCCAGATCAGGCAGATCTTCAGCGAGGGTGGGCTAGACTACTTGGGAAACCCAAGTTTGGTTCATGCCCAGAGCATCTTGGCCATTTGGGCTACACAAGTCATCTTGATGGGTGCGGTTGAGGGTTACAGAATTGCCGGTGGACCTCTTGGTGAGGTCGTCGACCCGCTTTACCCTGGTGGTAGTTTCGAGTTTCGACCCATTGGGGCTTGCCGATGACCCAGAGGCTTTTGCGGAGTTGAAGGTGAAGGAGATAAAGAATGGTAGGTTAGCCATGTTCTCCATGTTTGGGTTCTTTGTTCAAGCCATTGTGACCGGAAAAGGACCATTGGAGAACCTGGCTGACCACCTTGCTGACCCTGTTGCCAACAATGCTTGGTCCTATGCTACAAACTTCGCTCCTGGAAAGTGAAGTTAATTAGAATGTATATATATGAGAGTGTGTTTAGATGAAATCTAATGCAAATTTGTTTGTGAATTAATATGCAATAGTATATGGCTGTTTTTGAGCAAGTTTGTTTCTGATTTTACATTGGTTTTTGCATTATTATACTTTTCTGCATACCTGCTCATTAACTCGCCAACATCATAGCTGAAGTCAAGTTTCTTTGTACAAGTTAGTTTCTCATATTTTGTTTGATTCATACCTAATTTGCATTCGTTGTTTTGTTCCTAATCTTGTCTTCTTGAGGAAATGGTCTTCAGCTATTGCAAAGCAACATATCCTACAAAGTAACAAGTGCAGGAAAAAGAAAAGCAATGGAATGAACACTACTTAGGGGCTGTTTGTTTTAAAAAAAAACCTCTTAACACCTCTGAAGTCTGAATCGTTCAGATGTTTTTACGTTCAAACCGTTTGTTTTTTTTTCAGATTTCAGAGGTTCTTAAGTCTAAAATACATCTGAAATTAGAAGAGGTAACCTAATGTCTTATAACCTTTTAAACCACCACCTCTTATTAATCAGAACTGAAATAAGACTTCAGACTTCAGACCTCTTAAAAAACAAACGCCACCTTACTGTCCAACAGAAAGCTGAGCAGAAACAGTAGAAAAGTCTTCCTAGACCAGGCAGAAAACACGGCAACCAAACGGCCATGTGCAATAGTATATGGTTCATGGTTGTTATCCTTCTAGCTACTCATGATGGATCCATAATCAAAGGAGAACATTAGCAACAATTTGATCTGTGAGAATATGTGGAACCCCATTAGATTACTCTCTAAAAGAGCCCTTAAGGAGAAAAAAGAGGTTCTAAGTTCCAACATATATCAAGTAGAAAGGATCCAAAGACTCCAACATGATCTTTGATCAACTCCACACATATCTTGATGCAGTTGAAAGATGGAAAGAGTTCGCAGAATGAATCCAAATAATGTTAAGTGGGGATGAATTATGAACAGTGTTAGAAGGACATGTCTAGTTATTACTATTTGATGACTGCTAAGATCCAATGTGTCTAGCTCTTCAAAAAAGATCATTGGCTCGGGCATTGCTAAAGTTCTCACACTTTGGTTTATAATTAACGCTATCTTGAAACATTGAAATATTGTATGGCTCTGAAGTTATAACAGGCACAACACATACTGTTGGTCCCGAAGGCCTATACAAGTTTGTAGAAGGGGGGGGGGGGGGGTTGAATACAAACACACAGATTTTACTTTTCTAAATTGTTTATTGATAAATCATTAACAATTTACAGCTTGTTGCGGAAACAAGATTAAAGATAAACCTAAATCTAAACAAGTTGGAACACTAAGGTTTCTTGCACTAAGAAAGATGAGGAAATTACTAATAATAACCTATCTTGAGATAAGAGATTGAACTTGTCCAGAGTTAGCAAGTTACTTCAAATGAAGTGGGTTCATCTCTTTATATACTGCATGCATTTAATGCAAGTCAGTATACACTTTACACGTGTCATCAGCTGGTTGGTTGCATGTCATTGACCTTGGTTGACAACCTTAGTAGCTGCATGGATGAACAGTGTAGTATCAGAGTGGTTGTACGATTTCAGACAGTCGGAGGTTCTTTTCTGACATTTCGTACGGAGTCGTGCAAGGGAGGTTAAGACAAAATACTTTGTACGGAGGACTTCATGATCAGCTTTCGTTGATTCAGCAATCTATCATTTCATATCAGCGAATGATAGAGTTCAGCGATAGCTGAAGTCTTGTACTTGATACTTCACGTTGAGTGGACAAATCTGAGTCTTCGCTGATCCGCATCAGTTCATTAGGAGACTTGTCGCTGGTTCTTGAGCTTGATCTTCGACTTCAGCGTAGAACCTTTGTTGACGTGAAACTTGTCTTCAGGGATCATAAGTAAACAACTAACTTATCAGCGATCATCATAATGACTGAACAGACTCAGAGCATTTATGGCGAACAGTTTCGCTGAATGTTTAACTTAAAGAGCGAGAGTTCCTATCAGTGGTACTGGAAGATCTTAGTACTTATCAGCGATAGTGAAACTCTGATACATATTGTTTACTTACAATTTTCACTAAGTATATAAGAGAGGGTCATTATCAAATCACTGAGGGTTTAGATCAACAATCTCCCCCTATTTGATTATGACATAGCAACAAAGAAAATTGCTATTAAATGAAAACATAAGGATAAAAAGAACTCATAAAATATTTGTCCCTTTTACTGTTTTCTGGGATCTTTTCAGTACTGATGGAGTAAAGTACATTCGCTGAAATCTTTCTTTAAAACTTTGAATCAGGATACAAAGAGAAATGAAAAGATTACAAGTACAAGCGAAATAAATTACAAGTACAAAATGATAACTGATAAAATAGATGAAATAGGCGATCCTATCAGCTTACAAAGGTTCTTCCTTAATGAGAAGTTCATCAAGGGTCATTGATGTGGTGGGAATCATCCAGTCAGGAACGGTTACACCTTGTTTTCTTTTGATCAGCGCTTCTTCAAAAATCAAAGGTTTCAGATGTCGTGCCTGAGGGTCATTTCTGAAGTCACACCAGTAGATGAGATCTCTGAGCTGTTCGATTGGAGTGATTGGAAGCTCAGCGATCCGTTGAAAACGCTTTCCACCATCGTAGTCATGAAAAAATATCCCGTAGGGTTCGCTTATGACTTTGCCAGGGATGAAAGTCTCACCAGGAGGAAGAGATGTGTCAAGCATGGAAAGATCAGGATCAGGACCAAGGACTTCAGCACGTGAAAAACCAATACCTGTTTCATTTCGAATGACAGGGCCATCAATTGAAGATATAGATTTCTTCTTCTTCTTTGTTGAGGCCTTTCTTTTCTGACTTTCGAGAGGAGGAGGAGGAATATCCACACAGGAGTAGACTAAGTCGATTTGTTTGTTGATCAGCTTTTCAACATGTTCCTTGTATTTCGACTTGGACTTCTGGATGGTTAACCTGATCTCCAACCATTCAGAGAGACCGTACTTCGTTATGGCTTCAGCATAGAATTTTTCGGACTTCTTATCTTCTCTGAATATCTCGATTTCAGCGATTGAAACAAGGGTTGTTCTTCCAGAGATGAATACCTTGTTGATTTTGGCAGGAGAGTCTCTGTAGTTGACCTTTTCTTTGCACCAGGCTAAAGTTGACTGAGACACAGTTCTCTTTTCTTCAGTTATCTTCTTGGCGTTTTCCCAGAGCTGACGTTGAACATCAATGGGAACTCTTTTCAGCTTGGGGTCTTTTATTGATCGTTTAGAAAGCTGGATGGCGTATTCTCTGTCTTTTTCTTCAGCTTCTTTTCTTTCAGCTATTAGACGTTCAGCTCTGAGATGTTCCTTGTATTCCTTTTTGGAAATTCTGAACTTTGGAGGAACTGAAGGAAGTTGATCACGCCTCAGAATGATTCGCTGATCCTCGAATCGCTTTATTATCTCCTCTCTTCTTTTCTGATCCTCTTCACTTAGCTTTTGAGGAGCTAAGGAAGGTCTGCCTCTGTGCGAGAGTAGCTGTTCTTGTGGTTCATCAGTCTCAGAGATTAAATCTAAGACTGGGATTATTTCTTCAGCAGCAGCTGGTATTTTTGGTGAAGTCGCAGTTGTGGAGCCTTCAGCGATATCCTCAAACAGGGGAGAGGACTAGCTGAAACACAACGATCTTACGAGTAAGAACTTGGGTAGAATCAGATAGAGAGAATTGGTTCAAGTGTATAGGCTTGGGTAGTAGAACTGATAGGTATGATAGAGGAGGGATGGAGTGAGATGTTTAGCATACCTGACAAACCGGCTTTTCAAGCAAGATCATCAGATTGTCATCTTCAGCGACGCTTTTGCCTTTGCCTTTCTCAGCTCCAGAGGCTGAGGGCTTTGTCTTTGTCCGCTCCCCTGAAGGTTCATTTATCGAGATTCCCTTAAGAGTTTTGATCTTTTGAGCAGGTTTGACAATAAAGAAGTCATCGTCATCTTCGTCATCATCATCATCATTCTTTGGAGAATAAGATGGTTCATCATCAGGGATGTCGACGGCTTCATCATCTTCTGCTTCGGATTCAGTTTTCTCAGCTTCTTCTTCGAGTTGCTCCCCCTCAGATACAGAGGCGATCTTCTCGGTTTCCTCAGGGTTTTCATCTCCCTGAGGTCCAGCGGTGGTTTCTTCAGCATCCTTCTTTTCTCCCCTGATAGATTCATCATGGGAAAGGTCTTCAGCGCTCTTGGAGAGATATTCAGCGCTCTTCTCCCCCTATTTTTCATAATGACTGGGGGAGGAATGGCTAGATTCAGCAGCGTTGGTAGGTTCTCTGTCTTCTTGGCCAGAGAGACCTACACAAACTTCAATCGTTGCTAATCTGTCTTCAAGGCCAGAAATAGCAGGATTGATCTTCCCGGGCTCAATGCGATCTGCCGCTGTAAAATGTTCAGATTCAGGGACAGGGGCAGGGGCAGGAGCAGGAGTATTCGCCTTGTGCAGCAGCTGTTCGATCATAGTCTTCATCGAACCAACGTCAGTCTTTACACAGCTTAAGTCAGTCGTCAGAGTGTTGACATTTGTCTTCACAGCAGACATATCTCCCTCTAGTGTTCCTAGGGATGGTGATTTGACCCGACCCGGCGGGGAACCCGGTTCACCCGACCCGGCCGGGGCCGGGTATTACCCGGTTTTGCGGGGCCGGGGACCGGGGACGGGTATACCCGGTTTGCTCCAACCGGGCTTGGGGCCGGGGGCGGGTGAAGTACTCCCCGACCCGCTCGGTACCCGGTTTTGATATATTAATTTATTATATATATATATATATATATATTTTATACATAAGTCATTAAGTCATCAGATTTCACTCATTTCAGATACCTCCCATTTCTCCCAAGACCCAAAATCCCTAAATCCCTAATATATTAAGCTTCTGTTCTGTTCGACTTCGACTGCGCCGCCGCCCGCTGGCCGCTGCTACCTCCGGTCCACGTCGCCGACCGCCACCCGCTGCTACCTTCCTAGTTCAAGAATCGCTCAGACAACCGTATCACTTTCTTCTTATATCAGAGTTTACTTTGATTGCCCAAACAGCTTCTTCAATCGAGGTATTTTCTTTCCCCTTCCTCCATTTTCTTTTCTGGTTCAAGAACCCCTTGGTTTTTTAGGGT
Source organism: Saussurea involucrata (assembly GCA_033807775.1). Lineage (NCBI taxonomy): Eukaryota > Viridiplantae > Streptophyta > Magnoliopsida > Asterales > Asteraceae > Saussurea > Saussurea involucrata. The sequence goes on from CM066325.1 coordinate 53,530,120, forward strand.
TAATTTGGAACGTTTTGATGTTAGTAACTAGTATGTTAGTAAATGCCTAACTATTATGTTAGTAAATGCCTAATACATCTTGGACAATTGCGAGGGATATCTTAGCCATTCCAATTTCCACAGTAGCATCTGAGTCGGCTTTTAGCATGAGCGGAAACAAGATAAAAAAACAACGTAGTCGGCTAAAAGCGCAAACAGTTACGGCATTGATGTGCACCCAAAGTTGGTTGAAGAAATAACTTGAAGGTAATAATTATATAAATTGTTATATAATACATGCATATATAAATTTTCTAACTTGTATGTTTTTTTTTAATTTCAGATAAAAAGGACGGGGAGCCGCAAGGATTTGATGAGACGGTTGCATATGATGAAGATGTTGATTGTTGAAGAACCGGTTGCCTTTTGAAGATGTTCTTGGAATGTTGGAATTTGAAAACAATGACTTAAGTTTAGGATTAATTGTTATTTAATTTTAAACTACTTGTGTGTTTGAACTTTGAACTTGGATTTTTGAAACAATGTTTCTATTATTATGTGTTTATTATTTATTGTAATCTGTCAAAATTGGGGGAAAAAACTTCTAAAAAAGTTGCATAAACCGGGTCTTTGACCGGGGTTGACCGAGGTTTGACCCGCCGGGGACCGGGGACGGGTGGCTAATCCCCGTACCCGCCGGGGACCGGGGCCGGGTGCAGGAGGCCGAAACCGGGGCCGGGGCCGGGTAAGGGGATACCCGCCCCAAACCCGCCCCGTTACCATCCCTAAGTGTTCCAACCGATGTCTTCAGCGTTGTAAATTCGCTGGACATGGACGAAACGGAGTTTTTGAGAGAGGTGTAGTCTGTGTAGATATCAGCGAGCACCTTGGCGAAGTCGCTGAGAGTTTTATCAACTTGCTTTATGTCATCTGTGGAAGCCTTCTTCTCTACCACTGTTGTCAGCTTGTTCAGATTCTCTCCAGCGTTTGTTACAGCTGTAGAGTTATTGGAGAGAGTAGTGGTGAGACCTGTCAGCTTTGTCTCCACGGACTTCAGAGAGGCGTTGATATCTCCCAAATTAGGACCTGTAACATATAAAAACTTGTGAACAGAGGAAAGCTCAGAAGTTTGGGGTTTAGTCACAGTGTTTATGGGTTGTTGTTTACCTGCAGGAGGATTGGTGAATTCATCGAAATCACGGGTTCCTGAGTAAAGTTCCATGTCATCTTCAAAAGTGCCCATGGATTTTTCTGCAGGTCCTGTCTTCATCATTCCTGGAGAATCAGCTTTATGTTCCGAGGAAATAAATGGCAACTCCAGTTAGATCTGGAGTAGAGACCAAATGAGTGGAGGGAGGAGCGAAGGATAAGAGTGGGGGTTGGGTTATGAGTTCAGCGTTGGATTCGCTGACAATCACTTCATCAGTCTTTTGAGAGACTGAAGGAGGTTGGGTCGGTTCCAAGTTTGTAACCTCAGCGTTTAGAGACGCTGAAGTTTGGATAAAAGGGATGGCTTGTCCAGGTGTGGCAGAGCGTACCACTGAACGTTCCTTCAGCTCTGCAGAAAGAGCTGAGGAGTCTTCAGCATGAGATTGCTGGGGTTGCTCCTTTGTTTTCTTGATCCTTTTAGAATCAAGTGGGGTAGATGAATGTTTCCTTTTCTTAGAAGAAGAGGATTTTGTGGCCAGGGAATCAGCGATGGGTATTGTCGCTGAAGGAGCCACAGAAGTAGAAGAAGGGTTGAGAAGAGTTAAGAGGGTAGAAAGACGTACCTCATTTTCAACAGGTTTGAAGTCGAGTACCTTAGGGCCAATCTGAGAGAGTTTTAGATCGCCCTCTTGCGGGTAGCTGTCCTTCAGGCCATATTGAAAGATAGCGCTGATGAATCGGGGGTAGGGAACCCAAGCAGGCCTGTCAGCGGCAGAGTCTACTCTTTGTAGCAAGTCATCATAGATGAGAGATGCCCAGTCAATGTGTAGACCTTTCAGCAAAGCGTATCCCATAGCTTGCTGAGGTTGAGCGGCTTGATCAGAAGAGTCGGTCTTGGCAGTCATGCAGCTGATAAGGTGAGCGAAGATGAAGTTCATCTCGCTGGGCATTTTCGATTTCTTCAGCAGTGTTAGCTTCTTCTCAGGCTTCTTGTCTCTGCCCATTTCCCATACATAGCCCATTGCATCAAAAAATGCAATAAGAGCTTCTTTGTCAGCGATCTTCTTATGGTCAGGGAAAGGAACAAAAGGTTTTTCCTTTGTAGCGATGGGAAAGTTCAGAGCTTTGCGAATGATGGCGGGTGTGATCTTTATCGTGCCATATTCAGTATCGCAGAGGATACAATCAACTGTTTTGGAGGGATCTTTGGCGGATGGTAGTTGAGAGTGTCTGGCAGAGTACCAGAACTGAGATAGTAGCAGCTGACTTGCAGGGGGTGAAATGGTCAGGGCTGTTGAAATGCAGCAATTCTTCAGGAAATTCACAGCATCTGTCAGATGTGTGACTTGCTTTCGAGGAGGAAACTCGAGAAGCGCAGAAAGGTTGTTTATCTTAGTCCAGTCTAGTTGATCAAGATTGAACTTAACCTGAGGAGCCTTGATGATTTCCACTTCCTCAGAGTCAGTAGAGAAGTTCTCAGCGGTAGTAGGAATGTTAGATGTTGCCATTTCCTGTATTATCAGTTCAACCAAAGATTAACAAATAAGAATAATCTTAATGTGGAAAGATTTTCCATTAAGATGGTTCGAATTTTGTCCATTTCATTCAGACAAAATGTCTTAATCAAGATTAGGGTTTTTCTTGATTTTTGAAACGAAATGTAAAACCCATTTTCTTGTTTTCCAGTTTTCTATGAAGAAATAGATTCTGGAAACGAATGAAGAACAAGTTTAAGATTTTGCGTTTAAACTTGAAGAACAACCATGAAATGGTTGTGTTCATAAAACCACGAAAGAAAATGATTTCATTTTACGAAGTTCTTTTGTTTGATCTTGTTAAAACAATGAGAAGATCGGAAACAAGTTATACGCATTCGGTAATAAATAAGAACATATTAACCTTGATGTTTGATGAAGAAGATGATGAACAGTTCTTGAAGTTTTTGAAATCACAAATGCAACAGTGAATTCTTTCTTGCGGAGGAAGATTGATCGCGTAAAAGAAAAAATATAAACAAAGAACTTGTTTATATAGAGATTTTAGAAAGAGAAAATCTTGAGCGGGAAAAGATTTTCATCATGACACGGACACGTGTTTGCATTTGATTGGAAGTATGAACGAGACGTGCAAACGTGTGTCAGGAAGAGAAAACGTGCCGGGGTTTTATCCGTTGCAATGACGTCACAACTGTCCTTTCATATTCTTGGTTGTCTCTGAGGTTTTGAAAAACTCAGAGATACTTTTGAAAACATGAAGCACTGAATGAGAATATTAAGTGAAGGTTTTAAGAAATTTTCAAATATCGCTGTTTAAGGAAAATATATTTAGCGATGCATTCTATTTTGAAATCTTGCATTTACATGCGATTTGTCAGAGAGAAACAAAACATACCTTGATATCAGCGAATCAAGTTTATTCAGAGAGAGAATGATAGAATGGGTTATATAAGTTGATTTTATCCTGTAGTAGTGTCGCTGATCTTAATGTGAATCGCTGAAGATTTTATCCTTTAAAGTTCAGCATTCCAAGCTCGCTGATGAGAAAGTTGAATCTTGTCTCATCAAGAGGTTTGGTGAATAGATCAGCTAACTGATAATCAGTTGGTATAAAATGAAGTTCTATATCACCATTCATCACATGATCTCTGATAAAATGATATCTGATTTCTATATGTTTGGTCTTTGAATGTAGTACTGGATTGTTTGCTATAGCGATGGCACTTGTGCTGTCGCAATAGATTGGAATTTTGGAGAGCTGAAGATCATAGTCTAGTAGCTGATTTCTCATCCACAAGACTTGAGAACAACAGCTTCCAGCAGCTACATATTCAGCTTCAGCTGTGGAAGTGGACACTGAATTTTGCTTTTTACTTGTCCAACTTACCAGCTTTCCACCCAGGAGCTGACATCCTCCTGTGGTGCTTTTCCTATCCATTTTGCAACCTGCAAAATCACTATCTGAATAGGCGGTTAGATCAAATCCTGAATCTTTGGGATACCAAAGACCTAGATTCGCTGTACCCTTAAGATATCGAAAGATTCGCTTTACAGCTTTCATATGAGATATCTTAGGTTCAGCTTGATATCGTGCACACAAGCATGTTGCAAACATAATATCGGGTCGGCTAGCTGTAAGATACAATAGTGAGCCGATCATCCCACGGTACAGCATGACATTGACAGGAACACCCTTAGTGTCCTTATCAAGTGTCAGCGGTGGTGCCATAGGGGTTTTCATAGCTGAACTTTCAGTTAAGTCGAATTTCTTCAGCATATCTTTAACATATTTTCCCTGATTTATAAAAGTTCCTTTTTTCAGTTTGCTTAGTCTGAAGACCAAGGAAATATGTTAGTTCACCCATCATGCTCATTTTATACTCATCTTTCATTCTATCAGCGAAACGAGTACAAAGCTCAGGGTTAGTAGAACCAAATATAATGTCATCAACATATATTTGAACTAAAATGATATGACCTTTCACTTTTCTAAAAAATAGAGTTTTGTCAATCTTACCTCGCTCAAAATTTTCAATATGGAGATAAGTAGAAAGAGTGTCATACCATGCACGAGGAGCTTGCTTCAAACCATAAAGTGCCTTATCCAGTTTATAAACATAACCTGGACGCTTAGAATCTGAGAATCCTGGAGGTTGTTCCACATACACTTCTTCATTCAGCTTTCCATTCAGAAACGCTGACTTAACATCCATCTGATGTACTTTGAAGTTTTTGTGTACAACATATGCTAAGAATAGACGAATAGATTCAAGTCTTGCTACAGGAGCAAATGTTTCGTCATAATCTATGTCTTCCTCTTGTCTGTATCCCTGAGCAACAATGTTGGACAACCTAGGGGGGGGTAAGGTTGTATTTTAAATCTTTTACTTTCAAAAAATTCTTTTAACAAATAAATACAGAATAAATAAAGCAGAGTATAAATAAATAAGTATACAACAATTATATAAACAGATATAATTTAAATACACAGAGATTATATAAATAAATATAAATGCAAAGCAGTTTATATAAATAAATATAATATAGCACAGCGGAATAAATAAAGAGATAAGGGATAGAGATACTTGACACAGAGATTTACTGATTTACCACCAACTGTGATAAACCAGCAGCCGAGACACTTCCCGACACGATCCAATAAATGTATTCTTTACGGTAGAAATACAAACCAAGTACAAAGGTAACGTAATTGATTCTCAAGCTTCTGCTATGAGATGTACAGGATCACACACCCGTTATTCAAATGCTTACAAGAGGAGTATAACTCACAATGGGTAATCACTCTTGTATAATATCTCACACTTGGATATTTTATAAAAAAGTTTTATAAAATATATATTATAAATAGATGAGAGAGCTGAGAGGTGGTTGCAGCTTGTTGTTACTGTTCTTGTGTTCTGAGGTCTGCTATTCTTCATCACCAACAGCTTCTTTATATATCAGCATCTCCAACGGCATTGTGCACCCGCGGTATACCGCCAAAAGCATGCGGTATACCGCCGTCAGAAAAGGTGACTGACACACCAACGGCTACATGCAAAGTTGACAGGAATTACGTACCCGCGGTATACCGGCTGGGTCTCGCGGTATACCGCCGTCAGGAAAAGGTTCTTTCAACCAATCAGAAATGCACACGACCTGCCGCGGTATACCGGCTGAACACCCGCGGTATACCGGCAAAAGTGTACCCGCGGTATACCGGCTGTATCGCCGCGGTATACCGCCGTCAGAAAAGACAGCTTCCAGGACTGCAACCAAATCTGCTGGATCTTCTTAAAACCTTATTAAAATAAATTGTTGGGTTTTTAGAAATATCCAAGTGGTATATTATTTTAGGGTGTTTATCATTATTAGTTATAAACAATAATGACGACGTAGAAACTTCCGTCTTGAACCCTTCAGATTAAATCTTCGTGTTCTTCAACAACTGCACACTTGGATTAAATTGTTAGATAAACAATAATGCGGTGTGTTTGTAATCATCAAAATAAATATATATAAATATATAGAGATGTGGTACACTTGCACCAACAAACAAGACGAGCTTTGTTGCGGGTTACAGTTCCATGTTCGTCCAACTTGTTTCGATAGACCCATTTAGTGCCTATTACTGTTTTATCAGTTGGTCTCCGAACAAGTTTCCAAACTTTGTTTCTTTCGAATTCAGTCAGCTCTTCTTGCATGGCGCTGACCCAGTTTGGATCTTTGAGGGCATCATCTACTTTCTTTGGTTCAGTTAGTGAAATAAAATTTACAAATAAACAAATATTACCTGCACTTCGTCGAGTCTGAATCCCAGCGTTTGGATCACCAAGAATTTGATCAATTGGATGATTTATAGTCCATCGCTGAGTCGGAGCGTGAGACGCTGACTCAACTTGAACTGGAGGAGCTGAAGATGAAGCTTCAGCGACGTCAGGAGTATCAGCCAAGAGAGGAATGGATGCAGTTGTCATTATATTCACTGATTGCTGAGAAGTAGATGGAATGTCTGAGACATTTGGTTCAGCGTTAGGTATAGTGTTTATAGGAACAGCTGAGACCCAAGAAGTTTCAGCTTCACTGTTCTGCATATTTGGAATGATAGGACTATCATCTTCTACTGGATGAGCATTAGTGGGAATATCTTCTGAATCACCAAGATGAGAAAACATCCATTGATTCAGTTCTTCAGTATCAGCGGACGGTTTAGAGTTCGCTGAACGGGATTCGTCAAACGTGATGTGAATAGTTTCTTCTACAGTTTGTCTTCTACGATTGAATACTCTGAAGGCTTTGGAAACTGAGGAGTATCCAAGAAAGATTCCATCATCAGCCTTAGGATCAAACTTTCCAAGAGAATCTCTGTTGTTCAGTATAAAACACTGACATCCAAAGATGTGAAGAAAGCTGATTGAAGGCTTTCTCCCATGAAAGAGTTCATAGGCTGTCTTTTTGAATCTTTTAACTATCAGCGACCTGTTTTGCGTAAAACAAGCAGTGTTGACAGCTTCTGCCCAAAACTGAGTAGGCAGGTGAAAATCGCTGAGCATTGAACGTGCAGCTTCAATAATTGTTCTATTTCTTCTTTCAGCGACTCCATTTTGTTGCGGTGTTCTCATTGAAGAAAAGTTGTGAGAAATACCCTTACTCTCAAGGAAGGAATCAAGAGAACTGTTTTTGAATTCAGTCCCATGATCACTCCTTATTGAGCGAACGGTCAGATTGTTCAGGGTTTCCATCTTCCGAACAAAATTGATGAGTTCTTCAGGGGTGTCACTCTTAGAACGGAGAAACATTACCCAAGTGAAGCGAGAGAATTCATCAACTATGACCAGCGTATATTTCTTTCCAGCGATGGATTGTTTGTTAACAGGGCCAAACAAATCCATATGGAGTAGTTGTAGAGGAGATGACACTGAAGAAACTTGCTTTGATTTAAAGCTTGCTTTGGTCTGCTTCCCTTTTTCACACGCTGAACATAACGACTCTTTGGCGTATGAATGCTGAGGTAGACCAGTGACTAACTCTTTTGAAAAAAGAGTGTTCAGTGTCTTGAAATTTAGATGAGATAGTCTCTTATGCCATAGCCAGTTGACATCAGATGAGGCCTTTGAGAAGAAACAGGAGTTCTCAGTGGTTGTTGAGTCCATGTTTATTACATAAACATTTTCCAAACGATAACCGCTGAGAGCTATCTTCTCCTTTTTGTCAGAGACAAAGCAGGATTCCTTAGTAAAGATTACTTTGTTATCCATGTCGCAAAGCTGACTGATGCTTAGAAGATTATGCTTCAGCCCTTCAATATATGCGACTCTTCTGAAGGAGGTTGTACCATTTGAAAGTACACCATACCCTCGGGTATGTCCTTTTCCATTTCCACCGAAAGTCACAGAGGGACCCTTCTCTTCTTTGTATTCAGCGAGCAGGCTTTTCTTTCCAGTCATGTGTCTAGAGCATCCGCTATCAAGATACCAGATACCCTTCTTAACCTGCAATACAAAGGAAGATTAGTTTTTCTTGGGTACCCACTTAACCATGTATACACGTTTGTCAGTGGAAGTAGTTGGAATGGAAGGTTCAGCAGTCTTCGCAACATTTGAAGATTCAGCTTTGTCTTTCTTCACTTTGGTTAATTTCTTAACCTCAGTGGTAGAATTCACCTTGACCTGATTTGCACCAGGGTTGGTCTTCTTTGCCTTGGGGGCAATCTTCACCTTAGCTATCTTTTCAGCTTTGGTGGCTGTGGGGCACTTACTAGCAATATGATCAGTAAGTCCACAGTGATAACATTTCCTATAACTAAAAGTAGTTCTAGGACCATTTGAATGATGAGCTTTTAATTTCAAATTAGAAGTGCCAGCACCAAGTAAACTATTGGCTTTAGAAATGGGACGAACATTCAGTTCTTCAGATTTCTTACCAAGGACATCCAATCTGAGTCTAGGAGTAGATCGTTGAATAAATCCAGATATCTGCTTCCTTGATCCAGAGGGATGAGCCACTGAAGCTTTAGAAGCATTCAGTTTTGGTACTAAGGTACCCTTCTGAGGATTCTGGTAAATAACAATTCCTTTACCTTTGTCTTTAAAGACAAAGGTAGGTTTTGAATAAATCATTTTCTCCTTGCCTTTTGAGGAGGTAGGAGTTTCCTCAGGGATTGGTGTAACGGACGAGGAGCACTGAGAAGATGAAGTATCAGCGACTGAGGATACGAACGTTCCAAATTTAAGCATTGAACGCTCAGTGGTTGGTTTTGGAGTTTCATATTTGTAACCCAAACCACGTTTATCACTCAGGGGAATCTGAGACTTTATTATCTCAGTGATCTTTGTTGAAGAATTACACCATCCTTCAACAATAGCTTTTTCAGCCTTTAATGCAGCGATAGCTTCTGCTCGTTCGATTTTGACTAGCTGATTTAAATATACTTGATCTTTAAAATCTTCTTCAATTTTAGAAAGCTTTTCTATTTGAAGGTGACAGTTTTTAAGCTTTTCAGCGAGATCAAGATTTTGGTTTTCAACCACAGTTTTGCCGTTCATGGCTTCGTATAAACTTCTAGTCAAGAGATCGATCTTACGGAGACTATCAGCTTCATCAATATTTGCAATATTGGTAAAGAAAGAAGGTGATACCTGAATAGCAGATGTTGAAGTGGAGGGAATGTCTGAACTTTCTTCCTCTTCTTCAATCTTGGCCATAAGACATAGATTTGCTTCATCATCTTCAGAGTCAGATGATGATGCTTCTTCATCAGAAGCAGCCCAATCATAGTCAGCCATCAGGCCTTTATTCTTCTTCTTAAAGCTTTTCAGCTTTGCATATTTTTCTTTCAGCTTTGAATATTTGTCATCTTTATTTCTTGGAGCAAAGGGTTTCTTTGTAAAAGCTGAGGGTCTAGAAACTTTCTTTGACCTGCACTCATTAGCGAAATGTCCTGTCTTTTCGCAGTTAAAACAAGTAGCAGTAGCCTTGTCAACAAAAGCTGATGATCTAGGTTTGTCAGTTATGGAAAGAGGTTTGTTCTTTTTAAACATTTTCTTTTTGGCAAATCTCCTGAACTTCTTAGTTAGGAGAGCCAAAGATTCATCATTATCTGAATAATCAGAATCTGATGACCTTTCAGAGTTACTCTCTAACTCAGTGATAGTGACCGAGGGTCGCTGAGTAGAGAGTTCCTCTAAGATTAAAGCAACAGGGGTGCTTTTGGAATCTTTTACAATATTCTTCTTAAGATGGCTTGATTGCTCATGATTCAGCAACGTGCCATATAAGGTAGCAAGGGTCATTGAGGTCGTTGGCCACAAGCGGTCAATGTTGGTTAGCCTATTGGCTACCAACTGTGGTTGGTAATAATGAGGTCGTTGAACTCTTTGTTTGTTGATGTGACATGAAAAGTTTCTAAAATTTAGTAATTAGGAAGTTCTGGTAATTTGGATAAAGATAAAATTTTGTCATATGACATCCAAGAAGGAAAATTAATGATGATGCAGGATTAGTGATATCATATTTAAAAGAAAGAATATGCAAATGAAACAATTTACTGAATTACTAATGAAGGTATGCAGGATACAACTTACTGTTGTGTTAAACAATAACTAGCAGTGGTGTTAGATATAGTAAACTAGGGTTTTGCTTTCTTAGTATCATTTCCTTAATTAGACAAATTAGGTGTATATATATTGTGTAATGTTCACCATTTAAGAAAAGAGAAAGAAATCAGTTTAATGAGTAGATTACATGGTATCAGAGCCATGCCTTAAACCTAGCCTCCATCGCCGGAATCCTCGCCGGAACCCTACCTGTCATTGCCGGAATCCTCGCCGGAACCCTAGCCGTCATCGTCGGAATCCCTACCGGAACGCCAGCCGTCATCGTCGGAATCCCTGCCGGAACGCCAGCCGCCATCGCCGGAAACCCTGCCGGATCCAACCGCCATCGCCGGAAACTCTGCCGGAACTCCAGCTGTCTTCGCCTGAACCCTACCGGACCTCTAGCCGCCATCGCCGAAAAACTGGCCGGAACTTGCCGGAATCTGCCACAAGCCTAATAGACACCACTGCTGCCGCCCCTGCTGCTGCCGGAGCAGTTTTTGCTGCCGGGATATCTCTTTTCGCTGCCGGAATGCTACCGAGACAATTTATGCTGCCGGAACAGCCCCTACTGCTTCCAGAACAGCCTCTGTTGCTGCCAGAACGATTTTTCCTGCCGGAACAGCCTCTTCTGCTGTATAGTTGACAACTTCTGTACCACTTTGGTTCATGTTTTTGGTATAAGCGTCCTTGATTTACAACTCCTTTCGAGTTACCAAAGTTGTGAAGCTACCGTCTCCGTCTCTACCTTATATATCATAATGGGAGAAAGAGTTTCACTGCAACAATCAATGTCCGGTGAATTTCCTGTTTCGGGTCCTTCTCGAGCCCAAGTTCAATCTACTTTTTGTGACACTACAACACAGTCAGGTAACGCATCTACTTGTTTTTCTGCATGCTCATCACCTTGGATTATTGATTCAGGAGCCACAGATCACATGACCGGGAACAAAGATCTTTTATCCAATCTTGAGACTAATATACCCCATAATCCAGTACGGCTTGCTGATGGATCTTCGTGTCAAATTATGGGCATAGGATCCACTAGCAACCTGTCAAACCTTAACTTATCATCTGTCCTTTATGTTCCTACCTTCCCAGATAGTCTTATGTCTGTTAGCCAAATTACCAGAAAACTTAATTGTTCAGTAACCTTTTTCCCTACACATTGTGTGTTTCAAGAACTGGGAACGAACCAGTTGATTGGTACAGGCTTTGAATCTCGAGGTCTCTATCGCTTGTCTATGTTGCGATCCCCAGCTACACACCTTTGTGATTCCAGTATTAGAGAGGTACACTGTCGGTTAGGCCACCCTTCTTTGCCTGTTCTAAAACAATTAAGACCTGATCTTTCTTCTGTTCATGAGTTAACATGTGAGTCATGTCAGTTGGGCAAACATACCCGTTGTCCTTATCCCCCTAGCAAGTCTAGTCATGTCAACGCCTTATTTGAACTCATTCACTCAGATATATGGGGACCGTGTCCTGTTAATTCTACAAATGGTTTTAAATATTTCATTACTTTTGTCGATGAATTTTCTCGTGCAATATGGGTTTACTTGCTTAAATCTCGGAATGAAATATTTTCTATTTTTCGTGAATTTTATGCCTATGTTAGAACCCAGTTTAATGTTTCCATTAAAACCCTGCGATCTGATAATGCAAAAGAATATTTCTCTCATGATTTTACAAGTTACCTTTCTGAGCATGGTATTATCCATGAATCTTCATGTGCATATACACCCCAGCAGAATGGCATTGCTGAACGTAAGAACCGCCATCTACTGGATGTGGCTCGCACCATGATGATTCACTATCATGTACCACAAAGTTTTTGGGCTGATGCGGTTCTTACAGCTAATTATCTGATTAACCGTATGCCATCTTCTGTCCTTAAAGGAAAGACACCTTTTTCCATTCTATTTCCTAAAGGCACTCCTTTTCCCTTGACTCCTAAAATCTTTGGATGTGTCTCTTATGTTCATGATCATCGCCCGGGACAAAATAAACTACCACCACGTGCTATCAAGTGTGTGTTCCTTGGGTATTCGCGTGTCCAAAAAGGCTATCGTTGTTATAGTCCAACCCTTCGTAGATATTTCACTTGTGCTGATGTCACCTTCAGTGAGTCGAGTCCATTCTTTGTTAAACCTATTCGCAGTGCTCCAGATTCGGAAAATCTTGTTCCTGACCCCTTTGAATCTTTTGATACTCCAATCTTACCTCTCCTCTTACTAGCATCTAGTCCCGTTATTCAGACAGCTCTGACTGATACTCGGTTCACCAAGGTGTATGTTCGACAACAACAAAGGCAAGTGCATGAGACCCAAGAGTCCTTACCTGTGCATCATGATTCTGATGAGTCTCCTGTTCCACCACCTGATACACACATATCATCGCCTACTAATATAGTCCATGATCCAGTACCTGATGCACTTGTACCACCACAAACTGAGCCTTATGCCCCACCCGGTGCACCTCTTCCTGATATCCCAATGGCTTTTCAAAAAGGCACAAGGACTCGTACCCGATATCCTATTCAGGATTATCTTGCTTACTCTCACCTCTCTTCTGAGTCGTGTGCTTACACTACAGCCATTGATAGCCATATTGTTCCTAGGAATGTGACTGAGGCTCTTAATCACCCAGGATGGTTTAAAGCAATGCGGGAAGAGATGGATGCCCTTCAGAAAAATCATACTTGGGATTTGGAACACCTTCCTCATGGCAAGCGCAAAGTGGGTTGTAAGTGGGTATTCACGGTGAAACTCCATCCTGATGGTTCACTACATCGGTTGAAAGCTCGGTTAGTTGCAAAGGGTTATTCTCAATCCCATGGGGTTGACTACGATGAGACATTTTCCCCGGTGGCTAAAATGCCGTCTGTTCGCATTTGTATAGCTTTGGCTGCCATTAATCATTGGCCACTTCATCAGTTGGATATCAAGAACGCCTTTCTTAATGGCATTCTTGAGGAGGAGGTGTACATGGAACAGCCACCCGGGTTTGTTATTGAGGAGGAGAGCACAAAGGTATGTCGATTGCGACGATCGTTGTATGGTCTCAATCAGTCCCCTAGAGCATGGGTTGGACGTTTTTCAGATGTTCTCCAAAAGTTCGGTATGACTCGTAGTTCCCAGGATTATTCTGTGTTCTTTAGGCACCATGATGGTCGACGAATCATACTTGTGGTTTATGTAGATGACATTATTATCACTGGAGATGATAGCACCGGAATTTCAGAGTTGAAACAATTTCTACACACTCAGTTTCAAGTTACTGATCTTGGACGAATTCGTTACTTCCTTGGAATAGAAGTATCCCAATCTCCACAGGGGATTCTTCTATCTCAAAGAAAATATGTTCTTGATATGTTGACCGAGTGTGGTCTATTGGGGTGTAAACCAATGGACACCCCAATGCTCGTTACAGGAAAACTTCGTCCAGATGATGGAAATCCTATGACGGATCCAGAGAGATATAGGAGACTAGTTGGAAAGTTAAACTATTTGACAGTTACTCGACCAGATATATCATTCTCTGTTAGTGTTTTGAGCCAATTCATGTCCACACCTTATACAGGTCATTGGGATGCAGCCCTTCGCGTTTTGAGGTATCTCAAGGCCACACCAGGCTTAGGGATACTATATTCAGATCAAGGTCATTGCCGAGTGGGTGCATTCACTGAAGAAGGAGATGGTCGAATATCTGGCTTCTCGGATGCAGATTGGGCTGGTTGTCCCATTTCTAGGAGATCGACTACAGGGTACTGTGTATTCGTCGGAGGAAATCTAGTTTCTTGGAAAAGTAAGAAACAACATATCGTCTCCCGATCAAGTGCCGAGTCAGAGTACAGAGCCATGGCAGACGTGTCATGCGAAATGACGTGGGTGAGAAGACTTCTGAGAGAACTTGGAGTAATCACAAATGACTTGATGAGACTGTATTGCGATAACCAGTCAGCTATTCATATCGCCAAGAATCAAGTGTTCCATGAGAGGACCAAGCATATTGAGGTTGATTGTCATCTAATCAGACACCGTGTTGTGGGAACCCAGACAGACCCTCCATCTATCCAACCGGTACATATCAGGACCGAGTACCAGCTTGTAGACATCCTCACGAAGCCATTACGAAAATCGCAAATGAATTTTATATGTAACAAGTTGGGCATGATTAACATCTTCGCTCCAACTTGAGGAGGAGTGTTAGATATAGTAAACTAGGGTTTTGCTTTCTTAGTATCATTTCCTTAATTAGACATATTAGTTGTATATATATTGTGTAATGTTCACCATTTAAGAAAAGAGAAAGAAATCAGTTTAATGAGTAGATTACAGTGTACAAGCGTTGTGGACTTGTGGTACACATAAAAAATGACAACCATTGCCTTTTGTCAAATGTCTCCAACTTGGCAGAAATATCAAAGGCTTGTGGTGCAGAGAACTGCCACCTGGAAAAACCCACAGACAAAATAAGAATCTTTGAAACCAATAAAAATGGATGTAAAGATTAAACAAGATAATCTATCTAACCAAAATCATGTATATAAAAGTAGTCCCCAACTCCATCTATTTTCATAACTCAAACCAAGTAGGGAACGGGTATCCTTCTGTCATATCTAATTTCACATAATGGTTACCATTAACGTACCCAATTGTAAAAACAACATGTTGATACCACGCTGGCGGAGTGGACCTAAGCGGCAAGTACGTCACACAGCCTGCCATATTTATAACGTGTAATATCACATTATACTTTGAAGCAATCAAGACACCTATTTCAGGCATTGTCATCCAGTGTTCAACTGGTGCACCTCCATCATATTGAAAGAAGTTTAAAGTGTTGTAAACAATATTCCAATATTGACCTCCAAAAACGTTCCAGTATTCTGTCTTGTATGTATCTAACTCTTCCATCAAGTTAGACCGAATTGTGGGCCATGCATCTTCATGAAGACCGAGACAGACAACTATTGCTCGGAATCCACAATTTCCATCACCTCTCACATCATGTACATGCGTAATGTAAGGGTGAAACATCTTTGGAAATTGATTAATGTATGGATGTGCATTATAGTTTTTGCCCATGAAAGAACTGTGTCTCGGTGGTTCCTGGTAACTCATTTTTTCCAAGTCAACAAATGTTGACGCGTTCGAACTACTACGTCTAAGGGGTCTTTCACTTGTAAAAGACGGGTCAACATGAGTTGCAAATGAGGTATCAACATGAGTTTTTCTGGAAAGCTTATCCTTCAACGAGGGCCGTCCACGAGTAGTCTTGTTAACAACAGGTTCACGAACCCATGTTTTTGATGCACTGGCTATCTCTTTTATCTTCCTTAGAAAACTGAACACCTGAAAATTAGAACAATTTAACTTTTTTTAGTAATTATTAAACTTACATATAACATTTTACTTATAATAATATATTAAGGTGTACCTGGATAGCTTCGTAATACTGCTTCAAGTTGTGAGAAATTAAACATGTAACTTTCATCCGTTACCGAGTTAAGTAATGTCACCCATGCATTGTAAAAGCTCCCCCAGTCACGATTTGATGCTATTACTGGTTTACAATTTCTCGTAATACTTTGGTAGATGTGTCATCTACAAAGTAATCTTTTAGCATCAGGAAATACAATACTGCATGCTTTCACCAGTGCCAACTCTCTGTCTGTGACGATCACACGTGGATAAAGACATCCCTCCATCAATGACTGTAGACAATTCAATGCCCAAGTATAATTGGATTCCTTTTCCCTGTGCATAAAGACAAATGCTACACAGAATGTCTTATTAGTTGAAGTTACACCAACAATTTCAAGGAGAGGCATCTCAAACATGTTCGTTTTATAGGTGGCATCCATCAACAACACGTGTGGAAATGCACGCCATATCTCCAGTGATCTTGGATGAGCAAAGAATAAATCTTCCAACTGATTAGTCGAGTTGTTTGCACGATCATAAAAAACGTAGCCTTCTTCTTGTAAAAATGACATCACAACTTGCATTGGCGTTCTACCTGCATAATACAAATAAATAAAATAGAAAAAGAAAAGACAACAAAAAGACAAAAAAAAAAACATTAAAGTTCTACCTGCATTCTTCTGATGTCGAATTTTCTGGCATTGATTGTATATAGTTTTTTTTGTAGACACATTATCTGGATATTGCTGCTTTATTGTTGATAAAATATTTCTAGGATTCACATTGTTTGTTGACAAATCTTCCACCAATCGAGCTTCATTTTCAGATAATCGCCTTGCATATGCATGTCCCTCCAAATGTAATGCAAAATCATGATTATGTGCTTCACATTTCATAGCTAAAGTCCAACAATCATTACCCAAATGATTCCCTACCAAGTGAAATGGACAATTTGTTTTTCTTGTGCCGGTATGTTTACTAGAGGGTTTCTTACTCCTGTGCTTACCACTACAATCACATTGAAATTCTACTTTTTCATCTTTGCTTCTTTTAATAACAATAACGAAACCAAGTGAATATCCCATGTTGCGTACCCAATCATCTAGATCTTGACGAGAATTAAACACCTGAAATTGACTTTTTTTGTTACAAATTACTAACTTTACCAGATAATTTCACAAGAACAAATGAAACTTAAAAATACCATATCGGTAGAAAATGCTCCTGGACAAGGGTTTCTATAAGCTCTAGATGAATTGTTTGGATGGACATTGTTATCCTACACAAACACATAAAAATATGAAACAGGATAACATAATATATATATTATATACATATATAGTAGTGGATGAAATACCTCATTATTTGAATTAGGATACCATTGAAAAAAATCTTCACCCCAATTCGCCATTTTTAAGGACTAGAGTTGTTGGACTTCTTGTTCTTTCTCTCGTTGTTCTCTCTCGATGTACATTTTCATCACCTTTATAGAATCAAATGTAGGAGATGTAGGTTCACATGCATGCACTATTTCATTTGGCCAAATACATCAAATCAAATGTAGGTTCACATGCATGCACTGTAGCACCCGTGTTTGATGAATTTGATTTGTAATGTTACACTTTCAACCCCTATACTTATTTACTAAATTTACTTTATACCTTTTACTTTCATTATTTTAATTTTACATTTAACACATATAATCGTTTATTAACTAAAATACGTTAAAAAAATACGTTTTAATTTTAACAAATTACACCATTATAATCGTCTCTTCGATACGTTCGAAATGAGTCCAATCTTGAATTTTTTTGATTTATATATTTTAATATATATCATATACACTACATAAAAAATATTTTATATTTAAAGTTCATACCCTTATAGTTAATTATTTAATTTATGGTACTCTTAGGTAGCGTTTGGTACGCATACTAGATGGGACGAGACGGAACTGGACGAGACTGAACTGGATGGGACGGGACGGGACTAAACTGAAGGAGATAATTTTAATCTAAGTTACGTTGGAAATACATCGATTCTTTTGTGCATACTCTGTAACTGCAAATGCTTCAGCTCCAAACACACATGAATCATCATTCGTCAAATACCCATTTTCACAATTCTTAAATGAGTCCAGTGATACCAACTTGTCAAAACCCCATTTCATATTCTTCTCGTGAAACCTTCTTCTATTGTCATTCACGATATCTATAAACACATTCAAATAATAATAATTTAAAACGATTTAATGAATTGGTTAATATATGATTATTATGTTAATGCGATAGAAGTGTAAAACAAAATTGAAAAAAAAATAAGAGATGTACCATAAATTAAATAATTAACTATAAGGGTATGAATTTTAAATATAAAAAATATTTTTTATGTAGTGTATAACTGTGTATGATATATATTAAAATATATAAACCCAAAAAAATTCAAGATTGGGCTCATTTCGAACGTATCGAAGAGACGATTATAATGGTGTAATTTGTTAAAATTAAAACGTATTTTTTTAACGTATTTTAGTTAATAAACGATTATATGTATTAAATGTAAAATTAAAATAATGAAAGTAAAAGGTATAAAGTAAATTTAGTAAATAAGTATAGGGGTTGAAAGTGTAACATTACAAATCAAATTCATCAAACACGGGTGCTACAGTGTCTACTAAATAATAACAATATATATATATTTTTATATTTCTAATAATTATATATATATATATATAAAACAAATAAATAATATATATTTTTATATGGTGCAGAAATTAATGCATTCAAAAAATGATTGGTGCGGAATTTGTTGCATTCAACACACTTTTTGGGGTGCCATTAGCACCCCTAAAATAAATATATAGAGATAATAATTTAATAGATGAATAGAATATTTTAATATTATAATCAATGTTTGTTTCTTTAAACTAGGGAATTTGTTGCAGATGAATGTAATTTTTCTTTTGAGATTTCGACTTTTGGTTATCTATTTTAGAAAAATTTTGAAGAATGTGTTGGAGATGCTCTAAGTACCCCTTAATTTGTTTATGCGATATCAATAGTTCCTAATGGTTAGCTGTTGGTCCCAAAATGGCTCAACAAGTATTGTAGAAGGGGGGGTTGAATACAATACTCAGATTTTTCACAAGTTTTAATTCAATATATTGAAAATCTTTCAACACGAATTACACATAGAAAACAAAAGATTGTTGCGGAAAAGAACAGTTAAACTGTTCTAACAATCTAACACAAAGTAAACTGAAAAACACTTAGAACAAATTGGACACTTAGACACAAGATGCAATTTCAGTAAGAAAGGAGCTTGCACTTAGTAATCTTCAGAAGCAGTGATTTGCATGGAGAGTCTTCACCTCTATTTATAGTCCATGCATCATTTAATGTTTGGGACACTTGTCACTCTTCCATTCATTGTAGAGGTTGACTTCTGAAAAGCTGATATCTCCTTTTTAACTTATCCAAAGAACCAGGAGGACAGTCGAACCAGAAAAAGACCTTATCTGAGAATAGATAAAATGACAAACTGCCACTTTTATCTGACAATAGGATATTGTCTCATAATAAATGATCTGTTCTTTTGTCTTCAGAGAATAAGGCTACCGACCTCCTGTATTGGAAACTGCACCAATTTGAAATCTCACTTCTTTAGAGAAGAGAGATCCTTCACCGAAGTGTAGAATATTTCGGTGCAGTCTTCTTAAACTCCCACCGATCTCTGAACACATATCGGTGGAAATCTTCTTGAACTCCCGCCGATTTCTGAAAACATATCGGTGGAAGTCTTCTTGAGCTTCTCACCGAATTTCTTTAATTCGGTGATGCTTGTCCACCGATAGCACAAGCATATCGGTGGTGGTGTAACTTGTAGAAAGTTGCTGCCGATTTTCTCACTTCCGCAATGAGATAGTCTTCGCATTTGGTTTCGGTTGATCTTCGACTTCACCGAACAATTGATATGACAGTATAAGTTATACAAAAGAATCCAAAAATATTCTAAGTACCTAAGAGGGTTTAAGTGAGTCAATTTCAAATCTGTGAAGACCCAACAATCTCCCCCTATTTGAATTTGATCTCTATCCTTAGAATATTAAAGAGTAAATGAAAAGAAATGCATTTTGACCCTTTTTACTCTTTTGGGTTCTTTTTCACATAGACCTTTTTTATCTATGTTTCTTTGAGTATATCTATACAGTATATATAAAGTAGGGAAATAAAAGGTATGTACAGCAAAATATAAACAAGAGAAGCACTTTGAATTGCATAAGTCATTCTCATACATCGGTAAACAACAGATTATCAAAACTACCGAAAGGTAAAAAGAAAAGACCTACTTCTTTGACGATTGTCGGCGTTTGATCTCATCCATTAAGATTCGGTAGTAGGGTTGAGCTTCGGGGATGTGAGGGAACAAGTTGTGGAGGCCTTCAAGAAACATGGTGTCGGCAACAGGAATTTGAGAGAATCTGAAGAAGGCTCGTTTGCCGAAACCATCGTTGAAGTATAGTCCAGGAATCGGTGAAAGACCCAGAGTTGTCGTGGGATATGACGCCGAAGAGGGAAGGGAAAGACTTAAGTTACTTACATTCGGTATCTTTCCTTCCTTTGCCATATCCTTGAAGACAGTGTCGGGGGGTTCTGAACTTTAGGAAGGCACACTTCTTCCTTCAAGGATTGCATTTTCGATCTTTCATCGGTGGTAAGCACGATGCTATACTTCTTTTTGATCTCCTTCATCTTTGCCATTAGATCATCAATGTATTTGACAAAGATGTCCTTCTTTGGGTTTGGATTTTTGGCCAAGTGTCGAGATATTTCGTACCATTCGGGGAGACCGTAGGTTCTGAGTTGGTAGTCTCTCACACTTTTTAAGGAGCCATCTTCCCGATCAATGATAAGCCTGATGTCTTTTGGATTGGATCTGGAGGTTGCGATCTTGACACCTGAGATCGGGGTTCTGTCGGATCGGTGATGCATCTTCAACTTGTACCATCTAACTTCTTCATTTTTCTCTTGTTCAAATTCACTCATCACCGATTGCTGTGCCGACACGGCATCGGTGGACTTGGCTTTCTTGGCTTCTTTCTCTGCAACCTTTAGAGAGAGGGCCTTGGTATCATCAAGGGCTTTTTGGGCTAATCTGGCTTCCTCAATTTCTTGAGGAGTCAGACCAAGATTGGGTTCTTGCGGATGCGATGGAGGAGGTTTGAGCTTGAGTTTGTCTGCATCGGTGGGACGAATCCCATACTTCATCTTTTCTTTCTCTAGTCTTTCTTGTTCGGCCAATTGATCGGCAGTGAGTCGTTTCTTTCCCTTGTCAGTTTCGGCCGCAGAAAGCTTCTCCCCCTCAGTAGTTGATTTGTCTTTCAACTCTTTTTCTTTAGAGAGTTGCTCCCCCTTAATATCGGCGGTTTCAGCGTGGGTTTCGGTGGTTACATGGATGTCATCGGTGGAAGATGAAGGCTTGGGGATGGCCGTTTGTTTAAGGGATGGCAACTTGGGATGGGTTGTCTTTTTCTCCCCCTCAGCACCAGCCAGAATCTTCAAACCCATCTGTCGGAAAATGTAGTCGAATTTTTCATGAAGAAAGGAAAGACGATTCGGTACCTCATCAGAGACCATGGTGAAGTCACCGAGATCCATCTCCAGTTGACCGAATTCCTGAAGTTTGGTATGAATGTCACGAAGGGAGTTGGCAGTGGCCTGGACGAAGTCTTGATGAGACTTAGCTTCTTGAAGCAACCTCTGAAGTTCAAAATCCTTGACAGTGGAGGCCGCCTTGAAAGCACCGAAGGAGAAGGCAAGGTCCCCATGAGATCGGGACAAAGAGTCCACCTTTGGAACTAAAGTGGAGATGTCAGTGGTAAGAGGCCTTATAGCATCGGTAATGTCATCTGAAATAATTTGTGGCAGCCGAGACTCGATGGTGGTCATTCGGGATCTCGTCATGGCGATCATTGCAAGAGTGGCCTGTTTGAAGGATTCAAATTGGGTGCCGACAAGCCGACACTGGCGAGCACTTTCCTGTAAGTCTTCAATGAGAGAGGATGCTTGAACAGTTGTTTGGCCCCCGATATCCCCAGGAACGATGTAGCGGATGCGAAGGGGATCCTCTGCCGAAATGGGAATGTTGCTGGGATATAACATTTCATCGGGGAATAGCGGTCTCGGTGGCGGAGTGGGAGATCGTCGGGGAGATTCCTGAACTGGGGAGGGTGATTGGCGTGGCGTAGGCGATCTTCGGGGAGAGTGAACCTGGGGGGGGGGGGGGGGGCTTCGGGGAGAAGTTTGGTTCACAGGAGACTTCTTCGGTGAGGGGGAAGCGGACTCAATGAGGATCGCTCCGTCAGACGGGGAGGTTCGGGGAGAACCAGTGTCGTCAAAGAGACCTGCAAAGAAGTCATGGGGGGGATCTAATGGGGGGGAACCCTGATCGGGTTGTGCATCATCATCGATCAAGAAATGACCAGGTGAAAGGACGTGCAGTGCAAGGTCCAGACTCTCGGAGGGAGAGTCTAGAGATTTGGTGGGAGAAGCAGCATGTTCACTCAGAGAATGAGTGGGAAGAGGTACATTTAGGGATGCCTTAGGGATAACCAAATGGTCGGTGGTGAACAGAAAGGATTCGGAAGGGGATGACTCACGGACAGGGCCCCGAGATCGTTTTAAACGACTTTTCGGGGGGGGGGGGGGGACGAAGAGTGCCTCCGCTTAGAAGGTTTTTGGACCGGGGGAGCCACCGACGGGTTAATCGGTGTCATGGTCCTGGAAGCAGCGGCGGAGGTGTCGGCGGCCGATTTCTTCTTCGCACCGACCGACTTTACTCTGGAACGTGGGGAAGAGGTCACAGCAGCAGGAAGGACTTCGGGGATATCGGGGTGGTGAAACCCTGGAATTTCAGAATCACCCCATTGAAGTTCTGGAGAGATGGCTAAAGTGATCATACCTCGGCGTAAAGGATGATCGGTGTCTAGAACACCGACGTTGAGAGTTTTGCTGCCGACGATCGGTGGAGCCCAGTCATAAGAGAATCGGGGAGTGCGGGACTTGCGATCTTCGTCCATGGGCTTTCCAAGTTTGTGCTGGATGATCATGGAGATGAATCGGGGATAGGCAACGTGGCACTTCCTTGGATGGGAGATCACTTCCACTAATTCGGTGAAGAAATACTGGGCGAAATCAACTCGGCGTTGAAAGATGAGGGCATGGGCAAGTTTGGTGATGTATGAGGGGGATTGATCATGGCCGCTCGTCTTTCGGGAGAGGCAGTGGATCACATGAGCAAAGAAAAAGTTCCATATACCACCCATGTGACTCATAAGAAGAGTTCCAGGACCTTTGGAGCTTTTGGAGTTGTCGTCGACCACGTATCCTGTGGCACCGAAAACATCTTCGAGAACAGTATCAGAATGCCAATCGTCATAGGAATCGAAAGCATCGATTTTCAGGGCAGAGCGAACATCATCGACCCCAAAAGTGAGGTCGTGATCATCCTCGTCTTCAGAAAGAATGGATGCATGAATCGCATCATTGGAGGGGTCATACACACAGGAGAGCCAGAATTTCCCAACGAGCATTTTGCTCATTTTGAGATTGCAAGTGAAGGCATGAAGAAGGGGAGATCGAGTGAGGAACTTGATCACATGGGTAAATTCAGGATGGGAGGGATCGGGTTCAAATCTGGCAACGTGATTGCATGGGTTGAACTTGAGATCAGCAAAACACGTAGGGGAGATGTTCTTCGAGGACGCCATTGATGATCAAGATAGAGCACGAAGAGGATGTGGTTGCAGGTTACGGAGGAAGCACGAAGGAGAATTAGAACGTAAAGGAAAAATGAGAGTGGGGGATCGAGTATATATAGGGTTTCAAAAAAAAGGGGGGGGAAAGGTTTAAAGAAAAAAATAAAAATAAAATAGCAATCATGACCACGTTGGGAAGTGTGGTCAGAAAAATGTTTCAGAAAACGGGAAGGTGAAGGGTCTGACAGGCTAGGGTTATAGGGGTGACGTGTGGATAGGTTTGAAATTCGGTGGACATCGGTGAGAAAAGTGAGGGGACAATCGGTGGATATCGGTGGGAAACACACAGAAGTATCGGTAGTCGGTGAGGATCCACCGAGGCGTTGAGACACCGAGAAAGGCCAAGAGAAGAATCACCGAAAAGATCACTTAGGATGACTCACCGAAGGGATGAAGCACCGAGAGATGAATCACCGAAAGGATGAATCACCGAAAAGATCACTTAGTATGACTCACCGAAAAGAAGAAGCACCGAGAGATGAATCACCGAAAGATGAATCACCGAAAACTATCAGACCGATTTTTTTTTATTCTAAATACAACATGCCAAGTTCACCGATGAGAAAGGTGAATCTGGCCTCATCCAGAGGTTTAGTAAACAAGTCTGCAAGTTGAAGATCTGTTGGAATAAAATGCAGCTCAATGTCACCTTTGGAGATATGGTCCCTGATGAAATGATATCGGATATCGATGTGTTTGGACCTTGAGTGAAGAACAGGATTGTTTGCAATTGCAACGGCACTTGAATTATCACATAGGATGGGTATCTTGGAGTAGAACTGATTGTAATCTCTCAATTGGTTTTTCATCCATAGAATCTGTGCGCAGCAACTTCCTGCAGCAACATATTCAACCTCGGCAGTGGATGTTGAGACCGGATTTTGCTTTTTGCTGGACCAACTCACCAATTTCCCACCAAGAAGTTGACAACTGCCTGTTGTGCTTTTTCTATCAATTTTAGAACCTGCAAAGTCAGAATCTGAATACCCCATGAGTTCAAAACCTGAGTCTTTGGGATACCAAAGACCCAGATGCATGGTACCCTTTAGATACCTGAAAATCCGTTTCACAACATCCAAATGAGATTTCTTTGGATTTGCTTGATAACGGGCACATAGACAAGTAGCAAACATGATATCTGGTCTGCTAGCAGTTAAATAAAGCAAAGAACCAATCATACCCCTATAATGAGTAACATCCACAGATTCACCATTTAAATCAGCATCAAGTTTCAAAGGTGGTGCCATGGGAGTTTTCATGGGGGAGGAGTTTTCAAAACCAAATTTCTTCAGAAGGTCTTTAATGTACTTGCTTTGGTTTATGAAAATTCCTTCTGAAATTTGTTTTACTTGAAGACCTAAGAAAAAAGTTAGCTCCCCCATCATGCTCATCTCATATTCACTTTTCATGAGAGAAGCAAAATCATCACACAGAGACTCATCGGTGGCACCGAAAATAATGTCATCCACATAGATTTGAACAAGAATGAGATTACCTGAAGTTTGCTTATGGAAGAGAGTGTTATCGATTGTACCTCTAGTATAACCATGCTTGAGCAGAAAGATGGCAAGAGTATCATACCAGGCTCGAGGAGCCTGCTTGAGCCCATACAGAGCTTTGTCAAGTCGGTACACATAGTCTGGGTGTGTAGAATCTTCAAAACTTGGAGGTTGCTTCACATAGACTTCCTCAGCTAGTTCTCCATTCAGAAAAGCACTTTTCACATCCATTTGAAATACCCTGAAGTTCTTGTGAGCAGCATGCGCAAGAAAGATCCTGATAGCTTCAAGTCTGGCAACGGGGGCAAATGTTTCATCATAGTCAATACCCTCTTCCTGTCGGTAGCCTTGAGCTACAAGTCTGGCTTTGTTTCTGATGACAGTACCATCTTCATCCATTTTGTTTCTGAAGACCCATTTTGTGCCGATGATTGTTTTTCTTGAAGGTCTAGGCACAAGTCTCCAGACTTTGTTTCGTTGAAATTGGGAGAGTTCTTCTTGCATGGCCGAAACCCAACATGGGTCACTTAGGGCTTCTTCAATCTTTTTAGGTTCAACAAGAGATAGGAAATTCACATAGAGACAGATGTTACTGGTGCCTCTCCTTGTTTGAACACCAGCTTGCTGATCACCGATGATTTGATCAATGGGATGATCTTTGGTCCATTTAAGAGCAGGAGGCATCGGTGGAGGAATAGTTGAAGTGGAAGGAAGGTTCGAGGCTGGAGAGTTGGCAGGATGTGATGAAGGTGGGTTGACATAGGGATTATCGGCATGAAGAGATTCGGTGATGGGGTTAATTTCGGTGGATGATGGATATGGTTCGGTGGAGGCAATTTCGGTAGAGGGGGTTTCAGGTGTTGAAGATGATGACCCAACTTGATTGTTTGGAACAGAGGGAATATTTGGAATACAAGGTGGATCAGTGGAGGTTGAAATGGGAGATTCCCCAATGCATGATGATATCCATCTATGTAGTTCTTCATCATCATTTGTCATGGAAGATGATCTTGAATCATCGCACTTTACATGAATGGATTCATCAATGCATTCTCTCCGAAGATTGTAAACTCGGTAAGCTTTGGAGGTCAAGGAATATCCCACAAAGATTCCTTCATCTGCCTTAGGATCAAATTTCCCAAGATTTTCCCTGTCATTTAGGATAAAGCACACACAGCCAAAGACATGAAGGAAACCAATGTTTGGCCTTCTTCCATGAAATACTTCATACGGGGTTTTCTCATACCTTTTTGTTATCACCGACCTGTTTTGAGTGAAGCAGGCAGTGTTGACAGCTTCAGCCCAAAAATAAGTTGGCAGATTTGCTTCACTCAGCATAGATCTTGCTGCTTCACATAGAGTTCGATTTCTTCTTTCTACAACACCATTTTGTTGTGGAGTTCTGACAGCAGAGAAATTTTGAGAGATTCCTTTTTCATTAAAGAAATCTTCCAAACCACTGTTTCTGAATTCGGTGCCGTTATCACTTCTTACAGATCTGACAAGCTGACCATTCAGAACTTCATTCTTTTTGACAAAGTTGATGATTTCTTCAGTTGCATCACTTTTGTACCTGAGAAAAGACACCCAAGTATATCTAGAGAATTCATCAACAATAACAAGAATGTACCTTCTTCCTCCTAGACTGGGAGTGCTGACTGGTCCACATAGATCCATATGCAGCATCTGAAGTGGAAGATTGATGGAAGAGCATTGCTTGGTTTTGAAAGAGGATTTGGTGAGCTTCCCTTTTTCACATGCATCACACAGTTTTTCTTTGACGAAGTTTAACTTCGGCATGCCAGTCACCAGCTCTTTGTTTGATATTTTATGAAGGGTTTTGAAGTTAAGATGAGACAAACGTTTATGCCACAGCCAGTTTCTTTTGACTGTATCGTCAGACACAAAGCAGACATTTGAGGAGTTGTTTTGACTCATATCAATGATATACACATTATCCAGCCTTCTTCCAGAGAGAACAGCCTTCATATTCTTGTCAACAACAGTACAGATACGTAGTTCAAATATAACTTTGTATCCAAGATCACACAGTTGGCTAATACTTAGAAGATTATGCATGAGACCTTCAACAAAAGCCACTTTATTGAAGGTGAAGGTTCCGTTTGTGAGAGTTCCATATCCTTTAGTGTGACCTCTGGAGTTGTCCCCAAAGGTTACAGAAGGACCCTTTTCTGACACATAGTTTACAAGAAGATGTTTGTTTCCAGTCATGTGACGTGAGCACCCGCTATCTAAATACCAAACTTGTTGGTGCTCAAAAACCTGCAAACAACATCAAATCAGTTCTTAGGTACCCATTTGGTAATGGGTCCTTTTGGGTTAGAAGTGTGAGAGACCTTGGGTTTAGATCTGTCAATTCTTTCCTTTGGACAGTCTTTAGCAAGATGAAAGATATCCCCACAATTATAACATTTTCGGTAGATGAAAGTTCTTTTGGGTTTTTGTTCCTTTCCTTTTCCCTTTCCAATTATATCAATTTTAATCTTTGGACCGAGAAGGGGATTGCGAGGACCTCTAAAAAGTTCGGTTCTTGAGGTTGAAGCATGGTCAGGGGTCTCTCTTGAGAAAACTTTGGTCTTTCCCTTTTGGACAGAATCGGCGATGGATTTTTCGGTGGTGTGGTTTTCTTTGAAAGCTTGTGATTTTGAAGAGTTGTTATTAATGGTTAGATCTTTGAACACATCATAAATGGGTTTAACAACATCTTGCACTTTGTGGGTTTGATCTGATGAAGATTCTTTGGCTTTTATAAACATTCCATATTTCAAGGCTTCACCAAGATCAACAGAGTTTAAAGAAATGGAATCACAAGAGTTTGTCTCAGACCCATCTTCCCAAGTATCGGTGATGGGAACAAGTGCATGGGAAGATTTTTCGAGCATGGATTTTTCATATCCTAACCCAGACTTGTTACCACCACGGATTTGATCTTGAAAGATTTGTTCAAGATTCCTTGAAGAGTTAGTCCATTTTCTGACAACTTCCTGTTCTTTCTTTAACTTCTTGAACAGTTTATTTTTCTCCTTTTCAATTACATGGTTTATGACTTTTAGATTTTCAAGCTCAGCTTTTATTTCCTCAAACTTTTCTAGTTTAGACATGCAAGATTCAAGTTGAGGTGTGAGAATTTTAACTTGAGCAGATTTTCTTTTCTTGCTATCTTTGACAGTGTAAAAGTCTTGAGTTAAGGATTCATAAGCATTTATCTTCTCAATGTCAGTCATGTCATTGAAGGGATGTACCTTAGAGTATGAAGATGAGCATTCAGTTGAAACTAATGCCATTGGAGATTTGGCCTTTTCTTCTTCCACCTCTTCTGATATGGCCACAAAGCACATATTTGGAGAATCACTGTCGGTGGTTTCTTCCTCTTCCCAATCATGAGCCTCTGCCATCAATCCTTTTCCTTTTCTTTGGGATCCTTCATTTCTTTCTTTTTCCTTCTTGTACTTAGCTTTGTACTTTTCAGCACGTTCCTGATGTGAGAGTGAGGAGGATTGAGAATCTTTCTTAAAATAGGATTTATCTTTGGATTTCTCAAATTTGGAAGGATATCTGTCAGAGGACGTAGAATTGACTTTTGACACACGCTTGCTTCTGCACTCAGCTGCAAAGTGTCATTTCTTACCACAATTGAAACATTCCTCATTTGTTTTGTCAGAGGAAGACATTTTTGAAAAGGATGGTTTTCTGAAACTTCTGGATTTGTTGAAATTTCGAGATTTATTTTTAAAACCAGCCATCATAGCCATTTCATCAGTCATTCGATCTACCGAAATTTCATCACCTTCATCATCGGCATCACTCAGATATGCCTCCGTTTGGTGAGAAGGGTTGTTCTGATTTTCGGTGTCAGAGTCTGATGAGGGATATGTGATACAAGGAACATTTTGACTTTTCTTGGAACTTTCACAAATGAGGGCTATTGAAGAACTTTTTATCTCTTTGAAGATGGTTTTTCTATGAAGCTTGGTTTGTTCAAAGTTGAACAGAGTTCCATACAGAACAGTTAAAGGCATGTATTCCAAATCCTTGGTAGTCTTAATGCAAGTGCAAATGTTTTCCCAAAAGTCAGGAAGACAATCCATAAACTTGCTTAGAACTTCCTCATTGTCATAAACTCTACCTAGTAACTTTAAATCATTTAACAGAGAGTTAAACCGGTTATAAAAGCTTGGAAGAGATTCTCCCTTTTCATAGGCAAAGAGCTCATATTTTCGAATGAGGCCAATCTTTTTGCTTTTCTTCACTTCCTCTGTACCCTCATAAAGTACACACAAAGTAGTCCACATCTCTTTAGCAGTACCGAAATTAACAAGAGAGTGATAGACTTCATCAGGAAGTGAGAGAGCAATGATTGCTCTAAGCCTAGAGTCCAGAGACACTAATCGTTTTTCTTCATCAGTAAATTTCCTTGGGTTTTTTAGAATGTAGCGACCAGTAGCCTTTGCTTTCTCTATGTCGGAAGGCTCAGATTCATCAGAGTCACTTGACTTATCAACTGGTTCCTTACCAGGCCTCTGCTTTTCATAGCGAACCCAAACTCTCGGGATGATAGGTCCCTCCTTGAGAATGGTTGGATATCTAGTATCCATTCCTTCCATGAATAGCATCATACGGCTCTTCCATAGAGAAAAGTTGTTAGGATTAAACTTTGGAGGTTTTGAAATGGAACCATTTTCAGCAAAGTAGTTTTGACTAGTGTTTTCAACAGTTGGGGATGAAGATGAGGCAGCCATTGCGGATCAAGTTTATGAATTAAACTTTCCGCTCTGATACCACTTGTTGGTCCCAAAATGGCTCAACAAGTATTGTAGAAGGGGGGGTTGAATACAATACTCAGATTTTTCACAAGTTTTAATTCAATATATTGAAAATCTTTCAACACGAATTACACATAGAAAACAAAAGATTGTTGCGGAAAAGAACAGTTAAACTGTTCTAACAATCTAACACAAAGTAAACTGAAAAACACTTAGAACAAATTGGACACTTAGACACAAGATGCAATTTCAGTAAGAAAGGAGCTTGCACTTAGTAATCTTCAGAAGCAGTGATTTGCATGGAGAGTCTTCACCTCTATTTATAGTCCATGCATCATTTAATGCTTGGGACACTTGTCACTCTTCCATTCATTGTAGAGGTTGACTTCTGAAAAGCTGATATCTCCTTTTTAACTTATCCAAAGAACCAGGAGGACAGTCGAACCAGAAAAAGACCTTATCTGAGAATAGATAAAATGACAAACTGCCACTTTTATCTGACAATAGGATATTGTCTCATAATAAATGATCTGTTCTTTTGTCTTCAGAGAATAAGGCTACCGACCTCCTGTATTGGAAACTGCACCAATTTGAAATCTCACTTCTTTAGAGAAGAGAGATCCTTCACCGAAGTGTAGAATATTTCGGTGCAGTCTTCTTAAACTCCCACCGATCTCTGAACACATATCGGTGGAAATCTTCTTGAACTCCCGCCGATTTCTGAAAACATATCGGTGGAAGTCTTCTTGAGCTTCTCACCGAATTTCTTTAATTCGGTGATGCTTGTCCACCGATAGCACAAGCATATCGGTGGTGGTGTAACTTGTAGAAAGTTGCTGCCGATTTTCTCACTTCCGCAATGAGATAGTCTTCGCATTTGGTTTCGGTTGATCTTCGACTTCACCGAACAATTGATATGACAGTACAAGTTACACAAAAGAATCCAAAAATTTCTACTTTTGGTTATCTATTTTAGAAAATTTTTGAAGAATGTGTTGGAGATGCTCTAAGTATCCCTTAATTTGTTTATGCGATATCAATAGTTCCTAATGGTTAGCAGTTAGCAAGTTTTGTTAATTTGGACGAAGATAAAATGTCGAAATCAATAGTCACAATGGGTTGAACAAAGAACCCAAACATGGAGAATATGGGACTAACTTTATAAAGATGATTTGGGTTATAGGTTATAAGAGCATCTCCAACAGCTTCTTTAAAATGGAGAAAATAGAGAAAATGGGGATTTTAGGCTAATATTTTGCTTCAACAGCTTTTCAAAAACTATCTCCAAAATGGAGAAAGTTGGACAGAGAAAGTCTTTTTCTCCAAATATGGAGATCACTCCAAAAATGATTACCAAGTGAGAGGACCAATAGAAAACTTTGAAAATAAATATGTAGAGAGAAAAATAATATTTTAATAGATAAATGGAATATGTTAATATTTTAATTAATGTTGGATTCTCCAAAATGGATAATCTGTTAGAGATGAATGTATTTTTTCTTTTTAGATTTTAGCTTTTTGTTTTCCATATTGGAGAAATTTTGGAAAATTTGTTGGCAAGGACAGATCGATACTCAGTGGGGGAAGGGCCCCCATGAAAAAGAAAAAGAAAATGAAAATTTTAGTATAAAATTTTGGATTTTTTAGTTTTATACCTTAATATACTCCCAGTAATTTTTCGTCCGGGACCCATAAACCAAAAAATATTGTCTTGAAATCAACCAAAATTAACTTTAGAAATCGACTAAAAAACCAAAAAAGTCCCTCAAAATCGACAAAAAAACTTAAAAATCCCTTAAAGTCAACCAAAAAAGTTTTAAAAAGACCTCGAAACCTTGGATTTAGACTAAAAATACATCAGACAACTTTACGTGCATTTAAACTGCCTTAAAGGTGCCCCACGACAAAAAATATCTTGTTGGAGATGCTCTAATGGGTTATCTTGTATAATCTTTACCAACTATTTTGATTGGTTACAAAGATTCTAACAATTTATCTCCCCAGTATTCTACACCACAAACCTTTGATATTAGTCACAAGAGGAGGAAATCAGGAAATGGGTGTCATTTTCTTTGGACCACAATAGCACAACACTTGTATGCCACACCTTTTGTTTAGGTTGATTTTAAATGTTGTATCAATATTAGAGTTTCTTTTTACATTTCCAAAGCCTCAAGATTTGAATTTTAACCTAAAAGAGGTCTAAATAACAATGCCCTTTGCTTAACACAACAATAAGTAGTACCTGATTCAATCTTTGTATACTAATTCATGGTTCAAATACCATCAAGAGGCACTACCTTTACTAAACTTATTGGATAATATTATTGACCATTAAAATATTGTTAATAAAAGTCCTTTACCTGGCAAGTAAGAGTCTCTCATTTTGCTACCGGGCAAGATTCTCGATCATTAATATGCCTCATATCAGGTAAGAATGCTCACCCAATAAAGTACGTGAACACTCTGCAAGCTTTATATTCATACAAACTTACAAACCGGTTTTCATATGTTGTTTCATATATGAAACAAGACATGTGAAGATGGAATGTTTATATAGTGTTGTTTTATATGTGATACGTGAAAATGCAGTGTTTCCACACACAAGCATTTGACATATAAAACACGTTGTATAAATAATATTTTTTTTCACACGTGTCATTTCATATGTGAAATAATACATGCAATATGATTTATAAGTATATTCGATTTATTGGGTTAACAAATGATTATGTGCATATAGCACCGGGTTTTTCTTAAAAAAACCAAACACGAATTGTAGGAGAGACACAGGAGGGAGAGAAGGTCAAGAAAAAAGAAATAAATAAGGAGAAACTTGGCAATTCGATTGCTGAAATAGAAAACGAAGTTCGGGTTTGCGATTAGACCATGACGAGGAACGTGTGCGTTGTTGGTCTCGATTCTAAGGGGCCTTTTACCACACGCTTATCCGGTAAATGTTTATCGGGTCACTTTACCTTAATGGATGAACATGGCAAGAACCAAAAATCTTACCAGGTAAGAGCGGGCAAGGGCCGAGAGTAAGTAAGTGAGAGTGATGACTCTTACCCGATAAGCGCGTACCAAATAGAAATGTTACATAAGTTGTCGTTTTATTGGACTAAAATCTTACCCGGTAAGGTAAGTGATAGTTCAAATCTTAGCGGTAAGCCTTTACCGGATAAGCATTTGATAAATGACCCTTAGTTTCGATATTTCACTAAATCACGTTTAAGGTAATCGGATGAAACTCTTTTACAACTATGCGATATATGCTTTGTTTATAGATTCCATAACAAAAGTATATGATTACGTCATAAACCGAAATGTTTTGAAATGGAACATAATGTTTTCGGTATGAATTAAATGTTCTCTGTAAGTACCGTAAACATTTCGGGGGGTTTATCAAACCCTTACCTGGTCAAACGTTTATCGGTAAAATTTCAACACTATTACTTACTTGTTGGGTAAGATTTTAGTTACAACAACTTTTACGGTAAGCGTTGACCGTGGTAAAAGTCTTCGCCATTACTAACCGGGTAAGACTTATGATCCTTGTCTTAGCTCTTACCGGGTAAGATTTTTGGTCCTTGCCATATTCATCCGTAGGGGCGGAGCTAGAAATTTTATATAGGGGTGACCTAGCCGTACTCGCACTTTGTTGTAAAATGACAATGATGAAAAAAATTGCATCTTTGTTTTGGAACAAATGAAGTATATCATCACGTATAACCATGATTCATATCTACTTAACGATGCGTAAATTGAAAAGATGACGCAATAAAAATCGTACAGTAAACTACATTAACTTATACTTCATGCAGAAAGAAGTTGCACATTAAATCAAGGTTCTGAATGGTCTTGTCGTGGTCCTACTTAGAAAATGGCTTGATGGGTTGAAACCATAAAAGGGCGGTCGAAAACGAGGGTCTACGGACTGAAATCACTAGGTGGTATTGTACCGTGGTAGAGGGTAGTGGTTACGGACACGATCCTGGTTTTCTGACGAGAGAGCCGGTATCGGTCGGTTATCGAGCACACGTTACCAAGCATGCTTTGAAGTATGTTTTTATACGATGAAATGCATGATGAATATTTGTTAAATACCAACATTGGCACCGGAACGTTTATAACCTTGAAAACATTGAAAAACTATAATTCATTAATTCACAAACAACGTGGCATCAAATTTCACCTAAAACAGTACTCTCTCATGAACAATAGTGTTCACTTTCCGGGGACAAAGTTGGTAGCATAGGACCACGCATTGTTGGCAACAGGGTCAGCAAGGTGGTCAGCAAGGTGGTCAGCTAGGTTCTCCAATGGTCCCTTTCCGGTAACAATGGCTTGAACAAAGAACCCAAACATAGAGAACATGGCTAGCCTACCATTCTTTATTTCTTTCACCTTCAACTCAGCAAAAGCCTCTGGGTCATCTGCAAGCCCCAATGGGTCGAAACTACCTCCAGGGTAAAGTGGGTCCACCAGCAATTCTGTAACCCTCAACCGCACCCATCAAGATGACTTGGGTAGCCCAAATGGCCAAGATGCTCTGGGCATGAACCAAACTTGGGTTTCCCAAGTAGTCAAGCCCACCCTCACTGAAGATCTGGGCTCCAGCCTTGAACCAGACGGCCTCACCGAACTTGACACCATTTCTGGCTAAAAGCTCAGGGAAGACACACCCTAGAGCTCCAAGCATGGCCCATCTGCAGTGGATCACCTCAAGTTCACGGTTCTTGGCAAACGTTTCGGGGTCTGCAGAAAGCCCAGCGGTGTCCCAGCCGTAGTCACCGGGGAATTCACCGGTCAGGTAGCTTGGGGCCTCGCCGGAGAATGGGCCCAAGTACTTGACTCGGTCTGGGCCGTACCATGGGCTTCCAGATGCTTGGCTGCTGTCTTCCTCATAGAAACACGTCCATTCCCAGAAATTTCAGAACCAGATGGAGCTACTTTCATTGCCTTTCCGACAAAAGGAGAGGAGAGAGTCATGCTGGTGGCAGCCATTGTTGAGCTTGGATGAAGAGGATGTGTTGAGAATAGGAGACTTGGTTTGAGTTATGAAAATGGATAGAGTTGGGGACTAACTTTATAAACATGATTTGGGTTAGAATGGGTTATCTTGTTTAATCTTTGCCTTCATTATGATTGGTTACAAAGATTCATTTCCAGGTGGCATGCAGCATACTGCACCACAAGCCATTGATATTTCTACCAAGAGGAGGAAATGGGTGTCATTTTCTTTGGACCACAACACTTGTATACCATACATACCTTTTGTTTATGATTTTAAATGAACCCCCTATATGTTTTATTCGAACCCATTTGTATGGTTTTCCTGTTACACGTATCAATATTAAATTCTTTTTTACATTTCCAAAGTCTGGATTTGAATTTAAAAAATGTAACCTAAAGAGGTCCAAATAGCGACAAGCTTTCTCGCGAGCTCTTTCTTCTCAGGAACATCTCAAAACCGAGCGGGCAGCAGGAATAATAATAAACCTATAAAACATATGTTTCCATGTAGTCGCATTCTAGAAGCAAAGCTTCCCGGCTTCCTGCCTCCTTGTGTGAACACCCAATTTTAAAAATTTAACCTAAAGAGGTCCAAATAGCAACACTCTAAGGAGGCGTTTGGTTTGGCGGAATGGTTTTGCAGGATTTGGATTTCATGGAAGAAATTGAAATTGGGGAGATTTGGATTTAGAAGAATGTGGAATCTTTGGTGTGTTTGGTTTGTGAGATTGGAATGGAATTGAATTCCATTATCTATAAAAAAAATCATTAACAAAATTATAAAAAAATAAAAAATAATTGAATTACCTGATTATTAGAAAACAAATGTTATTAACGTATTTTTAAACATTATTATATACAAATCCTATGATTTTAACATCCTATGTTTGAGGGATTTCAAAGAAAATCCGGACAATCGTGCAAACCAAACACGGGATTGAAATGGATTTGAAATCTAAATCCCACCGAATCCATTCCATTTCTGAAAACCAAACGGACCCTAACTAAATAAGTTGTATCTGATCCAATTTTCGTACACTAATTAATGGTTCAAATACCCACTAAGATAAATGCTTGGTTTTTCCTAAAAAACATTTACTCTCATACATAACATTTTTAATAATTTCTTGTTTAGAACTACAACCAAGTTTTTTTTTTGGATATGGTTCATCTAGGCTTTGCCTAGACCATATCCTTGGCAATTTGGAAACAAACAAACAAAACGGCCGTCTGAGACTAAGCTTGGCCACAGAATGCTGACGTCTGGACTCGAACCCGGGGTGGATGGGATATTCCACCGCATCCCCCCAAGCCCTTGCCAACACGCCACCACCCTTGTGGTTAACTACAGCCAAGTTTGTTCATCAGTAAATTATTATGTGTTAAATTACCCCAAGTGTACGGTATTGTAGTATACAGTAGGTACTAATTTGCTAGAAATCATACACTAGTTATGTAAATAATCTAAAATTGGTGAATATCGAATTACAAATTAAACTAGAGACCTCAAAATAAAATGACAAATAAAAAGGAAATCAAGTTAACTAGCTGCAACATCTGTTAAGAATAATAATAAAACTAGCTGCAACATTTTATTAAATGGGAGTAAGCAATGTTCGTACACTCAGCACTTATCTTTAGAAAACTACTTGAGGACCCGTTTGATTTATCGGATTTGGAATTGAATTATATTCCAACCGTGTGTTTTGTTTAAAGGAAAGTTTGGATTTGAATCCTGTTCTAATCTCTCGCCTCAAAACAAACAAATTATTTATAAAACAACAAATATTTAAATTTCATTCCAAATCCTACAAATCAAACAATACTTATAAAAAATGGAATTCAATTTCACTCCAATACCTACAATTAACCAAACACACCAATACTGATCGTGAAATACCATGAGCAGCAGTAGGATGTTGAGGTCCAAAATTCGAAGTGAATTTTTTGATTTGCCCGTTCTTAGTCGTCAACTACATTTGTTCCTGTAATCCATAGCCTAATAGAACGCAGCAACGAGGGACAGCCCACCCATATAGCCAGCACGGAGGATGGCCCGGATGGCACTACTGGCAAAGACCGTCCGGCGAAAACGCCACAGGTGCGAAGCGTGATAGGCTTGCGCCAGAGGAGCAAAGTGAGGAAAGGGTGCCCGGACATGTAAGTGTGTCTGGTCTGGTGTAGCTAATGTGACTTTTTCGATCTATAGTTCTTCTTTCTCTCTCTTGACCAATGTTCCCCCGCTCAAAAAATAAGTCGTTGTGACACTGGTGTATCGAGGTAGGTCGTGGACTGAATAGAGAAAGAAGGGCTCGTATTTGACATATTTCGGTTTGGTTATGCCAATGTAGGATTTTCTCTCACGAAAGCCATTGCCTTGTTTGCTTTTATGATGGCCTTTCTAATCTTATTCGTATTCTGAGATTCGCTACCGTCAGTAGCCTTCCTCCCAAGGCGAGTAAAGTGACCCATGTTCTTCGGATACAATTTGATCCTTCTACAGCCAAATCGAGCCAAATCTCAATTTGTGGAAAGCCTTCGATGGCTTCCTTATGAAATATTGATTCATCTTCCAATGCTCGAAGAGAAAGAAGGTGATAGTCTTAAAGAATGAACCGAAGATTCTCTCAAGTGATAGCACCTGCTTAAGTAAGAGGGTTTTCGTGCACTTAAGCCTCCGTTCAAGGCGCAGAGGGGAAGATAGCACCTGCTTAAGTAAGAGGCTTCTGACTGTCCTTCTAAGGGAAAAGTAGGAGGCTCAAGTAGGGCGAAAGAAAGTCAATATGAGATTTGTGTTGGTTTTTCCAACGAAACAGTGAAAGATGTTGTTTTATCCTTATCCATAGATGGAGGGAGGGGATGGGGTCACTCTTTAAAACTAAGGGGCCGTTTACCAAACACTTACTCGGGTAAGCGCTTACCAAGTCACATTACCTTACCAGATGAATATGGCAAAAACCATCAATCTTACACGGTAAGAGCTAAGGCAAGGACCAAGAGTCTTATCGGGTAAATGATGGCAAAAACTCATACCACGGTTAGCACTTACCAGAAAAATTGTTGCATTGGTGGACTAAAATCTTACCCGATAAGTAAGTGATAGTGTCGAATTTTACCCGGACGCTTACCCGGATAAGCGTTTGGTAAACGGCCCCTAAGACCAAGGGTTCTTACAGAGTGAACACGTCTTATTTCATTTTTATAAATATATCCCCAAAATCCAAATCCCTAAAAAACATCATGTCAAACCAAACGGGCCCTTAGTAGCTGATGAATCTGATGCACCCTCAATGATTTGATGAACACACAATTGAATCAATATGAAATTGGAACATAATTTGAACGGTTACAAAGGATTTCCAGGCACTTCGAGACTGTCGGATGTCTCCCAAGCGTCTCGCCCAAAACACACACTAAATTCAACGATGAAACCCTAATGACCTAACCTCCCTTATTTATAGTACCCACTTGATACTGCTTTTGATTAACTACTTGTACTAGTGCATTCGGCACTTGTACCTTAGCTTACCATATTTGACTATTAGATTTCACTACTTAGGGTATAACAGAATCCTGACATTAGGTTGCTCTAATATTGTTCATTGTTTATCCCCCCTGCATATCATTTTGCTCTACTTTTCTATCTATCAAATGTTCAATATGTTTGTGGAGTTGATCAGAGATGAAATTGTCATGAACCAGATAGACTGAACAATTAAGATAAAAGCAAATGGGAACAAACGGTAGAAGAATGCTTCAATTAACGAGAAAACGATATCAACTTAGCTATTCTAGAGGCTAGACTCTCCTAAAGTACAAACTCAACAATTTTTTGGATACCTCTACTCTCCCACCACACTCCTATTTATGCCATCATTTTATTTAGAATTACCTAATTAACCCTTCTAACCCTTCTAGAATATTAGGTATAATATTGGGCTCGGGGTGTATATCAATGCATGACAGAAAGGGACACCCAATTTTCTCCATTAATTATGGCTCCAACATGAGTGGTTAGAAGGCATACCGCCCCACCATGAACATTCAAGACCCAATTGTTTTACCTTTTTCATTGTTTCAAAAACATACACTCTATGAATGAATTTTCTTTACAATATCCCAAGTGACTTGTTTTTAATCTATGTCTAGTGTTCGTGTTCATTTGATACATGCCCAGAAATCCAAAGAAAAGTGTCAAAAGGGTAACAAACATATGAAGCAATTGCTCATTGGAGCTAAAACAAGCTGCAAATAGCTTCAAACAGGTGCAGAATTCTGCCCAAAAGAACTTCTGCTGGTAAGCAGTGAATTAGAGCAACACCAAACTGAAAAAACTGATACAGCTGCCTTACTATGCAGAAATTATGTGTCTATTCACATCTGTAGCCCCAGTTATGCAGAAAATGATGGTTTTTAATTTAGCTAGAACCATAGGCAAAAATAGCAGTACATCAGACTTAACCAGCAGGCTAGCTGCGCATATTTGGCATGGCTAAATGCAGCCTAAGCAGTGACACAGTGTGCAGAATTCAAAGCCTGAAAACTATGAACATGCAGAAGAAATTTTTGCAGCAGAAAGTCAGATATGATGTGAATCATGAGTGTGTAGAACGCATACTACAATGCAGAAAGCTAAACTAAGACCAGAGAATATAACAACAAAGTTCAGAACATAATTGGCCAATAATAACGATGTATGTACTATAATTTATTAATTCACAAACAAACTTGCACCAGATTTCACCCAAAACAGTACTCTCTCAAGTCTCAACATTTGTGTTCACTTTCCGGGGACAAAGTTTGTTGCATAGGACCAAGCATTGTTGGCAACAGGGTCAGCAAGGTGGTCAGCCAGGTTCTCCAACGGTCCCTTTCCGGTCACAATGGCTTGAACAAAGAACCCAAACATAGAGAACATGGCTAACCTACCATTCTTTATCTCCTTTACCTTTAACTCCGCAAAAGCCTCTGGGTCATCTGCAAGCCCCAATGGATCGAAACTACCACCAGGGTAAAGTGGGTCCACAACCTCACCAAGGGGTCCACCAGCAATTCTGTAACCCTCAACCGCACCCATCAAGATGACTTGTGTAGCCCAAATGGCCAAGATGCTCTGGGCATGAACCAAACTTGGGTTTCCCAAGTAGTCAAGCCCACCCTCGCTGAAGATCTGGGCTCCGGCCTTGAACCAGACGGCCTCACCGAACTTGACACCATTTCTGGCTAAAAGCTCAGGGAAGACGCATCCTAGAGCTCCAAGCATGGCCCATCTGCAGTGGATCACCTCAAGTTCGCGATTCTTGGCAAAGGTTTCGGGGTCTGCGGAAAGCCCAGCTGTGTCCCAGCCGTAGTCACCGGGGAATTCACCAGTAAGGTATGAGGGGGCCTCGCCGGAGAATGGGCCCAAGTACTTGACTCGGTCTGGGCCGTACCATGGGCTTCCAGATGCAACCTGTTTGGCTGCTGTCTTCCTCATGGAAACACGACCATTTCCAAATAGCTCAGAAGCAGATGGAACTACTTTCACTGCTTGTCCAGCAAAAGGAGAGGAGAGAGCCATGGTTGAGGTAGCCATAGTTGCAAATGGATGGAATTAGAGAATGGTTTGAAAGTAGGAGGAGTTATGAAAATGAGTTGATTTGGGGACTGACTTTATAATGATGATTTGGGTTAGATTTATTATCTTGTTCAATTTTTAACTCCATTTTGATTGGGAAACAAGATTCTGACAATTTATCTCCAGGTGGAAGTCTGCTGTACCACAAGCCATTGATATTGGATATATTTGACAAGAGGAGGAAAAATTTATCTCCAGGTGGCAGTCTTCTGTACCACAAGCCGTTAATATTATTGAGGGATTTGGGTTTTGTTGACAAATTTAGATCCAAAAGGATTTGAAATCTTTGGTATATTTGATTTGTATGAATTTTTTCACTCTTTATGGATAAATTATAAAAACAAGTTACAAAAAATTATAAAAATCATTAAATTACCTTTTATTAAGAGTAAATTACACTTTTGGTCCCTGTGGTTGTCACTTAGTATCAAGTCTAGTCCCTATTTTAAATTAATTACAATTTCGGTCATTGTGGTTGACATTTTATTACACTTTTAGTCACTGTAGTTGTCACTTGATTTTAATTTTGGTCCCCTTAAATAACTTCAGTTAAAAAAATTATGTTAACTAAGGGGTATTAATGTCTTTTTACTTTGTTTTGTGTTATTTTAATTTAAAAATAAAAAATATATATTTATGTACTGATGAAATATATTATTAATATTCTCTAATATATAAGAAGATATCGTCATTCTCATCCCTTCCCCTTGAACTCCGGCCGACGCTCACTCCTCCCTTTCCTGTGAACTCCGACCCTCACCTCCGGCTAAACCTCTTCTCGATCTCCCTCCCTCCTGCACTACTGATCCACACCTCTCATCCTATATATCTCCTGCATCCTACTACCTGGTGAGGGTCATCGGCAAACAAGGCAACGATGGTGAGGGTCTCCAACGAAGAAGACGACTTTTGTCTCCACTCGATTTTGTCGTTTTTGTCTTAGATCCATCTCCGCCCGACTCCACCCTTCCTATTTCTGACCACGTTGGTCACAAAAAGGGTTGTCTGGTTTTCGATTAGTAGTGAGAGAGAAAGAGAAAATGATCGAAAGGGAGCACCTAGATACGATTGATTTTTGTATGTTGTAAGCTTAGTAAGATTGCTACAGATCGGTGGTTTCGTTAAAGGAAAGGATTTTATGTTATATCAACTTCACAATGACACAGAGTTAATCTCCTGGGTGCATCGAAAGGAAAGGAACATATCATGAAGAAACCAATGTTCTCATTCTATATGTGAAATTCTGTAATCTTCGTGAACGAGTTATCTCCCTCAATCACCTGCCTTAAATTTTATATTTCTATTATATATTAGGCTAACTTGAT
Source organism: Saussurea involucrata (assembly GCA_033807775.1). Taxonomy (NCBI): domain Eukaryota; kingdom Viridiplantae; phylum Streptophyta; class Magnoliopsida; order Asterales; family Asteraceae; genus Saussurea; species Saussurea involucrata. The sequence goes on from CM066325.1 coordinate 53,571,825, forward strand.
AACCTTGATTGATACCTAGTCACTGTTCAATCGTTTATGTTAATATTTGGAAAATTAAAATGTTATGTTCTCTGTTTCTGGTGGAATTTTCTGGGTTCTTATTTGTGATTATGATTGAACGGAGTTATTCACTGATGTAGGATGAATATAATAACCGGATGAATATAATAACCCAATTGATGGCAACCAACCCATCCGAAATTTCTCCACTTACAATAAATATTTTTACATGCAGACATAGATCGGTTTATGATGTTCCAGCTACAGAGGCATGCCTTAACCCAATTGATGCTAACCGGGTTTTTGAATAAAAAGTCTCAAAAATAAAACCCAACAAATCTAATAAACCAAAAGGTATACATTGAAATGCTTCAAATATGAAAAACCCAAATCTGGAATTCTAAAAGCTTCAAATCTAAACTTAAATAAGAAAATTCAAAAGCTTCAAATCTGACAACCCCATATAAGAGAATGAAAAACCTTCAAATCTGGGTTCGAAAAGGAGGGTGGAGAATAGTGTTGTCGGCGTTCTGTCATAGCGATGGAGTGTGGGTTTTGATCGTAGTCGCCATGGAGAAAAGGGGATCTGCCGGTAAGGTATAGCAAGAGTCCAGAAAAGAAGGGTTGTTGGGCTGGGGTACTTGCCGTGAAGAAGAAAGCGATGGGCCAGGGGGAGGAGAGTGAAAGTTTTGGGAAAGGGGGAGCCGAGAAGGTGACTGAAAGTCACCGTGAAAATACGTGACATGCCCTATAATATATATATATATATATATATATATATATATATATATATATATATTATTTCATTTTTTTTAAACATTAAAGAAATAGTGAAAAGACTAAAATGTCCTTGACTTAGTTGATTTTTTCAATAGAGTTAGACAGAGGGACCAACGTTGAAAAAGAATGCCAACTACAATGATTAAAATTGTAATTAATTTAAAATAGGGACTACTCTTGATAGTAGCTAGCAACCACAAGGACCAAAAGTGTAATTTACTCTTTTATTAATTGATTGATACAAAATGAATGTTTATAATATTTTTAAAAAATATTATTACAAACAAGTCTTAGGGTGTGTTTACTTGTGACTTAATCGTCTTAATGATAAAACTGGCTTATTTGTGCAGACGTTTAGGAGTGTTTACTTGTGACTTAATCGCACAGCAAGGGGCTTAATCGTACAGTGGGTAAAGGGTGTGTTGTCCCTGTTAAGACAAAATTTTGACAATTCTACCCTTCCCCCCAAAAAAGAACAGACTTTAACCCTAGCCTATTCTCCATCGCCTCCCACTTCTCCAACCCCTCTCTCCCACTACTCCATCGTCGTTGTTCTCTCTCTCTCTCTCTCTCTCCGGCAAGTTCTCCGACGACAAGCTCTCTCCACCATACGTTTTCTGTTTGCTGTTGCTTTGGTTTTTTCCTGCTCCATCATGTTGCTGCTTTGTTTTTCTGCTCTTTCTCGTTTTTGCTGCTCACTCTCGTTTTTTGCTGCTTCATCACAGAATCAGCAAAACTTTGTTTTTTTCTGCTCGTCGTGTTCCATCACAAAACCAACAAAACTTTGTTTTTTTCTGCTCTCTCATTTTTTGCTGCTTCATTGTATTTGTATGGTTGTATGGGTTTTTTGCTGCTGATTGTTTCTTGCTGCTTCATCTTTCTTGTCAAAAATAATAATTGGTATTATTTAGATTTTTGAGAGATGATTGTTTCTTGCTGCTGATTGTTTCTTGCTAAATAGATTTTTGAGAGTTTTGGTGTAATTTGTGTTTTTTTATGGAACATACCGGTGAATCACAACAACAAAAGCGAATTAGGATTAGTTGGAAAGATCACAAAGGTAAATCAGTCATTAATGTTATTCAGACAGTTGATTCAGATAAAAAAAGTAAACAACAACAACAATTTATCCAGACAGATAAATTTATCTAGACTGACAAATTTATCTATATAGGACTTAATGAAAATTTTGGTAAACAGCCCCTTATACAATCCCATCAAATACCAAGGGAGACCAAACAAATCAAACAAATTTGGTAAATTTCATTTGAAGTAGAATCTTGGAGGTGAGATGTACTTATACCTGACTTGTACCGAAAAAAATGGAGCGTTTGATTTGGAGAAGACCTTCGGTCCCAACTTCTGCTAGAATGTAAGCAACCAGCTATCATGAATAAAGATCAACATATATTGAACGAAGAACGAGAAACATGTGTATGAAAAGTAACAAATAGATAATTGAAAGCATTGGCAAGAACACATCCTAGCTCAAGAGCACCTACAACAGCTATGTTAAAGTATAGATTTTGGAGATTTTGGAGATTTAAGAGTTATTTTTTCTCCAAAGATGGGTCAAATCCAAGTAAAATTCGAATTGAAATATATTACAAGTTTGTCATCCCGCCTTGCACGATTCGTGCCGACCATCTTGTTGACGATTTTTTCTTCATGTTAGGCATGGTTCGTGCGAAATCTACTGTCCACTTGGCATGAACGTGCCTTTTTCTTCTTTAATTTTGGTACACTGAGTCCATCTCGGCATCTCCAACGTCCAAAAGTGCTAAAGATAGCACCAATGCTAAATATTAGTATTCAAGTTTTCATTATTCACCGTAATAACATTAATCATCTTCAACCAATTAGTCTAAATTGTAGCACTTTTATATATTTTGACATATATTTAGTATTTTATCATTTTAACTATAACCATTTTAGAAGGGTATCCTAGGCCTAGACTAACTAATCCCAGCAAGTGCGATTGTAAGACATCAACCCTCATACACTCGGTGGCCACATTGTTATGGATGCCTGAAACTATAACCATATTTAGTGTATATTAATTCACCTAACTCACTTTGTCAACAAAAACTCACCTAGCCAAACTTCGAATGATCGAAAAAGGCAGACCATACAAATTCTTCAAATACTTGGAATGTAGGAATCAATTAATCATATAGCAAAAGAAAAAACAGCAAAGAGAGATTTACGAAACCAAAGTAAGGAGAATTTCAATATAATCGATGATTCTTAACTACAAGTAATGGAACGAAACAAGTATGGAGTCTTAGATGATAAATATGATCCGTATAAAACCCCACCTTGGACATTAATGACTTCGTGTTGTAGGATGGCAAGGCTTTATTAAACATGTCTGCAAGTTGGAGATGACTGTATATAGGCATTAGCTAGATTGTTTTGTCCAAATAAAGTGGAAATTGTTTCTATGTGTTTGGTATGTAAAACGACTATGATCATGCACAATCGTTAACAAATATTGATGACCCTGATAACCGGGATTGAAATGGCCTCCATACATCATAATGAATCAAAACAAAAGTTGCGATTTGAAACATTATTCAAAGAAAGCCAAAGGGCAAACCATACATGGATTAGTACTACTAAGGGGTTGTTTGGCAGTTGCTGAATGCTTTGGTGCAGAATGATTACGTGGTCAGAATGATTAAGAGACCCTTATTATATACTGCAAAATGAAATATGGCTGTCCGGTAATTGTTCAGAATGAAATTAGAACGCTGAATGGTCAAGGGAGGCCCATGATACAAATCATTCAGAGGGTTTTAGAACCATTAAGAGACAGACTTTTTTTGCCAAAAAAGACTCACCTCCTAGCGATTCAGAGGTTGTCTCTTAATGGAACTATTAAGAGGTAAACAAACAGCCCCTAAAGCAACTATTGTTACGCAACTTACTTTGAGAACATCTAAAACTTGCTGTGAGAATGGTCAAACCTTCGATGCCACCAGAAGTCCAATTCACAAAATCAACTTTATCTTCTCGATCCTTGTCAACAAAACATTAAGGCCTTGTTTGTTTTTTAGAAAAAAAAAACTCTTATTAGCCTCTTATGTCTCATTCGTTAAGAGGTCGGATCATTCAGGTTGTTTGTTTTTTCCAAATTTTCAGAGCAACTTATGTCTAATCGTCCTCTTATCTGGTAAGAGGTAAACCAGTCTCTTATTTGCCTCTTATTGTTCTCAATGAATTAACCTTAATAGATCTTAATCGATTCACTTGGATTATAATAAAACTCAATTTACTATAATTAGGTGACTTTCAACTTTTATATTTATATAATTTAAATATATTATTATCGAGTAAACGTATTCGTTTAAAGGAATGCTAATTTTATAATTTAGATGTAAATTTCGTAATAATGATGCATAAATATGTGAAATTGTATAATTATATATATAATTCAACAATATAATATTCTAATGGGTCAAATACATAATTTAAACAAACTCAGACGTTTATCAGCTTACAAAAACAAAGTCTTATTAATTAAGATTTCAGACTTCACCGCCACCTCTTATCAATCAGAAGTGAAATAAGACTTCAGACTTCAGCACCTCTTAAAAAACAAACGCCACCTAACGCTGCGTTCTCGAGTTTTAGAAGGAAAGAAAAGAAGAGAAAGGGAAGAGAAAGAAAAGAAAGGAAAGGAAAAGGGAGGAAATAAATATTTGTATTTGTGTTCTTAAGATTGAAGGAAAAGAAAGGAAGGAAGTGGAAAGAAAATAAATTTTCATGTTCTTGAGTAGGAGAGAAAGGAAAGGAAAGATGTTACTTTTACTAATATACCCTCATTTATTTCATAATGAAATGTAATTAATGGGTATATGTGTAATTTTATAAATATTTTTAATTCTTTTTATTTCATTTCTTTTCTTTCCTTCCGTTTCCTCCCACATTTGGGCGGAAAGTTTTGGGAGGAAAATCAGCAATATTTTCCTTCCCCTTCCTTTTTTTCCCTCTTTAAAAAAACTCGAGAACACAACATTTTTTATTTTCCTCATACTTTCCTCCCCTTTCCGTTCCTTTCCTTCATAAAACAAACTCGAGAACACAGCGTAAGAGTTGAATTATTTCAACATTGCCAATCGTCTCATTTGTTATCAAATCCTGAATGACAACACTACCATTCTAGTATACCCTGGGTATGGAAGTCAATATCGTAGTCAATGTTGGTAGGCTCGGGTAGGAGAGTATGTTAGGACGTGTAGTCACTTAAGAAGGTTGGTGTGCTTAGAGGTGTATAAATAGTGTAGTTGGCTTTTAGTTGAGGGATCCTGTTTTGTGTATTCAGTATAGGCGAGAGCCTTTGGGAGAGTACTGGCCTCTCGAAAGCCAGAATCCATTCTGTAACCATTTGATTCCCTCCATTAATCATTAGATTTCAATTGCAATTACTTCATATTTCGTTAGGTGTTCTCCAATTTGATCCTGTGTACACCACATTCATGAGGCTTTGGAACCACATGAACATTACACAATCGATTAGACAGTACAGACATGAGTTGTTAACATTCGGCAAATGGCATATTTTGAACCATATTACTCATATTATTATGTGGAACGAATATTTTGTTAGACTTATATCCTAGTGGAAATCCATGTAGTTTGTAGCATTTATCCATCTTAATTATGGCCCTGCAATTTGGAATGCGCACAATACAACCTCGCCCTGATCGTATTGTATATGTTCAATTGTCCCTTGTTCTGTGAATTCACATTAAAAGCAACAGAGAAAATGATTTACCAACAATGAATTTAGATCTCTGTTTTTCCTCTTCTGAGGCCACTGACCAGATAAAACACTGTATTAATGGGTGGCATGGGACCCATAGCAAGCCACGGCATTTTTCAAGGTGTGACTTATGGCGACAAATTTATATATCATATATATATATATATATATATAAGCACACATATGTTTTCTACTATTACTCAGTGAGTCAATGATTTTAAACAATCTAAATTAGTTTATATACTAAAACTAAAAAATAAGACAAAAGATTAAAAAGAATCGTGTTAGAAAATTGCGCAAAGGGCCAAGGCGTGCCGGGGGCTTAACGTGGAGTCAAACACGAGCCTTGAGCCACGGCGGCTACCGTGGCGAGCCTTTTAGAACAATGTGTATATGTGACTTCTAACAATTTGTGAATTTAATTACCTTTTGCAGAGTCCGGCAACCAAATTCCTGACATTGTTAGCTAATTTGTTAGAATATGTAATCATGACTCTTGTTAACACCCATAGACATCCGAATCTCTTTAGTGTTTGCTGTTAATGTTTGTGTTGTGTCTGATTATCATTCTAGTGCCTTATGGTATTGCAAGCATTCAAGATTCAATTGCCTCAATTAGTAGTAAACGAGAATCAATCCCTAAAGAGCTGAACTACGTGATGCAATTTTGCAATATAATTGGTTCAATAAATAACGATGTATATACTATTATTTATTAATTCACAAACAAACTGGCATCAGATTTCACCTAAAACACTACTCTCTCATGAAAAATAGTGTTCACTTTCCGGGGACAAAGTTGGTAGCATATGACCAAGCATTGTTGGCAACAGGGTCAGCAAGGTGGTCAGCCAGGTTCTCCAATGGTCCCTTTCCGGTCACAATAGCTTGAACAAAGAACCCAAACATGGAGAACATGGCTAGCCTACCATTCTTTATCTCCTTCACCTTCAACTCAGCAAAAGCCTCTGGGTCATCTGCAAGCCCCAAAGGGTCGAAGCTACCACCAGGGTAAAGTGGGTCCACAACCTCACCAAGGGGTCCACCAGCAATTCTGTAACCCTCAACCGCACCCATCAAGATGACTTGGGTAGCCCAAATGGCCAAGATGCTCTGGGCATGAACCAAACTTGGGTTTCCCAAGTAGTCAAGCCCACCCTCACTGAAGATCTGGGCTCCAGCCTTGAACCAGACGGCCTCACCGAACTTGACACCATATCTGGCTAAAAGCTCAGGGAAGACACATCCTAGAGCTCCAAGCATGGCCCATCTGCAGTGGATCACCTCAAGTTCACGGTTCTTGGCAAACGTTTCGGGGTCCGCAGAAAGCCCAGCGGTGTCCCAGCCGTAGTCACCGGGGAATTCACCGGTCAGGTAGCTTGGGGCCTCGCCGGAGAATGGGCCCAAGTACTTGACTCGGTCTGGGCCGTACCATGGGCTTCCAGATGCAACCTGCTTGGCTGCTGTCTTCCTCATAGAAACACGTCCATTCCCAGAAATTTCAGAACCAGATGGAGCTACTTTCATAGCCTGTCCGACAAAAGGAGAGAAGAGGGTCATGCTGGTGGCAGCCATTGTTGAGCTTGGGATGAAGAGAATGTGTTGAGAATAGGAGACTTGGTTTGAGTTATGAAAATGGATAGAGTTGGGGACTAACTTTATAGACATGATTTGGGTTAGAATGGGTTATCTTGTTTAATCTTTGCCTTCTTTATGATTGGTTACAAAGATTCTAACGATTCATTTCCAGGTGGCAGAATACTGCACCACAAGCCATTGATATTGTGGAGACAATTGACAAGAGGAGGAATAATTTATCTCCAGGTGGCAGTCTTCTGTACCACAAGCCATTTATATATTTGAGGGATTTGGGTTTTTTGGAAAAATTTAGAACCGAAAGGATTTGAAATCCTCGGTCTGTTTGATTTGTAGAATTTGGAATGAAATTTAATTTCATTCGTTATAAATAATTATAAAAATGATTAAATTATCTTTTATTAATTGATTGTTACAAAACGAATATTTTTAACATTTAAAAATAATATTACAAACAAGTCCTATAAAATCCCATCAAATACCAAGGGAGACCAAACAAATCAAACATACTTGGTAAATCTCATTTGAAGTAGAATCTTGGGGTTAGATGTATTTATACCTGACTTGTAAAGCAAAAAATGTAGCTGTTGTCGGTTGATTTGGTGAAGACCTTCGGTCCCCAGCTTCTGCTACAATGTGCGCAAATAGGTATCATGAATAAAGATTAGCATATGTTGAACAAAGAACGATAAAAATGCATATGAAAAGTAACAAATAGGTAATTGAGAGCAATGGCAAGAACACATCCTAGCTCAAGAGCATCTACAACAGCTAAGTTAAAGTAGAGATTTTGGAGATTTAAGAGTTCTTTTTGGTGACGATTTTTCTTCATGTTAGGCATTGTTCGTGCGAAATCTACTATCCACTTGGCATGAACGTGCCTTGAGGAGAAAGTCAGTAAGAATAGGACCGGAAACTGTGTGTGTTTGGCTATTGGTGAGTCTGTCTTTCTTGAGAAAAAAATTGAGCGACCAGCCCTTCCATTTGGGTCATGAGACTAGTCAACTGTCTACCCGACCCGACAGTACCCGTTTGGGGAACGTCCGGACCATCTCCAACGTCTGAAAGTCCAAAAGATAGCACCAATGCTAAATTTTAGTATTCAAATTTTCATTATTCACTCTAATAACACTAATCATCTTCAACCGATTAGTCTAATTTTTATATATTTTGACATATATTTATTATTTTATCATTTTAACTATAACCATTCTTTAGAAGAGCTGCAAGTGCGACTGTAAGACATCCACCTTGATAAACTCGGTGCCCACAATTGTCGTGGATGCCTGAAACGATAATCATTTTTAGTGTATATTAATTGACCTAATTCACTTTGTCAACAAAAAACTCACCTGGCCAAACTTCGAATACAATCGAAATAAGGCAGAACATACAAATTCTTCAAATACTTGGAATGTAGGAATCAATTAATCATATAGCAAAATAAAGAAAAAACCGCAAAGAGAGAGATTTACGAAACCAAAGTAAGGAGAATTTCAATATATCCTATGATTCTTAACTGCAAGTAATGGAACGAAACAAGCACGGAGTCTTAGGGGCCGTTTACCAAATTCTTACCGGGCAAGTGCTTACTGGCAAGAGATTCACCTTCATTTACCTTATAGTGTAACATCTGGCCATAAATATGGATTGTTGGCAAGCATTTTAAACCGGTAACACTTACCGGGTAAGAGTCGTTTCCCACACTTACCGGGTAAGAGTCGTTTCCCACACTTACCGGGTAAGACTCTCGGTCCTTCCCTTGTCTCTTACCGGGTAAGCTTCTCGGTCCTTGCCATGCTCAATTGAAGGGGTAAATGATATTGGTAAGCGTTTACCCGGTAAGATGATAAATTTGATCTAAGCCCGAATAAATACCCACACCTTGGACATTAATGGCTTCATCTTTGAGGATAGCAAGGCTTTAGTAAACATGTCTGCAAGTTGGAGATTTAAACAAAGTGGCAATCGATTTCTATGTGTTAAGTAAAATCGATGACCCTCATAACTGGGATTGAAATGGCCTCCATACATCATTATGAATCAAAGCAGAAGTTCTGATTTGAAATATCATCATTATCGGCTCCATGAAGGGTAGTTATCATCGCTCAACTGTTGTGAAACCAACACTAATCAGGTGTTACTGGAATGATGCAAAAAGAGCAGATTATTGTTGGATGTTGTGAGAGGAATTGGGGGAACTGGATCTACCAATTTAGAGTACGGAGCGAAGAGCACTAACGCTCTTATACCATATTATGAAAGAAGGATTGAGTGTAACTAAAGATAGTTTTTCACTTCATTGAATAAATTGAACGATACAAATTCCACCCTGATAACTAGGAGCAACGGCGGCTACCTAGACACGACCCTTGAGCCACGGCGGCTATAGACGCGAGCCTTTTAGAGCAATGTGTATATATGACTTCCAAGGTGAGGAAGGAAGTTGTGTATAAAGTCACTTCTAACAATTTGTGAATTTAATCACCTTTTGCAGAGTTCGGCAATCAAATTTCTGACATTGTTAGCTAATTTATTAGAATATATAATTCACGACTTGTTAACACCCATAGACGCTCGAATCTCTTTTAGTGTGTGCTGTTAATGTTTGTTTGTGTTGTGTCTGATTATCATTCTAGTGCCTTATGGTATCGCAAGCATTCAAGATTCAATTGCCTCAATTAATAGTAAACAAGAGTCAAGCCCAAAAGAGCTGAACTACATGATGCAGCATAATTGGCTGAAAAAATAACGATGTATATACTATTATTTATTAATTCACAAACAAACTGCCATCAGATTTCACCTACAACAGTACTCTCTCAGGAACAATAGTGTTCACTTTCCGGGGACAAAGTTGGTAGCATATGACCAAGCATTGTTGGCAACAGGGTCAGCAAGGTGGTCTGCTAGGTTCTCCAATGGTCCCTTTCCGGTCACAATGGCTTGAACAAAGAACCCAAACATAGAGAACATGGCTAGCCTACCATTCTTTATCTCCTTCACCTTCAACTCCGCAAAAGCCTCTGGATCATCGGCAAGCCCCAACGGGTCGAAACTACCACCAGGGTAAAGTGGGTCCACAACCTCACCAAGGGGTCCACCGGCAATTCTGTAACCCTCAACCGCACCCATCAAGATGACTTGTGTAGCCCAAATGGCCAATATGCTCTGGGCATGAACCAAACTTGGGTTTCCCAAGTAGTCAAGCCCACCCTCACTGAAGATCTGGGCTCCAGCCTTGAACCATACTGCCTCACCGAACTTGACACCATTTCTGGCCAAAAGCTCAGGGAAGACACATCCTAGAGCTCCAAGCATGGCCCATCTGCAGTGGATCACCTCAAGTTCACGGTTCTTGGCAAAGGTTTCGGGGTCTGCAGAGAGTCCAGCGGTGTCCCAGCCGTAGTCACCTGGGAATTCACCAGTCAGGTAGCTTGGGGCCTCGCCGGAGAATGGGCCCAAGTACTTGACTCGGTCTGGGCCGTACCATGGGCTTGCAGATGCAACCTGCTTCGCTGCAGTCTTCCGCATGGAAACACGTCCATTTCCAAAAAGCAGAGAACCAGTTGGAGCTGCTTTGACCGCCTGTCCGGCGAAAGGAGAGGAGAGAGCCATGGTGGAGGCAGCCATTGTTGAGGTTGGATGGAAGAGAATAGTTTGAAAGTAGGAGACTTAGGTGGAGTTATGAAAATTAGTTGATTTGGGGTGTGTTTTTATAATGATGATTTGGGTTAGATTGTTTATCTTGTTTAATCTATACCTGCATTTCTATTGGCTACAGCGATTCGGTTTCTTTCCTCCAGGTGGCAGTTCTCTACTCCACAAACCTTTGAGTTTTATCCCACCATGCAGATACTGAAACAAGACAATGGGTGTCATTTTCCCTGGACCCCGATGCTTGTGCACCACAGCTAATATTGTTTCTCGGAAGTTAATGGATTGCAAGTTTATGTTTTCTACTAGTCATTTCATCGAACAGATTCAAGGCATCATCCAAGTGAATTACACTAATTGTAAGTTTATGTTTTCTACTAGTCATTTCATCGAACATATTCAAGGCATTATCCAAGCTGGTAAACGTTTAAAAGTTGAAAATGTTCGAAGAGTTGGAGTGAAGCAAAGCTAAAACTACATAGATTGAACGGCGAACTTAAGATTGGAACATACCTCTATATTCAAAATCTAGTATTGAACAGCAACAATATAGAACTATAGAAGCCGATGCAGATCGAGCTCGTCCTTTTGTTCAATGATCAGCCGGTCTTCGAACTTCAGATAATCGCAATTCATTTACACTTTTAATTGTGCCACATCAGCTTTTGCAATTACCATCCACACGCCTGCAATTCATTTACACTTTCAATTGATCTCCACTATAACATTTATTAATTACTTTATAAATTATTATATATATTTTAATTATTTTTTATTAATAAATATATGATATAATAATATAAAGTAAGAGTTTGACCCCACATGGGACCCACATTCACTTGCAAACACAATTGCAATATATGCAATTGCTTTCCTACGTTGATTGCAATTTTTGACTATTTATGGGACCCACTTGCACTTGCAATTCAATTTGCAATTCGTGTGTGGATGCCCTGTGCGGCTTCTTACGGCCTCTGACACAGTCAGAAACTCTTAGGGCATCCACACACGAATTGCAAATTGAATTGCAAGTACAAGTGGGTCCCATAAATAATCAAAAATTGCAATCCACGTAGGAAAACAATTGCATATATTGCAATTGTGTTTGCAAGTGAATGTGGGTCCCACGTGGGGTCAAACTCTTACTTTATATTATTATATTATATATTTATTAATAAAAAATAATTAAAATATATATAATAATTTATAAAGTAATTAATAAATGTTATAATGGGGACCAATTGAAAGTGTAAATGAATTGCAGGTGTGTGGATGGTAATTGCAAAAGCTGATGTGACACAATTGAAAGTGTAAATGAATTGCACGTGTGTGGATGGTCTTACTGCATCAGTGGGTCCTTGTGTTGCTTCTTGTCAGGTAAGGTAAGTGATGAGTAAAAAGTAACACTTGGGCTATGTTTGTCCAACGCGGTTCATTGACAAGTTATCTGATGAAAAAGTCACGTTTAGTAAAAGTAGTTTATAAACATGTAAAATGATCAAAAATACATCTTCAAATAATTATTAATTACAAAATTAATCATGTAATTAAAACAAAATAATATATTAATTAATACAACCAATGTAATAAAGAAAAATTAAATAATATAATATGTTAATTAAAAAAAATTAAAATTTATTATTGCATATATATACTATAAATTTTAAATTTGTTAAAACAAGTTTTAGAAATATATATATATATATATATATATATATTAACTTACATACAATATGAAAAAGTAATCAAATAATAATAAAAAAGTAATACTAATTGATAATTAAAATATATTCATCAATATTAAAAAATAAATAAAAATAATTTATACGATTAACAATAATTCTAAATAATTAAAATTTAATATCAATGTATAATTAAAATTTAATTTAATAAATTTCAGTTAATATTTATTAATTAATTATAATTAAATTTTAAAAAATTAATATTTATTAATAATAATAGTTAGTAAATAATAATAAGGGACAATATTGAAATATTCACAAAAAACTACTGAAACGCTACTTCAAGTAGCGTTTCAAAAAGCTAGCTTATGGTTATCCAAACATATACAACAAAAAAAACTAACTTATAAGGTAGCTTTTTTTTACCAAACAATGCCTTGGTCATGTTTTTAACACATGGAATCATTATTTCATGGAAACCTTTTTTTTCCATGGAAACTTTGATGCATCTTGAATTATGTTTTTTATGCAATGAGAGGTTGCACAATCAGCACGTTTATAGAACGTATACGTTTAAATATTGTAATAAAGCTCTATTGGACTTGAGTACGTGGCACTAAATAGTTGTTTGTCATGTGTAAAAAGTGTTATAATAAGTTGATAAAACATTTTTAAGTGACTTAATAACGTCTTATGATATTTTTTTAAATAAAACGTCATAATTAATCTTTTTATAGAACATTATAAAAAATGTATCTTTATAAAACAATCGTGTTCATAGAACACTTCTTAAGGGGGTGTTTGGTTCAGATAGTGAAATTTGAATCCATCAAAAAAGAAAATTGACTATGAAGAAATTTGATGAAAGTTTGACCACGCGTAAGAATGATATCAATTGGAATATGTGGATCCCAGTTTGATCAATTAACAATGATATAATGGAATGATAATCGTTTATTGATCGAATGCATAGAGTTACAATATAGGAATGAAATACAAACTCTCTCTAAACAATTAGGCGCACACTAATCTCTATGAACAGCTAACCTAATTCACCTCTAAACCACACATTAAATACCAAGGCTTTAATCCTAAGCCCATGGCCCACAAACTCTAATCAAAGCCCATTAAGCATAAAAGACTTTTACAAACAAATAAAGAAAACAATTCTTTTCTTTATATCACTTTTTATTTTATAGGACTTTTAGTCCTAACAATCTCCCCCTAAAGTTATATAAAGAAAAATTACGATCTTGGAATCTTCATGTCTTGATCTTCTCTTCGTCCTGAATCTTTGAAGCACTTTGGTGTTGCATGTCTTCATGTCTTTCAACGCTCCCCTTGAATTATGCTCTCGTTCTTCATGGCTTCAACTTGAAGTCGGCTTCAAGGGATGGAAAAATCAATCACACAAACAACTTGTAATCTTATCAGCACGAAATACTTTGATCTTTTCAGCACAAATCAAATAACAGTTACTCCCCCTCGGCTTTTGCTCACTCCCTCTCAGATTGATATCTGGTGTCTTTGAGGCAGTATCATTTCTCCCCCTCAATATGATAATCTGTGTCTTTGAATCTGTATCATTACTCCCTCTCATGATGATTAGGAGCATCATGAGCATCATGTAACTTCAAAGACAACACTGATGAGTAGCAGATAAAATGTTAAGTAACCAAGATGGGGTAATCAACTAACACAGAAACACATAGTAACTGTTATCACAGCAATTAAAATAATTGTGTGGCCTATGTTCAGAGTTGGTATCGGGGTATCTCTGATAGGACTTCCAGTTATCACTGAAGTAAAATTTTAAAAATTACTCCTCAAACTGTTCTGGCAATATCACAAAGATATGCAAATGGAATCACAAAGACTCGTGCATGTGTGAAAGAAAGAAATTATATCTATTTGGCTCAAAAATTGATTTAACCTGTGACTCAAGTTAAAAATCAATTGACACAGTGAGTAGAATATGAAGTTCGGAGACCGGAGCTGATGTCTTCTTTTTTCAATATCTAAGACCTCCGAGTGAGGACTAGATAGATTATGTGCTAAATCTCCGTGCATTTATGAAACAAACATCTTTTGAGAGATGCTTGAGTGGCTAGGTGGGGTGACACGAGTTATCGATACTGGGTCCATGTCTGTTTCAATATTCATCTCCAAATAACGGGAATGAATAGATTATGTGGTTACCCGGATAACTGACTCGGTTTGGAAAGGACCAATAATTCTTTTAAGTCCTGTCACAGCCTCACCATTTTTCTTTTCTCTCCAAACTCATCTATCATCTAGACCCCTCACTGCTGTCTATAAATGGATGTGTTTCTTGGGTAGGTCCTTCCGGTTCCGATAGACCATAGAAACAATGTAATTCCTATCACTCCTTCCACACTTTTTTTTTCAATTAAAGCATTTTGGTAAACATTGAAGTACGGGTTCTAAACTGAAGTGTTTAGAAGTCAACGCATTGAAGAACGAGTCCTGGTCTGAGATGATCAGAAGTCATTATTAAAACAATAGAAGTCCAAAGAACAAGATCAAGCGCAAAACGGAATGACTCGGTAAGCACAGTGTTTGCAACAAATGAAGAAAGTTTAATTGTGAAGAAAAAGTCACAATTAATGTATCAGACAAGAAGGGAATCACTAATAGAAACGACGTACTATAGAGACAAAACTAGAATTCAAGCGAGTGTATTTCCATCGAAAAATCAACAAGATATATGAGACATGGAAATAACTAAGTCAAAAAAAATATTGGACGTGGCAATCATGGAAGTTAAAATCAGAGAATAACAAACACAAGTAAGTTATCCAGAATGAATTACCACGGTTCTTTGAATTCACTGAAAAATTCATGTATATGTTAAATACATGATGTTCCCCCTCAAAAATAGCATAACCCTTGAATGCAGTCATGTGAAAAAAAATCGACTGTAGTCACACATGACATCCCTGCAAAATAGATCAGAAAGATTTTGGTATCCATGCTTTGATGGATCCTTGATGGTTAGATGATTTGGCTTTTAAATGGGGATTGGGGATACTATAAGTACCATACCAGTTATTGACATACCTTGGATGCACAAAGTCACTCTTTCCGCAATACGTGCAACATATGTTTGCTCGGTTTAAACTGCTCAGTTTAGCTATAGGGTAAACATGAACAGGTGAACCAGTCTTGGAAACAAATGACTTTGTATCAACTACATGAGAATTATGAGACGTGTTTCCATTACAGTCTTCTGTAGTTGATTTCTTTCTCCAAACCATTTTTACTCTTCTAAAAATATGATTATATGAAGAATCATTAAGCTCACTGTCAGAGGAACTAGAGTAGTAAGATTGTCTTTTGTGAGAATTACCGGTTTTAAGCGTTTCTTTGACCGTCTTTTCAACTTATATTTTGACGATTTTGGTTGAGAAACGTTTTTGGGGGCAGAAGTGGAACACTCCCCTCTTTGAAAGTTAACCGGTGAAGGCATTTTGTTCAGAAATTGAACATGACTCACAAGCTTTGGAGCAAAGTTGGTCTTAGAAATATCATCATCTTGACAAGCTGAGGAATTCATGAACTCAGAAAATCGTTGAACATAGTCAAGTGGATTTGGACAGTCTGAGTCGGATGAGGAACAATTAAAGGAATCATCCGCAAAAGGATTGTTGAAATCAGGGAAAAGATTCCTTTGAACTGATTCGGATTGAGCCGCTTTACCTTTATTTGGTGAAAACAAAGGCTTGTCATCTGTGTCAAGGGACACGCCTAGAAAATCTTTATACGAGGAGTTATCCGAATTAGTAGGAGATGGGTCAACCGAGATGGTGTCCAGAGAGATAGGCTTCATCGGGGTATCCTTAGGACTTCCCTTAGCCATCTTTGCTATTAAAAGTTCTGTCGACAGAGCCGACAGTTTAGAGTTTAATTTTGCAATCTCGGTCCTATAACTCGTCCTTTCAGATTCGGATAATGACTCGGTTTTTTTCTTTTTGAGCTCATTGATGGTAGATAAGAGTACAGTTCTTTCGGTTTAAAAAATAACCTTATCTCTCAAAATTGATTCTTCAAGTTTAAAAATTATGTTTTCCAAAATCAGAGGTGGAACGTAACGTTTGAACTCTGAGTTGGCATGAGAATCATCATCTTGTGTTGCTTGAACTGGAACCGGAGTTTCCACAGTTTTGGCAACGGAACAGATGTCAAAATAATCATTCGAGAGATGAGGTGTTTTGTTTTTCAGATATGAAGCATTAAGAGCTTCACACACGAAAGGAACTTGTACATTAATGTTTTTCTTAGGTGGCTCATCTTCCGAATCAGGTTTGTCATTTGCAGGCTTTTCCCCTACTTTTGGTAGTGGAATGCCTGTTTTGCGTTTAAGGTCTTCTTCTTCCTCATCTTTCTGAGACAGTTTGGTCCACTCGATCTTATACTCAGGATAATGCTTATCTAGGCCCAAAAAGTTGAATTCATAAAGGGTGGGAACCTTAGATAAGATTTTCTTGAGGTAACACGGATTATCATATCCGAGTCCCCAAAGGGCGTTATAATACTTGAATTCCTTCGGTTTGTTCAAATGAATCGTTTGGTCTGTTTGACCTCGCTTGTAAAGTTTGGATTCAAGATCCTTAAGCTTGTTAGTCAAATTATCATTTTCTTTTTGAACGGTTAAGCGAAGATTGACAATCTTATTATTCTCTTTGTGAGACTTATTGAGTTTTTCGGTGATTTCAGATAATTGGGTTTCTAGGGATTCGGCTCTTTTTGAAACGGCTGAGCATTCAGATTGATAATTTTCTATCACACATTTATCCCCAGCCTTTTCAATAGCTAGTTTGTCTATGGTATCATATTTTATTTTAGCATCGGCTTCTAGTTTAGAGATTTGCGCTTCTAAATGAGAAACTTTTTCTTTGAGCTCAGAGTAAGTTGGGTAAGACATTGTTACTTGAAAGAAATGATCGTGAGACAATTCAAGATATCGATCTAAAGGAAGTCGGACAGTGTATCAAAGAATACACAAATGTCCCCCTTCGGCGACTTAGCACGGGGGTCCCGCTACCCGGTTAGCGGGTGGGGTCAAGGGGCAACGCCCTTGCGGGGTCTGGGGGCAGAACACTCTCGGATTTCTGATCCGGTTGTGGTTTCCTATGCAGAAGCAAAATCTGGAACAGAGATCCGGAACCAGGAAGATCCGGAGTGGAGGTTCGGATTGTGAAATCCGGAATATGAAGAACCGGAATCAAATGTGGATCCGGAATTGAGAGGATCCGGAGTCTAAGGTCGGAGTGATCGAGACCGGATCCGGATTTGGTAGATATCGGAATCAAAAAGGAAAGCGGAACCGGTATATAGAGAACCGAAACCGGATTGACTTCCGGTGTTTAGAACCCGGTACAAAGCCGGAACCAGAATTCGTGATCCGGTAATTAGTGGGGACCGGAACCGGTGTTAGGAACCGGAACCGGATTAGATCCGGAATATATAGGATCCGGTATTAAACAAGAACCGGAACTCAAGAAGAGAGTCTCGTATTCAAACATTGGTCGAAGAAAAACATACCTGGAGATTGAGTTTGCACCTTTTTGACTTGGAAACCTTCTGCAATCACTTTAGAACCAAAACAAGCAAGTAGGGAAAGCAAAAACAACTGACCAAATTGATTATTGAACCACTTTTAAGCAAAAATCAAGATTTTAAAAAGAACCGAGTATAAATACCTAGAAAGCAAAAATGTCAAAAATTGATTACTTTTAACTCGATTAAACTCAATGAAACTTTGAGATGACCCTTGAAACACAATAAAGATAATTTTCAAGCCTTAATTTCAAGTTTTAACACTTAAATCAAAACAAAAAAAATTACCTTTAACTATGAAACAGTCGACAAAACAATGAATGACCAGAATAAGAATTTACCTTTGATCGATAGCTTTGTCCCTCTGCTCTGATACCACATGTGGATCCCAGTTTGATCAAGTAACAATGATATAATGGAATGATAATAGTTTATTGAACGAATGCAGAGAGTTACAATATAGGAATGAAATACAAACTTTCTCTAAACAATTAGGCACACACTAATCTCTATGAACAGCTAACCTAATTCACCTCTAAACCACACATTAAATACCAAGGCTTTAATCCTAAGCCCATGGCCCACAAACTCTAATCAAAGCCCATTAAGCATAAAAGGCTTTTACAAACAAATAAAGAAAACAATTCTTTTCTTTATATCACTTTTTATTTTATAGGACTTTTAGTCCTAACAGAATGTAATCTCAAAAAAGAATTGAAATATGCATGTGTAGGAGGTGACGGTTGTAATGACGACAATAGTGAGGGGTGGGTGGGTAGTGGTTGTGAGTAAGTGACGATGAAAGTAGTGGGGTGGTGGGGGGATAGGGATGGTGGGGGGGATAGGGATGGTGGGTGGGATGGGTGGCAATTATGGCGATGATGGGGGTGGCGAGTGCTGAATGGGGTGGGTAGTGGGTGGCAGTTATGGCAACGACGGTGATGGTGGTTGTGAAGTTTGATTGGGGCGGGTGGGCGATGGGGGTGGGTGGCAGTTATGGCAACGACGGTGGTGGCAACAATGGTGGCAACAATTAAGGTTGGTTGGGGTGGGTAGCCAGTGCGAGGTGGGGGTGGGGGAGGAAGGGGGTGGTGGTGGTTTTGGTTAAATTGGTTGCAAAAGTTATTTTAGTTTTTCAAAAACCATAATATAAAAATGTGTTACATTTGTCACAAAATGAAATTCAAAATCCTTCACTTGTACTAACAAATGATCAAATCCCTCAAGTGTTTTAATTTGGACGAAATCTAATCAAAATTCAATCTGTTAATCAAACATCATCAAGGAATTTAGTTAAAGAACTTTGTCATTCCAATCCTATCAAATTTCTTAAAATTCTACAAACCAAACAACCCCTAAATTTATCTTATAGAAAAACAAATATCACATTTTATTTTAAAAATATTAAAGATGTTGTTAGGATGTCCAAATACGTCCTAACATCATATTTTAACACCTTTATATAGAACGCAAAGTTGTTTGGTTCTATTAACTTAAGTCGTATAAAACAGTTTATTAAGACATTTATTGTAACACCCTAAAAACAGGGTGGATTTAAGCCAAAAAATTTCGTGCAATGAACCATCAAATAAGGACCATTAATCTTTCAAGAGTTTGCGAGTGAAGCGTTTACAACAAATTAATGAGATACTTTTACAACAACCTATTAATCTAACTTAAAATCGTTTAGATTAAGTTCGAGTGTCACTATCTCATTTACAAAAGAACGCTCGGCTAATATCATCAAACGCCGCTATCTCTTTAACCAAAAATGCTATCCCTCTTCACCACACTTCTCTCAACCCCAGGAAGTCCCACCGCTAGGAAGGCATGCTAAACACAACATGAAGTAAAAGAAGTGTTATCCTAAAGCCTAGCAAGAATAGCAATTATATAATAATGATAGAATACACAATCATTAGGATGACATTCCAACCGTTACCAATTTCCCGTCCATCGCATCTTTGCATTCGTTTATGACATCAACCCAAATCGGGTCTCTAGTCCCGCTCGGACATCAACCCAAACCGGGTCTTTAGCCCGTTTAGACGTCAACCCAAACCGACTCTTTAGTCCCTTAAGACGTCAACCCAAACCGGGTCTTTAGTCCATTAAGAAGTCAACCCAAACCGGGTCTTTAGTCCATTAAGACGTCAACCCAAATCGGTTCTTTAGTCCATTAAGAAGTCAACCCCAAACCGGGTCTTTAGTCTTGAGGCATCAATCCAAACTAGATCTTTAGCCTCATGTTTTCCTCATACAGAGAATTCCAACTGCATCAACAATAAATAGAGTAAACACGCACATTAGCTCCATCATGGTACATTCACATTATCTAAAATCTCACATTCAACACATATAGACTTTGAAAAGTACTTATTCCACAAGAAGATAACAATTATCATTTTTCACCCAAAATCACCATTTATATCAAACCCTAGTTTTGACCCAAATTACTCAACTTCCTACAAATAGAAGATATATGATTCCTATTCAAGAACATGCCCTTATTTCATCAAAGGATGAGAGTCCATCTATTGTCATCATCTTGACAAGTTCCAAAATCCTAAACTTTCCATAAATGGAAAGTTAGGTCACTTATACCAAGAACAAGATGTTAGCAAGTAAATATAAGCAAATATCACAAGTAAGTTCAAGAAATCAAACATGTGTAAGTTTAGTGGGTTAGAATAACTCACCTTGATGGGTTTGTAGGAAACCCAAACCCTAAGAGAGTGTAGAGGAGTGAGAATGTGAAGAACACTTGAGACTCTCTAACAATCACCTCCTAAAAGTGGAAAGATTCACCATTAATGCCTTAAAGCATTACAATAAATGAAGAGGGAGGTTTTAGGGTTTTTCTTACCAAAATCGCAGCTCCAAAATCGGCTCCAGAAGTCCAAAATTGCAAAAGTGTCAAAACCCCTGTCCCCCCCCCCCCCCAAACTAGCACCAGGCGACCTTGCCATGCGATTGTGACACACGTCACTCTCGCGGGCATAGTTGCCCGTTCCCCACAAGGCCGCGATACACTTCTCGCGGTTGTGATACGCGATAGTGACCCTCGCACTCTCGCCGGGCACTATCACCGAAAACGTACCGAGGGTTTCCACCCTCCCTCGTGATTGTGCCACCCGCGATAGTGACCCCTGTCACAATCGCGGGCACTCTCGCCCTGAATGTACCGCCACTACCTTTCTGCCCCGAGATGCCCTCATGACCCGACTTGGATTTTAGCGAGTTCAAAATAAAGGTTCATAAAGAAATAACAGGTCTAAATTTCAGAATAATGGATCTAATTGAGATTGAGCAGTCTAAAGTTTTCCGAGTCTTACATTTATACACAAACGATGTCTCTTAAAACCAATTTTCGTCGTATTAAGATTGATACGAAGACCACATTCGCAGGTTTCACTTACGATTATTCGATCAGCTGAAGTTTCCTTCTTTCCACTTCAATCGAGTCCATTTCAATCACTGCCCAACTTCTAACACTAGGATTTTTGGTAACGGCTAACGGGACTGTCGTCTTGTCTAAGGTTATCAGTTCTTGTCATGCTAATCATTTGTGACTGAGTAAACCGGTAACATTTCGTAAACAACCCCAAAGTAGTAGGGTTGTTTAGGGTGCTCAAAAACCCGACCAACCCAAAGCAAAATAACACAACTCAATCAACCTGATGAACCCGATATTCTTTTATTACTTGTATTTAATATGATCGCCAGCAAATATTAGGTTGGGTTGTTCAAATGACTTCAATTGATCAACCCAATACATAAACACCCCTAGGGTTGTTTACTTTATCACTTAAGTTGTATTCTCAAAACTTTTTTAACAAAGGACATGAAAGGAAAGGTAGGGAAGATGGAGGAAACAAAATAAAAAAAAATCTTGCTCTCAAAATTTTTTAGGAGAGAAAGGAAAGGAAAGGGAGTAAAGAAATTGATAATTTTCTTCCGAAAGTTGGCAAGAAAGTGAGCCCAACAAAAATTTATTTAAGGCATTGTTTTGCAAAAAAAAAAACTAGCTTATAAGCTAGCTTTTTTTGGTGTACATGTTCGGATGACCATAAGCTAGCTTTTTGAAATGCTAATTGAGTAGCATTTCAATAGCTTTTTGTGAATATTCCAATATTGTCCCTTATTATTATTTACTAACTATTATTATTAATAAAATATTAATTTTTTAAATTTCATTATAATTAATTAATAAACATTACTTAATATTAACAGAAAATTATTAAATTAAAGTTTAATTATACATTGATATTAAATTTTAATTATTTAGTATTATTGTTAATCATATAAATTATTTTTATTTATTTTTTAATATTAATGAATATATTTTAATTATTATTTGATTATTTTCATATTGTATGTAACGGTTATTTAAAATCATAAGTTAATATTTTTTTTTCTAAAACTTGTTTTAACAAATTCAAAAATTATAGTATATATATGTAATAATAAATTTTAAATTTCTTTAAATTAACATATTATATTATTTAATTACTCTTTATTACATTGGTTGTATTAATTAACATATTATATTGTTATAAATTTGTTTTAATTACATAATTAAATTTGTACTTGATAATTATTTGAAGATGTCTTTTTTGGTCATTTTACATGCTTATAAGCTACTTTTGTCAAACGTGACTTTTTCATCAGCTTATCAGCCACAAGCTTATCAGCCAGTTTGCCAAACATAACCTAAAATTTTATTATTATCCTCATGCCTCAATAAACCTTGTTCTTTTTTACATATAAGGGTTGCCTATTCCACTCCCTGTGTGTTCATATTCTGGGCATCTTCTCTATTTATTCTATAGGTTAGTAGTTATCTATATATATATATATGCTGGGTATCTTTTGCAAACCAGTGTATTTGTACAAACTCGTACAAACCATACCTAGCTTTATGATTTTGTAAATTTGGCTTCATGAATATTTATATATATATTTTGGCTTCATGAATATATAATTTGACTTCATGAATATATCATTTGGCATTTTTAACTAATTTTTTTCGATGGAGCCCTAAAATACCCTTATTTTTGTAAAAAAATTAGTTAAAAATGCCAAATGATATATTCATGAAGCCAAATTTACAAAATCATGAAGCTAGGTATAGTTTGTACGAGTTTGTACAAATACACTAGTTTGCAAAAAATACCACCCCTATATATATATATATATATATATATATATATATATATATTCTTTCTCATCTTTATACATATTTGCACTGAAAGAACAACATGGAACAACACAATGTTAGGGTTAACAATTTTGATAATTTTTCTCTATGCCACGTGTTTGGGTAAAATTTCACCAGTCTCGACCACGACCAAAGCAAGGGAAACATTTATTACACTTTTCCATGATGAGACAAAATCATAAACACTTTATCTTTTGACCGAAGTTAAAATTGAAAGATATTCGCGACACTCGATCGTCGTGCGGAACCTCACGACCTCGACCGACTAACATGCGATATTACTGTTATGTTTTCGCTGTTTAATGCAGGGTCAATGTCATTGATGATCAACGGCTATAACCGACGAATGCCATTAACAGCATTAAACTCGGCGTCTGTTACAACTGTTACACGAAGCTTTTATGGAGTCAATAAGGGCACTCGAAGACTATAAGTACAAGGATTCCATCCCCATTTGCGGATCATCTCAGCAGAACTGAACTCTCAAGAACACTCGAAGCAAAGAATTCTCTCTCAGAAGATCGCTCACGATGCACGACTTATACACACGGCACATCACTTTTACGCACGACACACCTGTTTTTTCATTCGATACACTTGTTACTTTACATTTAAAGTTTTTCCTTCATTTGTATTCTAAGCATTGTACTCTCGACACCCAAAACATAAGGATATCGCCCGTGTTTGGCGACTATAGTGCAGCGACGACTTCCACAGTCGTCCGCGGGTTTTTTCCTCGTTGAGGTTTTTCCCGCGTCACCAAAATCTCTGTCTCATTTACATTTTCTGTCTTTGTCGCACGATTTTTCGAAAGATTCCTATCTTTAGTTGTTAAGCTCCACAATCAACCTTTTGTTATCCTTTTGGACGATTTTTGGCATTTTCAGTTTGGCGCCCACCGTGGGGCCCCATCTAGAGAAAATCTTCGACAAACGTGCGTCTTACTAACGGTTTCTTGGAGTTTCCTCTTCTTTCTATTTCAGGAAAATGGTAGACCGTAGAAACCAAGAGCAGATCATGGCCCAGATGCATGAGGAGCTCGAGAATGCACAAGATGATCCTGGAGCAGTCGATGATTATCGCCTAGAGGAAGTCGTCCTGGACCAGAGCAAACCTGGCCAGAAAGTCCTCGTAGGGTCGTCTCTCGATCCCTGCCTAAAAGACAAGCTAATATCTTTTTTGCAGGAACATGCCGATTGTTTTGCCTGGTCGCATGAAGACATGGTCGGCATAGACTCTGGTGTCATTTCCCACAAGCTCAATATCGACCCGTCGTTTAAACCTATCAAGCAAAAGCGCCGAAAATTTGCTCCTGAAAGGAATAAGGTGACAAATGACGAGGTCGACAGCCTCCTGAAGACGGGGAAAATACGGGAAGTAAAGTACCCCGACTGGCTTGCTAATGTCATGGTCGTAGCAAAGAGAAATGGCAAGTGGAGGGTCTGTATTGACTTCACAGATCTCAATAAAGCCTGTCCAAAAGATTCTTTCCCATTGCCCCATATCAATACCATGGTCGACGCGACGGCAGGGCATGAACTATTGACGTTCATGGATGATTATTCTGGATATAATCAGATCTTGATGCACGTTGAGGACCAAGAAAAAACCGCATTCATGACGGATCGAGGTATTTACTGTTATAAAGTTATGCCATTCGGTCTAAAAAATGCAGGTTCTACCTACCAGCGTCTAGTGAATAAGATGTTCAAGGATCATCTTGGCGACACGATGGAAGTTTATATCGACGACATGCTCGTCAAGTCAAAGCAGGCAGTCGACCACGTCCAGCATTTGAAGCAGTCGTTCGACATCCTTCGGAAGTATAGCATGAAGCTCAACCCGACGAAATGTTCCTTTGGTGTCAGCGCCGGGAAATTCCTGGGTTATATGGTCACTCGACGAGGAATCGAGGCCAACCCCGACCAGATCAAAGCTATTATCGAGATCAAATCTCTGAGAAATTTCAAAGAAGTCTAAAGGCTCACTGGTCGGGTGGCGGCTTTGAACAGGTTTATCTCTCGATCCTCAGATAAATGTCATCTATTTTACAATGTCCCCAGGAAAAATAGAGGCTTCGAATGGACTGATGGTCATGAACAAGCATTGCAAAAGCTTAAGGAGTACATGATGTCGCCTCCTTTGTTTTCAAAACCTCACGATCATGAAGTCTTGCAGCTATATCTGGCTGTTAGTCCTAATGCAGTAAGTGTCGTCCTGACACGAGAATATGAAAAGCAGCAACTGCCGATCTACTATGTAAGTAAATCTCTCTTGGACGCGAAACAAGGTATTCCTCTATGGAAAAATTGCTTTTATCGCTAGTCACAGCTGCCAAGAAACTGCGACACTATTTTGAGTCGCATCCTATTACTGTCGTGACTAATTTTCCTCTTAAGTCTGTCTTGAGGAAGCCTGAGCTGACAGATCATTTGGCAAAATGAAGTATATATCTCAGCAGTTATGACATTGATTTCAAGCCCAGGACCGCGATCAAATCGCAAGCCTTGGCGGATTTCATTGCTGATTTCAGCCCTAAATTGGAGAAGGAAGCAGAGCTCGAAGTGTCAACTGTGGCGACTCACGACGACGTGCCTTGGACTCTGTATGTTGATGGTTCATCCAACACTAGAGGTTCAGGATTAGGCGTCGTCTTAAAGTCGCCACAGGGAGGCAAGATGGTATATTCAATTCGGTGCGACTTCAAAACCACCAACAACGAAGCTGAGTATGAAGCCCTGATCGTGGGAATGAATATGGCCCACGACTCGGGGGCAACCGCGTTACATGTCAAAAGCGATTCTCTCCTGGTCGTGAACCAGATCAATGGAGAATTTGCGGCTAAAGATTCAAAGATGACAGCGTACCTGAAAGTAGCAAAAGAAAAATCTGAAAAATTTAAGACATTCTCCATTGAACAGACTCCAAGGGACCAGAACACTCAAGCTGATGCTTTAGCGAACCTTGGATCTGCGTTGGTCGAACCAATATTCCATAGCATTCCTATGATTCATTTAGCGACATCGTCCATCGAAAATAACGATGTCGTCCATATCGAAAATCAAGAAAATGATTGGTCGTGCGATATCCGAAATTTCCTGATGCACGACTAACTCCCAGAAGACAAGATGGAAGCTCGAAAGATCAGATTCAAAGCATCCAAGTATGTCGTGATCAGAGATAGACTCTATCGACGATCATCCACGGGTTTAAACTTAAGATGCGTCACCAGCAAGAGCCAAGTTCAAAAGATCCTTCAAGAGATGCACGATAGAGAGTGTGGCAATCACTCAGGTGGTCGCAGTCTGGCTAATCGAATCTCTCGACAAGGCTATTTTTGGCCGACACTACGACAAGACGCCGTCAGGTATGTCCAGAACTGTGATTCCTGTCAACGACATTCAGGTACGTCCCATAAACCTTCTGAACCTTTACACTCAACACTTATCCCATGGCCCTTCATGAGGTGGGGAATGGATATTGTCGGCAAGTTACCACCTGCCCCAGGGCAAAAGGTATTTCTCCTCATACTTACGGATTATTTTTCTAAATGGGTAGAAGCAACTGTTTTTTCCCAAGTTCGGGACAAGGAAGTCGTCTCTTTTATCCAAACTAACATCATCTGTAGGTTTGGGATTCCATCCGAAATTGTCTGCGATAATGGATCCCAATTCATAAGCAACAGAACTCGACAGTTATGTGAAGACCGCAACATCAAGCTAACGACCTCGACCCCCAGGTATCCCCAAGCAAATGGACTTGCTGAGTCGAGCAATAAGACCATTATTGCTTCGATCAAGAAAAGGTTAAAAGCTGCGAAGGGAAAGTGGGTCGAAGAACTCCCATTAGTCATGTGGGCAAATCGCACAATGCCTCGCACGTCCACAGGACAAACCCCTTTCTCTTTAGTTTACGGTTGTGAAGCAGTCTTGCCGGTCGAGGTCCAGCTCCACACTTCGAGGCATACTTCCGTCGACCATAACTTGGTCGATTTACGTTATGACCTCGACGCCCTTGAAGAGTTTAGAGAATCAGCATTAATCAGAATGGCGTCACAGAAACAAGCGGTCGACCGACATTTCAATAAGAAGGTCAAAGTTAAAATCTTTCAAGAAGGCGACTACGTCCTCCGTCAAGTGTTCCAAAACACTCAAGAGCTCAATGCATGTAAGCTTTCCGTTAAGTGGGAAGGCCCTTATCGTATCTCAGAAGTCGTGGGTAAAGGTGCATATCGGCTCTAAACCCTCGACAATCAAGACGTTCCACGTAGCTGAAATGCAACACATTTGAAAAGGTATTTCTTCTAAATCTTTTTCCTTCTTTCATACAATTTATTCATCACAACGATTACTGACTTAAGCATCGAAGGGTCGTTGGTTAGCCAACGACCAACCTCTGACATTGTTTTATCGCAGGATCGCACGACATAAGTTACTAAGTCTGTCATATGACCTAAGTGTACTTTCGCAGGATTGCATGACATGATTAATCGAGTCTACTATATGATTTGGTTATCTTGTCTCATGGGCGTATGATTCAAATTCATCGCACGATTTTGTGCGATTGACCCACGATCTAAGTGTTTTAACTTAGAAAAAATTCATGTTATGAATAAGTGCTTTGATCGCATATACCTACGTTTGCCTGCACGATTCAAAAACATCAAAGTCTTACGATTTATGTTTCAATCGTTGTATTTCAATAAATACCTTTGTCGCAAGTACTTACGTTTGATATATATATACGACTTATGTTTATTTCTATACGATCAATATTGTGCTTGATGTTTGTTTATCGATTGACAAACAAAATAATACACAAATTCAAAAGGGAACGTAAACTTCATTTCATCAAGCAACCAGGTACATTCAAATAAACTGGACCACTAACTGTCGAGTGGTAAAAACAAAAGACAAAAAGTTTCCTAAGACTGAAGAGAAGTATCGGTCGCATCTTTACCAGAGACCTCACCTTGTAAACCCTCGCCTACCTCCTCCTCATCGGCTTCCTTCTCGTCATCTGAGTCGAGATCTCTCGCAGATCTGACGTCACTCAGAAAGTAAGCAAGCTCCTCCGACGCCAAGACGAGGGGATTCTTCCCCGACAAGTGTTGCCTCATAATCGCCGCCCGAGCGGTGAGTCGAACCAAGGCAAAAACAGACTTAGCTTCGTCCTTAAGTTCTTTCACCTCACCCTCTAACTTCGTCACCCTAGATTTGGAGTCTTCAGCCTCTTTTTCACTTGCGGCCAAAGACCCCTTAATTTTATCCAGCTCTTCCCTTTGGTCGGCAATCATGGACAGGGACTGTGTCAGGCGATGGTTGGCCTTATCCTTAGCACGACCGGTGCCTCTAAATTCTTCAGGGCCTCGTCAAGGCGTTTGGACGTAGCCTCTTCACGCTCTAAAGAGACCCTTTCTCTGTACAACGCCGCGTTCCCCCTCTCATGAGCAGAGGACACCAAACCCCTTATTTTCTCCGTTTCGGCACGCAGAGCAAGGGAGGACTGGAACGCCTGTAAAACATAAAACGCACGTTAGTAAAACATTCGACAAGGTTAAACAACAATAAAAGAACACAAGTTTTGAAAGAAAAACTTACCAGAAACGCCAGTCCGGCAACGTGAGATCCCGTCTCCTCGATCAGGAATCCCTCGAAATGCTCCTTGAAAGAAGGGAGCAGATACTTCCCCAGATGAGGAAACAGATCCGTCCCGTCTAGAACACTGGCAGCCATAAAGTCTGACGGCAACGTAAAGTTGACCGTCGTGACCTTAGCTTCTCCCGTCGTATGGCCCTTGCCCTTGTCGGCAGACAAAGGGGTCGACGTGGTAGACGGAGACTTCGCCGTTTTCGCCGGAGGTGCCGAACTAACGGGTGTTGCATCTATCGCACTAGAAAACGTCTTCGTCTTCTCAGGCGATGCGACCGATACCTTCGCCTTCTCAGGCGTGATGACTCTCGACGAATCATCCACCCTCGAAGACGGTTCCCTCGGGATCGTCATCCTCGTCTTCTTTGGAACCTCAGGCCCAGTGGTTGAGGTCCTTTGCCTCTTTTCCTTGCCCTTACGGGCAAGCTCGAGTTGAGCTGCCCTTTTGGCACTGACAGTCGGCACGATGAACGTAAAAGAAAAGGTCTAGGTCGAGTAGCAATGAATAAAACACTTACCAGTCATATCTTCTTCTTCTTCTTCTCTCGATTCTTCCTCTTTCTCCTCGGTCTCTTCCTCTTCCTCCTTCGCACGTTTCTCTCCCAGATTCTCTCCTAGATATACCAAGTCTCCGTCGTCGTCGTCCACCAGATGTCGCGTGAAAAACGATCGCTCAACAGTACTGAAATCCAAGAATGCGTCGACCTTCGCTTGAGAGTTGGCGTAAGGCTTCACGTCCTCAAACTTAATGTCTGTCGACACATAGAAGACATATTAGAAATAAGTAGAAATTAATGCACGACACGCGTCAGAAAGATACACAAATTTACCCGACATATTCCAGTCGGTCCTAATCCAGTTGCTTTCAGAATCAAGCGTCGGTATGCGCGCAAACGCATACCTGGTCTTCCACTTACGGTCATTAACAGCGGTCTTTAGGACTAAGGTGCGATCACCCTTATACCTAGAAAATAGGCTGTAGCGATGGCATCCATCTCTCTTAACCTGATAAGCCAAGAGGAGATCGCGCACGTTCATAGGAGATTCCTAGTTTTCGGTAAGGCGCTCGATCACTTGTATGACTCTCCAGAATTGGGGCATTAGTTGGGTCGGTGCTAAATCAAATTCGACCATAAACGCCTTAGCTAAAGGCGAATAAGGCCATTCAAAACCTATCTTAAAAGGGTATTCGTATATAACAACGAACCCACCAGGACACATATCAGGACGAGTCTGACCCGCTCTAATCAATGTAATCCCTACAGAAATTTTTGCTAGACTCCTAAGGTCATCGAGATCCTTTTGTTCTCGTATAGAACTTACAGGCTCGGTCGACATTTCTAACTTTGTTAAGCATACTTATAGAGATCAAGAAATCGTACCTTATATCGGCGCTCTAAACCCTCAAAACTCAAACTCTAATCCAAGATCTTACAAGTATGGAAGCAAATCGCCGAAGAATAGCAAGAAAATCTCTCTCTAAAACTCTCTGAAATCGTAAAAAGGAAAAGATCCATCGCGGGTCTCTATTTATGTAATTGATCGTGTAAGATCGAGCCTTCTGATGATCGACATGTGTCCATGTCCATTCGTATGCACACCTGGATCATCGACACTTGGCGATGACAGCTGCTAAACATGATCGTACGTCAGCGTGACGTCCCGATCTTATCCCCTTTTCGACTTCCCCTTTAGTTGGAATTGGACCGATCCAATTCCAAGGCAACTGAAGTAACTTTCGACACATGTCACGACCCTAGACGTCCGACTGAAAAAATTCAAAATTCAAAAAATTGCTTCTTCATTTTAAGTTTTGGGGGCAAACTGTTTGGGTAAAATTTCACCAGTCTCGACCATGACCAAAGCAAGGGAAACATTTATTACACTTTTCCATGATGAGACAAAATCATAAACACTTTATCTTTTGACCGAAGTTAAAATTGAAAGATATTCGCGACACTCGACGGTCATGCGCCTCGACCGACTAACATGCGATATTACTGTTATGTTTTCGCTGTTTAATGCAGGGTCAATGTCATTGATGATCAACGGCTATAACAGACGAAGTCCATTAACAGCATTAAACTCGGCGTCCGTTACAACTGTTACACGAAGCTTTTATGGAGTCAATAAGGGCACTCGAAGACTATAAGTACAAGGATTCCATCCTTATTTGCGGATCATCTCAGCAGAACTGAGCTCTCAAGAACACTCGAAGCAAAGAATTCTCTCTCAGAAGATCGCTCACGACGCACGACACATCACTTTTACGCACGACGCACCTGTTTTTTCATTCGATACACTTGTTACTTTACATTTAAAGTTTTTCCTTCATTTGTATTGTAATCATTGTACTCTCGACACCCGAAACATAAGGATATCGCCCCTGTTTGGCGACTATAGTGCAGCGACGACTTCCACAGTCGTCCGCGGGTTTTTTCCTCGTTGAGGTTTTTCCCGCGCCACCAAAATCTCTGTCTCATTTACATTTTCTGTCTTTGTCGCACGATTTGTCAAAAGATTCCTATCTTTAGTTGTTAAGCTCCACAATCAACCTTAAGTTATCCTTTTGGACAATTTTTGGCATTAACACCACGTCATGGAACTCTTAAGAATATACCCATTCTCAATTATTATGACTAAATATTTTGTTGTTATAATTCTGCAGCATTTAGTAAAAGCTTATTATCCATTCTCAATGCATGATACAACCTTGAAATTTTTATA
This sequence comes from Saussurea involucrata, assembly GCA_033807775.1. Lineage (NCBI taxonomy): Eukaryota > Viridiplantae > Streptophyta > Magnoliopsida > Asterales > Asteraceae > Saussurea > Saussurea involucrata. Next base: position 53,603,487 of record CM066325.1, read on the forward strand.
ACAGCAAGGCATAGAGGAAACAAAAACATACTTACGTTTTACTCCAACGCTATAGAACAAAACAAAAGGTATCCATCAATTAAAAGTTAGTAGAAAATCAAGACTTGGGGTTAAACAGCATAATAACAAATACAATAAGGGTATATTTGTCAAAATAACAACTTTCTTTTTCTTTCCCTCCTTTTCGAGAACACAAAAAGGTGATTTTCTTTCATTTTATTTCTTTTCGTTTCATTTCTCTCATTTTCAAAAACACAATTACCTTTTTTATCATTTCCTTTCTTTTACTTTACTCCCAGATTCGAGAACATAGCGTTATTCAATAAAGTGTCTGCTACCGATTCTCTTACAAGCACATAGGCGATTAGGCGGTCAGCAACAAACCCCTCGTTATTTTTTATTGGTTTTATCTTCCTTTTTTGCCCACTAATCTTGCCTCTATCACTCTCGTCCGTTGGTCTTTTATTACACCCCTCCCCCTCTTTCTCTATTTACAATTTCATATACGAAACAATATTGTTTCAGTTATATCTTAAAAGAGTTCACTGGTTTTGGTTTTGGTTTTGGTTTTGGTTTTGGTTTGGGTTTGGGTTTGGGTTTGGATTTTGGTTTATGTTTATGTTTGGGTTTATGTTTGGATTTGGATTTGGGTATGTGACGAATCAAGATTTTGTGTTGTTTGACATAATTTCATATAAAGTATTTTTTGTGGTTGGTCAGGACCGTGCAACAGCATGTTAAATCTGTTCTTTGGAACAGGGCCCCCAAAATATGGGCCCAATTCTATTTTATTTTAGGGCTTAGTCTCATCAATGCATATCCTAATTTTAATGAAAGCATAAGCGGTCCATGTGAAATCTATCGCCTAAATTCAATCCAAATAAAAGTGGCCGCCTAAATTCAATCCAAATAAAAGTGGTCGTCTCTTTCATCGTTTTCAACCTCTCTATCGCCTAAATTCCAGATTAAGCTATCTATCGACGATTGAAATTCCTGAAGATGAACGATTATGTTCTTCAACGGCTAACTGCAAACGGCTTCAACTTCTTCCTCTGTATAACACGACTGGTGCATCAAATCTTCATCCTACAATTGATCTTCACTAGTGTATGCACCGCGCGTTGCGCGGTAGCGATAATTGTTTTAAGAACACATTGGACCAAGTTAAGATATAATGTAATTTCTTGGTTAACAATTATGACGGTTCTTTAAGCTGGGTAAAGGTAAAATAAACAGTAAGCAACAAAGACTACCTATACCGAAACTCATTTTTTGATATGCCTTGGTCTGAAGAGTTGGCTTAGTACATATCAATAAATATGTCTTTTTTACTACGGCATCGATATCCTTGTAGTTTTCCTTTTCATAAGAGAAAGGATAGTCGTATATGTATTTATTTTTACAACTTTATTTTAATTGTTACGTGAGTAAATCAATAAAAATTTAAATGGTGTGATTAGATAAATATCCAAAATTATACACTCTAAAGTTAAAAGTGTAAAAACCATAAAAGCTATAAAAATAAATTGTCAATTTTCCATCTCTCCATCAATGTGGGATAGACAAAAACAATTCTCCATCCAAGAAATATAGAATACTCAAATCTTAGAGTGCCACATCATTATCATTGGATTTTACTTTTATATATATAAAGGTAAGCATTTTCATTTCATTGTCCAAGTCCCAAGTTGAAGAAAATCATACACATCCTCTGTCAAATGGTTCTAAATTGGTGTTTATTTTCTCTTGATTCATTAGGTTGCAATGAGATTGATTTATTTCTAACAAATAGATGATATTCATCATTATGAGAAACTTAGTATTGATCTCATGGTAATACTCCAAAAAACGTATGATAGCTATATTACTAATATATATATATATATATATATATATATATATATGTATGTATATTTAGACGACAGTGATGGCTCAAAGATACAACCCTCAAAACTACTTTAAATACTAATACTAATGGATCCAAGGCATTATATATTTATCTTACAACAATGAACATATTTGGGATTCAATAGGGTAATATATATAGATAAAAAATATCTTTAAAAGACAACAATTTGCAAATGCTTCTTTTGGAAAAAAGAGTAGAAGACATAAGTAAAAGGAAAAATCCAACAACCATCCTTTTTTTTCCTCCATATAGTTGCTAAAAGCCTGAAACATGGTCCTGTTTAGTTTTCATATATAGATTTAATCCTAACACATTTTAATCGGACTAAAACATATACTGTTACAGTCAATACCGAGTCAGGGTATTTTTTATAGAAAGCGAACCTGAAGTATAAGAACCCAATAGGAGATAATATTAAAAACTCTAGGCTAACGAATCGTAGAAAAGCTTTTCAGACCTACGATTGTGACGTGCTTCTCCCTTTCTTCGGTTGCAATCTGAAATTACCTAATGTAAAAACCCAACAGCCGGTCGACTTTCTTGAACATGCTGGCAAGGAGATTGAGGAAAAACCTAGTTAGATCCGGAGAAGCAAAGTAGGTAAAACAAAAGGGGGGGGGGGTGATTTTAGTCTAAACAACCATTTACCATAGACCACTTGAGAAGAAAAAAAAGATAATAGGGATAACCATGGGTTGCAGACTTGCAGTTGCCACATAATGGTTGATGGTTCTTCAGTTTTTAGCCCTGGCGATAATGGAGATGGAATAATAAGGCTTTATGATGGAGAGCGAGATGAAGAGACTTGTATATTGTAGCATCATAGATAAAGAGGAGGAAGGCTAGGGGTCAAGAGTATGTGAAGAGTTTGGAGGTTAACTGATAACTCTCATTTTTTAGAGTTATTTGTTGTTCGAAACACCTAATTTTATGTATTTTTCATACCCATTTTGGTTCTTTCTCTTTCTTTTGGTCTAAAAAGTTTGCAAAGGGTAATAATAAACCAAAGAGTAAAATTTGCTAAAAATAGACACTTTTGACAGTGGTCACAATCATACCACTGTGGGCAAATCCATCTGAAGATTATGGAAGACATGGACGAAATATTAAGGAAGAAAGCATAAATAAAAGTCTGAAGTTGTGGATGATGTTTGACCATAGAAGATTAGGGTGAAATGGAAGGACCTTTGGCTTAAAGATGGTGTGTACAACTTGGGTAAAAGGATGTTGCATCTCACTTTTCATCCACTATTTAAAGAAGGCATCCTCTCACTTTGAAGATCATCTCTTGGAGCTTGAAGAGCTCTCTCTCTCTCTCTAGCATTAGTTGTAGTTTTTACTTTCTAGTATTTACATTATTGCCTTTAAATACTTGTCTTTATAATTCTTGTATTTATTTCCTTGTATTGTAAGACTTTAATTATTAATGAGAATGTTTCTTAATTATTATTCTACTTTCATTGCTTTATTTACTTTCATTATGAGCTAATCACCTTAATGGGTGTGGGTGTGAGTCAAGCTTAAGACTAAGTAAGCATTTGGGTGTTGTCATTTATACTAAATCTTAATATTGGTCACTTGAGTCGGGGCTTATATACTCAACGCGGATAAGCCGATCACTTTGAAGTGTTAATATTAGATCTTGACCTCGAGAGGGGCGGATTCGAAATACGGCTTAAGTGATGCACAAAGATTTGAGGGAGTCTTTGATAACCACGTCGAGAGACGGGTTTTGTATGATTTATTAAGGGTCAAACGTCGATCGAGATTTATATCACAAAGAGATTTGGGTATAAATCTCCATATTGGTAGAACTTGACGTTTAGAGTCAAACTTAATTAAATCGGCAAGATTAAGATTCGGCAGAAGTGGGAACTTTGTGGCTACAGTTCATAATAATTCACTTTCGAGAGATCGGGATTTCTATGAACACCTTCGTGACACAAAGTTTCTGGCCATTTTGCTATTGCGAATGTCTTAAGAAATACTCATACCCACGCCCTCTCTTTGATATAAGAGGTTTATTATAACCAACAAACAATTGATAATTTCACAACTCAAACAAGTACTAGAAGTTCATGAATGTCTCAGATTCTTAGTTGACCAGTCTCTGTGGAAACGATCTCGGTATTACCACCACTTTATTACTTATAGCGATCATAGTGTTTGGTGTGCACTTGCACTGCCACTTTGGTAACATTGTGGCCACTTTGTGGACCAATACGATTTTTTGCTATCAAGTTTTTGGCGCCGTTATCGGGGACTGGCGTGATTTTACATCCTAAGATATTGACTTTCATTCGAGCCTGAGTTACTTGTTTCATTCTCACAACATTTCCATGTTGCATGTCACGGCTACACCACTCTCATGGAAGGGTTTAGTAGGGATGCCCCTTATTATAATGCTTTCAATTGTTATGGGGAACAACATCCTAATTATTGTACAAATATTCAAGATGATGACACCTATGCTTTATTTGGACCTCCCTACCAAGATTGGAATGGCACGTGTTTGAATACATTTGACCAATCATGGGAGGAACATTATGATTATTCATCTGATTTTCAAGGGACGGATCATTACTACGGATTCTCGTCCTTTGTTTCCAACTACCCACCGGACAATATTTTTGAATAACATGAACCATCTCACTCTTCTGCACCCACTCCCATAAGCTTAATGGAAACTCTTATGGAGTTTATGGGAAATGTTACGTCCTCTCTGGATGCCTTGGATACTAAGATAGGACAACTCGCCGAAGAATTTAGAATTCAAAGTCAAGGTCCCTTACCAAGTGATAATGAAAAATTAATATGTGTTGGTAAGGACGAGAGTGATGTTGAGAAAGAGTCAGAGATTGTTAGACAACCTAAGGGGGGGGGGTAAGGTTGTATTTTAAAACTTTTACTTTCAAAAAATCTTTTTACAAATAAATACAGAATAAATAAAGCAGAGTATAAATAAATAAGTATACAACAATTATATAAACAGATATAATTTAAATACACAGAGATTATATAAATAAATATAAATGCAAAGCAGTTTATATAAATAAATATAATATAGCACAGCGGAATAAATAAAGAGATAAGGGATAGAGATACTTGACACAGAGATTTACTGATTTACCACCAACTGTGATAAACCAGCAGCCGAGACACTTCCCGACACGATCCAATAAATGTATTCTTTACGGTAGAAATACAAACCAAGTACAAAGGTAACGTAATTGATTCTCAAGCTTCTGCTATGAGATGTACAGGATCACACACCCGTTATTCAAATACTTACAAGAGGAGTATAACTCACAATGGGTAATCACTCTTGTATAATATCTCACACTTGGATATTTTATAAAAAATATTTTTATAAAATATATATATATAAATGAGAGAGCTGAGAGTATGCTGCTTGTTGTTACTGTTGTGTTCTTGGGTCTTAAGTCTTCATCAACAGCATGCATGTATATATATCATGAAGCTCCAACGGCTTTGTGCAGCCGCGGTATACCGCCAAAAGCATGCGGTATACCGCCGTCAGAAAAGTGCACTGACACACCAAACGGCTACATGCAAAGTTGGCAGGAAAAAGTACCCGCGGTATACCGGCTGTACCGCCGCGGTATACCGCCGTCAGGAAAAGCCATTTCAACCAATAGGAATTGCACACGGGCCTGCCGCGGTATACCGGCTGTACACCCGCGGTATACCGCCAAAAGTGTACTCGCGGTATACCGGGTATTCCCCACGGTATACCGCCGTCAGGAATGAAACTTTCCAGGACAGCAACCAAATCTTGCTGATCTTCTTAAAACCTTTATTAAAGTTAATTTATGGGTTTTTAGAAATATCCAAGTGGTATATTATTTTAGGGTGTTTATCATTATTAGTTATAAACAATAATGACGACGTAAACACTTCCGTCTTGAACCCTTCAGATTAAATCTTCGTGTTCTTCAACAACTGCACACTTGGATTAAATTGTTAGATAAACAATAATGCGTTGTGTTTGTAATCATCAAAATAAATATATATAAATATATAGAGATGTGGTACACTTGCACCAACAATCTCCCCCTTTTTGATGATGACAAACACAACCGCTAAGCAAGAGCATATGCGGTTTCTCTCCCCCGTTTGTCGAAACAAAAAGGGTCAAGAAAGACGGTATGCTTCCCCTCGAGAGATGCTCCCCCTCAAAATATGCATATAATTGAGGTAGCATAAACTCATGGGTAAAAGAGCTAAAACGCTCCCCCTCAAATTAATAACGATATCAAATTTGATTTTATAAAATTTGAGGGATAAAATAAAATGCAAAAAGCAATAGAGACAAAGATATACAAACCAATACGAAACACTTGCACCAAAACGGATCTTAAGGCTTCAATATTCGGTTAATTTTATGTGATTAAAAAAAATCACCACGTATTATGACCTTGTCAGGTAACCACGTATTATAACCTCGGCAGGTAACCACGTATTATAACCTCGGCAGGTAACCACGTATTATAACCTCGGCAGGTAGCACGTATTATATCCTCGTCAGGAAACCACGTATTATAACCTCGGCAGGTAGCACGTATTATATCCTCGTCAGGAAACACGTATTATATCCTCGTCAGGAAACACCTACAAAAGGCAAAGAAAATATTTCGTGGTACCCTTTTCTTATGGGTCCTTTTAACAGTTAGTATACAACATAAACTGCAAAAAAAATATGTTGTCGACATAAAACAAAATACGACAACATATAAAACCATAAAAATGGTTTAAAACCATAAACGCATTCCACCGGGATTATCAACATTAAACATTCCTTTCGGAATCCATTTTCTAACCATTTTAATTTTACGATTGTATTTATCATACACATAAAATGAAGCATTTATATTCGCATTAGGTCTAGAAAAATTGCTATTATACATGCGAGCATACGGTTTCCTCCCATAATTCACATTTTTCATTTTTGACATATATGGGGGTTTTTGCGTTTTATTTTTAACAACAAATTTAGGTTTTTCAAAAACCTTTTTAATTGGCATACAATCACATTTTTCAATACACGTATTTGAACCAATGCCTTTTCGGCAATTTATACGATTTGATATATTAAGCATTTTAAGCACTTTATCATTGCTATTTTGAAATGCATTAGCTAACAGATTATCTTTCTCATGCGATTTACATTTAGCATTTAAATATGCAACTTCATTTTCAAGAGACTCGCATTTTGTACATGCAACACTTTCATTTTTATTTTCACTTAAGCATGCTATTTTATCATTTAAAATAACACAAGATTTACAAATATCTTTTTCACTTAATTTATTTTCTAATTTAGTGATAACATCTAAATCATAAGCAGATTTTTGTTTACCGTCATCTATTTCCTTTTTATATACAGATACGGTTTCTTTTAAATTAGAAATTTCATCTTTATATTTATTTGCGAGAGCGGCCATAGCATGAAATGATTTATATAATTCGTCAAGATTATTTTCATCGTCACTATAGTAATTATCACTATAATTATTATCATAATTATTTTTAGAAGAATATGATGAAGATACCTCATTATCATGGTCGGCCATGAAACAAAAATTTTTGGCTTCATCTATGCTTGCGCTCAACGCGCCTCCAACGAGAGCTTTTGGTGTGTTGATTTGTTTTGCTCGTTTTGGACACACACTTGCATAGTGATCCTTGTCACCACACACATAGCAAAAGCCTTTCTTTTTATTGGCTTTTTCATCGTCGCTAGATTCGTCATAATTGTCTTCACTTTTGTGGACGTTGCGACTTTGGTTTTTACCACCACGACGGTAGTCTTCATTTTCTTGAAACCTATCAATATTGGCAAACTTTTTGTTAGATAGAAGTTTAGAAAGTTTTCTTACCAACTTGACTAAATCGTCAAGATTTTCGGGTTCATCATCGGATGAACTTGCATCTTCCTCCTCTTCCTTTTCTTTTGAGGCAACGACCTTGAGAGCGATGGATTTCTTTTTGACTTGCTCCCGGACTTGATTTCTTTTTAGTGCGATTTCGTGCACTTTAAGATTGCCGATGAGATCATCGAGCTTCATAGTTGCGAGATCTCGGGAGTCTTCCAAGGATGTGATTTTTGCCATCCACTCCGAAGGAAGTGCTCGAAGAATTTTCCTTACATAGTCTTCGTTAGGATAAGTGCGACCTAATCCCTTCAAAGTAGTCATGATGAGGTTAAAACGTTTAAACATTGAGTCGATTGACTCATCTTTTGACATTTCAAATAATTCATAATCATGAACTAAAATGTTTATTTTAGAACTTTTAACTTGAGTATTTCCACGATGAGTGTCACTCAAGCTTTGCCAGATTTGGTTAGCAGTTTTACAGGTATAAACTCTTTCTATTTCATCGGAAGTTAAAGCAGCATATAATATATTTTTAGCCTCAAAATTTAAACAAAAAAGAGATTCTTCAGCGGGAGTCCAGTCTTTAACAGGTTTATCAACAATAACATTATTTTTTATAATAGTAGGGTTAAAATTCCCATTTTCTATAATATCCCAAATTTTTTGACTTTTGCCACGAACGTGACATTCAAATAGCTCGGCCCAAATGCCAAACTTTTCAGTATCTATCAAAGGAGTTTTAGAGAACACAAAATTAGTTTGTTGAGCCATTTAAAAAAAAATTAAAGAAATGACTTTAAAAATTTAAACAGAAAATTTTTGAAAGCCCCGCTCTGATACCAAATGTTAGACAACCTAAGGGGGGGGGGTAAGGTTGTATTTTAAAACTTTTACTTTCAAAAAATCTTTTTACAAATAAATACAGAATAAATAAAGCAGAGTATAAATAAATAAGTATACAACAATTATATAAACAGATATAATTTAAATACACAGAGATTATATAAATAAATATAAATGCAAAGCAGTTTATATAAATAAATATAATATAGCACAGCGGAATAAATAAAGAGATAAGGGATAGAGATACTTGACACAGAGATTTACTGATTTACCACCAACTGTGATAAACCAGCAGCCGAGACACTTCCCGACACGATCCAATAAATGTATTCTTTACGGTAGAAATACAAACCAAGTACAAAGGTAACGTAATTGATTCTCAAGCTTCTGCTATGAGATGTACAGGATCACACACCCGTTATTCAAATACTTACAAGAGGAGTATAACTCACAATGGGTAATCACTCTTGTATAATATCTCACACTTGGATATTTTATAAAAAATATTTTTATAAAATATATATATATAAATGAGAGAGCTGAGAGTATGCTGCTTGTTGTTACTGTTGTGTTCTTGGGTCTTAAGTCTTCATCAACAGCATGCATGTATATATATCATGAAGCTCCAACGGCTTTGTGCAGCCGCGGTATACCGCCAAAAGCATGCGGTATACCGCCGTCAGAAAAGTGCACTGACACACCAAACGGCTACATGCAAAGTTGGCAGGAAAAAGTACCCGCGGTATACCGGCTGTACCGCCGCGGTATACCGCCGTCAGGAAAAGCCATTTCAACCAATAGGAATTGCACACGGGCCTGCCGCGGTATACCGGCTGTACACCCGCGGTATACCGCCAAAAGTGTACTCGCGGTATACCGGGTATTCCCCACGGTATACCGCCGTCAGGAATGAAACTTTCCAGGACAGCAACCAAATCTTGCTGATCTTCTTAAAACCTTTATTAAAGTTAATTTATGGGTTTTTAGAAATATCCAAGTGGTATATTATTTTAGGGTGTTTATCATTATTAGTTATAAACAATAATGACGACGTAAACACTTCCGTCTTGAACCCTTCAGATTAAATCTTCGTGTTCTTCAACAACTGCACACTTGGATTAAATTGTTAGATAAACAATAATGCGTTGTGTTTGTAATCATCAAAATAAATATATATAAATATATAGAGATGTGGTACACTTGCACCAACAGAGATTTTTGAGGAAAAATCGGAGCACATGAGCAAGCCTTCTTTACTCCCCAATAGTGAAGAGGTGCTTCAAGATGCTAAAATTTCTAACGTAATGATTTCTGCTCATGTTGTGCAAACTTCTTTTGACCATAATACTCCCATGGTAGTAATACATCGAACCGTGGGGATAAATTATGTGGTCAAAAGCTCGGATGATCGTACTAGATCGTGTTATGTGGTTGTTGGAAGATCATTTGATAAAGTAAAGATTGCTATTATCTTGAAATCATCCCACTTTTTGAAGATGTACACATGGGGTGGTGAATCACACCCTACATAATCTTGATACAATTTTTTTTTCATTACTCTCAATTCCAATTTTGTGTCTTTTATTTTTCATTTTTTATGTTACATTTGAGTCTTTTTTCCGACTAGTATCAAAGTTTTTGAAAAAAAAACATGTGATAGCTCTCATTTTGAGTTATGTTTACATTTCATTAGTGTGACTTTTTATTTTCTTTTAATGTGCGTTTTCTTTTTATGTCTTCACGTTTCCCTTTTTTTATTTGGAGTTGTTGAGGATAAAAATTTGCGTTTTTATTATTGAATGTGTCGTTTTGGAGCTAATGAGTCTTTGTGGTAGTTCGCCAAAAATACAAGAAGAAAAGTTGTGTGTAAATATTTCAAAAAATATATATAAAAAATGAGAAAAGAAAAATTAAAAAATAAATTAATATATATATAAAATAAAAACAAAAACAAAAACAAATTTCAATGAAAAAGTAACCCTTGTTTTCAAATGTTTTTCTTTTTCATTTTTTTTTGCTAAACAAAGAGTATTTTGATTTCAAAAGAAAAAAAAATAAAAGGGTAAAAGCCTCGTTACAATCTTTGAAAAAAAAAATTGCACCCTTTCAAGAAAAAGGTTTGAATATGTCTTTTGGGTATTAAGTTGAGTCGGGTAAGTTGACACACCAAATATATATATATATATATATATATATATATATATAATAATTTTTAGCAAAAAAAATGTTGGAAGAAATAATATTAATACTTTTGGGTATTTTGTTGGTTAGTGGAAAATGGTAATGATGTGTATTTATGGACAATTGGTGTCTTGAAAGTATAGATGCTTGAAAAAAAGAGAAAAATATATAAATGACAACCAATTACTGCACATTTCATATCGAGTAGACAACCATCATTACCTTCCTTTCTCTATGACCACTCTTTTATTAAAAAAACAATAATAATAATAATAATAAAAAAGCCAAACTCTTGGGAAAATGACACGTTTTGGAGGGAAGAGAAATTCTCATTGGATAACTAGGATCTTTAAATAAATAAATAAAATCTTTGACCATGGCACTATGAATCGCATGCTCCGTAATGTTTCAGCTTCGGAAGTAACAACCCAGACCGCTACTGCTGCTCCATCCGTCGCCGGTTCTCCATCCGTACCACCCTCAGTCCCAATTCAGATGCCTCCGATTCCACCTTCCGCTACGGGCTACGGATCGAAAACTTGGTTGGAACTTTTGGTGGGTCAAAGAGAGGAAATAAATCTCCAGCTCAAAGCAATCACAAATTCTCTGCAGCTTCTGACCGAACAGCTTAGTACCCACGTACGGCGAACCGGACGTATTTGGGCATACCAACGGGATTGGAACCGAGTGAGCCGTAAGATCCATTTACGTCGTGACCTACTTCTTGTCGCTCAATTCCCGCGATTTCCTTCCGGATTGTGCCCCCCGCAGACTCGTATTCCACCGCCGACTTCAAATCCGACTACCGAGCCACCGGCTACTTCTTCCGGTGATCATGTTCCCACGGTCTAACTTACTTGACGGTTCATTAATACCCTTGTGCGAAACATGTATTTTTTTTTGCTATCATATCTTGTGGGTATTAGGTTATTTTGGTTAGACTTTTAGACTTGGTTGCAACTTTGGAAAAATTCGCCTTTTATGTAATATATAGCGAATTTGTCGTTTTATGCTCATTATTGGTGTTGAAAAAAAATATATACCTTGCCGTTATTTCAAGTACCACTTTCTTTGGTAATTTTTGCGGATTCGTCGATTAAAAGGACGTAGGCCATCTTTCTAATTTTTAGCCGATACACTTTCCGTTGTTCATCCAAGCCACTGAATAAACCACCAACTTGTCCAATGGGGCCATTGGCCATTTCAAGTTAGGGGGGTACAACTTCATTTTTAAAACAAATATATATATATATATATATATATATATACTAGCAGTGTACCCGCGCAATGCGGCGGGAGCCGTAAATATAAACGATTTTAAAGCTTTAATAGTTTTGTTATAGGAGATTTTAACGATGATATGAATTACACCTAGGGATCGTTTACTAAATGCTTACCCGGATCATTTACTTTACCGGATGAACTTGGCAAGGGTCATGAATCCTACTCGGTAGGACCGATGAATAGGATCGATGGAGAGTCTTACCATTAAGCCACAATCGGACATTCCCTAACTCCAGGTTTATTACATTTTTATATACAAAATGCCAAAATGTGTAACTATTCAATTACCTTACAGTGGCAAACATTGGACCGTACCTCGTGAAAAACATGACAAAGGCCGAGAATTTTAACCGGTAAGAGTGTGTTATGATTTTCATATGATAGGCTCACCAAGTAAGATGAGAAGATCACAATTCTTACCCGACACAATAAGATGCAATTATAAATAGACAATGAAAAATTAATACAAAGCACACGTCTATATGTATATAATATGTATGTATACGAGGGGAAAAACCAACATTTTTATTTAAAAGGGATTGGGTTTGATAGTTAACAAAAATATTGAAGAAGTTAACAACCTTCTCCTTAATCATGAAAAGTAAAGAGCCTGCAAATATACTCTATACTATTTTGGTGCTCATTCCTTTGTAGAAAAAGAAAAAACAACTTAAATACCTTAATATCTCGATGAATTTTTTTTTGAATTGTAACCAACCGAATTTATAACCCAAAGAAAGCAACAATACAAAGTTCCAGGCCACATAATAAGCCAAGACACAACACAGCCATAAGACCAACGAAACCAAGGCTAAAAGTACAAAAAAACTTAATACAAAAAACAACAGTATACGCAGAGCTTAATGAAACAGACCCCAAACAGCCAGTCTGCAAGAGGCAAACTCAGCCCAGCCTTGCTGCGCCAGACCAGCACTGCTGAATGGTTTAAGATGATCCAAACGAACCCACTCTGTACAGCCAATTAGCCCTGCTTAATGAGAAAAGTCCTTCTGGATGTATTAAGCCAAACGATCCAGACCCTTCTCTGCTTAACCGAACCAGTCTTGTTTAAAACAGAACCTTCTCCCGGTTAAACCCCGCTATGAAAACGACCGTCCTCCTTCGTCCAGCTCACGCATTACATACGTTAAATCCTTGTCTCTACGAGTTACCCAGTCGAAGGTTTTGAGCTGAAAGTCAAAAAAGAGATCCGCAATCAACCCATTAGCTTTTTTACAAACAACTATAATGATTTCTTGACTGTAAATATATTATTCAACAAAAGTTATCCACAAGTTTTAAATACAAGAAAATAAATAAGATTTCAAGTATAGGTTAATATGGATTTAACATATATTCACCTAAGAAATTATGTAATCCTAATTGTAGAACATTAAGATATCCAATTGACCAAGTAAATAATCATTATGTTGACACAAAATTAAAGTTTCAAAATACAAGCCAATATATTAAAGGTGTGTATGCAATCAGATTGAGCAAAATAATCCAAGTGGAACCCAAACAGAACCAGAACCACAGGGTCCCAAGTAGATCCCAAAAAACAAGCCCATCAAAACTGATCCCATAGAGGTTCCAAACAGCAAAAAATTACAAAATTACAGATTAATCCAACCTTATTCCATCTTGGGATCTGATTAAGCTGGGGGTGGACCAAAACAGTAGTTGAGATACTGCATAATTTCCCATTTGACACCATCGCTGCAAATCAAAAGCCAAATTACAATGGCAATAAGGCCAAAGGCTATTGGCAAGAAATCCAGGAGCAACAGCCAGATAGAAAGCAAAATGACATTCATAATACACCAATCAAAACTACAAATAATGGGTACGTCACAACACCAGAAGCAAACAACAATAGATAATATAAGTTGTACAAATTTAAAACTATTGTTCAGTAACATACTATACGTACACATATCATTTGGAAGGGTTTTTGAATTAAGATTGATGAGTTTTGGCGAAAAATACGTGCAGTGCAAGAGCAGAGCCCCGTGCGGGTTCTGGTGCGGTTTAGGCTGCGTGGAAGGTCGTGCTAGACACTGGACAGTGTCTGGTGCGAGTTTTGTATGAATCTGACCCTATTTATATATATATACAAAAAAACTACAGGTACCAAAATTGCCACGTCCCTTTTTTTATTTCCAATTAAAAAGTATACAAATATTTTATATATATATATGTATCATCTTCTCCACCAGCACCCACATTAACCCATTTTCCAGTTTATATAGGCTGAACAAAAAATCTAAACTAAATCTAACCTCAATCTAAACTCAATCAAACCCAATATAAACTAAATCAAATAGTTTAGATTCATTAAGATGGATGGTTCAAATAATTGGTTATGCTCAAACCCTTCATGCAGATACATTCAACCTCGCCATTTTTGTTTTTTGGATAAAAGTCAACACTTGTGATATTATGGTTTACAGTTGAACATTGATTTAAATGATGAACAGGCTGGAGTCTGCTGTTCTCGACCTAGCTGCAGACGATAGTGGGGGATTACAAAAACAGAAGTCTTCGTATCATTGGGATAAGGTTTAAAATGTTGAGATATTATATTGTAATTCTTTACTTGTGTCTTTCTGTTCTGTCCCTCAAATACAAGGATTTTATCTGATGGCAGAGGAGTAAAAAGTACGTCAAGTTGAACAATGGTGACCGGGTGACAGCTAGTGGGAAGGTACATTTTGATACTCTATAATACCTGAATTGCTTCGAAAGATAACTTACTTGCAATGGTATACAGATAATAACAGAGAGCGGTTCCAAAGGGAAGGCCAATAAAACTGGAATATATAAAAGATGGAAAGAAAAATCACACAGTAAGATATCTTTCCAAGGAACAAACAATGAAGGCAGTGCCGTGGATTCTACAAGTCTCAAAGGTATTGAATTTTTTGTTGTTTTATTTATGAATATAATTTGAGTATGAATGATGATGATGATGTTGTTGTTTTAGCAGGAGGGGGTGGAATGCATAAGAGAGGAGGGTTTAGAGGTGGGAACAAGAGTCGTTCGGTTCCTAATGCTCATGTGCGTTCAGAAGTTAAAAATCTTGAACAAGTTAGAAAAGAAAGGCAGACAAAAGCAACCAAAGCTGCTTTGATGAAGAATAACCCACAGAAAGGGAAAAAGTCGGGGAAATATGGTGGTAAAAGGGGAAAAGGAAGGAAATAGACGCACGCAGGCACATTTTTGCTGCTGCTGTTGTTATGATTGTTTATTTCTTGTTTTCATGGCACAATCAAGATTCATGAGTTGGTTGCAGCCTTTGGTTTGGTCTACACAAACATAACTTAATGCTCTAATTAATATAGACTGATTATAGCTGGATCTCATTTAATTATGGCATGAGGGTGACATTTTTTTTATCCTAGTTGCATCATTAATCTTTTTCCAAACAGCAGCACACCCACCATCTCCCTTACTGATTTTTCCATGTTGTATATGATAATAGATTTACATATGTATATAAAATTTATCTTGTCCAACTGTTAAGCTACTCCATAATTACCCCTAATGGATATTATTACATGCACTTATCAGTTTCTTTGGTCTTTACTTGTTCCTATCCTTTTCAGAACAATAAGTTACAAGAGACTACATCTTTTGCCTGCAAAAGTTAAGTTGTTAACTTGAAATGCTTATTATGTAATATGGGATTTGTTTTGATCAGGTTGTATGTGGGTGAAATCCATTTTGTAATTGTGCAATTAACTGCTTCCGCCATAAAATAAGAAACAAGTGTCATATGTGCTTGGTTATGAGGACCTTTTGGAGTTATTAGAAATTAATTTGGTATATATTTGCTTCTTGTCTAATAGAATTTCTTATCATATCTCTAGAGGGAACTGGGAACTGGGAAGGGATCATATATGATGTTTATAAATCATGTCATGTTTTTGTGTGTGTATGTATGTATGAATGCTACATAATCATGATGAAATGTTTACACAAACAAAGTTAAAGTTATATATATTTCTGACAACAATACCCACGCAGTAAAGACTCTTGGAGAACCGACAACTTGTCAATCCAATTTTGTAAACTCGTCGTCTCCGGCGCCGACGGTCCGATGTCGCAGACGAAAGAACACGTTGGAAACGAACCGGGTTGATCTTCGACCGAAGAAATCGGCGGAGAGTTCTGATTTTGAGGCGGAGAGAGGGCTGAAATTAGGGTTTCGGTAAGGGGCAGCGGTGGCGGGAACGGATCTGGAGAAGACGATACGGATCTGGTAAGGGGCAGCTGAAATTAGGGTTTTGATTTCATGTATAGTGTGATGGGGATGATGATGATATGTTTGGTGTTCATGATATGAGGGTTTTCTTCGATGGGGATGATGATATGTTTGTGTGTATTTATATGCAGAAGAAATCTTTCATTTAAGAGAAACAGGAAGGAAGTAGAAGGAATCGTACGAATCTATCCAAATCCGTATGGCTTGAGGCGTGAAATCAGTATAAGGGATGGAGGTCTACTCTGTTAATTTTCATAGGGCGTGGATCAGAAGGCATGGGCCGGAGGTGGATCCAAAGCATGGCTGGAGATGTACTCTATTGGACCGGTTTTAAGTTCCTTGCATCAACAAGTTGTACCCAATGCATTACATGTAGTAATTAAGAGTTTTTTGATTTTGTTGCTTTAAAGTCTTGTACAATATGCTTAAGGAGTTGTCTTTAAGACATTTTGCTTAAATGCTTATATATGTAGTATAGATATATATAAACGAAAAAAAATATTATTCTAGGGAAAAAACACACATATATACCACCAAATAAAAAGCATAAAAAACAAAACTCATTTCAAGCCTTTTGGTGGTATGAAATAAGTTTGGGGGACGAAAGCGCTTTTTGAACCACAAAACACGTACACGAAAAGTCCTACCGATTAATTGCGAATCCAAACGATTTAAGGAAGAAAGTTGTACATCTCTCGAGCTAGTGAAATTTTCAACACCCTCTTAAAAAAAAATTTATTTTTTTATTTTCTCTTTTTACTTGAGGACAAGTAATACCTCAAGTTTGGGGTATGATAACTCTCGTTTTTTAGAGTTATTTGTTGTTCGAAAAACCTAATTTTATGTATTTTTATACCCATTTTGGTTCTTTCTCTTTCTTTTGGTCTAAAAAGTTTGCAAAGGGTAATAATAAACCAAAGAGTAAAATTTGCTAAAAATAGACACTTTTGACAGTGGTCACAATCATACCACTGTGGGCAAATCCATCTGAAGATTATGGAAGACATGGACGAAATATTAAGGAAGAAAGCATAAATAAAAGTCTGAAGTTGTGGATGAAGTTTGACCATAGAAGATGAGGGTGAAATGGAAGGACCTTTGGCTTAAAGATGGTGTGTACAACTTGGGTAAAAGGATGTTGCATCTCACTTTTCATCCACTATTTAAAGAAGGCATCCTCTCACTTTGAAGAGCTCTCTCTCTCTCTCTAGCATTAGTTGTAGTTTTTACTTTCTTGTATTTACATTATTGCCTTTAAATACTTGTCTTTATAATTCTTGTATTTATTTCCTTGTATTGTAAGACTTTAATTATTAATGAGAATGTTTCTTAATTATTATTCTACTTTCATTGCTTTATTTACTTTCATTATGAGCTAATCACCTTAATGGGTGTGGGTGTGAGTCAAGCTTAAGACTAAGTAAGCATTTGGGTGTTGTCATTTATACTAAATCTTAATATTGGTCACTTGAGTCGGGACTTATATACTCAACGCGGATAAGCCGATCACTTTGAAGTGTTAATATTAGATCTTGACCTCGAGAGGGGCGGATTCGAAATACGGCTTAGGTGATGCACAAAGATTTGAGGGAGTCTTTGATAACCACGTCGAGAGAAGGGTTTTGTATGATTTATTAAGGTTCAAACGCCGATCGAGATTTATATCACAAAGAGATTTGGGTATAAATCTCCATATTGGTAGAACTTGACGTTTAGAGTCAAACTTAATTAAATCGGCAAGATTAAGATTTGGCAGAAGTGGGAACTTTGTGGCTACAGTTCATAATAATTCACTTTCGAGAGATCGGGATTTCTATGAACACCTTCGTGACACAAAGTTTCTGGCCATTTTGCTATTGCGAATGTCTTAAGAAATACTCATACCCACACCCTCTCTTTGATATAAGAGGTTTATTATAACCAACAAACAATTGATAATTTCACAACTCAAACAAGTACTAGAAGTTCATGAATGTCTCAGATTCTTAGTTGACCAGTCTCTGTGGAAACGATCTCGGTATTACCACCACTTTATTACTTATAGCGATCATAGTGTTTGGTGTGCACTTGCACTGCCACTGTGGTAACATTGTGGCCACTTTGTGGACCAATACGATTTTTTCTATCATTAATCCATTGCAAAATGACCAATATAGCCCATTCATAATCAAACACAAAGTTTCTTTACAGGGGTTTTAATGTCTTTAACAAATTAGTCTGATTAGAAAATCAAATATCTAAGAAAATTCCTAAGAGTAGTTCCTAATCAACCAAGCATGCCACGTCATTCTCTTTTGGTTTTGCTTTAATATAGATATAGATATTGGAGATTTAGCCAACATGAACCAACAACATAAGTTTAAGAGGATTAGCCAAGAGGTCCCAACCCAAGAGTTGAAACATAGACATCTCAACCTCCTTTCATATACCTAACATCAGTTGTCAATTTTCCATCTCTCCATCAATGTGGGATATACAAAAACCATTCTCCATCCAAGAAATATAGAATACTCAAATCTTAGAGTGCCACATCATTATCATTGGATCTTACTTTTATATATATAAAGAAAAGATATTGATATTTTTTCTTTATAGATCAATTTTTTTTCAAAAAGAGGGTTGGCCAAAATAAACCAACCCCATGATTTGGAGAGTTAGCCAACATGAACCAACAACATAAGTTTTAGAGGATTAGCCAAGAGGTCCCAACCCAAGAGTTGCAACATAGACATCTCAACCTCCTTTCATATACCTAACATCAATTGTCAATTTTCCATCTCTCCATCAATATGGGATAGACAAAAACAATTATCCATCCAAGAAATATAGAATACTCAAATCTTAGAGTGCTACATCATTATCATTGGATCTTACTTTTATATATATAATATAAAGATATAAAGAAAAGATATTGATATTTTTTCTTTATAGATTAACTTTTTTTCAAAAAGAGGGTTGGTAAAAACAAACCAACCCCATGATTTGGAGAGTTAGCCAACATGAACCAACAACATAAGTCTTAAAGGATTAGCCAAGGTCCCAACCCAAGAGTTGAAACATAGACATCTCAACCTTCTTTCATATACCTAACATCAATTGTCAATTTTCTATCTCTCCATCAATGTGGGATAGACAAAAACAATTATCCATCCAAAAAATATAGAATATTCAAATCTTAGAGTGCCACATCATTATCATTGGATCTTACTTTTATATATATAAAGATAAAGATATAGATAAAGATATTGATATTGATATTTTTTCTTTATAGATTAACTTTTTTTCAAAAAGAGGGTTGGCAAAAATAAACCAACCCCATGATTTGGAGAGTTAGCCAACATGAACCAACAACATAAGTTTTAGAGGATTAGCCAAGAGGTCCCAACCCAATAGTTGAAACATAGACATCTCAACCTCCTTTCATATACCTAACATCAATTGTCAATTTTCCATCTCTCCATCAATGTGGGATAGACAAAAACAATTCTCCATCCAAGAAATATAGAATACTCAAATCTTAGAGTGCCACATCATTATCATTCGATCTTACTTTTATATATAATATATAAAGATAAAGATGTGGGATAGACAAAAACAATTCTCCATCCAAGAAATATAGAATACTCAAATCTTAGAGTGCCACATCATTATTATTGGATCTTACTTTTTTATATATAAATATTCTTCAATCTCCATCTGATTTCTTTACATCAACATTCAACAATTGATTTGCAGATTTAGACACTTACAAATTTGTTTGATTTTGACCTTTTGGTTATTGATGAATCATTAGGCAGTGAACAATAGAATAGGTAAATTACACTTCTAATATCTTAATTTTGATTTTTTTGTCTAGTTGTTTATTTTGTGTAAATTAGATTTTTTCATTCTGGTTTTTACTTGTTAAGGTTAATAGGTTAATTGATTTAGAAATTAACATACTCAGATTATGTCATTATGTGCATATTGTTTAGGACTTCTTTTTTTTCAAAAATAAAAAATTAACATTGTTTTTGTGTAAATTAGATTATGTCATTTTGGTTTTTACCTGTTAAGCTTAATAGGTTTAGGTTAATTGGTTTAGAAATTATGTCATTCTGGTTTTTACTCGTCAATGTGTAACAGGGTCCCTAAAAAGTTAGGAACGGCCCTGGTTATAGCTATTTCTGACATTTATAAATTTCCGTAAACATATTTCGATCTTTTTGACATTTACGGTATCTAGACTTTTCAACATATATAAATATGAATTTTGGTATTAATCCGATATTCCTATAATGCATAACTGACACAACTTTATCGTTTTGCTCAAGTGACCCTAAAATAAAAATGTTATTCTTTTTCAAATCTGAAAGCGTTATTATGATCTATCTGAATCGCTGAGTCCAAGTATAAATACGTTGTATTCCTTATAAATCCATTTGAGCACTAAAATTTATAAAACGATATATTTAATATCAAAACGGTCCTATATAAAACTTAACTCGGTTTTCGAATCCGAAAGTCTCATTGTGATCGCCATAAATCACTGATCTCAAAAGTCTGTCGCATTTCATAAAAATCCATACGACCAACTAATTTAAGGGTCTGTTTGTTTTTTGAAAAAAATATCTTAATTTCTCTTATATCTTTTTCGGTCAGAGCTTTACATTTTAAGACCGTTTGTTTTTTGTAATCGAATAAGATCTTAAAACCTCTGAATATCTCTTATTTCACAAGAGGTGGATAAAAGTCTTATAAACTCTGAGACCTCCATATCCCTTCATCATATCACAAGAGGTGTACCTTAAAACCTCTCCATATCTTCATCCCTTCAGTCCGCTCCACCTGCAGATCGGAGACCTCCCATATCCCTCCATCGCCACCTGCAGATATGAGACCTCCATATCCCTCCATCGCCACCTGCAGATCGAAGACCTCCATCGCCTCCTGCACATCGAAGACCTTCAATACGTGATGTCGACCGGTGTTTGTGTTTGTATTTGGCAGCGGCGGAGCAGTGGGATACCACCTCTCATAAGCCTGCACTGATCGGAAAAAAGAGGTTGGATTGACCGGAGGTGGTGGCGGACGTCACTCTCATTTCAGTGTTTAAACTGTGGCGTATTCAATGAGTTGGTTTTTTAGGGTTTTAGCATTGAGTTTGAATTGTGTTGGGCCCTTCCTATTTGGGCTTTTAGAAGCCTTTTTTCTTTTATATCTATTAATAACAAAATTATATGGTAATATAATTAATTTCAGACTTCAGTTACATAAACAAACAATCTTATTATTCAGATTTTAAAATTCAGCACCACCTCTTATAAAACAGAAGTGAAATAAGATTTCAGACTTCAGACATCTTAAAAAACAAACGGCACCTAAGTAAAACAACAAAATATATTAAATAGAACTAGCCATCTACCCATGCAATGAACGGGATGTAAAAATTTATGGCAACCACGGATAAAAAGTCAATTCAATTTTTGGTTAGGAAAACATAAAGTTATTGAGTACTTTACATAAACTTATTGTATGTATGTAATAAGTTGTATTCTTAAGTTTTATGATATTGTAAACTGTGGAAAATTTATTTTACTATTGTTTTATGTTTGAAAAGAATAAAAATCACAAGTGGTGGTTGAAATAGTATTGCATACTCTCGTTTTTAGGTATATTTTATATATTTGAATTTTTATTTATAATTTGTGTCTTAGTGTTTTTTAATATAAATAGTTATTGAGTATTCTGACTTAATTCAAACTAGGCGGGTTCTCGGCCGTCTTTAGACGACCCTCTGCCCACGGGTCCTGTAAAGTGCAATGTTATAATTAGATACTAAATGTATGAATTCAGATATTAAGATTTGTAAACTGTTGTACGTGCTTATATTGTAGTTAACAAAAGACATTGGATTGAGACTTTATCCATTTTTTGGCAAGTACATGCTTGCCTTTACAAAAGTATTGTTGGTTGTGGCCTACGCATTCTACTTGCACGTGTTTTTGTTATAAAACCATATATTCCTATAACATTCTCGATGCTCAGCAACACTGTAATGCACCATGACCTGACTTGCGATTTTGGAGGGCTTCTTGTAGAAAATGAATATTAGGCTGTAAAACAAACAAACAAACAAACAAACAAACAATGAAAATGACCATGACATCATACAAAGTGTTGGGTGGATCAAGAACTCAATAATCTCAAGAAGTCACGATTTCATTAAAACAACATCATCAACGCTAAAAACCCGGAAAATTACCTCCACAAACTTCAGCTTATAATTAAGATTTACAAACCGTTGCATGACCTCATTTTGCTCACGAAGGTTCTCGTATATTTGAGCATATTTCGCCTCTCTCCGTGCAATCTCAGATCTGAAATATAAAAAGGAGACATTTTTTACAATGTTTAAGAGCAAAATGTCACTCTAATTGATTTTACTTTCTTTGTATAGCAGACCAAACGAACCCAATAAATCCCATAAAAAGTAGGGTCGAGAGGACAAAGGAACAAACTAATGCAAGCACAATTATCTGTCAAAAAGTCCTAGTTTAAGAATCACGTAAAAGTGCCCGTTTTCTCCATTACACGATTAATATCCGTAAATTCTTCAACCAACCATGCCATCAACCTTTGTAAAAGGAAAACAAACATGTAAGATAAAGCGTTTGCAAAAGAGGTCGCCGGTATATACCCTTTGAGGCTACCTCTACAATTTCTCATTTCGAAAATAAAAAAGGTAATACCTGTTACGTATACTATCAATATCAAGGTTTTTCAGAACAATGTAATCTCGGCCGCCTTGAGTGTCCTCACTCAACAATGGGTTTTCCTTGACGACATAATATGTTTACACATGCGCATATAAGTGTTTGAGGATGTGGACGAAGAAAGTTAAGCAACGAACCATCTTTTCTTGTCTCTTGAAGTAATCCAGAAGCATGTCTTTGTATAGGGTCAAGATAAGACCCGACCTCGTTGGACAAGACAGCAGATCCATACTGGAACACAACTATCACAGCTAGGATTTTATATCAAAGATCTCGACCAAATGTGAACACAAAACACACAGATTCTTACCACTAAACCACGAAATCGAAGCCATTACAATTATAATCGTAAAACAAAGAAATACAATAATAAAAGGAAATCAAGTCCTAACTTCCTCCAATAAATAAATCTAAAGTAAAAAACAGACACAAACTGGAATTGAAGGATAACCTGTCACTTTGGCATGTTCGATTCCTGAATGATTTAATATATTTCTATAACGTTCTCGCTGCTCAGCAACACTATAATGCACCATTCCAAGAGATCCGACTTCCAAACAAAAATAACCCTTACCTGGACAATATAACCAAGGACTGTGAATCCTCGTCTTGGGAGAGGGGAGAAGAGCAAGAGGCGCACAAACTGAAGTCTTAGCGATATATCAGGGAGTTAGATTTACAAGAAGGGAAGTACCTAGAATGGAACCCTAACCGATCTTGAAAGAAGATAATGTATTTATATAATATAAATTATATACTTATTTATATAATATAATATTAACTCAGCGTTTATTAGTGTTTTTTTAGAATGTGGTTGGAGTTTTTTTTTGGTGTTTATGGGCCTACCAAATTTGGTGTTTTTGGTGTTAAATTTGGTGCCAAGGTTGGAGATGGTCTAAAGTCCGGAGAGGACGAAGCGTCGTTTGGAAGCGAGGCGTCGCCTTGATAGAAGCAATGACAGATAGCAGGTGCAATTGCGTGTACAATGGTTAGGTGTAAAACATGCATTAAATAGTGATACAATGATTAGGTTTCTCACTCTCGAAATTAAGTAAATGTGCTTTAAATGGTGGTATATAATGCTAAAAATTTTGTTTTTAAGAGTTTGGGTTATATGCTTTATAAAGTAGTATAGATTAATACTAATTTATTAATAGAGAAATTAATTAAAATGAACCAAGTTTAACTTTGAGTTACAAAAATACCTCATCTCTCTCCCGGTTTGTAAAAATGCCCTAAGATCCTGCGATTTAACCCATGATCACGGACCCAAGCAAATTACAGCCACAAAATAATAAATTTAATTTAGTGGGTCCTCGATTTGGAGTCCTTGAACGATTTAAATTAAAAAAGCAACCACCTTTTATTTGGAGTCCTCGATTTGGTTATGATAAATTGTTCAAGGACAAAATAAATTTAATCCGTGATTTATCGTAACATCTAATTTGAATTTATTTATCCTCGATTTATCATAACATCTAAATAATAAATCGTGGATGTTTTTGAAAATTTTATTTTAATCCACAATCGAGGGTCAAATCGTGAGAGAAATTGGTATTTTTGTATATCGGGAGAGATATGGGATATTTATGTAACACAATTACGAACTTGGTCCATTTTAATTAATTTCCCTATTAATATATCTATCTATATGCATATATATACACACACGATTACACCTTACAATATATTAGGATTTATTTTAATAATAAAATCATATTATTTAAAATCATATTATATTCTTTCATCTCCAAAATTTCAAATACTTACTGTTAGGATCCAAGCGCTTACCACTACGTCAAAAGCAATTGCTGGTGGAGAAGGCGCAACTTATTTCCATATAGCGTAGCAGCCAGCGCCACGTTTCGATTTAGGAAGATGCTGGTCAATGACCCAACAATCCCCCCCCCCCAGCATCTGCCAGCACTAACGAGAGCTTCGCTAGAAGTCAATGGCTGCACAACATGCCTTTGGCATTTTAAATGCACTCCATGGGATTCGAACCCGTGACCTGCTCTGATACCACATGTTAGGATCCAAGCGCTTACCACTACGCCAAAAGCAATTGTTGGTGGAGAAGGCGCAACTTATTTCCATATAGCGTAGCAGCCAGCGCCACGTTTCGATTTAGGAAGATGCTGGTCAATGACCCAACACTTACACCATCTGCACCCCTGCAAGACCAAACTCCTTTATAAAGTATCACATCAGCTTTGCAATAACACTTTCCATACTCATGTAAGACCAAACTCCTTTCTAAAGTAATAAATTATAATATAACTAATTAATTAATTAAATTAAACAAAAATGGATTTGTTTAATATATATTTGTTTGTGAAAGGTCTTTCTAATTGTGAAAGGAATTGATACACTTGCAAGACCTTGCAAGCCACATGACATGCCATGTCATCTTGCAAGACCTTGTGCAAGACGTGTGTGGATGCTCTTATATTTCTCTTTTCTTTTCTGCCTCCAACAAATATATTTTCTAATTCTTCGAAACATCCTCTTTTCAATAATGTCATCATTTGACTTAAACCCTTAATATTTGTATCTGACGTATATATACCTCTATACCGGATAAATATCTTAAATTATCTATCAGATATCAAAATTGTTATATATCATCATGCTTAACACTTATCTTAAAGATTTGAGATATCTATATAGACATAATTGTGTCTTTATTGTAATAGTGAATACGTGGTGTTATAGTTGTTATCATAAACTAGGTAACAGCACTGCGCCTTGCGCGGTGAATACAAATATTATTATAAAGATTAATATACTTTACTAAAAATTGATTTATAAACAGTTGTTATCTTACTAAAAACCATAATTTATTAAAATAAGTATTGTTATCTTACTAAAAGAAAGAATACAAACATTGATATAGATCTTGGTAAAAAAATAAAATAATTTAAAAATTTTGATTTATAATCATCGTTAACTTATTAATAAAAACAAAAATTAAATAAATAAAAAATAAATTTTGATTTATTAGTATTGTTAGGTTACTCCATAAAAATGTATAAAAGATAAATATTTATATATATATATATAACCTATTAAAATAAGTATATTTGATTTATAAGCATTGTTATCTATCTTATAAAATTGGTATAGATATTACTAAAAAAATAAAATAATTTAAAAGTTTTGATTTATAATCATTGTTAACTTATTAAGAAAACAAAAAATTAAATAAATAAAGAATACATTGTATTAAATAAGTTTTGATTTATAAGTACTGTTAGTTTATCCTTAAAAATATAAATAAAAAAAACTTATAATATTAAAAATAATTTTGATTTATAAGCATTGTTAGTCTACTTAAGGATAAATAAAAATGTAAATAAAGAATACATTTTATTAAATAAGTTTTGATTTATAAGTATTGTTAGCTTATCCATAAAAATATAAATAAACAAAAACATACAATATTAAAAATATTTTTGATTTATAAGCATTGTTAGTTTACTTAAGGATAAATAAAAATGTAACATATTAAAATAAGTATTTGATTTATATTGATTGGTATCTATCTTATATAATTATAAAATAAAAAATGAAAAGTTTTTCTAATTAATTACAACATTTAATGTATGGTTTGTATTTAAAATAAATCAAAATTGTATAAAAATACATAAATGAACATGGATGCCTCTCCTTAACCCTTCCCCCTACATTTTGCTTTATATATATATGGGAAATTAATTAAAATGCCAAAAGTTTGACCGTGTGTTACCAAAATGCCACAAATCTCTCCCATGTTACAAAAATGCCACAAAAAACCGCGGTGGGCCCCGCGATCGCGGGCCCCAGGCCCACGTGTCACCAAACTTTGCCCAAATAGCCCGCGTTGGTCCCTCAAGAATGCCCGCGGTCCAGCTTTGCCCCCTCAAGAATTCTCGTGTTTACAGTTTTGGTCCATGCCCGCGTTGGGATCCCGCGATCGCGGGCTAACCTGCTACTTTTTGAATTTACAGTTTGGTCCCTAAAGTTTGTTGCAAATTAAAAAAAACATTAATGGTCCCTATAGTTTTTAGGTTATCATTTTATGTGGTTTTTAATGTATTGTTTCCTTTCCATTTTAATGTTTTTAATATAGAAATTCACTTAAGTTATTTAACAAGGAAATTAATTAACAACATCATATAAAAATTATTGCAAATCATCTTCCCAACCGAAACGGATACAGTGCATGTAAACAAAGAAATCTATTACTGGAAGGCGTCTTGGAGTCCTGTGATCAAGTTAACCTTTTCCTTGATCACGTCCTCCATTCCTATGTAGTCTGATTCGAGTTTTCTAGTTCCTCTTCAGCTTCCTTAATCTCTCGTTGCAGCTGCCGAACGTGAGCCCTAGTCATGGCCAGTTCTCGTTTCTTCTCCGCTAGATACTCCATTTTCCCCTGCTGAATCCCCCTGTTATGGTTCCACGTACCCTTTACCTTTTCGATATCGGCGTTCGCCCCATTAATGGCTTTTTGCACTGCGGGAGTAATTTGTTGACTTTGTCGAAGACCCGTCGGCATAAAATCATACATTGGTGGGGTTCTCATGCCATTATCGAAGTAGTAATTGTCGGATGACATCTCCCAGTCTGCTTCCTCCTCAGGCATGAATGGAAAATCGGCCGCAGTTCACCCACAGTTTCTCCACTCCTCGTCTGTTTCCGGTACCTTCCAGGTACTCCGGCGAGCTCCATCGTTCAGTGGTTGGTAGGCTCCCGAACGTGAAGTTCCAGCCACATTCGCCGACCTGTTCCCCCTTGATCTTGAACCTCCAGCCATGGTGTTAAGAAAAGCGAGAGTGTGTTTGTAAACGGTGAGGAGAATGTCTAAAAGATAGATAGGAAGTTGTGAATTACTACTTCATCATGCCATCTACTTATAGCCGTGAAAATGTATGTTCTTCATCAGATATGGTCAAAGATTTCGTCTGAAAAAGTTGCCTGCATGATTCGTCTGAATAGTTCACTGCAAAATTCGTTTGAAAAGAGCCTGTAAGATTCGACTTAAAAAGTAACTGCAATATTCGTCTGCTCTTGAATAAAGGTCTTTCATTAGGCAGAAAATTAGTCTTTAAGTAGTCAAACATAACTAATTAATGAGAATTTAGATCAGATTTATATGGTACTGTCAAATGCAAGTTTCTATAATATAGATACTGTTCTACATTACATAATACCAATTTTTGCATCAAAAGGAAGACACCAAATGGCCGTGATGATATTTTTAAGCATTCCAACCAAAGAAAACTCGGCTTCGAGAATAAGACTTCCCATTAACAAAAACCCCTTCGCCGGTTCATTGAGTTCACTCAGTAGCATGAAAATTAGTCTTTAAGTAGTCTAAGGATTATGGAGTATGTGTGAAAGAGATATATAATGCGTCCAAAATGGAATATGTGTGAAATGGAGTATGTGTGAAAGAGATATCGATACTCAAAGTTGAGTAATTGGATGAAATTAGCAAAAACCAAATGAAGTAAACACTAAGTCAATCCTAATACTTTAACAAAATAAGTTAATACTAAAAATAACAATTATTTAATGTTACATAAACAACCTAACTTTGCTTTATTTGACAATGCACATAAATGGACTCCGCCATATGTATGCGAAATGCATTGGCCTCGGCCACGGTGTGGTCAGGGTGTACAAATACCACATCGTTATTTATCAACATACTGGCATTACGGCATACCCAGACACCGCAATCCGCATTCACCCCTGCCTGTTGGGGTGTATTCTTGGCGAACTTATGGCGAAAGAGCACTGACCTATTGCGACGCCTCGTGTCCTTGACCCGGCAAAAGAAGTCAAATAGCACAACTTTAAACCTTCTCATCTGGTCTTCCAATTGGTCTCTGAAGA
Source organism: Saussurea involucrata (assembly GCA_033807775.1). Lineage (NCBI taxonomy): Eukaryota > Viridiplantae > Streptophyta > Magnoliopsida > Asterales > Asteraceae > Saussurea > Saussurea involucrata. The sequence continues at coordinate 53,632,506 of CM066325.1, forward strand.
GACTGGCACTGTCGCTGTCATATATGGTCATGGTCATAGCGTCAAGCTCAAACACTCCAAGCAGCCAATGTTTGGGATGAATGCATATTGGGATGTACACCTGAAATATTACAATATTAGACAACTTAGTTAGCAACAGAACAACTTAAATAAAATAAGAGTAAAACGATTTACATACCACATCGAGGAGAGCCCAAGAAACCCCTTCCACGCCATTGCATGAGTTGGCCACAGAGACGGAACCTTGATGGGGGAGCAACAGGTAGGGAAAGAAAATATTGTACATCATGGTCCACCTCGTGTCTGTTCCACGCGATTTTTGGAGCAGCGAGACCCAACAATCCATGTGCTATACATAAAAAATAGATGGTTAGACATGTAATATAAATATATTTGATTATATGACTATAGTTAAACTTCATACTAACCACATCCTGTAACTCAGACTCCAAAGGGTCATCCGCCAGCAATACTTGGAAAAAGCGGGGGGTGATTTCCAGGCTCAAGTAAGGGACGAATATCATGGGGGGGAGGTGACCAGTCTTGCACATCCTCAATATATCGGATGCCGGTAGACGCTCCGGTGAAGCCACCTTTCCCTTTCTCTTTCCCGCCTTCTTTCCTCCCTTGTTCCCCCCTGCTTACTTTCCCGCTTGCTTTGCTTGCTTTTCAGGGGGCGGTCCTGTCGTAGATTTTTGACGTGTCCACGGGTTCCGAAAAAATTTTGAACGTTTCGGCTCCCGCTTTTCAGGGAGCGGTGTCCCCTGTGGATCTACAACATCCATCAGGTCATCTTCCGGCTCCGAGAAGTGCTCCTCGATAATAGGAGACCCCATCGTCTGAAAATTAAGTTATTAGATGTTTTAAGTAGAATTTAGGAAATGTTCACAATTAAACCAAAACTACCAAAATAACTTACAGTATGCATGGAAGGTAGCGGTGTGACGTACGACGACGCCGGCATTCCCGGTCTGTAATACTCTGCGGCTGAACCGCCAAAGATGTCCGTGAAGAGATTGGTGCCGAACGGCACCATTTGGGATGTGTAACCCCCTGCACTCGACATCCCGGCCTACGTGACATTGATCATTAAAATAGTTACAAAGTTAGGAACAAACATATAACTATAATGGTTACTTAGTGTGACTTACAGTCTCCGGGATAGTAGAATAAGATGTCGTGCCAAACGGCGGCATCTGCGAGGTGTATGCCCCCGACATCCCGGCCTGCGTGACATCGATCATTAAAATAGTTACAAAGTTAGGAACAAACATATAACTATAATGGTTACTTAGTGTGACTTACAGTCTCCTGGATGGTAGAATAAGATGACGTGCCAAACGGCGGCATCTGCGAGGTGTATGCCCCCGACATCCCGGCCTGCGTGACATTGATCATTAAAATAGTTACAAAGTTAGGAACAAACATATAACTATAATGGTTACTTAGTGTGACTTACAGTTTCCGGGATAGTAGAATAAGATGTCGTGCCAAACGGCGACATCTGCGAGGTGTATGCCCCCGACATCCCGGCCTGCGTGACAGTGATCATTAAAATAGTTACAAAGTTAGGAACAAACATATAACTATAATGGTTACTCAGTGTCACTTACATTTTCAGGGAATGACGAATAAGATGTGGTGGCATACGTCTCCTGTGCCCTCTATCCGAACGGAGCGGGGATCGGCGTCGTACTCGACAGCTAAAACAAATTTAGAACGTAATATTAGTATACAAACAAAAAGATCATGGCCGATAAATTAAGTTACACACTAACATTTACACCGTAAAACTGTCTGTAGAGGCCCTCCAGATTATCAATACGCGTGTGTATTGGCCCCCGAACGTAGTCCCACAGCTCGTGTAAGGTGCCATAAGATGGCTCGGTGGAAGTCGGATCTTGATGGGAGGAGGAAGGGGGCGGCTGATAAGAGGAGGAACGGGCCGGTTGATAGGAGGAGGAACGGGGGCGACTGATAGGAGGAGGAACGGGCCGGCTGATAGGAGGGCCTCGCGTCGTCTTCCGCATCTTCGTCAGATGTGGAAGGAGAGGGACGTCGAGCCCTTGTCGCGTCTTCGTCAATAAAGGCCACGCTGTTTCTGTACCAATGCGTTTCCCTCTCGTCGGCAGTAGGCTCAAGGTGAGCGAAAGGCGCAAGCGGCGGCTAAATATATGATAAAACATAAAAAATTTAATAAGCGGGACTAACGTATGCTACATTGTAAACATAGTAAAAGAACTTACATGTCTAGATTGACTGAAGAACTGAAGCCAAAGCGCCCTATTTAGGGAAATAGGGCCCTTGTCCCAACGGGTTCCCCTAAGTAATATGTCGTCGTGCTTGACGAAATATTGGACGGCTGCGGGAAACATCTCCAAGATCCATATCTGGAATTACACAAGAAGAGCAAGTACGTAAAAAGGAAAGCCAAACAGTTTGTATGTATTATTATTTATGTTATACTACGTATCTAGCCTTGAAGGCGTATGTAAAACCACAAAGATTCATCTTTGCATGTCGATCGGCGCGTCTGGCTATGGCTCGGTGCAGAATAGAGTAACAATGTGTCCAGATATGGCTACCCCACGGGTACCTGTTAAACACATCAAAGTCCTCGACGGCCCTAATGACCGTCTCGGAAGCAGTCTGGCTATACTCACGGCCCATGAAGCCCATATCCACGATCACCACCAAGCATACACGGACAGCATCGGCGTCGCTTAGGGCACTAAGGCCCTCTTTCATCATGTCCCAGGCTGCCTTCAGCTTCAAACGAGATGCTGAAATGCCCCAAACCCTAGGAACGAAGGAGCAGTCTGCTAAGGGAGGAAGGGGGGAGCCTCTCCAAAACGTAGTCCTGTAATTAGACAGAACTCACGACGCCCAAAATACAATCGATGGCCGAAGAAATCAAAATGCATCTCCTCCGGCTCAGCGTTGGAGTTCTCGACCTCCAACTGTAGAAACATGTGCACTAGCGTAGGGTCGCCACCAGAGTAAGACACATCCATCCATGGCCCGAAAGGTGTCCCTCTAAAGATGGCCTCAACGGTATCTGCACGATCACCTAATCCCCTAAAGCGCTCTCTTAACTCCTCGATGTAGCCAAATTTGCACTTTAGCGTCAAGTCAATGTTAAAGAAATCCCTCTACATAGTCATTCACAGATGTTATAGTTAGTGTCATATATAGATGCTTTTGCTTGTTTGGTTTATTGTGTTGATAATTATTCGTTTGTTTTAGTTTTAGAGAGAAAAAAAACACTCAATCTATTGGACTTCCAGGTAGCAGGGGAATCACAAGGATTGCTTAAATCCCGACATACCTTAGGGCTATTTACACCCGTTTGACAAAATCCAAATAGATATGTTGCGGTTTATTTTATTTCAACATATAATAGTGTTATAAATAGATATGTTGCGGTTTATTTTATTTCAATATATAATAGTGTTATATATAGATGTTGCGGTTTATTTTATTTCAACATATAATAGTGTTAAAAATAGATATGTTGCGGTTTATTTTATTTCAACATATAATAGTGTTATAAATAGATAGGTTGCGGTTTATTTTATTTCAACATATCATAGTGTTATATATAGATGTTGCGGTTTATTTTATTTCAACGTATAATAGTGTTATATATAGATGTTGCGGTTTATTTTATTTCAACGTATAATAATGTTATATATAGATGTTGCGGTTTATTTTATTGTCATTCTTAAAAGTTATATATAAAAGTTTAGGGACCTAAGTTGTCATTCTTAAAAGTTTAGGGACCTAAATTGTCATTCTTAAAAGTTAAAGGACCTAAGTTGTCATTCTTAAAACCGTAGGGACCTAAATTGTCATTCTAAAAAACACATTTTTAACAATTTTTTATAAAAAACACATTTTTAACAATTTTTTATAAAAACACATTCTTAACAATTTTTTTATAAAAAATACATTCTTAACAATTTTTTTATAAAAACACACTCTTAACAATTTTTTTATAAAAACACTCTTAACAATTTTTTTATAAAAAAACACTCTTAACAATTTTTTTATAAAAAAACACTTTTAAGAATTATTTTTATAAAAACACACTCTTAACAATTTTTTATAAAAAAACACTCTTAACAATTTTTTTATAAAAAACACTTTTAATAATTTTATAAAAACACACTTTTAAGAATTATTTTTATAAAAACACTTTTAACAATTTTTTTATAAAAACACTCTTAACAATTTTTTTATAAAAAAACACTTTTAAGAATTATTTTTATAAAAACACACTCTTAACAATTTTTTTTATAAAAACACTCTTAACAATTTTTTTATAAAAACACTCTCTTAACAATTTTTTTATAAAAAAACACACTCTTAACAATTTTTTATAAAAATACTCATATAACAAGATACACATTATAACATACAAATATCACATTCAAACATAAAACCATACATATCATATATCTTAAAAATGTTAAACATAGAACATATTCAAACATAACAAAAGTTATAAACACTCTAACAACATACAAATCATATATCTTAACTTAAAATAACATACAAAAAATAACAAAAAACATAAGGAAAACATACCAAAGAGGTAATACGAGACATCTTCACAAAACTCGAGCACGTTGTCCACACGACAAAATTGAGAGTGGGAGAAAATTGAAGGAGTTTGATTAAAAATTGAGAGAGTTATTAAAAAAATGGGGTGTGGCCGGTTTGGTCCCCCCACCCTCTCTTATATAGTGCGGTGATGAGATAAAAAATAGGGTTTGTGTGTTTAAAAAAAATTAGGGTTACCCCCATGCTGACACGTAGCGGGTTAGCCCGCGATCGCAGGATTCCAACGCGGGCAGGGACCAAAAATGTAAACGCGAGCATTCTTGAGGGGCCAACGCGGGCTGTTTGGCTATGACACGTGGCCTGACAGGGACCAAAAGTGTAAACGCGGGCATTCTTGAGGGGCCAAACCTGTACCGCGGGCATTCTTGAGGGACCAACGCGGGTTGTTTGGCCAAACTCGTATGACACGTAGGCCTGGGGGGCCGCGATCTCGGGGCCCACCACGGGATTTTGTTGCATTTTGGTAAACTGGGAGAGATTTATGGCATTTCGGTAACATGAAGTTTGACTTGTGGCATTTTAATTAATTGTCCTATATATATTGATGATTGATGATTGTTAGTCTACTTAAGGATAAATAAAAATGTAACATATTAAAATAAGTATTTGATTTATATTGATTGGTATCTATCTTATATAATTATAAAATAAAAATTGAAAAGTTTTTCTAATTAATTACAACATTTAATGTATGGTTTGTATTTAAAATAAATCAAAATTGTATAAAAATAGATAAATGGACATGAATGCCTCTCCTTAACCCTTCCCCCTACATTTTGCTTTATATATATATATATATATATATATATATATATATATATATATATATATATATATTGATTGGTTTTGTGTTCTATAGTGATTATGATGAAATCATTAGTTTGTTTTAGGGTTTTGTTATTTTGTGTATGATATCTATAATTTGTATCATAATCTGTGTTTTCTTCTTATGCAGGTGACTTCCTGGATTATGGAAATGTTGGCTTATGTTTCGATCATGCTTATAGTTATCCATGTAGTGTATGTATTAACAAAGGTTTTGGAGTTTCTAAAATTTGATAAATTATACAGACAAGTTCCATCTATTGCCAAGCCAGATGCTCGAAGCTCATATCTCCTCTGTCATTACTTCTGAATCTTCTGCCCCTTTGCATGAGACCCCATGGTGTGCTAGGTATCCGGACCTTGAATCGTTAGATCCAGATAGATTGTGGGAAACTTATGGGTGGTATGGTTTGATTTTGTTTTATATTTACACTAGGTAATAGCACCGCGCCTTGCACGGTGAAAACAAATGTTATTATAAACATTAATATACTTTATTAATAAAATTATTGATTTATAAGCACTTGTTATATTACTTAAAAACAAAGAATAAAAAATATTTTATTAAATAAGTATTGATTTATAATCATTGTTAGGTTACTAAAAAAATATAAACATTGGAAATAAAATAATTTAATCATCATTGTTAACTTACTAAGAAAAACAAAAACTAAATAAATAAAAAATATACACTATTAGATAAGTTCCAATTTATAAGTATCGTTAGCTTACACAAAAAATTTAAATAAATAAAAATATTTTTTTGATTTATAAGCATTGTTGGCTTAATAAAAAAATAAGTATTGATTTACAATGATTGTTATATAAGCATTGGAAATAAAATAATTTAAAAGTTTTAATTTATCATCATTTTTAACTTAATAAGAAAAATAAAAAAAATACAAATATACAATATTAAATAAGTTTGGTTTATAAGTATTGTTAGCTTACACAAAAAAATGTAAATAAACAAAAATATATTTTTGATTTATAAGCATTGTTGGCTTAATAAAAAATAAGTGTAAATAAACAAAAATATATTTTTGATTTATAACCATTTGGCTTAATAAAAAAATAAGTATTGATTTATAATGATTGTTATCTATCTTAATAAAATAAATTCATATAATATTTCACTCATTTAATCTTACAAAGTAAAAAAAAATAAAAAAAAATAAACTCATTAATAATAATAAAACAATTATCGTTATCAAATAGTGACTATTATTTTAAAAAATATGTGAACATTGAATTTATTAAATTATGGGTTGATTAAATAAATTAATACTTTAATTTAAAATCAATAATAAAATATAGAAAATGAAAAGGTGAAGACATTCAATGCTACATTTTCTATTTAAAAGAAATTCAAAAATCTCACAAAATTTTAAAGCCTCAATGGTCGTCTCTCCTTAACTCATTCTCTCACATTATCCTTTATATATATATATATATAGGGTGAGTTTCTTTTGCAAACCAAGCAATTCGTACAAACTATACAAACCAATCTTGGCCGTTCATCAAGTCTAATAAATATCTGATTTTATTATTTTTCCTAATCTAAAGTGTTAGTCCCAGATGGCTATAAAAAGTATTGTAGAAGGGGGGGGGGGGTGGTTGAATACAATACTCAAAATTTTCACAATTTTAATTCTATTATTGAAAATCTTTCAACAAGAATTACACATAGAAAACTTAAGACTGTTGCGGAAAAGAACAGATAAACTATTTTAACAATCTTACACAAAGTATACTAACAAAACAACTAAGAACACTTAGAACAAAGCTATAAAGTTTTTAAGCAATATGGAGATTTCTTGCACTGAGAGAGAAGTCCAGAAAGCGTAGTTTGCAAGGAGCCTTCTACTTCCTTTTATAGTGAAGATACAAGTACTGTGCATTAAATGCTCAAGACACTTGTCATAAAGAGATTGGATAGAAGGTGTAGTACTCTGAAAAGTTGATGTTTCCAAATCACCTTTTTCCTTGGAACCAGGAAGTGTGCCCAGGCTGATTTAGACGGCATCTAAAAGTGGAGAGTACTAGGTTGACATTTTTACCAACCACTGGATTATTGCAAAACCTGGAGGATCTTCTTGATGTGTTTTCCAAGATAGTATCATTGGTGAGGTTCTACCGATATAAAACTGTCATTGGTCTTTAAGAAATCATCTGCAAGAAGATCTAATTACACGAAGAATACCACCGATTTTGAGAGTCAAAATCGGTAGGATGTTCCTGCCGATTTGTGAAAACCAAATCGGTGGGGCAGTCCACCGATGTGTAAAGACACCATCGGTGGGAGTGAGTCCACCGACGTGTGAAGACACAATCGGTGGACGGTGACTTATATTTTTCTTGAGAAGAGTCTTCTTATTTCCACAATGAGAATCTCTTCAAGCTTGGTTTCAGTTGATCTTCGACTTCACCGAACAGTTGCTATCTTGTACAAGTCATTTCAAAGAACCATGCTAAAATATTCTAAGTATGATTCTAGGGAAAACATCGGTGAGTCAATTTCAAATCTTTGGTGACCCAACAATCTCCCCCTATTTGAATTTGAGCTTCTTCCTTAGAATATTTAAGAGTATTGAGAGATAAAAGCATTTTGACCCTTTTTACTCTTTTTGGGTTCTTTTCACATAGACCATTCTTTTTGTTCTTTTTGATCTATTTTTCTTTTGTATGAGTATGTATACTATTTACAATATTTACACGTAAAAGTAAAGAGAAGTTATGTGCAGAAAGATAATTCAAAAAGACAAGTACTTGTATTTGGATAAGTTTTTCTCGTACATTTGTCAAAAGGAGAAACAAACTTTTACACGTACCACAAAGAAAGATGAAGATCTATTTCTTGGAAGTTTGTCGGCGCTTGATCTCATCTAATACATTTCGGTAGAAAGGTTGAGCTTCGGGGATGTTGGGAAAGAGGTTGGAGATGCCTTGAAGAAACATGGTATCGGCGATGGGTATTTGAGCAAATCTGAAAAAGGCTCGACGACCAAAACCATCATTGAAAAATAGTCCAGGTATCGGTGCAAGGCTCAAAGTTGTGGTAGGATGAGGCACAGAAGTGGGAAGGGAAAAATTTAGATTGCTTATATTTGGAATCTTCCCTTCAGCTGCCATTTCCTTGAACACTTTGTCGGTGGGATTCTTGACTATGGGAAGACGGATATCCTCTTTCATTGTTTGAAGTTTTGCCCTTTCTTCTGAGGTTAGAACTATGTTGTGTTTTCTTTTAATCTCTTTCATCTTTTCCATCAATCTACCAATGCATTTTATAAAGATGTCTTTCTTTGGGTTTGCACTTCTGAGTAAGTGTTGAGAGATTTCATACCATTCGGGAAGGCCGAAATGTTTGAGGTGGATATCTCTTACACTTTTCATCGAACCATCTTCTCTATCAATGATTAACCTAACATCTTTCGGGTTGGCTTTGGATGTAGCAATTTTGACGTTCGAGATCGGTGATCTGCTAAGTCGGTGGTGCATGGTCTTTTTGTACCAACTTATTTCATCATATTTTTCTTCTTCAAGAGCACTCAACACCGATTTTTGAATTTGGATGGCATCCGTGGATTTTGCTTTTGCTGCTTCTTCTTCGGCAGCCTTTAGAGAGAGCTTTAGAATCATCCAAAGCTTTTTGAGCAAGTCTAGCCTCTTCAATTTCTTGAGGAGATAGACCAAGATCTGTGGTAGAAACGTGGGAAGCAGGCTTTAGCTTTAGGTTTTGAGCACCCTCAGGTCGGACCCCATACTTAGGTAACTCTTTCTTTTTCTTTTGTTTTGCTGCTTCTTGTTCGGCAGAGAGTAGTTTCTTTCCTTTATCCTTAGGGATTTTGGATCCTTGCTCCCCCTCAGAATGTGCAGGGATTTCCACCGATTTCTCTTGAATCGGTGGTGGTGAGGACTTCGGTGGAGGTGAAGAGATCAGAGGCTTTGATGAAATCGGTGGTGGAGAGGTTTTTGGTGAGGTCATAAGAGGAGCTTCAGTGGGTTGTGGAGAACTTTCGGTGGAGGATGAAGGTGATTCGGTGGTAGGTGAGGTTTCGGTGGAGTGTGAAGATTTTTCGGTGGTAGGTGAAGGCTTGTTGATGATAGATCTCTTAATTGAAGGCATTTTTGGATCCTTGCTCCCCCTAAGAGTCTTCTCCCCCTCAGCAGCAGCCGGAACTTTAAAACCTAACTGCACAAAAACACTATCAAACTTGGTGTGAAGATGAGCCAGGCTTTGAGTGGTGTCACCGGAGATCATAGAAAAATCACCCAAGTCCATTTCCCATTGAGCTTTCTCTAGCATGTTGTCATCTTTGGTGTGAAGAGAGCTAAGAGATTCGGCGATGCTTTTGTTAAGATCCTGATGAGTTTTGGCCTCTTGAATAAGCCTCTGAAGTTCAGTATCCTTGACTAGATATGATGCCTTGAAATCATCGAATGAAGCTGCTATGTTGGAGTGGGAAGCGGTCAAAGTTTCCACTTTGTTAGATAATAAGGCCACGTTGTCAGATAGTGACCTCAGTGCTTCACGAAGAGCATCGGTAGGGGGAGGAGTGTGAGCTCGGAGATGGGGTTCAGTTGGAGCCAAACTGGAATGAGGTAGTATGCGATCCTCAATATAGTGAGAGGAATTTGGTTGAACCCAGGAAGGTTCGGGGAAGAGAAACCGATGTCGGGGAGAGGGCGGTTTCGGTGTTGGGGAGAGTGTTCGGTGAGTCGGAGAGAGAGGATCGGTGGGTTGAATCTGCGTTGAGGGAGGCTCGTTGTGAATTTCGTTGGTGGACGGGATGGTTCGGGGAGAACCAGTGTCCTCCAAAAGAAATTCAAAGAAGTCATTCGGGGGGGATTTGGGGGGGAACTCAGATCGAGTTGTGCTTCATCATCGATCATAAACTGACCGGGTGAAAGGCCGTGCAGTGACAAGTCAACTCCTTCGAGGGGAGAGTCCCCGAAGTCATCTCTACTACCCGAAGAGGTGAGTGAAGAGGCAAGATATGGTTTCTCCATTTCTACAACTGCAGTCTTTTGAGAGACTGCAGAGGAGTCGGTGGGGATAATGACGGATTCCCGTGGCCCGGAGGGGTGAAATTCAACAACTGGCGATTTTTGAGAATCGACAGTTGGATTAGTCGGTTGGGCCGATGGTATCCGAGACCTCTTTAAAAGAGATCTCGAAGGGGAAGTTGAGTGCCTCCGCTTACGAGATGGGGATTGAACCGGGGAAGCCTCCGAGGGATCTCTCGGTGGCATAGTTCGAGAAGCGGGTGCGGAGGTGTCGGGGGCCGTACGTTGTTTCTTTTTCGCGTCGCCCGACTTTACTCGAGAATGGGAAGAGGGGGCCACTACAACTTGGGGTGCCTCGGGAACTTCCGGGTGTTGAAATCTGGGAGTTTCCGCATCACCCCAGTGAAGATCGGGAGATAAAGCGAAAGAAATCATACCTTGGCGTAAGGGGAGATCAGTAGCGAGATGGCCGATATTGAGCGTCTTTTGGCCAACAAAGGGTGATGACCAATCGTAGATGAAACGAGGAGTTTTAGACTTACGATCCGCATCCAACGCCGCACCGAGCTTGTGTTGAAGGATCATGGAGATGAAACGAGGATATGCGACATAACATCTTTTCGGGTGTTTGATTACTTCAGTCAGCTCAATAAAGAAATACTGAGCAAAGTCCACCTTTCTTTGAAAAATTAGTGCATGAGAGAACTTTGTAATATAAGATGGGGATTGGTCTTGACCACTTGTCTTTCTAGAGAGACAATGGATCACATGAGCAAAGAAGAAGTTCCAAACCCCACCCATATTTTTGCGAAGAAGGGTACCTGGTCCTTTAGAAGACTTGGAAGTTTTATCCTCAGAATGTTGGACATAGCCAATAGTGTTGATGACTTGCTCAAGAAAGTTGTCGACATGCATGTCAACATATTTTGAAAAGGCTTCGATCCGGAGAGCACTACGGACATCATCCACGCCAAAAGTAACATCGTGATCACCCTCTTCATCAGAAAAGATAGAGGCATGAATGGCTTCATTTGAGATATCATACACACCGGAAAGCCAAAATTTGCCAATGAGCATTTTGCTCATCTTTGGGTTGCAAGAGAAAGCATGGAGAAGAGGTGAGCGGGTTAAGAACTTGATAATGGTGTTGAACTCGGGATGTGCGGTATCGGATTCGAACCTTGCTACATGATTGCAAGGGTTGAAGATGAGGTCTTCAAAGCACGTAGGTATCTTAGAGGGTACCATTGTTTGCAAGTGAGAAAGATAAGTAGAGAGAAAATGGAGGAGGAGTTGCAGGTTTTGAAACAATAAAATGGAGAAGGAGGGTGAAGGGTCGTATATATAGGAGGAAAGTGAAGGGTTTAGGTATGTTTAAAAATTAACTAGGAGGGAACGGTTATAAAAAAATAAAATAAAATAAACAATTGGAAATGGTAATGATGAGGATTTCGGGGTATGTGGTTGAAAGGGTTTTACATGGAAAAGGAACGGTCAAGGTCACTGACATCTAGGGTCTTAGGGGTGATGTGAGCATGGGGAAGCGTATGGGATAAGGTTAGGGATTCGGTGGTTTATTTCGGTAGGCAGATCTCACTGACGGGGATGAATTGGACAAGGATATCTGTGGGAAGATGTATAGACGTCGGTGGATGATGAGAGATTGGTGGAAGAAATCATTCGGTGGACATTTCGGTGGAACATCATAACTCACCGAAAAAGAGACGTCGGTAGTAGAGATTTTACCTATGAGACACAGAGACGTCGGTAGTGGATATATGTCGGTGGTGAGAATGGTGAGCGTTCGGTGTAGAATGAGAAAAAAATAAGGTGTCCACCGATGAGATTTCGGTGGCGACTAAGGTGTAGACCACCGATATAGAGTTCGGTACAGTGTGAATTCGGTGGTAACGTCGGTAGAGAACGCACTTGAATTGGTGTGAGAATTTTCGGTAGAAAAGAAGAGGGTTTCCACCGATGTGAGATCGGTGGAAAAAGAACACACAGAGTATTTCACCGATGAGAGATCGGTGGAGGATGGAAACACATAGTTATTGAAAGTTGCACATTCCAAGTTCACTTATTAGAAAATTGAACCTGGCTTCATCTAGGGGTTTGGTGAACAAATCTGCAAGTTGTAGATCTGTAGGAATGAAATGCAGCTCAACGTCACCCTTTGAAATGTGATCCCTGATGAAATGATATCTAATGTCTATGTGCTTGGATCTTGAGTGCAAGACAGGATTATTTGCAATAGCTATGGCACTTGAGTTATCACATAGAATTGGGATTTTGGAGTAGATTTGAGCATAGTCCCTGAGTTGATTTCTCATCCACAGGATCTGAGCACAACAGCTTCCAACAGCTACATATTCAGCCTCAGCAGTAGAGGTTGATACAGAGTTTTGTTTCTTGCTGGACCAACTTACCATTTTGCCACTAAGAAGTTGGCAGCTTCCTGTAGTACTTTTTTCTATCAATCTGGGAACCTGCATAATCTGAATCTGAATACCCAATTAGTTCAAAACCTGAGTCTTTGGGATACCAAAGACCCAAGTGCAAGGTACCCTTGAGATACCGAAAAATCCGTTTTACAGCCTTTTAATGTGATTCTTTTGGATTGGCTTGATAACGGGCACATAGACAAGTAGCAAACATAATATCCGGTCTGCTAGCAGTTAAGTACAGAAGAGAACCAATAATGCCTCGATAAAGGGTAACATCCACAGATTCACCTTTAAGATCAGCATTGAGTTTCAAAGGTGGTGCCATGGGAGTTTTCATAGGAGAGTTATCTAAAAAATTAAATTTCTTCAGAAGATCACGAATATATTTACTTTGGTTTATAAAAATCCCTTCTGAAGATTGTTTGACCTGAAGGCCTAAAAAGAATGTAAGCTCTCCCATCATGCTCATCTCATATTCACTCATCATGAGAGAAGCAAACTCATCACATAGTGACTCATCAGTGGCACCAAAGATGATGTCATCAACATAGATTTGGACAAGAATAAGGTTACCTGAGGTCTCCTTTAAGAAGAGAGTATTGTCAATTTTACCTCTGGAATATCCATGCTTTAGAAGGAAGTTGGCAAGTGTGTCATACCAAACACGAGGAGCTTGCTTGAGACCATAAAGGGCCTTGTCAAGTCTGTACACATAGTCTGGATGAGTTGGATCTTCAAAACCAGTAGGTTGTTTCACATAGACTTCCTCTGCAAGTTCCCCATTGAGGAAGGCACTTTTGACATCCATTTGAAAGACTCTGAAATTTCGGTAGGCAGCATGAGCCAAAAAGATTCTTATTGCTTCAAGTCTTGCAACAGGGGCAAAAGTTTCATCATAATCAATCCCTTCTTCCTGTCGGTATCCTTGAGCAACCAGTCTGGCTTTATTTCTGATAACTGTACCATCTTCATCCATTTTATTTCTGAAGATCCATTTGGTTCCAATGATTGTTTTCTTTCGGGGTCTGGGAACCAATCTCCAAACTTTGTTTCTCTTAAATTGAGAAAGTTCTTCTTGCATGGCAGTGATCCAACAGGGATCAGCAAGAGTTTCATCAATCTTCTTGGGTTCAATCAGAGAGAGAAAATTCACATAGAGACAGATATTCCCAACTCCTCTACGTGTTTGGACACCTGCTTGTTGATCACCGATGATTTGATCTATGGGGTGATCTTTGGTCCATTTGGTTGCAGGAGGTAAAGGTGGTGGAATATTTTGTGTTAGGGGTGAAGATGGAGTGGGATCAGAGGTTCGGTGGCAGACAATATTTTCGGTGGAAGGTTGTTCGTCGGTGGAGGGTTGCAAATCGGTGGGAGAAAGTACATCGGTGGAACCATGGTCAATTTCGGTGGGAGTAATAGGGGATGACCCATCATGGTTATTTGATGGAGATGGATTGGAGGGAGTGTAGGAAGTATCGGTGGAGTTTGATAAAGGAGCATCACCTATGCATGAGGAGATCCATCTGTGTAAGTCATCATCATCATTTGACAGAGATGATGATCTAAGATCATCAAATTTGACATGAATAGACTCATCAATGCATTTTCTCCTGAGGTTGTACACACGATAAGCTTTGGAGGATAGGGAGTATCCAACAAAGATTCCCTCATCAGCTTTGGGATCAAATTTCCCAAGATTATCACGATCATTTAGAATAAAGCACACACAGCCAAAAACATGAAGAAAGCCAATATTTGGTTTTCTGCCATGGAAAACTTCATATGGGGTTTTATCATGTCTTTTGGATATCACTGACCTATTTTGGGTAAAGCAAGCAGTATTAACAGCTTCAGCCCAAAAATAGGTGGGTAGGTTGGATTCACTTAGCATGGATCTTGCAGCCTCACATAGAGTTCTGTTTTTCCTTTCCACCACTCCATTTTGTTGAGGCGTTCGGACTGTAGAGAAGTATTGAGAAATTTCTTTCTCAGTGAAGAAGTCTTCAAGAGCACTGTTTCTGAATTCAGTGCCGTTATCACTTCTTATCGAACGAACAAGTTGACCATTAAGAACTTCATTTTTCTTGATAAAATTGATGATTTCTTCAGTTGCATCACTTTTATACATGAGAAAAGACACCCAAGTATATCTAGTAAATTCATCAACAATTACAAGAATGTACCTTTTGCCTCCTAGACTTGGAGTGCTGACTGGTCCACATAGGTCCATGTGCAGCATCTGGAGAGGAAGAGTGATGGAAGAGCATTGCTTGGTCTTGAAGGAAGTTTTGGTAAGCTTCCCTTTTTCACATGCATCACACAGCTTCTCTTTGACAAAGTTCAACTTTGGCATACCAGTCACTAGCTCTTTGTTGGAAATTGTATGAAGGGTTTTGAAATTTAGATGAGAGAGACGCTTATGCCACAACCAGTTCCTTTTGGATGTGTCATCTGACACAAAGCAGACATTGGATGAATTGTTATTTAGTCCCATATCAATGATATAGACATTTTCCATTCTTTTTCCAGATAACACTACATTGAAGTTCTTGTCCACCACAATACAGATACAAAGTTCAAAGATAACTTTATATCCAAGATCACACAGTTGGCTAATGCTGAGAAGATTGTGCATGAGGCCGTCAACAAAGGCCACTTTATTGAAGGTGACAGATCCATTAGTGAGAGTTCCATATCCTTTGGTATAGCCTTTAGAGTTATCACCAAAAGTTACAGATGGACCTTTTCCAGGCACATAGTTGATAAGGAGAGATTTGTTTCCCGTCATGTGGCGTGAGCACCCACTATCCAGATACCATATTTGATGGTGCTCAAAAGCCTGCATGCAAAAACAGATTAGTTCTTTGGTACCCATTTGGTGATGGGTCCTTTAGGGTTAGAAGAAGAATCCTTAGGTTTGGTTCTATCTATTCTTTCCTTGGGACAGTCCTTAGCCAAGTGAAAGGTGTCACCACAATTATAGCATTTTCTATAGACAAAGACCTTTTTAGATATATGACCACTTTTCTTGTTGAGATTTTTCACATTAATTTTTATGGTCTTAGCTGGAGATGAAGACGCAGAAGGTTTAGGTCCAAGAATTCCTTTGTCAGAGTTATAAGATGATGATTCCTTGAGTTTTGACTTTTTCAAAAGCACAGATCTGGGAATGGGAAGAACAGATGAGTTGCCCGAAAATATATTTGGAGAATTACTTTTGGGATGGAAATCAACAATAGATTTCCCTTTGTCAAGAGAGGAGAATTTGTTTGATGAAGGTTGATGTTCTCTCTTAGGGATCTTTGAAGGCTTATGATCAGAAGAGGGGTATTCATTTATGTGAATAGATTTCAACAACTCATGAAGAGGTATGGGAAGATTATCGGTGGAGAAATCGGTGGGATTTGGGTCCAAGAAATCGGTGGGGTTTGCTCTTTGGAAAGGTTTAGCTTTTGAGGAGTTAGAGGAGGAGGCTTCATCCATGACTGAATCTTTTAAAAAATCATGGATGGGTTTTGAAACATCATTGGAATCTTGCTTCTCAATGTTTTAAACTGAAGAAGATTCTTTTGCCTTTATAAACATTCCATACTTTAAGGCTTCACCCAGATCAAAAGAGTTTAGAGAAATGGAGTCACAAGAACTTGATTCTGAGGCATCATCCCACACATTAGATGAAGGAATGAGTGCATGAAAAGGGATTTCAACATAAGTCTTCCCAAATCCTAAACCGAATTTATTATCTCCATCGATTTGGTTTTGAAAGATTTGTTCAAGATTTTTGGAAGAGCTTGTCCATTTTCTGACAACCTCTTGTTCTCTTTTTAGTTTCTTGAACAACTTATTTTTCTCTTTTGAAATCACATTATTTATGATTTTTTATATTTTCAAGTTCAACTTTGATTTCCTCAAACTTTTCAAGGTTAGACACACAGACTTCAAGTTGAGAGGTGAGAGTTTTAACTTGAAGAGATTTTCTTTTCTTGCTGTCCTTGACAGAGTAAAAGTCTTTGGTTAAAGATTCATAAGCATCAATCTTTTCTTTATTAGTCATATCATTAAAGGGATGTACCCGAGCATACGCTGTCGAGCACCCAGTAGACACAAGGGCCATTGGAGATGTAGCTTTTTCAGAATCTTCCATTTCTTCAGATATGGCCATGAAGCACATATTGTGAGAATCACTATCAGAGGTGTCTTCTTCATCCCAGTCATGAGTTTCTGCCATTAGACATTTTCCTTTTCTTTCAAGACCCTCACTCCTTTCTTTCTCTTTCTTGTACTTAGCTTTATACTTATCAGCACGCTCCTGATGGTCTAAGGATGAGGATTGGGAATCCTTTTTGGAAAAGGTTGATTTGAAAGAATTATTTCTGGGTTTCTCATTCTTTGAAGAAAATTTGTCAAAGGATGGGTTTCTAGACTTAGTAACACGCTTGCTCCTACACTCAGATGCAAAGTGTCCTTTCTTGCCACAATTATAGCACTCTTCATTTGACTTATCAGATGAAATCTTGGAAGATGAAGATTTTCTAAAATTTCTGGATTTGTTGAAAGGACGAGACTTGTTCTTAAAACCAGCCATCATTACCATTTCATCAGACAACTGTTCAACCATAATAACCTCACCTTCATCATCAGCATCACTAAGATATGCCTCCGTTAGGTGGGTAGAGTTATTTTGGCTGTCATTGTCAGAGTCTGATGAAGGATAGGTGATTCTAGGAACATTTTGAGATTTCTTGGAACTTTCACTAACAAGAGCTATAGAAGAGCTCTTTATCTCTTTGATGAAAGATTTCCTTTGTAACTTGGTTTGCTCAAAATTGAAGAGAGTTCCTTACAGGACAGTTAAGGGCATGAACTCAAGGTCCTTGGTAGTTTTAATGCAAGTACATATATTCTCCCAAAATTCTGGAAGACAATCCATGAACTTACATAAGACTTCCTCATTATCATAGACTCTACCTAATAACTTCAGATCATTTAAGAGAGAGTTGAAACGATTATAGTAGCTAGGAAGAGATTCTCCTTTTTCAAAAGCAAAGAGTTCATACTTTCTAATGAGACCAATCTTTTTACTCTTCTTCACTTCCTCTGTAACTTCGTACAGAACACACAGTGTGGTCCACATCTCTTTAGCAGTTTCAAAGTTAACCAGAGAGTGATAGACCTCATCAGGAAGCGAGAGAGCAATAATTGCTCTAAGCTTAGAGTCAAGAGAGACAAGACGTTTTTCCTCATCAGTATACTTCTTAGGATTTTTAAGAATATACCTACCAGTTGTAGTGGACTTCTCTTTGTCAGTGGGTTTAGACTCATCAGAATCACTAGAGTCTTCCTTACCCATGGTTTCTTTACCAGGCCTCTGCGTTTCATAGCGAGCCCAAACTCTGGGGATGAAAGGTCCCTCTTTGAGAATGGTTGGATATCTAGTATCCACTCCTTCCATGAATAGCATCATTCGGCTTTTCCATAAAGAAAAATTGTTAGCATTAAACTTAGGAGGTTTTGTTATGGAGCCATTCTCAGAAAAGTTGTTTTGAAGAGTTTTCAATGGTTGAAGAAGAAGAGGCAGCCATCGCAGATCAAGTTTATGGAATTAAACTTTCTGCTCTGATACCACTTGTTAGTCCCAGATGGCTATAACAAGTATTGCAGAAGGGGGGGGGGGGTGAATACAATACTCAAAATTTTCACAATTTTAATTCTATTATTGAAAATCTTTCAACAAGAATTACACATAGAAAACTTAAGACTGTTGCGGAAAAGAACAGATAAACTATTCTAACAATCTTACACAAAGTATACTAACAAAACAACTAAGAACACTTAGAACAAAGCTATAAAGTTTTTAAGCAATATAGAGATTTCTTGCACTGAGAGAGAAATCCAGAAAGCGTAGTTTGCAAGGAGCCTTCTACTTCCTTTTATAGTGAAGATACAAGTACTGTGCATTAAATGCTCATGACACTTGTCATAAGGAGATTGGATAGAAGATGTAGTACTCTGAAAAGTTGATGTTTCCAAATCACCTTTTTCCTTGGAACCAGGAAGTGTGCCCAGGCTGATTTAGACGTCATCTAAAAGTGGAGAGTACTAGGTTGACATTTTTACCAACCACTGGATTATTGCAAAACCTGGAGGATCTTCTTGATGTGTTTTCCAAGACAGTATCATTGGTGAGGTTCTACCGATATAAAACTGTCATTGGTCTTTAAGAAATCATCTGCAAGAAAATCTAATTACACGAAGAATACCATCGATTTTGAGAGTCAAAATCGGTGGGATGTTCCTGCCGATTTGTGAAAACCAAATCGGTGGGGCAGTCTACCGATGTGTAAAGACACCATCGGTACCGACGCGTGAAGACACAATCGGTGGAAGGTGAGTTGTATTTTTCTTGAGAAGAGTCTTCTTATTTCCACAATGAGAATCTCTTCAAGCTTGGTTTCAGTTGATCTTCGACTTCACCGAACAGTTGCTATCTTGTACAAGTCATTTCAAAGAACCATGCTAAAATATTCTAAGTATGATTCTAGGAAAACATCGGTGAGTCAATTTTAAATCTTTGGTGACCCAACATAAAGTCATGATCATAATTAATGAACTTAATCATCTTCCATATATATCACAATCATTATTAATGAATGATAATAATTACCATAAATATATCTGTTGTTGCCTAATTTAGTGGTTTGCAAAGTTTGTATAAATTTTTTGGTTTGCAAAAGAAACTCACCCTATATATATATATATTGATTGTTAACTTACTAAGAAAAAAAAATACAAATATACAATATTAAATAAGTTTGGTTTATAAGTATTGTTAGCTTACACAAAAAAATGTAAATAAACAAAAATATATTTTTGATTTATAAGCATTGTTGGCTTAATAAAAAATAAGTATTGATTTATAATGATTGTTATCTATCTTAATAAAATAAATTCATATAATATTTCACTCATTTAAACTTACAAAGTAAAATAAATAAATAAATAAACTCATTAATAATAATAAAACAATTATCGTTATCAAATAGTGATTATAATTTTAAAAAATATGTGAACGTTAAATTTATTAAATTATGGGTTGATTAAATAAATTAATACTTTAATTTAAAATCAATAATAAAATATAGAAAATGAAAAGGTAAAGACATTCTCATTTTCTACTTAAAAATTTCAAAAATCTCACAAAATTTTAAAGTCTCAACGGTGGCCTCTCCTTAACTCATTCTCTCACATTCTCCTTTATATATATATATATATATTGATTGATATGGGTTGATTAAATAAACTAATACTTTAAATTTAAATCAATAATAAAATATAGAAAATGAAAAGGTGAAGACATTCAATGCTCATTTTCTACTTACAAAATTTCAAAATTCTTACAAAATGTAAAAACCTCAATGGTGGCCTCTCCTTAACTCATTCTCTCACATTCTCCTTTATATATATATATATTGATTGTTAACTTACTAAGAAAATTAAAATATTACAAATATACAATATTAAATAAGTTTGGTTTATAAGTATTGTTAGCTTACACAAAAAAATGTAAATAAACAAAAATATATTTTTGATTTATAAGCATTGTTGGCTTAATAAAAAAATAAGTGTAAATAAACAAAAAAATATTTTTGATTTATAAGCATTGTTGGCTTAATAAAAAAAAGTATTGATTTATAATAATTGTTATCTATCTTAATAGAATAAATTTATATAATATTTCACTCATTTAACCTTACAAAATAAAATAAATAAATAAATAAACTCATTAATAATAATAAAACAATTATCGTTATCAAATAGTGATTATAATTTTAAAAAATATGTGAACGTTGAATTTATTAAATTATGGGTTGATTAAATAAATTAATACTTTAATTTAAAATCAATAATAAAATATAGAAAATGAAAAGGTGAAGACATTCAATGCTATATTTTCTATTTAAAAAGAATTCAAAAATCTCACAAAATTTTAAAGCCTCAATGTGGCCTCTCCTTAACTCATTCTCTCACATTCTCTTATATATATATATATATATATTGATGATTGTTGGCTTAATTAAAAAATAAGTATTGATTTATAATGATTGTTATCTATCTTAATAAAATAAACTTATATAATATTTCACTCATTTAACCTTACAAAGTAAAATAAATAAATAAACTCATTAATAATAATAAAACAATTATCGTTATCAACCTTACCTCTCTAAGTCAGTAACCCTCCATAGTTCGTTTGGTTATTTATTTGGACAACATGTCATACTAATTATGTTCATGAATTTGAAATTGTAACTTCAACTTTGAGATGTTGTATAAAACCGTATCAACATGTACTAATCGAAAAAACTTGGTACCAATTAAATTGGTTGGTACATGGTACAAATATTTGCATATAAATTATAGTTGATTGGTATGATATATTGAAAAAAAATACATGGTACCATACCATATTCAGCCCTAAATCATATAGATTAAGGCCATCCTCAGCGCTCCGTAGAAGCCCTCAAGCCCTCAAGCGTCACATCAGCGCCACATCAGCTAAGCCCTCAAGCCCTAAAGACCCCCAACGCTACCCTCAAGCCCTCTTGCCACCTCATTTTTTTAATTCTTTTATTTATACATTTAATTATTTAACAAAATAAAAATATTTATATATTTTTTAATAAATAAAAATAAGATAAATAATAAAAATAAAAATTCATATCATTCATTCAAAAATTAAAAATTACAAAATAAATTTAAAAATCTACTCGTCGTCATTGTTGGGAACTTGGATACGCCAAATATGTTCGACCAAATCCGATCGAAGGTTATTATGAGTGGCCCGGTTTTGGACTTCTCTAACATTTGCCGCGCGTTGTTCCTCACTGATTTGGGTTTCGTTATCATCCGTGAAAAGGCCGTTTTCATCGCCACCACAAATAGCATGGTATTCGTCTTCGAGTATCATAGTGTGTAATATGACACAAGCGTACATAATGTTTGCCAATCTTGTCGGTTCTCATGCGCGTGCCGGGTTATGAAGTATATGCCAACGTGCTTTAAGCACGCCAAAAGCTCGTTCAACATCTTTACGTGCCGCTTCTTGCGCGGACTTAAACTTTTGTCGTTTAGGGTCCCGTGGGCACGTAAATGATTTTACGAAAGTAGCCATTCCGGATAAATCCCATCCGCTAGATAATATCCGTGCTCGTAGGTGGCTCCATTCACCTCAAAAGGGCAGTAGGGTGCTTTTCCATCATATACATCGTTCAAGATGGGCGACTGATTGAGAACATTGATGTCGTTGTTGGAACCGGCAACACCAAAGTATGCGTGCCAGATCCATAGATCTTGAGAGGCCACTGCTTCTAGCATGATTGTCGGGTGCTCATGATCACCTCTCATGAATTGACATCGCCATGCGTTCGGACAATTTGCCCACGCCCAGTGAGTACAGTCTATGCTTCCGAGCATGCCGAGAAATCCGTGTTTAGCTTCATGCGCGGCGTACAACTTCTGAATATTGTTTAAAATATAGAGAATGGAAGAGAATGAGAGAGTTTGGTGTGAAAAAATAAGAGGTTTAGATTAATATATATAGTGTGATTAAATTGGAAAAAAAAAATTAATTTATAAAAGTAGCCGTTGGGTTCGTATTATTTTCAAGATTTAAAAAAAAATAGCAAAGAGCCGTTCGGGTTTCTCGGGTTTGAAAGCCCGCTGGCCGAGCCCGAGCATGAAGCCCGCAGGACCCCCACCGCTGCCCGCAGGAGCCCGAGCCCGAAGGGCGCTGCGGAAGGCCTAAGGCCATCAGTACCCCATGGAGGGAATCTTTCAAATATTCCACTCCACATCAGCGCCACATCAGCTTTTCTCTCATCCCTCACTCAATCCCTAACAATCCCTAAACACCCGTACCCCATTCCCTAACCCACTCCCTCTCATTTCTCACCTGGAACCCACCTCTCCTCCTCACATTTTCTTCGGGATGAAACGGGATGGGGATCCCGCATCCCATCCCTTCCCGCCGATCCCGCAGATGCCGTAGCCCACCCCGCTCCATCCCGCCCTCCATCCCGCTGGGCTATGGATGGCATAAGGAGGTTGCAAAGAAAAAATAGTTTATTTTTAAACGGAAGTGTGGTAAAAGAATAATATAAAATAAAAAGTAAAATTATAAAGAAGATACATACATGTGGTTTGAGTTTACCCTAAAAACTTAGCCGACAGACATTCCTACTTTTTTTTTACCATGTCTCCTTCGTCTCCCTTTTCACCCTTCAGTTTTTGACCAAATTCTTTGAATTTCGTTCTGCCAACTTCCGGCCGGCAGCTGCATCTGTATTACACCGTCGCCGGTGACAAGTACTGGGGGATCTCTCTTTGTTTTTATGGAGTTATTTTCTTTTCACAAACCTAGAAAAAAGATGAGATTCCATGGCGCTGATCTGCTCTGATTGTTGGAATCGGTGGTCTCGGAATTATTATTTCAAATTATAATAAGGTACATCCAATTTCTTCAATTTATTTTTCAATTTAGTTCACATTTACAGTTAGGGTTTATATTGCAGCTCGGTATTATTGTTTTGTTTCACCCAAATTAGACTTGCTTTGTAGGATTTATAACAAACATTGCTAAAATACAGCCTTTTATTATCCTGTCTAAAATTTTACTGGTTACTGCTCTACTATAATATGTTCTGTTAATCTGACTCTGTGGTAGGTTGGGATTTAGATTTTAAAACCCTATTATATGTTCCATTAGGGGAACTTAAGGTCAATCATTGTCTCTATATTTATACAAATTGGGGTAGAGTTTTTCTATCTCTTTCCAAGATTGATGCTGCATTGTTTCTTGATTCTTATTACTTGTTCATTTTATACAAGTCTTGTTAAATTTGGGAACAGGCCACAGTTGTTATATACGTAAAAAAAATGGAGGGATTATGATTTTTATGGAAACAATTGCGAGAAAATACGAAGTTGTTACCATGACCTTTTACATGAACAGAAACCTTTTTTTTGTTCTTCGGGATCGGGTATAAACAACGGGTTACAGTGATTTTTATCCTTATCGGGTTCCCCAACGTGGATCGACGAAACCGCGGGGATCTGATGGGGATCCTCAGATTCCTGATGGAGCTCAGGTGATGGTCATGGACTCATGGTTGACGGTTTTGGGGACGGAGATACCAAAAACCGTCCTCAACCTGACCCGTTGCCATTCCTAATCTAGGCGGTCCGAAGTGTAAATCCCAAGACGGAAATTATATATAAAAGATCTATATAATATATGGCATATACTAAATACAAGGTTTTATGTTGTGTTTTCTCTAATCTAATCTGGAGAGAAAGAAAAGAAATGGATGCATGGAAAAGAAAGGGCGGGAAAAGAAAGGAAAGGAAAGTAATTTTCGTTTGTGTACACGAAACGGAAGGACAAGAAAAGAAAAGGATTTTTTGGTTTGTGAATCTGGAGGAGTTTTTTTGAGACTTGAATGACCAGGAATGAACTATTGTGGTTTAAATTAACCATGTTATGCGATAATGTGACTGATAAGCTTGACGAAGTGATATGAGCATTCAAGAAATGCAGGGTGTTATAATCTTTTTGGAGGCATGCTACATTCAAAGCTTTTGAGATAACACACACACACACATATATATCGTGTGTGTGTATGCGTGTTAAGCATAAAAAGGGCTAAACCTAAACCATTAGTAATTTGAACCTAAAACAATTTGGACTATAGTTTTACAAAGATAGTTTAAAGACCCTAAACACATGTTCATTGGCCCCCAAAATTTGAAGGCCATGTTTAAAATTCATTTAACATGCTAAGTAACGCCATGAAGTAATGGTGAAATCGTTTCCCTTTGAACAACTCTGGGTTTGGTTTTCTATGCTAGCACTTCTATTGTTTATAAGTACCTTGTGTTTTATTCCCTTTTGTTCTAACATATTAAGCTGTAGACATTTTCGGTCTTTGATTGAGCTCTTCAAACCCTCGTGTGCACGTGCATGAACTCGTAGCACAAGCATTGGAACAAATAGTTAGGAACACGAAGGAAATCAAATCTTCTGCTCAAGTATTGTACGAGATGCAAACTTTATTAAAGGTTAGAGATCAAATGTAAACCACTCTAATTTTGCAAACCGTCGATTTCATTGGTTAAATTAATGAAAAATTGGTTCATGAAACTGTTTAATTTGATGAAATTCTTTAATTTTTTTTTTCCTTTCATCGGCTTTGTTTCGATTTAAGAATGAGAAAAATAAGAAAAATGAATCATATTATGCTAACCGGGAAGTGGACTCTCTTTTTCTAACACCTGCTTTTCACAGTCACTCCGATGAGCAAAATAAATTTTCTGGAGTTGCAAATGCCACAGCCATAACCGTTGTCGTTACCTCCTCCTCAGCTGCCACCTAGGCCGCCATTGCATTATTCAAGCAACCGTCAAAATGCAGGCTCATTCGTGGGTTTTTGGTATTAACAATTTTTAATAATTTATGACAATCTTTATTATCGATGATTAACCCAATTCCGATTTTGATCCATCGATTGAAAAGTGGTGGCTTTTTCAGGCTAGGAAAGCATTGAAGGCTTTGAAATCTCTAGTGAAATTTCAAGCCATTGTGAGAGGTTTTATAGTGAGAAAACAAGTAGTTGGACTTGTTTCGTATTCAAAAATCAACTCATTTCGTATTCAAAAATCAACTTTAAGCACTAAGAAC
Source organism: Saussurea involucrata (assembly GCA_033807775.1). Classification (NCBI taxonomy): domain Eukaryota; kingdom Viridiplantae; phylum Streptophyta; class Magnoliopsida; order Asterales; family Asteraceae; genus Saussurea; species Saussurea involucrata. Next base: position 53,658,150 of record CM066325.1, read on the forward strand.
ACTAGTCTACGTCCTATCTTCGGGTGGGATATGTTGGACTTGTTTGATTTTGGTTTGGTTCCTTAAGAAAAAAGAATGTTTTTGAGGGTTTGATTTTGGTATGTTTCTTATAAGATTTACGAATATCTAACCTCCATATCTCATTCATAGCTATGATATATTGTTTGATTTTATTTATGATAAAAATAATTTTTTATTAATTTGCAGAAAAGGTCTAATGAGACTGAAGGCGATATTTGGGAAAGATCGAGCTACGGGATCGTTGGCAGGATCTGCCACAGATGCAATGGAGAACATCAATTTAGAAAGCGAAGTCGGTGTCGATACAGAAGATTTTGTTGTGCCTTCGTCTATTCTTTCTGATGGCGCTTCCGCATCCCCCATTCCGCAAGAAGAAGCATCATAAAAAAAAGTTAGTGTCGCTGACAATGTTTATAAGAAAATTGTAAAGGGCTTAAACTCGGTATTCGAGGAAATGGGTAAGTTGGTATCGGTTGTTGGTACTTCGGGTTTGGAAACTATGCTCACCGAGTTAAAGAAGATGGGTTTTGATCATAGCCAATGTGTTGCTATTGGTATGTATATTGCAGACAACCCGATTCAACTACGCCTTTGGAAGGACATGGATGATGAGTTCAAGCCATCATTTGTGACAACCGTACTTCAAAAGTTAGGCATGTGATTGATGTTAGTTGGTAAAATTTGAACTTTTGTATTTAGGTCTTTTGCTACAGAATGCTATGTAACACCCTCAAATTTGGAAAGAGTAACTAAATAAAGTTTTCAATAAAATGACCACTTAAGGATAAGATTCATTCTACAAACCATTCATGGGATTACCTCAAGATTTAAAACGTAATAACTTCGATATTATCCATAACCTAAGTGACTACAGAAGTCGGGTGCCAAACCAAAGTTGTTATTTCCACAACGTGGAAGACTTCGCCAATTCACTTACTAAGGGCATACACCTCTAGCTCTCCACTCTTCATAGTGTCACTGGAACTACTTCCCAACCGGTACATGTTGCACATGCCGACAATTAAAAAGGTTAGGCTAACCCCTAGTGAGTTCAAAAGTTTTATCATGATTATATAATTCATAAAACGATAGAGATGCAATTTAGATCATGAGTTCAAAAGAGTTTACTTTAGATGCAAACCATCCATTTACCAATGCACATCAATCCCGTGATGAAAACTCTAATATAAAACGATTCTCATAATGGACTCATCTTAAAACTTACTTGAAAAGTGTAAATAGTATTTGATTTCCAAAATGATTGAAATCATGAATAAATCGCTATTATTGAAAACATCCCAAACACGGACGAAGCATAACCCATAACTCATATATTTTGGAAAACAATCCATACAAATATAAAACGTCACCGAAAACATGGATAAAGACAAATACCCAAAACAACACCTTTCGGTGATGGGGAAGACCCGGTTCCATCGAATGTGATGGACACACAAAGTTAGGTCACTTACCGATGTTATTGAGATTCCAGTATTGGATGCCGAGTGTGGCCACTTAAAACACACACCCATGAAATGCCGACATCCAAGAACGTAATAACACGTAGGACTTATACCATACCGTCAATGCCTAACTGTGACTCAATGTGGAAAACTAGTATCCCATCATTGGCATAATACCCGAATCTAATATATTAGCACATAGGTCTTACACCTTACCATCGATGCCTATTCCGTGCTACAATGGGATAAACTAGCGTCTCACCATTGAACGTAAAAACTCAAGTGCCTATGGATCCATAGTAATAAGGTCTAAAACATTACATTACTCCAAACGAATGAACTAGCACATTCAAAACATGTAATTCCCAAATAATTATAAATCACGACCAAACTCTACGTTGAGCTATCAAAACTGGACAAATGTCCCCAAAACCCAACATAATCAAATACCGAGCCACAAACTCAACTAATCAAAAGACCATTTGTTAAAAGTCATAAAATGAAATAAAACTTAAATACCCTACATTTATGAGAAACATGCTCCATAAACGTAACTAACTCAGTAACTCCACACAACTTTAGGTTAATACAAATCATTTTCCAAAACACCCATCAAAGTGAATTTATACCAAAAGATTTATACTCGTAAGATAAATCGTTAAAATATATCAATACCTAAGATTTACTCATCGAAATACTCAAAATATTATATTTTCCTCAAAACCAAAAGGTTTACAATTTCCAAAATGTTCGCAAGGTCGGGAATGACCAAAATCTAATGACTCACACGATCTTATTTTCAAAGTGTACCATAGCACAAACTATGCACATTTCCCACAAACACTAAAATGCATTTTTACCAAATAACCTCCATATATGCAATAATCCATCAAAACATTTTCATTTATGATTCATTTATCAAATTACCCAAAAATCCCAAATATGGGTATTTTACAATGCTTATAAAGTTAAATACTTCAAATAATCAAAATCCACCAAATAACTCAACAATTGATAATTTGATGTAAAACACAAAAATACTTGAAAAAAGAACATTTTTGGCATGTACAACGCTTTCACAAATCAACTTGAACTCACCTTGCTAGATTTAGGCTAAATCTAGGTTTCCCCCCCAAATTTGAGCTTTCTTTGAAGAAACTTGAATCTTCAAGCCAAATCCTCCAAAACCTACATCCATAAGTTTCCAACCATCAAAAACCATATTCAACCATACAAAATCGTTCCCCAAACATTTTATACCGAAATCTCAACTTATACCAAAACCCTAATTTTCCAATAATGAAAAGAAAAGAAGATTTACCTTAACCACCACATGTATCCACCAACCAAACATTTCTAGGGTTACCAACATGAGTCTTGAACTCCAAAAGGTGAAAGGGTTTGAAGAGAGTTGGATGAAACCCTAAAATTAAGAAATCTTCAAGGTAAGATGAGATAAAATGAAAGGGGCTTCAAGATTTGTTTCCTAAACCATGATAGATGAAGAAAACTACTTGAAATCTTGAATCTTGTAGTTAAATGGCTCAAATAGGCTTTGAGGGCTTAGGGTTTCGGTTTGGGAGAGAAGGAAATGGAGTGGGAGAAGAGGGAAATGAAATGGGGTGGAAATGGGTAAAAATCGGATCTTAAACAACCAACAGCACCCCGACCGAGACTATGCCCTTGGCATAGTCGCGTGTCACTGTCGCGTCACGTGTACCGAAGCTAGCCAAGGGCCGGCGACTTTGCCCAAGCGACTATGCCCTCTTGGCAATGTCGCGTGCATTGTCGCGCCATGCGTACCGAGGGTGATCCTTCCCTCGCGATTATGACACGACAATAGTGACCTCATCACTATCGCGGGGCACTATCGCCCAAATAGTCTCGAACTCGTTTTGATCCAATTAACCCGACATGCTCCCGATCTGTTGAGCTTCTTTTGTAAAACATTTCCCCGCCTTTAAACCTTCATCAAAACCTTTCAAGAGTCATGTACACAATTCATTTATCTTAGTGAAATTCCGGGTGTTACATGCTAAACATTTGGGCTTTGTGTTTATGTCATTTGCTCTCTAATGGTAAACATTTGAACATTCAAACATTTGTGTAAGATGGTTTGACTTATGAATGTGAGTTTTTTTTATCAATATTTATATTAGATGGTTTTGTTATTTTAAATATTATTTGTTAATATTCACTTAGATTGATTATTTAATAAAAAAACACTTAACAACTCATCAGGGGTAAATTGGTTATTTTAACTAGTTTTGTCCTGTTTTGTGACAAAACTATAGTAAGATGGGTTATCATAAATCAAAGCTATAGTAGATAAGATTCGTTCTAGTGTGAACTTCATAAAAGGTAGTGACTCGAGATTAAAGACATTTTCTCAAGTTGCAAAACAACTTCATTTGCCCGATAGAAAACTCATTTTGGATTGCCAGACTAGATGGAACTCTACATTTAAAATGTTATCTACTGCAATCATATTCAAAGATGCATTTTCTATGTATGAGGCGAGGGATCTATCTTATACCTCTTGTCCTTCTATTGATGATTGGGAAAGGTTGAATGCATATGTGAGATTTTAGAAGCTTGTGATTCTTGTACCAACATAATTTCGGGAAGTGACTATCCAACTTCAAACTTGTTTTTTGGGGAGGTATATTATATCAAGCATATATTAGATAAGCGGTACAATGATCCTCGTAATTTTATTAGAAAAATGGTGGGAAGTATGAAATTGAAATTTGATACATAATGGGGCGAGTGTAACATGCTTATGTGTATTGCTAATGTTTTGGATCCTCGATGCAAATTAGAAATGCTCAAGTATTCATTCCCAATGATTTATAATGAGGTGGACATGAAGGAGAATATGTTGAATGTGAAAGATTTGTTATATGCGATTTATGATGAGTATGATTCTTCATTGCGTGTAAGACATGAAACATCATCGTTAGAGTCATAAATCTTGTCAAGTCAAGAAGTCACCAATGAGTGTACTACTAAAAAACGAGGATTTTCGGCAATTTATTCTCGTATGAAGCAAGTTGAAAGTTATGATTCCGGAAAATCTGATTTAGATGCATAGTTAGAAGAGGGATGCTACCTTGGTGATGATGATCCAGCTGTGAAATTTAATATTCTTGATTGGTGGAGATCTCGTGAGACAAACTTTCGGATTTTGTCAAAGATGGCAGCTGAGATTCTAGCTATTCCTATCACAACGGTGGCATCTGAAGCTACTTTTAGCGCCGGAGTCCGAGTGATTGATAAATATCGCGCCTCTTTGAATTCGGACACTGTACAAGCTTTGATTTGTGGAGGAGATTGGGTTCGTAATCTTCATGGTGTTAAAAAGAAAATCATGTTAATAATTTTAATATGTTCAATAATTATCATTCTTTAACTTGTTTTGAAACTAATCTATTTACCTTTATTTGCAGAAGGAAAACCAATTACAAGAGATATGTTTCGTTGAGGTTCTTGGTACATAACGTTCTTACATGGTGGTAAATTTTTATCCTTTTTATAATCAGTTAAGTGCAATTGTAAATCTTCTTTTACATAAAGTTCTCAACACCGTTTTTATGTTTTGTTCCCAGGTTAAAGAAGTGATGAAGTGCTTTTTATGGATGATATGTAGAAGGCGAAAACTGCATAATATTTTGACTTGTGAGAGATTGTAGTTTATTTTGAGACATTGTATTGGATCTGCATCTTTTAGACAATTTCAGTATTATTGTATTTCAATTTAAATCTACTTTGTTTATGATCTGCAACTTTTCAGAAATGTTAACGTGTTTTATTTTTTGTTATTTTATTTGTGTTTAATAGACATTTTTGAGGTGTTAAACGAGCTAATCGAGCTTGATCGAGCTCGTCAAAACACGAATATTTCAAGCGGTTAAACGAGCTCATAAACAAGCTTATAAAAATCGAATCTTTCGACGGAATAAACGAGCTTAAACGAGCATCGAGCTCGAGTTCGAACAATACAAAAATAATCGAGCTCGAGCTCGGACATAATTTAGGAAAAAAATTCGAGCTCGAACTCGAGCTTAACATTATTTTCGCGAGCCGAGCTCAAACACTCTGCAACTCGACTCGACTCGTTAACGCCCCTAGTTTTGTCCAATCATATCATGTCTTACCAAACGCCGGGCACTTGTTCTGTCTGCACATCAAATGCGCATCCTTGATGTGATTTGGGGGGAGAAGTCGGCTGGACTTTTGAAGACTGCCTAACACTGCATTAAATGAAGTGTTTGACAACTATTTTCTATTAATATTTTTTAGTTTTATTTATTGTTGCCCTATTTATCTTCTTATTTAGTTCTATTAGTACTCAACTTTAGAAACCTTTTTTCCTATAACCGGTTGGTTCTATTTATCTTCATTTTTAGTAACATTTAATAAAACTTCCCACTTCCATTAAGGTAAGTTTCTTTAACATTCTTAATCTTCTTATGTTTTTTTAATTGTTGTTGTTGTCTTCCATTATAGAGCATGAAAACATTTCCTTTATCTTTTTATTTTTTTATTGTACAGCCGCACGGGGCCTCCATATTCCGAGGAGCCTTTTTATTTAAAAAAAATACATTTAAAGTGTTAAATATAAGTCAACTAAACCACTATTCTAGTTACTAGTATATAAAAAAAAAATCATTTTTCCCGACCGTCTCCTCCACCGTAGGCGGTGGGGGTGCGTGGCAGTTATAGTATAGCAACGACAGTGGTGGCAGCAATGAAGGTTGGTTGGGGTGGGTAGCCGGTGCGAGGTGGGGATTAGGGAGGAACGGGGTGGTGGTGGTGGTGGTGGTTAAATTGGTTGCAAGTTATTTTTGTTCTTTTAAAACCACAATATAAAAATGCGTTACAATTTCCACAATGGAATTCAAATCATACACTTGTGCTAAGAAATGTTCAAATCCTTCACGCCTCAACTGCGGAATTTGGACGAAATCTAATCAATTCAATCCGCTAATCAAAGATCATCAAAAATTTTGGTCAAAGGAAAAGAAATTTGTCATCCTAATCCCATCAAAATCATTCGAATTCCACGAACCAAATAACCCCTAAATGTACCTTATAAAAAAACTAATATGACATTTTATGTTAAAAATATTAAAGATTTTGTGAGGATGTCCAAATACGTCCTAACATCCTATTTTAACACCTTTAGACAGAACGAAAAATTGTTTGGTCCAATTAAATTAAGTCGTATAAAACAGTTTATTAAAGCATTTATACATATACCATGTCTCTTAAAACCAATTTTCGCCGTAGTGCCTGCACTCGACTTCGAGATTGATATGGAGACGAGGTTCACAGGTTTCACTTACAATTATTCGATCAGCTGAAGTTTCCCTCTTGCTACTTCAATCGAGCCCGTTCCAATCAGCAACCGACTTCTAACAATCACATACCGAACCCATAGCAAAAACGGTTCAATCTCCTGCAACTTTTCTTTTCGTCACTCTCCATAAATTTTCTTTATTACGTTTCAGAACCCTCATCGGCAACTTCGCTTCCAATCGAGGGCTGAGATTCATCAAGATAATGTTGATACACATATGAAGCAAACCCCCAAATCGCCAACACGGTAGCGACCACCTTCATTCCGTTCATCTTTTCATGGAATATTATAACCGCTAGAATCGGGATTATCGGCAAAGCCAACGTACTTATCACATTCGAGAAAAGTGACGACACTTCAAAGATCAAGCCAACTCCACCAATGGTCGCGATTTGCCACGCGACTGCAATGCAGATCATGATAATCAAGTATATTACCTTCCCCAGTTCGAAATTCGCCATTTCTTTCTCCAAATCGTTCCATTGGCCGCTAACGAATAGCGCCAGAATCGTGACGATAGAAGCAACCAACGACTGGTAGATTATCATATTCAAAACCATATTGAAAGTTTCGCCTTTTAGTACTTTTTGAAACGATAGTTGCGTTAAAGAAAGACCTAAAGAATAAAGTGCGGACGCGATAACTGTAGTCACGAACCCAAGTTTTAAGTTTCGTTTTCGTGAAACGCCCACTTGATTTCCTTCGGAATCGCTTTGGAGAACGAGTAAAACTGTGGAAATGGTGAGAAGAACTAACGAGTTGACGATTAAAGGCGTTAGCTTTTGGGCGTTTAGAAAGAAAGCAAAGAAAGCGTTGAAAGCGAGCTGCGTCGTGCTGATGAGTGAAAATGTTGATAACGGAAGGTAGAATAATCCGACGGAATACAAGATTCCGGTGAGGGATTGAAGTGCTCCTAAAGAAACGTAGATCGCTAGAAGGATGGAAACCGAAGGTGGGTTTGTTCTAATTCTATCGGTTTCTGTTGATTGATGATATGTTAATGGTTTGAAGTGAAGATAGAACGGAATTAGAATCGGGAAACCTACGGTTTCGACTAGTGATGTTAACCAAACACTTTTTCCTCCTTTGTTGTAGTAAAGTCTTACGAGTAGGGTAGCAACGGTTTGGCCGAAAAGAACGCATAGTGTGTGTGCCGCCATTCTCATCCACCAGTTTCTGTTGGTGGTTCTGGCGGCGGTGGCGGCATGTGGTGGTGCTACGATGGTGAGGGGTGGTGCTGACATGAAGATGAAAAGTGGAAATGGGTTGGTTTTTGGAGTGGGAAAATGAAGGGAATAATTAGTGGTGGTGATGATAAGTATTGATCACCATGTTTCGTACATGACATAACTAGTTGTGAAGATGGGTGGTTGGAGGGTTGATGGTTGTTCTTGGCTAAAGGTATATATTAAGCCTATTCAAGTTCATGCTTTTTGTGCTCTTTGGTTTTGTGATTAACACATCGGGCAAGAAGATTGGATCCGTGAACCGATCGGACCCGTTCATTTTTTTGTGAAAAATCCGTATTGGTGGACCAGATTAAATGGGTTAATTAACGATAGCAGGTTTAGAGAGTAATCTGATCCACATATTCTTATATGAAAATTCACATGTTTGTGTAAAGGGCCTATTTTAACCGGCAACCTCCGAGACGGCCCACACAATCCTTCGCCAAAAGAATCATATGAGAGGCAAATCAAATACATAGTTGTTCCTTGTCCGCTAATTTAAGAGCTGAGTGCCCACATGGACGCTAATTTAACAGACTGTCGATTGTCAAACTCGATCCCTTATAATATGTTATTTTTAGTTCAAAATTGATAGATATGGAAATGAGCTCATACATTTAAATAAATAATATACCAATTTTAATTTGCTTCTTTTACTAAATAAAACCTTTTTTTTTGTATCAAGGGGATTTATGTAGCAAGGTTTTCTTTCTCTTATTTTCGTAATACTATATATTAATCAATTATAATTAGTATGTAAAATTATATATAACGTAACAACCAACTTTATTTAATATTAATTTTTTTTAATTAATACTTGTTTATTGGTGAATTTGGTTTTCAAAAAACATAAACAATTATTGATCATTATCTTTGATTGGATTTTAAACTTTTAAAAACGTGTATAAAAGCTTAAAAATAGAAGCATTTGATAATCACACGCTAGTTCGAGTTTACATACATAAAAGTTTGAAATATGTTTTTTTTTATGAAAGATTGACGTAACTGGTCAAAATAAAACTGGTTTAACATCCACCAAAAACGAATTCAAGATCGGTGATCGGTGCGTTGCAACGACTCATAAACCAAATTTGTAAGTTTTAATAATGTTACCAAGACTTTGCAAATCGTTTATGGTATTTTGTAACGTAAATAGGTAAGAACGTTGTTTGTTATCCAGTTTCCATCTTTTCTACGACATAAACAAAAATAAAAATGAAGGAACAAATACGTTAGCAAACAAGACCGAAAGAAACCATTTTTGGTTTTCATTAACACAAAAGTTATATTCATCGCTAAAGATGTGTGTTATGGACGTCGAGGCTTTCTATAGTTTTGGCATGTGTTTTGTATGAGTCAATATGTTCGTTATAGTTTATCCTCAATTTTATACGTACACGACAATGGATATAGATAAGTAAGTTTCTTGGTTCATAAACTGATTTTTTAAATAAAATATAAATGTGAATTTTTGTCCGTTTTATAAGTAAATAAAGATTTTAAAAGTCCAGGACTTGTGTTTAGTTGTCGTGATAGAGATGCACAAAATTTTGTGTCTAAATTTATGCATTGCAAACTTATAATCATTATATTTTAGTTGGTTATTCTACTATCAAAATACTTAATTAAGCAGTATGTGACTTGGGTTTCGAATTTTGTAGACAGTTCGGTACATATCTGATGTGGGCTTTGACTATATCTGAATTAGAGGAAGTGTAGGGCCGAAAACCGTTTGATCTAACTTTTTTGGTCCCAAATAGACTTGCTTTTCCTATCAATAAATGTTTGAAGATGAGTTCACATTCGTGACGAGCTAAGGATCACTTTTGGAAACCTTAATATAGGAACAAGTCTTAAATAAATTCTAGGTTTGATACAAGCTTGTTCCAAGGGATTAAATGATTACTTATAGTGGGCCCCCGTTCAAACAGAAAGTAGTACTTACCAACATTAGATAAATTGCAACGCTTATTCTTTTCCTTTCTTACTAAAAGACTCAAACTTTTGATCTTGAAAAAAGATTTAGTAAATCAAATGACAACCCATCAAAATATCTATCTCTCTCTCTCTCCATATTATCTCATCTCTTAGGCCGTGCGTACCACCTCGGGTTCACGTACGGGTTGGGGGCGGGTAGGGTGGGTTGGTGGTGCGGGGGACGCGGGTTCACCATCGGGTTGGGGGTCGCGGGTAGGGTTGGGTTCGGGAACCCGGGGTAACCCGGCGAATTTTTTTTTTTTATAAAATATAACCGTTTACCAACGGCCCTTTTTTTATTTTTATTTTTCAAATTATACACACTATATATATTAACCTCTACCACCTTCATTTTTTCACACCAAAAAATATCTCAAATTCAATACTTTCTTCCATTTATTTCAAATTCAATACTTTCTTCCATCATGAATTCAAACACCACACCTACATCCCGTCGTAACCGATCGAGGAGTTCGGATACACCGCAACAAGACCCGGACCTTGGCTTCCAAGCATTTGCTCAACAAGGTTATATTCCGCAACCGGCCCCGAACGTTGGTTTCCAACAATTTCAGCAACACCCTTATATTCCTTATCAATTTACATATCATGGTTTGCTCAAACAAGGTTTTACTCCCGCTAATCACCAACTTCCTCAACCCGCGACTTTCAACACCGGAATCGATCTCGAAGAGGAGTTTGTTCCTGAAACCCAAGAACCGCAAACACCACAATCGATCTCGACACAACAATCAAACCCGGAACGACAACCAACCCCGACACCAACGCAAGAGGGAAAAAAGAAAAAATTTGAAAATAGAGCCACCCGACAGATGTGGAGTAAAGAGGAGGAAGTGGCGTTAGTGTCGGCGTGGGTTGACGTTTCGGAGGACCCCGTTGTCGGTAACGCACAAAGCGGTGGTACTATTTTTATTATTATTTTTATTATTATTATTATTATTATTATTATTATTATTATTATACTTTAATTTATATAAATGTAGAGAGTTTTTGGAAGCGAATCGAGAAGGTGTTTTATAAATTTGTGGGTCGCCAAGATTATAGAACATTTCATCAACTGAACACCAAATTTAAAGACCTAAACAAGAAAATAAAGTGTTTTACCGGCATCTACAACAACTTGGTCAATAATAGATCAAGCGGAATGAGTGAAGCCGATATTTTACAAACGGCACACTACCGGTACCGAGAGGGTAATGGGGTTCCTTTCATCCATGAACAAGCTTGGGAGGTCCTCAAAAAATCTCCAAAATGGAATCCGGTTCCAACGATGTCGACAAATACATCCCGGGCTTCAAAACGTACCAAAACTTCCGATGATGACGATGAAGATGTTCGGGTCGACGAGATAGAGCAACTTCAACGACCCATCGGGAGAAACAAGTCAAAAAGGGCATCAACGAGTAATACGACCGGGTCGAATCCGGACGAAAGCGTTACTCAGTTGTTGAGTCACATAAGCTCGTTCAACGATCGGGTTGACAATACAATGGATTACAAAATGAAAAAACTTGAACTCGAAGAAAAACAGTTGCAACTCGAGTTAGAAAAACGATTTGATAAAGACTTCGAGTTTTTCATAGCCCCGCATGATCACCTTACGGGAGATATTTTGAGGGCTACTTTGGCGAAGAAAGAGAGAATTAGAAAATTACATAATTTTTAATATTAGTTTTTAGTGTTTTGTATTTTGTAATTTTTAAATTTTTAATGAATGTTATGAATTTTTATTTATCTTATTTTTATTTATTAAAAAATATATGAATATTTTTATTTTGTTAAATAATTAAATGTATAAATAAAAGAATTAAAAAAGTTGATGTGGCGCTGATGTGGCATCAGGGTTCAGTGGGTTCGATAGGAAGCGGTACTCCACTTTAGGGTAAGGAGGGTAGGAAAGAGAAAAACTGATGTGGCGCTGAGGTGGCATCAGGGTTCAGTGGGTTCGCGGGTTGGCGGTACTCATGGTCTTATGGATGTGCACCTTAAACCCTAAAAAAGCGATCTCCTTCCATCTATCTTCCTTGTCTCTAAAAGAGCCGTCACCCCTGCCAAAACCACCACTCCGGTGAAAATGGTGTCGTAGACAACCTCCCCACAACATCCCCTCACCGTCGTGAACATTCACCATTTCATTAACACCATACGCGCACTCCACCAACAACGAAGAACGGCATCCGCCAAACACCCCATCTTTCTTTCTTTCTTTCTAGCAACGGCAACAAACCACTTGTAACAAAGAACGCCGATGACATACTTGAATATCATATCTTGATTTTTCTATTAAGTATTCTAGAAGGGATTAGCAAACTGGCGGTAAATGTAGTGGCCTTAGGTTGAAAAGATGTGGTAGCATGTGGTAGGATCGAGATGATGGCAGTTGTAACTTGTAACACCCCAAAACTGATGTGACAATTAACAATTTAAAGAAAAGGAAAACTTGGTAAATGCATCCCAAGATATGAGTTTCACCCAAAAAAAAAGGGAACAAAAGTGTAAATAAAAAGGGTTTGAGGTTAAAAAAACCTCCTAATTTAATCCTTACAAGAGCTACATTACTGTCAGGTGTTAATTAACTCATCAAAATGTTGTCTCCAACACAAGGCATCCTAAAAATATCCCCCGTTATGTGCCCCTGACGACGACCACTCAACTTTCTCTAGTGACTCTCCCACTGAAACCTGAGATACATGCCGACAAGTAAAAAGTGTTTGGCCAAAAAGTCTAGTGAGTTCAAACATTTAATAAGACGTAGATGAATAACTAACGATGTCAATAATAAATATAAATAAGTTCACTGTTCCATCCACGTGATGCTTGTCGTGGTTCCCTTTCTCTTATAGGGTACCAATTCCCTATACCTGAAGAATTAATCCCTTTCAAGACGACGGGGGAGACCCATACAATTGAAAGTGGCGGGAACACAAAAGTATGTCACTCATTCAATGTTGTCGTGTAGCACCTCAAGGACTCAAACTCTTCGTGCCTTTCGACCTTTAACCAAGTTTCACCTCAATATTTGATTGGTCTTAGTGTCTACTCTAACACCTCAAACTCACATTCTTGGTGCATACCCCTCATATAGTACCTAAAAATAATAGTTCTTAGTACATACCCTTCCAAATAGAATCTAAAGACTCAAACATCTTAGTTCCTAATTGTAGAGTTTTCACATTAATAGCTCCCAACGGGGAAATCCATAACATCGAAGTGCGGAAAACCTCATATATCATATCAGGAAATAGTTAGATAAGCCAAGAGTAATCACTTTTAATAAATTAGCAAGTAAATGTTTAGGAACCCCAAGTATGTTAACATACCTAAGTATCATATAGTCTATATAAATCTTCTCAACATTGATTAACACCAATAAATATTTCCATATCATTTCTCAAGTTCTAGTTAAGTGGAATAATCCCCAAGAGGTGCATTTTCCCAAATATTAATAACCCAAACCTTACATGAAGAAGCATGGTAAAACTTTCAACAAGGAGAAATAGTACCATAATGTAGCTTGAAATATATATAAATATAGACATTTTTGGCTTGCATCTAGTACTACAAAGCACTTGAAAACCAAGCAAAACCCTTAAACGTGGAGGTGAGATCTTGTATCTTTAACCTCCAATTTGCACCCTTAATCAAGAAACTCTTAAATGTCCCAGAAAGGTTCCATCAAAATTTATGAAGAAAGAATGAGAAATGGGGAGTTAAGGTAGTAGATGAGAAAAATAAATGAAGATAGATGATCATATGTTGGGCTAAGGCTGACACGTGGTAGCTGATAACGCCACTTTTTGGCGTTATTTCCGGTTCTCAAACCAATGAGATTGGCTTGTATTCAAGTAAAAAGGCGTGTATTTTACGGTTTATCTAGTGATTTACACAGGTTATCTAAAAGGCGGCATTCCTCGAGAAAAGAGACTAAAAAGAGCCCAAAACGATTCCAAACGAAGCCTAACGGAAGCCCACGAGTCAAGCCCAAGACCCACGACCGAACCAGGATCCGACCCGCGAACCAGAAATCGACCCAAGCAGTATATAAGACACGCGTGACTTACCACGCGACTTGCAAGTCGCGTGGCAGGTCGCGTAACCCTCTGTTTCGCGATTTTTAGCTTTAAATCCGATTTTAGGTCATTGTTTTCGGTATCCAGATTTCACACGACGGCCAGAGCAGTCCCGGGGGCGATTTTCAGAGCCAAGTGACACCGTTTGGAGCAAAGATCGAGGATCAATCGAAGGAACGTTCAAGACGCGAAGTAGATTCAATCACGGGAAAAGGGAGTTCATCAATTCATCTTACACAGTCACCACGATCACGTTTACCATGTTTGCTTACACTTTCGTTTCTCTTTCTTTTGTGTTTGAATCCCCCAACATCATGAACTAACTTTAAGATATTGGGGGTTGGATTGAATTAGGATTGAACATATAGATGGATGACGAATGACTTTTATCAGTTTTCTGATTTAATGAATGCATGTGATTTTGTTCTTAATGCTTTTGTGAGCGTAGCAAACTTACAATTGTTTTATTGTTTTCAATTATGTTCGAGAGAATTAATTGAGATCTAGAATTAGGAATTACATGTCTAAGGTAAGAAAGGATAGAGATATACCGAGTAAGCCTTAGTCTCATAATAACCTGCGCTTAATGTGTTTTGAACTACATAGGGTGAAATCGAGAGATTAATCTTGTGCTTTTCGAGATAAACTTCATGGTAGCTTGAGAAAGCACCATGTCTTACAAATATAACTGTTGTTACTTGAGAGAGAGCGATGGTTAGATCAAGGTTGAGTATTCATCAACGGAATTAACTGGTATTTGTTTTTAGTCTGGTGTTCATATGTGAAAACCTAAGGATGTCCAACCCTCAACTGTTTTCTCCATTTGAATTCCAAAGCTGCTTACTAGTTGTCTGGTGTTTGGTTTATTTTATTTGCTGCAATTAATTAGTTTAAAACCCATCTTCCAAATTTGACAATTCAGTTAATAGTTCTTATAGTAATTGTGATACTTAGTTCCTAGTTCCCCGTGATTCGATACTCGTACTTCTAAAGTACTATTACTTGACTTCGACCCGTACACTTGCGGTAAAGATTCGCGGGGTGTGAAAACCCCGTGTCAAGTTTTTGGCGCCGTTGCCGGGGAACTAGTTGTAGCTAATAGCACTACCATCTATACGTGCTATTAGATTGGGCATTTTCTTTTCTTTTTCTTTTTCCATCACTTTCAGTTTTCGGATTATTGACTTCACTGTCTTCTTTTCAAGTACCACTTGGTTTATGCCAAGAACGACCCGAGGAAAAGAGATCGAACAATTTGATTCGGAGATCGAAAGAACCGCTCGTCGGCTGCGTAAGGAAGCGAAAGCCAAAAGGAATCTGAAATTCGAGATGTCTGACGACGAGAGACCACCTCGCCGCAACAATCCACCACCGCCACCGGAAAGAGTTCCGATGCGGTCATTTGCCGATCCTAATGTGGCGGCCGCACGGATAGGCATTCAACCACCTACCACTGCGGCTAACTATTTCGAAATAAAGCCGAGCACCATCGTAATGGTGCAGCAAAATCAATATGGAGGAGCACCGGCCGAAGATCCTCACGCTCATCTCCGGGCTTTCGAGCGCATTTGTAGCACCTTCAAGATCAACGGGATGGAGGAGAACGCAATCAAACTGAGGCTGTTCAGTTTTTCATTAAAAGGTCGAGCTGAAATATGGATAGAAGGCCTACCGTCAGATCAGATCACTACTTGGGCACAGTTGAAAGCAGCCTTCCTCCAAAAGTTTTTCCCACCGAGCAGAACCGCCCAACTAATGGCGGAGATCACCCATTTTTCTCAATGGGATCAGGATACGTTATATGAGGCTTGGGAGCGTTATAAGGACATGATCAAAAAGTGTCCTCATCATGGGCTACAGGGTTGGGTCATCATCCAGACCTTCTTCAGTGGACTCCACCCGCAATTTAAGAACGACATCACGACTGCCGCGGGTGGAGCACTAATGGACAAGTCGTATGAGGAAGCGTGTGAGCTGATTGAGAACTTGGCCGAACATAGCTTCTCCACTCCGAGATCAGCGGTAAGACGAGCTGCAAGTGTCCAAGAGAGTAATGAGCTGAATGAACTGAAAGCTCAACTGGCCCTTATCACAAATCAGCTGAATAGAGGTACTCCGGAAACACCCGATCAAGTCCAGTTTGTGCAAAACCGGAACCAGCCGAGAAACGATCCTTTCTCGAACACGTACAATGAGGGGTGGAGAAAACACCCCAATCTTTCATGGAGTCAACCCGACCAGCAACAACCAGGTAACTTTTCTAACTCTTCTCACTTCTCTAATACTAATAATGTGTACCGTCCTCCAGGTTTTAATCAAAGGAATGAAGGACCATCCGGGGAGAAGAAGCTGGGACTCGAGGACATGATGATGAAGTTCATGTCGAAAATGGACAACACAGTCGAGGGATTAGCGAGCACAATCAATACTGTCAAGGCGGCTACCGAGCAAAACACCGCCGCCATCAAGATCCTCGAGAGGCAAGTGGGGCAGATTTCCGAGACCCTACAAAACCGAGCCCCCGGGAAACTTTCGAGTCAACCCGAAAGGCAAAACTGGGAGCATTGCAATGCTATTTATCTGAGAAGTGGCAAGGAATTGATTAGAGACCCGGTAAGCAAGTCTTCACCAAAGGAAGCCGAAGAAGAGTTTGAGATGGTAGATGTGGAAGAGTTGGAGGCCGATAGAGAGAGTTCGAATGAAGAAAACGAGAAGAATGAAGAAGAAGTCGTGGTTGAAGAGAGCAAGAAGCCGAAAGAGAAAGAAATCAAACCACCGGTCAAGCCGGCAACTCCAAGCGTACCTTACCCGAGCAGATTGAAAGCGCAAAAGGATGATGTCAATTTTTCAAAGTTTCTTGATGTTTTCAAAAAGCTAACTATCAACATCCCTTTTGCAGATGCGCTTACACAAATGCCCTCTTACGCTAAGTTCATGAAGGAGATTATATCGAAGAAGAGGACACTTGATCACCAGGCCACCGTTGCACTCACTGAAGAGTGCAGCGCGATTTTTCAGAATAAGCTTCCCTTGAAGCTTAAAGATCCAGGGAGTTTTTCTATCCCTATTCAGATTGGGGAGTTTACTTTTAATAAGGTTTTATGTGATTTAGGGGCTAGTATTAATCTGATGCCTCTTTCTATTTTCAGGAAACTTGGCCTGGGTGAGGTAAGCCCGACATACATGACTCTGAAGCTCGCGGATAGATCAATCCGATACCCGTATGGAGTGGTCGAGGACGTGCTCATCAAAGTAGGTAAGTTCTATTTCCCCGTCGACTTCGTAGTCGTAGATATAGACGAAGACGAAGAGGTCCCGTTAATTCTGGGGAGATCCTTCCTGGCTACGAGCCGAGATTTGATTGACATGGAAGAAGGCGAGATAACCTTCCGAGTCGGCGGCCAAAGCGAAATCTTCAAGATGTTCGAGAAGGTAAGAGTTGGAAGAGATGAAGGATCTGAAGCTGGTCATGGAGGGCCAAAAGTAAAAGAGTCCGCGAAGAACCGTATGTGTGGGCGATCCAATTCCGCGGATACTAAACCGAGCTGAAACCACATAGTCGTGCCACGACTTTAAATACGGCGCTGGGTGGGAGGCAACCCACCAAGGTTTGTTTTCCTTGTTATTTGCGTGCTTAGTTTTATTTTTATTTTTGAGTGTGTTTAAATAATGAAAAAGCCATAAAAATCGAAAAATCGAAAAAGTCAAAAATAACTGAAACAGGGACATACGCGACTTGTCACGCGGTTTGTATACCGCGCAGCAAGTCGCGGGGCCCTCTGTTGGTTTTCTGAAACAGAGGGTTACGCGGTTTGCCACGCGACTTGCAAGTCGCGGCCTAAACCACGGGAGTCCCATTTGCCTCGTTTTTTTGTTTTTCGTGCAGTTTTATTCCTTTCTTGCTTTGTGTGTTTCTGTTTTCTTGTTTTTCTTTCATCGTTTGTTTGTTTCTTTTGTGTGTGCATGCCCTCCCCTCCTTCTCCAAATGCTCAATCTTTTAAGAATCTCCTCTGGCCGGGCAAAACAGGTATGTTCTAATCATTTCTCTGCTAAAAGAGTGGTGCTTGATGTGTTGTCTATTTTAATTGCACGAGATGCAACAAACCTAAGTTTCACTTAGGTTTGGGGTGCCTCATTTTTGAGCCATCTACACACTCACATTAGACCCTGTGCAAACCTCGGTTTTACCGAGGTTTGGGGTTGGCTTTTATTTGGCAAACCTAGGCCACGGCCTAGGTTTGGGGTGCCTATTTTTGGAAACTTTGGGTAGTCTTTTTATGTTATGCTATATGATGCCTTGCCTGCTCTTCTTAATAATTGCACAATGACTGCGTCGCATCACCTAAGACTTTACTTGCACATTGGGTACAATGTGTGGGTAAGGTTTGGGGTTGCCCAATCGGGCCCAAGTTATGCACGTAGAATTCCTACACTTCTGAGTGTCGAGATCAAAGTAGCTAAAATTTTTGTTTTGAATGATTGAGACCGACCATTGTGGGAAGAATCTTGTGATAGTGACGTGACCGTTAGGGAAGGACCGGGAAAGCACATGACTAGGGTCATTAGTGGAGACCACCCGATAGTGAGCTTTGAGCCTAAAAGACGTTTTCATTTCGAGAGATTCATACACTTAAATTCTTATACACTTTTTCGAATTCCTTGTCGTGAAATGTAGAATGATCTCGCTACATCATAGCATTGAGTAGCAAAGACGAACATCGGGATATTAGGTAAGGGTATAGTAGACCATATCGTGTGGACCTTAAGACGTGATTCCAGGCATTGTGTGTTTTGTCAAGCCTGTTTTTAGCTATCGTCCCTTTTTACCCTTGTATGTATCCATAGCCCCTTTGCAGCCAAACACTCACTCCTTTCGTTTCTAAACCCCCATTACACCTTTAGCCATAAGCCTTAGCCAAC
Organism: Saussurea involucrata; assembly: GCA_033807775.1. Classification (NCBI taxonomy): domain Eukaryota; kingdom Viridiplantae; phylum Streptophyta; class Magnoliopsida; order Asterales; family Asteraceae; genus Saussurea; species Saussurea involucrata. The sequence goes on from CM066325.1 coordinate 53,677,213, forward strand.
CCTTATCCGAAAGTGTGTCAATCGGAAGCAGTAATGAACTTAGAGAGATAGAGCGGAAAAGAAAGAAATCAGGCCAGTCACGAGAATAAAATGGGTCAATGCAACCCATGAATTAGAAAAGAGGGCCAATGATGCCCCAAATAAATAAAGAGGACCAATGAAGTCCCAACTTGAAAAAAAAACGAAAAGTAAATAAATACCGTTAGTTAGATAGTCTCTAGTAGAGCTGCATAATAAGTGAGTCAAAGCGACTCCAATAGTGACGAAAAAGGACCAAGTGAGCAAATGTGAAGCAACGAGAAGTTCAGAATTGCCAATGATTGACACGCCGAGGATTTTTGATCCTTTATACTCTTCGTTTCTTAACCTTAACCTTAGCCCCGTTACAACCCGTGTAAAGACCTGGATGATCTTCTGGAAAACGTGATTAGAGTCTATGACCACCTTTACCGATAGTCCCTGTCTTGTTATTTGATTCCTTCTGAGATCAAAAGTTTGGACATTTGTGCGTCTTTCTTTATAGTTGTCATGTAATTACTGCGTGTTCTTGTACATAAACTCCATACACATGACAACACGAGCGATAACCTAGGTTCGAGAGCGAAACGAGAGTATCCCGTGAGGTAGGGTCGAGGCGAAATGTTTTCCCTAGTATGTTCAGACTTAGTCTAACCCTGATGAGATCGGAACAGTCACGAGTTCAACTCCCAATGGAAGGTCATAGGTCAAACGAAATGAGAATGAGGCGAGAGTGGGATAGATATTCACGGGTATGGGAAATCACTGATGCATCACTTGGTACCGATTGGGAATTGTGCAGTTATTATATTTTCACTGATATGTGCTTTAATTCTGTTTTATCGCTAATTTGCTTGGGGACAAGCAACGCTCGGTTTGGGGTTGTTGATAACGCCACTTTTTGGCGTTATTTCCGGTTCTCAAACCAATGAGATTGGCTTGTATTCAAGTAAAAAGGCGTGTATTTTACGGTTTATCTAGTGATTTACACAGGTTATCTAAAAGGCGGCATTCCTCGAGAAAAGAGACTAAAAAGAGCCCAAAACGATTCCAAACGAAGCCTAACGGAAGCCCACGAGTCAAGCCCAAGACCCACGACCGAACCAGGATCCGACCCGCGAACCAGAAATCGACCCAAGCAGTATATAAGACACGCGCGACTTACCACGCGACTTGCAAGTCGCGTGGCAGGTCGCGTAACCCTCTGTTTCGCGATTTTCAGCTTTAAATCCGATTTTAGGTCATTGTTTTCGGTATCCAGATTTCACACGACGGTCAGAGCAGTCCCGGGGGCGATTTTCAGAGCCAAGTGACACCGTTTGGAGCAAAGATCGAGGATCAATTGAAGGAACGTTCAAGACGCGAAGTAGATTCAATCACGGGAAAAGGGAGTTCATCAATTCATCTTACACAGTCACCACGATCACGTTTACCATGTTTGCTTACACTTTCGTTTCTCTTTCTTTTGTGTTTGAATCCCCCAACATCATGAACTAACTTTAAGATGTTGGGGGTTGGATTGAATTAGGATTGAACATATAGATGGATGACGAATGACTTTTATCAGTTTTCTGATTTAATGAATGCATGTGATTTTGTTCTTAATGCTTTTGTGAGCGTAGCTAACTTACAATTGTTTTATTGTTTTCAATTATGTTCGAGAGAATTAATTGAGATCTAGAATTAGGAATTACATGTCTAAGGTAAGAAAGGATAGAGATATACCGAGTAAGCCTTAGTCTCATAATAACCTGCGCTTAATGTGTTTTGAACTACATAGGGTGAGATCGAGAGATTAATCTTGTGCTTTTCGAGATAAACTTCATGGTAGCTTGAGAAAGCACCATGTTTTACAAATATAACTGTTGTTACTTGAGAGAGAGCGATGGTTAGATCAAGGTTGAGTATTCATCAACGGAATTAACTGGTATTTGTTTTTAGTCTGGTGTTCATATGTGAAAACCTAAGGATGTCCAACCCTCAACTGTTTTCTCCATTTGAATTCCAAAGCTGCTTACTAGTTGTCTGGTGTTTGGTTTATTTTATTTGCTGCAATTAATTAGTTTAAAACCCATCTTCCAAATTTGACAGTTCAGTTAATAGTTCTTATAGTAATTGTGATACTTAGTTCCTAGTTCCCCGTGATTCGATACTCGTACTTCTAAAGTACTATTACTTGACTTCGACCCGTACACTTGCGGTAAAGATTCGCGGGGTGTGAAAACCCCGTGTCAGTAGCACACAACACAACCTTCAAAGCGAACTAGGTTGCTCGGTCGAAGTCGCCTATGTTAAAACAAATAACTTAAACTGTAAAAGGATCGAATTACATTATCATGAAACCATCCAAGGTTTAATATACAAAATGAATACAAAATGTTACTTGTAATAACAAATGAGATTATCTTACTTGATGAAGCTATGGTTACTCCCACTAATATATTTGATGTCAAGTAATTATGATGGAGATAGTGTTTTTTATTCTTAATTTATGATTTTAGGTGTTGAGGCTTACCCATGTTTTGGTGTTTGGATAATAGAGTTTCATCTAAGTTTCAGTATTTGAACAATGGACTTTATTCATGTTTTGGGTGAGTATTGAATTTTAAATTCATATTTGAATGGGTGTTTTGATTTGGGGTTTTCATCACCTGGTTTTTGAAAGATGTTGCTTTTATGATATAGACATTTCATTTGAGAAATTATGATTTAAATAAGCAGTCTTTCAGTTTTACCATTTTATAATTTTGATAAAAACCATTTGAACTCACTAGGCGTTAAGCCTAACCTTTTTTTATTTGTCTGAAAATGCATCAAATCCTTATTGGGGAATGATAATAGCGACACTGTGAAGAGTTGAATGCTAGTTAGATGCACGAGAAGGACTTAGATATTCAAGGGTGTCTTCCCTATTTTGGAATAACTAGGGGGAACATTGGGCGGGCGGGTTCGAGTTGGTAGACATGAAACCCAATCGGTTTTCATGAGTCGACCCCTTAGCTTTCGGGTGACGTGTTGTTCAGGTAGAACGGGTTCGAGTGGGTTTTCATCTTGGGTTGACACTATAGTTTATGGCACTAATCAACGATCCCTTATGCATTGATGGGTTGTACAATGTGGCCATATGGGTTGTGGAAACTAATGGTGTACCATTTACTTGCATGGCTTTGGCTTGAGAGTTTAAGAGAATGGGGATTAATTGGTGGAAGGGTTTACCATCAAAGAGCATATGTGAATGACATGAGTCAATGAGACAAATGAGAGATGGAGAGCATGATTTTATGATATAACCATATAAGATGCACCAATTGTAACACCCCGACCTTTGGAAGGTATCGACATTTTAAGATAAATATAAAAAATAGGATTTTGGATTAAATCCTAGATTTTGGATTAAATACTAGATTTTATAGTCTTGTTGGATGGGGAATTCAAATATGAACCCAATGGGTTGTGGATCCCAGATATCAAGTGCATAAGATTGAATCAACACAATTGCATTCAAAAGTCATAAATCTCACTTGATTAATTGCATAAAAGATGTAAACTTGGAGTAGCCGTACAAAGATGATTATGAAGCTAATTAGGTCATTAACCCTAATTCTAAACAAAAAGATAGTATTTATATCCAATAAGGGATAGTTACACAAGTTGTCATAAATAGTCCCTGAACTTCTATTCAACTGACTTATGATACCTAACAATCTCCCCCTTTGAATTGAAGTTCAATCTCACGCCAAGTTGTCGGTGTTTGATTGGGATAAGAGCTTATCGAGTAAAGCAGCTTTGAGGGCATCGATGTTCATGTCCCGAGGGTTCAGTGTTGGGTGGGGAAGTTGTATCGGTGTTTGCACGGGGGGATCCGTCACTACTTCCTTACCCTTGATGGACCGTTTGATGAAGTCCAAGTCCTCTGACAACTTCTTTAGGATCTCAGTTTGGACAGCCTTTAAGGCGCCGTCCATAGTTTCCTTGGAGACAAACTCCGGGATGCTAACACCTGGTGCACGTAGCTGACAAGTTGTAGTAGCTACGGTGGATTGCACCGCAGTACCACTTGCGCTCACGGTTGGCATGAGGATAGTCGTGGCAGGAATTCCATCCTGTCCTCGCAAGCCACCGAACGGTAGACTCACTCGGGGTGTTCCGGTCGAGTCACAAAGAATCTCGACATTAGCCGTAGTGATGTTTTATGTCCTAGCCAAAGAAATTAAATCAGCAAGTGGCTCTAGACTCGTGCGTGCATCCAAAGAAGTCGAGAACCGGGGCAGGAGTTCTCTTGTTTCAACACCGGAACTCTCCAAATGAGAGACTGGTGGCCGTTGTGCTACGTCCCCATTAGAAAGTGAAACAGTATCCTGTTTAGAGGACACTGAGTGGTTGGGGAGGGTGTACGATTGTGTCGCTAGGCCCACGACGTCTGTTTTAATACCCCGTCCCAACAAATGAGAAGGGGTAGCGAATGCGGCTGCCTGGCTTATCTGAGGCGGGGTGGAGACAACCTGAGTAGGTGGCCTCTGCTCTCTATAACGCTCATTATTTTTCTTGCTTCTCCTTTCCCTCACTTGCTCACTATTACTTTCTTTTTCAACTGAGACTCCCTTCGCTCTCCTTATCTCTCCAGATTCGGCTTGGGTACGAGGGATTGGTTCCATGCGGAATTGGTCATCATTTTGGTCATCTGAGTCCATTGACTCATTTTCTGATCTCGAGGACCATAATTCAAAACCGGACACCGAACCTGATTCAGAACCAGATTCGGAACCCGACGCTGAGCCAGAGCCTGACTCGGAGGCCGATCCGGAGGTTGAACCGGATTCGGAGCTGGAAGAGGAGGCTGCCTCTTCTTGAGCTTGGTCACGCAAGATATCGACCACTTCCACCTCATGTAATTCAGGTTCATCGTCTTGAGGTTGAGTAGTTATATGAGGTGGAGTGGATGGGCGTTGGGATGAGCTAGCTCCACGAGTTGACCTTTCAGCACTGCCCGCGTCCTGTCCCCTCACTATATTTTCTCTCAACACGCCCTATCCGGGAGCCCCTACCCTCCGGACCATACCTCCTCTAGTTCGAGGACCCTCACGTCGCTCGGGACGCGCTCCTTGGGCAGGTCCTACCGGATCTGGCTAGACCATCAAAGCGACTAAGTTGTTCTCTCGCCTATATTCTATCACACTCAGTGCCAAAGGGTCAGCAAGAGCTAGCAAGTCAGCATGTAGTACCATCGGTACTAGGTCAGGTATGGGTTGCTTGTTCTGGATCCTAGTCATGCGTGTGGAGATGAGTACCTCGTGCTCAGCGTGTCGTGGAATGGTTGGGTAGACGTCCAGAAAATATGCGACGATCAACTGAAGGAATCTGGGGAACGGGAGGCACTTCAGTCTTTTGTTTCCTTCTTTCTTTTGGACCTTGTTGATCAGCTCATTCCATAAGATGGAGGCGTAGTCGGTGTGTCTGTTGTAGGCCACGACGTGGATGAGGTGTAGAAGATTCACCGTTGTTTGATCTATCCCCTTGGTGATTGACGATAAACACCTGTTGAGAATGGTGAATAGCGTGTACCAGAGTGGTGACATATGAGCTCTGAAAAAAATGCGATGGTTGAGTGAGCTCCCTAGCATAGTCGAGAGCATGCATCTCCTGGCAGAGCACAGCGTTGTCAAAACGAATTCTGCCGGGGACGGATGTTGCATCCGGAAGATCAAGAATCGGGCGCAAAAGGTCTCTGGATATTACCACGGGTGTGTCGGTAATGCGACCGTGAAGGTCGAAGTCTTGGCCACGTGCAACTGAGGTGAGATACCTCCAGAGTTGCTGCACGTACATGGTTGGAACATTTGCAGTCGCCGTCAAAGCATGGTTGAGTGGGAGGTGTTTCAGAATCTCCACTATGACTGGACATTGGCAGATTATTGATGTCGTGTCCAAGTGGAAGTTGTTCGAATGGAGCGGAAGATTTGGACCACCAGGAAGGAGTGGGGCATCGCCTTGTGGAGCAGGCTGGTTTGGTTGAGCCATTAGTGTACCTGAAAGAAAATGGTGTTAGATGATCACTTTGAATTTCCAAACCTAGATTAAGTTTCGGGCTTCGTTTTCTCGGATTTGAGAGGAACCGAGAAGCGAAGGTAACCCGAAACAAGTCACAAACCGAGTGTTGACGAACCCAGGGTGAGTGCATAAAGAAAGTTGAAATAAATTCAAACAGATAAGGCTAAGAGAACACTCCCGGAGCATCCAAATCCGGAACCGGAAGAGATCCGGAGCCGGTAGAGACCGGGACCGAGAATAGAGAACAACCCGGAAGTGGGAACCGGGAGATACCGGAACCGGTCTCGAACCCGGAAGCCACTCGGGACGTAAGCCGTATACCGTACCGGGACTTGGCACCAGGAGTCTTCCCATCTCGATAGACCATCCGGGAGATGGCGAATCCGGAAGTCGATTGACTCCGGGACTCCGCAACCCCGATGTCTAGCCGAGACATGCAAAAATTGATAGCGGGACACACCTCAACCTGGGAGTCGGCCCGGGAGATGGCGGAACCCGGTGTCAATTGACCCCGGGACCTTGCAACCCCAGAACCGATTCCGAGACACCCCAAAAACGGGTTTCGGTCGATACTTAGTCCAAATCGGCCCCATTTGACTCCAATTCGGGAGTCGATTTTGAACCTAGATGCATAAAAACTATCGAATTCGATCAAAACAGAGGCAGATTGAAGAAATTTTAGCGAACCGATGGGTTTTAAAACCCTAGCGGCGCCGAAGTTGAAACGTCGATCAGATCGATCGATTTTTGCTTCTGATTGATCGATGTCTATCCACAATACTGATTAATTGAAGTTTAGAACACAAACCTGGTAATCTGAGTGAAGATTAGACCTGGAAAACGTGTCATGTCGTGTCGGGTTCAAAGTTAAACGGGTTGAGAGTGCATGACCCTAACCCGACCCGTTTAATAAACGGGTCAGAAAATCCACACCCTAACCCGACCCGCCTAACCCGTTTAACATTTATAAACTAAAAATTAAATATCAAAATATTACAAATTACAAATTACAAATTACAAATCCAAAATTCAAATGAAAACATTATAAATCTAAATTTTATAGTTCAAATTTATAAGTTCTAACCAAATTCAAAACATTAAAATCCTAAATATTAAAAATCCAAACGATTAAAAAGAAAACTTTTTTTTTTGTAAGGGTATCCGAGCCAATTGACCCGACTAATCCCAGGCAACATTCACCGAGTGCGAAAGCGTGCACCCCTGAGTTTATCCCCAGTGGCCACAAGTTGGAAGCGTCTGGATTCGAACTTGGGGTAGATGGGTTACTAGCCACATCCCCCACAAGCCTTAACCAGTACGCCACAAGCCTTGTGGTTAAAAGAAAACTTAATATATATATATATATATAAACGGGTTATTCGGGTCATTTTCGAGTTGAAATTTTTGACCCTGACCTTACCCGTTTAATTTCAGTGTTGTGTCGTGTCAACCCGTTTACTTAAACGGGTTGAAATGTATTACCCAAACCCGTTTATTTCGTGTCGAGTTCGTGTCGGGTTAGCGTGTCATGTCAGTTTTTGCCAGGTCTAGTGAAGATTGAGACCGATTGGAGCAAAATCAGAGGATTGGAGATGAATGTGAGAAGAAGTTGGTCAGGAGAGGATTTGAGCGCGAAGTTTGAAATTGTGAAGTCAATCCAAACTCAAACCGGTTTATATACCAGCCCATACAGGGAGTGAATCCTGGTACCTGATCGTTTCCCTCTCCCGGTCTCGACTTATCTCAACTTTAATAGAATTGCAAAATTTACCCCTGAAGTTTAATAAAAACTTAATTTCAAACCTTTAAGGTTTTTAATTACCTTGCTCCCCCTCAAGTTTTGAAAATTCCATTTCTCCCCCTCAACGGTGCGAAATTCCAGTTCTCCCCCTCAACTTTTCAAAGTTACCTTTCTCCCCCTCAAAGTTACAAAATGTACTTTTTCACTTAAACCTTTCAGAAATCAAGTTTTGCTCCACCTCAAACTCTCAAAACAAATGGGGAAACTTACCTTGGTGACTTGTACTTTGGTGGACAACCTTTAGAATAACAAGTTAGTAGCCCGGGAATTTGTAACACCCAGAATTTCCATGATCAAAATTATGTTATATTTTCATATGGAAGGATTCAAAGTGTAATTGACCAAAGTTTAAGCTATTTGTGGAATTTGAAACTTGGAGGTTGGTTTGGTCATTAATCGAAAGAAGTGTATGTATTAAAGGTTGGAGTCGGCTCTGATTGAGAAAATATCTCAATTTGATTTTGGAGTCGGCTCTAAAGAAGGCTGAGAGAGAAAGGTATCCTGAATCATAATTTTGCTCCGGTAAGAGTTTGATTATGATATGCAATTCAATCTTTTAGGAATTGATAATCAGATTAAGCTGATTTTGATTAGGTTCTGATTATTGGTGTGAAAAGTTGAACGGGAATCGATTGGAATTGCAGTCTATGTTTGAGTTCTTAACCTCAGGTGAGTTCATATCTTTGCTAAATTTTAGGTGATACCATCTAATTCATGAACGATTTGAGTTTATAAATGGTATTGGTAAACTTTGGTTACTGGTTTAGGAAGATATCTCGACTGGTTCGTAGAATTGTATTGAAAATTGATGTGCAGATCGAAGTCCCGGTATCGAGGTCCCGATATCGAGTCCCGGTATCGAAGTCCCGGTATCGAGTCCCGGTGTCGAGTCCCAGATTGGGTTCACCGGAATTGAGTTTACCGGATGAAGTTGTATTCCCGGAGGGGTATATTCCGGACGAAGTTATATCCCCGGAGGGGTATATTTCGGAAGTTTTATTCCGGGAGGGGGATATTCCGGAAGTTGTATTCCCAGAGGGGGATATTCCAGAAGTTATATCTCTGGAGGGGATATCCAGATAGTGTAGTTCCGGATAAAATTTTAATTAAATGAGACGGTATATGATTGAGTTATTATGCACGTATGCTAAGAAGTATAATGGATTTAGAGGCACTAGTATTATTTGATAACGTAGAATAGGCAAGGTATAATTGCTATTCCCGTTTGTATTTGAGAATGAGGAATAGACAAGGTATAGTTGTTATTCCCTTTATCATGATATTGAGAAATGATTGAATAGGCAAAGTAGAATTGCTATTCATATTAAATGATTGAATAGGCAAAGTAGAATTGCTATTCATATTGAATGTAATGAATAGGCAAAGTAGAATTGCTATTCATATTGATGTTAATGAATAGGCAAAGTAGAATTGCTATTCATATTAAATGTCATGAATGGGCATAAAGTAAATTGTAATTGCCGTTGACGTAAAATTAGGAATAGGCATAAAGTAAATTGTAATTCCCATTTCGTATTGTGATGTGAAAACGTGGAATAGGCATAAAGTAAATTGTAATTCCCGTTGACGTGAAATGAGGAATAGGCATAAAGTAAATTGTAATTCCCATTTCGTATTGTGATGTGAAAACGTGGAATAGGCATAAAGTAAATTGTAATTCCCATTGACGTGAAATGAGGAATAGGCATAAAGTAAATTGTAATTCCCATTTCGTATTGTGATGTGAAAACGTGGAATAGGCATAAAGTAAATTGTAATTCCCGTTGACGTGAAATGAGGAATATGCATAAAGTAAATTGTAATTCCCATTTCGTATTGTGATGTGAAAACGTGGAATAGGCATAAAGTAAATTGTAATTCCCGTTGACGTGAAATGAGGAATAGGCATAAAGTAAATTGTAATTCCCATTTCGTATTGTGATGTGAAAACGTGGAATAGGCATAAAGTAAATTGTAATTCCCGTTGACGTGAAATGAGGAATAGGCATAAAGTAAATTGTAATTCCTATTTCGTATTGTGACGTGAAATCTTGAGATAGACATGAGTTAATTGTAATTTATTAGACAAGAGCAATGGTCTAGAATCCGTGATGATTTGTAGTAGGCTCTCAAACGTGATGATATGAACTACTTAGTGTTAGTCATATTCATGGAATCGGGTATATTCCCGTCATCGAAAGATGTTACGTGTACGGTAAGAATGGTGGCAAGTCATGTTTGTTTATATGCTTTGCTTACAGTTGATTTCAAAGCTTATAAAGTTTAATTTGGAAAAGTGGGTGTTCTCACTAGGCGTAAGCCTAATATTTCAAATTAACTTTTCTTACCAGGTATTAGCTCGGGAAGGGATACGAATGGATGAGTGACGAGTGGTACTGGAATTCTACCCCTAGTGTTGTAATGGAGGAGTTAGAGTATACGAAAATGTGTTGATGAATTGCCTAGACAACCCATCTAATCTGATTTTGGTGTAAAGGATTAGATTAGTAGGTTGTTTTGATAAGTTCAGTTATATATGTAAACCTTCGTAACTAAATTTCTCTTGCTATGAATGAAAGTTTTCGGAAGATATTGTTATAGACTTTGATAAATGCAAGGTTTAAATTTACTGTGGTTTTTTAGGGTGTTTCAGAATTATAGACGAAAATAATGACTAATATAAACGAAATAAAGAGCAATGCAGAAAATCAAAATATAAGGGAAAACTATTAAATAAATACAGAAGACGATGCACCGATGCGCTTGAAACACCGAGACTGCACTAAGAGGCAAGTGTATCTTATGAAGAGACAGTTAGCCCTTAGTGAAGAGAGGGTGTGGCAAGTACAAGGGTGGATTACACTTTCAAGTTCAGCATACCTAATTTAGACACGAAATCATTGAACCGTTTTTCGTCCAAAGCTTTAGTAAACAGGTCTGCCAATTGATTTTCTGTACTTACGAAATAGAGTTCAATCGTACCTCGTTCAACATGATCTTTAATGAAGTGATAACACACGTCGATATGCTTGGTCTTTGTATGCTGGACCGGATTGCTGGTGATGGCGATGGCACTCTTTGAGTCACAGTAGATTGGGATTTGCGAGTACTGGAACCCGTAGTCCTTCAGATGTGTGCGCATCCAGATGACTTGGGAACATCAACTAGCCGTGGCCACGTACTCTGCTTCTGTAGTGGATGTGGAGACGCACGTTTGCTTCTTCGAGGCCCAACTAACCAACTTGTCGCCAAGAAACTGGATGTGCCCCGTTGTGCTCTTCCGGTCGAGCATACTTCCCGCGTGATCAGCATCCGAGAATGTCGTGAGTTCAAAACCTGTGTCCTTAGGGTATCAAAGGCCAAGATCAGCAGTGCCTTTTAAATAACGTATAATGCGTTTAACTGCTATAAGGTGTGACTCCTTCGGTTTAGACTGAAACCGAGCACACAGAAAGGTGGAAAACATGATGTACGGCCTACTTTCCGTTAAATACATCAATGAACCTATCATTCCTCTATAGGTACTAGTGTTCATGTCCTATCCGTCAGGATCGGCGTGTAACTTTGTACCCGGTGACATGGGAGTCTTCATGGGTGTACAATTTTCCATCTGGAACTTTCGAAGAATGTCCGCAATATACTTAGATTGATTGATGAATATTCCAGTCGACAGTTGTTTAACTTGAACACCGAGAAAAAAATTCATCTGACCCATCATACTCATTTTAAAATGCGATTTCATGAGGACTGAAAAGTTATGACAGTATTGTGGGTTCGTAGAGCCGAAAATAATGTCATCGACGTAGATTTGAATTAAAATAATGTCCTTACTTCTCTCTTAATGAAAAGAGTAGTGTCGATTTTACCTTTCGAGAAGCCTGCGTTTATGAGAAATGTAGATAGGGCATCATACCAGGCTCTCGGTGCTTGCTTCAGGCCGCAAAGTGCTTTGTCAAGTAGGTAGAAATGATTGGGGTGAGCGATACTGACGAGGCCGTCTGGTTGGGAAACGTACACCTCTTCCTTAAGTTTGCCGTTGAGGAACGCCGTCTTCATGTCCATCTGGAAGACAGTGAAGTTCTTGTGGGCGACATACGCGAGGAACATACGGATGGCTTCTATGCGTGCGACCGGTGCAAACGTCTCTTCATAGTCAATCCCTTCTTGTTGTCTGTACACTTTAGCTACTAGTCTAGCGTTGTCCCGAACGACGATCTCATTCTCGTCCTTCTTGTTCTTGAAGATCTATTTTGTTCCGATAACTGTCTTGTTTTTCGGATGAGGAACCAGGCGCCAGACTTTGAGGCTCTCAAACTCGTTCAACTCCTCTTGCATGGCTATCACCCATTCCGGGTCGTTCAAGGCTTCCTTTACTGAGGAGGGTTCAACATTGCTTAGAAAGATGGAAAAGAGACACTCATTTCCCGTTGCCGTCTATTTTTGAGTGTTGCTCAGTAGTATGGGGCGACTTCTTCTATGTCCACCATGGATCTAGTCTGAACTGGAGTTGACGGATCACCGATGATCTGTTCAGATGGATGTGCTCGAGTCCACTTCCGTGTGTGAGGTAGCGGGTCCGTAGACGGTTGAGAATTGCCAGGATCAACATATGAGCCGTGGGGTAGGTCTTGTACCACTTCTAGAGATGGAGTCGAATGTAATGGTGTGACGGCCACTGATTGTGAAGGAACAGCGGTTGACGAAGAAACTTCTGCCGTGTCGGTTTGAGATACACTATTACTTGAGCTGGGAGATGACGTTGTGGGTTGAACCACTGGGATGCAGTCTCTGAAATCGTATTCGTGCTAGAAGATGGCGTCGTCTCTACAGTTGGCATCGAAGGTGAGTCCTCCAATGATGTCGTGTTGGGAGAAATTAAAGGACCAGTAATCTGCAAAGAAACCACCACAGCTCTATCTACATTCATAGAATTATCGTTAGATATAGGGGAAATATAGAGATCATTATAAAAATGTTCAAATAGTAGATCTAATTCAGAACGGTGTGACTTTGACGTATTGGACGAAGAAGGATCTACTAGAGCGTGCTTGGTTTCCGATCTAGAATGATCGGAGGCTAGCACTCCTGTTAGCACGGGTTCTAAACTGAGGTGTTCAGAAGCCAAGTCGACCAATTCGTCGAAGGACACATTTATGCTCTCAATGACGGTCTTCATCCTTTTGTTGTAGACTCAGAATGCTTTTGAAGAAGTCGAGTAGCCGATGAAGATTCCTTCGTCTGCCTTTGGGTTGAGCTTGTCGAGATCATCCTTTTCATTTTTTACGAAACACTTGCACCCGAACGCATGGAAGTAGTTGATGTTGGGGCTGCAATTATTGATGAGCTCGTACGGTGTCTTGTTAAAGCGTTTGTTGACGATGGATCGGTTCTGAGTATAGCAAGCCGTGGCGACAGCTTCAGCTCATAGGAACATTGGAAGGTTGTACTGGGTCAGCATAGTTCGTGCCGCTTCCACCAAGCTGCGATTGCGACGTTCCACTACGCCGTTCTATTGAGGAGTCCTAGCAGCAGAGAAGTTGTGTGAAATCCCGATCGATGTGAGATATTCACCCATAATGCGATTCTTGAACTCGGTGCTGTTATCAGTGCGAATTGAGATGACAGCCAACTGCATATTGTTCTGGACACCCTTCAGATGGTTGATGATTAACCCGAGAGTCTCATCCTTCGAGCGGAGAAATTTGACCCAGGTGTATCTTGAGAAGTCATCCACCTTCACCAGTACGTACTTCTTATGATTGATGCTTTGTACTCGCATAGGACCGTAAAGATCCATGTGTATGAGCTCCAATGGCCTGGACGTTCTTGGAACCGTTTTCGGTTTGTGAGTCGCCTTCGTCATTTTACCCATCTCGCATGCGGAGAAAATATGTTCTTTCTCGAACCTCAGTTCTGGCATTCCTTTGACGAGTCCGCCTAGCACCAGCTTGTTTATGTTCTTGAAGTTAAGGTGGGAAATCTGTCGATGCCACAACCAATTCTTTTGAGTAGTGGCTTTGGACATGAGGCACACAACTTTGTCGGTCTTCAATGAGACGAGATTGATAGTATACAGATTCGTGCGCCGAGTTCCCGCAAGGATCTCCGTTCCGTCTTCGTTATGAATGCTGCATCTCTTTGCCTTGAAGTTGACTTCAAGATTCTTGTCACAGAATTGCCCGATGCTAAAGAGGTTGTGTCCCAATCCTTTGACGTAGGACACTCGCTTAATGGTAAGTTTTTCCTGAACTAGATCGCCATAGCCCATGATCGGGGCTACATTATCATTCCCGAAACGACACCACAATATTTCTCCTTGAAGTTGGTGAGCAGCTCCCGTTTACCAGTGTAAAGCCCGTGTCCCGTTATGGAACATTTTTTTCTTTGGTTTATTTATTGTTCAATAATTTCTCTCTTAACGAATGTTTTAACGGGAGTTAACGGGAACGACCTTAAATGTAATTTATCGCAAAACCGAAATTTGTTTGCAAGGGCTTAGTAGTGCAAGGGCTAAAGTTGTTTATTGGGTAAAGTAATGCATAGGGGTTCGGCCCATGCATTGTCTAAACCAAGCCCATGCATTTGGTTTAGTTTGGGTGTTCGTAGGGAGCAAACGACACAAAGGAAGGAAAACAAAAAAAAACCTACGCTCTCTCTCCCTCCCGTTTCCTTTTCTCGTCGGCAACACAACAAAAAAACCCTACACCCCCTTCTGCCGCCGTACCACCACCAGCAGCGCCCAGCCACCACCGGCGCCCCCGGCGCTGTCCTGTCGGAGAGAAGAGAGGAGTTCGAGAGAGAGAGAGAGGTGCGAAGAGAGTGAGCCGTGCGTGAGTGAGTGAGACGCCGGAAAGAGGAAAGAGGATTCGCCGGAAAGAGGAGAGAGACGTCGTCACCGTTTCTGCCGGAAAAGGGTGGAGGAGAAGTCACGTCGAGGTAATCCCGTGTTCCCGTTCTTTTTCGTTGTGTTTTCGTTGTCGGAACGCCGTAAACCGCCAACACCACCGCCGCAGCCACGGCTGCCGGCGGTGGGGCCGCCGCTGCACGCCGCCGTAGTGGCGGCAGAGGGGTGGGTGCAGGGGTGTGCAGGGTGCGGGTGCGTTTTGCGAGTGTGTCGGGAGTGGGTGACGTTGGGAGGTCTCGCCGGAAGGGTTACCGTAACCATCATCGCCGCCGCCAACCACCACCACCGCCGGAGGCGGCAGTGGGTAGTGCACGGTTGTTGTCCAGCGTAGTATAGCCCTTTCCAGTAAGCTTGTAGGCTGTTCGGGTCTGTTTGGGTTAAGCTATGTCTTAATGGGTTTATAACAATATTTGTCATTTCATGTGAAAACGTTTGTCTGCCACTGTTTTGTGACGGCCATAACTTTTCCGTCGTAGCTCGGATTGAGGCGAATCCGGAGCACACGGTTCACATTATATGCCGGGCACACTTTTCATGTTTTAGCGGAAGTCCGGTTCGGCTTCTAGCTAGGCATATTTTGGCTGTTTATACAGCAGGTCCGGATTTGTTAGTTCGCGTTCCGTTTTAAAAGTCACAGTTTCTGCCACTGTTTTGGGAAAGCCATAACTTTGTCGAGAAATGTCGGATTGGGATGAAACCAGTGACAAAAGTTCCCATTCTGAGTCTAGTAAGTTTCTTATGTTTTGCGGAAAAACCAGTTCGGACCGTAGCTAGTGTCAAACTGCTGTTTTGTAATGAAAGGTGCTGTTTTTCGCTGTGCAGTTAACCAGTTTTGTAAAATCCATAATAAATTGTAGAAAAATCGTTAGAGCGCGTGCGATATGTCCTTGGAACCCTAACTCAGAGCACTTTCTGGTTATGTAATTTAATTGAGGATTTTCTGGGTTTATGGAGATTGGAACAGGTCCCGAACAGACCTGTTTGGTTAGACCGAAAAGTCGTTTTAGTGACGATTTAAGGGTGCGTCGTGTTTTAGGGTCCGGGTCTCGTGTTAATACATTTTAACGATTGTTTAGGTGTTGGGAAGTGATCTTGGATTTGTGAAGCTTGAATTATTGTTTGTGAGCTAGGCGCGCTTACGAGGTGAGTTCTCTCACTATAACTAATGTCGGTTACTTTTTACATTACGATTTGTACGTGTGTGGTAGTTTTAATTGTTTGTGATGCGGGACTAAATAGTGGGGCGTCTAGTCGGACCTTTATTGTTATGACTACGCGGGTGGCGTAGGAGTGCGGTGGGGCCGAGGTTTATATACGCGGGTGGCGTAGTAACTCGGTGGGGCCGAGGTTTATATACGCGGGTGGCGTAGGAACCCGGGGGAGCCGGGTAATGCTTGCACGGTTATCGTGTGGTCGGGTGGACCAGCTTATGCCTTTGGGTGGGATGGTGTAGGTATGCATGTTTATGATTTGTTCGTAGACTTGTATGTTGTTTATGTGCAATTATCTGTTTAGAGGTGGTGTGGGAATAACTGTGTTATTTATGGTGTCTGAATTCACTAAGCTTCGTGCTTACCCTTTCCCAATAAATTGTGGTTTCAGGTACGAGTGGCTCCAAGGCGTGACGAGTACACACTGGCGTGTGGGAAGAGTTGATTACTTTTATGATTTTAACTTTAGACATTTATTCCGCTGTTTATTGTTCGCGAGAATATTAATTATGAGTTTGCAAATGAAATGATTGAGTTATTAAATGAGTTTTTATTAATGAAATGTTACTTTAAAATTTTTAAATTCCTTGTAATTTTTGGGACGTTACAACTTGGTATCAGAGCACAGCTTGAGTGAATCAAACGCATCTCGGTGTGTTTGATCTCAAGTTTGCGGCTATAAAATTTTCTTTAAAGTTTTTGGAAAATAAAAGGAAGGAAAAATCCGTTTGAGAAACGGTGATCAAAGGCGCAGTGTGTACAGTCAGCCGGAGCCAAAGGGAAAGGTACAGTACTTAGTGTTTTATTGCTTTCTAGGCATAGGGTATGCATGCTAGATTGCCTATGTGGTTTGCATTGTCCTGTATGATGCTTGCTTGCTAGTAGGAATCAATGCTAGTTATAGTAGGTTGTTAAGTGAAGGCCCTATAGGTTGTATGCAGTAAGAATCATATAGCCTTAGAATATTTGATTTAGTTCTATTGTGCAGCTCTTGTTTGAGTCAAACCGTTCTAGGATAGAATCTTGTATTCGAATGTCTATTTGATTCACGCTGCATGCGACTGGGTATTCGCGAGGCAACTCGTTATGGCTAATAGGGATTCCGTTGTAGCAAGGGTAGTGGGATGAGATGAAATTCCTAGTGAGCTGGGAATAGCGTTTACGTATGAGTATGTATGCTAAATTGCTTTCTAGAACATAGGAGTATGTATGCTAGATTGCTTGGTGCTTAATACACTGTATTGTATGGTTGATACATGTTATTAGGAACTTATGCTAACCTTGATAGGTTGTTAAGCGAATGCACTATAGGTTGTATGCGGTAGGAACCGAATAGCCTTAGAATGTTAGATTTAGTTCTATTGCGCAGCTCTTGTTTGAGTCCAACCGTTGTAGGATGGAATCTTATATTCGAATGTCTATCTGGTTTCCACTGTATACGACTGTGCGTTTACGAGACGACTCGTCAGGGTTAGTGGGGGGTTCCGCCCTAGCAAGGGTAGTGGGGTATTATGTTTATTCCTAGGGAGCTAGGAAGAGCGTGTATATGCGTCGGTATGGACATACGTGTATGGTTTTTGTTTGGGCGAGCAACTACTTGGTATCTCGGGATGGGACTCGGAGCGGACAGTGATAGGTGTAGATGGTAGTAGTAGAGCTCCTACTACCGGAAGCACGGGATCAATGTTCGAGTCGGGGAAAGTCGCGAGGAATCCAAGGAGTCGAGCGTGAGCGTGTTAGTGTGAGTTATTATGTGCTAATAACTCGTTGTAATATCTACCCTGAATAGCCATCACAAGGAGGAACGACTATAGTAAACCTACTAGTACAGGTGGGTACTTGTTTTGCTTGAGGTGATGATCGTTGGGGTAGTGACGAAGGTTATAAATTAGTAGTCGTTGGAATAAAAGGACGATTCTAGTATTAATCACTTGGAGTGACGATGAGGATGATGTTTGTGTCGGGCCAAGATGGATGATTGTGCTAGAATCATAGGCTTATAGAGCCGACTTTGATTTGAGGAAAAATCGTAGGGATTATTTGACGTAATTTCCCAACTTGCCTAAGAGGTTTAAATGTCCGGATGACGTTAGTGGATCGGAGAGATTTGGAGGAGTAGGAGTCGAGGCGTAGAATGCCGACTGAGTCATGCACAAAGTTTGATTTTTAAATAGATTGCATTAACAAATTCTTGTGTTTCAAATCATTTTATGGATGGTGTTTTGGAATTTGGGGAAATGTTCAGCACACACACAAGATTTTGAAATATGGTTTTGAAAGTGTATGAAATCGTTTTATCACGGGAGTTCAAACTTTGTTAGAATTTGTCTCATTTCGTTATTTTTCCAACGGTTCTTTCGGGTAAGATGATATCCGTGTTTTGTGGTATTTAAAATGTTGGGCAAGTGACTACGGCTTGTGACTTTAACATTGGAACTCCTCCACATATGTTAGAGTTGAGACGGAAAGTTACATTCCACGATGTCTGTATAAAGCTATTTGAGTGATTTGGTTAAAATAAGTTTTGTTTTACGGCATGTTGAGTCGTGTAGGTTTAATTTCACGAGGTGCATATCTTATTTGTTTATGTGGCCATTTGGAGAAATCTTGGAAATCAATTTAAAGAACCCCACCTTTTGAGATTTTATGAGATTTTAATCGATATTTTTCAAATGATGGAAATGGACTGGTTTTTATCTTTAAGTTTGAAACGTACACGAGACAGTTGTGTTTTAACAGAAATATATTTGTAAACCGTTTCATCGTTTTGTATGACTAGCCGACGCGCGTAAGATTTGTTGGTGAACCCTGTGTCACGACATTTTATGTTGGAAAAAGAGGAATTTTGGGGTCAACTGTCGTGGAACTGATTTTGAAATTTGTGCACACTTTTGTCGCACCCGGTGTAAAGTCGAGCGGTTACTTTAAATGCATGTCATGAGTCAATTCATACTAGGACCGTGACGGTTCATCTTCAAAGAAATTATTTATTTCGCTTTACGTTTCGTGAGTAAACTAAGCTGCAATGAAATGATTTTCAACATGATCTTCATATGTGGGACGAGCGTGTCCATTTTTGCGTAACTACCGACCTGGTAATAGTAGTTTTATTGCTTACGGTCTTTTTGAAATGAAAAATCTTGACGTTGAGAATATTTTGTAAATGATTTTGTAAACCATTTGGGAAGTGCGTTTATAAGTGTTATGTGTCATTTTGAGAATTTTAAGGGTGTGAGTCCTTTTGGAAAACTCTTTTGTTTAACTCGTGTCGAGTTTGGGACTAATGTTGATTTTAGAGTATTGCTTGCTTAAACTTTATTTAAACGCGTTTTTGACCGACTTATGGGTCTAGCAAGCGTGGAGCATTTTGCTCGGTTTTGACTATTGAGATAGTCATGGGTCAATTGCACAGTTTTAATGGCTCGATGTGGAGTCTTGTTGATGAATTGTTTTGTCGCACCGTTTGGCATTCATTGCACGTTGAGTATTTACATGTTGGGTGAGTGAGTCATTCCGGGATAGGCATGTTATTAGTAGACTGTTTTGCATTGGATCCTTGGTCACGTCAGTCAGTCGTTGGTAATGTTCGATTGGGTATCTCGGGGTGGGACTCCGGTATTCATGTGTTATGACCTTGACTTTCCAATAGGCACTGGGAGGATATAGTCTTGGGCACTTACCTGGGAGGTAGTCCCGATATGCCGGGCCTTGAGACGTACCTGGGAGGTAGACGTTAAGGTGTATCTTGATACGGTGTAACTAGGCTTCGTAGAGCGAGCGTGGAGGATAAGTAGACGGTGAAAGGTTGGGTATTCCACGCGTGTTGGTAATGTAGGCCGAATAGTGTCGGTTAAGGGAATGATGCCCTTTGTAATTAAGAGAATAAATGCGCAGTAACCTTTTTGAAGTAAGTAGTATATTTAGGTGTCGACTTTTGGGCTTGAGGCCAAACACCCTTAATGTAATCGGAGATTTGTAGCCGATTTTGAAATAATAATGGCGATGGTAGTAGTAACCCTGAAATGCTTAATTGTGATGAATGGTTATGGTGGAATGACCTTCGTGGGTGATTATAAGTTTACCGGTTGATGACCCGTGTGAAATAAATTTTGGGAGTCTATTAGAACTCGTGGAAGTTAATCGGCAGTAATGGTAGGAATGATCGGATTCGAGTATCCTGTAGAGTATATTGGTGAGCACCTTTAGAATGGTTAAAGCTTGAAAGTTGAATCGGCATGTATGGAACATCTAAGGTTGGGAGGCAACCGAATTCGTTTGACCAGGACTGAATCCAGTTGTTGGAGTGTTCTTCCGATCATAATTTCAGTGTCCTTGAAGGAGTTTTGATAGTAAGAAAAGTATTCGAGAATTTCTAGACGGGGTGAGAAATTTTAGATTCTAGTTGAGGAAAGTCCAGTGGCAGCACCGAAGGGGTTCGAGTGGACGTGGGAACTCGAAATGGAGATGCGCGAGGACTATCTCGAGCTATTTGTCAGTCGAGACTTCGAGGACGAAGTCTAATCCAAGTGGGGGAGAGTTGTAAAGCCCGTGTCCCGTTATGGAATTTTTTTTTCTTTGGTTTATTTATTGTTCAATAATTTCTCTCTTAACGAATGTTTTAACGGGAATTAACGGGAATGACATTAAATGTAATTTATCGCAAAACCGAAATTTGTTTGCAAGGGCTTAGTAGTGCAAGGGCTAAAGTTGTTTATTGGGTAAAGTAATGCATAGGGGTTCGGCCCATGCATTGTCTAAACCAAGCCCATGCATTTGGTTTAGTTTGGGTGTTCGTAGGGAGCAAACGACACAAAGGAAGGAAAACAAAAAAACCTACGCGCTCTCTCCCTCTCGTTTCCTTTTCTCGTCGGCAACACAACAAAAAAACCCTACACCCCCTTCTGCCGCCGTACCACCACCAGCAGCGCCCAGCCACCCCCGGCGCCCCCGGCGCTGTCCTGTCGGAGAGAAGAGAGGAGTTCGAGAGAGAGAGAGAGGTGCGAAGAGAGTGAGCCGTGAGTGAGTGAGACGCCGGAAAGAGGAAAGAGGATTCGCCGGAAAGACGAGAGAGACGTCGTCACCGTTTCTGCCGGAAAAGGGTGGAGGAGAAGTCACGTCGAGGTAATCCCGTGTTCCCGTTCTTTTTCGTTGTGTTTTCGTTGTCGGAACGCCGTAAACCGCCAACACCACCGCCGCAGCCACGGCTGCCGGCGGTGGGGCCGCCGCTGCACGCCGCCGTAGTGGCGGCAGAGGGGTGGGTGCAGGGGTGTGCAGGGTGCGGGTGCGTTTTGCGAGTGTGTCGGGAGTGGGTGACGTTGGGAGGTCTCGCCGGAAGGGTTACCGTAACCATCATCGCCGCCGCCAACCACCACCACCGCCGGAGGCGGCAGTGGGTAGTGCACGGTTGTTGTCCAGCGTAGTATAGCCCTTTCCAGTAAGCTTGTAGGCTGTTCGGGTGTGTTTGGATTAAGCTATGTCTTAATAGGTTTATAACAATATTTGTCATTTCATGTGAAAACGTTTGTCTGCCACTGTTTTGCGACGGCCATAACTTTTCCGTCGTAGCTCGGATTGAGGCGAATCCGGTGCCCACGGTTCACATTCTGTGCCGGGCACACTTTTCATGTTTTAGCAGAAGTCCGGTTCGGCTTCTAGCTAGGCATATTTTGGCTGTTTATACAGCAGGTCCGGATTTGTTAGTTCGCGTTCCGTTTTAAAAGTCACAGTTTCTGCCACTGTTTTGGGAAAGCCATAACTTTGTCGAGAAATGTCGGATTGGGATGAAACCAGTGCCAAAAGTTCCCATTCTGAGTCTAGTAAGTTTCTTATGTTTGGCGGAAAAACCAGTTCGGACCGTAGCTAGTGTCAAACTGCTGTTTTGTAATGAAAGGTGCTGTTTTTCGCTGTGCAGTTAACCAGTTTTGTAAAATCCATAATAAATTGTAGAAAAATCGTTAGAGCGCGTGCGATATGTCCTTGGAACCCTAACTCAGAGCACTTTCTGGTTATGTAATTTAATTGAGGATTTTCTGGGTTTATGGAGGTTGGAACAGGTCCCGAACAGACCTGTTTGGTTAGACCGAAAAGTCGTTTTAGTGACGATTTAAGGGTGCGTCGTGTTTTAGGGTCCGGGTCTCGTGTTAATACATTTTAACGATTGTTTAGGTGTTGGGAAGTGATCTTGGATTTGTGAAGCTTGAATTATTGTTTGTGAGCTAGGCGCGCTTACGAGGTGAGTTCTCTCACTATAACTAATGTCGGTTACTTTTTACATTACGATTTGTACGTGTGTGGTAGTTTTAATTGTTTGTGATGCGGGACTAAATAGTGGGGAGTCTAGTCGGACCTTTATTGTTATGACTACGCGGGTGGCGTAGGAGTGCGGTGGGGCCGAGGTTTATATACGCGGGTGGCGTAGTTACTCGGTGGGGCCGAGGTTTATATACGCGGGTGGCGTAGGAACCCGGGGGAGCCGGGTAATGCTTGCACGGTTATCGTGTGGTCGGGTGGACCAGCTTATGCCTTTGGGTGGGATGGTGTAGGTATGCATGTTTATGATTTGTTCGTAGACTTGTATGTTGTTTATGTGCAATTATCTGTTTAGAGGTGGTGTGGGAATAACTGTGTTATTTATGGTGTCTGAATTCACTAAGCTTCGTGCTTACCCTTTCCCAATAAGTTGTGGTTTCAGGTACGAGTGGCTCCAAGGCGTGACGAGTACACACTGGCGCGTGGGAAGAGTTGATTACTTTTATGATTTTAACTTTAGACATTTATTCCGCTGTTTATTGTTCGCGAGAATATTAATTATGAGTTTGCAAATGAAATGATTGAGTTATTAAATGAGTTTTTATTAATGAAATGTTACTTTAAAAATTTTAAATTCCTTGTAATTTTTGGGACGTTACAACCAGACATGTGTTTGGAGCAACCGGAATCAAGATACCACACATGACCGGGCTGCAAAACAGAAATTAGGAATTCTTAGGTACCCATTTATAAATTGGTCCTGATAAGTTAGGTGCAATTCCTTTTCTCGGGGCCCGTTTAGATTTGGCTCCTTTTCGGGATTTATGAGAACGCGAATTAAACACATGATATGAACCAAACCAATTAGATGCATGTTTATTATCGACAAAATCATTCATACCACACATAGAACAACAAACACAATCACGAGAAATCTGAATCAATTGCTGAACTGAAGTAAGTTTAAACGGAAATTGAAGTAATAGGGTTGTCGTGTAGATCTTTTACCGGTTTTAGATCGTTTCTTGGACCGTCGTTTAGATTTAGATTTTGAAGAAGTGGTCTCAGAAACGTTTTTGGAGTTAGAACATTCTCCCTTTTCAAAATTTACCGGTGTGGGCATTTTATCTAAAAATTGAATGTGACTTGCAAGCTTTGGAGCAAAATCAATTTTTGAAACATCATCATCATGACAAACAGAGGAATTCATAAACTCAGAAAACCGTCGTGCAGAATTGAATGGGGTTTCACCATCAGAGTCAGATTGAGCAGTTAAAGGAATCATCCACAAAGGGATTATTAAAGTCAGAGAAAAGATTTCTTTGAATAGATTCGGTTTGAACCGCCTTACCTTTACTTTGATAACTCAAAATCTTGTCATATGTGTCAAGAGACACACCTAGAAAAGCTTTGCACGAGGAACTATCCTAATAAGCAGTTGACGAGTCAACCGAGATGGTATCCGGAGTGGTAGGCTTTATCGGAGTATCCACGGGACTTTCCTTAGCCATCCTTTCCGTTAGAACTTCTGCCGCCAAGGCGGACAGTCTAGAAGTCAATCTAGCAATCTCGGTTTTATAACTCGTTATTTATGATTCAGATAATGACTCTGTTTTGTTCTGTTTGAGTTCGTGTAAAGTGGATAAAAGTACAGTTCTTTCCGTCTCAAAAATAACCTTGTCCCTCACAATTGATTCTTCGAGTTTGAAAATAATGTTTTCCAAAATCAGAGGTGGAACATATCGTTTGAACTCTGATTAATCATTAGATCCTATAGATGGTGTTGCCTTAACTGGAACTGGAGTTTCGACCGTTTTGGCAAGGGAACATATGTCGAAATAATCATTTGAGAGGTAAGGTGTTTTGTTTTTCAAATAAGACGCATTAAGGTTTTCATACACGAAAGGAACTTGTACATTAATGTTTTTTCGAGGTGGCTCATTTTCTGAATTAGTGTCAACATTTTCCGGCTTTTCCCCTACTTTTGGTAGAGGAATTCCGGTTCTTCGTTTTTGGTTTTCCTTTTCCTCATCTTCCTTTGACGGTTTAGTCCACTTGATCATATACTCATGGTATTTCTTATCTAGTCCCAAAAGGTTGAACTCATAAAGGGTGGGAACCTTTGATAAGATTTTCTTAAGGTAACACGGGTTATCATATCCGAGTCCCCAAAGAGAGTTGTAATACTTAAATTCCTTCGGTTTATTCAAATGAATGGTTTGTTCCGATTGACCGAGTTTATAAAGTTTGGATTCTAGATCCTTAAGCTTGTTAGTCAACAAATCATTTTGTTTTTGAACTTTTTCTTGAAGAACGACACTCTTGGAATACTCCTCCTGAGACTTTTCTAACTTTTATGTGAATTCGGATAGTTGGGTCTCTAGGGATTCTGCTCTTTTTGAAATGGCTGAGCAATCGGATTGATAGTTTTCTATCACGCATTTATTTTCAGCCTTTTCAATAGCTAGCTTGCATATGGTGTCGTATTTGATTTTAGTATCAGCTTCTAGCTTAGTAATTTGGGTGTCTTTGGCTTTAACCTTTTGTTTAAAAGAGTCTAAGGTATGCACCATGACTTGCATCTAACTGATAAGTTTAGTACTAGAAGAAGCACATACCTGACATTCGGCTTTCTCCTTATTCTTGCTGGAGGATTCATCTTCAGTGTCAGATTCTTCTGGTTGGTGCCAGTGTAGCACATATGAGCTTCAGCTTCGTCATCTTCATCTTCAGTCAAGACGAGCCAGTGATCGTCTTCTGCCATCAACGCTTTACCTGCTTATTTCTGCCTTGCCAACAACATCTTGTTCTTGTAGTACTCAGCATTGCGTACTATAGGTTTTTGGCAGTCTCTTACAAAGTGTCCACGCCTAACACTTTACAGGTTCATCATCGTCTTGCTCGTCAGACTTTCCTTCTGACTTCTTGCCTTCATCATTCTTCTTCCTTCCTTCATCTGTCTTTCTCTTCCCTTCATACTTGTCTTGGTAGTCTCTGTGCTTTGTGTTGGTGGAGTAACGCTGGTTGTTGTTAGATGATTTCTTGAAGAATTTCTTCCTTGCATACTCCCTGGTGAGTAAGGCAACAGCTTTCTTGATTCCATCAAGCTCGAAATCAGAATCACTTTCAGGTTCTTCATCCTCATGCTCAGTCTCACTATGAGCTTCTTCTCGATAAGAGCTTTGTTGGGCGTGTTTGTCCTTTTTGTGAGAGATGAGAGCAAGAGGGTCTTCTTTGATCTTCTCGCTAGACTTCTGATCTCCCATTAGTTCGCGGACATCATCTTCATCTTGTAACAGCATCTCATAGAGTTCATGCAGCGGAACATTCTCTAGGGAATGATTGTGACGAATATGGAAGACAAATCCCTTCCATTCAGGCTGAAGGTTGTTCAAGAACTTGATATTGTTCTCCGTGTTCGTCTTGAAGATGTTGTTTTTCTGAAGATCATTGATGAGAGTGCAGAATCTTTCATAAGTCTCGGTTACTGATTCTCCTCGTCTGGCCTTGAACGCTTCATATCGCGTAAGGCAGTTGGTTATCTTCTTCTGGTTCCCCTCTCGACTACCTTGCATAATTTTCGCTAGTTGATCCCACATTCCTTTAGCCGTGTCTTTCTGACTGCAATGTTGCAGTAGATATTATTTGGAAGACTGTAGATGAGGTATGTCTTAGCCATTCTATCTCCATCCACTTTTCTCTTTTCTTCAGGAGTCAGCTTGTCATAAGGTTTGACTATTCGTTGGGCTGGAGGGCCACCTTCTTGCACTTGGACATCCATCATTGGAGGAGGAATTGGTCCTTGGGTCAACGATCGCAGGATCTCATCGTAGAGAGGCTTGGTCTCGATAAATCACATGAAGCGGTCTTTCCATACGTTATACTCCCCTCGGTAAAGGATCGGTGGTTTAAGTTCAGATCCTATCGCTAGCGCGTCTTGAGTGTTCATGGTTCGGGCACTTGAGTGATCGTAAGACGATTTTAGTGATCCAAAGGTAAAACGAGTGTTCTAATGCAAGATCCTAAGGGAGTGAGTGAACTAAGGTATTTCTAAGTTCAAATGGGCAACAACGAGTAACTTAAAGATAATTAAAGGAAGCAAACACTAAGAGATAAGGAAAGAAATTGAACTAAAAAACAAATAAGAGAAACAAAATATGCAGAAGCAAATTCTGGAACAGGTGAGATCCGGAACCGGTACAAATTCGGAACCGGATTGGAATCGGGAAATATTCCGGAAGGAGTGGGACCGAAACTGGTATAAGAACCGGAACCGGTATGATCCGGAACCCGGTAGCGTCGGAACCGGGACTCGTCCGGAACCGGTGTTAGTCCGGAACCGGAATGAGTTTCGGTAAACAATCAATTCTGGTAAAAGACCCAAAGTCAGGAACGGACCCGGTATTAGTCCGGGATCCGGTGCGTTATTGCGAGACAAAGAGGAAACCGGGACTTAAACTTTTCAAGTCCCGTATTCAAGCGTAGACCAGAAAAATTACGTACCTGGAAGTGAAAAAAACCCACTTTTCGGACTTGATTGCTTTGAGAGACTTCTACAAACACTTTTAATACCACAAAAACAACCAAAAGAGCACACACAATAAATCGAATCTTAACCCGCTTTTTGAGCAAAAATTAAGAAGTTTCAAAGAACAGAGTGTTGAAAGCCCAGAATTGCAAAAACTCAAAATCGATGAACAAAAGGTTAACCAAAAGTGTTCCAAGAATTAATAAAACTCTAGAAACACAATGGGAACACCTTCTTTAACACCAATTTTAATTTCAACACATAAATCAAAAACAAAGATTGGACTTTTTCAAAGAAACAGTCGACAAAAACTGGAATGACTCAAGATTGAGAAATTTACCTTTGGATCTTTCGTCTTTATGCTCTGATACCAATTGTAGATCCCAGATATCAAGTGCATAAGATTGAATCAACACAATTGCATTCAAAAGTCATAAATCTCACTTGATTAGTTGCAGAAAAGATGTAAACTTGGAGTAGTCGTACAAAGGTGATTATGAAGCTAATTAGGTCATTAACCCTAATTCTAAACAAAAAGATAGTATTTGTATCCAATAAGGCATAGTTACATAAGTTATCATAAAAAGTCCCTGAACTTTTATTCAATTGACTTATGAGACCTAACACGGGCCTTTCCGGAGCGAAAAAAACGATGAAGTTATGGCCAAAACAACTTTTGGTACGACCTCGGCTAAAGTGACCAGCGAAAGTGACACTTGTGTCACTCTCGCATGTCACTCTCGCTGGTTTTGTACCGAGAGCCTTGGGACCACGACGAGAGTGCCCAGCGAAAGTGACACTTGTGTCACTCTCGCACGTCACTTTAGCCGTCGGGCACCTGGAGCATAAAAACGCGATTTTCATCCTTTCAACCCCATTTTTCATTTCTCACTTCTCCCCCTTCATCCCTTTCTCTCCCAAACCGAAAACCCTAAGCCCCAAAGTCGATTTTGAGCCATTTAGCCACAAGATTCAAGATTTGCAAGTGATTTCTTCATATACCATGTTTTGGGAAAACAAATCTTGAAACCCTTTCACTTCATCTTCTTTACCCACAACTTTCTAGGGTTTCATCCAACCCTTTGTCCATTTTAAAGAGTTGGAGCTTGTGGTGTTTTGTTGGTGATTTAGAGGTGTTTTGGTTGGTGGATTCAATTTGTGGTTAAGGTAATCTTCTCTTATCTTCATCTATAGAAATTAGGGTTTTAGTATAAGTTGAGATCTTGATGTAAAAATGTTTTGGGAATGATTCTTTGTGGTTGGAAGTGAATATTTATGGTTGGAAACTTATGGATCTAGGTTTTTGGAAGATTTGTCTTAAGGATTCAAGTTTCTTCAAAGAAGCTCAAGTTTGGGGAAAATCTAGATTTAGCCTAAATCTAGCAAAGTGAGTTCAAGTTGATTTGTGAAAACGTTGTACATGCCAAAAATGTTACTTTTCAAGTGTTTGTGTGTTTTACATAAAATTATGAATGGTAGAGTTATTTGGTGAGTTTTGATCTTTGAAGTGTTTAACTTTATAAACTTTGTAAAACTCCCATATTTGGGATTTTTTGATATTTTGATAAGTAGAAATCATAGAAATGTCCTTAAATGATTTATTCCTCAAATGGAGTTTATTCAATGGTTTAAGCATGTTTGCGTAATTGATTTTATAAACCATTTGGAAAATGCACATTTTCGTGTTATTAGACATTTTGGAATTTTAAGGGTATGAGTCCATTTGGGAAACCATTTGTCCTAATCTGTGACGCGTTTTGGGTTAATAATATCTTTGAAGTATACATTTACCTAAGTGATGTTTAAATGCATTTTACATTATGACGATCGTTATTTATTGGTCTAATAGATTTTGAGCATTTTGCTCGTTTTGACTTTAAAGGAGTCTTTGGGACATCTTGTCCGATTTTAATGGCTCAATGTAGAGTCCTATTTATGGTTTGCATTTATTGAAACTTATTGCATCTTATTGCATATTATTGATAATTACATGCTCGAGTGCTTTAGTCATTCCTGTGTAGTCATGTAATTTTAGACTGTGTTGCATTGGATCCATAGGCACGTAAGTCAGTCTTTATTTGATAGTCTACTGGGTGTTGTGGGTTTTGACCGGACCCCATGTTTTATGACCTTTACCTTGCAAGGGTACACTAGGATGGCTGAGTCCGGTTGTGCTATCATGATTGATGGGCGTATATGACCTTCACCATGTCGGGGCAATGCCATGGTTGTAACCTCGCTTGTGTTGAGCCTTTGGTGGTATTCATGGTAATATTCGCTAAGGTCAGTTGTCTCTTTGGGTGTGACTTGAAATGAGTCGTAGGGACACTTGGGCTTTCATGTCGTGAAGTGTCGTACGATTAACGTTGTATGAGTGGCATACTTTTGTGTTCCTCCACTCTCAATGGATATGGGTCTCCCCCGTTGTCAGCCAACATTATTTTGGATATTATAATGTCCTTACTTTATTATCGTTGGTCTTGTGCGATTGACTAAAATTGATGACTTTAATATTGGAATTCCCTCCACGTATATTAAAGTTTGAATGAAGCATGTCACTTCCATATTTTTGGTATTTGGACTTCATTTCATTTTATGCTCGTGTGAGTATTGGGTTTTGTATCATGTTTTCGGTGAAGTATTATACTTATATGGATTGTTCCTCCATGATTTATGGGTTGAGTATTATGTCCCATCCGCATTTGAAGGTTTTGCATAATATAGATTTATTCACGTTTGAGTGAGTTTGGGATTGGAATTCATTTTGGGAAACGCTATATACATTTTGGAACTTTCCTCATAGATTTTGTGTGTGTTGAAAAATGAGTCGTTTACACCCTTATTGTTGGGTCATCAAAGATTTGAAGATGACCACTTGATCTCTTTACATTCTTTGAAAACATCTTTTATACTTAGAGAAATTTTAGGTTCTTTGTAATAGCTTAGTCATGTTGTCAAAGTTCCGTAAAGTCAAAGATCAGTCGAAATCAAGAATAAGTAAATCTACCAATACGGATTGAAGATGGACTTCTCAACCTAAACTAAGCTATCTCACCGATTTTCTCCCTGACAAATCGGTGAGATCCTCATAATAGGAGAATCCTCCCATATCTCCTTGCCAAGAATATTTTCATCAAAAGAGGTAATATTTGCCATCTCACCAATTTTCTCCATGACAAATCGGTGGGATCCTCAAAATAAGAGGATCCTCCCATGTCTCCTTACTAAGAAGGTTCTCACCTATTTTTTCCATGACCAATCGGTGGGATCCTCAAAATAGGAGGATCCTCCCTATTGTCTTTGCTAAAAAGATTTCCTTCAAAGAGGTAATATCTGGTATGGAGGAAAAAGGTTCATTTGTCCTTTTTCCCATTCTTAGATATTGTCACCATCAAACCTTTTTAGCATCTTAGGAAAAGTCACCTCAACTTTTGAGAGTCAAACCTGACCTTCAAATGACAAAGTGACAAGTGTCTCGTGCATTAAATGTTCATGACACTATTTAAAGATGAATACTTCTCCATGCAGAAAAGAACTCTTGAAGATTTCTCTGTGCTCAAGACATTCTGCTCCTCTCCTCCTTTGAACTAAAATAGCTTTTAATCCTTGTGTTTTAGAAGTTATGTTGTTTTCGGTATTACTTTGTGAAGATTGTTAGAATAGATTTCACTTGTTCTTTCCGCAACAATCTAAGTGTTCTATGTGTAATTCTTGAATTAATAAATCAATAAAGAATTAATTAAAGTGACAATTTTGTGTATTGTATTCAACCCCCCCCCCCCCCCCCTTCTACAATACTTGTTCTTGTTCTTATTAGCCATCTGGGACTAACAAGTGGTATCAGAGCAGAAAGTTTAATCTCAATAAACATGATCTGCAATGGCTGCCTCTTCTTCAAACAATGAAGTTTGCTCTCAAAACCATTTCTCTGAAAATGGCTCTATAGCCAAACCTCCCAAGTTTAACCCCAACAACTTTTCTCTGTGGAAAAGCCGGATGATGCTTTTCATGGAAGGAGTGGATACTAGATATCCAACCATTCTCAGTGAGGGACCTTTTGTCCCTAGAGTTTGGGATCGCTATGAAACTCAAAAATCCGGCAAAGAAAGTGTTGGTCAAGATGATTCTGATGATTCCTCTGATGAAGCAAAATCTACTATAACCGGTTGGAATATTCTTAAGAATCCCAATACGTTTACTGATGAAGAAAAATGTCTTGTGTCTTTAGATTCCAAAGTCAGGACCATCATTGCTCTCTCTCTTCCTGGTAAAGTGTACCACTCTCTAGTAAATCTCTCTACTGCCAAAGAAATGTGGTCCACTCTGTTTGTTCTGCACAAAGGTACAAATGGAGTTAAAAAGAGCAAAAAGATTGCTCTTGTTAGAAAATATGAACTCTTCTCTTATGAGAAAGGAGAGAATCTCTCTCCAACTACTATAACCGCTTTAACAGTCTTCTTAATGATTTAAAGCTGTTAGGTAGAGTGTATGACAATGAGGAAGTCTTGTGCAAGTTTATGGACTGTCTTCCTGATTTTTGGGAAAATATATGTACTTGTATAAAGAGGAAGGCAAATGCCCAAATCAAATCTTTCTCCTTTCAACTTCCTGTATAAAGAGGAAGGCAAATGTCTTCCTGATTTTTGGGACAATGAGGAAGGCAAATGCCCAAATCAAATCTTTCTCCTTTCAACTTCAAATATGTCTTTCTCAACTGAAACACTTTGATAAAGTTAAGGTTGAGCTTGAAGATCTAAAATTCACCAACTTTATTCTTGCCAAGGAGAAAAACAAAATATTTGAAGGTTTTAAAAAGGAACAAGAAATTGTGAGAAAATGGACCAGTTCCTCCAAAAATCTAGAAAAGATTTTTCAAGATCAGATTTCTTGTGATGACAAAACTGGTTTTGGCTTTGAAAAAATAGAAATTGATCAAACTTCAAAAGATCATGCTTCCACCTCTGGTGTTTCACCAACTTTTTATGAAACATCTTAATCAAGTTCAATTGGCTCTGTGTCCATGAATTCTACTGATGTATCTGAAGCTTTAAAATTTGGAATGTTTATAAAGGCCAAATATTTCATTTCCTTTCCAAATGAAGAAGCTCAAGATTCCAATGACTCTCCCAAACCTATTCATGACACTCTGAAAATCTTGACTTTAGATGAAGCATCCCCCTATTCTAAAATTCTCAAAAGAAATCTTTCCAACTCAAACAAAATATTTTCTGCATCTGAAAAGGGCAACTCTTTGGCTGCCGATTCTTTCTTAAAAAGAAAATCCAAAAATCTTTCCAAAAATACTTTTGTGGGTTCCTCTACCGATTTTGTTCCCCGATCTGTGAACATCAAAATGTCCAACCCAAAAGAAAAGTTTCCTTTCCTCCTAAATTCTGAAAAATGAATCTTAGGCTCTGCACCCCAAATCCTTGTTACTTCATCGAAATCTTTGAAAAAAAAATATAAAAGGCAAAAGCAAGGAAAAATTTCAAGGTTCTAAAAAGGCCTTTATTTATAGAAAATGCTATATCTGTGGTGATATTTTTCATCTTGCCAAAGACTGTCCGAAAGAAAGAATTGACCTGAGTGATACCAATTCTTTTTCTTCAACATCTAACCCAAAAGGACCCACTACCAAATGGGTACCTAGGAAATAAATTCTTTGTGACTGCAGGTTCTGAGCTAAATAGATGGATATCTTCATGCATTGGTGATGGCTCTCTTACAACCTCTACCAACCAACTTCCTCAGTTTCCTTCACTCATGTTACTCCATCTCAAAAATGATGGTCTACCTATTTCTTCAAACCTCATACCTAATCAGCATGATTCTCCACCTACTGATCTACCTTAAAAAAATGTTCCTACCGATTCTTTAGCCAACACCTCCAAAATTTTGGTGGGTTTCCTCCAAAATCGGTGGTTCTCTCAAAAATAGATGGATTTCTTCTTATGTTGATGTTTTGTGTTGGTGAAGTAAGCCGACCCAACTCCCTATGTTTCCTACCGATTCTTTAGCCAACACCTCCAAAATTTTGGTGGGTTTCCTCCAAAATCGGTGGTTCTCTCAAAAATAGATGGATTTCTTCTTATGTTGATGTTTTGTGTTGGTGAAGATGTTATCCCAAATCCTTCTCCTCAAAATATTCCTCCTACTTCTCCTTAAAATATTCCTCCTCAAAACCTCCCTTCTTAAAAATCCTCCGAACTTACTCTCTCTTGGTCATCAAAAAGTGGAAGATGCAATTGCAATCTTCCCTTCACCTTGAAGATTTCCTAAAGATGCCTTGAAAATTTCCTCCTTGAAGAATTCCTACAGACTCTCCTGAAGATGCCTTGAAGTTTTCCTCTTGAAGATATACTCTTGAAATTATCTTGAAGATTTGAAGATGTCTGGAAAATATTGCCGAAGATTTATAAAAAAAATCCTACCGAAATTCTACCGAATTTCCCACCGATTTTCTTCAAAATACATCTTAAATATCGGTGGGTACTCCTAATTTTCGGTGGGTTTCAAAAAAAATCCTATCGAAATTCCCCACCGATTTTCTTCAAAATACATCTTAAAAATCGGTGGGTAATCCTAATTTTCGGTGGGTTTCAAAAAATAATTCCTACCGAAATTCTACTTAAATTTCCCACCGATTTTCTTCAAAATACATCTTAAAATCGGTGGGTACTCCTATTTTTCGGTGGGTTTGCAAAAAAAAAATAGTTTCTGAAGTTTCCTATATTTCTTGGTGTTTCTTCTCCGTCGGACGCTGAGGGGGAGAAACCATCTGAGGGGGAGAAATATCAGCGTCTAACTTGGACAACACCAACCCTCAGTACTCATATTCAGCGTCCAACTCAAATTTTGGTCAAAGATAAGGAAACCGGCGGAACCAACCCAGGGGGAGCAGATCTTTCTGGCCAATGTAACTAAAGGGGGAGGCAAACCAAGACAAAGGAAAAAGGGTGATGACTGCCGAATAGGAAGTAGAAGATGCTATGAGAAAGAAAGAAGATGCAAGATATGGGCAGAGGCATCCTCAGGCTAATTCACTCAAACTCAAACCTCCCTCAAAGATTGTCACCAATTTGGGATCGGGCAGATCAGTTTCTTCTATGATGGAAGTACATTCTATTTCATTAATATTGTTTATTCTTTATTCTTTCATTCATTTGTAAATATCAGATATACAAACAACAAAAAATAAAAAAAGGACTATGTGAAAAAGAACCCAAAAGAGTAAAACAGGGTCAACATGTATTATTCATTGTCTTACTCATGTTTTTCTAAGTATGGATGTCATCCAGAAATAGGGGGAGATTGTTGGGTCATCAAAGATTTGAAGATGACCTTTTGATCTCTTTTCATTCTTTGAAAAACATCTTTTATACTTAGAGAAATTTTGGTTCTTCGTAATAGCATAGTCATATTGTCAAAGTTCGGTGAAATCAAAGATCAGCCAAAATCAAGAAGAAGTAAATCTACCAATGCGGATTGAAGATGGACTTCTCAACCCAAACTAAGCTATCTTACCGATTTTCTCCCTGACAAATCGGTGAGATCCTCATAATAGGAGAATCCTCCCTTATCTCCTTGCCAACAAGATTTTCATCAAAAGAGGTAATATTTGCCATCTCACCGATTTTCTCCATGACAAATCGGTGGGATCCTCAAAATAGGAGGATCCTCCCATGTCTCCTTACTAAGAAGATTCTCACCTATTTTGTCCATGACAAATCGGTGGGATCCTCAAAATAGGAGGATCCTTCCTTGTGCCTTTGCTAAAAAGATTTCCTTCAAAGAGGTAATATCTGGTATGGAGGAAAAAGGTTCATTTTCCTTTTTTCCCATTCTTAGATATTATCACCATCAAACCTTTTTAGCATCTTAGGAAAAGACACCTCAACTTTTGAGAGTCAAACCTGACCTTCAAATGACAAAGTGACAAGTGTCTCATGCATTAAATGCTCATGACACTATTTAAAGATGAATACTTCTCCATGCAGAAAAGAAATCTTGAAGATTTCTCTGTGCTCAGAACATTCTGCTCCTCTCCTCCTTTGAACTAAAATAGCTTTTAATCTTTGTGTTTTAGAAGTTGTGTTGTTTTCAGTATTACTTTGTGAAGATTGTTAGAATAGATTTCATATGTTCTTTCCGCAACAATCTAAGTGTTCTATGTGTAATTCTTGAATTGATAAATCAATAAAGAATTAATTAAAGTGAAAATTTTATGTATTGTATTCAACCCCCCCCCCCTTCTACAATACATGTTCTTGTTCTTATTAGCCATCTGGGACTAACACTTATCATAAACTCTTTTGGAAATCATGATTTAAGTTGCAAATCTTTCATTCAACAAATTATTTTAATCATGATATAAACTCTTGAACTAACTAGGCGTTAGCCTAACCTTTTTATTTGTCGGCATGCGCAACAGGTTCAGGTTGAGAATTGTTCTAGTGACACCGTGAAGAGATGAGTGCTAGTAGTGTGCTCTAGAGGTGAATTGATTAAGTGAAATCTTCGTCATTTACTTTGGGAATAGCAATTTGTACTTGGGTTAGGTAACACCCGATATGGATTTAGTCTTTGTAATAAGACTTGGGTTATAAATGGTTCGAGATTAATCATAGAATTTAATTTGAGATATGTCTAGTATTGGTTTATAGGAAGAAATTCTATTCTTTTTGGATGTATTATTGAAAATTTTATTTAGTTATTATTTCCAATTATGAGGGTGTTACACCAATCTTATAACTGAGTATTGATGGGTTGTAAACCAGTGAGTTTCCACTTTCCAACGAATCGGGCCCCTATAATTTTTTTTATTTTCTTTTTAAATTGATATTTAACTTATAAATATATTTTTTAAAGAATTTGGTCAATCAAATACACTAACAAATACGCTTTTGTTATAAGTGGGTCTATTAAATGCATTAAAAAAATACATTTTCTTATAATTGGGTTAATCAAATACACTAATAAATACATTTTTATTTAAAATAAAGTTTATATAAAAACCCGAGCCACGTCTTGTTTTTTGATGAAAGTCGTAACTAGTTAAGGACCGACGAATCCAAACCAGTCCCAAACAGTCCCGGTCCTCCGCTGGTCCTGGACCGGCACATTTAGCCATCTCTACTCGGAGATTGAGACTAAGGGTGTAACACACCAAAATTGGGATAAATAAAAACTTCCATAAAACGGAAGAGTGATACAAATTGTTAGCGAGAGCCTCCAAAAAATGGGGAAATATAAACAACACCGAAAAGTTTAGTTACATCTAACGGAGTTTAACGACAACCAACTAATCTAATTCCACATGGATAAAAGATTACAAAAGGGGTGTCGCATCTACTTCAAGATGTACTCCAGAGGACGGTGCATCACCAAAATAAGTATCCCCCCCCCCCCCCCCAAGCTCACACTAAAGGTCGCCTAGACCTTCTTAGAAATGGTGTCGCTACAACCTGAGATACACATCGACACCAAACAAGTGTTAGGCCAAAAAGCCTAGTGAGTTGAACAAAGAAAAGATCATGCCAGAACATATAATAACGGTACCCATAAATGAATGTTCACAAATGGAATCAATGGGGGTGACCCAAAACACCGAATCAAGTTTCACCTCAAGAGACAATATACCTTAGCATCTACTCCATGAGTAACACCACAAGGCCCGACACATTGGGGACTACCTCCAGGGCATTACCCCAAAGACGGAGGTCTAGGCACATACCTCCAACGTGGCGCCCAAGACTATATGTGCCTACTTAACGATTCATCCAAGTTTACAAAACATCGATACATGAAACTACTCCAAGTAGAATATATATAATTCCCATAAAAATGGTCCAACCATCATAATAGATAAGTATTTCCACATGGTAATTTCAAAACCACTAATACAAGCTCATTAAGCACATAACTCCCATGTATATGTTCTAAGGCATATATTCACATTTATATGTATAAGAACATAAGCTAGTTCCATAAATATACCACAATAGATAGCATAAATCATATTAAGACAAAATCTCATCATTAAGTAAAGACTATCCTCATTAAGCTGAAAGCCAAACTCATTATGCCCAAAACCCTAAAACGTGGCTTAATCTTCCCAAAATGACCAACATCAATAGTAGTGCAAGATCCATGTATTTCATACTCCAAACAAACCATTTCTCATCCATTAAACACCAAAGTTCCATATATATAAGGATATGAGCTTAATAATGCACATAAGATATTTTTCAGAAAAATGTTAGTTGTAGAGACAAAGAAACAATTAATGACATGTATCTAGTTTGACAAATGGTTTAGAAAACTCACTAACTGTTAGGACTGATCAATCACGATTGAGAATTGTGTAGAAACATAGAATGAAATTCAACAAAATTAATGAATTCTTTACAAATATTTTGATACAAACATAAATCAACAACATAAATTGTAAACCTTACATGTAATCAAAGATTTTTGTACAAACGAATAGAGATTGAGGCCCGCGTTTACGCAGTGTCCTAAGACAAAATTTCGCCTGATGTATCGGCGTTGTCTTGAGGATACAACAATCTATTCAAGCGAGATACTTGAATCTGTCGAATTTAACTATGCATGGGATGGAGAATCGGTAGAGAAAGAACCCATAAATTGGTAAAAATCGACTGCAAAAACGATTGGCACATCCCCAATCGATGAATCTCGACCCCATCGAGACCCAAGGCCCAATGCCCAATCTTTGACATTTAATATGTATATATTTATGTCAAAAAGAGCCCACTAAGAACACCACACACCAAGCCCAAGCATATAAATGATTCATTTAATGCTCTATGGTTGGTGTTTATTAAGTGCTCTAAATTTTGGCTTGGCTCCTATGTGGGACAAGATATCTCATCTCTACACTAATTACCAACAATACCCCACATTTTCTATTCAAACCCAAATAATACCCCACATTTGAATAGAAAATAAGAAATATTATGGAACTTATCTTTCTATCACCAAACTAGTTATAATATGCATCGAAAAACGATGTCTTTTGGACTTGAACCTTTCCTAGTGAATGCATATCGGATCTACTTCGTGGATAGTGAACTAAAGTCTTGAACTAGCCACTTTTTGTAGTAAATCGAGACAATAGGCATCACACATATTATAGCTATACATAATTTAATTCTTACTGTTGTGTTCATTTAGGTCGTGAACATATCCTTTCTTCATGAGAGTTTTAGAAGACGTAGCCATGTCCGTTCTCAAAGATGCGACCCCACATCAGTCTCACATAGGTAATGCCGATCAAGAATATTCCGTTGTATTCTAGTAAGAAGCTATCAACATTATTAATAATATAACATTCAACCCTATATCATCAACGAAAAAACACAAAGGAAATATCATAGGAATACGCATACCTTTGTTTGATTGCTGCTTGAGTTGACCCCGACTAGTTTGCCTATTGAACCTAGACCATGGGATCTCCAATTTCGCTAGGTTAGGTTGCCGCCGAGGAAACTCATTTTGTTGGCTTTAAGCCCATTCCCCTCGATGTATAGGATACTTGCTCTCTACTTAGGCCTTTTGTCAAAGGATCGACAATGTTCTCCTTTGACTTTACGTAGTCAATGGAAATGATTCCATTTTTCAGCAAGTCCTTTATAGTGTTGTGGCGCCTTCGTATGTGACGGGACTTTCCATTGTAGATTTGATTCTTCGCTCTTATGAGAGCGTCCATACTATCACAATGGATACCAATAGCAGTCACCGGTTTTGGCCACAACGAAATACCCTCTAGGAAGCTTTTTAGCCATTCGGCATCTTCAGCGGCTTTGTCTAAGGCGACAAATTCTGCTTCCATAGTTGATCTGGTATTCACGGTTTGTTTAGAAGATTTCTAAGATATTGCTGCACCACCAAGTGTGAATACATATCCACTAGTGGACTTACTCTCCGAATGGTTGGAAATCCAATTTGCATCACAAGACCCTTCTAAAACGGGAGGGTATGTCGTATAATGTAACCCATAACTCATTGTATATTTCATATATCGAAGCACCTTTACTAGTGCATACCAATGGTCTTTTCCTGGGTTATGTGAATACCGACTAAGTCTACTCACACTATATGCAATGTTCGGTCGTGTACAGTTCATGATATACATCAAGCTTCCAAGAACTTGAGTGTATTCCAACTGAGCCACGCTTTCTCCTTGATTCTTCTTCAATTGGCTTGAAGGATCAAATGGAGTCACAACCGGTTTGTCATCATAATGGCCAAACTTCCGCAACACCTTCTCAACATAGTGAGATTGGGTAAGGATGTAACCATTTAGATCCTTTTGGATCTTTATACCAAGGATAACATCAGCAACTCCCATATCTTTCATATCAAATGCGGAGTGTAGCATCTTCTTGGTTTGGTTTATTACATCCAAGTTTAATCCCATGATGAGCATATCATCAACATATAGACATATGATAACATAAGCATTCTTATATTGTTTCACATAAACACATTTATCACATTCATTTATGTAAAAACCATTTGCTAACATAGTGTTATCAAATTTCTCATGCCACTGCTTTGGCGCTTGTTTAAGTCTATAAAGAGACTTAATCAACTTACAGACTTTGTTCTCTTGGCCTTTTACAACAAATCCTTCCGGTTGTTGCATATATATCTTCTTCTAATTCAACATTCAAGAAGGCGGTTTTCACATCCATTTGATGTATCTCTAAGTTATGTATAGCCGTTATCACAATCAACGTCCTTATAGACGTGATCCTACTAGCTGGTGAATATGTGTCGAAGAAGTCTTGACCTTCCTTTTGTCGGTACCCCTTGGCGACTAATTGAGCTTTATATTTCTCTATAGTGCCATTGGGTCTCAATTTCCGTTTGAAGATCCATTTGTGGCCAATGACTTTATGACCCGGAGGCAAGTCAACCAATTTCCATGTGTTGTTTTGCACAATGGAATCAATTTTACTTTGGATTGCCTCTTCCCAATAAGGTTCCTCAGACGATTCCATGGCGGCCTTATAGGAGAGAGGTTCTCCTTCAACATTGAAAGCAATAAAGTCCGGTCCAAAGTCTTTAGCGATTCTTCCCCTTTTGCGTCTTCTAGGTTCCACCTCTTCTTGAACTTTAGAGGTTTCAGCATTCCTCGATTGGTCACTCTTAGTTGAATCAATGTTCACGTGAGAGTGCAAATCATCAATCGGCCATTTACCTAGATTAGAGGTGTTGCCCTCCTTTTCCTTATAAGGGAAGACCGTCTCAAAGAATTCCGCTTCAACAGATTCTATGATCGTATTGTTGCTTATGCCATCTACATTAGATTTATAAACTAAGAACCTATATGCAACACTATTATGGGCTAGACCAATGTATACATAATCAACCGTTTTGGGTCCAAATTAGTCCTTTTTGGCAAAGGTACTTGAACCTTAGCAAGGCAACCCCACACTTTCATCCTTTTGTAGGATGGAATCCTTCCTCTCCAAAGTTCATATGGAGTTTTGTCACTTTTCTTGTGGGGGATCCGGTTAAGGATCATATTTGCAGTAAGGCACGCCTCACCCCATAAATGGTGTGGAGCTCCGGACGTAATCAACATTGAATTCATCATGTTCTTCAATGTTCTATTCTTCCGCTCGGCCACTCCATTTTGTTGAGGAGTGTAAGGAGCGGTAGTTTGGTGTATAATTCCATGAGTTGCACAAAATTCTGCAAAGTCGTTGGATTCATATTCTCCTCCAAGATCAGACCTCAGAATTTTGATTTTCTTTTCAAGTTGATTTTCAACTTCAGCCTTATAAGTCTTGAACATGTTAATATGTATAAGATAAACATGGCAATATTTACTGCAATCATCAATGAAAGAAATATAATAATTTTTTCCTCCTCTTGTAGGACTAATCTAGAATGCCAAAGAAAAGTAGAATCCACAATATACACAGAAGCAGTGCTAGTGCCTGCCTTATATCCATTATGTACCATGGCGGCATCAAGAGTATTTACATCACTATTTACCCAAGGCCCAATGCCCAATCTTTGATATTTAATATGTATATATTTATGTCAAAGAGAGCCCACTAAGAACACCACACACCAAGCCCAAACAATTAAATGATTCATTTAATGCTCTATGGTTGGTGTTTATTAAGTGCTCTAAATTTTGGCTTGGCTCCTATGTGGGACAAGATATCTCATCTCTACACTAAGTTCCAACACTAACTAGGTTTTAGGAAAAAAAAACCTAGAAACAAAATTAGATCTTGAAATGTAGAGGATAATGAGTGGTTGAATCTTCCCAACAAATGCTCCCAATCTCTAGAAAAGTTAGCCTTAAAAGACTTCCATCAAATTTAATGTAAGAACTCAAGAAAAGAATTGACGGAGATGAGAGATGGTGAAAAAGTTGCAGCAAAAAAAATAAAGAAGAGGAAGAGGAGAGAGAGAGAGAGAGAGAGAGAGATGATGATGAAGTGGGTGGGTATAAGGAAGAGAAAGTTAGTGGAAAGTTTTTTTTAATCTTATTTTAGTATCATTTATATATATATATATATAACAAAATTCCGGATGTTACAAAGGGGCCGTTTACAAAACGCTTACTTGGGTAAGTGCTTACCAAGTCACATTAGCATACCAGATCAATATGGCAAGGACCAAGAATCTTACCCGGTAAGAGTGGAAGCAAGGACCGAGAGTCGAAAGCAAGGACCGAAAGTCTTACCCGATAAGTGAGTGCGACGACTCTTACCACGGTTAGCGTTTACCGGCTAAATTGTTGCATATGATGCCATTTTGGTGGAATAAAATCTTATCCGGGAAGTAGGTGATAGTGTCAAATTTTACCGGTAAGCACTTATTCGGGTAAGTGATTAGGTAAACGACCCCTTAAAATAGAAGTTTCAAAACTTAGTTGGACCTCTTTGACCACACTTTGGTAAAATTTGTGCCAAATTGAGTTTTGAATTTTTTTTAACCATTTTGGAATATAATTTGATTTTTAGGGCCAAGTGTAAATTATTACACTTGAGTTGAATTAGTTCCTTGACTTATTTGAGATGTATGGTTTTTAAACGGGCCGAAAATCATTTAAAATTTAAACTTCAATTTAACTCTCTTTTGGAGATTAATCTATTATTTTCGAACTAGAACACTTTGCACATTCACTACCATTGGATTGTGGTTGGGAGTGATGGACGGCTAAAACAGTTGGTAGTGATTGGCGACTAAAAGTATCGGTCAGTAGGAATAGTTGATGTGAAATTCTATTTCTAGTAATTTACAGTATAAACTACATAATTGATCAAAAG
The DNA here is from genome assembly GCA_033807775.1 of Saussurea involucrata. Taxonomy (NCBI): domain Eukaryota; kingdom Viridiplantae; phylum Streptophyta; class Magnoliopsida; order Asterales; family Asteraceae; genus Saussurea; species Saussurea involucrata. Next base: position 53,719,292 of record CM066325.1, read on the forward strand.
ATAAACTATAACTTTATACCTAACTTTTTGTTTGATCCACCCAAACCAAATCTATAAAAAGCATCTAATTTCTCACAAATTATTATCACTTTTTGTTCGCTATTTGAGCAATGTCCCGTATTCTTAGGGGCGTTTGGTTCGCAGAATGTTTTTGGATGGAATGAAATATGTCAAAGGAATTTGACTTTGAAGGAATTGAAATGGAATGTTGTCAGGTTTGACCAGCTGTTTGGTTGACAGAATTGGAATGAAATCTGTTAAATGAATTGAAATCTGTATGTTTGGTTCACAGAATGTAGCTTTGGAATTGGAATGAAATTTTGGTAAATGACCAAAATACCCTTTTGATAATTTTAATTGTTTTTTTAAAAAAAAACGTTTTAATAAAATAGTCATTATATACTTTATTTGTTTAACTAAAAATGTTTTAATAAAATTATTATTAGATACTTGAATGTGTAAAACATATAACATACATAACCCAAACACAATAATAAACCACAAGATATTAATTACAAATGAATATATAGAGAGCATAAGTATTCTTGCTGTCAAAATCACATATACTCATCAAAATTCAAAATCAAAATTATAAGCAAAATCAAAAAGCAAGGTCACTCCATAATCAAAATCGAAAGCAAAATGAAAATGACATATATTGGAGAAGAAGACGAGAAGAAAAGGAGGAGAGAACGAACCACAAGTTCGATGTTGCTGTCGATGGAGAAGAAAACGACCGACAGGTTCGATTTTCTTGGGGCTCGATGGAGAAGATAGACGATTTCTTGCAGGTTGTTCGATGGAGAAGATAGACGATTGGTTGCTGAATCGATTTCTTGCTGGGTTGTTCGATTGGGCTCGATGGAGAAGAACCACAATTTGGGGGTCGATTTCTTGCTGGATTGTTCGATTTGGCAAGGGGTATTTTTTGAATAAAAATAATAACACATTCCATTCCTTTAAAATCCCTACATAATGTGATGGAATGTCAAATACACAAAATAAGGAATTCAATGGAAAGTTTTAAGATTCCATGCTACAAAAGATTGAACCAAACACTGGAATGGAATCTGGTCAATGGAATGTCACATTCCAATTCCACCAAATTCCATCACTTTCCAGTGAACCAAACGCCACCTTACTTAGCTCAATTTTCTCTTATTATCTGGTACATTTAATTTGTCATGTTTTCACCACTTGCCTCTAAGGTTCAGAATCGTCAACTTTCCACACTGGGCAATTTGGGTCCCTCTAGGCACCATTTAACACATAAACCATCATCGTTAATTCATCGTCTCTTTCATTTGTACTAGTATTTATTACACAAACCACCATTTATGATATGTTGATTTCTTTACTCCCCTTGGACACGACTTTATTTCAGAGATAATCACCCTATCTTTTACTTCATTCATACTTCATTCATACAATAATTAATCCATGTAATTTTTCATTTTTAAAATTAGTTATTGATGCTAATAAGCTATTTTTAGAGGCTTAATAATGGTATTGACATTGAAAATGTCGATTTTAGTTTTGATCTGAATTCATATTTTACATCATACCTTTTATCATACTGCACTTGCATTTTAAGAGATTGTGAACTTTAGGTTATCATTTTAGCGATTAAGTTTACAACAAGTTGTTGAAACTTACAATCCAACCTTGAAAAACATGCCAAATAGACGACACATAAGGAGACTTTCAATAAAAGACTAATATTTTCTAGTTTTTCACCTATAGAATTAGTATTTGAAATATTTGATAGATTACCACTAATACCATGCTTACAAATACGACTCAATCTTCATCCTGTGAAAATTCAAGTGGATATTATAATTATATTTTGTTAATAGCGGGTGTTAAGAAAATGAGATAAATGGACTAACTCGTCATTATACGGTATATTAAAACACGATTCATTGGTATTTCCCTCTTACTAATTTTTTAAAAACTCATCATTACACCAAGACTAGCATAAGAACACTGAGTAAATATTTATCTTCAACTAGAAATAGTTGTGTTTAGATTCATGATTAGATCATCCATGAAATGAGTCTTGACTAACAAGTGTATTTTATCTCTTTCCTAGACTCATGGGTGATCATTGGTATGATGCTTCAAGCAAAACCTATTCCCAGGGTGTGAGGGTGTGACAGGCGGTGTGTTGCTATAAAATGCAACCTATATAACTATATTTTCTTTCAAATATAGATACTATTAACAGCTATAGGTTGAAAATTACCAACGATGGTAGTTTCGTTAAAAAAAAGTTTTAAACTGTCATGGATAATATTTGTACTTTAATGAAGGATAAACTCGTCACTATGGAACATAATTTGTTTCGGTTTCTATTTGAGAACCTACTTTCAAAAGCTCTATTTTTTTATATACGACAAGACAACTCAAACAATAAAGTTGAATATTTTTTCAAGAAAAAATGGTTATTTAAAAAATTATAATGCATTTTTTTCTTCACAAAGTAATATATTTTCTTAATTGCATCAAAGACATCACAAGTTCCCTAAAATAAAGTTTTTAAAGTTAAATTCTTGAAATTACAATAATTAGGTTTATGGCTCACAAAGTTGATTTATAATCGAAATAGAACAAGTAGCAAGTGTTGTATTTTGGTGTGTTTATCGGTTGAAATCCACTGAATCTAGGTGCATATGATCCGATTTGATCCAATTATCTAATGGATGTTCAATTTTTTTTCATCTGATCCAACCCAATTAACATTGAACATCCGGTTCAATCCAATCTAATTGATGATTGGATCAGATTGCGTCTATCCATTGGATATATCACTACTGGTTATGCATTTTATTAGAGTGGATCCATCCAATTTAGATACAATTCTCAACCAGTTAACTCACAATCTCAATTAATTATTCACATATACATATATATATATATATATAGAGCCCCTTATTATGAAACCATTGTATTTTATGTAAACCATGAAACCAATGGTATTTGGGTCTTTTTCTCCAAATTCGTAATTTTAATAATATTCATAATTTTAGCAACAAACAAACTTCCTTAATTTTCTCAATTATCTTCATCTCTCTCTCTCTCTCTCCGGCGACCTCCTCCCACTCCGGCGACCTCCAATCCGGCGACTTCCTCCCACTCCGACGACTACAGGTGTACCCGGGTTGGGTTGGGCGGTTTTTGACATTTTTACAACCCAACCCAATTATGGCGGTTTGGAAAATCTCAACCCAACCCAACCCATTCAAAAGTATAACCCAGCCCAACCCAACCCTTGCGGGTTGAGCGGTTTGATAGTATACTTAAAGTTCACGATTGAAATACGACAAATTAAACTAAAAATATACCCAACAAAGTTATTAGTTATTACAAGCATCCAAATAGACATTAAAATTCTAGTCTTAAACTTCAAAAGCGTAAATTGTAGCATCCAATTCAAAGCGTAAGTTGTTTGTACTTAACCACAAAGCTAGCCACGACTTTTCGGTATCTCTCTTTATTAAACGACACCGAAAGCTAAGCAGTTTTTGTTTCTTATCGCACACACTATCCAAATACTTCTTACATTGGTTTATTAAGTGATTCCACAAAAACTTGTACCAATTCTTTTACTATCTAACAATTATGATCCTAAGATGCAACCATTGTTCAATGGTAAGTATTTTGGATTGCTATTATAAAGTAACTAGTAACACGTGTCATCTTCAAACCGAGCGCGTATTCCACACGACAAATTGAGATAGTTTGGGAGAGAATTATTAAAAGAGAAGTGGTGGCCGGATTGAGGTCCCCCACCCTCTCCTCTTATAGCCGCGGATGAGGAGGGTGGGGGTTGGGATTCATTAATGAAATTAGGGTTACAACCCTGGGATGACACGTGGCGTGGCAATCCCGCGATCGTGGGGTACCACTGCGGGACAGGGGCCGAAAATGCTACCGCGGGCATTCTTGAGGGGCCTCCGCGGAACTTTTGGCCAAATAGGGGTGCCACGTGGGCACTGACCCGCGATCGCGGGACCCACCGTGGATTTTTTTGGGTATTTCGGTAAAACGAACGAGATTGTGGGTATTTTGGTAAGTCAAAGTCAAATATTGGGTATTTTAATTAATTTCCCTAATTTTTAACTAATTAACAAATTTCCGGCGAATTTACGACGGATTTTCGATGGACCAGAATTAAAAAAATAATTAATTATATTACGCCGAAAATCCGCCGAAAACATGTCAAGATTTTAAAAAAAATAAAAATATATTTTTTTGGAATTTTCAGCAGATTTTCGGCGGAAGTCAACGGATTTTGACTTTTTTAATTTCCGCCGGAAATCTCGGTTTGTTTAGTAGTGATCCTTATATCATAGAGAAGAAATCATCAAATCCAAACTATAATCTTCGTTGTGCATTAAAAGTTGTACATTTCGTCAATTCTAATCGAAATCCATAATTTGCATCTCTACCAAGGTCCCGATAATGTTCTTCGTAAGCATAATCCTATACTTCCCTACAACTCCATGTTCTCCATGAATTCTTCCTGGACAAAATACAAAAAAGAAAACAGATTACAAGAAAGATTCATGACGTTGATTCAGGAACATGAAGATGATTTGGGATCGTTTAGGATGCATACCTGCTTCTTCTTCAACTCGTGGTTGAGTTCTTTGAGCTTCGCAGCTTCTCCTTCCAATCCCAATATATACGCCTGTCGAAGCAAAACCCGCATACATTAATCTATCTATATATATATGTCTAGATGATATGTAATCTATGTTAAAAGTTCACATCCTGATATGGGCTAGTTAAATAGACATGATGTATGTAACAATGATAACATTCATCGAACACAATCAACTCCATACAGCATCAAGCAAGCTAAATGCTACGATCTTATATCTCGTCTTGAATATAAGAAACATCCACAAGACATGAATGCATACACAATCTAATAGCAAAAAAGATTCATGTTTAACAATATTCACCTGTTTTCGAGCCCTTGACCTTGCTGCTGATTCCCTGTTCTTGATCATCCTCTTCTGCCTGATGCTCCATTTCGTTTCCTTTTTCGTTTCCTGCGTGCCACCTTCACCATACCCATATGTCGGTGGTGATGGAGACGTATCCAAAGCTGGTTGTTTCTTTTGTGGCAAGTTCACATCTTTTTGCAAGTCTCTCCAAACTTCATGCACCCACATTTTTCTGTCTAAGTGTTATTGGTAATGTTAAGTATCCTTGTCGTTGCAGATTCCCGTCATCGGTGGAGTTCGATGTCAATGATCGAGTCTGATCCATATTCCAAGAGGAATCAATGATGTTCAGATTATAAATTAAAATGAACAGAGAAAAGAAAATATAGAGAGAGAAAGACGAACTTAATAAATAAGTGATTTGGTATTCTAACATAGATATATTATATATAGTATAAGTTAAAGCATGTTTCATTAGCTAAGAAACAATTATTTTGCGTCCTTTTTACTAATATATATATACACACACACTCTTTCTTTTCTATATATCATATCCGCCTATCCGGTTAACCAAAATGTATATTTTCGGCGGATTTTCGGCGGATTTTCGGCGGATATTTAAAAATTTAATTTTCATTTAACTTTATGAGATTTAAATTTTCGGCGGATTTTATATTTTTTAAATTTTTTTAAAAACATATTTTCGGCGGATATTTAAAAAATTAATTTTCATTTAAGTTTATGAGATTTAAATTTCCGACGGATTTTCGGCGGATTTTAAAAATTAATTTTTTAATTTTTAAAAAACATATTTTCGGCGGATATTTAAAAAATAAAATTTCATTTAAATTTATGAGATTTAAATTTCCGACGGATTTTAAAAATTAATTTTTTAATTTTTAAAAACATGTTTTCGGCGGAAAATAAAATAATTTTTAACTAATTAACAAATTTCCGACGGATTTCCGACGGACCAGAATTAAAAAAATAATTAATTATATTCCGCCGAAAACATGTCAAGATTTTTTTTAAAAATAAAAATATTTTTTTTTGGAATTTTCGGCGGATTTTCGGCGGAAGTCAACGGATTTTGACTTTTTTAATTTCCGCCGGAAATCTCGATTTGTTTAGTAGTGATCCTTATATCATAGAGAAGAAATCATCAAATCTAAACTATAATCTTCGCCGTGCATTAAAAGTTGTACATTTCGTCAATTCTAATCGAAATCCATAATTTGCATCTCTACCAAGGTCCCGATAACATTCTTCGTAAGCATAATCCTATACTTCCCTACAACTCCATGTTCTCCATGAATTCTTCCTGGACAAAATACAAAAAAGAAAACAGATTACAAGAAAGATTCATGACGTTGATTCAGGAACATGAAGATGATTTGGGATCGTTTAGGATGCATACCTGCTTCTTCAACTCGTGGTTGAGTTCTTTGAGCTTCGCAGCTTCTGCTTCCAATCCCAATATATACGCTTGTCGAAGCAAACCCGCATACATTAATCTATATATATATATATATATATATATATGTCTAGATGATATGTAATCTATGTTAAAAGTTCACATCCTGATATGGGCTAGTTAAATAGACATGATATATGTAACAATGATAACATTCATCGAACACAATCAACTCCATACAACATCAAGCAAGCTAAATGCTACGATCTTATATCTCGTCTTGAATATAAGAAACATCCACAAGACATGAATGCATACACAATCTAATAGCAAAAAAGATTCTTGTTTAACAATATTCACTTGCTTTCGAGCCCTTGACCTTGCTGTCGATTCCCTGTTCTTGATCATCCTCTTCTGCTTGATGCTCCATTTCGTTTCCTTTTTCGTTTCCTGCATGCCACCTTCACCATACCCATATGCCGGTGGTGATGGAGACGTATCCAAAGCTGGTTGCTTCTCTTGTGGCAAGCTCACATCTTTTTGCAAGTCTCTCCAAACTTCATCCACATTTTTCTGTCTAAGAGTTGATGGTAATGTTAAGTATCCTTGTCGTTGCAGATTCTCGTCATCAGTGGAGTTCGATGTCAATGATCGAGTCTGGTCCATATTCCAAGAGGAATCAATGATGTTCAGATTATAAATTAAAACGAACAGAGAAAAGAAAATATAGAGAGAGAAAGACGAACTTAATAAATAAGTGATTTTGGTATTCTAACATAGATATATTATATATAGTATAAGTTAAAGCATGTTTCATTAGCTAAGAAACAATTATTTTGCGTCCTTTTTCCTAATATATATATATATATATATACACACACACACACTCTTTCTTTTTTATATATCATATCTGCCTATCCGGTTAACCAAAATGTATATTTTCGGCGGATATTTAAAAAATTAATTTTCATTTAACTTTATGAGATTTAAATTTCCGGCGGATTTTCGACGGATTTTAATTTTTTTAAAAACATATTTTTGACGGATTTTCGGCAGCTATTTAAAAAATTAATTTTCATTTAAATTTATGAGATTTAAATTTCCGACGGATTTTCGGCTGATTTTAAAAATTAATTTTTTAATTTTTAAAAAACATATTTTCGACGGATATTTAAAAAATAAATTTTTATTTAAACTTATGAGATTTAAATTTCCGACGGATTTTCGGCAGATTTTAAAAATTAATTTTTTAATTTTTAAAAACATATTTTCGGCGGAAAATAAAATATTTTTTAATTCCTTAATTAATTTTTAACTAATTAACAAATTTCCGACAGACCAGAATTAAAAAAATAATTAATTATATTCCGCCGAAAACATGTCAAGATTTAAAAAATATATATATATATATATTTGGAATTTTGAGCGGATTTTCGGCGGAAGTCAACGGATTTTGACTTTTTTAATTTCCGCCGGAAATCTCGGTTTGTTTAGTAGTGATCCTTATATCATAGAGAAGAAATCATCAAATCCAAACTGTAATCTTCGCCGTGCATTAAAAGTTGTACATTTCGTCAATTTTAATCGAAATCCATAATTTGCATCTCTACCAAGGTCCAGATAACGTTCTTCGTAAGCATAATCCTCTACTTCCCCACAACTCCATCTTCTCCATGAATTCTTCCTGAACCAAATACAAAAAAGAAAACAGATTACAAGAAAGATTCATGACGTTGATTCAGGAACATGAAGATAATTTGGGATCGTTTAGGATGCATACATGTGCTTCTTCTGCAACTGGTGGTTGAGTTCTTTGAGCTTCACAGCTTCTGCTTTCGATCCCAATATATACGCATGTCGAAGCAAAACCCGCAAACATTTATCTATATATATATGTCTAGATGATATGTAATCTATGTTAAAAGTTCACATCCTGATATGGGCTAGTTAAATAGACATGATATATGTAACAATGATAACATTCATCGAACACAATCAACTCCATACAGCATCAAGCAAGCTAAATGCTACGATCTTATATCTCGTCTTGAATATAAGAAACATCCACAAGACATGAATGCATACACAATCTAATAGCGAAAAAGATTCATGTTTAACAATATTCACCTGCTTTCGAGCCCTTGACCTTGCTGTCGATTCCCTGTTCTTGATCATCCTCTTCTGCCTGATGCTCCATTTCGTTTCCTTTTTCGTTTCCTGCATGCCACCTTCACCATACCCATATGTCGATGGTGATGGAGACGTATCCAAAGCTGGTTGCTTCTCTTGTGGCAAGTTCACATCTTTTTGCAAGTCTCTCCAAACTTCATCCACATTTTTCTATCTAAGAGTTGTTGGTAATGTTAAGTATCCTTGTCGTTGCAGATTCTCGTCATCAGTGGAGTTCGATGTCAATGATCGAGTCTGATCCATATTCCAAGAGGAATCAATGATGTTCAGATTATAAATTAAAACGAACAGAGAAAAGAAAATATAGAGAGAGAAAGAAAGACGAACTTAATAAATAAGTGATTTTGGTATTCTAACATAGATATATTATATATAGTATAAGTTAAAGCATGTTTCATTAGCTAAGAAACAATTATTTTGCGTCCTTTTTTCTAATATATATACACATACACACACTCTTTCTTTTCTATATATCATATCCGCCTATCCGGTTAACCAAAATGTAAATTATTCATATACAGGTTACTAACTTCTGCAAGTTCTATATAATTTAATGCATTTAAGGTATGGTGTTAAAATGTAAGATCTTATACCTTTACAAGAAGAATATCATCTCATAATGCATAACATCTTCCTTCTCAACTGAGAATCCATTACAAGACTTGAGTAGGTAATTTCAAAATATACTCCTCTCTGCATAACGACAAGAAGAATATCATCTCATAATAATCAACCAACCACATTCAAATTTCTACGGAAGAGCCATGCTGCCTACAGATTCATGAAAGTAACTATGAACACATAAAAAAGCAATTCAAAATAGAACTATAACCTCAATTGCAGCTTTGATCAGGGGTTGCTTCAACCGAAACTGATTCTGCGAAGAATCAATGGCAATTATATCCCATCCATTCACAAACACCTTCAGTATCAAGAAATCTTATACTATCAAATAAATCACATCCAATCGACATTAGTCCTAGTACGGTCCATTAAAGTCCGAAACGGTTCATTAAAGTCCGATACGGTCCATTAGTGTCCAATACGGTCCATTAAAGCCCGATACGGTCCATTGAAGCCTAAAAAGTCCATTAAAGCCCGATACAGTCCATTAAAGCCCAAAAAGTCCATTAAAGCCCGATATGGTCCATTAAAGCCCAATACGGTTCATTCAAGCCCAATATGTCCCATTAAAGCCCATAACGGTCAATTGAATCCCAAAATGATCAATTAAAGGCCAATACGGTCCATTAAAACACAATACGATTCATAAAAGGCCAGTACGGTCCATTAAAGCCCAAACCGTTCCATAAGCCCATAAAACGGTCCATTAAAGTCTGAAACGGTTCATTAAAGCCCGATACGGTCCACTAATGTCCAATACGGTCCATTAAAGCCCGATACAGTCCATTAAAGCCCAAAAAGTCCATTAAAGCCCGATACAGTCCATTAAAGGCCAATATTGTTCATTAAAGCCCAATACGTCCTATTAAAGCCCATAACGGTCCATTGAAGCCCAAAATGATCAATTAAAGGCCAATACGGTCCATTAAAACACAATACGATTCATAAAAGCCCAATACGGTCCATTAAAGCCCAAACTGTTCCATAAGCCCATAAAACGGTCCATTAAAGCCCGATACGGTCCATTAAAGTCCGAAACGGCTCATTAAAGCCCAATACGGTCCACTAATGTCCAATACGGTCCATTAATGTCCAATACGGTCCATTAAAGCCCGATACAGCCCATTAAAGCCCAAAAAGTCCATTAAAGCCCGATACGGTCCATTAAAGCCCAATACGGTTCATTAAAGCCTAATACGTCCCATTAAAGCCTATAACGGTCCATTAAGCCCATAACGGTCCATTAAGTCCATAACGATCCATTGAAGCCCAAAATGATCAATTAAAGGCCAATACGGTCCATTAAAGCATAATACGATTCATAAAGGCCCAATACAGTCCATTAAAGCCTAAACCGTTCAATAAGCCCATAATGGTCCATTAAAGCCCATAATGGTCCATTAAAGCCCATAACGGTCCATTGAAGCGCAAAATTATCAATTAAAGCCCAATACGATCCATTATAGCACAATAAGATCCATTATAGCACAATACGATCCATTAAAGCTTAAAAGAATATATTAAACCACAAACAAACCCATTAAAGTTCAATTGAGTTGATTAAACACCTAGTAGATCACTGAAACCCCAATAGGATCCATTAACAGCCATTTTGGATCCATTAAACCCCTGTTGGATTCATTAACGACCATTTGGATCCAATAAACCCCTGCCAGATCCATTTGGCAGCCCAATACGGTTCACTAAAGCCCAATACGGTCCATTAAGCCTATAACGGTCCATTGAAGCCCATAAAGATCCATTGAAGCCCATAAAGATCCCTACGTACGTATGTATGTGACCATATATATATATATATATATATATATGTGTGTGTGTGTGTGTGTGTGTGAACCGTTATAGGTATGTGACTCGCTCTGCATATAACCGTAAACATATATGTATGCATGTGAAGCATGTGAATCGAGTGTATTATATACATGTGAACTCATACATGTGTGGCGCAAATTTTAATTTGAAAACTGTGTATTCGCCGATATGTTCTACAATAAAGTAAATTAAGTTTGATTTATCATTAAATATATCTAAAAAAATTAAATTTTGTTTAATGTTTATATAATTAAAATTTATTTTTTAATTATATTTTCGGCGGATATTTAAAAAATTAATTTTCATTTAACTTTATGAGATTTAAATTTCCGGCGGATTTTAAAAACAAATTAAATTTTTTTTAAACATATTTTCGGCGGATTTTCGGCGGATATTTAAAAAATTAATTTTCATTTAAATTTATGAGATTTAAATTTCCGACGGATTTAAAAAATTAATTTTGTAATTTTTAAAAAACATATTTTCGGCGGATTTTCGACGGATATTTAAAAAATAATTTTTCATTTAAATTTATGAGATTTAAATTTCCAACGGATTTTCGGCGGAAAATAAAATAATTTTTAATTTCTTAATTAATTTTTAACAAATTTCCGGCGGATTTTCGACAGACCAGAATTTAAAAAATAATTAATTATATTCCGCCGAAAACATGTCAAGATTTTAAAAAATATATATATATTTTTTTGGAATTTTCGGCGGAAGTCAACGAATTTTGACTTTTTTAATTTCCGCCGGAAATCCGCCGAAAGTTTTCAGGCGGAAAATCCGCCGGAAATCTCGGTTTGTTTAGTAGTGTTCGTGAATTAAAACCATATCAAAACTAATCTTACACCTTATGAAAAAAAAGATAGATAGATTATTGACACAATGTTTGATTGAATTAATGATAGGTTTCTTCAATTGATGAGAGAAATAATCTCAAATGTGTTTTATCACAACATTAATAGTTTTTTATTATATATTGTCACCATAATAAAGGGTAATAAATTGGCTTTTTTATATATTGATTGTTATGTAATAAAAAATGAAAATGAAAGGTTTAGAAATTAATGTGTTGAGTTTAAATTAAAAATAAATCAAAATGACAAAATAAATATATAAATATGAGTGCACATACTCATTAATTTAATCAAATGTATTAATCATGTATTATTCACCTTGAATGTTGTATTATTCATCCTGAATGATACATTATTCATGAAGAATAATATATGAATGACCCGTGAAGGTGTGAACACATGACACGATTCATGAATCGTGTATTATTCACCCTGAATGATGTATTATTCATACTGAATGATACATTATTCATGAAGACTAATACATGAGTGACCCGTGAAGGTGTGGAGACGTGGCACACTCTCTTTCGTTCCTCGGTTCACAATCAAAACTCGATAGGTTCCGATTCATCTCGATGGGTGTTGGGTTACGGTAATGAAGAACACGATGCCTTAGGACGTTGAAGAAAGTGTTGTAGAAGGTGATGTCGAGTTACGGACTTACGGTGTCGAGATGTTATAAACACTTGAATACATAAATATTCATAATGAATATAACATATATATGACATTTCACGTAAAAACGGTTAAAACAAAAAAAAACTATATCGAGATGGATGTCATATCGAAGAGCACGGAATTCTCGTTTTTTGATGTAATTTGTTTAATTAAAATATTAGTAATATTTAAGATAATTTATTTTAAACTTTAAGGGGGGTAAAAGTTTTTAATTAAAAAAGAAAATAAAAAGTCAAATATGGTAGACGTGAGTTTAAATTATCTTCCCTTTTTACCCCTAATCATCTTAATTAATAATTTCAATTAAAAACTCTATTTAATATGAGTCATTGGATCAATAGAGATGGAAATGCCAAGATTCGTCTTCACGTTCACAATTGAATTTGAGTTTTCATTTGAACTTTCGAAAGTTCAAATGAAAACTCAATTCTCATTGTACACGTGAGGACGAATCTCGGACACTCCATCTCTATTGATCCAACAACTCATATTAAATAGAGTTTTTAATTAGAATTATTAATTAAGGTGATTAGGGATAAAAGTGGAAGTTAATTTAAACTCACGTCTACCATCTTTGACTTTTTATTTTCTTTTTTAATTAAAAACTTTTACCCCCCTTAAAGTTTAAAATAAGTTTAATCAAATAAATTACATCAAATAAATTACATAAAAAAAGAATTTCGTGCTCTTCGATATGACATCCATCTCGATATAGTTTTTTGTTGTTTTAACCGTTTTTTACGTGAAATGCTGTATATGTGTTATATTCATTATGAATATTTATGAACGTTCAAGTGTGTACAACACATCGACACCGTAAGTCCGTAACTCAACATCATCTTCTTCAACACTTTTTTCAACGTGGTAAGGCATCACGTTCTTCATCACCGTAACCCAACACCCATCGAGACGAATCGAGAACCTATCGAGTTTCGGTTGTGAATCGGGGAACAAAAAAGAGCGTGCCACGTCTTGTAACGTCCCAAAAATTACAAGGAATTTAAAATTTTAAAATAATGCATTTCATTATAGTCAAGCCATAAATTAACAAATCCCATTACAAATAAAACTAAACGTCGTTAATTTAAACCGTCAAATAAAATTCATGCAGCGGAAAAATTATAAAATTAAATCCCGACATTTAAAAGTGAAACTTGAACAGCCTTCGCCTTGCGCTAGTGTGTACCGTCACGCTCGACCGCTACTCGCACCTGAAATCATAAGATATTGGGAAGGGGTAAGCACGAAGCTTAGTGAATTCTACCACCTACGCAGGTAGCAATCACACATATATCGCCCATACTCGCAAGTAGGCAAACAACACCGCAATTACAAGTATAATAACATATCAAAGTTTAAACGTGTAATCACATACCTCGGTCCCACCGAGTTCACATTATTTGATATCCGTACTAGCTCAGTCCCACCGAGCCCTCGGTCCCACCGAGCCCTCGGTCCCACCGAGCCCCTCAGTCCCACCGAGGTGTACACAAAACATACACAATTCACATATTATATAATTTACAACTAGCTATCACACCACAACTAGTTCACGTAAGCATACAATAACACGCAGAACCAAACACAACATATATGTAACTCCTAGTCTACGCAGTGAGAGAACTCACCTTAAAGCAATGCAAAGCTCTCGCAATCAGCAACACCAACCCGCCAACTTCCCTCACCTTTTTCCACCTAAATACGTGTTAACAAACGTCAAAGGGAAGTCCCAACCCAAACCACAATTACTAGCTTACAAACTAAACATTCCAGCTTTTAATCTACAAAACACAGGTCTGTTCGGGACCTGTTTAACCCTTTTTAAACTGATAAATCCAGAAATCAAAATCCATAATCACAAAGTCCCATGTCTTAGGGTTCCAGGGACATATCGCACGCGTTCTAACGATGTTCCTAGCATCCTATATGAATTTTACAAAATCGACTCGCAGAACAGCGAAAAACAGGACCTGTCAGTACAAAACGACAATTTGACACTAGCTATGGTCCGAACTGATTTTTTCGTAAAACATATGAAACTTTATAGACTCAGAGTGGGAGATTTTGGCACTGGTTTCACCCCGATCCGATGTTCCTAGAATAAGTTATGGCTTTTACAAAAAAGTGGCAGAAACTATACAATTCACATGAAAAGACAACTATTGCTTAATAATCCATTAAGTCATGACTTAAACCAAACAGACCCGGAAAGCCTAATAGCTTACTAGAATAAGGTTATACTAGGCTGGTCAACAGCCGTGCACCACCCACTGCCGCCCCCGGCGGTGGTGGTGGTTGGCGGCGGCGACGGTGGTTACGGTAACACCCTCCGGCGAAACCTCCCAACATCACCCACCCCGACTCACCCGCAACCTCACACCCGCACACACCCACACACCTGCACACACCCGCACCCCCCCTGCCGCCACCACGGCGGCGTGCAGTGGCGGCCCCACCGCCGGCAGCCGTGGCTGCGGCGGTGGTGGTGGCGGTTTACGGCGTTTCTTTGACAAACGACAACAACAAACGAGAAAAATAGATGAACCTACCTCGACGAACCCTTCTTCCTCCTCTTTTCCGAACACACCCGCCGATGATTCAATCACGCCGGCGATCACCTTCTTCCTCCTCTCGACTCTCGCTCTCTTTCTCTCTCGGCCGAACACAACAAGGGGGAAGGGAAGGGGGTATCTTAGGGTTTCTTGGTGGGTTGCAAAAGTGAAAACGAAGGGGGAAGGGGAGGGGGTCGGTCCTTTGGCCGATCCCTTGCATAACTATGGCCCCCTTGCCACTTTTGGCCCCTCAACTAACCTCTTCTCGCAAACTAACAAACGATTTGACATATTTAACAATTAGGTCCAACTCGTCTAATCCCGTTAATGGAAACCACGTTAAATAAAACTTAAAAAGAATTAATAAGGAGAAATTACGTACCGGGATACGGGCTTTACAACTCTCCCCCACTTGGATTAGACTTCGTCCTCGAAGTCTAGACCAGCAAATATCTCGGGATAGTTCTCGCGCATCTCCGCTTCGGGCTCCCACGTCCACTCTGAACCCTTCCGGTGCTGCCACTGGACTTTCACCAGTCCAATGATCTTGTTGCGCAGGTTTTTCGTCTTCCTCTCGATGATAGCTATCGGTTTCTCCACATAGTTGAGCCTCTCATCAATCTGGATATCCTCGAGAGGAATCACGGCAGACTCGTCCACTACACACTTCCGCAATTGAGAAATGTGGAAGGTGTTGTGAATCAAGCTCAGTTCATCAGGTAGTTCTAAACGGTAAGCTACCTTCCCCACACGCGCGATAATTTTGTAAGGTCCGATGTAACGGGGCCCTAACTTTCCCCGCTTGTGGAACCGAATTACCCCTTTCCAGGGTGACACCTTCAGAAGAACATAATCCCCGACCTGAAACTCTAAGTCCGACCGCCTCTTATCGGCGTAGCTCTTTTGCCGACTCTGGGCAGTAACTAACCGATCTCGTACCAACTGAATCATCTCAGTCGTTTTCAACACGACTTCGGTGCTCCCTAATAAACGGTGACCAACCTCGCCCCAGCAAATGGGCGTCCGACACTTCCTCCCATACAACATCTCGTACGGCGGCATGCCGATACTGGAATGGAAGGTGTTGTTGTAGGAGAACTCAGCTAACGGAAGATACTGATCCCAACTACCCCCAAAGTCAATAACACATGCTCGCAGCATGTCCTCGAGTGTCTGAATAGTACGCTCGCTCTGTCCATCGGTCTGTGGATGAAAAGTTGTGCTAAAATGCAATCGTGTGCCCATCTCACTCTGAAACCTCTCCCAAAACCGGGAAGTAAAACGAGTATCCCGATCCGAAACAATTGAAACTGGCACCCCGTGCCGGGTCACAATCTCTCGGATGAAAATCTCCGCGAGCTTCTCCGCCGAGGAGCTCTCTCTGATGGCCAAGAAATGAGCGCTCTTAGTCAAACGATCCACAATTACCCAGATAGCATCATTCCCTCGCTGAGTTTTGGGAAGCTTCGTGATGAGATCCATCGTAATCTGCTCCCACTTCCACACCGGAATCTCCAACGGCTGTAACTTCCCATGCGGTCGTTGATGTTCTGCCTTGACCTTTCAACAGGTCAAGCACACCTCAACCCATTTGGCGACATCCCGCTTCATGCCGGGCCACCAGTAATCTCCTCGCAAGTCTCGGTACATCTTTGTAGCTCCCGGATGAATCGAAAACTTGGACTTGTACGCCTCGTCCAGCAGTATCTGTCTGTTCCCACCAGTGTATGGAGCCCAGATTCTACCGTACCGAGTCAGTAAACCTCGACTATCACGGACAAAATTCGGGATTTCCCCCGAAACTCTTTTACGTTTTGCATTTTCCTCCAAAACGGCCACCTCCTGAGCGCTTCCTATCGACTCCAGGATAGGTGTAACCACTGTCAATCGCTGACACAAACCCCTCAATGGTTCACCGACCGGATGTCGGCTAAGTGCGTCCGCGACCACATTTGCTTTACCCGGGTGGTAAAGTATCTCGCAATCATAATCTTTAACCACATCGAGCCACCTTCGCTGACGCATATTGAGATTCTACTGATCCATCAAGTACTTGAGGCTCTTATGATCAGTGTAGATCGTACACTTGACGCCATAGAGATAGTGCCTCCAAATTTTTAGGGCAAACACCATTGCTCCCAACTCTAGGTCATGAGTCGGATAGTTCGCCTCATGAGGCTTCAGCTGCCTCGAAGCGTAGGCTATGACCTTGCCGCGCTGCATAAGCACGACACCCAAACCTTGGTGTGAGGCGTCACAGTACACCACCAAATCCTCCATGCCCTCGGGCAAGGTTAACACAGGAGCCTTGCACAAACGCCTGCGTAGCTCCTCGAAAGCCTTCTGCTGCTCCTCATCCCAACTGAAAGCCGCAGATTTCTTCATCAATCGTGTCATAGGCAACGCGATCTTGGAGAAATTTTGGATAAACCTTCGGTAATATCCTGCCAACCCTAGAAAACTTCGCACCTCGGTGGGAGTCTTCGGCACTTCCCACCGCATCACCGCTGAAATCTTTGTTGGGTCGACCATAATACCATCCTGATTCACGACATGTCCTAAAAATTGGACCTCTCGTAACCAGAATTCGCACTTGGAAAACTTAGCGTACAACTTCTCTCGCCTCAAAACCTCCAAAACCTCTCGTAGATGCGCCTCGTGCTCTTCCTTGGACTTCGAATACACCAGGATATCGTCGATGAACACAATCACCGATCGGTCCAACATCGGACTACACACTCGGTTCATGAGGTCCATGAACGCTGCAGGTGCATTGGTAAGTCCAAAAGGCATCACCACAAACTCGTAATGTCCATATCGCGTGCGGAAGGTCGTCTTCTCCGTATCCTCACTCCTTACCCGCATCTGATGGTATCCCGACCTCAAATCAATCTTAGAGAACCTCGAGGCTCCCTGAAGCTGGTCGAACAAATCGTCAATCCTTGGCAAAGGATAACGATTCTTTACCGTAAGCTTATTCAGCTCTCGATAGTCTATGCACATTCACTGAGACCCGTCCTTCTTCTTCACAAATAAGATAGGAGCTCCCCACGGCGAACAGCTCGGTTTAATGAACTCCTTTTTCAAGAAGTTCCTGCAACTGGGCGTACAACTCTTTCATTTCCGGTGGAGCCAGGCGATATGGTGCCTAGGCCACCGGAGCAGCACCCGGGATCAGATCGATCCGAAACTCTACCTGTCGTTCGGTAGGTATCCCCGGTAATTCGTCGGGAAACACGTCAGCAAACTCCCTCATGACTGGCACATCCTCGGCGGTCTTCTTCACTTCGTCAACACGCGTGTCTATCACGTACGCCAAGTATCCCTGCCCACTATGCTGAAGGTATCTCTGAGCCCTCGCAGCTGAACATATCGCCGAAGTCCGTCTAGGCGAGTCTCCCTGGACCAATAGTTCTCCCCCGCTTGGGGTTCGAACTCGCACTTGTTTGTGACGACAAACAATCTCCGCATCAAACGTATCCATCCAATCCATGCCCACAATCACACATAGCTCACTCATAGCAATCGGAATCAGGTCGATGGGAAACCTCACACCCGAGATTTCCAGTGTGCATCCCCGAAACACATCCGTGACCATCAAGGTCCTATCATCATCCACCTCAACTACAAGAGGACACCTTAACCGTCCTACAACTCGGCCCAAACTCACTCTAAAAGTGCGAGACACAAACGAGTGAGTAGCCCCGCTATCAAACATTACAACCGCAGGCACCGAGTTAACTAGGAACGTACCTAACATACAATTTTACCAATATAAATAATCACACAAGACATAGAAAGGAAGGACAAAAAGAGAGAGTGCTAAAAATGTACCTGTCACCACTTTAGGCATCGCCTGCGCCTCGTCCACCTTTAGCTGGTGAACTCTACCTTGAGCTGCCTCCGTCCCCGGCTGGCCCACTCGACCGTCAGTAATACGCAATGGGGCATTCACAGGCGCCCTCTGTGCCCCACTCCCATCTGCTACCCTCGCACTAGGACAGTTGGCCCTCACGTGACCCGTCTGCTTGCAGTTAAAGCAGACCATTAACGGCACTTTACAATCCCGTCTAAAGTGACCGGACTGCCCACACTTAAAACACCCTTCAGATCTCCTTACTCCGGTATCCCTGGGCTTAAACCCGCCACTCCCCGAACCCGCGCGCGAAACTGTGGACTTCGACTTCTTTGGCACCGCAGAGATTGGCGTCACCGCCTGTGCCGCCTTCCTCTTCTTCGCTTGGGTCTCCAACTCAAGTTCTCTCCTCCGGGCCGCGTCCATCATCGCATATAATGAAGCATACTGTGTCGTGCTCACGAATTCCCTAATCTCGGTACGCAACATGTCCTTGTATCGAGACATCTTCATATCTTCCGAGGCGGCATATTGGGGGCAAAACAATGCCATCTCGGTGAACTTCCGATTCATCTCCTTCACCGTCTCTGTTGTTTGTGTGAGCTCCAGGAACTCCTTAGCGATCCGTTCCATCTCCACCGGAGGTACATACTCTGCGCGAAAATGAGTGACAAACTCTTCCCAGGTCAAGGTTGTGCGTTCGGCAGGCGTCAATGCCGTAGCGCACCAGTCCTTCGCGCCGTCACGAAGTAAGTTCACTGCAAAGCGAACCTTCAGATTGTCCGGGCAGCCACTGGTCAGAAAAGCACACTCCATATCGGATATCAATCGCATACTGATGATCGGATTCGGGTCTCCCTTGAACTCAGGTGGAGAAATCCCGTGTTGATCCAAACCCTCAGTGATTTGATAATGACCCTCTCTTAAATACTTAGTGAAAATTGTATGTAAACAATATGTATCAGAGTTTCACTATCGCTGATAATGTACTAAGATCTTACAGTACCGCTGATAGGAACTATCGCTCTTTCAAATTAAACACTCAGCGAACACTGTTCACCATAATGCTCTGAGCCTGTTCAGTCCTTATGGTGATCGCTGATAAGTTAGTTGTTTACTTATGATCCCTGAAGACAAGTTTCACGTCAACAAAGGTTCTACGCTGAAGTCGAAGATCAAGCTCAAGAACCAGCGACAAGTCTCCTAATGAACTGATGCGGATCAGCGAAGACTCAGAATTGTCCACTCAACGTGAAGTATCAAGTACAAGACTTCAGCTATCGCTGAACTTTATCATCTGCTGAATAGTAAATGATAATCGCTGAATCAACGAAAGCTGATCATGAAGTCCTCCGTACAAAGTACTTTTGTCTTAACCACCCTTGCACGCCTCCGTACAAATTGTCAGAAAAGAACCTCCGAATATCTGAAATCGTACAACCACTCTGATACTACACTGTTCATCCTTACGGCTACTAAGGTTGTCAACCAAGGTCAATGACATGCAACCAACCAGCTGATGACACGTGTAAAGTATATACTGATTTGCATTTAATGCATGCAATATATAAAGAGATGAACTCACTTCTTTTGAAGTAACTTGCTAACTCTGGACAAGTTCAAATCTCTCTCAAGATAGGATTTTATTAGTAATCTCCTTATCTTTCTTAGTGCAAGAAACCTTAGTGTTCCAACTTGTTTATATTTAGGTTTATCCTTAATCTTGTTTCCGCAACAAGCTGTAAATTGTTAATGATTTATCAATAAACAATTTAGAAAAGTAAAATAGTGTGTTTGTATTCAACCCCCCCCCCCCCCTTCTACAAACTTGTATAGGCCTTTCGGGACCAACAAGTGGTATCAGAGCAGATTTGTTTAATATCATAAACAAGATCTAATCTAAGATATTTCTCTTCCTTGCTATTATCTGAAAATGGCCAACACAAACACACACTATATAGACAATGGTTCTCTTGCAAAACCCCCTAGATTTTCCAGAGATAACTTCAACTTATGGAAAAATAGGATGATGCTCTTCTTAGAAGGTGTAGACCCTACTATGACCTACTATCTTGAAAACGGCCCACACATCCCTGTAACTATTGATCCTTTAGTTCCAGCCACTGCAACTAGAGTTGCTATTCCTGAAAGGCTGATTCCAAAGGAAATACACATGTGGACCGATGAAGATAAGAAGAAAGTGGCTATAGATACAAAAGCCAGATCCATACTATCCATGGCCCTTCCTGACGAAGTCTACCATTCCGTCATGAACCTGAAGTCATCAAAAGCCATGTGGGACACAATATGTGTTCAGTATGAAGGAACGTCTGAAGTCCAGGACTCTAGAAAGATCAACCTGGTAAGACAATACGAAAGCTTCATTTCTGGTAAGAATGAAACTCTCTCTGAAGTTCACCAACGTTTTAATTGCTTAATTATAGATCTAAAAACTGTTGGTAAGGAATATTCTAACTTTGAAGTGCTGACAAAGTTTCTAGAATGTTTACCTGAAAGCTGGGACAATTATTCCATGTGTCTCAAGCTGTCAAAGGATCTTAAATCAATGACCCTTTCAACCTTATATGGTACATTGCTGAATCATGAGCAATCTAGCCATCTTAAGAAGAATCTTGTAAAAGATTCCAAAAGCACTCATGCTGCTTTACTCTCAGAGGAACCTTCTACTCAGCGACCCTCGGTCACTATCACTGAGTTAGGAAGTAACTCTGAAAGGTCATCAGATTCTGATTCTCCAGATGATGATGAATCCTTGGCTCTCCTAACTAAAAAGTTCAGGAGATTCGCCAAGAAGAAAATGTTTAGAAAGAACAGACCTCTTTCCATAACTGACAAGCCTAAATCATCAGCTTTTGTTGATAAGGCTACTGCTACTTGTTTCAACTGCGAAAAGACAGGTCATTTCGCTAATGAGTGCAGGTCAAAGAAAATAATGAGACCTTCAGCTTTTACAAAGAAATCCTTTGTTCCAAGGAATAAAGATGACAAATACTCAAAGATGAAGGAGAAGTATGCAAAGCTGAAAAGCTTTAAGAAGAAAGGAAAAGGCCTGATGGCTGACTATGATTGGGCTGCTTCTGATGAAGAAGCCTCATCATCTGATTCTGAAGATGATGAAGCAAATCAATGTCTCATGGCCAAGATTGAAGAAGAGGAAGAAAGTTCAGACATTCCCTCCACTTCAACATCTGCCATTCAGGTATCACCTTCTTTCTTTACCAATATTGCAAATATTGATGAAGCTGATAGTCTCCGTAAAATCGATCTATTGACTAGAAGTTTATACGAAGCCATGAACGGCAAAGCTGTGGTTGAAAACCAAAATCTTGATCTCGCTGAAAAGCTTAAAAACTGCCACCTTCAAATAGAAAAGCTTTCTAAAATTGAAGATGATTTTAAAGATCAAGTCTATTTAAACCAGCTAGTCAAAATCGAACGAGCAGAAGCTATCGCTGCATTAAAAGCTGAACAAGCTACTGTTGAAGAATGGTGTAATTCTTCAACAAAGATCACTGAGATAATTAAGGCTCAGATTCCTCTGAGTGATAAACGTGGTCTGGGTTATAAATATGATACTCCAAAACCAACCACTGAACGTTCAATGCTTAAATTTGGAACGTTCGTATCCTCAGTCGCTGACACTTCATCATCTCAGTACTCCTCGTCGGTTACACCAATCCCTGAGGAAACTCCTACCTCCTCAAAAGGCAAGGAGAAAATGGTTTATTCAAAACCTACCTCTGTCTCAAAAGACAAAGGTAAAGGAATTGTTATTTATCAAAATCCTCAGAAGGGTACCTTAGTACCTAAGCTGAATGCTTCTAAAGCCTTAGTGATTCATTCATCTGGTTCTAGAAATCAGACCTCTGGATCAGTTCAGCGACCTACTCCTAGACTCAGAGTAGTTGTCCTTGGTAAGAAATCTGAAGAACTAAATGTTCGTCCTATTTCAAAAACCAATAGTGTACTTGGTGCTGGCACTTCTTATTCCAAATTAAAAGCTCAGCACTCAAGTGGTCCTAGAACTAATTTTAGTTATAGGAAATGTTATCACTGTGGACTTACCGATCATATTGCAAGTAAGTGCCCCACAGCCACCAAAGCTGATAAGATAGCTAAGGTGAAGATAGCACCCAAGTCCAAGAAGACCAAACCAGTTGCAATTCAGGTCAAGGTGACTCCTACCTCTGAGGTCAAGAAATTGACCAAAGTGAAGAAAGACAAAGCTGAATCTTCAAATGCTGCGAAGACTGCTGAACCCATTCCAACTTCTTCCACTGACAAACGCGTATACATGGTGAAGTGGGTACCCAAGCAAAACTAATCTTCCTTTGTATTGCAGGTTAAGAAGGGTATCTGGTATCTCGATAGCGGATGCTCTAGACACATGACTGGAAAGAAAAACCTGCTCGCTGAATACAAGGAAGAGAAGGGTCCCTCTGTGACTTTCGGTGGAAATGGAAAAGGACACACCCGAGGGTATGGTGTACTTTCAAATGGTACAACATCCTTCAGAAGAGTCGCATATGTTGAAGGGCTGAAGCATAATCTTCTGAGCATCAGTCAGCTTTGCGACATGGATAACAAAGTGATTTTCACTAAGGAATCCTGCTTTGTCTCTGACAAAAAGGAGAAGATAGCTCTCAGCGGTTATCGTTTGGAAAATGTTTACGTAATAAACATGGACTCAACAACCACTGAGAACTCCTGTTTCTTCTCAAAGGCATCTTCTGATGTTAACTGGCTATGGCACAAAAGGCTCTCACATCTCAACTTCAAGACGCTGAATACTCTTTCCTCCAAAGAGTTAGTCACTGGTCTACCTCAACATTCATACGCCAAAGAGTCTTTATGTTCAGCGTGTGAAAAAGGGAAGCAGACCAAGGCAAGCTTTAAGTCAAAGCAAGTTTCCTCAGTGTCATCTCCTCTACAATTACTCCATATGGACTTGTTTGGCCCTGTTAACAAACAATCCATCGCTGGAACGAAATATACGCTGGTCATAGTTGATGAATTCTCTCGTTACACATGGGTAATGTTTCTCCGTTCTAAGAGTGACACCCCTGAAGAACTCATCACCTTTGTTCGGAAGATGGAAACTCTGAACAATATGATTGTTCGCTCAATAAGGAGTGATCATGGAACTGAATTCAAAAACAGTTCTCTTGATTCCTTCCTTGAGAGTAAGGGTATTTCTCACAACTTTTCGTCAGTGAGAACACCGCAACAAAATGGAGTCGCTGAAAGAAGAAATAGAACAATTATTGAAGTTGCACGTTCAATGCTCAGCGATTCTCACCTGCCTACTCAGTTTTGGGCAGAAGCTGTCAACACTGCTTGTTTTACGCAAAACAGGTCGCTGATAGTTAAAAGATTCAAAAAGACAGCCTATGAACTCTTTCATGGGAGAAAGCCTTCAATCAGCTTTCTTCACATCTTTGGATGTCAGTGTTTCATACTGAACAACAGAGATGCCCTTGGAAAGTTTGATCCTAAGGCTGATGATGGAATCTTTCTTGGATACTCCTCAGTCTCCAAAGCCTTCAGAGTCTTCAACCGTAGAAGACAAACTGTAGAAGAAACTATTCACGTCACGTTTGACGAATCCCGTTCAGCGAACTCTAAACCGAACGTTGATACAGAAGAACTGAATCAATGGATGTTTTCTCATCTTGGTGATTCAGAAGATATTCCCACTCCTCATGCTCACACCATAGAAAATGATGGTCCTACTATCATTGCAGATATGCAGAATAGTGAAGCTGAAACATCTTGGGTCTCAGCTGTTCCTATAAACACTATACCTGCAGTTGATCCAAATGTCTCAGAAATTCCATCTATTTCTCAGCAATCAGTAAATGAAGTGACAAATGCAAACATTCCTCTCTTAGCTGATAATCCAGAAGTAGCTGAAGCCTCATCTTCAGTTTCTCCAGTTCAGACTAATTCAGCGACGTATGCTCCTGCTCAGCGATGGACTGTAAATCACCCAATCGATCAAATTCTTGGTGATCCCAACGCTGGTATTCAGACTCGTAGAAGTGCAGGTAATATTTGTTTATTTGTTAATTTTATTTCTCTAACTGAACCAAAGAAAATAGATGATGCCCTCAAAGATCCAAACTGGGTCAGCGCTATGCAAGAAGAGCTGACTGAATTCGAAAGAAACAAAGTTTGGAAACTTGTTCGTAGACCAACTGACAAAACGGTGATAGGCACCAAATGGGTCTATCGAAACAAGTTGGACGAACATGGTACTGTAACTCGCAACAAAGCTCGTCTTGTTGCTCAGGGATACAGACAAGAGGAAGGCATAGATTATGACGAAACTTTTGCTCCTGTAGCAAGACTTGAATCTATTCGTCTTTTCTTAGCATATGCTGTTCACAAAAACTTCACTGTACATCAGATGGATGTTAAGTCAGCGTTTCTGAATGGAAAGCTGAATGAAGAAGTGTATGTGGAACAACCTCCAGGATTCTCAGATCCTAAGCGTCCAGGTTATGTTTATAAATTGGACAAGGCACTTTATGGCTTAAAACAAGCTCCTCGTGCATGGTATGATACTCTCTCTACTTATCTCCATATTGAACATTTTGAGAGAGGTAAGATTGACAAAACTTTATTTTTTAGAAAAGTGAAAGGTCATATCATTTTAGTTCAAATATATGTTGATGACATTATATTTGGTTCTACTAACCCTGAGCTTTGTACTCGTTTCGCTGATAGAATGAAAGATGAGTATAAAATGAGCATGATGGGTGAACTAACATATTTCCTTGGTCTTCAGATTAAGCAAACTGAAAAAGGAACTTTCATTAATCAGGGAAAATAAGTTAAAGATATGCTGAAGAAATTCGACTTAACTGAAAGTTCAGCTATGAAAACCCCTATGGCACCACCGCTGACACTTGATAAGGACACAAAGGGTGTTCCTGTCAATGTCACGCTATATCGTGGGATGATCGGCTCACTATTGTATCTTACAGCTAGCCGACCCGATATCATGTTTGCAACATGCTTGTGTGCACGATATCAAGCTGAACCTAAGATATCTCATATGAAAGCTGTAAAGCGAATCTTTCGATATCTTAAAGGTACAGCGAATCTAGGTCTTTGGTATCCCAAAGACTCAGGATTCGATCTAACCGCCTATTCAGACAGTGATTTTGCAGGTTGCAAAATGGATAGGAAAAGCACCACAGGAGGATGTCAGCTCCTAGGTGGAAAGCTGGTAAGTTGGACAAGTAAGAAGCAAAACTCAGTGTCCACTTCCACAGCTGAAGCTGAATATGTAGCCGCTGGAAGCTGTTGTTCTCAGGTCTTGTGGATGAGAAATTAGCTACTAGACTATGATCTTCAGCTCTCCAAAATTCCAATCTATTGCGACAGCACTAGTGCCATCGCTATAGCAAACAATCCAGTGCTACACTCAAAGACAAAACACATAGAAATCAGATATCATTTTATCAGAGATCATGTGATGAATGGTGATATAGAACTTCATTTTATCCTAACTGATTATCAGTTAGCTGATTTATTTACCAAACCTCTTGATGAGACAAGATTCAACTTTCTCATCAGCGAGCTTGGAATGCTGAACTTTGAAGGGTAAAATCTTCAGCGGTTCACATTTGATCAGCGATACGTTTATACAAACTTGTATAACCTTCAGGATAAAATCAACTCATATAATCCATTTCATCATCTTCTCTCTGAATAAACTTGGTTAAACTGATATCCATGTACGTTTTCTCTCTCTGACAATCGCATGTAAATGCAAGATTTCAAAATAAATTACATCGCTGAATATCTCTTCCTTAACAGCGATATTTTGAAAGTTCTTTAAACCTACACTGATATTCTCTATTCAGTGCTTCATGTTTTTCAAAAGAGTCCCTGAGCTTTCAAAACCTCAGAGACATCCTAAAAGAATATGAAAGGACAGTTGTGACGTCATTGCAACGGATAACACTAGGCACGATTTCTTTCTGACACACGTTTGCACGTTTCGTTCAAACTTCCAATCAAATGCAAACACGTGTCCGTGTCATGATGAAAACCTTTTCCCGCTCAAGGTTTTCTCTCTCTAAAATTCCCTATATAAACAACTCTTGGTTTATATTTGTCTTTTACGCGATCAAATCTTCCTCCGCAAGAAAGAATCCTCTGTTGCATTTGTGCTCTCAAAAACCTCAAGAACTGTTCATCATCTTCCTCATCAAAACTTCAAGGTTAATATGTTCTTATCTATTATCAAATGCGTATAACTTGTTTTCGATCTTCTCATTGTTTTAACAAGATCAAACAAAAGAACTTTGTAAAATAAAATCATTTCTTTCATGGTTTTATGAACACAACCATTTCATGGTTGTTCTTCAAGTTTTAAATCTAAATCTTAAACTTGTTCTTCATTCGTATCCAGTTTTCTTTTAGAAACTGGAATACAAGACTTTATGGGTTTTACATTTCAATTCAAAAATCAAGAAAAACCCTAATCTTCATTAAGACATTTATGAATGAAATGGACAAAATTCGAAAAATCTTAATGGAAAATTATTTCCACATTAAGATAATTCTTATTTGTTAACATCTTTGGTTGAACTGATAATACAGTGAAATGGCAACTTCAAAGCTGAATGTTACCGCTGAGTCCATCTCCACTGACTCTGAGGAAGTGGACATCATCAAAGCCCCTCAGGTTAAGTTTGAGCTGGATCAACTAGATTGGACTAAGGCCAACAACCTCTCAGCTCTTCTCGAGTTTCCTCCTAGGAAGCAAGTATCACATCTGGACGATGCTGTCAGTTTTCTGAAGAAAAGCCCCATCTACACAGCCCTGACCATAACACCTCCTGCCAGTCAGCGGCTCTTATCCCAGTTCTGGTACTCTGCCAGACACACTCAGCTACCCTCCGCCAAAGAACCATCCAAAACCATCGACTGCATACTCAGCGATACTGAGTATGGCACCATCAAGATCACACCCGCCATAATCCGAAAAGCACTGAACTTCCCAAATGCCACCAAAGAAAAACCCTTCGTTCCATTCCCTGACCATAAGAAGCATGCTGATAGAGAAGAAATAATTGCTTTTCTCGATGCAATGGGTTACATTTGGGAAACCGGAAGGGACAAGAAGCCTGAGAAGAAGCTGACGCTGATAAAGAAATCCAAGATGCCCAGCGAGATGAACTTCATCTTCGCACATCTGATCAGCTGCATGACAGCGAAGTCCGGCTCTTCTGATCAAGCCGCCCAACCTCAGCAGTCCATGGGATACGCACTGCTGAAAGGTCTAAACATTGACTGGGCCTCCATTATTTATGATGACCTGATTCAACGTGTCGATTCTGCCGCTGACAGACCAGCATGGGTTCCTTACCCACGATTCATCAGCGCCATCTTTCAATATGGCCTGAAGGAAAGCTATCCTCAAGAGGGTGACCTGAAACTTTCTCAGGTTGGCCCTAAGGTGCTCGATTTCAAACCTGTCGCCAACGTGGTACGTCTCTCTACCCTTCTCTCTCTTCTTAACCCCAATTCTTCGCTTTCTGTGGCTCCTTCAGCGACAATACCCATCGCTGATACCCAGGCCACAAAATCCTCTCCTTCTAAGAAAAGGAAACCCTCTCACACCCAACTTGATTCCAAAAGGATCAAGAAAACCAAGGAGCAACCCCAACAATTCCATGCTGAAGACTCCTCAGCTCATTCTGAAGAGCTGAAGGAAAGTTCCGTGGTACGCACTGCCACACCCGTTCAAGCCATCCCTCCAATCCAGACTTCAGCGTCTCTAAACGCTGAGGTTAGAAACTTGGAAACTACCCAACCTCCCTCAGTCTCTCAAAAGACTGATGAAGTGATTGTTAGCGATTCCAACGCTGAACTCAGATCCCGAACCCCAATCTTAACCTTCGCTTCTCCCTCCACTCACTTGGACACTCCTCCAAAGAACACTGGAGATGCCATCATTCCAGAAGCCACCGCTGACGCTTCTCAACAAATGATGAAGAAAGGACCTGCAGAGATCACCATTCCTCACCGAACTTTCGAAGAGGATATGGAACATTATTCAGGAACTTGCAACTTTGACGAGTTCATCAATCCTCCTGCAGGTACAAATCCCACCTTAAACACTGTAACTAAACCTGAAACTTCTGAGCTTTCCTTTGTTCACAAGTACTTATATGTTACAGGTCCTAATTTGGGAGACATCAACGCTTCTCTGAAGTCCGTGGAGACAAAGCTGACCAGTCTCACCACCACACTCTCCAACAACTCAACAGCTGTAACAAACGCTGGAGAGAATTTGACAAAGCTGACAACGGTGGTGGAGAAGAAAGCTTCCACTGCAGACATCAAGGGACTTGATAAGACTCTCGCCGATTTTGCCAAGGTGCTCTCTGACATCTACACTGACTACACCAGCCTCAAAACCTCAGTTTCGACCGTGTCCAGCGAAGTAACAACGCTGAAGACATCGGTTGGAAAATTAGAGGGTGATATGTCAGCAGTCAAGACTGGCTTAGGCTCTGTAAAGACCGACGTTAGTTCTATGAAGACGATGATCGAGACGCTGGTAAACAAGGCAAATAATCCAGCTCCTGCTCCTGCCCCTATTTTGGAATCTTTCACAGCGGCGGATCGCACAGAGCTGAAGAAAATCACGCCTGCTATTTCTGGCCTAGAAGACAGAATAGCAAAGCTTGAAGGTTGTGTGAAAATCTCTGGCCCAGAAGACAGAGATAACACCAATGTTGAGTCTACCCATTCCTCCCCCAGTCATCATGAAAAAGAGGGGGAGAAGAGCGCTGAACATTCCGGTGAGAAGACCGCTGAAGATCTGAACAAGAGCGCTGAAGACCTTTCCCATGATGAATCTATCAGGGGAGAGAGAAATGAAGATCTGACCGCTGGACCTCAGGGAGATGAAAACCCTGAGGGAACCGAGAAGCTCGCCTCTGTATCTGAGGGGGAGCAACTCGAAGAAGATGCTGAGGAATCCGAAGCAGAAGAAGATGAAGACATCGACATCCCTGAAGATGAACCATCCTCCTCTCCAAGGAAGGATGATGATGATGATGAAGATGACGATGATTTCTTTATTGTCAAACCTGCTCCAAGGATCAAAGCTCTTAAGGGAATCTCAATAAAAGAACCATCAGGGGAGAAGACAAAGACAAAGCCCTCAGCCTCTGGCGCTGAGAAAAGCAAAGGCAAAGGCCTCGCTGAAGATGAAAACCTGGCGATCTTGCTTGAAAAGCCGGTTTGTCAGGTACACTAAACTTTACTTATTTTCCTTCCCTGAACATCTCAATACACAATCAGTTCTCTATTCAACAACCTCTCTACACATCCACATTCTTTTTCTATCTTTTCTACCCAAGTTCTTCTACCCAGTTCTTATTTGTAAGATCGTTGCGTTTCAGCTAGTCCTCTCCCCTGTTTGAGGATGTCGCTGAAGGCTCTACTATTGCGACTTCACAAATAAAGCCAGCTGCCGCTGAAGACATAATCCCAGTCTTGGATTTGATCTCTGAGACTGATGAACCAGAAGAACAACCTCTCTTGCACAGAAACAGACCTTCCTCAGCTCCTCAAAAGCTGAGTGAAGAGGATCAAAAGAGAAGAGAAGAAATGATAAAGCGATTCGAGGATCAGCGAATTATTCTAAGGCGTGATCAACTGCCTTCAGTTCCTCCTAAGTTCAGAATTTCAAAAGCTGAATACCAGGAACACTTCAGAGCTGAACGCCTCATTGCTGAAAGGAAGGAAGCTGAAGAGAAAGACAGAGAATACGCCATCAAGCTCACTCAAGAATCTGTCAAAGACCCCAAGATGAAGCGTGTTCCCATTCAAATCCAACGAAAGCTGTGGGAAGAAGCCCAGAAGATCGTGGAAAAGAAAACTGAAGTTTCTCAGACCACCCTGATCTGGTGTAAAGAGAAATTTCACTTCAGATATCGTCCAGCGAAGATCAACAAGGTATTCATCTCTGGAAGAACCTCTATCGGAGTACCTATTGTTGACATCAAACTGTTCAGAGAAGATGGCAAATCTGAAACCTTTCGCGCTGACACTGTAAAAAGGTATGGTCTCTCTGAATGGCTGGAGATGAGGTTAGCTATCCAATCGTCACAATCTAAGTACAAGGATCATTTCGAAAAGCTGATAAACAGACAGATCGACTTGATATCTTCTTGTGTGGATATTCCTCCTGTTCCTGATCTAAAGCTGAAAAGAAAAAAGGGCTCTCCAAAGAAGAAACGTCAAGATTCAAACTCATGTCCTGTCATACGAAATGAAACTGGAATTGGTTTCTCTCGCGCTGAAGTGCTTGGTCCTGATCCTGATCTATCTGCCCTTGACATCTCTTTGCCACCATGTGAACTTTTCGTCCCTGGTAAAGTCATCAGTAATCCTTATGGAATATTCTTTCTTGACTACGACGGACGTAAATGCTTTCAACGGATCGCTGAGCTTCCAATCACTCCAATCGAACAGCTCAGAGATCTCATCTACTGGTGTGACTTCAGAAAGGACATTCAGGCACGACATCTAAAACCCTTGATCTTTCAAGAAGCGCTGAACAAAAGAAAACGAGGTGTAACGGTTCTTGACTGGATGATCCCCACTGAAAAGACGACCCTTGATGAACTTCTCATTAAGGAAGAACCCTTTGAAAACTGATATAATCTCCTTTTTCTCTATTGTATCAGTTATCCTTCTGTACTTGTAATTTATTTCGCTTGTACTTGTAATCTTTCTGTTCTTCATTGTAACCTGATTCAATATTTTATAGAAAGATTTCAGCGAACGTACTTTACTCCATCAGTACTGAAAAGATCCCAGAAAACAGTAAAAGGGACAAATATTTTATGAGTTCTTTTTATCCTTATGTTTTCATTAAATAGCAATTTTCTTTGTTGCTATGTCATAATCAAATAGGGGGAGATTGTTGATCCAAACCCTCAGTGATTTGATAATGACCCTCTCTTAAATACTTAGTGAAAATTGTATGTAAACAATATGTATCAGAGTTTCACTATCGCTGATAATGTACTAAGATCTTACAGTACCGCTGATAGGAACTCTCGCTCTTTCAAATTAAACACTCAGCGAACACTGTTCACCATAATGCTCTGAGCCTGTTCAGTCCTTATGGTGATCGCTGATAAGTTAGTTGTTTACTTATGATCCCTGAAGACAATTTTCACGTCAACAAAGGTTCTACGCTGAAGTCGAAGATCAAGCTCAAGAACCAGCGACAAGTCTCCTAATGAACTGATGCGGATCAGCGAAGACTCAGAATTGTCCACTCAACGTGAAGTATCAAGTACAAGACTTCAGCTATCGCTGAACTTTATCATCTGCTGAATAGTAAATGATAATCGCTGAATCAACGAAAGCTGATCATGAAGTCCTCCGTACAAAGTACTTTTGTCTTAACCACCCTTGCACGCCTCTGTACAAATTGTCAGAAAAGAACCTCCGAATATCTGAAATCGTACAACCACTCTGATACTACACTGTTCATCCTTACGGCTACTAAGGTTGTCAACCAAGGTCAATGACATGCAACCAACCAGCTGATGACACGTGTAAAGTATATACTGATTTGCATTTAATGCATGCAGTATATAAAGAGATGAACTCACTTCTTTTGAAGTAACTTGCTAACTCTGGACAAGTTCAAATCTCTCTCAAGATAGGATTTTATTAGTAATCTCCTTATCTTTCTTAGTGCAAGAAACCTTAGTGTTCCAACTTGTTTAGATTTAGGTTTATCCTTAATCTTGTTTCCGCAACAAGCTGTAAATTGTTAATGATTTATCAATAAACAATTTAGAAAAGTAAAATAGTGTGTTTGTATTCAACCCCCCCCCCTTCTACAAACTTGTATAGGCCTTTCGGGACCAACATCCCGATACTGGAACTCTCGGGTACGGGGTTGTCCCCCTGTAGGCGGTGGAATCGCTGCAATTCGCTCCTCCATCAGAACCACCACCTCATCTCGGATGGCAGTGATAATCTCGGGAATCCCCTCTCCGATCGCGTGTGCTACCTCGGCAGCAATCATCTCCCGGATCTGCTCCGCAGTGATCCCGGCCTCAGCCCGCGGTTCAGCCGCGTTGCTTCTTCTAGTGATGGCCATTCTAGGAAAAAGAAATTACAACGAGTTATTAGCACAAATAACTCACCCTACCATGCTCACGCTCCACTCCTTGGATTCCTCGTGACTTTCCCCGACTCGAGCACGGATCCTGTGCTTCAGGTAGTAGGAGCTCTACTACTACCCTTCACACCTATCCTTACTCGTTTCAAGTCCTGCCCAGGAGTGTCCAAGTAGTTTCTTGCCAACAAATAAACCCATATGTCCGTTCCAGCATATGCAAACACTCTTCCTAGCTCCCTAGGAAAAATCATAATACCCCACTACCCTTGCTAGGACGGAACCCCCACTAACCCTGACGAGTCGCCTCGTAAACGCACAGTCGTATACAGTGGAAACCAGATAGACATTCGAATATAAGATTCTATCCTACAACGGTTGGACTCAAACAAGAGTTGCGCAATAGAACTAAATCCAACATTCTAAGGCTATTCGGTTCCTACTGCATACAACCTATAGTGCATTCGCTTAACAACCTATCAAGGCTAACATAAGTTCCTATTAGCAAGTAACAACCATACAGTACCATAAAATCCACACAAACAATCTAGCATGCATACCCTATGGTCTAGAAAGCGATAAATACACTAAGTATTGTACCTTCCCACTTGGCGTCGGCTGACTGTACACACTGCGCCCTCGATCACCGTTTCCCAAACGGGTTTTCCTTTTTCCTTTATTCTAAAAGATTTTAGTAAAAGAATTTAAAATTTCATAGTCGCAACTTGAGACCAAACACACTGAGATATGTTGGATTCACTCAAGTTGTGCTCTGATACCAAGTTGTAACGTCCCAAAAATTACAAGGAATTTAAAATTTTAAAATAATGCATTTCATTATAGTCAAACCATAAATTAACAAATCCCATTACAAATAAAACTAAACGTCGTTAATTTAAACCATCAAACAAAATTCATGCAGCGGAAAAATTATAAAATTAAATCCCGACATTTAAAAGTGAAACTTGAACAGCCTTCGCCTTGCGCTAGTGTGTACCGTCACGCTCGACCGCTACTCGCACCTGAAATCATAAGATATTGGGAAGGGGTAAGAACGAAGCTTAGTGAATTCTACCACCTACGCAGGTAGCAATCACACATATATCGCCCATACTCGCAAGTAGGCAAACAACACCGCAATTACAAGTATAATAACATATCAAAGTTTAAACATGTAATCACATACCTCGGTCCCACCGAGTTCACATTATTTGATATCCGTACTAGCTCAGTCCCACCGAGCCCTCGGTCCCACCGAGCCCCTCAGTCCCACCGAGGTGTACACAAAACATACACAATTCACATATTATATAATTGTAACAACCCGGTTCTCAGATATATACAAATAACATACATTCCATATCATGATATCATTAAAAAGGTACATCATATTTCACATACGGTCCCATAGTCTAGCAAAACATAGTAGATAATTCAGTACAAACTTTTACAATTTAATTACATGTTTAATAACAACGAAGTCTCAAGTACAAAAATACATCCATGACTTCTAAACTGACTTCTTCACAAAAGTTATCCTTCAATAGTCCTACTTATTTGCTCTTACCGGATCCGCCACCTGGAATACATGATTTTTAAAACAGAAAATGAGGGTTAGACCTAAGGGTCTAGTGAGTAAATCTCTGACATTTGTAATTCATTAAAAAATTCATTTATATAATACACTCTTTATATAAATACACATACATCACACGTAAGTTAATACCAACTAGCATTTATGTATCATACCTGTCTCATTCCACCTTATCCCTCCACCAATGGCCAATATCAATTGGTTGCGAGCCAATTTATCACACCGGTCCAAAGCCCGGCCACGTATTATAATTTCATATAATACTCACGTAATTATAATATCTCAATATATTATAATCACCCACGTATGACATATTCATACACTTTATCAAATATTCGTTATTCACATAATGCATTCCAGTAAAATACTTTTTAAAGTAAAACTCACCTGATCTTTTTAGCAAAGGTCCTTCAAACTTTCCTCAAAACAGATTAACTTTTAACCCCGATCCTTAGTATCTGAAACAAATTAAAATGTACATACTCTTTAACACGTAAACAGGTAATTCACACTTTTCGCAACCCACTATTACGAAAACCTCACTTCTCGCAACCCATAGTTGCGAGTTCCTTACTTTTCGCAACCAACAGTTACGAAAATCTCACTTCTCGCAATCCACAGTTGCGAGTTCCTTACTTTTCGCAACCAACTGTTGCGAGATCCTAACTTTGCGTTTTAGTTACTTGCGCAAAGTGGACTTTTCGCAACCAAGGCTTGCGAATTCCTACTTTTCGCAAAAACACTGTTCATCGTCTTTTTCAGAAAAGTTCAGTTCATTTGCAGGAATCCATCTTATACCCAGATTTTGTACAGAAGTGTTCTAAACTCCTTTTAACACCTAAAATTGTAACTAAATTCACAAATTCTTCTAAAATTACCTAAACCCACTTCAAAGTTCATATGAAACCTAATTCTCATAAAAGAGTTTGAATAAGATAATTACCTCTTTGATTTTACTGCACCAAAACAAATTCCAGCTGAAGTATCTTTAATCTTCTTCTTCTTTTACGGTTCTTCTTTTCTTTCTCTCTCTCTCTCTCTGCCGTAAACGATTTCACACACACACACTTTTTGGGTTTTTGCTTGAATGTCCCAAAATGAGATATTTCCTCTAATTTAGACTACTGAGTCGGTTTGGGTGAAGGTTGTTTTCACCTTTAACCAAACAAACCCCACTCTTCTCTTAATTGACATAACTCACCCCCAAACTTCCCAATACAATTTAAAACTTACCCTTTTAACTTCTAATTTCTCAAATACTATAGTAAAGACTTATAAAATATTTAATTTTAATTTAAATAAAATACCTGGTTATTACAACATCTCCCCCTTAAAAGAATTCCGTCCCGGAATTCAGTCAAGCGAACAGATGAGGGTATTTGGCTCTCATTTCCGACTCTGATTCCCACGTCGCATCCTGACCTCTATGATGTTTCCACTGAACTTTTACCTGTCTGATCTCTTTGTTCCTCAATACTTTGACTTTGTGATCAACTATAGCTTCCGGTTCCTCCACATAGTTCAGCTTTTCATCAACCTGAATATCTGGTAGAAAGACTGCCTGGTCTGAAGTCACCAAACACTTCCGAAAATTCGATACATGGAACGCTTTGTGAATCCTGCTTAATTCCGGCGGAAGATCCAATCGGTACGCTACTTCGCCGATCCTTTCCGTAATTGAAAACGGTCCGATATACCTTGGACTAAGTTTACCTTGCTTCCCAAATCGTATGACCCCTTTCCAAGGTGAGACTTTCAACATTACAAAATCTCCAACCTGGAATTCTAACGGTTTCCGGCGTCGATCTGCATAACTTTTCTGTCTGTCTTGAGCCACTTTTAATCTGTCCCGAATCTGAGTGATCTTATCCGCTGTTAACTGTACTATTTCTGGCCTTGCTAATTGTTTCTCCCCCACTTCATTCCAACACAGAGGCGTTCGGCATTTTCTACCATACAATACTTCAAACGGTGCCGCTTGAATCCTGGAATGATAATTGTTGTTGTAGGCAAATTCTATCAAAGGCAGATGTTTATCCCACGATCCCCCAAAATCAACTATACAAGCCCGAAGCATATCTTCTAAAGTCTGAATTGTTCTTTCACTCTGCCCGTCAGTCTGAGGATGATATGATGTACTTAACCTTACCTGTGTTCCCATCTCTTTTTGAAAGCTTCTCCAAAATCTAGAAGTAAAACGACTATCTCGATCAGAAATAATCGAGATTGGTATTCCATGTCGAGTTACTATTTCATTAATGTACAATTTGGCCAAACGTTCCAAGGAATCGGTTTATTTTATCGGCAAGAAATGAGCAGACTTCGTCAATCTATCAACAATCACCCAAATAGAATCGAATCCCTTTGAAGTTCTAGGCAACTTGGTAATGAAATCAGTAGTGATCTGATCCCATTTCCACATTGGTATATCTAGCCGTTGTAACTGACCAAACGGCTTCTGATGTTCAATCTTTACTTTCTTGCAGGTAGTACAATCTTCCACATACTTAGCAACACTTCTCTTCATTCCCGGCCACCAATAGAATTGTTTCAAATCTCTATACATTTTATTTGTACCTGGATGAATAGAAAATCGAGATTGATGAGCTTCTTGTAGTACACGATCACGTAATCCACCCAAACGAGGCACCCAAATTTTGTTTCCCATACACAATAACCCACGGTCATTTTTCCCAAGCAATGCTGATATTCCCACTAACCGTTCTGATTTCAAACTTTCTTCCTGATAAGCATCCATTTGGCACTTCAGCAATTCGTCAAAGATACTTGGAAGGAGTTCAGCTCGTAGCGATATCGCCTTTATCGTTCCACTTCTTTATTGACGACTTAATGCATCGGCTACCACATTCGCCTTCCCGGGGTGATAAAGGATTTCACAATCATAATCATTTACCAATTCCAACCATCTTCTTTGCCTCATATTCAGTTCCTTCTGATCGAAAAGATGTTGGAGACTCTTATGGTCAGTGAAAATTTGGCATTTAGAACCATAAAGATAATGTCTCCAAATCTTCAATGCAAAGACCACTGCTGCAAGCTCCATATCGTGAGTAGGATATTGTCTTTCATGATCCTTTAGCTGACGAGAAGCATAGGCAATCACTTTTCCACGTTGCATAAGTACACATCCCAATCCTAGTTTAGAAGCATCACTGTAGACCACCAAATCATCGGAACCTTCTGGCAATGCTAATATCGGCGCGCTGCAGAGTTTCTCCTTCAATATTCTGAATGCCTCATCTTGTTCTGCTTTCCATTCAAACTTTAAATTTTTCCGAGTTAGCTTAGTCAATGGCGCCGCGATTCGGGAAAAGTCTTTTATAAATTTCCGATAGTATCCAGCTAGACCCAGAAAACTACGTACTTCGGTTGTCGTCTTCGGCGGTTCCCATCTTTCATTTGCTTCCACTTTCGCTGGATCAACTTGTATACCCTTTTCTGAAACTACATGACCCAAAAACTGAACTTCCCGCAACCAGAATTCACATTTAGAGAACTTAGCGTACAACTTTTCTTTCTTCAATAACTCCAAAATTAAACGAAGATGTTGCGCATGATCCTCTTTGGATCGGGAATAAATAAGTATATCATCGATAAACACAATGACAAATTTATCGAGATAAGGCTTACATACCCGATTCATTAGATCCATAAAAGCGGCCGGGACGTTCGTCAATCCGAAAGGCATTACCAAGAATTCGTAGTGGCCGTATCTTGTGCGGAAAGCAGTCTTTAAAACATCCTCTTCCTTAACCTTCAACTGATGGTAGCCAGATCTGAGATCAATCTTGGAGAAGTAACAAGCTCCAACTAATTGATCAAAAAGGTCATCAATTCTTGGAAGTGGATACTTGTTCTTGATCGTACGCTTGTTCAGCTCCCGGTAATCGATACACATTCTCATTGAACCGTCCTTCTTCTTTACAAACAAAACTGGTGCACCCCAAGGCGAAAAGCTAGGTCTGGTGAAGCCCTTATCGGATAAATCTTGAAGCTGTGCCATCATTTCTTTCATTTCTGGAGGTGCTAGTCTATACGGCGCACGAGAGATTGGAGTGGCTCCAGGTACCAGGTCTATACCAAATTCTACTTGCCTAATAGGAGGAAGACTATTCAAGTCTCCAGGAAAAACTTCTGGGTATTCACTTACAATGGGGATATCTTCCAACTTAATCTTTTCAGGCCTACTATCTATCACATAGGCTAAATAACTCGAGCAACCCTTACTAACACATTTACGGGCTTTTATCATAGATATAAGATTGGACTGATGATTCTTACGATCACCATAGATCACTACTGCCCTCTTATCAGGTAAAACAACGTTGATTATTTTCTTATCACAAACTATGTTAGCCCGATTTTTAGCTAACCAATCCATCCCTACGACCACATCAAACTCGATCAACTCTATAGGAAATAGTTGTATCGGTACCCCACACCCCTCTATATTTATCATGCAACAATCAAAAACCTCTTTAACTGCCACTTGGTTATCATTTGCTGTGTCTACTAATAAAGCATGTTTTAACATTTTAGGCTCTAAATGCATGTGAGCAGCAAAGGAGGGAGACACAAAAGATCGGTTTGCACCGGAATCAAATAACACCTTAGCACGCGTGGAGTTTATGAAAAATGTACCTGTGACCACATCTGGAGTTTCCTCCGCCTCTTTAGCTGTCATTTGGAATGTACGGCCCCTCGTTTTTGGCGGTTCTATTCTTGGGACTATTGGTCTAGTAATGGCTGGTTTCCCGGACGTACCCCCTTGTTGTATTCTACCTCGTGGACAGTCTGATTGAAGGTGATCCGGAGAATTACACAAAAAGCAAAACCGTGTTGATCGACAATCTTTAACAACATGACCGGTTTTCCCACACTTAAAACAAACCCGAGATTCCACTTGACAATTTCCTTGATGGTAGCGATTACATCTCGGACATGGTCTTTCCGCTGGTCGGAACGACGGACGGTTATCAAACCTCTGGAATCTAGATTTCTTTGGATCCTGTGGTGGTCCTTCCCATTTCCTTTTCCCCAAGCTCTTATCACCGGCATCCCTTTTATTGTCTCGTTCGACATTTTCTGCAGCATCCACATCAGCTGTAAACGTATCTGGCCTTGTTGCAGTCACCAGTCTTCGAACTTCTGAATTTAACCCATAGATAAATCTCTCCATTTTCATCTTTTCGGTAGCAACATAATATCCTGCAAAACGAGATTTTTCTAAAAATCTAGCAGTATAATCTCTGACTGACAAATTCCCTTGCTGTAGATTCATAAATTCTTCTTCCAATTGTCTGACAGCAGCTTGTGGACAGAAGTGTGTTGTGAAAGCTAACACGAATTCCTCCCATGAAAAAGTAGTATATACATCCGCTCCTCTCGATTCTGTATGAGCCTCCCACCAATACAGAGCATCGCCTTTTAGCATTGCAGTTCCATAAAGTACTTTATCTTGTTCAGCACATTTACATGTCTTGAAGATGGCCTCTATTTCTTTTAGCCATCTCATTGCTTTTACCGGATCCCGATCTCCTGAATATGTAGGGGGCTTGCAACTAAGAAACATTTTATAGTCACACCTTTTCATCACCGGTAAAACAGTAGAGGTAAGTGGCATTTCAACTTCGTGTTCCGGATTCGGTCTTTCAGTTTCGTTGTGACGATTATGTTCAAACATAGCTTGTATATTATCTTGTAACCTCCCCATTTCAGCCATCAGGTCATCCCGTGTAACAAATTCCGTACCATGCGATTGTGTTCTACCTCCAGTTCGACCCCATGTTCCCCTTCCGGTTCTGCCTCTACCACGATCTCCTCCTCTTCCCCTTGTTCCTATGGGTGGACTTTCTCCACCCGAATTCCTTCCTCCTCTTTGGTTCCTTTGTCTAGTGCCACTTGCCATTCTGTTGATTCAAACAAAGTTAATATACACATAAGCACATACCCCATATAACAAGGTATTCCAGTTCAAGCATGCACCTGTAAGATCAAAATTACACTGGCCTGGTGTAATTTGAAATTACCTTACATGATGTTCCTTCTACCTTTTATACTTAGCATCCCCAGGTTCTAACATATTAGGGACATCCTACTTCACATGCAGTTTAAGTCTAGGTATAGATACTAATACCTAAATCCCTTAAACTAGGGCTCTGATACCATCTGTAACAACCCGGTTCTCAGGTATATACAAATAACATACATTCCATATCATGATATCATTAAAAAGGTACATCATATTTCACATACGGTCCCATAGTCTAGCAAAACATAGTAGATAATTCAGTACAAACTTTTACAATTTAATTACATGTTTAATAACAACGAAGTCTCAAGTACAAAAATACATCCATGACTTCTAAACTGACTTCTTCACAAAAGTTATCCTTCAATAGTCCTACTTATTTGCTCTTACCGGATCCGCCACCTGGAATACATGATTTTTAAAACAGAAAATGAGGGTTAGACCTAAGGGTCTAGTGAGTAAATCCCTGACATTTGTAATTCATTAAAAAATTCATTTATATAATACACTCTTTATATAAATACACATACATCACACGTAAGTTAATACCAACTAGCATTTATGTATCATACCTGTCTCATTCCACCTTATCCCTCCACCAATGGCCAATATCAATTGGTTGCGAGCCAATTTATCACACCGGTCCAAAGCCCGGCCACGTATTATAATTTCATATAATACTCACGTAATTATAATATCTCAATATATTATAATCACCCACGTATGACATATTCATACACTTTATCAAATATTCGTTATTCACATAATGCATTCCAGTAAAATACTTTTTAAAGTAAAACTCACCTGATCTTTTTAGCAAAGGTCCTTCAAACTTTCCTCAAAACAGATTAACTTTTAACCCCGATCCTTAGTATCTGAAACAAATTAAAATGTACATACTCTTTAACACGTAAACAGGTAATTCACACTTTTCGCAACCCACTATTACGAAAACCTCACTTCTCGCAACCCATAGTTGCGAGTTCCTTACTTTTCGCAACCAACAATTACGAAAATCTCACTTCTCGCAATCCACAGTTGCGAGTTCCTTACTTTTCGCAACCAACTGTTGCGAGATCCTAACTTTGCGTTTTAGTTACTTGCGCAAAGTGGACTTTTCGCAACCAAGGCTTGCGAATTCCTACTTTTCGCAAAAACACTGTTCATCGTCTTTTTCAGAAAAGTTCAGTTCATTTGCAGGAATCCATCTTATACCCAGATTTTGTACATAAGTGTTCTAAACTCCTTTTAACACCTAAAATTGTAACTAAATTCACAAATTCTTCTAAAATTACCTAAACCCACTTCAAAGTTCATATGAAACCTAATTCTCATAAAAGAGTTTGAATAAGATAATTACCTCTTTGATTTTACTGCACCAAAACAAATTCCAGCTGAAGTATCTTTAATCTTCTTCTTCTTTTACGGTTCTTCTTTTCTTTCTCTCTCTCTCTCTCTGCCATAAACGATTTCACACACACACACTTTTTGGGTTTTTGCTTGAATGTCCCAAAATGAGATATTTCCTCTAATTTAGACTACTGAGTCGGTTTGGGTGAAGGTTGTTTTCACCTTTAACCAAACAAACCCCACTCTTCTCTTAATTGACATAACTCACCCCCAAACTTCCCAATACAATTTAAAACTTACCCTTTTAACTTCTAATTTCTCAAATACTATAGTAAAGACTTATAAAATATTTAATTTTAATTTAAATAAAATACCTGGTTATTACAATAATTTACAACTAGCTATCACACCACAACTAGTTCACGTAAGCATACAATAACACGCAGAACCAAACACAACATATATGTAACTCCTAGTCTATGTAGTGAGAGAACTCACCTTAAAGCAATGCAAAGCTCTTGCAATCAGCAACACCAACCCGCCAACTTCCCTCACCTTTTTCCACCTAAATACGTGTTAACAAACGTCAAAGGGAAGTCCCAACCCAAACCACAATTACTAGCTTACAAACTAAACATTCCAGCTTTTAATCTACAAAACACAGGTCTGTTCGGGACCTGTTTAACCCTTTTTAAACTGATAAATCTAGAAATCAAAATCCATAATCACAAAGTCCCATGTCTTAGGGTTCCAGGGACATATCGCACGCATTCTAACGATGTTCCTAGCATCCTATATGAATTTTACAAAATCGACTCGCAGAACAGCGAAAAACAGGACCTGTCAGTACAAAACGACAATTTGACACTAGCTATGGTCCGAACTGATTTTTTCGTAAAACATATGAAACTTTATAGACTCAGAGTGGGAGATTTTGGCACTGATTTCACCCCGATCCGATGTTCCTAGA
Source organism: Saussurea involucrata (assembly GCA_033807775.1). Lineage (NCBI taxonomy): Eukaryota > Viridiplantae > Streptophyta > Magnoliopsida > Asterales > Asteraceae > Saussurea > Saussurea involucrata. The sequence continues at coordinate 53,762,414 of CM066325.1, forward strand.
ATAAGTTATGGCTTTTACAAAACAGTGGCAGAAACTATACAATTCACATGAAAAGACAACTATTGCTTAATAATCCATTAAGTCATGACTTAAACCAAACAGACCCGGAAAGCCTAATAGCTTACTGGAATAAGGTTATACTAGGCTGGTCAACAGCCGTGCACCACCCACTGCCGCCCCCGGCGGTGGTGGTGGTTGGCGGCGGCGACGGTGGTTACGGTAACACCCTCCGGCGAAACCTCCCAACATCACCCACCCCGACTCACCCGCAACCTCACACCCGCACACACCCACACACCTGCACACACCCGCACCCCCTGCCGCCACCACGGCGGCGTGCAGCGGCGGCCCCACCGCCGGCAGCCGTGGCTGCGGCGGTGGTGGTGGCGGTTTACGGCGTTTCTTTGACAAACGACAACAACAAACGAGAAAAATAGACGAACCTACCTCGACGAACCCTTCTTCCTCCTCTTTTCCGACCACACCCGCCGATGATTCCCTCACGCCGGCGATCACCTTCTTCCTCCTCTCGACTCTCGCTCTCTTTCTCTCTCGGCCAAACACAACAAGGGGGAAGGGAAGGGGGGTATCTTAGGGTTTCTTGGTGGGTTGCAAAAGTGAAAACGAAGGGGGAAGGGGAGGGGGTCGGTCCTTTGGCCGATCCCTTGCATAACTATGGCCCCCTTGCCACTTTTGGCCCCTCAACTAACCTCTTCTCGCAAACTAACAAACGATTTGACATATTTAACAATTAGGTCCAACTCGTCTAATCCCGTTAATGGAAACCACGTTAAATAAAACTTAAAAAGAATTAATAAGGAGAAATTACGTACCGGGATACGGGCTTTACAACTCTCCACACCTTTCTGGGTCATTTATATATTATTCATCATGAATAATGTATCATTCAAGATGAATAATACATCATTTAGGGTGAATAATATACAATTTATGAATTTGTGTATTTTTCATCCCGAATGTTATATAATTCATCCTGAATACTGTATTATTCATCATGAATAGTGAATGAACGTCCACCTTTGTTATTCATACCGAATGTGGACACCCGGGGATGTGCATACATATTCATAATGAATAAAACCAAGTTTCGGTTGTGAATCGGGGAACAAAAGAGAATGGTCCATGTGTCCACGTCTTCACGAGTCATTCATATATTATTTATCATGAATAATGTATCATTCATGATGAATAATACAACATTCAGGGTGAATAATACACGATTCATGATGAATAATACATGAATCATGAATTAGTGTATTATTCATCATGAATGTTGTATTATTCATCATGAGTATTGTATTATTCATCCTGAATAGTGAATGAACTTTCACATTTGTTATTCATACTGAATGTGGACACCCGAGGACGTGAATACATATTCATAATGAATATAAAACATATATAGCATTTCACATAAAAAACGGTTAAAACAACAAAAAACTATATCGAGATTGATGTCATATCGAAGAGCACGAAATTCTCGTTTTTTATGTAATTTATTTGATTAAAATATTAGTAATTTTTAAGATAATTTATTTTAAAATTTAAGGGGGTAAAACTTTTTTAGTTAAAAAAGAAAATAAAAAGACAGATGGTAGATGTTGATTCAAATTTCCAGTTTTGTCTCTAATCACTTCTCATTTAATCTTATTATGTTTTAACCATTGATTAGTTTTCTAAATTTTGATCAATGGCTAAAATTGATTCCCACGTGCACAATAAAAAATGAGTTTTCATTTAAACCTACCCCTATATATATATATATATTAAAAATTACGTATAGATATCAATTAAAAAATGATATCGTAAAATGTTAACAACAATATATAGTTATTAATTGGATGATTATTGAATTAGATCGGTTTGATTTTATTAGATTTTGGATCGTTGTTCATGAACCGAAATATCCAATTTAAATGGTTAACTTTTAAACCCAACTTGATCCAAATACAATTGAATATTCGATTATAATTGATGGCTTCTAATTAAATTAGTCGTTTTTCTGCACATTTAAAAGTAAATATAATGTTAATTTTTTTTGAAGAATAAATATAATGTTATATATAGAGCTAATAAACTTTGATTATATAATTTTAGTTTACGGTAATCATTTTATTTTGAAAAAAGAAAGCGTTATGCCCTTAAAAGGCCGCCGCGAAAATAGAAATCTCTGCGATGGCCACCTCCACCGCTTGACGTCACTTCCTACCGCCGGAACAACGCCGCGGCCGCCCTCTGCGTATCGCACTGCTGTTCAGAATCTGCAATATCACAAGCAAAGGTGCGTTCTCTTGCCATACCTCCTCTCTCTTTCCTCATGAATCGATTCATACCTCATAAGATCGTGAGTCGTGACGGCGTTTGTGTAGCAATTAGGTCATATGTGAGTATCTCGATATTTGTTGATGCCTTAAAATCAAAATTTCAGGAAATCAAACAGCGAAATTTTGCTTAGCTAAATGTTGAAACCTAGGAAAGTTAGTGGTAGGGGAGAAACAACTGGAGGAGCTGCACACTATGCATTTGGAGCCCTAGAAGATGATATGATCATTAAACATAGACTTCTCACAAGAACAACAACCACAAGGGGTGAACCTCCTTTGAAAAAGCTTCAAAAGAAGTTCACTGCTTTTGCTCTGGAAACTGAGAAGGATGCAGAGAATTATGCTGATTGTGAGAGGCTTGCCAAGGCTTTTTTACAGGAGCTGAAGACTTTTGAGCTCCCCTTGGTGAAGACGAAGGCAGTTATTGATGCAAATGTGAGAGAGAAGGAGAATTTCAATGAGTTGAATGATGACATTAATAGGAAGATAGTGGAGGCACAAGATGATATTGAGGATTTGAAGAGGCAACTTGAGGAGAGCAAAGTGGAGAGGAAGCATAAGGAGGAGTGTGAGACGATTCGGAAGTTGATTGCTGCACAGCAGCCCAGATCTGAGACTCAGAAGCTGATTAATGAACTGGAGAAGGAGATTGCAGCATTGGAAGCGGAGAATACTGCAAGTTCGAGGACCCTAGAGCTTCGTAAAAAGCAATTTGCTCTTCTGTTGCACGTGGTATGTACTTTTTGCATAGTGAGAATCTTTAAAATGTTATTTGCTACTCTATGTGATGCTTGCATTATAGTTGTCAATATGGTACCAGTGCACTAATTGATTTCTCAAAAATGAGTTACATGTGTAGAGTTCTCTTGGCCCAAAATAGAAATACAGGAAACTACATAGCTCTTGGTAGTCATGAACAAATGATATAATAGTTTTATCTGTTTATAGTGTCTAAGAGCGTGTTAGAAGTTCTGCTGCTGTAATAGACACACCACATAGTTTGAGGTTCTTTGGCAAACCCGAATTACCAACATGGTGCTTTGGATTCCTAGCAGGCCTGTAAATAATAATCTGAAAATCCCATTGCCAACCAACTTTGAATTAGATAACAATCAGATTCTAATTTGAATTTGTATCTATCCGATATTAACCTAAACAAACTTGAATATAGCTATATTTGTTTCCATTAGATATTTGACGGATTGTATTTCAACTCTGAATATTTATAAATAAAACATTAATAAATACTAAACGAACACCAATTCATATAACTCTTAGGGGCCGTTTGGTTTGATGGAATGGTTTCGAGGGATTTGGATTTCGTGGAAGGATTCGGAATTGGAGGGATTTGGATTTAGAAGGATTTGGAATCATTGGTGTGTTTGGTTTGTAGGATTTGGAATGGAATTGAATTCCATTATTTATAAATGAATCATGAAAAAAATTATAAAAATAATTAAATTACCTTTTATTTAACTGATTATTAGAAAACAAATGTTTTAAACATTATTATATACAATTCCTACAAAATCTCTTGTAATCCTAGCCACCCCCTTGGGATTTCAAAATCCTATGTTTGAGGGATTTCAAAGAAATTCTAGGATTTCAAATTCGGACAATCCTGCTAACCAAACACGGGATTGGAATGGATTTGAAATCCAAATCTCCCCAAATCCATTCCATCTGTTTGGTTGGCAGGATGGAATTTGATGGAATTGGAATCCATCGAAGGAATTTGACTTTGAAGGAATTGGAATAGAATTTGACCAGGTGTTTGGTTGGGAGGTATCCAATTCCTTCACTTATGCTGTGTTCTCGAGTTTTGGAAGGAAAGAAAAGGGAAGAAAAAGAAAAGAAAAGAAAGAAAGGGAAGGGAAGGGAAAGAAAGAAATTTTTTTATTTGTGTTCTTGAGATTGACGGAAAAGAAAGGAAGAGGAAGGAAAGAAAATATATTTTCATGTTCTTGAGTCGGAGAGAAAGGAAAGGAAACATGTCATTTTTACCGGTATACCCTTATTTATTTCATAGTGAAATGTAATTAATTGGTGTATATGTAATTTTATAAATATTTTAAATTGTTTTCTTTCCTTTCCTTCCTTCTCCTCCCACATTTGGGAGGAAAGTTTTGGGAAGAAAATCACCAATATTTTCCTTCCCTTAAAAAAACTCGAGAACACAACATTTTTCTTTCCCTCCTACTTTCTTTCCTTTTCCCTTCCTTTCTGGTATACACTGGATCAAATTGAAGAACACCGAACGAAATATGGAGTAATTGCAATTGAAATCTAATGATTAATGGAGGAAATCAAATGGTTACAAAATGGATTCTGGCTTTCGAGAGGCCAGTACTCTCCCAAAGGCTCTCGCCTATACTAAACACACAAAACAGGATACCACTTACCCCCTTAACCTGTTTATTTATACTCCCTCCACAAATCTAACAGAAATTCCCGCCCAAACTAACCCTCCTCCTTTTACTACTTCTGGAACCTTCTAGAATGATCATCTACTATACCCACATCACTTATACACTAATATTTGGGGTATAACACTTTCCTTCGTAAAATAACTCGAGAACACAGCGTTAAGGAGTGATGAATTCCTTAAATTGTGGAATTCAATGGAATTCAAAGGATTCCATCATCTTCATTTTGTGAACCAAACATAGGATTTGGAATTTGGTCAAAGGAATTATCCATTCCAATTCCTTTCAATTCCTTCAAAATCCATGAACCAAATAACCCCTTAGTTCTTCCACCTGGTGTAGAATCTTGTATTGTTCATCATGATGTCTTGCTTACAATTAATATTGCAACATGCACTCTAGTCAAAAGTTAAACTGTAGCAGTACACCGAGCTTCCAGTGTTGTTGCTAATAGGCTACTAGCTTCATGACATCCAAACAGAACAGTTTTTTCTGTTTAACTTGGTAAATGTAGGTAAAAGGGATGGCTATTCGTTGTTTTTTTTGATAACACATAATACACATTGAACAGAGCCAGAGATGTTGAAAAATGCATAGTTTAACTATCTCCGGAGTCCGGAACTGCATGGCCTGAAAATTAGATCTCACTCGGGAGGAATTTTGAAAATGAAAATACGGAATAGTAAATAGTCCTTGTGATCTTAAAACTAAGTTTGCATCATATATTGACTATAATGTGAGATTTTTCATGGTCTAGATGCTCTCTTTGACACATGTTGCTCCTCCTTTTAGGAACACCTTGTTCATATAACAGAATGTTATCTTAGTCCATGTAGATAATTAACTAACCATCTTTGCATATCCAAAGAATACATGTTTTATATGTGTATCTATTTCTGCCTTTTTGAATTAGAAAGAAGATAAGAAACCAACTCTACCTAATGCAGAAAATTATTTCATTCTCATGAATGTGTAACTTTAAATAGTTGCATCTTCAAAGGCATCTGCTTTAGAAGCCTAAAATGCTTGCACATCGGTCCATCTAATTGTCCAAATGCATCCACTATATGATAGTCCCATGTTGCCAATCATTCTGATCAGAATTCTTTTTTTATTATCAGTGACCTAGTTGAAACTTTTGATTAGATTAGACAGTTTATCTGATTTACTTCAAAACTCATGTTGCTATTCGATAAACGTATATAACTAGCTTGTACCTTGCATGAGCTAACAAGATTTTTAACAAAGGAGTTTTAAAGATTAAACTAACTATTATCCAAGTGCAAAGTCCTCAAATCATATAGAAAGTTATTAGTTGGGCACAAAAGGTGCAGCTTTTTCTACCATATCCAACAAGAAGGTACTAAACTCTTAATTTGTAGTCTCACTGTGGTAGAAAATGGATGAAGTTTCACCTAACTTTTGACCTGTTTTGGGAATTGTGTACATTTTTGGGCAAATGTTACGAAACAAATGAAGAATTTCCCAGCTTGGAAACCTATATGACTCATACCACTGTCCTGCAGGCTGCAACACCTGATCTTAGATGTTAGTCTTAGATAATTTGAAACTGACTGGAGTTACAAGCTATGCTGTTACAGCGGTCAAAATACAAAATATCGCTCAAGACCGATATTTGAAATAGGGGATATATCAGTGGTATATTGGTCCAAAAATATAGGTTTATATAATATTTCTTACAAATTACTATTATACATAATATATATGTATGCATCCATAAACATATCATATGCATTAATTAAAAATATAGTGTCAACATCAAAACATCAACTTAAACAAATTTGACGAAACAAAATGGAAAAGTGTTCATAAACTAGCTAATCGCAAGCAATAGGTTTGGTGGCTGTGAATAAGGCGTCGACCGATAGGTAGAACCGTAGAAGAGAACAATAGAAAAATGGATACCTAACTTAGACTAGTTGACTATCATTATAAAAAAGCCCAAGTAAATATATAAAAGCCCAATAATCATTTAAAAAGGCCCAAAAAAACTGGGGTACCAAAATATCGGTTTTTGTCAAAAAATCACTGCAATATCGGCAAATATCACCGATATTTTGACCGATAGTTTACCACCGATATTTCCTCCAGGTCCGATATCCGTATATCACCGATATTAACAGCATAGGTTACAAGTCACACATATTTCGAGTTTATGTACTACATTTGTTTGTCGATATTATGGAACACATTTTGGTGATTTCAGTGCTATTGCTGGTGTCTTTATGGCTATAGCTGTTTACCTAATTGAACATTTTATGAAATTAGTTATGTTTTTCGGCCCTTGGACAGAGAAAGTCAAATCCTTTGGAACTTTGTTCCTAGAATGCTTGAAGTCCTTGTTTCGGTGGACTCTATGGAGGTTCAGGAGGCATCCAGTGGCTGAGTTTAAAATTAAGTTGGGAGGTGGAACCCTGATTGTAGAATATGGGCCCCCTAAGTCCCTGTTAAGTGACTTTTGTACTAAAGGTCTATTAGTTTAGTTACTATGCCTAGAAGGGTGAAACAGACATTAGAGCATTAATGCCTTGTTCCACGAGGTTTTGAAAATCAAGCATCTTGTGAAGAACCACCAGTGCTAAAAGTTATTCTGATACTATAATTGTCATACTGGAATTTTGTATTGGAAATTTGGAATTTTTATTTAAATGTTCCTGGCCATGTATAAAATTTGGAATTCAATATTCTTTTTGCAAATGTACGTTTTTACAGTCATGTAAATAAATATTATTTACTCCATATAATGTACAACTATTGGCCTCCTAGCACAGCTTTTAATCTCATTCTACTTGTATCTATTGGGATACAAACTTTTTCGAGAGGATAAATCTTTTGTTCAATAATGTATTTGGTTTTCCAGTCTGAACAGAACGAGGTTTATTATTACTACTATCATAAGGATTGGGATGGACATAGATATAGTGTTGGAAGTTAAGTGACTAAATAATAGTGTAATTACTAGTTACTGATTAGTAACATAACCTGGATTATGTTAACACCAAGGACCAAGGAACTGCTACTTATATTTAAACTAGAAAAAAGAAATTAGAAACACTTTCATACATAAGATTTTTCATGTTAAATAAGGAAAAAAAACATATTAGTGGAAAATAAATACCTATAGTATGCAAGAAAAGGGATCAAACAAAGAAAATATATCATAACTGTACTGTGTAACCAGTGGAAAATAAATAACTTTTTATGCCATCTTTCACTTGCGTTTTGCACATACGTTTTTTTAATTCCCAAATGAGTAATCTTACTTATTAATGACATTGTTTATTTGTGTTGTTGGTATCGTTCGTATGCAGGTGGATGAGTTACAGAACACGATTGAGGAAGAGCAAAAGAGTATGGTGGAGGAAATGCGAATGGCGATGTACGAGAACAAGAACATTGTGGTGGATGTTGCTGCTGGGAGTTCAGAAGCTATGGCCATTGATTAATGTATGTTTACTTTGTCCCAAATTGATGAACCTTTATTTTGAGGTCTTTTAGTTGCTTCACTTTTATAGGGCATAAAAACGTAGGGCATCAAAAATGTTTAATGTTCTAATAGACTTGCTTTATAAATATTAAATTTTTAGGACCAAACAATAAGACGTTTTATCTACAAGTGTTACAGTAGATTTATAAGACACTTTTGGGCGTCTTAACAAGTTATTTTTAGAAAATTTTAAAACAAAGTGTCGTATTAGCTATTTTATAAGACACCATTTGAAAAAGGGTCTTATAAAAAAACAAATGTCCCTAAAAAATGTGTTAGAACACTTCTCAAAAGTCTTATATAAAATAGCCGACACTTTATCTTATAAATATCATAATTGATGGATATATATATATATATATAAATATATATATATATATATATATATATATATATATATATAGGGGCAGGTTCAAACGAGAAGCTAAGCCTTATGCGAGAATGCGAGAAGTGTATAATCATATATGATTAAACATAGGTTACATTGGCAATACATAGACGTTTAATCATATATGATTAAACACACTCACATGCCGTGTAATCATATATATGATTAAACACTTCTCGCATTCTCGCATAACGTTTAACTTCTTGCATGATCCTTCCTCTCTATATATATATATATATATATAGGGGTAGTTTCATTTGCAAACCACTTTTATTTTGTAAACCGTGCAAACCATCGATTTCATTAGATAAATTGATGAAATTGATTCATGAAATTGTTTAATTTGATGAAATTGTTTCATATAGTTGTGTTTTTCATGTAAAAATGAGAAAGTTTCATCAGACTGAGAAAAAAATACTATCAGTTTCACCAGAATGAGAAAAATACCTGAAACTACATAAAAAACACAAATATATGAAACAATTTCATCAAGAAAAGAATTATATTAGACAATTTCATCAAACTAATCAACTTCGTGAACCAATTTCATTAACTTAACCAATGAAATCGACTGTTTGCATGGTTTGCAAAATAAAAGTGGTTTGCATTTGATCTCTTCCCTATATATAGATAGATAGATAGAGAGAGAGAGAGGGAGGGAGGGAGGGTCATGTTCGAGGGAAAACCTCAAAAAAACGGAAAACTGAAGAACAACCTGGTGGCCTTTCATCTGGACGGTATGCACACGTGCATACAAGTAAGTTGTAACATGCACTTGTGCATAAAAACCAAAAAAATAACATAATTTACCAGTATAGAGGGAGAGCCGGAGAGGGAGGTTTTGGGGAAAAGTCTAAAAAAAACGGAAAACTGAAGAACACCCTGGTGGCCTTTCATCTGGACGGTATGCACTTGTGCATATAGGTAAATTATATTGTTTTTTTGGTTTTTATGCACAAGTGCATAATGCACTTGTGCATGTTACAAATTACTTGTATGCACATGTGCATACCTTCACAATGAAGGGCCATCAGGGTGTTATTCTGTTTTCCGTTTTTTTTGAAGTTTTCCCATAAAACCCTCTCTCTCTCTCTCTCTCTCTCTATATATATATATATATAAGATCAGGCTCGAGGGAAAACCTCAAAAAAACGGAAAACTGAAGAACACCCTAGGAGCCCTTCATCTGGGCGGTATGCACTTATGCATACAGGTTATTTGTAACATGCATTTGTGCATATATGCACAAATGCATAATGCACTTGTGCACAAACCCTAAACCAGATGAAGGGCTCCTAGGGTGTTCTTCAGTTTTCCGTTTTTTAAGGTTTTCCCTTGAACCTCCCTCTATATATATATATGTATATGTGTGTGTGTGTGTAATTTTACAAATCCCTTTAATTGTTATTATTTCTTTCCTTCCCTTTCCTATCATATTTGGAAGGAAAGTTTTGGGAGAGAAATCAACAATTTTTTTTTCTCTCTTTCTTTCCCTTTCCTTTGTAAGAAAGGACTTGAGAACACAAAGTTAGTTTTTTTGGAAGGTTGTCCGTTGTTGTGTATGCCTGGATTCGAACCCTGGACAGATGAGATATTCCACCACATCCCCAGTGCCTTAACCACTACGCCACAACCCTTGTGGTTGAGAACACAAAGTTAGTATATATTTTGTCTTTTTGTATGTATTTTGCTTTGAGGTCTATAAGTAGACACTCGGCCTTAACTGGTCGAAGTTAAATTAGCAGGGGTGTAACACCGTTCCCCTAGCCTAGCCTAGCCTAGCCGGTCCAATGTCTCGCCCAATTTTTGTTTTAAGATTCAATCTTTCACAAGTGTTTTCCATAAAAAAGAAGTTTCTACAATTTTGTATTTCGAATTGAGGAATTGAACACACAAAAAATGTTGGTTTCGTCTTCCTTTTACATTTTATGTATTTAGAATGGGGACATTGGTAGTCGTTTTGTTGGAATACAATGAAAATTTTCGTCCTTATAAAATTTTATCAATTTTCGTTTAGTAGATTATTTTAGATATTTTATTCTTATTTGTATAGTTCTGCTTTTTAACGTCTTTTTCCACTCTTCTAGTCTTCATCCTCAATGTCATCATCATATGGTCCATGGTATGGTACAAATACTCCAAAAATGTAATTCAAAAAGAGAGGCATCTCTATTCGACCAAATGAGCACATTCTAACGCTCGAGAAACATCTACTGGTCCATTTGATTCGTGATTGGCATTTCCGTTGATCGTAACTTGACGATTCAATGCTATTTTGTGCCCATCCGTCCATCAGAAACACCTAATTCCTAATATCAGTGAAACATATGATCTATCTTCAAAATTGGAGAATCAAAAGCTATAATCTTTAAATTAAATTTACATTCACCTCTAAAATCACAAGTTTTAATCTTTTAAAAGAAATTACATTCAATATCGTTAGTTTTTTCAATTTGGTGATTTCTATATTGATCATAGAATAGAATGCAAATTTCGCCCCAAGGATTGTGGTTGTGGTTTAGTGTTGTTATGGAGGAGGTTTATGATCCCTAAGGGTGTGTTTGATACACAGACAGAACATAATATAGATCATTGTTTCACGTTTGACATGACTTTTATGTGGAACATACAGGAACATAGTGGAACAAAAGTGGAACAAGCCTGTTCCACCCTCATCCCATGGAACAAGCTGGAACAATGTGGAACGAATTTTTATTTTACTAATTTAATTTCAAAATAAAATAAAATTTTCTTCTAAAACATCCAAATACACATTCTTTTTATATTTTATTAATTATTTAAATTTTATAGATTGTATTTTACGTTCTTAAAATTTTCACTTTAATATTCTCAAAATATTAATTTTATACTATTTCTATGTTTTGATTACTTTATGTAAATTATTAAATATTAATAGTAAAAAAACTATAGAAAATGTTAAAAAATAAAATTGAAAACTACAAAACCTTTTTATTTTGTGATCACTTTAGCCAGTCTTGAATAAAACTTTTTAATAGTATATTTTATTATAAACAAATATTTATTTCAAATAATTTAATAAATTACATAAATAATCAACAAATATAAAATAAATAAACAACTTATTAGGGGTAAATTGGTTATGTTATTTGTTTTGTTCTGTCCAGTTATGTCTTACCAAACGTTGAACAGTTGTTCTGTTCTGTCCTGTTCCTTTCTGTCTTGTCTGCATACCAATCGCACCCTAACTAGAAACTCAAGGTTTCGATTTCTCTACGGACTAGTGTGGGCCCCACGCATAATTTGTTTAAGAAATTACTTGAGCAAGTTAAGATAAAATGTGATTCCTCGGTTAATAGTTAAGGAGTTACAATCTAAAATAACGAATGTATTTTCATAAGTGGTTAATTTGTATATATTGATAACTGTTTGTTGTTACGAAGAGTTTGAGTTGTATCGGTAGTAGTTTTGTTGTTCCGTTATTTAGAACTCAAATGACATGTCTCCCAACCATATCACTATTGTTGTTATAGAGAGTAAGAAATTTGTTTTTTTTTCGCAAGAAAATGGGTGGCTAAAATTAGTCAGCCGTATGCATTGTAAAAAAAAAGTCTCTCCACTTGTCAATGTTTACTAACATCTTTTGATACAAATTTTCATCCTCTCACTAATGGGATAATCAAACTCATCATATTTCAAGGCTTAAGAAACATTTCATTCTCATGATGACACCTCATTACTTTTAGTTATATATCGAGTATTTAGAACTTGATATGTCAAACAACCATTTCACTTTATTTGTTATGGAGAGCTTGTAGATTTTCCCAAAAAAAAGAAGGATTGGAAAAAACTAGCCGGCCTTGGTAGTTGCCACAACGTTGCAAATCCCATGTTGGTGAGAAGATGGAAAGTGAGTATGGGATGAATTGAACAACACCACAATTCGAGATTTGAAAATACTGAAAATCACAATATCATCTCAGAATACCTTTGTTTTTTTACAAATATAAAGAAAGAAATATAAAGGCATAATGATTTTTTTTGTTTATATATATATATATATATATATATATAAATCGTTTTGTCATGTTTTGTAAAATTTCTTCATTAATGTAGCGTTTGGTATGCATACATGATTGGACAGGACATAACAGAACTGGACAAGACATGACATACAAGAGGGTAGGACATGATTGGACATGACAAGTGTCTGTCCCGTGTTTGGTAGGACTAGGACTGGATAGGACATGACTAGACAAGTTACCTCTAAAAGTTGTTTGATGATTTTATATATCATATAATAGTTATAGATGGCACAAATAAAGTATATATTTAAATAAGAATACAAGGTGCATCTCAGTGCATCTCAGTGGTGTTGAAGTAGTGGTGGTGGAGGAGGTAGTTGTGGTCGATGTGGCGGAAATATAGGTAGTGGTGGGCGTGGGGGACGAGTCGTGAAAATAACAGCGGACTTAAATGGACGCGACAATGGGTGGCGGTGATTGGTGGAGTTGGTCGACGATGCTGGCGGTGGTGGCGGTGTATAGTGGTAGAGGAGGTTGTTGTAGTGGAGGAAGAGGTGAAAGTGGTCGTCGGTGGTTGGCGGTGGCTACCGATGACCGTCGGTGGTGGTGGCGGTGATGGGTGATGGTGATCGATGGAGGTGGAGGTTGTTGTAGTGGAGGAAGAGGTGGAAGTGGCCAACAGTGGTTGGCGGTGGCTACCGGTGGTGGTGATCAATGGAGGTGGAGGTAGTCAATGATGGTAATGGTGGTGGCGATGGGCGGTGGTTACGGAGGTGGATGTGGTCAATGATGGTAGTGGTAGTGGTGATGGACGGTGATTGTGGAGGTGGTGGTAAAAGAAATACCATATTGGGGTTATATATCAAACGGGAGTAATTTAGTAAGTTTTTAGTTTATGTGTCACCTGTCCCATGTTGTTCCACCTATTTTGGTGGAACAAGAAAAAAAAGCCCTTTTTGTCCCATCCTGTCCCACCTTATCCCAGTCTCATGTCGCGCCAAACGTAGACAGTGAATTTTTGTCTTGTCCCATGTCACGTCAAATGTGGGACATTGAGTTTTGTTCCTGTCGCGTCCTGTCCCATGTACCAAACGCAACCTAAAGGTTTGTTGAAAGACACTTTTAGTAAAATAAACCTTTTAATCATCAAAGTCATACTTCTTTCTTTGTTATAGTCAACTTCATCCTCAAATCTAACATTTCTTTATCAATGTGGGATGGCTAAAAAAAATACCATTATGCAATATTTCAGAATACTCAAATCTCATTATGTCACCTCAAATACCGTTGGTTGTTCCATTTTATATACAAAGATATAAGAAATAAAGATAAAAATTATTTGATGTGACATCAAGAGATTTGAGAATTTTCAAATCTTACAATGTGGTTGAGTGTTAGTTGTCCAACATTGATAAGAAAGTGAAATATTGGAAGAGTTGGTGGGTATTGTAACACCCTCAAAATTTTGAAAGAGCAACTAAATAAAAACTTCAATAAAATAACCAAATAAGGTTAAAATCCCTTATACAATCCATCCTTGGAATTACCTCAAAAATTAAAAGGTAACTTCAACATTTAATAACTTAAGTCATACACCAAGACTAAATACGGTCGAGTGCTACTTAACCCAAATACAAGTTGCTATTCCCAAAATAAATGCGGAAGACTTTACCAAGCCATTCACTTCTCGAGCACATAAATAGCACTTATCTCTTCATAGTGTCACTAGAACTATTCCAACTGGAACTGTTGCACATGCCGACAAAAAAAAGGTTAGGCTAACGCCTAGAGAGTTCAAGAGTTTTCATCATCATTAAATAAATCGTTCAATGAAAAGAATGCAACTTAAATCATGATTTCCAAAAAAAAAGGATTTATATTAAATGTGTAAACAACCCATTTTTCCAACGCACACAAATCCCGTGATGAAAGCTCCAATATAAAGCATTTCTCAATCATGGACTCAAATCCAAAACTCACTTAAAACGTGAAAAAATATTAAATTTCTTAGTAATATAAACGTGAATAAAACTCCATTATTCGAAACATCCAAACAAGGATGAGGCATAATACACCACCCATATATTATGGAAATAATCCATATAAATATAATACGTCACCGAGAACATGGATAAAAATAAATACACAAAACAACACCTTTCGGTGACAGGGGAGACCCGATTACATTGCACGTGACAGAACACAAAAGTAGGTCACATATCTATATAATAAAACAAACGCATGGACTATACTCATAAGACATATCGAGCTCAACCCCTCTAGATCTATTGCACGTGGAGACTCATTCAACCCCTCTAGGTCTATACTTTGAGATGTCCAAGTTCACACAAACATACAAGCACATTGGAATTACACCTTACTGCTCATGGGAGAATGTCCAACCATGTAGGCCCACATCTTACTTACCATGAAACCCGATGTCTATTCCGTGCTACAATGAGGGAAACTAGTGTCCCATCATTGAACGTAAAAACTCAAGTGGCTATGGATCCATAGCAATAAGGTCTAAAATATTACATGACTCCAAACGAATGAACTAGCGCATTCAATACATGTAATTCCCGAATAAGATGCAATACATGCAAATCATAACCAAAGCTCTACATTGAGCTATCAAAATCGGACAAATGTCCTCAAACCCAACAGAGTCCAAAACCGAGCCATAAGCTCAAAAAATCAAATGATCATTTGTTAGAAATCAACATATGCAAATGAAATGTCTTTAACCCATATCATGAAAATACGTGCTCCAAAGGCATGACTAACTCAAAACCCCTTCATTGACATTTTCCAACTGAAGTCAAACCATTTATATACCAAAATACTTTATAACTTGATAACATATATTGTTCACAATGGGTTATAAAACCAGAAGCATCAAGAGTGCATAAATGTCAACTGATATTCATTTATGAGACAAAGTACTCAAAAGGGCATATTCTCAAATAAAACGCAATTAAGTGTATAACACCTCCAAAGCTCCATCTCGAGCTACTAAAACCGGGCAAATACCCCAAAGACTCATTTGAGTATAAATAAAGACCAAAAGGCAAAATAAGCGTTTGGCTAAATACGTGAATCGATATGGTTACATAAACCAAAATACATCTTTACCCAAAATCTTTGTCTCTCAAATCATAATTAGCATTAGGCCCAAAACCAAAAAGGTTTACAATTTTCCAAAATGTTCACAAGGTCGGGATTGACCAAAATCCAATGACTCACGCGTTCGTATTTTCAAAACATACCATACACAAACTGTGCATATTTCCAACAAACACTAAAGGTGCATTTTTTACCAAATGACATCCGTTTATGTAATAAATAAATAAGACACTTTCAATCATGATTTATTTATCAAAATATTCAAAAGTCCCAAATGTGGGTGTTTTACAAGATTTTATAAAGGTAAACACCTCCATAATCAAAACCCACCAAATAGCTCAACAAAGAATAGTTTTCATGTAAACACATAATCACTTTAAAATGACATTTTTGGCATGTTCAACGTTTTCATAAATCAACTTGAACTCACCTTGCTAGATTTAAGCTAAATCTAGATTTTCCCCAACTTGAGCTCATTTGAAGAAATTTGAATCTTCAAGCCAAATCTTCCAAAAACCTAGATCCATAACTTTCCAACCATAAATATTCATATCCAACCATTTAGAATCGTTCACCCAAACGTGTTACATCAAAATCTCCATTTTGACCCAAAGTCCCAATTTGACCTAACTTTTCTCAAAATCATGCAAACCGAAATTGGAGAAATAAAACACTAGGAAGTAAAAAGTGGAGCATTTACAACTCATAATAAAGTTTAGAAACTAGGAGGATGAACTCACCACTTAGGTTTTGGTGAAAACCTAGAAAACCCTAAATTTCTTGAAGATGGAAGTGATGATGATGAGCTCTTGATCTTTGCTTCCACCCCACCACCAAACACTCTTGGATCCCCCAAAACTAACAATCTATCCTTGAGAAGCTCTCAAAAACGAAACCATAACAACTTGAATCAACAAAATCGGAGTTGAAATGAGAGAGATGAAGAAATGAAGTTTGGGGCTGAAAATCGTGTTTTTATGCAAGTCCAGCACTCGGTGCGGTTTCCCGTGCGGCTACACCCACGCCAAGACCTGCGCGCGACTCTGGTCACTTCGTTTCTTCCTGAACACTGTTTGAGCCATAACTTCTTCGTTTTAGCTTCGATTTCGCTCCGGAAAGAACCGTTGGACTTGTATTTGAATTCTCCATCCAACAAGACCAAAAAATCAAGGATTCAATCCAAAATCATATTTTTCATATTTATCTTAAAAGATCGATACCTTCCGAAGATCGGGGTGTTACAATCCTCCCAACCTTAAAAGTGATTTTGTTCTCAAAATCTAGTTCCCTTACAACCAATGTCCACCCAGATACGTTACACTTACATCCGAATGAATGTTTAACTTGCTAGAGTAGTTTCTAAATGCATGGCTTCGGTTGCCTCCCAACCTTAGGTGTTCCATACTTCCCCAACAACAGATCCCGACTTTCAATCAATCCACGTCCACATGCTCTTAAACCTTTTCTCCAATCAGCCTAAGATTTGATCACTACCGAAACCAACAAAATCTCCAAATCCAATTGTTCCCCCTGCTGAACTGTCACTTAATTCTAAAGAGCTCCATTAGACTCCAAAACAGATGGTCGTCACTGACCCATCGAGTATACAACTCCAAGAATACGTCCAATTACCAATCATCCAATCGACAAATTCTTTTACCATTCAAGGAAAGTCATCCCACTAAATCTACTTATAACAATTGAACTTCTTAAGACCACTACAACCGATACCACTATCCTTTAAATTGGACTACAACCCTCCAAATACACTAACGGTTATTGGCCTTGAAATCCAAAAGTTGACACCTAGTCATATCACCAAGATTTGAACCACAACAGAACTCCACACACACGAGCTTCATTCGTCGAGCATCCCCACAAAACCAAGGTTATCCACATGGTGTCTAAAGGGTCCTACACGTCCTTTATGCAAAAACAGACAAACCCAAAACAAGGTTGCCGAAGAGAACGATTACCACCATCGTTAACATAAGATATCGCGAGCCTCACCCGTCCGTTACAAAGAAAATACGCCGACCTTGCAAATGATACCACTCAGCTTATGGCACTAATACGCGTCGAAACACCCATCCTTCCACCGATAGGATCCTATACGCCATCACCTTTAACCGGGGTTGCTTAACCTTCCCAAGCCTAATGAGTTCAAGGTTTTTAAGTGATAGACTCAACAATTATGCCAATCATAAATTTTATAGAAATTTTCAACACGAAGGTTTTCATAACAATCAACAATACATGTAAAAATTTACCACCACTTACCCGGTAGTCATGCAAAATGGGCACACTCGACCCACAAGTGAAAACTCGCTTTGGAAATTATTTGATCGTTACTCGAGTTACTAACAAGTGCAAAAGTAGGCTTAACAAACTTTTAAAATGAACCGCTATGGTCCTAACATGAATTTATTTATGTCATGTACGTAAACTAATTTCTCGCAGTAAGATAGTGTGCAACAACATGTCCGTACGAAACTTCAAAAGAGGAATTTAAACGACATCAATTTCCAAAATTCTCTTTTTAACCATAAAAAGAAAAGAAATGAAATTCGTTAGCAAAATTCACATGTGTCAGTTTGTTTGCAAAGAAACGAAGCAATCCATATATACACCTTGGTTGAAAACATGAAATGATTTGTGTCAGTTTCCAGTTTAAAGCCAAATAACAATATACTTTCATCATTCAAAAATATCGGCTAAAATATCGTGAAGAAATCTCAAATCAGAATACACATGCAAACTTGTAACACTCTCCTACTAGTTTTTCTTGAAATAAAACAACATGCAACAGATAGTCCTTACGAAATTTCAAAGGAGGAGATTCATTAAATCAAGTTCTGAAATTTTCTCGTTTAGTCATATAATGACATGGAAGTAAAATTTTCTAACAAGACTCGCATACATTAAAGTATTTTCTCAGAACTTAATAAAATAGTAAGTGCATGAAATTTGGTTAAAACTTAGGAGAATTTAAATCGACTTCAAAATTTTGGACCGTACAAACGATGCTCATTAAAGCTCCAAAATAGTGGCTACAATGCAATGCACACCCATAGATCAATAAAATGCATTTGTGTGAAATGATAAAATAGAACTAATTAATCGAAAGTGCGTAAATCAATTCATTAGGATAATGTAACACCCTATATTCCCGACATTTTGATTTTTGGCCAAGCGGACGTCTGCATAGGGCCGAGGCCGGACGCCCGTGTCAAGCCGGAAGTCCGCAGGATTCCACGGAAGCATCAGAGAAAACTCGGGGTTCTGGTCAGGTGGAGGTCGGACGTCCGCATGACGTCTGGCGGGTTTTTTGTTCCTTTTGACTACAAGACCTTGTCACTTCTCTATTACTTTATTTCAAAACCAAAATCAGATCTCCTTCTCTCTCATTCGACCTCTTCTCCAAGTAAACCCTAAATCCACCATTATTCCTCTTCCAACTCCCTCTTCTCCAAGAATGCTAATGTGGGTTTGATGAAGCAAGCCTCAAGGGTTTTAAAGCTTCAAGATCTTCACCTTCTTCACCTCCTCCATCACTTTTCCTCCATTGTTGAGCAAGTTGGGTTTTCCTAAGAACCTATTTGTGAGTTCATCTTCACTTCCCGAACCTTTATTTTGGTAACCCCAGAGATGTTTTGTTGGTGGATTCAGGTTGTGGTAAATGTAACCTTCTCTTTTCTTCATCTAAGAAATTAGTTTTGGTATTTTGGTGGTTTTGGATGTTTTATGTTGGGGGAAACGATTCAAAATGTTTGGGGATGATTATTTATGGTTGGAAACTTGTGGATCTAGGTTTTGGAAGATTTGGCTTGAAGATTCAAATTTATTCAAAAGAGCTCAAGTATGGGGAAAATCTAGATTTAGCCTAAATCTAGCAAGGTGAGTTCAAGTTGATTTGTGAAAACGTTGTACATGCCTAAAACGTCATTTTCCAAGTATTTATGTGTTTTACATAAAATTACCAATTGTTGAGTTATTTTGGGTTTTGAGTATTTGAAGTATTTAACTTTATAAACATTGTAAAACACCCACATTTGGGATTTTTGGATATTTTGATAACTGAACATCAAAAATTGGATCCACAGACACGTAAGTCAGTCCTTATTTGATGGTCAATTGGGTGTCGCGGGATTTGACCCGGGTGCCCATATTTTATGACCTTAACCGTTCAAGTGTACACTAGGAGGGCTGAGTCCGGTTATGCTATCGTGTAGATGGGCATTTGGGATCTACGCCATTCGGGGTAATGCCATGGTTGTAGTCCTCGAATGTGACAGGCCTTTGGCGGTATTCATGGTAATACTCGCTAAGGTCAGTTGTCCCTTTGGGTGAAACTTGAAGGGAGTCGTAGGGGAACTTAGGCTTTCATGTCGTGAAGTGTCATACGATTAACGTTTTATGAGTGACATACTTTTGTGTTCCTCCACTCACAATGGATACGGGTCTCCCCCGTTGTTGGCCAACATTATTTTGGATATTATGATGTCCTTGCTTTACTACCGTTGGTCTTGTGCGATTGACTGCAAATGATGACTTTAATAATGGAATTCCCTCCACGTATATTAAAGTTTGAATGAAGCATGTCATTTCCATATTTTGGTATTTGGATTTCCTTTCATTTTATGCTCGCGTGAGTATTGGGTTTAGTACCAGGTTTTCGGTGACGTATTATATTTATATGGATTGTTCTTCCATGATTTATGGGTTGAGTATTATGCCTCATCAATGTTTGAATGTTTTGAATAATATAGATTTATTCATGTTTTGATTGAGTTTGGATCGGAATTCATTTTGGAAAATGCTATATACATTTTGGAACTTTCGTCATAGAGTTTGTGTGTGTTAGAAAATGAGTTGTTTACATTTTTATCATAAACCCTTTTGGAAATCATGATTTAAGTTGCAATCTTTCACTTACCAAATTATTTTAATCATGATGTAAACTCTTGAACTCACTAGGCGTTAGCCTAACCTTTTTATTTGTCGGCTTGTGCAACAGGTTCCGATTGGGGAAATAGTACTAGTGGCACTGTGAAGAGTTAAGAGCTGGATGTGTGCTCAAGAAATGAATAGCTTGGTGTAGTCTTCCGCGTATTGGGAATAACAACCTTGTATTTGGTTTGAGTAACACCCAACCTTATATAGTCTTGGTGTATGACTTAAGATTGATGATTTTGAGGTTAATTATATGTTTTAGAATTTAGGTATTTCCAAGGATGGATTTGTAGAAAGGATTTTATCCTTTATTTGATTATCTTATCGAAGTTTTTATTTAGTTGCTCTTTCCAAATTTGAGGGTGTTACAAGTTGGTATCCGAGCTTAAGTTTGAGAGAATTAGGTGTTGATTTTGGATATCTAGACCCATACCAGCGTTCTTTTAAGTGAGTGAAATTGAAATTGCACCATTAGGCATTATAAGATAGAATATTTTAAGGTCGATGGAGTCACTAGAAACGGAAATCACGTCGAGGGTAGCAAGAATGATCATTTACAGTACGTTCATAATCACACCTGGCCAGTGTATGGTGAACCTATAAGTTACATGCGAGTACTTGGACAATATTGATGTGATAACCGTTGGGGTAGTGAAGAAGTTTCTAAGCAAGTAGCTGTTAGAAGAGGTTGATGATTTTAGCCTTTGCCATTTGGAGTGGTAGTATGCATGGTGATTGCCTTAAGTGGACCGTTCGGGTCGAAATTGATGGTTGGACTAGAACCATATGCTTATTGAATCGACCTTAATTCGAGGAGAAACTGTAAGGTTAATCGATGTGCCTTAAGATGTTTGAGCATCCAGACGACGATAATGTGACCAGAGGGATTGGAGGAGTGTGACTTTGAGACGTTGAGTGCCGACTAATTTCATGCACACAATTTTTTTTAAAACTAAATTGCATCAATTGTTTCTCGTGTTTCAAATCGTCATGTGGACCGGTTTACGAAATCTTGGAAAGACGTTTAGCACACAAAAGATTTTAAACATGCATGAAATTATTTTATTGCTGGTGATTGCAAACTCTGTCGAGACTTTCTTTATCTTCGTTGTTATCTAACGTTACTTTCGGATACTGTGATATCCACATCTTAATGTTGTTTAGAGTCTTGGACAAGTAACCGCGATTTATGACTTTAACATTGGATCTCCTCCACATATGTTAAGGTTTGGATGAAGAGTTACCTTCCATTATTTTTGTGTTTGAGCCTTATTGATTAATTGTACTTCATGCGTGTTTTGTTTTACGACGTTTTGCGGTGCATGGGTGACACTTTATAATGTGCATACTTTAGTTATCATGTGTGTTAACTTATGGATTTTATTGAGCATTTTGTCTGATGCGAGTTTTGTTGAGAAATGTTATTTTGTGTCGTAAGGCAACCCAAAAGGGTAGTTTTTGGAATTTTGGTGTCACATAGTTTCTCTTTTGAAGATTTGTGTTAGCACATTTCGTTGCAACTTGTTTAACATATGAATTGATTTATATGTGGCTTGGGTAATACATATAAGAGCATCATGATAGTTTATCTTAATGAATTGCTTTATGCACTTTTGGTTAATTGGTTCTTTTGTTATCATTTCACGCAAATACATTATATTGATCTATGGATATACATATCATTGTATCCACTATTTTTGGAGCTTTAATACACATCGTTTGTGTGGTCCAAAATTCTGAAGTCGATCTAAATTCTCCTAAGTGTCAACGAAATTACATGCACTTACTGTTTTCCTAAGTTTTAAGAAAATACAACAATGTGTGTGTGAGCCTGTCAAAAGGTTTTACTTCTACGTCATTATATGACTAAATGAGAAAATTTTGAAATTTTGTTTAATGAATTTTCTTCTATGAAAATTTAGTATGGGCTATCTGTTACATGTTATATTGTTTCAGAAAGACTACTAGGAGAGTGTTAGAAATTTGCATGCATATTATGATTTGAGATTACTTCATGATATTTTAGCCGATATTTTCGAATGATGAAAGTATGTTGTTATTTTGCTTTAAACTGGAAACCGACACAAATCATTTCACATTTTAACCAAGATATATATATAGATCGTTACGTCATTTTTCCAAAATAAACTAACACATGTGACTTTTGTTGGTGAATCCTATTCCATATCGTTTTATGGTAAAATAGAGAATTTTGGAGTTTGATGTCGTTTAAAATTTATTTTTGAACTTTCGTACGAACATTTTGTTGCACACTATTTTAATGTAGGAAATTACTTTACGTGCTGGCATAAATAAATCCATGCTAGGACTATAGAGGTTCATTTTAAAAGTTGCTGAGCATGCTTTTGCGTTTCGTTAGTAACTTGAATTGCGATGAAATAGTTTTCAAAATGAATTTTCATATGTGGGACGAGTGTGCCAATTTTTGCACGACCACTGGGTACATGATAGTAGATTTTTACCCGTACGTTTAATTGTTATAAGAATATTCGTGTTGAAAGTTTCTATAAAATTTACGATTGGCATAATTGTAGAGTCTGTCACTTAAAAACCTTGAACTCATTAGGCTTGGGAAGGTTAAGCAACCCCGATTTAAGGTGTTGGCGTATAAAATCCTAACGGTGGAAGGATGAGTGTCTCGACGCGTAATAGTACCATAAGCCGAGTGGTATCGTTTGCAAGGTCGGCGTATCTTCGTTGTAACGGACGGGTGAGGCTCGCGGTATATTATGTTAACGATGGTGGCAACCGTTCTCTTCGTTAACCTTGTTTTGGGTTTGTCAGTTTTGCATAAACGATGTGTAAGACCTTTTAGACACAAGGTGGATAACCTTGGTTTTATAGGATGCTCGACAAATGAAACTCATGTGTGGAGTTCTGTTGTGGTTCAAAGCTTAGTGGCATGACTAGGTGTCAACCTTTGGATTTCAAGGCCACGAACCGTTAGTGTATTTGGAGGGTTGAAGCCCGATTTTAAGGGATAGTGGTATCGCCCGTAGTGGTTTTAAGAAATTCGGATTGTGATAAGCGGTGATAGTTGAACGACCTTCCTTGAATGGTAAGAGAATTTGTGAATTGGAGGATTGGTAATTGGGCGTATTCTAGGAGTTGTATAATCCTTGGGTCGAGGACGACCGTCCGTTTTGGAGACTAATGGTATTGGTTAAAGTTAAATGTCAGACCGATAGCGAGAACAGTTGGATTTGGGAATTTTGTTGGTTACAGTGGCGACCGAACCTTAGATTGATTTGAAAAGAGTTTAAAGTCGTGTAGATCCGGACTGATTGGAAGTCGGGGTCTGCTGTTGGGGAAGTATGGATCACCTAAGGTTGGGAGACAACCGAAGTCTTGTGGTTAGGAGCTCCTCTAGTAAGCTAAGCGTTCACTCAGATGTAAGTGTAATGTGCCTAAGTGGGCATTGGTTGTGAGTATCGATATGAAGTTTATCATGGCCGATACACCAAGTGAATTGGAGACAACCCCTCGTTAAGGGAGTCAGTCAGTGGAAATGACAGATGACAAGACATCGAACAGGCCTATGCTCTACGCGGTAATTTTTGTTGTGGACCATCTCGTGTTTCTTCCCTAGTTTGGTTGTGGTGTGGGGAGTTAAAGTATCTTGGCTTGGATGTTCGGGAGAGTTCTTGGGCCAAGGTGTAGCTTTTGCAGGGAAGAACCGATACTACTCTTAGGGACCGGGGATCAAATAAGTGATGGGTGTAGAGTTATAACTTTGGTGTGAGGACTTGATTTCGAGGACGAAATCATTCTAAGGTTGGGAGGATTGTAACACCCAAAATTCCCGGCATTTTGATTTTTGGGCAAGCAGACATCCATATAGGGCCGAGGTCGGAAGTCCGTGTCAAGCCGGAAGTCCGCAGGATTCGGCGGAAGCATCAGAGAAAACTCGGGGTTCTGGTCAGGTTGAGGCCGGACGTCCGCATGATGCTCCAGCCGGACGTTCACATGACGTCTGACGGGTTTTTTGTTCCTTTTGACTACAAGACCTTGTCACTTCTCTCCTACTTTATTTCAAAACCAAAATCAGATCTCCCTCTCTCTCATTCGACCCCTTCTCCAAGAAAACCCTAAATCCACCATTATTCCTCTTCTAACTCCCTATTTTCCAAGAATGCTAATGTGGGTTTGATGAAGCAAGCCTCAAGAGTTTTAAAGCTTCAAGATCTTCACCTTCTTCATTTCCTCCATCACTTTTCCTCTATTGTTGAGCAAGTTGGGTTTTCCTAAGAACCTATTTGTGAGTTCAACTTCACTTCCCAAACCTTTATTTTGGTAACCCCAGAGATGTTTTGTTGGTGGATTCAAGTTGTGGTAAATGTAACCTTCTCTTTTCTTCATTTAAGAAATTAGGGTTTTGGTATTTTGGTGTTTTTGGATGTTTTATGTTGGGGAAACGATTCAAAGTGTTTGGAGATGAATATTTATGGTTGGAAACTTGTGGATCTAGGTTTTGGAAGATCTGGCTTGAAGATTCAAATTTATTCAAAAGAGCTCAAGTATGGAGAAAATCTAGATTTAGCTTAAATCTAGCAAGTCGAGTTCAAGTTGATTTGTGAAAACGTTGTACATGCCAAAAATGTCCTTTTCCAAATATTTATGTGTTTTACATAAAATTATCACTTGTTGAGTTATTTTCGGTTTTGAGTATTTGAAGTATTTAACTTTATAAACATTGTAAAACGCCCATATTTGGGATTTTTGGATATTTTGATGATTAAACATCATAAATTGGATCCACAGGCACGTAAGTCAGTCCTTATTTGATGGTCAATTGGGTGAGGTGGGATTTGACCTGGATGCCATATTTTATGACCTTAACCGTTCAAGTGTACATTAGGAGGGCTGAGTCCGGCCGTGCTATCGTGTAGATGGGCGTTTGGGATCTACGCCATTCGGGGTAGTGCCATGGTTGTAGTCCTCGAATGTGTCGGGCCTTTGGTGGTATTCATGGTAATACTCGCTAAGGTCAGTTGTCTCTTTGGGTGAAACTTGAAGGGAGTCGTAGGGGCATTTGGGCTTTCATGTCGTGAAGTGTCATACGATTAACGTTGTATGAGTGACATTTTATTGTGTTCCTCCACTCACAATGGATTCGGGTCTCCCCCGTTGTCGGCCAACATTATTTTGGATATTATGATGTCCTTGCTTTATTACCGTTGGTCTTGTGCGATTGACTGTAAATGATGACTTTAATATTGGAATTCCCTCCACGTATATTAAAGTTTGAATGAAGCATGTCATTTCCATATTTTGGTATTTGGATTTCATTTCATTTTATGCTCGCGTGAGTATTGGGTTTAGTACCATGTTTTCGATGACGTATTATATTTATATGGATTGTTTTTCCATGATTTATGGGTTGAGTATTATGCCTCATCCATGTTTGAATGTTTTGAATAATATAGATTTATTCACGTTTTGAGTGAGTTTGGATCGGAATTCATTTTGGAAAAGCTATATACATTTTGGAACTTTCGTCATAGAATTTGTGTGTGTTGGAAAATGAGTTGTTTTCATTTTTATCAAAAACCCTTTTGGAAATCATGATTTAAGTTGCAATATTTCACTTACCAAATTATTTTAATCATGATGTAAACTATTGAACTCACTAGGCGTTAGCCTAACCTTTTTATTTGTCGGCATGTGCAACAGGTTCCGGTTGGGGAAATAGTACTAGTGGCACTGTGAAGAGTTGAGAGCTAGATGTGTGCTCAAGAAATGAATAGCTTGGTGAAGTCTTCCGCATATTAGGAATATCAACCTTGTATTTGGTTTGAGTAACACCCGACCTTATATAGTCTTGGTGTATGACTTAAGATTAATGATTGTTGAGGTTAATTATATGTTTTAGAATTGAGTTATTTCCAAGGATGGATTTGTAGAATGGATTTTATCCTTTATTTGATTATGTTATCGAAGTTTTTATTTAGTTCCTTTTTCCAAATTTGAGGGTGTTACAGATAAACTATCATGATGCTCTTATATGCATTACTCACACCACGTATAAATCAATTCGTACCCTGAAGAAGTTTCATCGAAATGTGCTAGCACAAATATTCAAAAGAGAGACTACGCGACACCAAAATTCCAAAAAATACTGTTTTTGGTTGCGATACTACGTAGAGTAATATTCTTCAACAAAACCCGCATGAGACCAAATACTCAATGAAAACCCTTAGGTTGACACACACAAAGGTTAGAGTATGCACATCTCAAAGTTGCACTCACACGACACAACGTCGTAAAACAAAACTCCAAAATACTTCAACAAAACTTCCATAAAACTCAATGAAAATCAATGGTGTCCAGTAAACCAAATGATGCCAAAATTTTCGTTTTCCATGATCCAATTCGCATAAAACAAATTTATGACTAAAATGTCACAACTCCAAAGTTTTCCCTTTTGCTGCAACACAAAATAAAATAACACTTTTCAACCAGACTTGCATGAAATAATACCCAATAAAGTTCAACAACAAATCAAGGGAAAGTAACTCTCCGTTCAAACCTTAATATATGTGGAGGAGATCTAAAGTTAAAGTCGTAAGTCGCAGTTACTTGTCCAAAGCCATAAATGACATTAAAATATGGATGTCACAGTATCCAAAAGTAGCATTGGACAACAACAAAAAATAAAGACAATCTCGACTTACTTGCAATAAAATTATTTTCATGCATGCCAAAAATCATGGTTTAAAATCTTGTGTGTACTAAACGTTTTTCCAAGATTTCGTAATGCAATCCGCACGACGATTTGAAACACAAGAAACAGTTGCTGCAATTTATTAAAAAAAAATCCATGCATGAATTTAGTCGGCACTCAACGTCTCTAAACCACACTCCTCGAATTCCTCCGGTCACACTATCGTCACCCGGATGCTCAAACATCTTAAGGTAACACTTGGAAATTTTCTTGGTTCACCTAATAATATCTCCTCGAAGAACGTTGATTCCATAAGCCCATGCTTCTAATCCAACCAACAATTTCGACCCGAAACGGTTCACTTAATGCAGTCATCACGCTTACTGTCACTCCAAGTGAGAATGTTAAAATCACCAATCTCTTTTAACGTCTAACCGCTTAGAAACTTCTTTACTATCCCAACGGTTGTCACATCAAAGTAGTCCAAATATACACATGTAACTTGTAGGTTCACCATAACACTGGCCAAGTGTAATTATGAACATACCGTACATGGTCATCGTTGCAACCCTTGACGTGATTCCCGTTTCTAGTGACTCCATCAACCTCAAAATATTATATCTTAAAGTGCCTAACACTACTAAACAAACAGGCAAATCTAACGGATTTTTCGGGCAGATTTTCCGTCGGAAACTTTCCGACAGATTACCGACATAAATTAAAAAAGTCAAATCCCGTTGACTTCCGCCAGAAATCCGCCGATGGTAAATATATATATATATATATATTTTCTTTTTTTTAAATAAGCCTCGTTTCTGGCAGATTTCCGGCGGATTCCAGTCCGATTTTGGATTAGTATTTAATTAATTATTTTTTAAATAATCGACAATTAGTTAACCACAATTTTCAGTGGATTTCCGGCGGATGTTGATTAATTATTTTTATTAATTAAAATCCGCCGGAAACGGATTATATTTTTATAAACCGGTTTTTAAAATTTAAAAGAAAATAATTTTTTTCGGATCTGCCGGAAATCCGCCGGAAACCTTTTTTACCTTTTTAAGCGTTTTTTATAAATTTAAAAGAAAATTAAATTTTTTCGGATCCGCCGGAAACCTTTTATACTTTTTAAACGTTTTTTATAAATTTAAAAGGAAAATAAAATTTTTCGGATCCGCCGGAAACCTTTTATATTATTTTAAACGTTTTTTATAAATTTAAAAGAAAAATAAAAATTCTTTTGAATCTGCCGAAACTAAACATTTAACTGGCGGATTTTCGGCGAATTTCCTTTTTTTTTTTCTTTTTTTGCTATATAAAAGTAAATTTATTTAATGATAAATCAAACCAAATTTACTTTATTGTAGAATATATCGGTGGATTTTAATTTTGAAATTAAAATACGTAGTATATATATTCGGTTCACATAACAGTTCACAAACACACATATTTGTTTGTATTAGTATTGCGGCACACATGTATGAGTTCACATGTATATACGCTCGGTTCACATGCATACATATATGTTTATGTTTATATGTACATCGAGTAACATATATACATATATGTTTATGTTCACATGTATAGCGAGTCACATACCCATAACGGTTCACATACACTAGCTAGGTAGCAGATCATATACATGACATACTTCATATACATATATAGACGTCGTTTCACATTTAGCGGATCACATACATATATGTTTGCATGTGTTCATATATATAGCGGGTCACATGTATACATGTATACATAATACATATATACATTCACTTCATATATATGGGTTCACATACATACTTATTGATCTTTAATGGAGTCAATTAGGCTTTGATGGATCCAATTGTGCTTTGATGGATCCATTTAGGCTTTATGGATCCAAATGGTCATTAATGGACCCAACAAGGGTTATTGGATCCAAATGGCCGTTAATGGATCCTATTGGGGTTTCATTGATCCACTAGGTGTTTAATCAACTCAAGTGAACTTTGATGGGTTATGTTCGGGGTTTAATATATTCTTTTGGGCTTTAATGGATCGTATTGTGCTTTAATGGACCATATTGGCTTTAATGGATCATTTTGGGCTTCAATGGACCGTTTTGGGCTTCAATGTATTCTTTTGGACTTTAATGGACCGTATTGGCTTGAATGGTCCGTTTTGGGCTTGAATGAAAGGTGATGGGCTTGAATGGACCGTTTGGGCTTGAATGGACCGTATTGGGCTTTAATGGACCGTATTGAGCTTTAATGGACTGTTTTGGGCTTGAATGGAAGGTGATGGGCTTGAATGGACCTTTTGGGCTTAGTGGACCGTTTTGGACTTGAAATGGACCGTTTTGGGGTTTAACGTATCTTACTGGGCTTTAATGGACTATATCGGGCTTTAATGGACCGTATCGGGCTTTAATGGGCTTTTTGGCTTTAATGGACCGTTTCGGGCTTGAATGGACCATAACGGTATAATAATGGGAATAATAATAATAATAATAATATAATATTAATAATAAATAATAATATTAATAATAAATACTAATATTAATATTAATATACTAATAATATACTAATAATATAATAATTATATAATAATAATAATAATAATAATAATAATAATAATAATAATAATAATAATAATTAACATTGTTTCCGGCAGAATCACTTATACCGGCGGATAATTCTGTCGGAAACAAAAATTTTGAATTTTTTTAAAAGGGCAGAGTTTTTAAAAAATGTTAAAAATTTCATTTATTTTCCGACGGATATATCTGCCGGTAATCCGCCGCAAAAAAC
Source organism: Saussurea involucrata (assembly GCA_033807775.1). Lineage (NCBI taxonomy): Eukaryota > Viridiplantae > Streptophyta > Magnoliopsida > Asterales > Asteraceae > Saussurea > Saussurea involucrata. The sequence continues at coordinate 53,792,638 of CM066325.1, forward strand.
GAGAAAATAATATACCCTCTTCAAATAGACCACAACGCCGACACCAAACAAAACCCTCCCTCCCCCCCAGTTTGTAGCGGCGATTTCCGGCGATAAGAGGCGACGCCCGTGAGTTTGAAACCCGTTCCACCGGCGACAAACACCTCCATCCACAGCCACTTCCCGGCACCTTCGGCCACTGACGTTTCTTTTCCCCTCCACCGATTTTTGGGAAAAACCTATTTTTTCTCATTTTGTCTCCTTCCTTGATTTCTAGGGTTTTTGTTTGGTTTTGTTAGGTTTTCTACAAAAATCTAGTATATATGCTTGGTTTTGTTTGGTTCTTGTGTATATATGTGTATGTATGTATGTATATGTTTAATTTTAACCTAGCTTTAAGAATTTAAACATACACATTGAGATGACTTGTAATGTATATATATGTGTATATATTTGTGTAGGTTTAAATTGTGTATGTATGTGTATGTATGTATGTATATGTTTAATTTTAACCTAACTTTGAGAAATTAAACATACACATTGAGAAATTTCTTGGGAGATTAAATGTTTAATTTTAACCTACGTATGTAATGTATATATGTGTATATATTTGTGTAGGTTTAATTTGTGTATATATGTGTATGTATGTATGTATGTATGTATATGTGTATGAATTATGTATATGGAATGTGGCATAATGTTGAATATGTTTACATATGGAGTGTCACATAATGTTGAATATGGATAAATATGGAATGTGCTATAGTGTATAAGTTTTGATCTTGTATAGTGATACAATTTAGCAGATAAGTTTTGATCTTGTCTACCTAACTACAGTTTACATTGGATTTGTAGCTATGTCGACTAATACGGATAGAGGATGGATGTATAAACGAGTAAATAAGAGTGGCGAAATTAATCCTGTTTTCAGTGTTGAACTAGAACGATTTTTGGATTTTGCTTGCACTAATGAGCAATCTATTCAACCGAGGGGCACAAATGACGGGGTAGTTTTATTTATAAGATGTCGTTGTAAGAAATGGAAACTTCTTAAGTATAAAACTAGAGAGGCGGTTCATTTAGATTTATTAAAAACATAATTCATGTTTTCTTACACTCACTGGTATGCACACGGAGAAATAGAATCATCGGTTCAATAAGCACAACAGGCAATAGTAGACGAAGATAATAACGAGTTTGACGGTGTTCAACAAATGGTGATGGACCAAAATATTCTTGGTACATCAAGTACGTGGGAGAAGCAAGAACCGAATCCCAATGCACGACGGGTCTATGAGATGTTAGAAGCTACGGACCAGCCATTGTGGGATGGATGCCAGAGAATTTCAAAGTTACAGGCAGCATCAATGTTTTTGAACTGGAAGGCAGATTGCAATGTACCAGAGACAACCTACAATTGTAACATTGTTATGGTGAAAGAAATGCTACATGTAACGACCCCTCCCAAACATACACCATATAACACAATATACATATCATCATAAAAGAAACACAAATACATATTATATCACATACGGTCCCTTAGTCCCAAAACTATACAATACATATTCAATACAAACTTTTCGATAATATATTACAATACAATCCATAAAACTATCCATACAAAACGATTTAGGAAAAACTTCTAAATCACAAACAGTCCTCGAAAGCCCATTACACTTTATCCTTGCCTTTGTCTTTAAACGTTCTTTGACCTGGAATACATATTTTTGAAAACAAAATGAGGGTTAGACAAATTGGTGTAAGTGAGAAAATCCCTGTCAGTTTAGTAATCATTTTGTAAAACACAGATATACAACAAGTATTAGAATACCAAGCATGACTCGTATGCACTGTGTACAACTCATTCCCATGGCGATATTAGTTGGTTGCGCTAAACCAACTAATCATTTTACTCTGCTGCACTAACATACAGCCAACTCCGCTGTCCCTCCGTACAACCAATACTCCACCGACCCTAAGTCCGGTCAACGTGCACTCGTGTAGTGTAATGCTTATATTAATACAACATACATCTCAACATATCATATTTCAATCATAAGCACCTCATCACACTACCTACCACATATTTATCCGGTATATATGTATTCCAGCTTGAAAATGGTTAAAGTAAACCTCACCTGAAAGCAATACCGCCACTAACACCTTTTCTTGAAAACTTGCAAGAACTTTACTTTTCCACCAACTTCCCAAAATCTGAATTACACAAAATTCATATAACTATTTACCACATAAAACTCAACGAAAGACTAAGAATCCTAAATACCCCTAATCAGGATACCCTTTACCCAGAAAGCTCAATCCATAAATCCACCCAAAAATCTATTCGAAAAGATACTAACAATTCAGGTAACCAACTCATCCGGAAACCACAAGGTATCCGGGTAAAATTCCCATCCAGAAACTATAAAGAATCCGTCTCATTACACTATCCGGATAAAACGGGGAATCTGGATACATTTGTACCCGGAAAGTCCCATCCGGATAACATAAGGATCCGGATAATCCAAATACGGAAACCATGGAAGTCCGGGTACACAATCCAGATGATTATCCGGACAACCTATTCGGAAATCTTATCCGGAAAGTCAAGAAAATTCGGATCAAATACCATCCGGAAACCTGGAGAATCCGGTTACAATAACACATCCGGAAACCAAAGAATACGTGTAAGTGTTTGAACCAGATTCGATCAATACCAACGAAAACAAGAAATTAACAATTCTAAACCGGTAGAAATTCTTTACTACATGATACAAACATAATTTGAAAAGACAAATACCCCAGAATTGATAAAACGAGATTTCCTTGAGCCCTAATTTATCGACTCTTTCCCTTGCTTCTCTCGACTAAAAAACACACAAACAGACAGAATAGGAAACATACTCCAAATGAATTTCAAGAAGGAGGTGGAAGCCTTATATATTAAACCAAATATGCAAATAAGGGCTCAACTTATTCTAAAATGACAATAATACCTTAAAGTAGAAAAACTAACCCAAACTTACCCTACACTAATAAACATGAGAATAAATAAATAACTAACTTATCCGGGTCATTGCATACCTGGCGGTGAACAATTGGTTGGTAGTTTTTACGAGACAAAGAAGATGTTGAAGCAACTTAATATTCCAAAAGAGAAGATCCATGCTTCCCAAAGAGGGCCATACTGTTGTGGACGATTAGTGACTTCCTTGCTTATGCCATGCTTTCTTGTTGGAGCACGCATGGCAAGTTAGCTTGTCCATATTGCATGGGCAATGCATGTGCGTTCCAGTTATGAAGCGGAGGCAAGTCGTGTTGGTTTGACTGTGACCGCAAGTTTCTACCACAGAGACACGCGTTCAGACATGACAGGAAGAACTTTCGTAAGGGACATACCGAACAAGCTGATCCACCCTTAGTGTCAACCGGTCAACAAATATAGAATCAAGTGTGTAGCCTTCCTACGGTTTACGATGGTGTCCCACATGAGTCAAGGCACTATAGAAAGCCTGTCAGTTTTGGGGTAACACACAATTGGGTAAAGCAGAGCATTTTCTGGGAGTTGCCGTATTGGCGCACTTTGTTGATACGACACAACCCGGATGTAATGCACATTGAGAAGAATGTGTTTAATAATCTGTTTCACACGATTATGGACACACCCAAATCAAAGGACAACATCAAAGCAAGGAAAGACATACAAAAATACTGCAATCGATCGAAGTTGCATACCAGGGAGGAACGAAATAAAATATTTAAACCGAAAACTTCTTACACTTTGAAAAAAGAGCAAGTAATAAAGGTGGGTGAAAGGTTGAAGACGTTGAAGTTTCCAGACGGCTATGCTTCCAACATAGGGTTATTAGTAAATCTTGAGGAGGGTAGTTTCTATGCCTTCAAGAGTCATGATTGTCACGTGTTCATGCAAAGACTGCTCCCTAATGCCATTAAAGGGAGCGTACCGACCAATATATGGGATGCTATCACCGAGTTGTGCACATTCTTTCGTGCAATATGCTCGAAGGTGTTACACATTGAGGACTTGACTCAATTGAAGACAAGTATAGTTGAAACGATCTGTAAGTTGAAAAGAGTCTTTCCACTGGGGTTCTTTAATTCCATGGAACACCTTTGGTACATCTGGCGGATGAGGCACTAGTTGGGGGTTCGGGTTCAATACAGATGGATGTATCTCTACGAGAGACGTCTTGGGTCCTTGAAAAGGACGGTGAGAAACATAGCAAGGGTAGAAGGTTCGATTGTGGAGGCATATTTGGTGAACGAACTATCTAACTATTGTGCGCTGTATTTTGAACCAACTGTAGAGATGCGTGTAAATCGTGAGCCTCAGAATTTTTCCCCCGAATGTGAATCTTCCGACCAGCTCTTAAGAATATTTAAAACCCCATGTCGTTCATTATACGATAAGGCCAGAAGACATTGTCAGCTGGATGGAGATATGCACAAGGCTCACACATATATCTTGCTTATTTGTAAAGAAGTCTTTCCTTTCATAACCATGTTCAATGATTGGATTAGACTTTCAGAGCCATATATTGATGAAGCAGGGCTCGACAAACGTAGAGGTGACCTCTTTGCTGCTTAGTTTGAGAACTACGTAAGTATATCAAAAATCGCACAAAAGTACAACTAAAGGTCGATGTGGACATTTAACAACTAAAGAAACGTATCTCAAGCCAAATAACACAATAGCGAGGAAAAAGTAAAAGAGACAAGAGATTTGGTGACGCGGAAAACCCCAAAACGAGAGAAAAACCACGGTCGACTCTGTGAGAGTCGACAATGCACTATGGTTCGCCAAACAGGGGCGAAAGTCCTTTTGTGACAGATGATATGTGTACAATAGGTTACAAATGAAGTAAAAATACACTTAGTCGTGTGTAAAAGGTGTGCGTCGTGTGTTAAACGTATGAAACAAGCTGTTGTCGTGCGGCTTTAACTATTGTCGTGTGGTTTGAACTGTTGTCGTGCGGTACTTGCGTTAGCGACGTATGCTCGAATGCGAGAGAGAAGATGTAGAAGTAGATGAGAATGCAGTTGTATAGCTAGATGAATTCGTTCGTTTGCTCGAGGTTGGAGTATGCCTTTATATAGGTTTCACCGGTCATTAATGTGCTTTAATGGTTGGTCTTGTAACCGCTGCCGACATTAAATGCGCTTTGATGATTGGCTTTGTAACCGCTGTCGAGTCTTTAATGTCATTAAGAGCTCGACCGTTGTACTATAATGGCTTGTAGACCTGCATTAATGAACAAAAGAAATGGCTGTCCACCATTGATAGTTAGTGTAATCGTAAGACCGTCTTAAGTTCTGGACGTCGGTCTTACGGAGCATACGTCCGTCACCGAAATACAAGACCATGTATATGACTGTAAATATCTTGTAAGACCTTATCTTAGTATAGGAATGGTCTTATGAAAATGTCGTAAGATTAGGTCGTAAAACCACTAAGTCGTTTAGACCAGGATGACGATGTCGCAGGATTAGGTCGTAAGACCAGAGCGATATAAGACCGATAACAGGAGACTGTCGATGTAAGACCGACGAGTCGTAACTGGCGACGTAAGACCAACGAGTCGTAACTGGCGACGTAAGACTAGTGTCGTAAGACTAATAATGTAAGACTAGTAGCATAAGACTAGTGACCTAAGACTAGTAGCATAAGACTAGTGACGTAAGGCTAGTGACGTGAGACTAGCGATATGCGACGTGCGACACATGATGTACGACACGTGACGTGCGATCATTAGATGTAAAATGACTATTGACCCAATATGTCTTTTAATAACCAATTATCGTGTGTCGGGTATATGGAAATAATGGGTTTTACCTTTGTCGGTCGGGGGAATTTCTCAAGTCGGTCGAGGGTGTGATTTTTTACCTAAACAGTTAGCCCCCCGAGATCTGAATTTCAAAGCCATTTGAGTTTCAGATCTCGCACCAAAGTAAAATGATGAGTCGTGTCATTTCTGCTAATTGGATCATTAGAAGAAAACCGACTTGGTCATCAAAAATCGCGAGACCAGTCGATAGTATTAAGTAAGTTGCAGCGACCGAAAGATGATCTTTAATGCGCAAGATACTTGTGGAGTTCATCCGACGGTAGTAAGACGACCTTAAAACGTAAGGAACCGACGGTGATCGTAAGACGATCAAAATGAGACGTCTGGGACTGGAAACAATCGTAAGACGATTGGGCCAAAATATAGTTTGGTGATGATCATAGAATGATCAGACCAATCTAAGATTCTTGCGATGCAGTCGCTAGAAATTTATGTCCTGGCGTTCTGAGCCGATACGGTTGTTATGGACTTGTGATCTGGCGTTCACAGCCAATATGGCCGTTATAGACTTATGATCTGGCGTTCCGAGCTGATACGGTCGTTAGAGACATATGATCTAGCGTTCCGAGCTGATACGGTCGTTAGAGACCTATGTTCTGGCACTTACAGCCGATACGGTCGTTAGAGACCTAAGATCTGGCATTTACAGCCGATACGGTCGTTAGAGACCTATGATCTGGTGTTCCGAGCCGATTAGGTCGTTAGAGACCTATGATCTGGCGTTTCGAGCCGATACGGTCGTTAGAGACCTATGTTACGTTGTGTAAGTTTTGCTTTAGCGATAATCGGTAAAAAATTTACCTTTCTATTGAACCTGAGTATTATGTCGACTCATACATGTCATGGACAAATGTAATGTCAACTGTAAAAAATCATTAAGTACAAAAATGAACAAGAAGTCGTGCGACTTGGGCATCCATTGTAATACAACGATTAGAACGTAAGTCATAAGACTTTTTGAATCGTATAAGCAAACATAAGCGCATGCGATCAAAGCATTCATTCAGAACATGAAATTTTTCTAAGTTAAAGAACTTAGCTTGTGGGGTCGCTAGACCTTACGATCGTGTGATTTGATCATACGATGAACTTGAATCATGTGTTCCTGTAGTTATACAATCGAGTCGTCTAATAAAACTGATTGTTTATACCGTACGATTTTACTGAAGTCGTATGATAGACTTAGTAACTTATGTCGTGCGATCCTGCGATAAAGCAATGTCAGAGGTTGGTCGTTGGCTAGCCAACGACCCTCCGATGTTTAAGTCAGTAATCGTCGTGATGAATAAAAAATCGTATGAAAGAAAGATAAGGATTTAGAAGAAATACCTTTTCAGATGCGTTGCATTCCAGCTGCGTGGGATATTTCGACCGTCGAGGGTTTGGAGCCGATAGGCACCTTTACCCACGACTTCTGAGATACGATAAGGACCTTCCCATTTGGTGGAAAGTTTACCTGCATTAAGCTCTTGAGTGCTTTGGAACACTCGTCGGAGGACGTAATCGCCTTCTTGAAAGGCTCTTGCTTGTGATTATACGGTTAATCTTGCGATTTGCCTTTATTGGCAATCATGAGATTAAAATATGTGAGTCGTACTTATTGGCGACTTTTGTGTTTTTACATGCGTCTTACCATGACTGGTGATTGTGATTTACAAATTGTTTTTATTGACGACAATGCATAGGTCATGACTAGCGATCGTGCGAGTCGCTTTTATTGGTGACCAAGAATTTTTAACCTGCGTTTGTCGTGACTGACGATCATAAGAAAATGTGAGTCATCTTTTACTGAGGACTATAAATTGCGACCTGCGTTTGCCTTGATTGGCGATTGTAAGATTTAAAATACAAGTCGTCTCTTATCGACGATTACAAATTGCAACCTGCGTTTGCCTTGACTGGCGATTGTAAGAAAAAATGTAAGTCAACTGTAAATTGCAACTTGCGTTTGCCATGAATGGCGATCATAAAAACGTAAGTCGTCTTTTACCGACGATTATATATTATAGACCTGCGTTTTTAAGTCGTAGAGACTTTGGTTTCTCACGATGTAAATCGTAAGACTTGTATTCATATGATCTAATGTAAAATCGGGGGTGGTCGTTTGTTTTGACCAATGATCTTTTGATGCTTGAATCAACGATCATATATTAGATCAAAATAATTAAACGAGGAGAATATACTTAGAGTATATATATAGAGTTGTTCTAAGTGGGACGTCACAGTTACCGTAACATGGAGTCGATAAGCGCCTTTTCCGAGGACTTTTGAAATCAAATGTGGTATTTTTCAGTTTGTGAAGGGTGTTTCGAGCCCCCGAGTTCCTTGGATGATGCGATACATGCGATACTTTGACGAAGCATTTTTTTTATCAGGGCTTGACTCTGGCTTCGAGCCGCATTCAATTCCGATTGAAGTTGAATCAGGGGATCTTGATAATTTGCCACGTACCTGAAAGACTTTACAAGATCGTTAGAGCGATGTGTGTGTTGGCTTGAGATTTTCTCTAGATGGGGTCCCACGGATGGCGCCAAACTGTTAATGCCAAAAATCGCACAAAAGTACAACTTAAGGTCGATGTGGACATTTAACAACTAAAGAAACGTATCTCAAGCCAAATAACACAATAGCGGGGAAAAAGTAAAAGAGACAAGAGATTTGGTGACGCGGAAAACCCCAAAACGAGGGAAAAAACCGCGGTCGACTCTGTGAGAGTCGACAGTGCACTATGGTTCGCCAAACAGGGGCGAAAGTCCTTTTGTGACAGATGATATGTGTATAATAGGTTACAAATGAAGTAAAAATACACTTAGTCGTGTGTAAAAGGTGTGCGTCGTGTGTTAAACGTATGAAACAAGCTGTTGTCGTGTGGCTTGAACTGTTGTCGTGTGGTACCTGCGTTAGCGACGTGTGCTCGAATGCAAGAGAGAAGATGTAGAAGTAGATGAGAATGCAGTTGTATAGCTAGATGAATTCGTTCGTTTGCTCGAGGTTGGAGTATGCCTTTATATAGGTTTCACCGGTCACTAATGTGCTTTAATGGTTGGTCTTGTAACCGCTGCCGACATTAAATGCGCTTTGATGATTGGCTTTGTAACCGCTGTCGAGTCTTTAATGTCATTAAGTGCTCGACCGTTATTGACCGTTGTACTATAATGGCTTGTAGACCTGCATTAATGAACAAAAGAAACGACTGTCGACCATTGATAGTTAGTGTAATCGTAAGACCGTCTTAAGTTCAGGACGTCGGTCTTACGGAGCATACGTCCGTCACCGAAATACAAGACCATGCATATGACTGTAAATATCTTGTAAGACCTTATCTTAGTATAGGAATGGTCTTATGAAAATGTCGTAAGATTAGGTCGTAAAACCACTAAGTCGTTTAGACTAGGATGACGATGTCGCAGGATTAGGTCGTAAGACCGGAGCGATATAAGACCGATGACAGGAGACTGTTGACGTAAGACCGACGAGTCGTAACTGGCGACACGTAACTGGCGACGTAAGACTAGTGTCGTAAGACTAATAACGCAAGACTAGTAGCATAAGACTAGTGACGTAAGACTAGTAGCATAAGACTAGTGACGTAAGGCTAGTGACGTGAGACTAGCGATATGCGACGTGCAACACATGATGTGCGACACGTGACGTGCGACCACTAGATGTAAAATGACTATTGACCCAATATGTCTTTTAATAACCAATTATCGTGTGTCGGGGATATGGCAATAATGTGTGTTACCTTTGTCGGTCGAGGGAATTTCTCAAGTCGGTCGAGGGTGTGATTTTTTACCCAAACATACATATGAACTTTTATTCATCATCATTTATATGTACTTAATATCATATTAAAAATGACATGATACTTTATAATACAGGTTATGACTCGACCGGACCCCTCAATCAGCCATCTAAATTTTTTGGCACAAAGACCTCTCTGTAGGGCTTGGAGACACCCTGGATTTTTTGTAAATGGTTACAAGTTCCACACTCAGACTCACGTTAGGAATCGCACGACACATAATAGTGCAGTATGTGTGAGAGGCTCTTGTTACTCGGAATTTGATGTGGACTACTATGTATTGTTGGTGAAGTGCTAGAGATAGAATATCATTCGATACTCGGTCGTCGTGTTGTCCCAATATTCAAATGCACATGGTTTGATACAGTTAATGGGGTCCGAGTTCACCCAAAGCATAATCTCGTGGATGTCAAACATAGATCAAGACTTCGTTCAGAATACCCGTTTATCCTAGCATCGCAATCTGAACAAGGCTATTATGTACCATATCAATTGAAGGAATTAAAAGATTGGTGGTCTGTGGTGAAGATAAAGCCTAGAGGGGTTTATGAGTTGGCATCAAGTACACTCGAAGTACCTGTTTGGGGAAAAATCCACACCTCACGACCGACGAAGAAAAACAAACATGACATTTACGTAAGACCATTCTTGTATTAAGATAAGGTCCTACAGGTTACTTACGACTGCCTCCTCCGTCGTACATTTTTACGATGGTCGTAAGACTCTTACGATCGACAACTGTGACTTAAAGACGGTCGTACGACCATACTAACCGTTAACAGTCAACAACCGTTTTCTTTGTTTCATTAATGCAGGTCCAAGAACAATCATTGCCTAACGGTCATAACGGACGAGCCATAAATGACAATTAAAGACCAAGCAACGATTACGACAATCATCAAGACACATTAATTGCTGCCAAAAGCTATATAAAGGCCTGCGCCACATCTGGAAGAGAAAGATCTTCGCATTCAACACTTTTTACACAATACATAGCATACAACAAAGATCATCAGAGTATTAAAGCAATATCACTTACGCAAGCTACGCACGACAACGGTTCATTCCGCACGATCCAACGCAATTACGCACGACGCACGACTGTAGCTTACGATTAAGTTTACTTTTGTTCTTATTGTAACCTATTATACTCACGACACTTGTTACTATAGGACATCGCCCATGTTTGGCGATCATAGTGCATCGTCGACTTCCACAGTCCGTTAATGCCAAAAGTCACCCAAAGTATAACTTAAGGTCGATGTGGAGCTTTAACAACTAAAGAAAGGGATCTCAAGACAAACAGTACAATCGTCGACAGAAAGTAAATAAGACAAAGGAAATTTGGTGACGCGGAAAACCCCTTTCGAGGGTAAAAACCGCGGCCGACTTGTGAGAATCGACGGTGCACTATGATTGCTAAACAGGGGCGATATCCTTTTGTAACAAGTGCTGCGAATAGATTACAACAAGAATAGAAATAAACTTAATCGTAAGCTATAGTCGTGCGTCGTGCGAAATAATGCTGTAATCGTGCGGAATTAAATGTTGTCATGCGTGATCTTGCGTAAACAGCGTTGCTCTGATGTTTTTGATGATTTTTGTTGTGTTCGCGAAGAAGTGGTGAATGTCTAGATGGTCCAGAAGTTGTGTTGCACATGCCTTTATATAGCTTTTGGGTAGCATTGAATGTGTCTTGATGATTATCGTAACCGCTGCTTTGTCTTTAATGATCATTAATGTCTCGTCCATTACGACCATTGGACAATGATTGCTCTTGGACCTGCATTAATGAAACAAGAAGAAACGGCTGTCGACTATTAACGGTTAGTGTGGTTGTACGACCGTCTTAAGTCACAGTTGTCGACCGTAGGAGTCTTACGACCATCACCGAAATGTACGACGGAAGAAGCTGTCGTAAGTAACCTGTAGGACCTTATCTTAACACAAGAACGGTCTTACATAAATGTCATGTTTATTTTCTTCGTCGGTCGTGAGGTGTGAAATTTTACCCAAACAGTTTGCCCCAAAAATTTGAATTTAGGCGTAAAATTCAAATTATAAATCTGAGTACTTGGGATGACACATGTCACACGAGGGAAGGGTTCAGTAGAATTCCAACTATTCTTGTACGATTTGAACCAAGGAGACATAGGGGCGCATGACGTCATGAGGACGTGGACGAGGCGTGGAGCCATTTTATGATAGGTGTCGGTCATCAGGGTGAGGCATGCGAAAAGGTGGTGGACAGATGTTGTCCATCCACTTGAGTCGATCTGACAGCTTATTGCCATATAAATAGCTCGATTCTGACGATCATTTCCTTTTCACGCTTTCGGTATACTTCAGAGAGATTTCGAGCGATTTAGTTGTTGTTTTTACGTGCAAGCTCTCTGAGTGTTTTTAAGTCGAGCAATAGTTCATAGTTCTTTCGTAAACTTTACAATGTCGAATGAGCCTGCAAGTTCGATAGTCACTCAGGAAGGCCTCAATGCCTTCAGGGCGTTGGCCGGTGTTCCTGAAGCATTGCACCTGCACCTGCACCTATCGGACCAGTTTCGGTCGTCTGAATGCCCGAACGGGTATTTCGTCTTGTACGAATATCCGTTCATGATCGGTTGCAAATGGCCGTTCTCTCCTCTGGCCAGTGAGTTTTTGAATAGGTACCACCTATCACTAGCTCAAGCAATGCCGCAGTTCTGGCGGATTATTCATGTGATCGACAAGGTCACCTCTGATTGGACGTCGCCATTCACGATGGACGATTTGTTGGCGGCCTACCTGGTGAAGGTGGACAACTACCAACGATATAGACTTTTTTCCAAGCACAGGGGTACCCAGGTGCTTGTGCAGAATACCCAGGTCAACGACCGCAGGTGGAAGGCGAGGTACTTCTTCGGCAAGGTCTAATCTTTGGACCTTCTTGAGGAAGATACGACCTGGGTCGTTGCTGGATGGCACACCGATTGTAAGTCTTCCTTCATTTATCGTACATTTTTATTCTTGATCGTGCGTTATAGCTAATGTGCGTGTCATTTTCGTTTTCAGCCATTACATTTTCAGATGCTGATCTTCCCGAATCTTCGGCAAAGATCGAGAAGTTCCAGACCTACAGTCTGGAAGATAGGTCCTTCTTCGTCCAATGCAGTCTTGTGGACGAAGATACGGACGACGAGGTCGTCGTTCTTGGAGGAACAGAGATCCCTGTAGAGGAGGGGTAGAGAGAGGAGAGGAAGAGGAGGAGGAGGCAGGTAATAACTCGTGTCTTACCTTTCGTATCTCCTAGTGGTCATACGAATTGATCTTACTCGGTTGTGTCGTATGTTTTCCTTCTCACCTTTTTTGCGTATATTTTTGTAGGTGGGTCGGGCGAGGCGCTCGCTCATGGTATGTCGAAGAAGGAGTCTCAACTTCTTTTGGCCTGAAATGCCAAGGAGTTGAAAAGGAAGGCTCCATCATCCCTTTCATCAGGGTTGAAAAAATCTAGGACGAGTTCTTAGAGGGAACCGTCGTCGAAGAGTGGTGGTCCAACTGGGGATACCACTGCTGAGAAGGCGAAGACGCCACTGGGCGTGATCGACGCTACCTCGATGAGCGTGGCCCCCGACGATTCCGCAGGTTGAGGAGGTCTGGCCCCAGACGACTGCTCCGTCTCCCTCGTCGGCTGACAAGGGAAAGAGAAAAGCGGCGGAGGGATCTGCCGATGCCATGACGGTCAATGTTTCGTTGCCGTTGAACTTCATGGCTGGCGACAAGATGGATAACGACAAAATCTTCCCTGACCTGGGGAAATTCCTCATGCCTTCCTTCCAGGAGCGTTTCCAGGAGGTTACGGTTGATGAGATGGGTTCGCAGGTCGCTGGGCTCTCTTTCAAGGTACGTATGACCTCTTATTTTTCTTGTGTAATGTTTATCGTCTAATTTATGACTTATGTTTTGATCGTGCGACTGCAGGCGTTCCAGACGTCGCTATTCCTGTACGCCCAGATGGAAAAGATCCGAAGGGTCGTACCCTGTACCCTAGAGAAGATGCGCACGGCACAAGACGAAGCTTGCGTGGCACGGGAACAGGAGCAACTGGCGATGGACAGAGCCGAGGTCCTCTCGACGAAGCTCGATGAAGCTCAAGACTTTTTAGAGGCATTGTCGAGAGAGAAGGAAGACCTTCAGAGCCGCCTGAGGGAGGTCCAGGCGGCATCCTCTGCGTTTGAGGCAGAGGTAGGAGCGACTAAGGCTTCCTTGGCCGAGAGCAAAAAACAGGTCGAGGACCTTAAGTCGCTCGTCGAGGCAGAGAAGAAGAAGGTCGCCTCCTTGGAGGAGCGACTTCTGTCTTTTGAGGCTCTGACCCGGTTGAAGGTCAGGGCGGCGATCATGCGTCACCATCTGCGGGGGTTAAACCCTATGGCCGGAGCCGAGGTGGAGGTCACCACATACTTGGAGTAGGTCGGGGATGAGGAAGTCCTCGATCAGGAAGACCAGCTCGAAGACGGGGATCATGCAGACGCTAAGGTCATCGGAGGTGGCGATGAGGAGGTTGCTCAGGAGCAGGAGCCTTCTCAGCCTTGACTTTGTTCTTCTTTTGTTCATCCCTTTTATCGGGGCGACCGTTGGTGGTTGTGCCCTATACTTGTAAATTTTTTACCACGGTAATACAAGTATATTTTTGTTGAACGAGCGCTATTGTTATGCATTTACTTTGTCGTAAACAAACAAAATAAACGAAAATATAACATGAATCGTATGACTAATCGATCGAGCGACTAGGGCAGAAAGATATCCATAGTTCAAATGAGTAAATATAGTACGACAACGGTACTCATGTTCTCTTGTATTTGATCATGCGACTAAGGCAAAAATATTGTGGAGTCAAAGTCGTAAGATTTATCCACTGGAACTTGGATCGTTGGATACCTGTTGTAACATAGTAATCGGAGGGTTTTATGATATAGATCGTAAGATACCAATCTTAATATATCAGTCGTGACATATTTAGAGTCGAAGACTTTGCCTTATACGATACAGATCGTAAGTCTGGCGTTCGTGCGATTCTGCGATCCTGCAATGTAAATTTCGGGGGTGGTCGTTGGTAAGACCAACGACCCTCCGATGCTTAAGTCAGTAATCGTTGAGGATAATAAATCGTAGGAAAAAATTTCAAAAGAAAAATTTCTTTAGATGTAATGTGTTCCAACTACGTACTCCCCCTAAAAAATAGCATAACCTTTGATTACAATCATGTGAAACAAGTATTCTGAATTTTATCACACATGACATTCTTGCAAAAACAGATCAAAAAGATTTTGGTATCCATGCCTTGATGGATCCTTGGTGGTTAGATGCCTTAACTGTAAAATGGGGATTGGGGATGCTATATGTACCATACCAGTTGTTCACATACCTTGGATGTAAGAAGTCACTCTTTCCACAATAAGTGCAACATATCTTTGCCCGGTTTAAACTGATCAGCTTAGCTATAGGGTAAACATAAGTAGGTGAATTGGAAGTAAAAGACTTTGTATCAACTACAGGAGAATTATGAGACTTGTTTCTATCACAGTCTTATGTAGTTAATTTCTTTCTCCATACCATTTGTACTTTTCAAAACATGATTATCTGAAGATTCATTGAGCTCACTGTCAGAGGAACTAGAGTAATAAGATTGTCTTTTGTGAGAAGTACCGGTTTTTAAGCGTTTCTTTGACCGTCTTTTGGATTTAGATTTTGAAGATTTTGTTTTAGAAACGGTTTTAGAACACTCTCCTTTCTCAAAATTTACCGGTGAAGGCATTTTGTCAAGAAATTTAACATAACTCACAAGCTTTGGTGCAAAATCGATTTTAGCGATGTCACCATCAGGACAGACCGTGGAATTCATAAACTTAGAAAACCGGCGTGCATTATCAAATGGGTTTTCACCGTCAGAGTCGGATGAGGAGCACTTAAAGGAATCATTCGCAAAGGGATTATTAAAGTCAGAGAAAAGATTCCTTTGTATCGAATCGGCTTGAACCGCCTTACCTTTATTTTGATACCTCACATTTTTGTCATCGGTGTCAAGAGACACTCCTAGAAAGGCTTTGCACGAGGAACTATCCGAATAAGTAGTTGACGGGTCAACCAAGATGGTATCTGGAGAGGTAGGCTTCATTGGAGTATCCACGGGATTTTCCTTAGCCATCCTTTCCGTTAGAGCCTCTGCCGCCAAGGCGGACAGTTTAGAAGTCAATTTAGCAATCTCAGTTTTATAACTCGTTCTTTCTGATTCGTATAATGTCTCGGTTTTGTTCTATTTGAACTCGTGTAAAGTGGATAATAGTACAGTTCTTTCAACGTCAAAAGCAGTCTTGTCCCTCACAATTCATTCTTCGAGTTGGAAAATAATGTTTTTAAAAATCAAAGGTGGAACATATCGTTTGAACTCTGATTGATCATTAGATCCTACATCTGGTGTTGCCTCAACTGGAACTGGAGTTTTAACAGTTTTGGCAAGGGAACAAATGTCGAAATAATCATTTGAGAGGTAAGGTGTTTTGTTTTTCAAATAAGAAGCATTAAGGTTTTCATACACGAAAGGAACTTGTACATTGATATTTTTTCGAGGTGGCTCATTTTCTGAATTAGTGTCAACATTTTCAGGGTTTTCCCCTACTTTTGGTAGAGGAATTCCTGTTTGGCGTTTGTGATCTTCCTTTTCCTTATCTTCTTGTGACGGCTTAGTCCACTTGATCTTATACTCAGGGTATTTCTTATCTAGTCCCAAAAAGTTGAACTCATAAAGGTTGGGAACCTTCGATAAGATTTTTTTAAGGTAACACGGATTATCATATCCGAGTCCCCAAAGGGCGTTATTAGTTTTGAATTCCTTTGGTTTGTTCAAATGGATCGTTTGGTCCGATTGACCTCGCTTGTATAGTTTGGATTCAAGATCCTTAAACTTGTTAGTCAACTTATCATTTTCTTTTTGAACAGTTGAACGAAGATTGACAATCTTATTATACTCTTCTTGAGACTTACTGAGTTTTTCAGTGATTTCAGATAATTGAGTCTCTAAGGATTCTATCCTTTTAGAAATGGTTGTACATTTGGTTTCATATTTAGTCTCTAAGGATTCTAAGGATTCTATCCTTATGTTCAGCCTTTTCAATAGCTAGCTTGCCTATGGTGTCGTATTTGATTTTGGCATCAGCTTCTAGCTTAGTAATTTGTGCTTTTAAATGAGAAACTTTCTCTGTAAGCTCAGAGTAAGTTGGATAATACATTGTTACTCGGAAAAAGATCGTGAGACAAAAGATATGATCCAAAATAGATAGAGTATCAAAGAATATGCAAATGTCCCCTTTCGGCGACTTAGCACGGGGGTCCCGAGATTTTTTTTTAAAATTGAAGAGTCAGAGAGCTCCCAGATTTGTGATCCAGGTGTGGTTTCCCGGATAGATAATCCAGGAATTATCGAAGTCCGGTACACAATCCGGATGAGGAACCCGATGGATAGACTATCCGGGAATTACCGGGTTTTGGAATCGGGATCGGGAGGGATCCGGAAACGGTATGGATGAAGACATGGAGTCAATAGAGTTCCGGTATGAGACCGGGAATGTGCACGAGAATTTCAGATAAAGACAACCATAATACTCCCGCTCCGCTGACAATAACTATAATGTCATTTCAGATAGAACGGGTTGGGGGAGAGCTGTTCAACAAGAGTGGGTAGAGAATAAGCCTAAGTTACGCCACAAGAAGACTAAATCTTTTAATCCAGTTTCGCATATTAGGAAAAACAATAACATTCATGATTTTGCTTTTAATAAGTCTGTTGAACATGGTTTTCAATTTCCGTTTAAACTTAATTTAGTTAAGCAATTGATTCAGATTTCGCGTGATTGTGTTTGTTGTTATTTGTGTGGAATGAATGATTTTGTCGATTCTAAACATGCATCTGATTGGTTTGGTACATATCATGTATTTGATTTGCATTCTTTGAAATCCCGAAAAGGACCCAAATCTAAACGGGCCCCGGGAAAAGGTTTTGCACCTAACTTATCAGGACCCATTTATAAATGGGTACCTAAGAACCCCTAATTTCTGTTTTGCAGCCCGGTCATGTGTGGTTTCTTGATTCTGGTTGCTCCAAACACATGACTGGTAAATGGGAGCTGCTCACCAACTTCAAGGAAAAGTACTGCGGTGGCGTTCGTTTTGGGAATGACAATGTAGCCCCGATCATGGGCTATGGCGATCTAGTTCAGGATAACCTAACCATTAAGGTCCTACGTCGAAGGCTTGGGTCACAATCTCTTCAGCATCGGCCAATTCTATGACAAGAAACTTGAAGTCAACTTCAAGGCGAAGCGGTGCAGTATTCGTAACGAAGATGGAACGGAGATCCTTGCTGGGACTCGAAGAACGAACCTGTACACCATCAACCTCGCCTCTCTGAAGACTGATAAAGCTGTGTGCCTCCTGTCTAAGGCTTCTACTCAACAGAACTGGCTGTGGCATCAACGACTTTCTCATCTGAACTTCAAGCACATAAACAAGCTGGTGCTCAGCGGACTCGTCAAAGGAATGCCAGAACTATGATTCGAGAAGGAACATCTCTGCTCCACATGCGAGATGGGTAAGATGAAGAAGGTGTCTCACAAACCGAAGGCGGTTCCTAGCACGTCCAGGCCATTGGAGCTAATTTACATGGATCTCTGCGGCCCTATGCGCGTTCAAAGCATAAATCACAAGAAGTATGTACTGGTGATGGTGGACGACTTCTCGCGATACACCTGGGTCAAATTTCTCCGTTGAAAAGACGAGACTCCCGGGTTAATCATTAACCATCTGAAGGGTGTCCAGAACAACATGCAGCTGACCGTCATCTCAATTCGTACGGATAACGGCACCGAGTTGAAGAACAGTGTTATGGGTGAATATCTCACATCGGCTGGGATTTCACACACTTTCTCAGCTGCCAGGAATCCTCAACAAAACGGCGTGGTGGAACGTCGCAACCACACCTTGTTGGAAGTGGCACTAACCATGCTGACCCAGTACAACCTTCCTACGTTTCTATGGACTGAAGCTATTGCCACGACGTGCTACACTCAGAACAGATCCATCGTCAATAAAACGCTTCAACAAGACGCCGTACGAGCTCATTAACAATCACACACCCAACATCAACTACTTCCATGCGTTTGGGTGCAAGTGTTTCGTGAAGAACGACAAAGATGACCTCGTCAAGCTCACTCCAAAGGCGGACGAAGGAATCTTCATCGGCTACTCAACCTCTTCAAAAGCATTCCGAGTCTACAACAAGAGGACAAAGACTGTTATTGAGAGCATAAACATGTCCTTCGACGAATTGGTCGACCTGGCTTCTGGACATGTCAGTTAAGAACCCATGCTTACCAGAGTGCTGGCCTCCGATCATTCTCCATCGGAAACAAAGCACACTCAAGTAGATCCTTCTTAGTCCAATACGTCGAAGACACACCGTTCTGATCTAGATCTACTTTTTGAACATTTTTATAATGATTTTCATTTATCCCCTGTATCTTTTGATGATTCATTGAATGCAGATGGAGCTGTGGTGGTGTCATTGCAAATTACCGGTCCTCCACCAACCCCCAACACAACATCGTCGGATGACTCACCCTCATCACCCGAAATAGAGATGACGTCATCCTCAAGCATAAATACGGTTTCAGCGACCGCATCCTAGTGGTTCAACCCACACAATCATCCCCCAGATCAAGCAAAAGCGTATCTCACACCGACACAACCGAAGTATCTTCGTCAACTGCTGTTCCTACACAACCAACGGCCGCTACACCATTACATCCGACTCCATCTCTAGAGGCGGTACAAGACTTACCCCTAGGCTCATATGTTGATCCCAACAACTCCCAACCTTCCATGGACCCGCTACCTCACACCCGGAAGTGGACTCGAGCACACCCACCTGAACAGATCATCGGTGATCCGTCTGCTCCCATCCAGACCAGAGCAACGGTGGAAATCGAAGACGCCGCCCCACACTACTGAGAAACACTTTAAAACGGGCGGCAACGGGAAATGAGTGTCTCTTTTCCATTTTCCTCAGCAACGTTGAACCCGCAATGGTTATAGACGCCTTGAACGACCCGGGCTGAGTGATAGCTGTTTGGGTAAAAAATGACACCCTCGACCGACTTGGGAAATTCCCTCGACATGACCCGTGGACCTTGATTACCCTAATATCTACAAAAGTCATACCCCCGATCGACAAGGGTAATACCCATTATTGCCATATTCCCGACATACGATAGTTGGTTATTAAACGACATCCTGTGTCAATAGTCACTCAGGATAGTGACTTTACATCTCATGATCGCTCGACACGCATCGCATGTCACACCTGTCGCCAGCCACGCGTCGCACGTCACTCGTCGCTAGTCTTACGTCACTAGTCTTATGTTGCTAGTTACGTGTCGCCAGTTACGACTCGTTGGTCTTACATCGACAGTCCCCTGTCGTCGGTCTTATATCGCTCTGGTTCTACGACATCATCATCTTGGTCTTACGACCTAGTGGTCTTACGGTATTTTTATCCTAGTCTCACGACATTTTTATAAGACCATTCCTATACTAAGATAAGGTCTTACAAGACATTTACAGTCATATACATGGTCTTGTATGTCGGCGACGGTCGTATGCTCCATAAGACCGACGTCCTGAACTTAAGACGGTCTTACGATTACACTAACTAGCAATGGTCGACAGCCGTTTCATTTGTTCATTAATGCAGGTCTACAAGCCATTATGGTACAATGGTCAATAACGGTCGAGCTCTTAATGACATTAAAGACTCGACATCGGTTACAAAGCCAATCATCAAAGCGCATTTAATATCGGCAGCGGTTACAAGACCAGCCATTAACAGCACTAAAGACGACGTCCGTTACGACAGTTATCGAAGTATTTAATGAGCCAATTAAAGCGCCCGGAGACTATAAATTCCAAGCTCAATCCTTAGTTCAAGGGACATCGAACAACAGACACAAACACTCGAACTCGAAAGATTGAAGCACAAAAATCGCTCTCAGAAGAATCGCTCTCGACGCACGACATCAGCGCACGACACACAGTTTAAACACACGACGCACATTGTTTTTACATTCGAAACACTTGTTACTTTACATTTCGAAGTCTTTCCTTCATTTGTATTGTAATATCTGTACGATCGACACCCGAAACACAAGGACATCGCCCCTGTTTGGTGACCATAGTGCACCGTCGACTCTCACAGAGTCGACCGCGGTTTTTTCCCTCGTTTTGGGGTTTTCCTCGTCACCAAATCTCTCGTCTTATTTACTTTTTCCTCGCTATTGTGTTATTTGGCTTGAGATACATTTCTTTAGTTGTTAAATGTCCACATCGACCTTAAGTTGTACTTTTGTGTGATTTTTGGCATTAACAGTTTGGCACCATCCGTGGGACCCCATCTAGTGAAAATCTCAAGCCAACACACATCGCTCTAACGATCTTGTAAAGTTTTTTCAGGTATATGGAAAATTATCAAGATCCCCTGATTCAACTTCGATCGGAATTGAATGCGGCTCGAAGCCAGATTCAAGCCTTAATAAAAAAATGCTTCGTCAAAGCATCGCATGTATCGCATCATCCAAGGAACTCGGGGGCTCGGAACACCCTTCACAAACTGAAAAAATACCGCATTTGATTTCAAAAGACCTCGGAAAAAGGCGCCTATCGACTCCATGTTACGGTAACTGTGACGTCTCACTTAGAACAACTCTATATATATACTCTAAGTATATTCTCCTCGTTTAATTATTTTGATCTAATATATGATCGTTGATTCAAGCATCATAAGATCATTGGTCAAACCAACGACCACCCCCGATTTTATATTGCAGGCTCGCAAGATCATATAAATATTGGTTTTACGATTTACATCGTGACAAACCAAAGTCTCTACGACTTAAAACACATGTCCTACGATTTATAATCGTCAATTAAAGACGATTTACATTTTAAACCTTATGATCGCCAGTCATGGCAAATGCAGGTTTCAATTTATAGTCGTCAGTAAAAGACGACTTACGTTTTTATGATCGCCAGTCATGGCAAACGCAGGTTGCAATTTGTAATCGTCGATAAGAGACGACTTCTATTTTAAATCTTACAATCGCCAGTCAAGGCAAACGCAGGTCGCAATTTATAGTCCTCAGTAAAAGATGACTCACATTTTCTTATGATCGTCAGTCACAACAAACCCACGTTAAAAATTGTTGGTCGCCAATAAAAGCGACTCGCATGATCGCTAGTCATGACATATGTTGTCAATAAAGATGACTTGTACATTGAATCTCACAATCACCAGTCATGGTAAGACGCATGTCAAAACGCAAAAGTCGCCAATAAGTACGACTCGCATATTTTAATCTCATGATTGCCAATAAAGGCAAGTCGCAAGATTAACCGTATAATCACAAGCAAAGTCTTTCAAGAAGGCGACTACGTCCTCCGACGAGTGTTCCAAAGCACTCAAGAGCTTAATGTAGGTAAACTTTCCACCAAGTAGGAAGGTCCTTATCGTATCCCAGAAGTCGTGGGTAAAGGTGCCTATCGGCTCCAAACCCTCGACGGTCGAGATATCCCACGTAGCTGGAATACAACGCATCTGAAAAGGTATTTCTTCTAAGTCTTTTTCTTTCTTTCATACGATTTTTTATTCATCACGAAGATTACTGACTTAAGCATCGGAGGGTCGTTGGCTAGCCAACGACCAACCTCTGACATTGCTTTATCGCAGGATCGCACGACGTAAGTTACTAAGTCTATCATACGACTTCAGTAAAATCATACGTTATAAACAATCAGTTTTATTAGACTACTCGATTGTATAACTACAGGAACACATGATTCAAGTCCATCGTATGATCAAATCACACGATCATAAGGTCTAGCGACCCCACAAGCTAAGTTCTTTAACTTAGAAAAATTTCATGTTCTGAATGAATGCTTTGATCGCATGCGCTTATGTTTGCTTATACGATTCAAAAAGTCTTATGACTTACGTTTTAATCGTTGTATTACAACGGATGCCCAAGTCGCACGACTTCTTGTTCATTTTTGTACTTAATGAATTTTTACAGTTGACATTACATTTGTCCATGACATGTATGAGTCGACATAATACTCAGGTTCAATAGAAAGGTAATTTTTTTTACCGATTATCGCTAAAGCAAAACTTACACAACGTAACATAGGTCTCTAACAACCGTATCAGCTGTAAATGCCAGATCATAGGTCTCTAGCGACCGTATCGGCTGTAAATGCCAGATCATAGGTCTCTAACGATCGTATCGGCTCGAACGCCAGATCATAGGTCTTTAACGACCGTATCGGCTCGAACGCCAGATCATAGGTCTTTAACGACCATATCGGCTCTAAACGCCAGATCACAAGTCTATAACGACAGTATCGGCTCAGAACGCCAGATCATTGGTCTATAACGGCCATATCGGCTCTAAACGCCAGATCAGAAGTCTATAACGACCGTATCGACTCGGAACGCTAGAACATAAGTCTTTAACGACTGTATCACAAGATCCTTAAATGTTATCTTGGTTCGATCATCTTATGATCACCGCCAAGCTTTATTTCAGACCAATCGTCTTACGATTGACTCCCGACCCATACGTCTCATTTTGATAAAGATTGTCTTACGATCACCGTCGGTTCCTTACGTTTTAAGGTCATCTTACGACCGTCAGATGAACACCACAAGTATCTTGCGCATTAAAGGTCATCATTCGATCGTCGCAACTTACTTAAACACTATCGACTGGACTCACGATTTTAGCTAACCAAGTCAATTTTCTTAGCAAAAGTGACACGTCTCCGTGTAAACACATTTTACTTTGGTACGAGATCTGAAATTCAAATGGCTTTGAAATTCAAATCTCGGGGGCTAACTGCTTGGGTAAAAAATGACACCCTCGACCGACTTGGGAAATTCCCTCGACATGACCCGTGGACCTTGATTACCCTAATATCTACAAAAGTCATACCCCCGATCGACAAGGGTAATTCCCATTATTGACATATCCCCGACATACGATAGTTGGTTATTAAACGACATCCTGTGTCAATAGTCACTCAGGATAGTGACTTTACATCTCATGATCGCTCGACACGCATCGCATGTCACACATGTCGCCAGCCACGCGTCGCACGTCACTCGTCGCTAGTCTTACGTCACTAGTCTTATGTTGCCAGTTACGTGTCGCCAGTTACGACTCGTTGGTCTTACGTCGACAGTCCCCTGTCGTCGGTCTTATATCGCTCTGGTCCTACGACATCATCATCTTGGTCTTACGACCTAGTGGTCTTACGACATTTTTATCATAGTCTCACGACATTTTTATAAGACCATTCCTATACTAAGATAAGGTCTTACAAGACATTTACAGTCATATACATGGTCTTGTATGTCGGCGACAGTCGTATGCTCCATAAGACCGACGTCCTGAACTTAAGACGGTCTTACGATTACACTAACTATCAATGGTCGACAGCCGTTTCTTTTGTTCATTAATGCAGGTCTACAAGCCATTATGGTACAACGGTCAATAACGGTCGAGCTCTTAATGACATTAAAGACTAGACAGCGGTTACAAAGCCAATCATCAAAGCGCATTTAATATCGGCAGCGGTTACAAGACCAGCCATTAACAGCACTAAAGACGACGTCCGTTATGACAGTTATCGAAGTATTTAATGAGCCAATTAAAGCGCCCGGAGACTATAAATTCCAAGCTCAATCCTCAGTTCAAGGGACATCGAACAACAGACACAAACACTCGAACTCGAAAGATTGAAGCACAGAAATCGCTCTCAGAAGAATCGCTCTCGACGCACGACATCAGCGCACGACACACAGTTTAAACACACGACGCACATTGTTTTTACATTCGAAACACTTGTTACTTTACATTTCGAAGTCTTTCCTTCATTTGTATTGTAATCTCTGTACGATCGACACTCGAAACACAAGGACATCGCCCCTGTTTGGCGACCATAGTGCACTGTCGACTCTCATAGAGTCGACCGCGGTTTTTTCCCTCGTTTTGGGGTTTTCCGCGTCACCAAATCTCTCGTCTTATTTACTTTTTCCTCGCTATTGTGTTATTTGGCTTGAGATACGTTTCTTTAGTTGTTAAATGTCCACATAGACCTTAAGTTGTACTTTTGTGCGATTTTTGGCATTAACAATAGCCATGCAAGAAGAACTGAATGAGTTTGAAAGCCTCAAGGTATGGCGCCTAGTCCCTCGCCCAAAGAACTAGACGATTATCGGAACCAAATGGATCTTCAAGAACAAGAAGGACGAGAACGGGATCGTGGTTCAAAACAATGCTCGATTGGGAGCTAAAGGGTATAGAAAACAAGAAGGGGTTGACTACGAAGAGATGTTCGCACCAGTTGCCTGAATCGTAGCTATTCGGATGTTCCTCGCGTACGCCGCTCATAAGAATTTCACCGTCTTCCAAATGGACATGAAAACAGTGTTTCTCAACGGTAAACTCAATGAGGAGGTGTATGTCTCCTAGCCAGACGATTTCGTCAGTATCACTCACCCCAACCATGTTTATCTCCTTGACAAAGCATTGTACGGACTAAAGCAAGCACCGAGAGCCTGATATGATGCCTTATCTACATTTCTCATAAACGCCGGCTTCTCGAAAGGTAAAATCGACACGACTCTCTTCATTAAGAGAGAAGGTAAGGACATTATTTTAATTCAAATATACGTCGGTGAAATTAACTTCGGCTCTACAAACCCACAATACTGTCACAACTTTTCATTCCTCATGAAAGTACATTTTAAAATGAGTATGATGGGTCAGATGAATTTCTTTCTCGGTCTTCAAGTTAAACAACTGTCGACCGGGATATTCATCAATCAATATAAGTACATCGCGGATATTCTTCGGAAGTTCCAGATGGAAAATTGTACACCCATGAAGACTCCAATGTCACCGGGTACTAAGTTACACGCCGATCCCGACGGAAAGGATGTGCATCCTAGTACCTATAGAGGAATGATAGGTTCACTGATTTATTTGACGACAAGTAGGCCGAATATAATGTTCTCTACTTTTTTATGTGCTCGGTTTCAGTCCAAACCGAAAGAGTCACACCTTATACCCGTTAAACGCATTATTCGCTATTTAAATGGTACTACTGATCTTGGCCTTTGGTATCCTAAGGACACAGGTTTCGAACTCACAACATTCTCAGATGCTGATCATGCGGGAAGTATGCTTGACCGAAAGAGCACCACGGGTCACGTCCAGTTCCTTGGCAACCAGTTGGTTAGTTGGGCCTCGAAAAAGCAAACGCGTGTCTCCACATCCACGGTGGAAGTGGAGTACGTGGTCGCGACTAGTTGCTGTTCTCAAGTCATCTGGATGCGCACTCAACTGAAGGATTATGGGTTCCAATACTCGAACATCCCAATCTATTGTGATTCCAAGAGTGCCATAGCCATCACCAGCAATCCGGTACAACATACGAAAACCAAGAATATAGACGTGTGCTATCACTTCATCAAAGATCATGTAGAACGAGGTACGGTGGAACTCTATTTTGTAAGTACAAAAAATCAATTGGCTGACTTGTTTACCAAAGCTTTGGATGAAAAACGGTTCAATGAACTCGTGTCCAAACTTGGTATGCTACACTTGAAAGTCTAATTCCCCTTATACTTGACACACCATCTCTTCACCATGGGATAACTGTCTCTTCAAAAGATACAATTGTCTCGTAGTGAAGTCTCGGTGTTTCAAGCACATCGGTGACTCGTCTTCTGTATTTATTTTATAGTTTTTCGTTTTGTTTCTCGTTTTTCTACATGTTTCATTATTTTTGTCTTTGTTTTCGTTTACTTTCCTGAGCTACTAACCTCGTGTTCTGAAGGATGTTCATGAAAGACCAAGTCCCCAAGGTAAGTTACCCGTTATTTTTGAAAAGTTGAGGGGAGAGAGGTAATTTTGAAAAGTTGAGGGGGAGAGTTGTAATTTTGTAAAGTTGAGGAAAAGAGATGTCATTTTAAAAAGTTGAGGGGGAGGATTGAAGTTTTTCTAAACCTGAGAAGCCGAAAAGAAACTTTTTGAAACTCAAGGTTTGTTTTAAAGTTTTTAAAACTTTGGGGGTATTTTTTGTCAATTATTTAAAGTTGAGTTAAGTTGGAACCGAGAAAGGTAAGCATCCGGTACCGGGTTCACTCCCGGTATTGACCGGTATATAATCCGGATTTTTGCCTTAGTTCATCACAAGTTTCAAAATTTGCGCCAAACCTCTCCTAAACCAACTTCTTCTCTCAACTTGAGTTATTGCTCCGATCAGACCGCGATTTTCTCTCCAATCATCAGGTATGTGTCCTAATCTTTTAAACATTGGTAATCGATCGACGTGTGGTGTTTGATTTGGAGTAAATCGCGATCCATGTGCTCGATTAAGTGGAGTCGGCACCGCTAGGGTTCTCGAACTCTTCGACTTCGATCGATTGACTTCAAATCGACACCCCTTGCTAAATTTCACAATCATAACTGCTCTTAGGATAGTGTTAGACTTACGATTTCGCATCGATCTGCTTCGATTTGGCTTAAGGAACATTCGAAACCCGGATTTGGGTTTCCCGGAGTCGGTTCCGGGGTTGGGTGGTTCCGGTATCCATTTCGGGTTCCGCCATCTCCCGGATCGACTTCCAGAGTGCTTAGTGTCCAAGACCCAATAGAAAGACTAAAAGAAAATCATGTATTAGTCTAGGTAAATCCATTATATATAAAATAAGAGATAAATAAATCAAAATCTTTCATAACTTTATTGACCCGGTCAGGAAAAAAGAAGTAACTCTACTTTTTTATAATAGTTCTTAAATATTAAATTAAAAAAATTCAATTTTCATGGATATGGATTGATGTAGATATTGTGTCTGATTTTAGTTGAGTCCCGGTATGTCCGGATTCCGGAATAGGCCGGTTCCGGATCTCACTCTGGGTCCCAGTCCCGATCCCGGTTCCGGATCTCATTCCGGGTCCTGGTCCCGATTCCGGTTCTAGAACCCATTCCGGTTCCGGAGTAGGTACATTCCTGGAGTCACTTATTTTATTATTTTTAAGTCTGTTGGTTGGTATTCACTGATTGTTATACAATCACCCCGGGCTCGTCAAGACCCGGTTAGTGACCTGTTTCGGACCGTACTCGACTCTTGGTTTATCTCAAATCCGAGAACACGAACCCCGAAACTGGAGATTGGGTTAGATATGCGCATGGAAACTCAACACTATGAGTTTTTGCAGGTACACTCATGGCTCAACCGAACCAACCACAAGGCGATGCCCCACTCCTTCCCGGTGGTCCGAACTTGCCGATACAACCGAACAACTTTCATTTAGATACGGAGTCCATAAGCTGTCAATGTCCGGTAATCGTGGAGATTCTCAAACGCTACCCAATCAACCGTGCTTTGACGGAAACTACGAACGTCCCAACCGTATACGTGCAGCAACTCTGGAGGTCTCTCACCTCAGTTGCACGTGGCCAAGACACCGACCTTCACGGTCGTATTGCTGATACACCGGTGGTCATTACTCGAGATCTACTGTGCCAGATTCTAGATCTTCCAGAAGCGACATCAGTTCCAGGAAGAAATAACTTTGATGCTGATGTGTCCGACTCTGTGATGTGCCAAGAACTGCGTGCTCTCGGCTACGCTAGGGAGCTCAACCATCCTTCGCATTTTTCTAGAATACATCTGACACCACTATGGTACACCTTGTTCACCATTCTCAACAGGTGTCTCTCATCAATCACGAAGGGCATCGATCAGACGACCGAGAACCTTCTTAGACTCTTCCACGACGTGGCTTACAATAGGCACACTGACTATGCATCCATACTTTGGACCGAGCTGCTCGACAAGGTTCAGAAGAAGCAAGGCAACAATAGACTGACGTGCCTCCCGTTCCCCAGATTCCTCCAGTTGATCGTCGCGCACTTTATGGGTGTCTACCCAACGATTCCACGATGATCTCAATACGAGGTACTCAATTCTACACGCATGACTAGGATTCAGAACAAGCAAACTATCCCTGATCTAGTCCTAATGGTGCTACCCACCGACTTGCTAGCTCTTGCTGACCCTTTGGCACCGAGTGTGATAGAGTATAGGCGAGAGAACAACATAGTCGCTCCGATGGTCCAGCCAGATCCGGCAGGACCTGCCCAAGGAGCGTTCCCCAAGCGACGTGAGGGTCCACGTACTAGAGGTGGTTGGGTCCGGAGAGCAGGAGCTCGGGCTCCCGGACAGGGCGTGTTGAGAGAAAATATTTTAAGGGGACATGACCCAGGCGGTGCTGAAAGGTCTACACGCGAAGCTATCTCATCCCATCGCCAACCCACTTCACCTCTTTCACCACAAGTCGAAGAACCCGAATTACATGAGGTGAAAGTGGTCGATATCATGCGCGAACAAGTACAAGAAGAGGCAGCCTCCTCTTCCAGCTCTGGCTCAGAGTCTGGTTCCGAATCTGGTTCTGAACCAGGTTCAACGTCCGATTCTGAATCAGGGTCCTCGGAATCCATGGAATCAGACGATAACAATGATGATCAGTTCCGCATGGAACCTATCCGAATACCTCAAGCCAAAACTGGAGAGACAAGGAGAGCGGAGGGAGTTTCAGTCAAAAATGAAAATATTGGTGAGCAAGTGAGGGAAAGGAGAAGTAAGAAAAATCATGAGCGATATAGAGAGCAGAGGTCACCTACTCGGGTCGCCAACACCCATCCTCCTTTAAGCCAGGCAGCCACCTCCGCTACCCCGTTTCATTCGTTGGGACAGGGTATTGAAACAGACGTCGTGGGCCTAACGACGCAATTGCACACCCTACCCATCCACTCAGTGTCCTCTCAAAAGGATACTCTTATTTGTTTTCTGAAAACTCTGAAAAATTTCTAAGTTGAAAATTCGGACTCTTATTTGTTTAAGTCTAGATTTCGGATCTATTTCATCCGAAAAGTCAAGGTTTCAGATCATTTTCAATCCGAGAAGTTTTGGTTTCGTATCCTTCTCAATCCGAGAAGTATTCGTTTCCGATCCTTCTTGATACGAGAACCAAAGGATTCGTACCTTATTGATCCGAAAAGTCTTGGATTCAGACCCTTTTTCATCTGAATTTCTTGTGTTCTTCAGTTAAATCCGAATTCTATACTTAGCAAGTTTTTCAGAAATTTTTTCAATTTTTTTTTTGCAAAATTTAAATTTTCAGAACTGTCTTTCTCAAAAACAACAGTTCACATGGCAAACCAAGAGGAACTGAGCAGAATCCAGGGATTTGGTGAAAATATTCCCGAAGCAACACCCGACAACCCATTACCATCCATACGATCGGTACATCAGTCATACACCGGAGGAAACCCCGACCATGCTATTATTCATCATAACGACTATGTTGAAATCATTTTCAACAATCACAATGTTGACTTCAATCGCATCAATATCCATCTGGTGGTGAAAGAGGTACTACGCAATCATCCACTGGCATACGCATTGACTCACACAGTCAATGTGCCTATGCTATATCTTCAACAAGCGTGGAAGTCGATTATCCCATCCATAGAGAACCGAAGACCGATTTTCTTAATACAGATTGATGAATATATGACAAAGCTCGATTTTCAAAGGTTGAGGCTTGTTTTGAGGCTACCTGAGCCTAATTCAAGAGAAGGAAAGACTGAATTTGATGCATATCCATCTGAAGATGAGGTATTTGAAGGAATAAGAGCCATGGGATACACCGGAAATTTAACTCAAGTGAAAGACTTTCACAAAGCCAACCTACCACCAATCTACTACGAGTGATCAACCGGTGCTTAACTGCAAAGCATTCTGGAACTGATGATTTCTAAAGCTATTTCATGCGATGGTGTATAATCTTCATGTGGATAATGCAGCCATCTTCTGGCATGAATTGAACGAGAAGGTAGAAGCCCGACAACAAAACAAAGGAAAGCCATATATTCCTTACATGCGGTTTCTGTAAATAATCATTCACAATATGCTTCGTTCAAACAAAGACATCCCGAGAAGGGTTAATCATCCTCCAGTGCCTAAAAAGTCTATGCGGTTTCTCCAACAATCAAAGAAGCAATTTACATATGAGATGCCACTTCCGAAAGGGTTCCTTGAATATGCGGATCAGGACGCCGAGTGCATTATTGAGTATAGAGAGTCTATGGTCCGGCCAGAACCAGAGGGACCTACCCAGGACTCAAAACCTTAGACAAGAGGAGTCGATGAGGGTTCAGGATGCAAGGGCTACTGAACGGGGAGAGTCATGGGAAAATTTCGAGAGGGGAATTGGTGGGGGTCGGATATCTGAACCTGAGGATGCATGGTTATCTTCTCCGAAAACTCAAACAGATGACCATGCACGACAAAATACTGAAGAGTTGCTTCCTTCACATGTTGGAAGGGCTCCTACAGTTGAGTACTCCGATGATGATTTAGATCCCGACAATGCGTCTGATCCCGCGAAGGAACAAGCAAATAAAGATGATGATTCTGATGACAATGATAATAATGATGGTGCTGATGCGGACAATGCTTTTGGTAATGTAGCTGATATTCTAGACTTTCCATAAATGCATTCTTCAGCTAACATTAATGTGGAGGAATTCAATTTTGAAGATATCCCTGTGATGACTCCTCAAAATGTTGAGGAAATGGGAGGTATAAGGAGAACCGAGGGGGATATAGTCGAAGATGTCAGTAAGCCTGTGAGAGATACTGAAGAAAAAATATGGAGAGTGTGAGTGCTACCATGACTCACTATACCAGACGATCAGCCACATCCACCACCAGATCTCATGTGTTGGGATCCGGTGTTGAAAAAGTCGTTAGTAGCCCACTAATGCAATTGCACACCCTAGCTAGCCATTCAGCTTCTTCTCAACAAGAAGCCGTCTCACTTTCTCACGGGGTTTTAGCATAAGATCTATCCAACTCTCGCTTGGAGAGTTCGGGTATTGAAACAGAGCGACTCCCTCCCCGGTCCCCGACCTTCATTTCTGCACCTGTATAGAGTCCAGTGCCAGTTGCTAATATATTATCTTCTTTGCGTAGGACACTTTTTGTAACATCTGATGAGAGTCTTCGTGACCCATCCGGAACACTCAGAGTAGATCCTTCTTTAGGACTACGAGGACAGAGTGGAAATCCTACCAGTGCTAACATCACACCAACACTGAGCGTAGGTCACACAGTTGATTTAACTGCTGTGTCAACGGAACACCTAAGTGGTACCGGAGTTAAATCACCCGTCTTTGTGACAAGGGAAGAGCTCGACGGCGCCCTAAAGGCTGTTGAGGCAACACATATTCAGGAGATACAAGGGGTGAAATCATTGTTGAAAGGTAAAGGGCCGGTCATTGTTGAGGAGCCCGTGATGCGTCCACGCCCGGAAAATATATATGCCTCCGTCTTTACAAGTTCGTGTAACTTCGCCTCCACAAATTACTGTGCCTCCGCAAGATTTATAAATAGAAGAATTAAAGGACCTATTGTACGCCAAGTTATTATCCATCAGTCCTGAGGATCAACAAAACCAAAGTCTACTTCAACTACTTCAGAATTTCCAACCCCGACAACAACCACCTCCACCTCCACCTCCACCCACATCTACACATGTTACTTCAACCGATTTCCAATAATTTAAAACTGAGGTCATGCAAAACCTTAGTGATATGAAGAAGATGATGGATGAAATGAAAGCGATATTTAGTCAGTCGTGCAAGTCTCAAGCCCAGGGTACCAAACGTAGGCATCATCAAGATACATGTTGATCCAAAGCTTCAGTGATTTGATAATGACCCTCTCTTAAACACTTAGTGAAAATTGTAAGTAAACAATATGTATCAGAGTTTCACTATCATTGATAAGTACTAAGACTTTACAGTACCGCTGATAGGAACTCTCACTCTTTAGATTAGATATTCAGCGAACACTGTTCATCATCATATAGCTCTGAGCCTGTCCAGTCTATGAGATGATCGCTGATAAGTTAGTTGGTTACTTATTGTAGGTTCCCAGATTCACGTTGTATCACATTAATGGTAGTAATATAGACAGCGGAAGCATTTAAATATAAAGCCATTAAAGTGAGTGATTGTGTAAATGATATTGTAATAGTGAGAATCAATCATAGAACAGGATAATGATAACAAGATCAAATAAGAAACGCTGCTCGTATATTGATAATGGATAACACCAAGAACAAGATCAATGGTGTATCCTGAAATCTCCAGGGAACAATATCGTACGGAGGCAGTGCTCGGGATTGCTGCAGTGTGTGCTTAAACAATTGTGGAAAACTATTCTTCCCAAAGCTTACAATTGTTTATTCCACTACCTCTCTATTTATAGCCCTGATAAAGTGAAGACAGTGTACTATCGTACCCTAGAATGACACGTGGAAAGTGTGTCTCCTAATTTTAGGGCATACGTGGAAAGTATGGACACTTGTCTAACACTTGGGATTTCTTACGAGACTTAGGCATCACAGAGGTCTTCACTACAACAGAGCTCATAGACCAGAGATCTGTTGGTCTTCGGGTTGTGAACAGTTCTTCTGTTGATCTTCTGACAGAGCTCTGTTGAGCTCTGTTAGTTCCACCAGAACTCTTTTGAGTTCTGTTGATCTTCTTGAAGCTTTTTCTTCTAAGTCTTCTGCTGCATCTCTGCTGGTCTTCTGACTTGATAATATTTTCAATACTTTTACATTACAGATACTTGGGTCTAACAATCTCCCCCTAAGTATTGAAAATAAAAAATTTAAAGCAGAGATGTAAACAAAAAGAACAGAGAATATTTACCTCTGTTAGCCTTTGTACTATTCTTCTAAGATATTACAGTGCATGGTAAGAAGTAGTACATTTATGCATAGTTATCTCCCCTAAGAATTCTGTCGAATCTTCTGATTAGAGTACGGAAGTCCAGCATCAGATCAATCTGGTCGATGAAGAGTTTCTGCTGTTCTTCTAGACACTTGCTTCTTGGGAGATCTTGGATTATGTTCTTGAGGTATACTAGCGACTCACTCGAGTACTTGTGGGCTTCAGCTGCTCTGATGGCCTTCTTTGTGCCCTTCTGTCGGCAGACAAAGACTGTAGGATCTTCTACTACGGTTCCAGTTCTGTGATGGCCATAACCCTCAATGTTTTCATTTGGTGGTGCAATCGCTAGTTTCTCTACTTCAAACTCTATGCCTAGCTGATAATCAATCTGCATTCTGAGATTGATGTGCTCTTGCATAGCGAATCTGACTTCTGGTAGCGCAGTTCTGGCCGACGTGTATCTTTCTGAGAAATTCAAGCAATATGCGTGGAGTAAGATCAGGTCGTATGGGTTCAGAAGGATGAGATCATTGTCATTGAAGATTTCATTTCTGCCTTCTGTTGATTCCACAGTATACTCATGGTATGTGACTCTGTCATATTGAAACTTCTTGTACTTGATGTCCAGAATTCTGCGGATACCGAAGTTTATATTGATGGCTCTGTTATGATTTGACTTGGTTTGGATGAACTTTAGCCTTGCATCAGAAATGGTGTTTATTCTGATTGGGTTAAGGTATGGGTTAATGGGTATGACATTTACATGGATGATGTCTCTGTCAGCATATAGAAATGCAAATACCGTTTCTAAGGTAGGTTTTTCGGTATGAAGGGTAGAGGTTTCTTGGTTCTGTTCTGGTACCATTGGGTTTGGGTCATCATGGGTTTCTGCCATAAGAGTGTCGATGTGAGCAGATTTTTGAGTAGCTTGAGGTTGGGCTAGACTTGTTTGTCCTTCAGCAGAGGATGGGTCTGTCCTCTCTGGTTCTTTTCTTGGAGAAGTAGGAGGGGTATCTAGGCAGATGATCTTTGGTGGTTCTTGTGTTGACTCTTCTGTTGGTTTGATGACTCTGTTCTTGAACATGTAGTCAAATGCCACTTCAGTCATATCTGTCATGATTTCCTCTGTTATCCCCTTTTCTCCTTCTGTAGCCTCTGCCTCAGTTGCTTCTGTGATATTCCCTTTACCCTTGGCTTCTCTTTCTTTTTCAACCTATTTCTCTGCCTCTTTCTCCTTCTCTTTCTCTTTCTCCTTCTCCTTCTCCTTCTCCCCATTTTGTTGTTCTGAGGACTCACCCAATTGTTCGTCTGATTGACCTTCTTGAGCATCTTTGAAATCATCATCATCGCCAGAATCGTCAATTCGAGCTTTTGGTGAGGACGGAACAACAAATCTCAGATCAGCTTTGTGTCTCTTGCTTGAAGGTTCATCTGTAGGTGCTTCTTCTGCAGGTCTTTTCGATGTAGAGGTAGCCTGTAAAAAAATATTAGTAAAGTTTGAGGCTGCCTTCGTCATTACATCTTCTACCTCTGTTGCAGCACCTCTGATCTCTTCTACTTGAGCCTCAAAGTTGACCTTGTGAGTATCAAGAGACGCTTTCACATGTTGTTCTGTCGCCTTAGCTTTCATTACAAATTTTGATGAAATCGTCATCATTCGGGTATGAATTGATTTTCTGAAGTCTCCCATTTGGCCAACTGTCATGGGTAGGTCATTTGGGTTAGGGTTGGAGATGTTGAGTGGAGTAGCAGATGAGGTGGTTGCTTCTTTTATGGATTCCTTAACAGAGTTGGTAATTATCTCTGTCAAGGTTCTGACGTTAGATTCTGAAAGAATAACCGTGGGGATGGGAAGGGTTCTGTTCATCTGCGCTGTGTGGTTCTCTGTTATGAGTCGCTTTAGCTCTGCAAGATCTGTCGAAGTCTTTTTAGCTTCCTCTGTTCTGACTGTTCTTAGCTCGACTATCTCTGTTGTCAGCTTTGCAATCTCTTCTCCTCTGACTCGTTCAGACTCTGTTCTGAGTGCTTCAGCCTCGGCATATTTCTGAGTTATCTCTGCATGTTTGTTAGAGATGTTCAACAGTTCTTCCTTAAGAGAAGCATTTTCCTTGCGGATCAGCTCCTCCTTCTGTTCATTGATAAGTTTATACTCATTGAAAGAGTTGTTGATACTGTCACAGAAGCTTTCGAACTCTGCTCTTGTGACAGTGTCAACGGGGGTATCCTTGGTTCCAACACATGGATCCAATTCAGCCTCGAGTTCAGAGGCGCCTCCGTCAAGAGTTGTGTTGATGTTGGCTCTTGGAGGACTTCCACCTGATCCTTGATGTTCCCTTTGAGGGGAAACAACTACAGGTGTTCTGACCAAAGTTTCCTCTTCCAGCTCAGGTTCTGAAGAAGGAAATCTGGTGTGATGAGAAGCATTTGGATCAAGCAATGTCTTCCCTTGTTCTACTATGGTCTCCCATTGTCCCTGAGTTGGACAGATGCTACGTGAGATTACAAAGATCTCTGATCTATTTTGTGTCGTGTCTAAATGAGCCACAGAGGCATCATTGTGTGGAGGTGACCTATTGATGTTCTGGGGTGAATGAACATCACTACCAAAGATAGCTTTCCCATGTTCGTGCATACCAGAAGCATGAAGAGTTGCTTCTGGTGGTTCTTGCTGGTTGGGGTTCGAGGTGTGCACCTCTGTTTCAATAATCCTTTGGTCTTGATCACCAGGATTAGATTGTGTGGGAGCACTGGGATTTTGGTTAAGGATACACTCAGATGTGCTCTGAAGAGCATATTTTTCTATTCTCACATTTTCCTCGACTCCTATGGTTGTAGAACTCTCTGGATTCTCTCTGATATTTCCCCCTTGCTCACCGCTATCAGAGGAAATATTTTCTACCTCTGGTGTTTCCTGTACTTCCTCATGGACAGCCTCTCTAGGAGATGCTCTGTCCTCTACTTCCTCTCTTCTAGAGGAAGACCCCACTTCGGGTGCTCTTGCCTCTGGTCTGTTAACTTCCTCTCCTATCTCCTCACTCAATCTCTCGAAAGAAGGCTCAGATCCTAGGTATGCTGGGGTTCTCACCTCAGGTTCTTGAGGTTGAGCAGCACTCTGATAGTTCTGGATAGAGATATGGTCAGGGGCGATAAGGGCAAGCATTGTACCTGGAATTCTTCTTATGAAGGGGTATTCGCCTGATGTAGTGGGGAGGAATTTGGACATCGTCCAAACAGGTGTTGAGCGACCCTGATGAGTTAGTTCCAGTCTGTCGAAGGCTCTTCTGATCACCAGACTGATGAAGCGTGGAAACTTGATCATCTTTAAGAACTTGTGGGATCCAACGACTCCTCTTGCGATGGATGAGGTTTTTGTGTTAACAGCCGTAAGAAGATCGTTGTAGAGAATGCTGGCGTAGTCAAAGTTTCGATTGAAGAACAATCCATACATGATTTGTAGGATTTCTGTTATGGCTTGGTCTTGACTACCAGATTTGCTGGTAAGGGTTCTGTTTAAGGTGGAGAACATCAAATTCCACATAGTGGGTAGATTCTGTCGCTTAAACTCTCCTATTCTATTCAGATCCTTGTTGTAACCCAAAAACTTCATGAAATCAAGAAGGACAGCTGTTTTTGGTGGTTTCTCATAGGCGTCTATTCCTAGCTGTCGTCTGGTTTTCATTCTGAAGATTCTTCTTAAGGTACTTGCTCTAATGCGGATTGTTCCCGCTCCTCCATTACTTGCGTTGACGCTCCCAACTATCCTGTCTTGTTCTTCGATGTATTGGCATGTGGTCCACCATTGTTGGACATAGATTGCAGGAAGATGGTCATCGAACTATGTTAGGGATCTAAAGATATCAGAGTTTCTAAAGAACTCAATGAAGACATGATACAGGGGTAGATAGAGTCCCGGAGTGGGATCGAATCTGTAGTTGTTGTCAGCAAACTCGTATGGAAGAACAATGATATCATCAGTGGGTTCTATTCGGCTAGAATCAGCAGAGTTTTGGGGTTCCGCCATTGTTGCAGGTTTGGGGTTTTCTTGAAGAACACTGAGGATTTGAATAAAAGAGGGAAAGGTGAAAGGTTTAGGAGGTTTAGAAATGAAATGGGTCATGGTTATGGATATTTATAGTCAGAACTTGTGGCTGGGTAATCGTCGTAGGTACTGTAGGCACTCGAGTGTCAGAAGGTGGAGTGGCCTGAATTGTGTATCGTGGGGGACAGCTAGTGGTTTAGTTTTCAATTAGAGAGTGCCACGTGGATTTGTTCTGACCACTTTTGTGCAAGTAAACCATTGCGGTTAGAGATGTGTGGGTGACAAGTGGTTGATGCTTAGAAATAACCCGCACCTCTGATGACGTTACTTCTGATGACGTGGCATAAAATCGACAGAGCTCTGTTGGAGCTTTGCAAGTTTTGCCTCTGACGAGTGACCCTTTTTCTTTCTTTTCAAGTACTCCTTTGGTGTTTCACCTTTACCCAAAATCATTTAAAATTCTGTATCTGAT
The DNA here is from genome assembly GCA_033807775.1 of Saussurea involucrata. Taxonomy (NCBI): domain Eukaryota; kingdom Viridiplantae; phylum Streptophyta; class Magnoliopsida; order Asterales; family Asteraceae; genus Saussurea; species Saussurea involucrata. Next base: position 53,830,758 of record CM066325.1, read on the forward strand.
GAGGAAATGGCCAAAGAACGAGAACAGAACTGACTTTAGAAATTTCACAGAGTTCTGGTGAGAATCAACAGAGGCTCTGGTGAAATATCAGAGTTCTGGTAGGTTTCTTGACGTTATCAAAGGATTTTCATCATAACAGGTTTTCCCATTTTTTTAAAGAGATTTTTCTTTTCAGAACAGAAAGCGAAGTCATTTTGATTTGAAAAAAATCAGATTTGACTCGCTCCCCCTAAAACCATGCGCAAAATCTTATAACCCCCCTTGAAATATGAGCAAAAAAAAAACATTTTACAAAAAGAATTTTACAAAAAGGTATATACAAACAGATTCACTAAGCTTGTTGAAAAAGTATGCTTGACAGAGTTTTGGTGAATAGCAGAGACTCTGTTGAACTATCCTTCCTAACTTTTTGACAGAGCTCTGTTGGAACATCAGAGGCTCTGTTGAGTTTGAACAGAGTTAGGAGGACATGTTCAGCATACCCAGTTTGCCGATTAAGAAGTTAAATCTCCTTTCATTAAGGGCTTTTGTAAACAAGTCAGCAAGCTGGAAGTCGGTTGAAACAAAGTACATTTCAATCGTCCCTTTTTCAACATGATCCTTTATGAATTGGTACCTTATATCGATATGCTTTGTCTTGGAGTGCTGAACTGGGTTAGCTGTGATTGCTATGGCACTCTTGGAGTCACACAGAATTGGAATTTTTCCATATTCTAGGCCATAGTCTTTGAGCTAGGTTTTCATCCATATCACTTGAGAGCAACAACTAGCAGCAGCAACATACTCTGCTTCTGCTGTAGAAGTTGATACGCAATTCTGTTTCTTGGATGTCCAACTCACCAATTTTTCACCAAGTAATTGGCAGCTACCAGACGTTCTCTTTCTGTCATTCTTGCATCCTCCGTAATCTGAGTCTGTATATGCTACAAGCTCGAAACCAGAATTAAGAGGATAACAAAGACCCAAAAATTGAGTCCCTTTCAGATATTTAAATATGCGCTTGACAGCAGACAAATGAGATTCTTTAAGATTTGCTTGAAATCTGGCACAAAGACAAGTTGCAAACATTATATCAGGTCTGCTGGCAGTTAAGTACATAAGTGATCCTATCATGCCTCTGTAGTTTTTGACATCTGTTGGTTCACCCTTAAGGTCAGAGTAAAGTTTAACTCCAGTGGCAATAGGAGTTTTCATTGGATTTGAATTGTTGAGCTTGTATTTTTTCAAAATATCAGAGATGTATTTTGACTGACTTATAAAAGTCCCTCTGATGGATTGTTTTACTTGTAAACCAAGGAAGAATGAAAGTTCTCCCATCATGCTCATTTTGAATTCACTTTTCATCAAATCCTCAAACCTATCACAGTACTCTTGTTGTGTAGACCTAAAAATAATGTCATCAACATATATTTGTACCAGAAGTATATCATTCCTATACCTTCTAAAGAATAAAGTTTTATCGACATTACCTTTCTCGAAGTGATTTGTCAACAGGAAATTGGACAGAGTTTCATACCAGGCTCTGGGAGCTTGTTTAAGGCCGTATAGAGCTTTGTCTAACTTGTAAACGTGGTCTGGAAACTCCGAACTTTCAAAACTAGGCGGTTGCTGGACATAAACTTCCTTTTGTAATTTGCCATTCAGAAAGGCAGACTTTACATCCATCTGATAGACCTTAAAACCTTTGTGAGCAGCATAGGCTAAGAAGATTCTTATGGCTTCTAGTCTAGCTACAGGGGCAAAGGTTTCGTCATAGTCGATACCTTCTTCTTGGCAGTATCCTTTTGCAACCAGACGGGCTTTGTTTCTGATGATTATCCCATCTTCATCCTTTTTATTCCTAAACACCCACTTGGTTCCAATGGCCGCTTTGCCTTTAGGAAGTGGAACCAAGGACCAAACTTTGTTTCTTTCGAATTCCAGAAGCTCTTCTTGCATAGCTTCGATCCAGTTTGGGTCTTCAAGGGCTTCAGAAATTTTCTTTGGCTCAATCATGCTTAAAAAGTTTACAAAGAAAGCTTCATTGATTGTGGCCGATCTCGTCTTCACACCATCTTCAGCAGCACCGATAATTTGATGATGGGGATGATCCTTTGTCCATCTTGTCATGGGAGCATGGACAATAGGAGGGGTTTGTGCTTCTGATGGGAAAGGATGAATTTCAGCATCAGAGCTCTGTGGGTTGGCACCAGGACTCTGTGGCACACAACTCTGGAGAGTGGCCTCATTGCTCTGTGAATTGCCAACAGGGCTCTGTGAAGGTGAGCTTTCGAATAGGGAATCTCTCCCAACATTGGTCAGCAAGGGTGATGATGGCTCATTTTCAGGTCCTCTTATATTTGATTGTGGTTCCTCATTTCTCTGAATTACACCTGTAGACAGAGAAGTAGATGGTGAAGTATTGGAGGGACCAGTAAGAGTTGTACCTGTCAGATTCAGTTCTGTTGAATTTTGAGCTTGGTCGCCTCTGTTGATGTTGACAAAGGAGATATCATCATCGAAGAAATAATCGAACACAAGATTGATGTCTTCTTCCCTTGTCTTTGAAGAACTTGGCTTCTTCTGTTCTGTCTGTGTCCCCTCTGTTGATTTGCGATCAGAGGCACTTGATGTACTTTCATCAAAGGACACGTTAACGATCTCTTGAATGACACGAGTTCTGGTGTTGTAGACTCTGTAGGCCTTAGAGGTTAAGGAATAACCAATAAAGATTCCTTCGTCCGCCTTTTTGTCGAATTTACCCAGCTGTTCTCTGTCGTTCAAGATGTAGCACTTGCAGCCAAAAACATGAAAGAATTTTACGTTTGGCCTTCTGTTGTTGATGAGTTCATAGGAAGTCTTTTTAAATCTTTTTACTATGACAGCTCTGTTTTGGGTAAAACAGGCTGTTGAGACTGCCTCTACCCAGAAGTTGATGGGAAGGACAGAGCCGGCCAACATGGTTCTGGCGGCTTCTACCAGAGTTCTGTTCTTCCTTTCCACTACACCATTCTGTTGTGGAGTTCTGGCAGCTGAGAAGTTCTGGGAGATTCCTTCTTCTGAAAGATAGGCATCTATTCTTATATTTTGAATTCTGTCCCATTATCACTTCTCAACTTTTGCACTTTTAATCCTAACAGAACCTGTATCCTTCTCAACAAACTTATTAGAATTTCTGGGACATCAGATTTTACTCTGATGAACTCAATCCAAGTGTATCTAGAAAATTCATCAATAAGTACTAGAATATACTTCTTTCCCGACAGACTTTGCACAGAGATAGGACCACAGAGATCCACATGAAGCATGTGCAAAGGTCTGGGACAACTATGATCACTCTTAGTTCTGTGTGAAGATCTTTTCATCTTTCCCAATTCACAGGCAGAACAGAGATGGTCTTTGTCAAATTTCAGTGGAGGAAGTCCTTTTACTAGATTTAATTTCACGAGCTTGTCAAGATTTGAAAAATTCAAATGGGCAAATCTTTTATTCCAAAGCCAGGCATCTTCATTTTTTAAAGACACTAAACAGAGCTTCTCTGTTGTAGAGTTTTGGTTAGGATTGAAATTCATTTTATAAAGATTGCCTTTTCTGTCGGCTCTTAAGAGTTCTTGACCAGACTCGGAAAGCAACAGAGAACAGTACTTCTTCCTAAAATTGACATCGAACCCATGATCACAGAGTTGACTTATGCTAAGCAGATTATGGTTTAATCCTTCAACATAAGCAACCTCAGAAACTGAAACACCACCATTGACTAATGTACCGTATCCTCTAATCTGTCCGCCATTATCTCCTCCAAAGGTTACTGCACTTCCATTTTTGTTCTTGAAAGAGGTAAGCAGCTCCTTATTCCCCGTCATGTGCCTTGAGCATCCTGAATCTAAATACCAGATCTGCACATGGGGTTTCTGCAAGACAGATTAGTTTCTTTTAGGTACCCATTGCATTTTGGGTCATTTCTTGTTAGGTTTGGGGGCGTTCATGGGCTTACCTTCTGGCTTTCCATTTTAGGATGGTATGCCAGAGGGTTTCTTCTGTGCATTCTGAATAGTCTTGGGATTTTTCCTTTGAAATGACTGATTCAGAACACAGTGAGAACCATTCATATGGTTCTTTAACTGTAACAGAAGTTGAATACAATTGCATTTGATAGAACACGAAGATTGATGCAAATTGTCGTTTTTATTCAAAGACTGTTGTTTAAAGGGAGCTTGATTTTGAAAAACTTTAGGACCAGATGTCTTTACGTACATTCTGTCCTGTGAAAAATTGTTGTTTCTTGGAGCAAACTTTCTTGACACAAAACTGTTTCTCTTTGGATTTACAATAGGTGTAGGAGTAGGTTGGTCATTGAATTTCCATTTTCCTTTCTGCTCTGTTGTAAATTTGACTTGATCATAAGCGTAAGGAACAGAGGTATAGTCTTCATGAATAATCTTAGCTTTTCCTCTTTTCTTTTCTTCTATCTCATTAGAGGAAAGAATTATGATACCCTTGTTTTTCAAATTTGGCAAAGGTATAAATCTGTTCTGTTTCTTAAAGAATGAGACGTTTTCAGAGAACCAGATTCAACAATTGCCTGTTTGGGTTTGTCCAAAGAAGTCTTAGGAGCACAGAAAATTTGCTCATCTACCTCAGAGTCAGAGTCACTGTCAGAGCACAGAAAGTCTCTGATGGCTCTGGTAGAGGTGTTAGACTCATTGGGTATCTTAGAGTTATCAGCTCTGGTGGATTTAAACTTTCTTATCTTTGGTTTTAAAGCATCACAAGCAGCATTCTCTTCAATTACTTTCAAAATATCCTCTTCAAAAGTTGTTCGTAAGGTTTCAGAGGATGGAGAGAAGACTGGGATTCCAGGATTAAGTTTTCTCTGTATTGTAGTACAAGAGGGTTCTGTAATGGAAGCAACAGACTTCTCCTCCTTGAAAGAATTGAAGTTAAAGATTTCTTTTGGATCAAGACTTTTGATGGAATTAGTAAGCTTTATTTCAGCTCTTCCCTGATCAAGAATAAACTTTTCAGATGGTTTTGTAACCTTTTCTTGATTCAAGGAGTCATTGCTGACATTCCTTAAGCTTAGTCTTTTTGCTTTTGTAAAATCTGATATTTTGGCTCTTTTGAAAACATCAGTTCCAAAGATCACATCCTCTTGCATTTTTCCAGTAGAGAAAACAAAGGGATAAGATGCATTTAACCTTCTTTTGTAAGGAACAATGTCATTAAAACCTATACCTTGCTTGTCTTCTTGAGAATTGATTTTGGTATACATATTTTGTGCATCCTGGTACTTTTTGATTAAAATCTCCTTTTTCTGTAGGGATTGATGTTGTTAGCTCCAAGTATCTGTAAAATGAAAGTATTGAAAATAAAACCAAGTCAGAAGACCTACAGAGATAAAGCAGAAGACTTAGAAGACCAACAAAGAAGACCAACAGAACTCAACAGAGTTCTGGTGGAACCAACGGAGCTCAACAGAGCTCTGGCAGAAGATCAACAGAAGAACTGTTCATACCCGAAGACCAACAGAGTTCTGTCATAACACGCTCTGTTGAAGTGAAGACCTCTGTTATGCCTAAGTCTCGTAGAAATCCGAAGTGTCAGATACGTGTCCACACCTTTCCACGTATGCCCTAAAGATTGGAGACACACTTTCCACGTGTCATTCCAGGATACGATAGTACACTGTCTACACTTTATGAGGCTATATATAGCGAGGTAGTGGAACAAACAATAGTAAGCTTTTGGAAGAATAGTTTTCCACAATTGTAAAAGCATACTATCATATCCTCATAGCACTATCCCGTACGATATTGTCTCTGTGATTTCTTGATACACCATTGATCTTGTTCTTGGTGTTATCTTTATCAATATACGAGCAGCGTTTCTTATTTGATCTTGTTATCATATTCCTGTTCTATATTTGATATCACAGTTTACATATCGTCTCATACAATCACTCACTTTAATGGCTTTATATTTAAATGCTTCCGCTGTCTATTTAACTACCATTATCGTGATACGACGTGAATCTGGGAACCAACAATTGGTATCAGAGCTTGCTTGATTTGCTCAAATCAAGGCATCCAATCTACCAAGGTTGATTCACTGTTGTTGATTGTGTGTGTGTTTAAAAGCCTCATTATACTCTGTTTTACTGCTTAAAGTATTTTACATCTTCTCAGTTCATTTAATATCATACTAAGCTTTCCAGTCTAGATTAAAACATCTGTTCTACTATTTCATTGGTTACTGTTCCTCATACTTTAGCTTATTCTCATTATAGACCATTTGAAACTCTCATACTCTGTTTTCTTTTCAAAAAAATGGCAAACATCAACGCCATTTATACTGCTGGTTCTCTGACCAAGCCTCCTACTCTTCTGAGGGATGAATACCCTCAATGGAAGATTAGGATGGTCAACTTCCTTGATGGAATGGATAAGGACTTAATGCGATCTGTCACGAATGGACCATTCCAACCCATGGTTTATGTCCCACGTGTACCCGCAACAGAAACCACTGATGAGATTCCTGCTCACTTCGAACCCAAAACCACTGGGATTACCGAAGAAGAAAAGAGCAAAATGGAAAATGACCTTAAAGCAGTGAGACTTCTGATTATGGCCATTCCGAACGATATATTTCAAGAACTAGACTCATGTGTTACTGCCAAGGAAATCTGGGATCAACTTCTAAATCAACTTGAGGGTGGTATCAAAACCCAAAAGAACAGAAGGACCCAGTGTATAAATGAATACAATGATTTCAAGGCACTTCCTGAGGAAACCTTACAACAGACCTACAACAGATTTAATATTCTGATTAACAAATGTAAAAAGTGTGGGGTTGTTAGGTCGAAGGAAGATAACAATGTTCTGTTTTTGAAAAGTTTAAATGATGAATGGTTGAATCTGTCCATGTCTTTACAAGCTAATCAGGACTTAGATGCATGGTCTCTTACTGATGTGTATGGCACTCTGGCCGCACAAGAGAAGGATGTTGTCAAGCAAAAAGGCAAATCCACCATTGCAGGTCCTATCGCTTTGATTTCAGAATCTAAGAACTCAGCAGAAGAGAAACTCAACAGAGATGGCCCTAGTAGAGATAAGAAAAGAGATAAAAAGAAAGGGAAGAAGAGCTTGGTTGCAGAAAGTGATGATGAAAGGAGTTCATCAGATGAGGATAGTGATATAAATGCCTTTGTTAAATCTCTTGCGTTAATAACTCAACAATTTACCCAGAGATTTGGCAACAGGACATTTGACAGAAGAAAAAGGTACGAAAGAGAAGAAAAAAGTGACAGGAGTTATACTGCACCTCAACAGAATCACCAGAACAGAAACCCGACAGAACAGAGACCTCAACCTCAACAGAAGTACAACGCTCCTGGTCCACAAAAGACTGATGTTGCACAACCCATCAACCAAAACGATGGTCGTTGTTTCAGATGTGGCAAACCTGGCCATTTCTCTGCTAACTGTAGAGGAAAACTTGTAAAAGATCAAGACTACTACAAGAACAAATACAAGTACAACTACAGAGAAAGGAGTTATGTCGCCGAGATGGAGAATTGGATCTCTGACTCATCCTCTGATGATGAACCAGAGCAAGCCAATGTTGCTGTAGATGATGAAAGTATGACAGAGGTTGACTGGATGACTGGAGAACGAATAGAGAGAACAGAAGAAGAAGATATAGCTCATGCATTCACTCTTACTGTAACAGAGCCAGACGACAGAGCGCTGGAGACCATTAAACCCAGTGCCAAGGTATGTTCCTCCGAATCCAAGTCTGACTCAGAACTGGAAATGCATGTTTCGCAATTAACTAAGGAATTTCAATTACTGAAACAAAAGCTTTCTGAGGAAAAAGAGCTAAGAAAGCTAGCTCAGAAGGATCTGTCCTTCTACAAGAGAGAGAAAACTCTCTTGGAACAAGAAAAGGAAGATATCTTCAAGGAGAAATCTGAGCTAGAGATCTTACAGCAGAAAGAGAAAAATACTTTTTCTAAAAAGGTTAAAGAGTACGAAAATCTGTTAAAACAGAAAACCGAAGAAATGAAGAAGTCTGAGAATGAAAGACTTAACTCTGTCGCTTTAAAAGATTTTTTTCAAAAAGAAAGGGAAATCTTACATCAGTCCCTACAGAGAAAAGAACTTCAAATCAAAAAGTATCAGGATGCACAGGATGTGCATGTTAAGATAAATTCTCAGATGGATACGCAAGGTCTTGGTTTCTCAGACCTTGCTCCCTGGAACGGAAAGAAGAAAACATCTCTGTTGACTACTTTCTGTGCTGGGAAAATCCAAGAGAATGTTATCTCTGGTAATGCTGTTTTCAAAAGAATTAAAACCTCGGACGTTTACAAGAGGACGAAAAGGCTTGACTTTAGGAATGTCAGCTATGACTCCTTGGATCATGACAAGGTTCTTAAACCATCTTCAAAGTTTATTCTTGATCAAGGAAGAGCTAGAATCTTAATTCCTAACTCTGTCGAAAGTCTGGATCCAAAAGAGATTTTCAACTTTAATTCTTTCAAGGAACAGAAGCCTGTCACTTCTGAGGCTGAATCCTCTGTTGAAATACCACAGAGCAAGCTCAACCCTGAAGCACCAGTCTTCTCTCCTACTTCTGAAACGATAAGAACATCTTTTGAAGAAGATCTCATGAAAGTTCTTAAAGAAAATGTTGTTTCTGATGCTTTAAAACCCAAGTTGAGAAGGTTTAAAACTGCAAAACCTGATTCTACAAAGCCTGTTTCTGTGAGTAACACCTCCAACAGAGCCACCAGAGACTTTCTAGCCTCTGACAGTGACTCTGACCCTGAGGTAGATGAGCAAATTTTCTGTACTCAACCAAATGCTTTGCACAAACCTAAACAGATACCGGCTGGATCCTTTGATTTAAAAGAAGACATATCATTTTTCAAGAAACAATCAAGATTTATACCGGTAACTGAGTTTAATAACAAAGAATTCAGAATTCTTGCTTCTAACTCAACAGAAGTAAAAGGTAAGGTGAAGGCAAGTACTTTACTTAACAACACCTTTGTTTCAACTTTTAAACCAATCAGATTTACACCAGAACAGAAGGGAAAATGGATAGTAAATGACAGACATACTTCCAATTCTGGTAGAAATCAAGAGATCAATTTTGAGAAAAGAGAATCTGTCTCAAAGAATAGTTCAAACAGATTGCATGGTCCTAGAGCTTTTCAGAATCAAACTCCATCTAATAAACGATTCTTGAATAACAACTTACATCAATCCTCATGTTCCATCAATTGCAATTGTGTTCATCTGTTAAGAAAACTGCAAAATCATATGAATGGACCTCACTGTGTTCTGAATCAGTCACAAAAGATGATAAATCCCAAGACTGATCAGACCACACAGAAGAAAATCTCTGGCACAACATCAAAGAATGTAAAGCCTGTAGGAAAGACTGTTAACCCATCAAAGCCTAACAAGAAAGGACCCATCATGCAATGGGTACCTAAAAGAAACCAATCTGTCTTGCAGAAGCCTCATGTGCAGATCTGGTACCTAGATTCAGGATGCTCCAGGCATATGACAGGCAATAAGGAGCTGCTGACTTCATTCAAGAACAAAAAAGGAAGTGCAGTCACCTTTGGAGGAGACAATGGAGGACAAATTAGAGGTTATGGTACTCTGGTAAATGGTGGTGTTTCAGTTTCCGAAGTTGCTTATGTTGAAGGATTAAATCATAATCTTCTCAGTATAAGTCAACTCTGTGATCATGGGTTCGATGTCAATTTCAGGAAGAAGTTTTGTTCATTATTACTTTCTGAGTCTGGTCAAGAACTTTTAAGAGCCGACAGAAAAGGCAATCTTTATAAAATGAATTTTAATCCAAACCAGGGAACTACAACAGAGAAACTCTGTTTAGTCTCTTTGAACAAAGAAGATGCCTGGCTCTGGCATAAAAGATTTGCTCACTTAAATTTTTCAAATCTTGACAAACTCGTGAAATTGAACTTGGTAAAAGGTCTTCCTTCGCTGAAATTTGACAAAGACCATCTATGCTCTGCTTGTGAGTTTGGAAAAATGAAAAGATCCTCACACAGAACCAAGAGTGATCACAATTGCTTAAGACCTTTGCATATGCTTCATGTGGATCTCTGTGGTCCAATCTCTGTGCAAAGTCTGTCTGGCAAGAAGTATATTCTTGTGCTTATTGATGAATATTCTAGGTATACTTGGATTGAGTTCATCAGAGCAAAATCTGATGTCCCAGAAATTCTGATAAGTTTATTGAGAAGGATACAGGTTCTGTTAGGACTAAAAGTGCAAAAGTTGAGAAGTGACAACGGGACAGAATTCAAAAATACTCGAATAGATTCTTATCTATCAGAAGAAGGAATTTCCCAAAACTTTTCAGCTACCAGAACTCCACAACAGAATGGCGTAGTGGAGAGAAAGAACAGAACTCTGGTAGAGGCCGCCAGAACCATGTTGGCCGGTTCTGTCCTTCCCATCAACTTCTGGGCAGAAGCAGTCTCAACAGCTTGTTTTGTTCAAAACAGAGCTGTAATAGTGAAAAGATTTAAAAAGACGCCTTATGAACTCATCAATAACAGAAGACCAAACGTGAAATATTTTCATGTTTTTGGGTGTAAATGTTATGTCTTGAACGACCGAGAACAGCTGGGTAAATTTGACAAGAAAGCGGACGAAGGAATCTTTATTGGTTATTCCCTGACCTCTAGAGCCTACAGAGTCTACAACACCAGAACTCGCGTCATTCAAGAAAGCGTGAACGTGTCCTTTGATGAAAGTACATCAAGTACCTCTGATCGCAAATCAACAGAGGGGACACCAACAGAACAGAAGAAGCCTAGTTCTTCAAAATCAAGGGAAGAAGATATCAATCTCCTATTCGACGATTTCTTCGATGATGATGATGATTCCTCTGTCAACATCAACAGAGGAGATCAAGCTCAAAGTTCAACAGAACAAAATCTGACAGGTACAACTCTTACTGGTCCCTCCAATATTTCACCATCTACTTCTCTGTCTACAGGTATAATTCAGAGAAACGAGGAACCACAACCAGAACCTACACAAGAGCCATCATCACCTCTGCTAACAAATATCGGCAGAAACTCCCTGTTTGAAAGTTCACCTTCGCAGAGCCCTGTTGGCAATCCACAGAGCAATGAGGCCACTCTTCAGAGTTGTGTGCCACAGAACCCTGGCACCAACCCTCAGAGCTCTGTTGCTGAAGATCGTCTTTTCTCATCTGAAGCACAAACCCCTCCTGTTGTCCATGCTCCCATGACAAAATGGACTAAGGATCACCCCCAACATCTTATAATTGGTGCTGCTGAAGATGGTGTCAAGACAAGATCGGCTACAATCAACGAAGCTTTCTTTGTTAACTTTTTGAGCATGATTGAGCCGAAAAGAATTTCTGAAGCACTTGAAGACCCAAACTGGATCGAAGCTATGCAAGAAGAGCTTCTTGAATTCGAGAGAAATAAAGTTTGGTCCTTGGTTCCACTCCCAAAAGGCAAATCAGCCATTGGAACCAAGTGGGTGTTTAGAAACAAGAAGGATGAAGATGGGATTATCATCAGAAACAAAGCCCGTCTGGTTGCAAAAGGATACTGTCAAGAAGAAGGAATTGACTATGACGAGACTTTTGCTCCTGTGGCTAGGCTAGAAGCAATCAGAATCTTCTTAGCTTATGCTGCTTACAAGGGTTTCAAGGTCTACCAAATGGACGTCAAATCTGCCTTCCTAAATGGCAGACTACAAGAAGAAGTCTATGTCCAGCAACCACCTGGTTTTGAAAATTCGGAGTTTCCAGACCACGTTTACAAGCTAGACAAAGCTCTGTATGGGCTTAAGCAAGCTCCCAGAGCCTGGTATGAAACTCTGTCCAATTTTCTGTTGGTTAATCACTTCGAGAAAGGTACTGTCGATAAAACTCTATTCTTTAGGAGATACAAGAATGATATACTTCTGGTACAAATATATGTTGATGACATTATTTTTGGGTCAACACGGCAAGAGTACTGTGATAAGTTTGAGGATTTGATGAAAAGTGAATTCAAAATGAGCATGATGGGAGAACTTTCTTTCTTCCTTGGTTTACAAGTAAAACAAACCGACAAAGGGACTTTCATAAGTCAGTCCAAATATATCTCTGACATTTTGAAAAAGTACAATTTTAACAACTCAAATTCAATGAAAACTCCTATTGCCACTGGAGTTAAGCTTGACCCTGACCTTAATGGTGAACCAACAGATGTCAAGAACTACAGAGGTATGATAGGGTCACTTCTGTACTTAACTGCCAGTAGACCCGATATAATGTTTGCAACGTGTCTCTGTGCTAGATTTCAGGATAATCCTAAAGTTTCGCATTCCTCTGCCGTCAAGTGCATATTTAAATATCTGAAAGGGACTCAATTTTTGGGTCTCTGGTATCCTCTGAATTCTGGTTTCGAGCTTGTAGCATATACAGATTCAGACTATGGAGGATGCAAGAACGACAGAAAGAGTACGTCTGGTAGCTGTCAATTTCTTGGAGAGAAGTTTGTAAGTTGGACATCCAAGAAACAGAACTGCGTGTCCACCTCTACAGCAGAAGCAAAATACGTTGCTGCTGCTAGTTGTTGTTCTCAAGTTCTCTGGATGAAAACTCAACTCAAGGATTACGGCTTGGAGTATGACAGAATTCCAATTTTGTGTGACTCCAAAAGCGCAATAGCAATCACAGCTAATCCAGTTCAACACTCAAAGACCAAGCATATCGATATAAGGTATCACTTCATAAAAGATAATGTTGAAAAAGGGACTATTGAAATGTATTTCGTTTCAACAGACTTCCAACTTGCTGATCTTTTTACAAAAGCCCTTGATGAAAGGAGATTTAACTTCTTAATCAGCAAATTGGGTATGCTGAACATGTCCTAACACTATTTATCACTCAACAGAACTCTGATGTTCCTACCAGAGATCTGTCAAAATAGTTAGGTAGGATAGTTCAACAGAGCCTCTGTCATTCACCAGAGCTCTGTAAAACATACTTTTTCAACAAGCTTCAAGTGAATTCGTTTGTATATATCTCTGTAGATATTTCTTTTAGCAAGTTTTTTTTAAGCTCATATTTCTAGGGGGAGCTTATAAAAGAAAATATGCATGGTTTTAGGGGGAGCAAGTCAAAAAAAAAAAATTCTGATTTCAAATTCATATGACTTGGCTCTCTTGATCTTGAAAGAAAAATCTTTTTGAAAGAGGGAAAACCTGTTCTGATGAAATTCTTTTGAGAAAGTCGAACTTAGCAGAACCCTGATATTCTCACCAGAGCCTCTGTTGTTTCTCATCAGATCTCTGTTGAAAATTGTTGGTCAATTCTGTCCTTGTTCTTTGATTCTTCACATCAGATACAGAATTTTAAAAATGTTTTTGGGTAAAGGTGAAACATGATTGGTCACTGAGCAAAGTTGAAAAGATCATTTCAACAGAGAAAGAAAATAACTGAGCTCCACCAGAGCTCTGTTAGTTTCTCTGCCCCGTCATCAGAAACACGTCAGCAGAGATGCGGGTCATTCTTTGAAAATCACCCACTTGTCAACCGCATATCTCTAACCGTGACGGTTTACTTGTCCTACGATTGTAAGAACAAAATCTTACGTGGCATCCTCTGATTGAAAGACAGACCACTAGGTGTTCCCATGATACACTGTTCAGGCCGTTCCACTTTCTGACACTCAAGTGCCTACAGTCCCTACGTTGTTTCCCCACCCACATGTTTCCCGTATAAATACCCAACTTCAACCCATTTCATTCTTACGCTTAACAACCATTTAAAACCCTTCATCTTTTCCCTCTCAGAAACCTATACCTTGTGGTTCTCAAGAAAAACCCTAACCTGTAACAATGGCTGAACCCCAAAACCAACCCCAGAACTCTGATGATTCCAGTAACAACGAACCCGTAGATAACATCGTTATTCTACCATACGAGTTGGCTGATAACAACTACCGTTTTGATCCCAATCCAGCACTCTATTTACCCCTTTACCACATCTATATTGAGTTTTTCCGAAACTCAGAAGTTTTTACAGCCCTAACAGCCTTTGACGATCATCTTCCTGCAATATATGTCCAACAATGGTGGACCACATGCCAATACATTGAAGACGGCGTCAGAAGCGGAATAGTCGGAAGTGTCAACTCTGGTAATGGAGGATCGAGAACAATAAGGATTCGTGAAAGAACTCTCAGAAGAACTTTTGGGATGAAAACCAAAAGACAGCTAGGTATTGATGCCTATGAGAAACCACCTTCTGTTGCTGTTCTTCTCGACTTCGTGAAGTTTTTGGGTTACAACAAAGAGTTAGAGAGAATAGGAGCCTTCAGAAGACAAAATCTACCACAAATGTGGAATTTCATGTTCTCAACCCTCAACAGAACCCTCACCTGCAAATCCGGCAGTCAAGACCAAGCGAGCACTGAAATCCTCGAAATCATGTATGGTCTGTTCTTCAACAGAAACTTCAACTATGCAGGGATCCTCTACAATGCACTTCTAGATGCTGTCAACACTAAAACCACTGCTCTAGCCAGAGGTGGAGAAGTTGGAAGACACAAATCCCTCAAAGCCATCAAGTTTCCTCGCTTTATCAGTTTGGTGATCAGAAGGGCATTCGACAGACTGGAACTGACACATCAGGGTCGTTCTACTCCTGTCTGGACCATGGCAAGATTCCATCCAACAACTTCAGGAGATTACCCTTTCATCAGAAGAATTCCAGGTACAATGCTTGCTCTGATCAATCCAACCCACATCTCTATCCAAAACTATAGAACTGCTGCTCAACCTTAAGAACCTGAGGTGAGAACCCCAACATATTTAGGTTCTGAGCCTTCTGTGGAGAGTGCGAGTGAGGAAATAGAAGAAGAAGAAAATAGACCAGAGGACAGAGTACCCGAAGTGGGGTCTTCCTCTAGAGTAATGGAGGAGGAAGTAGTGAACAGAGCATCCCCTAGGGAGACTGTTCAAGAGGGAGCAGAAGAGACTGCAGAAGTGGTGACAGAGAGATCGCACCCTTCTGGCAGTGTAGAAATTCATGAGATAGAGAGCTCACTAGAGAATTCTCAAACCCTAGAAACCGAGGGAAATGTGAGTATAGAACAAGATGTCCAAGTTGACACATCTGTGCGAGATCCTAACCAAACTCCCAGTGCTACCACATTAACTAATCCTGGTGATCAAGACCAAGGGATTATTGAAACAGAGGTGCACACCTCGAACCTTAACCAGCCAGACCCATCAGAGGCAACTCTTCATGCCTCTGGTACGCACGAAGCCGGGGAAGCTAGTCTTTCTAGTGATGTTCATTCGCTCCAGAACATCGACAGGTCACCTACACATAATGATGCCTTTGTGGCTCACGTAGTCGGAACACAACATAGACCCGAGATTTTTGTAATCTCACGTAGCATCTGTCCGACTCAGGGACAGTATGAGACCATAGTTGAACAAGGGAAACATTTGCTTGATCCAAATGCTTCTCATCATATCAGATTTCCTTCCTCAGAACCTGAGCTGGAGGAGGAACTTATGATCAGAACACCTGTAGGTGATTCCCCTCAAAAGGAACATCAAGGATCGGGTGGAAGTCCTGCAAGAGCCAACATCAAAACAACTCTTGACGCAGGCGCCTCTGAACTCGAGGCAGAACTGGATCCATTAGTTGGTACCAGGGTTACCCCCGTTGACACTGTCACAAAAGCAGAGTTCACAAGCTTCTGTGATAGTATCAACAACTCCTTGAATGAGTATAAACTTATCAATTCTCAAAAGGAGGAACTGATCCTCAAGGAAAATACTTCTCTCAGAGACGAACTGCAGAAACTGTCAGAGAAATATGCCGAACTTCATCAGAAATACATTGACACTGAAAGGATCAGAACAGAAGCTGAACAGACAAGAGGAGAGGAAATTGGCAGACTGGCTACAGAGATAGCAGATCTAAGAACCGTCAGAGCAGAAGAGAACATAAAGGTATCGACAGAAGTAGCTGACCTGAAAAGACTTGTGATCGACAACCATACAGCTCAAATGAACAGAACTCTGCCAGTCCCAACAGTTATCCTATCAGAATCCAACATCAAAACCTTGACAGAGCTCATTGATAACTCTGTTAAGAAATCCATAAAAGAAGCCACAACGTCAGATGCTGATCCTCTTAACATATCCAGCCCCAACCCAAACAGTTTGCCAATGACAGTCGGTCAAATGGGCGACTTCAGAAGGGACGTCGTAAAGAAAATGATGACAATCTCGTCCAAATTTGTCATGAAGGCCCAGGCAACAGAAGCACTTGTGAAGGAATCACTGGACTCCCACAAATTCAACTTTGTGAGCCAAGTCGAGGAAATCAGAGGTGCTGCAGCAGAAGTGGAAGACACCTTGAAGAAAGCAGTTCCTACTTTCACAGATGCAATCTTACAATCTGTCATACAGAAATGATCTGCTGAGAAAGCACAAGAGGGAGAGCCTTCTGGCAAAAGACGTAAGTTTGTTGACCAATTCTCACCCATTGTCTCCAGACTCTCTGATGAAGACTCCTCTGATGATGATGATGATTTCCATGATGCTGCATCAGATAGTAATTTGGGTGAGTCCTCGGGTCAACAAAAGGGGGAGAAGGAGAAAGAGAAGGAGAGAGAGAAAGAGAAAGAGACAGAGAAAGAGAAAGAGAAAGAGAAAGCGACAGAGAAAGAGAAAGAAAAGGAGAAAGAAACAGAGACAGAGAAAGAAGAAGAGAGAGAGGCTGAAATGCCTACTGAAAGAGGCAAAGAGAAATTAACAGAAGAGGCCGGGACAGAAGATATGGGGATAACAGAAGAAGATATACCTACGGTGGAATTCGACTACATGTTCAAAAATCGAGTCATCAAACCGACAGAAAAGTCAACACAAGAACCACCAGAGATTATCTGCCTGGATACCCCTCCTACTTCACCAAGGACTGAACCAGAGAGATCAATCCCAATCTCTGCTGATGAACAAAGCCAAACAGAAGCTGCTCAAGAATATGTTCATATCGATACTCTTATGGCTGAAACTCATGAAGACCCAAACCCAATGATACCAGAACAAAACCCAGAATCATCCACCCAACACACCGATAAACCTGCCTTGGAAACGGTATTTGCATTTCTTTATGCTGACAGAGATATCATTCCTGCAAATGCCGTACCCATAAATCCTTACCTTAACCCAATCAGAATAAACACCATTACTAAAGCAAGGCGGATGTTCATCCGAAACAAGTCCAATCTGAACAGAAACATCAACTCACACTTCAGTATCAAGAGAATCCTAGACATCAAGCATAAGAAGTTCCAGCACAACAGAATGACCTATCATGAGTACACTGTGGAATCAACAGAAGGAAAGAACGAATTCTTCAACGACAACGATCTTGTCCTTCTAAATCCGTACGATCTAACTGTGCTTCATGCCTACTGCTTGAACTTCTCTGACAGATATACTCCAGCAAGAACAGCCTTACCTGAAGTCAAACTAGCTATGCAAGAGCACATCAATCTCAGAACTCAGACAGATTTTCAGCTAGGCATAGAGTTTGAAATTGAGAAACTGGCGATTGCACCACCAAACGAAGATCTTGAGGGCTATCGACATTGTAGGACTGGAACTGTAGTTGAAGATCCTCCAGTCTTTATCTGCCGACAGAAAGGGACAAAGAAAGCCATCAGATCTGCTGAAGCTCATAAGTACACAAGTGAGTCGCTAGCATATCTCAAAAACATAGTTCAAAGTCTCCCGAGGAACAAGTGTCCGGAAGAACAGCAAAGGTCCTTCATCAACATAATTATTCTGATGCTTGACTTCCGTGAGCTAATCAGAAGATTCGACAGAATCCTTAGAGGAGATAATTACGCTTGATTGTACTTGTTCTTTCTATTGTAAAATCTTAAAAGAATAGTGCACAGGGTAACAGAGGGTAAAGTTCTCTGTTCTTTTGTTTTCAATCTCTTGTCATTTCCAATTTTTTATTTTCAATACTTAGGGGGAGATTGTTAGCTCCAAGTATCTGTAAAATGAAAGTATTGAAAATAAAACCAAGTCAGAAGACCTACAGAGATAAAGCAGAAGACTTAGAAGACCAACAAAGAAGACCAACAGAACTCAACAGAGTTCTGGTGGAACCAACGGAGCTCAACAGAGCTCTGGCAGAAGATCAACAGAAGAACTGCTCATACCCGAAGACCAACAGAGTTCTGTCATAACACGCTCTGTTGAAGTGAAGACCTCTGTTATGCTTAAGTCTCGTAGAAATCCGAAGTGTCAGATACGTGTCCACACCTTTCCACGTATGCCCTAAAGATTGGAGACACACTTTCCACGTGTCATTCTAGGGTACGATAGTACACTGTCTACACTTTATGAGGCTATATATAGCGAGGTAGTGGAACAAACAATAGTAAGCTTTTGGAAGAATAGTTTTCCACAATTGTAAAAGCACACTGTCATATCCTCAAAGCACTATCCCGTACGATATTGTCTCTGTGATTTCTTGATACACCATTGATCTTGTTCTTGGTGTTATCTTTATCAATATACGAGCAGCGTTTCTTATTTGATCTTGTTATCATATTCCTGTTCTATATTTGATATCACAGTTTACATATCGTCTCATACAATCACTCACTTTAATGGCTTTATATTTAAATGCTTCCGCTGTCTATTTAACTACCATTATCGTGATACGACGTGAATCTGGGAACCAACAGATGTAAAATTTCCCTCTCTCTCTGAAAATAGTCTTTTAGAGCGACAGAGTTTAAACGTTCATTTTCAGATTTAGCAACTTCTTCAGCTTTTTGTTTCAAAATTTCTTCAAACTCTTTAACCCTTTTTGAAAACGTGCTTTCTTTCTTTTGTTGTAAGACTTCTAGCTCAGATTTTTCTTTGGATATTTCTTCCTTTTCCTGTTCCAAGAGAGTTTTCTCTCTCTTGTAGAAGGACAGATCCTTCTGAGGTAGCTTTCTTAACTCTTTTTCCTCAGAAAGCTTTTGTTTTAAGAGTTGAAACTCTTCAGTAAGTAATGACACATGCATCTCACGTTCTGAGACAGACTTGGATTCAGAGAAATGTACCTTGGCACTGGGTCTGGTTGTCTCCAGTGCTCTGTTGTCTGGCCCTGTTACGGTCAGGGCAAATGCATGAGCCACATCTTCTTCTTCGGACTTTTCTATTCTTCCTCCGGTCATCCAATCAACTTCCAAACTTCCATCATCCACAGCAATAATGGCTTGCTCTGGTTCATCGTCAGAAGATGAATCAGAGATCCAGTTCTCCATCTCAGCAACATAGCTTCTTTCTCTGTAGTTGTACTTGTATTTATTCTTGTAATAATCTTGATCTTTTACAAGTTTTCCTTTACAGTTAGTAGAGAAATGGCCAGGTTTGCCGCATCTAAAGCAACGTCCATCATTCTGATTGATGGGTTGGGCAGCATCAGCCTTCTGTGGAGCAGGAGTATTGAACTTCTATTGCTGTCTCTGTTCCGTCGGAGCTCTGTTGTGATGGTTCTGTTGTGGGGGTGCAGCATAAGCTCTGTTCTCATCTTTCTCATATCTACCTCTTCTGTCGAATGCTCTGTTGCCAAATCTCTTGTTGAATTGTTGAGTGAATAATGCAAGAGATTTAGCAAACGCATTTATATCGTCATCTTCATCTGACGAGTTTTCTTCTGTATCACTTTCAGCTACCAAACTCTTACTCTTCTTCTTCTTTCCTCTGCTGGAACTTTCTCTGTTGGTCTTTCCTTCTGTGGATTTCTTTGATTCAGAGACTAACGCAATAGGTCCTGCAATGGTGGATTTGCCCTTTTGTTTGAAAACATCCTTCTCTTGTGCGGCCAGAGTGCCATACACATCGGTAAGAGACCATGCATCTAGATCTTGGTTAGCTTGTAAAGACATGGACAGATTTAACCATTCATCATTCAGACTTTTCAGGAACAAAACATTGTTATCTTCCTTCGACCTAACAACCCCACACTTTTTACATTTGTTTATCAAAACATTGAATCTGTTGTAGGTTTGTTGTAAGGTTTCCTCAGAAAGTGCCTTGAAATCGTTGTATTCATTTACACATTGGGTCCTTCTGTTCTTTTGGGTTTTGATGCCACCCTCAAGCTGATTAAGAAGTTGATCCCAGATTTCTTTGGCAGTAACACATGAATCTAGTTCTTGAAATATTTCATTAGGAATGGCCATAATCAGAAGTCTAACTGCTTTTAGATCATTTTCCATTTTTAATGTCTCTTCATCAGTGAATCCGGTGGTTTTGGATTCAAGGTGAGCAGGAATCTCAGCAGTAGTTTGTGTTGCGGGTACACGTGGAACCAAAACCATGGGTTTGAATGGTCCATCCGTGACAGAACACATTAAATCTCTGTCCATCCCTTCAAGGAAGTTAACCATCCTAATCTTCCATTGAGGATATTCATCTCTCAGAAGAGTAGGAGGCTTAGTCAGAGAACCAGCAGTATAAATAGCGTTGATATGGTTATTTGCCATTTTTTAGAAAAACAGGGTATAACAGTTTCAAATGGATTTGAAAGAGTATAAACTGAAAGTAAGTGAACAGTAATGAACAGTAGATAATATCTTTAATCTAGATTGGAAAGCTTAAGACAGTGGTATATTAACTTTTAAACTTTAAACTGTAAAACAGAGTATACTAGGAAGCTTTGAAATGCACACACAATCAACAACAATGAATCAACCTTGGTAGATTGGATTGTTTGATTTAAGAAAATCAAGCAAGCTCTGATACCAATTGTAGGTTCCCAGATTCACGTTGTATCACATTAATGGTAGTAATATAGACAGCGGAAGCATTTAAATATAAAGCCATTAAACTGAGTGATTGTGTAAATGATATTGTAATAGTGAAAATCAATCATAGAACAGGATAATGATAACAAGATCAAATAAGAAACGCTGCTCGTATATTGATAATGGATAACACCAAGAACAAGATCAATGGTGTATCCTGAAATCTCACAGGGAACAATATCATACGGAGGTAGTGCTCGGGATTGCTGTAGTGTATGCTTAAACAATTGTGGAAAACTATTCTTCCCAAAGCTTACAATTGTTTGTTCCACTACCTCTCTATTTATAGCCCTGATAAAGTGAAGACAGTGTACTATCGTACCCTAGAATGACACGTGGAAAGTGTGTCTCCTAATTTTAGGGCATACGTGGAAAGTATGGACACTTGTCTAACACTTGGGATTTCCTACGAGACTTAGGCATCACAGAGGTCTTCACTACAACAGAGCTCATAGACCAGAGCTCTGTTGGTCTTCGGTTTGTGAACAGTTCTTCTGTTGATCTTCTGACAGGGCTCTGTTGAGCTCTGTTAGTTCCACCAGAACTCTGTTGAGTTCTGTTGATCTTCTTGAAGCCTTTTCTTCTAAGTCTTCTGCTGCATCTCTGCTGGTCTTCTGACTTGATAATATTTTCAATACTTTTACATTACAGATACTTGGGTCTAACACTTATGATCCCTGAAGACAAGTTTCACGTCAACCAAAGTTCTACGCTGAAGTCGAAGATCAAGCTCAAGAACCAGCGACAAGTCTACTCATGAACTGATGCGAATATCAGCGAAGCAAGACCTGTCCATTCAACGTGAAGTATCAAGTAGAAGACTTCAGCAATCGCTGAACTTTATCATTCGCTGATAAAGATCTGACTCAACGAAAGCTGATCATGAAGTCTCCCTGCATGTTACTATTGTCTTACCTCCCTTGCACGTCTCCGTATGAACTGTCAGAACGAACATCCCTTTTGTCTGTAATCGTACAACAACTCTGATTCTACACTGTGCACCATGCGGCTACTAAGGTTGTCTACAAAGGCCAATGACATGCAACCACTCAGTTGCTGCCACGTGTAAAGCCATACTGCCATGCATTAAATGCATGCAGTATATAAGAAGAACCTTACTTCAGTTTTGAAGTGTGCTCGGACCATCTTCTTATTTCTTATTGTTAAGTTATTATTCGTAATTTCTTTAACTCTTTCTAGTGCAAGAAACTTAGTGTTTCTCAAGACTTGTTTAGATTAGGTTTATCCTTAATCTTGTTCCGCAACAAGTTGTAAATTGTATTGATTTATCAATAAACAATTTAGAAAAGTAAAAACGTGTGTTTGTATTCAACCCCCCCCCCCCTTCTACAAACTTGTATAGCCCTTCGGGACCAACAAGTGGTATCAGAGCGGATTTGTTTAATCTCATAAACAAGATCTGATCTATACTAAGATTTCTCTTCCTTGCTATTTCCTAAAATGGCTACCAACACAAACACAAACTATATTGACAACGGTTCTCTTGCAAAATCCCCTAGATTCTCCAGAGATAATTTTAATCTATGGAAAAATAGGATGATTCTCTTCTTAGAAGGTGTAGACCCTACTATGCCTTACTATCTTGAAAAAGGCCCATATATTCCTGTAAGAATTGATGCTGCAGTTCCAGCCGCTGAGAATAGACCTGCTATTCCAGAAAGGCTGATTCCTAAGGAAATTCATATGCGGACTGATGAAGATAAGAAGAAAGTGGCTATCGACACCAAAGCCAGATCCATACTCTCCATGGCTCTTCCTGACGAAGTCTACCATTCTGTCATGAACCTGAAAACCTCAAAAGCTATGTGGGACACAATATGTGTTCAGTATGAAGGTACTTCTGAAGTCTAGGACTCTCGAAAGATCAACCTGGTAAGACAGTATGAAAGCTTCATTTGTGGTAAGAATGAAACTCTCTCTGAAGTACACCAACGTTTTAACTGCTTAATAATAGATCTAAAAACTGTTGGTAAGGAATATTCTAACTTTGAAGTACTGACAAAGTTCTTAGAATGTTTACCTGAAAGCTGGGACAGTTATTCTATGTGTCTCAAGCTGTCAAAGGATCTAAAATCAATGACCCTTTCTACCTTATATGGCACGATGCTGAATCATGAGCAATCGAGTCATCTTAAGAAGAATCTTGTAAAAGATTCCAAAAGCACCCATGTTGCTTTAATCTCAGAGTCACCTTCCACTCAGCGATCAACTATCACTGTCACTGAGTTGGAAACTAACTCTGAAAGATCATCAGACTCAGACGTTTCAGATAATGATGAAACTCTGGCATTCCTGGCTAATAAGTTCAGGAGATTTGCTAGAAAGAGTAATTTCAAGAAGAACAAACCTCTTTCTATTACTGACAAGCCAAGATCATCAACCCCTGTTGATAAGGCCACTGCTACTTGCTATAACTGTGAAAAGATAGGACATTTTGCTAGCGAGTGCAGGTCAAAGAAAGTCTCTAGACCCTCAGCTTTTCCCAAGAAAAACTTTACTCACAGGACTAGAGATGAAAAATACAAAAAGCTGAAAGAAAGGTATTCAAAGCTGAAAACCTTTAAGAAGAAAGGCAAAGGCCTCATGGCAGACTATGATTGGGCTGCCTCTGACGAAGAAGAATCATCTGACTCTGAAGATGATGATGAAGCCAATCTATGTCTCATGGCCAAACTTGAAGATGAGGAAGACAATTATGACATTCCCTCTACTTCAACCTCTGCAACTCAGGTATCACCTTCCTTCTTTACCAATATTGCAAATATTGATGAAGCTGATAGTCTTCGAAAGATCGATCTCTTGACTAGAAGTTTATATGAAGTTCACCATAATGCTCTGAGCCTGTTCAGTCCTTATGGTGATCGCTGATAAGTTAGTTGTTTACTTATGATCCCGGAAGACAAGTTTCATGTCAACATAGGTTCTACGCTGAAGTCGAAGATCAAGCTCAAGAACCAGCGACAAGTCTCCTAATGAACTGATGCGGATCAGCGAAGACTCAGATTTGTCCACTCAACGTGAAGTATCAAGTACAAGACTTCAGCTATCGCTGAACTTTGTCATTCACTGATAAAGAATTATAAAGCGCTGAATCAACGTAAGCTGATCATGAAGTCCTCCATACAAAGTACGTTTTGTCTTAACCACCTTTGTACGACTCCGTACGATATGTCAGAAAAGAACCTCCTTATTGTCTGAAATCGTACAACCACTCTGATACTACATTGTTCAAACATGCAGCTACTAAGGTTGTCTACAAAGGTCAATTACATACAACCAATGAGCTGCTGCCACGTGTAAAGTATAAACTGCCATGCATTAAATGCACGCAGTATATAAGAAGGACTCCAGCTTCATTTTTGAAGCACTCGAAAACTCTGGACGAGTCACTTGCTAACTCTGGTCAAGTCATCTTCTTATCTTGAGATAGGTTATTATTAGTAATTTCCTTCTCTTTCTTAGTGCAAGAAACTTAGTGTTCCAACTTGTTTAGATTTAGGTTTATCCTTAATCTTGTTCCGCAACAAGCTGTAAATTGTTAATGATTTATCAATAAACAATTTAGAAAAGTAAAATCTGGGTGTTTGTATTCAACCCCCCCTTCTACAAACTTGTATAGCCCTTCGGGACCAACAAGTGGTATCAGGACAGATTTGTTTAATCTCATAAACAAGATCTGATCTATACTAAGATTTCTCTTCCTTGCTATTTCTTAAAATGGCTACCAACACAAACACAAACTATATTGACAACGGTTCTCTTGCAAAACCCCCTAGATTCTCCAGAGATAATTTTAATCTATGGAAAAATAGGATGATTCTCTTCTTAGAAGGTGTAGACCCTACTATGCCTTATTATCTTGAAAACGGCCCATATATTCCTATAAGAATTGATGCTGCAGTTCCAGCCGCTGAGAATAGACCTGCTATTCCAGAGTGGTTGATTCCTAAGGAAGTTCATATGTGGACTGATGAAGATAAGAAGAAAGTGGCTATCGACACCAAAGCCAGATCCATACTCTCCATGGCTCTTCCTGACGAAGTCTACCATTCCGTCATGAACCTGAAAACCTCAAAAGTTATGTGGGACACAATCTGTGTTCAGTATGAAAGTACTTTTGAAGTCCAGGACTCTTGAAAGATCAACCTGGTAAGACAATATGAAAGCTTCATTTGTGGTAAGAATGAAACTCTCTCTGAAGTACACCAACGTTTTAGCTGTTTAATAATAGATCTAAAAACTGCTGGTAAGGAATATTCTAACTTTGAAGTGCTGACAAAGTTCTTAGAATGTTTACCTGAAAGCTGGGACAGTTATTCTATCGGTCTCAAGCTGTCAAAGGATCTAAAATCAATGACCCTTTCTACCTTATATGGCACGATGTTGAATCATGAGCAATCGAGTCATCTTAAGAAGAATCTTGTAAAAGATTCCAAAAGCACCCCTATTGCTTTAATCTCAGAGGAACCTTCCACTCAGCGACCCTCGGTCACTATCACTGAGTTGGAGAGTAACTCTGAAAGGTCATCAGATTCTGACTCTTCAGATCTTGATGAATCTTTGGCTCTCCTCACTAAAAAGTTCAGGAGATTCGCCAAAAAGAAAATGTTCAGAAAGAATAAACCTCTTTCCATTACTGACAAGCCAAGATCATCAGCTCCTGTTGATAAGGCTACTGCTACTTGTTTTAACTGTGAAAAGATAGGACATTTCGCTAACGAGTGCAGGTCAAAGAAAGTTTCGAAAAACTCAGAGTTTCCCAAGAAATCCTCTAACCTCAGGTCTAGAGATGACAAATACGCCAAGCTGAAAGAAAGGTATGCGAAGCTGAAAAGCTTTAAGAAGAAAGGGAAAGGCCTGATGGCTGACTATGATTGGGCTGACTCTGATGAGGAAGAATCATCTGACTCTGAAGATGATGACGCCAATCTCTGTCTTATGGCCAAACTTGAAGATGAGGAAGAAAGTTCAGACATTCCCTCTACTTCAACCTCTGCAACTCAGGTATCACCTTCTTTCCTTACCAATATTGCAAATATTGATGAAGCTGATAGTCTTCGAAAGTTCGATCTCTTGACTAGAAGTTTATATGAAGCCATGAATGGCAAAACTGTGGTTGAAAATCAAAACCTTGATCTCGCTGAACAGCTTAAAAACTGTCACCTTCAAATAAAAAATCTTTCCAAAATTGAAGAAGATTTTAAAGATCAAGTTCACCTAAATCAGCTAGTCAAAATTGAGCGCGAAGAAGCTATCGCTGCATTAAAAGCTGAAAAAGCTACTGTTGATGGATGGTATAATTCCTCAACAAAGATCACTGAGATAATCAAGTCTCAGATCCCTCTAAGTGACAAACGTGGTCTTGGTTACAAAGCTGATACTCTAGAACCAACCACTGATCGTTCCATGCTCTTATTTGGAACTTTCGTGTCCTCAGTCGCTGATACTTCATCCTCTCAGTGTTCCTCTTCTAAACCGCCTATCCCTGAGGAAATCTCTACCTTAACTTCTAAAGGTAAAGAAAACGTTATTTATCCAAAACCTACCTCAGTCTTTAAAAACAAAGGTAAAGGAATTGCTTTTAACCAAAATCCTCAGAAGGGTACCTCTGTACCAAAGCAGAACGCTTCTAAAGCTTCAGTGACTTATCCCTCTGATTCAAAGAATAAGATCTCTGGATTTATTCAGCGTGGATCTATTCAGCGATCTACTCCTAGAATCAAAGTGGAAATCATTGGTAAGAAATCCGAAGAACTAAATGTTCCTCCCATTTCAAAAGCCAATAGCTTACTTGGTGCTGGTCCTTCTAATTCAAAATCAAAAGCTCAGCATGCAAATGGTCCTAGAACTACTTTTGGTTATAGGAAATGTTATCATTGTGGACTTACAAATCATATTGCTAGTAAGTGCCCCACAGCCACCCAAGCTGAAAAGATAGCTAAGGTGAAGATCATTGCCCCCAAGGCAAAGAAGACCACTGAGGTTAAGAAATTAACCAGACTGACAAAGCTGAATCTTCAAATGCTGCGAAGACTGCTGAACCTTCCACCTCTTCTTCTACCCCCACTGACAAGTGTGTACAAATGGTTAAGTTGGTACCCAAGAAAAACTAATCTTCTTTTGTAATGCAGGTTAAGAAGGGTATCTGGTATCTCGATAGCGGATACTCTAGACACATGACTGGTATGAAGAACCTGCTCACTGAGTACAAAGAAGAGAAGGGTCCCTCTGTAACTTTTGGTGGAAATGAAAAAGGACATACCCGAGGGTTTGGTGTACTATCTAATGGTACAACAACCTTCAGAAGAGTCGCATATGTTGAAGGGCTGAAGCATAATCTTCTAAGCATCAGTCAGCTTTGCAACAAGGATAACAAAGTAATCTTTACTAAGGAATCCTGCTTTGTCGCTGACAAAAAGGAGAAGATAGCTCTCAGCGGTTATCGTTTGGAAAATGTTTATGTAATAAACATGGACTCAACAACCACTGAGAACTCATGTTTCTTCTCAAAAGCCTCATCTGATGTCAACTGGCTATGGCATAAGAGGCTCTCTCATCTAAACTTCAAGACAATGAACACACTTTCTTCAAAAGACTTAGTCACTGGTCTACCTCAGCACTCATACGCCAAAGAATCCTTATGTTTAGCGTGTGAGAAAGGCAAGCAGACCAAAGCAAGATTTAAGTTAAAGCAAGTTTCCTCAATATCATCTCCTTTACAACTTCTCCATATGGATTTGTTTGGCCCTGTTAACAAATAATCCATCGTTGGAAAGAAATATACTGTAGAATCCAGATCCGTGCAACGATTATGTTTGTGAATAAGCAAATAAGAACAGTTGATATGATTCACAAAGGCTGCCCACTTAGCTATTGATTTAGAGAGAATTACAGTGTAAAGCAGAAAAGCTAAATGAGACAACTAGCTAATTTTCTAAGCTAATTGCACTTTATATATGCTGGGCCCGTGGTAACAAGCCCACGACCCATTCACTATGGACTAAGTTTAAAAAATTACAAAATAAACCCTTGAACTTAAAATCAACATAAATTCTACCCTAACAATCTCCCCCTTTGATTTGAAGTTCGAGTTCGCGCTCGATCTCTTGCCAGTTGAATACGTATCGTTTGCGCAACGCGAAGTGAACCTCGAAGAATCTGATGGCGCAGCGGTAGTCAAGACGTTCTTGTTGGTTCCCGTTTTGCTTTAAACAAGATTATCAGATCTATTAGTTCAAGTTAATGTTTGATGCGGAAGCGTATTTAAAGAACTAACAGATAAGTTTGATAGATTTAGAGCAAAATATAAATAAACAGTGAACAGAATATTATATCTCAAAGTTTACTGAATATATATATCATGAACAGGTTTATGAACCGTGAGTAAGAAAACCTTTAAAACAGATATGACTTTTAAGGTGAATAAGCTTTTGTGTTCTTGATGTTCGATTGAAGTGTTGTAAGGAAGAACTCAACATGAGTCTTCCTTATATATTACTCTAAAGGGGACCATAAAGCATATGCTACTATTCAAAAGGTACGTATGAATAGTAGAACGGATGTCGTGAACAGTTGCAAGGATGGCATGAATAGTCAGACGTGCTGTATTGCATTTAATGCAGCAGACGTCTATTATGTACTAATCCCTATTGAATCCAATCAGAGTTTGACACGTCGAAGTTGGATAGGGTATGTTGCCATGCAAGTTGACGAACGGGTTCTGGAATAGTATCAAGATATTAATAATATCTTTGAAGTCTTTGTTGAAGACCATAGAGGCTCTGCGGTTTGGTCCTTCGTAGAGCAGTCTTCTTTTGTTTCCGAGTCTTGGGTCTTCTTTAAGTTCAACAGAGGTTCTGTAGGACGTCTCTGTTGCTTTAGTGGCTTCTTGACTCTGATCTCTCGGAAAGTTCGGCAGAGCCTCTGTAAGAGGCTTTTCTTCACTTAGCCTATTTTTCACTACTTCTAAATATTTCTATGATTAGGAAGATTGAAGCTAACAATCTCTCCCTAAGTAGTGAAAAATAAAAAAATTGAACTTGAATTTAGTTAGGCTAAGTTAGATAAGACAGAGGTTAAACAATACCTCGAAAGTTCTTTCATTTAGAAATATGCCAGAGGCATTTTACATTTGAGTACAATGAAAGATAAAATTTGACTTGGTTTGTAGAGATTGAAGGTCTGAGAATCAAATTTTGGCATCTTTGAAATCGTTGTAGCTTCTGTTGTCTCTTCCGACTCTTCTGATCTCTTTGTAGAAGCTGATGCAGAGTTCTCTTAGGCGGATTGTTGCATCAATCTCTCTGATGATAGTATCTGCAGCATCTTTATCCATTTTCTTTGTACCTCTGTATTTCACAAGGCTTGCTCTGAACTTGTTCAGAGTACTTGTTGCGTACTTCTGACAGTCCATGCATACAAATAGTTTAGTTTCGCCTTGAGGGTTTTGAAATACTAACCCAAACCGTGGTTCTGTGATGATTGAGTTAGGTACGGCGTCCGGTGGGCAGCGATCCTCTGGTGGTCGTAAATCCAGATGCTTGAGACCAAGATCCTTTCCCAGCTGGAAATCTATCATGCTGTAGAGCAGAAGCTTTTCCCTCATCGCTTTTCTCAACACTTGATAGGCTCTGGTGTTTTCCTCTGTGTTGTAGTTGTCCTTTGTCCATTGCAGAAGGTCAGGTAGATCATAAGGATTGATATTTCTTAAATCAGCATCAGCGAAGGTAGTTTCTGAATTGTCTTCTCTTCTGACTTTGTAAAGATTGTACCTGACCTTTGGATAGGTTCTTGTTAAGGAGAATTTGCAGAAGATTACCTTTTTGATCTTGTGGATTGAGAAGACATCTGCTTTGGTTCTTGGCTTTGTCCTTGTGAAGATGTTCTTAAGTTCTTCTCTGATCCTCGTATCTGTCACATGATCTGTTGGATAATTGGTCTGAAAGGATTGTTTATAGAGGTATTTGTATACCACTTCTTCCATCTCTTCATGTGTTGGACCAGGTTGTGGTACTCTTCTTCTGAGACTTTCCATCTCTTGAACAACTTCTGCAGCTCTACCAGTTAGAGGAATGTCTGACAAAGGCTTCAATCCATATGCCCAGTCAACTTCTTCAGGTTTTGGAGTTTGAAAGGCATCAAACGCACTCTTCATTAGTTTCTCTGTTGGCTTTGGCAATGATTTCTTCTTCTTAGGCTCTTCTGTCAGTATTCCTTTGCCCTTGTCTTTTCCTTTTGGCAGGGCAGAGGCTGTTGCTTCTGTAGGTTTGGAGGTTGGCACTTCTGTTGGTTTGATGGGGATTTCCTCTGTAGGTTTTGACATTTGTGATTTAGAGGACTTTTGTGGCAATGGTTCTGTTGGCTTGAGTTGCTCTATAACCTCTGTTGGAGGTTTTTTGATTACTTCTTCTGTGAGCTCAGTTTCTGTTGTTGAAGTTTCGACATCGAATCTTCTTGCCATTTTGAATGCTAGTGTGAACTTGTGTCTTTCTTCTTCTCTCTGCGCCATCCGTTCAGTCATTGTGTCGTGCATTTTCCTCAGAACATCAGAAGCAGAGGTCGTTGCTTTCTTTGGTTTGGTGGCAATCGACTTTCTTCTTTGTATGGTTTGGGGTGTTTCCACAGAGGTGGGTGTTTTATCTGTGGTTTGTTGATCTGTTTCTTCCAAAATGATTACCTCAGGGGTTGTAGCCTCTTTGGTTTTCTGATCAGCTTCTGGAATATTGGTTTCTTCAGGAGTTGATTCCACAGAGATGGGTGTTGTCTCTGTGGTCTGTTGAGTTTCTTGTTGATCTTGGGTTTGTTCTGGAGGGGCTTGACTGATTGGTTCTGCTGCGATTGGTGGACCTTGTATTCCTCTGCTCGTAGCTTTCTCCCTTGTATTCTCCCCCTCAGGATTATCTGATGGACCAGGATGGTCATCATCAGAATCATCCTGACTCTTATCAGAACTACCCTCTACTCTGCAAGAAGCTTTGGTTTTCTTTGGTAATTCTGCTCCTGCGGCCATCAACTTCGCACATACATCATCATAGAGGCCGATTAGAGTCGCAAGATCTGCCTCTGTTTTAAAACGCATTCTGCCAACATTTCTTCTGAAATCCTTGACAAAGTTGGCATTTGCTTTTGTGAAGGAGACAATGACTTCTGTGACCTGGTTTATGACGTTCTGTCCTAGCTCTGTTAGCTGGGCTCTGGTCATGTAGTCTTTTGGCTGCATCATTGTCGTGTTGCGTATTGCCTCTGCTTGTACTTGTGTTAGGGCATTCTGTAGATCTGCAGGAGTAATGCTCTCTGCTCTGTTGGATTGCGTATTCATTTGTTCAAGGAAGTTTTTGACAGAGTCCTTGAACGCAGAAGTTGCAGTTGTTCCGAATTCTTGAGCGGCAGAAGTAGCTGTAGCTTTGACAGTAGTTTCGGCAGAAGACTTCATCGCTGAGATTGCAGATTTCACCTCTGTGGACAGATTGTCCATTTTGGTGTTTAGTTCCAGGATAGCCGTCGATGTTGTCTCTGTAAAAGTTTTGAAAGAGCTTTGCAACTCTTTCATTGTTTGGTTCATAGAGGTGACAAGGGTTTGGAACTCATCCCTTGATACTTGTGTTCCTTGTGTAACCTCTGGAGGAACACATTCGTCTCCAGAGTGAGTCCCTGTTCCTGGGACACCTTCGTTCACCCTTGTTTGTACGATGGGGGTGGAAGGATTTCCTTCTGATCCTTGAGAAGAAACCTGAGTTTCAATCTCTATAGAAGTTCTGTGAAGAACAGTGTCCAAATCCACTCTAGAGGTGGGTATTGGAATGTCCTTCTGTTGACTAGGAGACTTGTCTAGAGTCTCTTCGTCTCTGTGCTCACTACTTCTCTTTGAAAGAAGATTTGGCCCTAATGTGTGCATGGCAGAGGAAACGAATTCCTCTGTTGGGTGTTCTAGTGTGATCTGGGGCGATTGATCACGAACAATAGGTGAGTCTCTTTGAGGAGACTCCCTAGGAATGGATTCCCCGGTTTTTGTGGGCGCAGAAGTCGAAAGAGTGACTTCTGGCTGGATGGTTTGGGTTTGGATCGAGCTGTGCTGCTCTTTTTCAATAATTCCTTCTGCAGCTAGACCTGCGGAATTAGAAATATGGGTTGCACTGGGAGTTGGTTGTGGTTGTGTGCCTCTATTCATCCAGGCATCTTTTCTTACTTCTTCCTCTATTAAGCATCCAAGCACTACATCATTGTCTATCATTTCATCCTCTGTAGCTATCCTTCGGCTTGGTGCTTCTTCCCTAGGTTCTGTTGAAGTTCCTTGCTCTGGTCGTAAGAAGTCATACATTTGATGAGATCCGTATAATCTCATGACATGTGGATGATAGAGACCTTTACGTATCCAGACAGCTTCTTCTTCATCTGAATCTGTCTCTAAGATCTCCTCTGTTTTCTCCCATGTTCTGAATCCCTCTTCGTGTGCAACTTCTGCCTCTTTTCCTTTTTCTTCTTCTATCATTTTCTCAGAAGCCTCTGTAATTTCACCTCTATTCCACTCAGCTTCTGTTTGATCTATTTCTTCTGAAGCTGGGTTTGGACTCCTTCTGTGGACGTCCAATCCTTGAATGAAAGGGTTCTGTAAAATAACAGGGGTGTTGGCTGGTTGATCTTTGGGTGTTGTGTCATCTTCTTGCAGATGTGTGTCAATGCCAGAAATGGAGAAATCTTGTTCTTTTGGAGAGTGGTGGTCGAGAGGTTGTGCCGTCCACCCTGCTGTATTTAGGGTGTTGGCAATATCAGGGTTCTGTAAGAAGTCGTTCAGGTCTCCTTGGTGAGCAAATCTATCTGGAGATTGATAGGGTGATTGATATTCCTCTGTTGCCATTTCTTCTTCAGCATCTTCTTCTGCAGTTCTTTCTTTTGCGGCTTCTTCTGCAGTTTCCTCTTCAATGGTAACCAATTTATCAAGTGATTTACCATGTTTCCTTTTGGTTTTCCTTTTCTTGGGTTTTGGTGCCCCTTCCTCTGTAGTTTTCGATTTTCTTTTCTTCTTCTGTTTTGGAGAAGAGGGAGGAGAAGAGGAGCCGATTTCTGTGGCATGAGGAGGTGAGGGTTGATCTTCTGCAGCGCTTGTGGAGGTTCCTTCTGCAGTTTTTCTCTTCTTTGCTTTTGGAGTAGATGCAGAGGTTTTTGAAGAAGATTTCTTTCCCAGAAGTTCTGCACGTTTGGCTATGAAGCTAAGTTGAATAGCCATGTGTTTTGCTAATTTGTGATCCTTTTCTTCTTGAGTGGAAAGAGGTTCTGCAGTCATTGTTCCTCGGGGGACACCTAGACGCGGGGGTGTCTTAGAACTCGGTTTTGGAGTTCTATGATCGCGTATATATTCTTTCACAAGGGTTTTATTCGAGGCATACTTCAGAAGTTTCTTTGACAGAGGTCTGCAGTGTGAGTAGCCATCTAAGTGATCAGTGGGGGTATTTTTGTTCATGGGAAACTGTTTGGGAATTGGCCCTTCCATTGGCCATTTTTGTATTAGTAATAGAGGTTCGAACAGTACTCCCAATATTCTTTGGAATTGCAGAGGTGGTAGAAAGTTGGGATCGTTCTCTTTGACCCTTCTGGTGTTATTCTTTCTGTCGATTGTGTTGATAATTTCTTGCATCATTATGGACGAGAAATCCAGTGGGAGATCATAGTAAACTCCATACATGATGGTCAAAATCTGATGTGAGCTCTGGTCAATGCTGCCTATCTTCCCTGTCAGGCACCTGTTAAGAATAGAAAACAAGGTATTCCACAGAGGTGGTAATCTGCCTCTGCGGAAGTCATTTCTCTTCCGTAGTTGTGTATTGTACCCGAGCATTTCCACGAAGCGGCAGAGCTCGTCGTCTGTTGGTTGCTCTGCATATTTCTTTAAACCAAGAAGTCCCCTTGTTGGAAGGTTGAATTCAAGTGAGAACATTGTTCTATTGAATTTGATTTCCAGATGCTCAGACTTGTCAGGTTTTGAAATGTACCCTTTGATAAGAGAATCGTCTTTATCAAATCGGCAACTTTGCCAAAATTGGTTCAAGTATCTAACTGGAATTTTCTTCGGGGTTCTTGAGAGTAGAGGAAAGAGGAAATGATTTTCCAGTATGTTTAGAAGAATGGCATGGGCTTCGCCGAAAGCAGTGGGTGAGGGAACAAAATAGCAGTTGTTGGATTTGATTGGTAGTACCTTCTCAAAATGATCCTTTGCTATGAAGTTTTGAAGATGTGTGGTCGGAGCAAATTCTGCTGAATCGCCGGAATCTTCCAGTTCAATGTTTTGGGCAAGGTTGGGGTTTTCTGAATGTTCAGAATGAGCAGGTGAATGTTCTGGTGAGTTCGCCGGAGACTGTTCAGAGGATGTAGTTCGAGAAGATGAAGCCATTTGATTTGAAGAATAAGATTTTTGCAAGCTTTTGCAGGGTTTCGCCGGAGAAGAAGATAGAGTTTGTAAAAGATTTTATGAGAGAGTAAGCATGGTTTTTATAGGAGGGTAAAACGGTAGAAATCGAAAGAGTAAAATATATGGCAATGGGTTAACATTTGGAATCCGTACTCAAGTTAGAACGGCGGGTTCAACTTTCCACAGAAAACGTTCCATGTACGCCCAATGAAAATGGGACACGTAGGCCTTGTCAGAGGATGACAGGACGTCGTGCGCGGCCCATTAATGCTAGGCGCGTGGAGTTTTTCTTAGCCATATGAGTTTCACTCTCAGTTAAAAGTAACCATTACCACTACAGAAATGCTCACGTAACAGATTGACAGAAGCTCTGTGGATTACAGAAGTTCTGTGATCTTGAAAAATCTTGATGTTTATCTCTCATATATCTCATTGTTATCATGACTTATGTGGGCTCTTCTTTTAACCAAAATGTTTGTAGAGATATTGGAGAGGATCAAATAGGATTTTTAGTCAAGAAATTTCCTCGCAGAGGTTTTGTGGCTCTGTTGGAACTTACAGAAGCTCTGTGAGGGCCAGCAGAAGCTCTATGAGGGAAAAAATCTCATAACTAAAATTCTATTAGATTTTCTGATCATCCAATTTTTGATCTGGTTTAAGAGATGTTTTTCGGACATATTTGAAAGTTTATGTCTGAGAAAACTGTTATGAAAAACAGTTTGTTTGAGAAGGTCATGGTTTGTGTTTTCGGTTTCCGAGATAACATTCCAAAAGATCGATAGAGGGTTAATTTGCGATCACAGAGCATATTTCTTGCAGAACCTCTGTTGAGCTCAGCAGAAGCTCTATGACCTTAAATTCCTCCTAATTCGATTTTTGTAAAACTTTTTGAGCTTTTGATTTTTGAAATGTTATTCATAGTATATTTAGGACATATTTGACAATTCTTGTCCTAGAAAACTGTTTTCCAAAAACCTTTTGTTCGAGAGACATACCTTTTGGTTCTTCTTTTCTCGGCAGTTTTTTCTGACTTCTGTCGATGGAGAATTATCGACATTCTTCTTTGGCTTCCCTTTGAAAGATTTATCTCTGTAGATCATTTCAGGGTTTCTTTTTGCTCCCCCTTGATCTAATAACTTCTATAGATCAAGAATTTTCCTTTTTGCTCCCCCTTGATCTATGCTTGGATCAAAGAATGATAAGATTTATATTGAGCATAGGTCATGTTTACCAGAGGTTCTGTAAGGGTCATCAGAAGTTCCGAACTGACCCACAGAAGCTCTGAGTTTCCAAGAATTAGTTTTGCTTAGAGAATTTACATACAAAAATAAATTGATCAAAGCAATAGGTAAAGGAAATATATACATATTTACAGAAGATAAAGCTATACTTACAGAAGATTGTCATACCATGTTTATCATTCCTAACTTACCCACCAAGAAGTTGAATCTTTTCTCGTCTAGTGCTTTGGTGAATAAGTCAGCTAGTTGATATTCTGTTGGCACGAAATGCATTTCGATTGTACCGTATTCAACATGATGTTTCAAGAAATGGTACCTTATATCGATATGCTTGGTTTTTGAGTGTTGCACGGGATTGGCAGAGATAGCAATGGCACTTTTGGAATCACAGAAGATGGGTATTTTGAATAAGATGTGTCCGTAGTCTTTTAGCTGAGTCTTCATCCATAGAACCTGAGAACAACAGCTAGCAGCAGCAACGTATTCAGCTTCTGCAGTGGATGTGGAGACACAATTCTGCTTCTTGGAGGTCCAACTGACTAGTTTACCACCTAGGAATTGACAACTCCCAGAGGTACTCTTTCTGTCGAGCATGCATCCTCCATAGTCTGAATCTGTATAAGCTTTAAGACTAAAACCAGAGTTATGTGGATACCAGAGACCAAGATTTTTGGTCCCCTTCAGGTATCTAAAGATTCTCTTTATTGCATCATAATGTGATTTCTTTGGATTAGCTTGATAACGTGCACAAAGACACGTGGCATGCATAATGTCAGGTCTGCTCGCTGTCAAGTATAACAGAGATCCAATCATGCCTCTGTAGAGAGTGCTTTCTACAGAGATACCATTTGGATCTAAGAATAACTTATTTCCGGTGGCCATTGGAGTTTTCATTGCAGAGGTATCAGAGAGGCTATATTTGGAAAGAATGTCAGAGACATATTTGGCCTGATTTATAAAAATTCCCTCTGATGATTGTTTGACTTGGAGTCCGAGGAAGAATGTTAATTCTCCCATCATACTCATTTCAAACTCACTCTGCATTAGTTTTTCAAATCTTTTACACTCTTCTGAATTAGTAGACCCAAAAATTATGTCATCCACATAGATTTGTACAAGCATTATCTCACTATTTTTATGTTTATAGAATAAGGTAGTATCTGTTGTACCTCTATTGTAGCCATTGACTAGAAGAAAGGTAGAAAGTCGTTCATACCATGCTCTTGGAGCCTGTTTCAGTCCATATAGAGCTTTTTCAAGGTAGTATACATGTCTTGGAAACTTTGAGCTTTCAAACCCTGGTGGCTGATTTACGTAAACCTCTTCTTGGATTTCGCCGTTGAGAAAAGCTGATTTTACGTCCATCTGATAGACTTTAAAACCTCTGTGGGCTGCGAAGGCTAAGAATATTCTTATTGCTTCGAGCCGTGCAACAGGGGCAAACGTCTCATCGTAGTCTATGCCTTCTTCTTGTCTATATCCCTTTGCTACTAATCTTGCTTTGTTTCTGATGACCATTCCATCTTCATCCTTCTTATTTCTGTAGACCCATTTAGTCCCAATGGCCTGTTTCCCTCTTGGCAGAGGTACTTAAGTCCATACTCGGTTACGCTCAAACTGCAGAAGTTCGTCTTGCATGGCGTCTACCCAGTTTGGGTCATCTAGAGCTTCAGAAATCTTCTTTGGTTCTATCACACTAATAAAATTTGTAAAGAAACAAAAATTAGCAGTGGCAGATCTTGTTTTTATTGGGTCAGAAGGTTCTCCAATTATTTGGCTTTGCGGATGACTTTTTGTCCATTGTGTTGTGTGTGGAAGATGATCATCAATGTCATCCAAACTTTCTTCAGAGGCTTCTTGTGTTTCTTCTTGTGTAGCCTCTGTCGTTCTTCGTGCCTTAGTAGTTGATTCTACCGTTTTTGGAATGATTGGTATGAGTGGCGGTGGAGTTTGTTCCTCTGAGGACGTATAGTCTTGGTCCTCGATTTCCTCTGTAATTGGTTCTTCTGTGGTTTGTGCAGCTTCTGTGGTCGTTTTTCTTGATGTTTCATCTTCTGCACTTTCTTCTGCTTCGGCAATTGCATCTGTAGTATTTATAGAAGAAGATGAAGCATTATTTGGACCAGTTAGAGTCATACCTGTAGGATTTTGTCCGACAGAGGATGGTTCTTCAGAAACTCTAATGGTTCCAACAGAAGGATCAATGTCATTGTGGAACATCTCCAAAAATAGAAGATCCAAATCTTCTTTTGTTCTTGAGATGTCAGAGGATTTCCCTTTATATCCGAGTTCTGAACTGATTTGCTCAGAAGTCATTTGGAATGAATCATCAAAAGAAACATTGATGCTTTCTACAATCTTGCGAGACTTGGTAAGGAATGTTCTGTAGGCTTTGGAAGTGGCAGAGTATCCAATGAATTTGCCTTCATCAGCTTTTACGTCAAATTTTCCTCTTGAATCTCTGTCGTTTAAAACAAAGCATTTGCATCCGAATACATGGAAAAACTTGATGTTTGGCCTCCTTTTGTGAAGCAATTCGTAAGGCGTCTTGAGGTGTCTTTTCACAATGGTTGAACGATTCTGTGTATAACATGCAGTAGAAATTGCTTCTGCCCAAAAGTTCATTGATAATCCGCATGCTGATAGCATAGTTCTTGCAGCCTCCACAAGTGTTCGATTCTTTCTTTCGACTACACAGTTCTGTTGTGGAGTGCGAGCGGCAGAGAAGTTCTGTGATATTCCTTCTGTAAAAAGATATGCTTCAATGGCACAGTTTTTAAATTCTGTGCCATTGTCAGTTCTTAACTTCTGTATTCTGCAGTCATAAAGAACTTGAATTCTTTTCATTAGATTTATCAATATAATTGGAACATTTGATTTCTTTCTAATGAATTCAACCCATGTGAAACGTGAATACTCATCAATTAGGACAAGTATGTATTTCTTGCCTCCTAGGCTCTGTATAGCAATGGGACCGCAGAGGTCGACATGAAGCATGTACAGAGGCCTAGTGCAAGACACATCTGTTTTGCCTTTGTGAGAAGCCCTTCTGTGTTTTCCCATTTCACAGGCCGAACACAAGTGATCCTTATTGAATTTAACATTTTGCAAACCTTTAACTAGATTGAGTTTTACTAGTTTATCCAAGGTGTGAAAGTTTAAGTGACAGAACCTGTTGTGCCATAACCAAGCTTCTTCACTTTTGCAGGCTACTAGGCAAACTTTGTCCTTGGATTTTGAAGTAAAATTCATTAGGTATAGATCAC
Source organism: Saussurea involucrata (assembly GCA_033807775.1). NCBI lineage: Eukaryota > Viridiplantae > Streptophyta > Magnoliopsida > Asterales > Asteraceae > Saussurea > Saussurea involucrata. The sequence continues at coordinate 53,869,584 of CM066325.1, forward strand.
CTCTTCTTTCAGCTCGCAGAAGTTCCATTCCTGTGTTTTCACTCTGTAGAGAGCAGAAAGTTCTTTTGAATAACACATCGAATCCTGTATCACAGAGTTGACTTACGCTTAGTAGGTTGTATTTGAGGCCATTCACATATGCAACTTTGTATACAAAGACATTTTCTTTCTGTATGACTCCATAGCCTTTGATGTGTCCCTTCATGTTGTCTCCAAAAGTTACAGATCCACCATCGTGTGTTTCTTTGTATGTGGATAGTAATCTTCTGTTGCCAGTCATGTGCCTTGAGCATCCGGAGTCAAGATACCAAATTGGCACATGTTGCTTCTGTAAGATAATCACAGAGATTTAGGTACCCATATCCACATGGGTCCAATATTGTTAGAATTTTTCAAGTTTGCCTTAGCATTCTTGAAATACATTTTATCTTTTGTAGAAGAATCAGATTGTTTCTCTTTTGGTTCTGACTTTCGAATTTCAGTGGTGAGAAAGCAATCTGGACTTGAGAAGTGTTTATTCAATTTAAACATAAGATCAAAACAATGACAATATTGAATATGAGATGTGATTTGTTTGAACTTTTCATTGAATTCTTTGAACTGAGCCACAGATACATTACACTCTTTCTTTACATTAGATTTCCTATTACAAGAAGATCTATGAATACTAGAATGTTGTTTGCAAAAGTCTTGTTTAGTTCCTGCCTTCTGTGACTCTCTTCTGTGGTGAACGTCTTTCTTCACTGTCACAGAGGAAAAATATTTGTTAGCTTCAGGCCATTTTCCCTTTTGTTGCCAAGTTGGATTTTCTTTAATTTTCCTTAAAGGTTTTGAAAATTTGAAGCTTTTAGGATTTTCAGAGGCCTTTTTTCAGATTTTCAAGCTCTGTAGAGGTTTTGACTTGTATATACATTTTGAGAAAAACTGGACGGATAGGTATCTCTGTGATTTTCTCTTTTGCAGAAATTGTTCTGTTAAGAACTTCAGAGGAGAATTTGACATCCTCTGTGTCACAGTGAATTATCCCTGATTTGAAATCAGTCTCCGAGTCGTCAGAGGATGAATCGTCCTCATATGCAGAGGTTGAGTCATTTCTTTCGATAGAGGCTGGATTTTCTGAGCATGTATCATACGATCTTTCTTCCTCTGTAGAAAAACTTTCATAGATGGCAGAGGTTTCTGATGAGATCTTCAGCGAGTTTTTGATCTATAGAAGATGTACAGAGATTTTCTAAAACATTTGATTTCAAAACTTCCAAAATTTCTTTTTCAATAGATTCTTCAAGTTTTTCTTCTGAAAAGATGGGTTTAAACTCAGGAGCTTCTGCTGACAATTTCTTTTCGACATTTATCATACAGACAAAAGCGACCTGTGTTTGAGTCTCTGGTTTACCAAACTTAAAGATACCAATCTGATCTTGTGTTTTCAGATATTTCTTTGGTTTGATTCCTCTATTGACAGAGGTTGAAGATGATGAATCTGTGTTTTCAAACCACACATTGATCATCTTTGTATGTTTCCTCAAGTGAGGTTCTGCAGAGATTTTAACCCTTTTACTTACAGAGAGTAAGTTTGGAAAGTTTGGTTTGTTAGTTTTTCCCAAAACAAATAGAGAGGACAGAGGTTTTAGTCGTTTATTTTCAACTCCTAAGGTAATATCACTGTACCCTATACCTCGTCTTGCTATTTGAGAGTTTACCTTTTCATACACCTTCTGTGCATCTTTATAGTTTTTAAGTAAAACTTCTCTTCTTAAAAGATCTTGCCAAAGTACCTCTCTTTCTTTTTGAAAGTATTCTTTGAGAGCTCTTATGTCTGTAGTTTCACTTATTGAAACTCAAAGTTCTTTTGTTTTGATTTTTAAAGCATAGGTTAAATCAGAAATTTGCCTTTTTAAAGGATCTATATTTTTGCTCCAATATTTTTCGACTTTTTCTTTTTCTTCAAAGATTTTGGCTTTTTCTTGAGTGAGAAGCCTTACTTCTCTCTCATTAAAGGTCAGCTTTTTCTGAATGCTTTCAATTATATCTTTCAGTTCAATGTTAAGTTTAAATAAATCATCATCTACAGAATTAGTACTTGAGGTAGAGTTTGAAATGGATACCTCATTGTCAGTGCCGGAGTTAACATCTGCCATGCCACAGAACAGGGCATTTGTGGGAAATTCATCATCAGAGGTAGAGTCTGACTTGAAGTCTTCTTTGTTTGCCTCAGAATGCCCTTTGCTCGCCATTAGGGATTTTTGCGCATAATACTCATCCTTCTTTTTGTAAAAAGTTGAGTCCTTCTGTGGGCGATTTTGTCTACTTCTGCATTCTTGTGCGAAATGACCTGGCTTGCCGCAGTTGAAACAACCTTGGGAGGTGTTTCCAGTTCGATCTTCGGACTTCTGTTGGTCTCCACCTTTCTCTGTTCGGCATTCGTTTGCGTAATGACCAGGCTTACCACATTTGTAGCATTCTTGTGTGTGGCCTGCTTTGTCATTTGATCTCTGTCGGTCATTTCCTTTGTAGCTTCTGTCGCTCGACCTCTGTTGGTCATCATTTCTGTAGTCTGACCTCTGTCGGTCACTTGATTCTTCTCTTCTTCCAGAATTCCTTTGGTTATTTCTAAACTCTCTTGTCAATAGAGCCATTGATTTAGCTAATGACGCAAGAGTTATTTCTTCCTCTATCAGCTCATCTTCTTCGCTATCAACCATTACTATCTTCTTTTTCTCCTTCTTTTTCTCCTCTGTAGATCTCTCATTTCTTGGTCTGTCCGTAGCCTCTGTAGATTTACTAACCAATGCGTATGGTACAATGGTTAGTGTTTTAGCTTGAGCTATTTGAGGCTCTTGTGCGGCTAGTGTTCCATAGAGATCAGAGAGTGTCCAGGAGTCTAGATCTTGATTTGTTTGTAAAGACATAGACAGCTGAAGCCACTCATCGTTCAGGCTCTTTAGAAACATGACGTTATTTTCTTCCGTGGTTCTGTGAATACCAGACTTTCTGCATTTGTTTATGAGAGAGTTAAACCGATCATATGTTGTTTGCAGAGATTCTGTTGCAGAAGCTCTGAAGGCATGATACTCGTTTATGTATTGTGCCCTTCAGTTCTTTTGTGTTTTAGCACCCCCTTCCAACTGTCTTTCTAATTCTTTCCAGAGATCGTGCGCTGTTTCGCATGCATCTAAGGATTGAAAAATTTCGTTGGGGATAGCCATGATCAGTATTCTTTTTGTTTTCTGTGCAACTTCATCTTCTGCCTTATCTTCATTTGACCATTCTTCTCTTGGCTTAGGTTTTTGATGTTCAGGGATTTCAGCAGATTCAGCAGTAGCTGGTACACGTGGCATAGTTATCATAGGAACTGGAGGAAGATTGTAAAGATATTGTTTGAGAGTTTTTTCAGTACCCTCAAAGAAATGAACCATTCTTATCTTCCATTGAGGATACTCACTTCTAAGAAGAGTAGGAGGTTTGGTTAGTGAGCCAGCAGTAAAAAAGTTATTTGTATTTGTCATTTTGAGGAAAGGATAATCTGATGGAGGATTTCTAAGTATGAAGATCTGGAAGGTTTTCTGGGTACAACTAATATCCAGAAATATGGTGATGAAGAGAAAGAAAATAATCTATCAAATAAAAGTTGTAAAACGAGGATCACTTGATATTGAAAATCAATCTTTGCTCTGATACCAATTGTTGGTTCCCGTTTTGCTTTAAACAAGATTATCAGATCTATTAGTTCAAGTTAATGTTTGATGCAGAAGCGTATTTAAAGAACTAACAGATAAGTTTGATAGATTTAGAGCAAAATATAAATAAATAGTGAACAGAATATTATATCTCAAAGTTTATTGAATATATATATCATGAACAGGTTTATGAACCGTGAGTAAGAAAAGCTTTAAAACAGATATGACTTTTAAGGTGAATAAGCTTTTGTGTTCTTGATGTTCGATTGAAGTGTTGTAAGGAAGAACTCAACATGAGTCTTCCTTATATATTACTCTAAAGGGGACCATAAAGCATATGCTACTATCCAAAAGGTACGTATGAATAGTAGAACGGATGTCATGAACAGTTGCAAGGATGGCATGAACAGTCAGACGTGCTGTATTGCATTTAATGCAGCAGACGTCTATTATGTACTAATCCCTATTGAATCCAATCAGAGTTTGACACGTCGAAGTTGGACAGGGTATGTTGCCATGCAAGTTGACGAACGGGTTCTGGAATAGTATCAAGATATTAATAATATCTTTGAAGTCTTTGTTGAAGACCACAGAGGCTCTGTGAAGTGTCACAGAGGCTCTGCGGTTTGGTCCTTCGTAGAGCAGTCTTCTTTTGTTTCCGAGTCTTGGGTCTTCTTTAAGTTCAACAGAGGTTCTGTAGGACGTCTCTGTTGCTTCTGTGGCTTCTTGACTCTGATCTCTCGGAAAGTTCGGCAGAGCCTCTGTAAGAGGCTTTTTTTCACTTATCCTATTTTTAACTACTTCTAAATATTTCTATGATTAGGAAGATTGAAGCTAACAGTTCTTCAACCATATCCAAAGCAGTCTGAGCAGTTCTTTCATTCAGATTGGGTACATAGGATACCTTTGGATTTTCGGATTCGTGCTTGATGATCTTCCGAAGAGCGTCTTGAACTTTGAGCAGTGTGCCGTCGCAAAATCGATCTACCTGACTGAACCTCATAAACTTCTTTTCTTTCTGAGCGTTGAGGAAGACGATCCCAAATTCCGGTTGAAGCAGCATTGCATTCTCGGGATACATTGACAGTTCAGGAGCTTTCAGATTCGGTTTGAGCAGATTTACCTTCTTCGCTCGGTTCTCGATTGCCATTTGAAAGTCCGTAAGATAAGAGACCATAATAGAACGGACGAGGAATCGACGAACCGCTTTGAGCGCCTTTTTTATAGCAAGCGGTCGGATGGTTCTGGTGCGAAGGTCTCTCAGAATAACCAGGAGGTCGAACGGATGGAGATGCTTAAAGTCAGTTTCAGAAAAAATCCATTCTTTTCCGTCTTCACGTCGAACAGTGAACACGGGAAAGGCGATCTTCATAATTCGGTTTGACTGAATCTTTAGCACCTCTGAAATTTTATGTTTGGTTCGAACCTGGTCTCTCGGGAGACACCGCTTCATGGCTTCTACGTATCGGAGTTGGCGTGCTGGATCAGGACTGTAGATGCCAAGACAGAAGGTCGGCTCAATCGGGCGAATTCTGTGTACAAACAGCTTCTTCAGAGATTCCTCCAGATGAGGAATGAGAACCTTGATCTTCTCCCAACGGTTTTGTTGCTGAGGAGGGGGAGGAAGATCAGGAGCTGTCGTTTGCTGAGGAGATGTCGGGATTTCTGCATTTGAGCTTTCGGGTTGATCTGAAGTCGTAGCGGGTTGAGTCGAGTGAACGGGAGGCGTACCATAGAAATTCTGAAGCAGAAACTGGTCGTAATCAACGTTTTCGTCTTCATCAGTGGGAAACACCAAGTTTACCTCGAAGTTTACGGCTCTGGCAGCTTTTTCGTACCATGCGTCTTCGGTTTCCGGGTTGGTTTCAAATGCAGGATCAATCATGGTGAGCATTGGCATGTCTGATGGTTCTTGTGCGACCAATTCCTGTGTTGTACCCTCGGGCTTTTCAACCGTTGGGGCTTCGTCATCTGAAATATCCATGTCGATGACCATCTGTGCTAATGGCAACTCGGCTTCGGGTGTTGCGGTTGAAGTTGCCGCAGTTGGGGGTTCCTGTTGAACCATTGTTGTAGTTTCGGCAGTCACGATCTGGACGGTCTCGGTTTGGCGTAGACGCTTCTCCCCCTCACGGTGATCAGGATCATCCTGGTCATCGTGCTTGCGTTTGAGACCGCCGGCTTGACTCTTACAAGTGTCTTCTAGTGAGCGGACCCTCTCAGACAGCGTGGCAAGCGCTTTGTTGTAGTCGTTGAGGGTCGAGTCAATGACGTCAAGGCGTGAGGTGATGGATGAAGATGGAGCAGTGACCTGGGATCGAAGAACTGAGATCAGGTCTGCTTCGGTAGATGCGGTTGTGTCGGATTCCTGGAGCAGTTGGGCTAAGAGCATCGTCTTTAAGGTATCCACCGAATAAATAGGTTGAGCAAATGTCGGTGGATGTGGTGGTGCGGTTTCGGCTTCAACGAATTTTGCTTTACCTTTGATGGCTTTGGTGATCTCGTCGGTGACATGCTGTTCCAGTGCCTCGCGGATAGCCTTGAGGGTGCTGTCCAGGGACCCTTGCGACACAAAGTCGGGGTGAATAACTCCGGGTTCACTTAGATTACCCGTTAAGACATCTACCACAGAGGTAGAGCCACCTACGTTCACAACTGGCGTGATATTAACTGTGGTAGGATTTCCGTCCAATCCTCGTGTTTCGGAAGTCGGAGACACTATAGACGTTCCGGTCGGGTCACTAAGAGCCGCGACTTGGTGTTGTTCCGCATCAAGTGTCCTAGGCGAAGAATGTTCAGTAACAATAGGCTCTAGACTCGATGGTGCACGCAAAGAAGTCGAGACCGGGGGCTACTGGTCTCTTATTTCAACACCAACACTCTCCGAATGAGAGGCCGGTGGAAGTTGTGCTTGTTCCCCGTGTAATATTGAAACATCCGTCTGTTGTGAGACGAATGAGTGGATGAGGGGGTTGTGCAATTGCTCCGCTGGGTCCACGGAGGCTTCTTCAATACCCCGTCCCAACAAATGAGACGGGATAGCATATGTGGCAACCCGGATATGACGTGGCTGGTTTCGCTCAGGAGCCTCGTTATCTTTACACCTCAATCTTTCTTGGTTCGCGTTCGACCTTAACACCCTCGTTTTCACATGTTCTATGTCCCGGGGAAGGTCCCTCCGGCTCTGGCTGGACCATGGGATTCCCTAACTCTCATCCATATACTATCATAGGTAGGGTTTCAGGCATATGCATAGCACGGATATTATCCTGCTCCCCCTCAAAACATACATGGGGATTGACGTGCTCCCCCTCGGAGTGAGAGTGATATCAATACAAGAAAAAAATATTTAGACTTTGTAAGAAAACCAGTGTGACTCTTCCCCTCGGATTGAGGTTGTGGATCCGCCATGGAATATCTGTAAAAAGACCCAAAGTTAGAAACTGGGGCGGATAAACAAGTTCCGGCGCGTACCTTTGCTGTAAATGGATCAATCTGAGACAGATTGAGTACTGGCAGTGTGATGGCAGGTGCTGAATTGACAAACTCAGAGGTGTCCGGACAACATATCGGAAAACAACAATTTCCGGACAAACCATTGTATCCGGACAACAGATGTCCGGACATCAACAGTTTCCGGATGGCAAGATAGTTTCCGGATAAAGGTGAGCATTCCGGACAAGTTAAGACTGTCCGGATGCTCTGGGATTTTCACAAAAATTGCTCTGGCCTTGTACATTTTGCCAAAATAGGACTGTTTGGAGTTAAAAATGAGCCTTCTCTCGCTCCCCCTCGAATTGAGCTTGGGAAGAAACTTGATCCCCCTTGGATGATGCAGAGTTATGCAATGGAGAGTCCGACACACAAAAAAACTCTTAGGCATTGAAAGAAAAACACGGTGTCGCTCCCCCTCAGAATGTGCGCGTAGTGTGAAATGCACACGGGAGTATCCCCACACACAAAAACTTTTTAACATATTTAAGGAAAAAGTGTGTGTGACGCTCCCCCTTAACAGTAGAATAACATACCTGATAGCTGATCATGCTCCCCCTAAACACGTGAGCAGCTTGTTAGAGCACAGGTATAGACAAACCTCACGTCTTCTTAATATTGTTCCTTGTAGATCGTGAGCAGCTCCCTCCTTACGGTCATATGTGTGGAGCATCCAGTGTTTAAGGACCATACATGACCGTCCTGCAAAACAAATTTAGCGGACCTTCGGTACCCAGATTTGCCTGGGTCCGGGAGGGTTAGGTTTGGCACCGTTTGGGGAAGCTTGCTTTGTCCCAGCTTTCCCTATAGGAATTACACCGTTAGAGGGAACTGGTTTTGGCACTTGTTTCCTCTTCGGTGCATAATTTACACCTTTAGGAGGAACAAATTTTGTAGCAGCTTTCCACCTGGGTGCCGGTTTAACCTCAGTAGGAGCAACCCATCTAGGAGCAGGTTTGGTCTCCCGCTGTGGTTTAACCGCTGATTGGTAACCCCGTTTTTGATAGTGTCTTTGCTGGTTATTACGGGGTTTGCGTTTGGGTGTATGATTGAACCTTTGATATGACCCAAACCAATCATTATTAGCAATGTCATCAAAATCATTCCAACCACAACTAGAACAACACAAACGATCGTGTGATAATTGAATCAATTGTTGAATGGAATAGATTTTCATCGGAAAATTAACATCTCTATTAACAAAATTATTCCTATGATTCCAGGCACAATCGTTTTTGTTCATCCTAGGATGAACGACAGTATTGAACGACTTTGATGCATCCTTCCTGACAGAATCCTTCGTTAGCCACTTTGGTTTTTCTTTATTAGCTCGACCACGTTTATCTGAAACAGCAGGGACAGAATGATTAGTGACTTTTGAGGAAACAGGAATCTTAGTGGTCGGTCGTTTGGTCTTTTGTTTCGGCTGTGATTGTTTTTGAGAGTTTGAAGCATTTTTAAGAATCTTGATCACAGCCGGAGTCTTGGATTGAGAACAGTCGCCCTTTAGAAAATTGACCGGACGATTAACCACTGGAGACAAAAAGTCAGAATGACTTGGAAGAGGTTTGTCGAAAGGGAACGACTCAAACTCTCTATCAGAATTACCTTCGGAGTTCATGTATTCTGAAAAATCTATCTCCGGAATTTCAGGACTTGGATCGGTCGAGGGATGCGAGGAACACTTTGTGCTTTCTGTAGTGTGCTTTGAGGAATTCAGGTGAAATCTGCTTTTGAGCCTGGAGAAGGTCAATCTGTTCTTGGAGTTGACCATTTCTCAGGTGCTCTTTCAACGTTTCTCTTGTCATTTCAGACAGCTTAGATGAGAGCGTATTGATTTCCCACTGAAATTTTTCCTTTTCCTCACTTGACACACCGTCGGTTTTCTCAGATCTGAGTTTCTCAATCTCAGAGATTAGCACTTTCTTTTCGTTTTGAAAAATAGACCTTTCTTTCTCAAACGACTCCTCCAACTCGACAATCTTTGCTTCCAAGATGAGAGGGGGAACATAGAGTTTAAACTCGTCCGTCTCATTCTTGGTTGCTGGTGCTTGGTCCTCATCCTTTTGGGAGGAATCCTTGGGCTTAGCAACCTTGTAGGGGTCGAAGTAGTCATTCGAGAGGTATTTCTTTGGATTTTTCTTATAAGAATAATTTAAAGGCTCATAACAAAATGGAAGTTGTATTCCTCGTTTGTGTTTGCGTTTATATTCCTCGGTTTCCTCTTCCTTCTCAGGTTCAAGAGGACCAGTCCATTGGATTGCATATTCCGAATACTTTTTGTCTAACCCAAAACAAGCAAAATCATACAAAGTTGGTGTAAACCATCTTCCCTTTTTCAAATAATGTGGGTTATCATATCCGATGCCCCATTCTTTGTTGAAGTAAGTGAACTCCTTGGGTTTATTCATGTGTATGGTCTGATCAGTTTGACCTCTTTTGTGGAGTTTTGTTTCAAGATCGGTGATTTTGTTAACAAACTCCTTGTGTTGAATTTGAAGAGCAGAGCATTGATAAACAATTTCTGCTTTCTCATTCAAGCACTGATCAAACTGTGACTGAAGTTCAGATAATTTGGCCCTTAAGTCTTTAGGTGCTATTGAAAGATTTTTGCATTTTTCTTTTAACATAGCATTTTCAGACTTGTATTTTTCAGTTAATCTTTGTTGAACATCTAGCTTTTCGGTTAGAGACCTAATCTCAAGCAGTTGTTCTTTAGAGGTGGCCTTAAAGGAAACTACCCGTTCAGCAAGAGGTTTCACTCGGTCATAAAGTTCTGAAAAGATAGGTTCACATACCTGACACGGCTTTTTCATGTCTTCTTCAGCAGGAGACATATTCAGTTGCACTGGAGTGATCGTCAGACGTGTAGATTGATTCAAAGTGTAAACCTAACGCAAGGCACTAAGAGTGGAATCCTAACGCAGGTTCTATGACTGGTATGAACTAAGAGTGATCTTACTGGATAGGAATCCAAGTAAGGGTCTGATCAGGAAGTGTCCGAATCAGATCAATTAAGAAAAGTTCAATAAATCACAAAATGTCCGGGTAAAACAAAGAATCCGGATGGCACAGTTTCACGAATACTTAAATGTCCCCCTCCTCCGGTAAATACGGTTAGCGGGTGGGGTCAAGGGGCAACGCCCTTGCGGGGTCTGGGGGCTGGCCCCTAGAAAATTTTGAAAAATGAGGGTTCAAAACAGCTCCCGGATAATGAATCCGGGTGGTTTCCGGATAAGGAGACCGGAAAAACAAGGTTATCGGATGCAGTATTTACCGGATAACTAAATAGTCCGGGTAAAAATAATGTCCGGATACAATAGTTACCGGATACAATAGTTACCGGATACGAGGATGTCCGGGTAAAAATTATGTTCGGGACCTTTAGGTTTCCAGAAACAAGTTTACCCGGATAGAGTGAAAGAATTGAAAAACTTACCCGGAATGCTTAACTTACCCGGAAGATTGACGAGTCCGGATGGATGGAAGAACCCGGATGAATTTAACACAATTATCCGGAAACCTTGAAATTGTCCGGAAAAGTCGGCTGTGTTATCCGGACAAGTCGGCTGTGTGCTTAAATTCGATTGGATTTTCGATTAGGGTTGCCCAAAATCGATCCTGAAAGATTAGTAACAATGCCAAACACAAAATAACACTAATCCAATCGATTTCAATGCAAAAAGAACACGTTTTGATGGTAAAAAATCGAATCTTTATCAAGAACACTACCAAAACTTGTGATCTTAAATTGCTAAATTGACCAACCAAACGAACGAATTAGGGTGTGAAAATTTGCAGAATTACTTATAATTATGATGCTAACACAACCCAACAAGCAAAATTGAACAATTTACGCAGAATCACAGATTTGAAAAATCAAGAAAAGTCAGACGTGGAAAAGTCAAACTAACCAGAAATCAATGAATTAGACTTTGAATCGAATCCGTCTGTATGCTCTGATACCAATTGTAGAATCCAGATCCGTGCAACGATTATGTTTGTGAATAAGCAAATAAGAACAATTGATATGATTCACAAAGGCTGCCCACTTAGCTATTGATTTAGAGAGAATTACAGTGTAAAGCAGAAAAGCTAAATGAGACAACTAGCTAATTTTCTAAGCTAATTGCACTTTATATATGCTGGGCCCGTGGTAACAAGCCCACAGCCCGTTCACTATGGACTAAGTTTAAACAATTACAAAATAAACCCTTGAACTTAAAATCAACATAAATTCTACCCTAACATATACACTGGTCATAGTTGATGAATTCTCTAGATATACATGGGTTATGTTTCTCCGTTCTAAGAGTGACACCCCTGAAGAACTCATCACCTTTATTCGGAAGATGGAAACCCTGAACAACTTGACCGTTCGCTCAATAAGGAGTGATCATGGGATTGAATTCAAAAACAGTTCTCTTGGTTCCTTCTTTGAGAGTAAGGGTATTTCTCACAACTTCTCTCCAGTGAGAACACCGCAACAAAACAGAGTCGCTGAAAGAAGAAATAGAACTATTATTGAAGCTGCACGTTCAATGCTCAGCGATTCTCACCTGCCTACTCAGTTTTAGGCAGAAGCTGTCAACACTGCTTGTTTTACGCAAAACAGATCGCTGATAGTCAAAAGATTTAATAAAACAGCCTATGAACTTTTTCATGGGAGAAAGCCTTCAATTAGCTTTCTTCACATCTTTGGATGTCAGTGTTTCATACTGAACAACAGAGATACCCTTGGAAAGTTTGATCCTAAGGCTGATGATGGAATCTTTCTTGGATATTCTTCAATTTCCAAAGCCTTCAGAGTCTTCAATCGAAGAAGACAAACTGTTGAAGAAACTATTCACGTCACTTTTGACGAATCCCGTTCAGCGAATTCTCGACCTTCTGCTGATACTGAAGAACTGAATCAATGGATGTTTTCTCATCTTGGTGATTCAGAAGATATTCCCACTCCTCATACTCATACAGTTGAAGATGATAGTCCTACTATTATCCCAAACATGCAGAATAGTGAAGCTGAAACATCATGGGTCTCAGCTGTTCCTTTAAACACTATACATGCTTCTATACCAAGTGTCTCAGACATTCCATCTACTTCTCAGCAATCAGTGAATGTGATGTCATCTACACCTACTCCTCTCTTGGCTGATATTCCAGAAGTTGCTGAAGCCTCATCTTCAGCTCCTCCAATTCAATTTGAGTCAGCGACTTATGCTCCTGCTCAGCGATGGACTGTAAATCACCCAATTGATCAAATCCTTGGTGATCCAAACGCTGGTGTTCAGACTCGACGAAGTGCGGGTAATATTTGTTTATTTGTTAACTTTATTTCTCTGATTGAACCAAAGAAAATAGATGATGCCCTCAAAGATCAAAACTGGGTCAGCGCCATGCAAGAAGAGCTGACTGAATTCGAAAGAAACAAAGTTTGGAAACTTGTTCGAAGACCAACTGACAAAACAGTGATAGGCACTAAATGGGTCTATCGAAACAAGTTGGACGAACATGGAACTGTAACCCGCAACAAGGCTCGTCTTGTTGCTCAGGGATACAGACAAGAGGAAGGCATAGATTACGACGAAACATTTGCTCCAGTAGCAAGACTAGAATCTATTCGTCTATTCTTAGCATACGCTGTACACAAAGACTTCAAAGTATATCAGATGGATGTTAAGTCAGCGTTTCTAAATGGAAAGCTGAATGAAGAAGTCTATGTGGAACAACCTCCAGGATTCTCAGATCCTAAGCGTCCAGGTTATGTTTATAAACTGGATAAGGCACTTTATGGCTTAAATCAAGCTCCTCGTGCATGGTATGACACTCTCTCTACTTATCTCCATATTGAACAATTTGAGCGTGGTAAAATCGATAAGACTCTATTCTTCAGGAAAGTAAAAGGTCATATTATTCTTGTTCAGATATATGTTGATGACATTATATTTGGTTCTACTAACCCTGACCTTTGTACTCGTTTCGCTGATAGAATGAAAGAAGAGTATAAAATGAGTATGATGGGTGAGCTAACATATTTCCTTGGTCTTCAGATAAAGCAAAATGAAAAAGGAACTTTCATTAATCAGGGAAAGTATGTTAAAGATATGCTGAAGAAATTCGATTTAACGCAGAGTTCAGCTATGAAAACCCCTATGGCACCACCGCTGACACTAGACAAGGATTCAAATTGAATACCTGTTAATGTCACGCTGTACCGTGGGATGATCGGCTCTCTCTTGTATCTTACAGCTAGCCGACCTGATATTATGTACGCAACCTGTTTGTGTGCACGATATCAAGCTGAACCTAAGGAATCTCATATGATCGTTGTAAAGCGAATCTTTCGCTACCTTAAGGGTACTATGAACCTAGGTCTTTGGTATCCCAAAGACTCAGGGTTTGATCTAATCGCCTATTCAGATAGTGATTTTGCAGGTTGCAAGTTGGATAGGAAAAGCACCACAAGAGGCTGTCAACTCTTGGGTGGAAAGCTGGTGAGTTGGACAAGTAAAAAGCAAAACTCAGTATCCACCTCAACTGCTGAAGCTGAGTATGTAGCCGCTGGAAGTTGTTGTTCTCAGGTCTTGTGGATGAGAAATCAACTACTAGACTCTGACCTTCAGCTCTCCATAATTCCAATCTATTGCGACAGCACAAGTGCCATCGCTATAGCCAACAATCCAGTGCTACACTCAAAGACAAAGCACATCGAAATCGGGTATCATTTTATCAGAGATCATGTGATGAATGGTGATATAGAACTTCTTGATCAGTTAGCTGATATGTTTACATAGCATTTTCTCATCAGCTAGCTGACTATCAGTTATCTGATCTGTTCACCAAACCTCTTGATGAGACAAGATTCAACTTTCTCATCAGCGAGCTTGGAATACTGAACCTTGAAGAATAAAATTTTCAGCGGTTCACATTTGATCAGCGATAGGATAAAATCAACTTGTATAACCCACTCTATCATTCTCTCTCTGAATATAATTGATTCGCTGATATCAAGGTATGTTTTCTCTCTTACTCGCTGACGTTCGCCTAGAACTCAAAGATTTCAAAACATCTCGCATCGCTGAATATCTCTTCCTTAACAGCGATACTTTGAAATTTCTTAAACCAACACTGATATTTCTATTAAGTGCTTCATATTTTCAAAAGTGTCTCTGAGCTATCAAAACCTCAGAGACATCCTAAAATATGAAAGGACAGTTGTGATGTCATCGCAACGGATAAGCCCTGACACGTTCTTTTTCTGACACACGATTGCACGTTTCGTTTACTTTCCAATCAAATGCAAACACGTGTCCGTGTCATGATGAAAATCTTTTCCCGCTCAAGATTTTCTCTCTCTCTACTCTCTCTATATAAACCATTTTGGGTTTATATTTTTCTATTTACCCGAAAAACTTCTCCTCCAAGCAAGAAAAAGATTTACTGTTGCATTTTGAGCTCTCAAAATTTCCAGAAACTGTTCATCTTCTTCTTTGACGAACCAGGTTAATACTCTTATTATTTACCTACATTACTTGTTTATGATCTTATTCTTTGCTTTTAACAGATCAAACAAAAGAACTTTTATAAAATGAAATCATTTTCTGTTCATGATTATATGAATACAACCTTCATGGTTGTTCTTCAAGTTTATATTAAAACTCGTAAACTTGTTCTTCATATGTTTTTCGAGAATTCCTTCTTCAAATGAAAACTGGAAAACACATAATCTCTACGTTTTGTAACTCTTTCTCAAAACAAGAAAAACCCTAATCTTTCTCAAAGGGATTTTTGGCTGAATGAAATGGACAAAATTCAAAAACATCTTATTGGAAAATATTTCCACATTAAGACTATTTGTTTTGTTGATCTTTGGTTGAGCTGATTACAGAAATGGCTGCTCCTTCTACTGGTATTCCAACTGCTGAGAACACTCCTGCTTCTGAGGAACTTGAAATCACCAAGGCTCCTCAGGTCAAGTTCAAACTTGAGTATATCTCTTTTACAAAATCAAACAACCTCCATGCGCTGTTCGATTTTCCTCCGAAGAAACAAGTCAAACATCTCGACGACGCTGTGAATTTTCTGAAAACCTGTTGCCTCTCTACAGCCTTGACCATAACACCCCCTGCTCATCAGTTACTATTATCTCAATTCTGGTATACCGCCAGACACACTCAGCTACTATCATCCAAAGACCCTACCAAACTACTTGATGTCATCCTCTTTGACACTGATTATGGCACCATCAAAATCAACCCTGCTATCATTCGAAAAGCACTGAATCTCCGTGTTGCCACCAAAGATAAACCATTTGTTCCTTTTCCTGATCCCAAGAGACATGCTGATAGAGAAACACTCATTGCATTCTTTGATGCAATGAAGTACGTTTGGGATCAAGGGAGAGATGAAAAAGCCGAGAAGAAACTGACTGCAATCAAGAAGTCAAAGATGCCCAGCGAGATGAACTTCATCTACGCACACCTGATAAGCTGCATGACAGCGAAGAGTGGCTCCTCTGATCAAGCTGCTCAACCTCAGCAAGCCATGGGCTATGCATTGCTGAAGGGTCTCCATGTTGACTGGGCCTCGATAATCTACGACGATCTTGCGCTCAGAGTAGATTTTGCTGATAGACCATCATGGGTTCTATACCCAAGATTCCTCAACGCCATCTTCTAAACCGACCTTAAGGATAACTACCCAAAAGTAGGAGACCTGAAACTCTCTCAGGTTGGCCCTAAGGTGCTCGACTTCAAGCCCCTGCCAAACGAGGTACGTCTCTCTACTCTCTTATCTATTCTCAATCCTCCTTCTTCTACTTCTGCGGCTCATTTAGTGGAAATCCCCACCGCTGATACCCCAGCTGCAACCTCCACTCCTTCTACTACCCAACTTGGTTCCAAAAGAATCACGAAAACCAAGGAGCAACCCCCCAGCATTTACATGCTGAAGACTCCTCAGCTCATCTTGAAGAGCTGATGGAAAGTTCAGTGGTATGCTCTGCCACTGCTAAACAAGCCACCCCTTCCATCCCAGCTTCAGCGTCTCTAAACGCTGAAGTTATAAACTTGGAAATGAACCCACCTCCTTCAGCCTCTCTATAGACTGAAGTGATTCTCAGCGGATCCAACGCTGAACCCCGCACCCAACCATCATTCTCATCCTCCATTCCTCTCACCTCTTCTTTGGTCACTCAATATATTCCCCTATTCTCCTCAACAACCGTCATCCTCAACGACACTACTGCTGAACATTTTTAGAGGATGATAGGACACACCACAGGACCTGCAGGTACTTCCAGTCGTCTAGGAAATATTGAAGACGACTACGAAACTTTTTCAGGACATCGAGGTTTCAACAACTTCGCCAACCCGCCTGCAGGTATACACAAAATCCCACACACTTCTCTCTCTCTCAACCCCAAACTTCTGAGCTTTCCTCTGTTCATAAGTTTATAACTTTTTCAGGTTCTAATTTGGGGGATATCAACACCTCCCTGACGGCCCTGGAAACAAAGATGGAGTCTTTCAACAACACTCTAACTGCCAACTCTTCAGCGGTTACAAACGCTGGAGAGAACTTGAAGACTTTGACCACTAAGGTCGAAAAGAAAGCCTCCAAAGCTGATCTGGAGAAGGTGGATGGTAGCATTGCTAAAATTGCTACCACCCTCGCTGAAAACTCAACCGCCACAACCACTCTCTCAACAAACGTCACCTCTCTGTCCAATGAAGTCACATCATTGAAGACAAAGGTTGGTTCTCTTAAGAGTGAAGTTTCCACGATCAGGACTGAAGTCTCTGCGGTCAAAGAGATTGTTCAGAAAGTGCTCGATCGCCTGAACACCCCAACTTCTCATTTCACTCAGGCCGATCGAGATGATCTCAAAAAGATCAGTCCTTCTATTACTGGCCTAGAAGACAGAGTAGCATCGATTGAAAACTGCATAAGAATTATTGGTCAAGAAGACAGTAATCCTATTGCTGCTGAAAAGTCCGTTACCTCCCCCAACCATGATGTGGAAGAGTGGGAGAAGCCTAAAGAAGATCTTCCCCATAATGATGAGGGGGAGAAGAAAAATAAAGAAGACCTTCCCCATGCTGAGTGGGAGGGTATTGAGACTGAAGCTAATGCTACTTCTTCAAAACCTCAGGGAGTTGAAAACCCTGAGGGAACCGAGAAACCTTCCTCTGTATCTGAGGGGGAGCAACTCGAAGAGCAGAACATTGAAGCTGCTGCTGATGTAACCTCACCCTACACTGAAGAGGTTGAATCTGATGAAGACGAAGCTGAAGACGATGAAGTTGTCGACATCTCTGATGATGAACCATCTTCTTCTCCAAAGAATGATGATGATGACGATGATGATGACTCCTTTATCGTCAAGCCTGTTTAGAAGACTACAGCTCTCAAAGGGATTTCGATAAACGAACCTTCAGGGGAGCGGACCAAGACAAAGCCTGCAGCGTCTGAAGCTGACAAAGGCAAAAAACAAAGGCCTTGCTGCAGAAGACAATCTGATGATCTTGCTTCAAAAGCCAGTTTGTCAGGTACACTACCTCCTATTTCCTTACACTACATCCCTCCTCTATCCCTTCTCAATCTTAATCCTTCTATCCATAAAACCTCTATACACTTAACCACATTCTTTTCTCTATCTCCTTCTTCCCCAACTCTGCTTACTTAAACGATCGCTGTGTTTCAGCTAGTCCTCTCCCCTGTTTGAGGATCCCGCTGAAGCTCCTTCGACTACACCAGGAATAATCCCAACCATAAGAGCTGAAGAAATAATCCCAGTCTTGGATTTAACCACTGAGACTGATGAACCTGAAGAACAGTTGCTCTCTCACCAAAACAGACCTTCCTTGGCTCCTCAAAAGATAAGTGAAGAGGATCAAGAAATGAGAGATGCAATTATCAAGAGATTCGAAGATCAGCGAATCATCCTGAAGCGTGATCAACTTCCTTCTATTCCTCCAAAGTTCAGACTTTCACAAAAGGAATACCAGGATCACCTCAGAGCTGAAAGGTTAATCGCTGAAAAAAGGGAAGCTGAAGAAAAAGACAGAGAACTTGCCATCCAGCTTGTCCAATAATCGGTGAAAGACCCCGCGCTGAAAAGAACTCCCATTGATGTCTAACGTCAGCTATGGGATGATGCCCAAAGGATCGTTGAAGAAGAGACGAAAGTATCTGATACGACTTTGAAATGGTGTAAAGAAATGTTGAATTATCGATCTCGACCATCCAAAATCATCAAAGTAAACATCAGAGGAAGACTGTTCGTTGACGTTCCTGTTGTTGAAGTTGATGTATTCAGAGAAGACAAAACCAAGCAAACCTTCTATGCTGCTACTTTAGAGAAGTTTGGTTTCTCTGAATGGTTGGAAGTGAAATTAGCCATTCAGGGATCGCGCTCAAAGTTCAAGAGCCATGTCGAGAAAATTTTAAATACTCAGATCGACATGGTTTCTTCTGCTGTGGATATTTCTCCTTCCACTCTTCTTCCTCCTCAACAAAGAAGAGTCACTGCAAAGGAAAAGAAAGTCTCAGACTCAGGTCCTCCTATACGGAATGAAACAGGTATTGGTTTCTCTCGTGCTGAAGTTCTTGGCCCTAATGCTGATCTCTCAGCGCTTGACACCTCCCTACCACCTGGAGAAACATTCATTCCTGGCAAAGTTGTAAGTGATCCTTATGGTATATTCTTTCTAGACTACCAAGGAAATCATCACTTTCAACGCATCTCTGAGCTTCCAATCACTCCCATCTAACAACTCAGAGATCTCATATACTGGTATGAAGTCAGACGCGACATTAAAGCTAGACACCTGAAGCCCTTGATTTTTGAAGAAGCTCTGAACAAAAAGAATCAAGGAGTAAATGTCCCTGACTGGATGATTCCCACATCAAAGACCCTCGATGAACTTCTCATCAAGGAAGACCCTTTTGACGGATAGGATCGCCTTGTAATTCTTTCTATCCTTATCTGTCTACATCTTCTGTACTTGTAATTTTATTTGCTGTACTTGTAATTTTTCTACTTCCCTCTGTAATCTTTACGAAGTTTAAAGAAACATTTCAGCGAATGTACTTTACTCCATCAGTACTGAAAAGATCCCAGAAAACAGTAAAAGGGACAAATATTTTATGAGTTCTTTTTATCCTTATGTTTTCATTAAATAGCAATTTTCTCTGTTGCTATGTCATTATCAAATAGGGGGAGATTGTTGATCCAAACCCTCAGTGATTTGATAATGACCCTCTCTTAAACACTTAGTGAAAATTGTAAGTAAACAATATGTATCAGAGTTTCACTATCGCTGATAAGTACTAAGACTTTACAGTACCGCTGATAGGAACTCTCACTCTTTAGATTAGATATTCAGCGAACACTGTTCATCATCATATAGCTCTGAGCGACTGAGCCTGTTCAGTCTATGAGATGATCACTGATAAGTTAGTTGTTTACTTATGATCCCTGAAGACAAGTTTCACGTCAACCAAAGTTCTACGCTGAAGTCGATGATCAAGCTTAAGAACCAACGACAAGTCTACTCATGAACTGATGCAAATATCAGCGAAGCAAGACCTGTCCATTCAACGTGAAGTATCAAGTAGAAGACTTCAGCAATCGCTGAACTTTATCATTCGCTGATAAAGATCTGAATCAACGAAAGCTGATCATGAAGTCTCCCTGCATGTTACTATTGTCTTAACTCCCTTGCACGTCTCCGTACGAACTGTCAGAACGAACATCCCTTTTGTCTGTAATCGTACAATAACTCTGATTCTACAATGTGCACCATGCGGCTACTATGGTTGTCTACAAAGGTCAATGACATGCAACCACTCAGCTGATGCCACGTGTAAAGCCATACTGCCATGCATTAAATGCATGCAGTATATAAGAAGAACCTTACTTCAGTTTTAAAGTGTGCTCGGACCATCTTTTTATTTCTTATTGTTAAGTTATTATTCGTAATTTCTTTAACTCTTTCTAGTGCAAGAAACTTAGTGTTTCTCAAGACTTGTTTAGATTAGGTTTATCCTTAATCTTGTTCCGCAACAAGTTGTAAATTGTCTTGATTTATCAATAAACAATTTAGAAAAGTAAAAACGTGTGTTTGTATTCAACCCCCCCCCCCCTTCTACAAACTTGTATAGACCTTCGGGACCAACAATACCGATGATCATGATCATGAGGAAGAGATGAATAAGAAGAGACGGGTTGAGACTGAGTCATCCAAAGGTGAAAATAAAACATGTCTGCTTCTGAAATTTTTGGTATGTTTGAATCCGGTGCGATGGGAGAGGAAAACTGGAAGCAAATTGTTCTGTATATAGATCCGAATGTGGAAACGACGGTTGAAAAGCCCGAGGTAGATAAGGAGGAAATAAGAAAGGCGAATGAAAGTGAAATGTTTGTGAATATCATTGATGTTAGTTCGGATGAGGAAGGTGATGAAAAGGGAAACAAGTACGATAACTTTTGGAAGGTAAAGGAAGAAGAAGAAGAGAACATTTTGATGGTTGATGATGGAATGGCAGAAATAGATGTTGATTTCAGTGCTGATGAGGTTGACTTTCTATCCGAGATATTTGGGCCGAAAACACCTGAGGACATCACAATGAGTCCTATTCTGTCACCTGAACCAATTTCTTCTACATTATTTCCAACCCAGTCGGAAACCACAAATCTTAACATCAATCTTAACCAACCAAACCTTGATCAAACCAAAATTCCCTCACCTGAACCAACCAATACAAAACCTGACTCACCAATCTTGCCTGATCCTTTCACTGAAGAAGTCAAACCTAAAGTACCCGAACCACCCGTAATACCAACCTTTAATCCTTCAGCTGATCAAGCTGGACCCTCAAACCCTTCTACATCAAACCAGCCTGGTCCTTCTGGTGCTAATACAGATACAATACAAGAGGCAGAGGAAAGATTGAGACTGTCAAGACTGAGAACACCGTTTATGGAGGACACTGAAAGAGGGTTGTTTGTACACAGATTGAGGAGGCTAAATCCTTACGCTGTTTTGGGGATCAATGATCAGTCGGATGCATACAAGTTCGAATACATTTATTTCTTGAAGGGTAATTGTCAAAAAGAAAGATTCGTTAAAAGTAAAAAACTGATCGTGACAATCAAGGAGGTTTATGTGAAAAAGTTCTATAAGATGTACTTTCCATACTTCGTGGTGCAAAGACAAGATTGTCGAAATTACACCTTCAGTGAAGCTGATTTTTTCCATCTTACAATGGATGACTTCGAGTTCATGTACAACTACTTCCGAGACTTACAAATCAGAAAAGAAAATGTTCTAATTGCCTTGAACGCCATCAAGAGGTTCTTAAGGAGACATGTTTTATATACACAATGCCATGACTTCCAAATGGGATTGGAGAGCGGTCAACCGATGGTAAATCTTATTCGTCCGAATCAAGAAATGAGAGGTCTGATGAGAATGCCTCTATATGCTGTTATTGATGATCTGGAGTTTGGGATTGCATTCAAAAATGATAGGGGGCATAAAATCTTTATTCGGATTGCTAATTTGGCCAAGTATTCTGATGGGACATTGTAGGTGGTACGATTGCAGTTGGAAGAAAGACTGAAACGACATGACAAAGAGAGGAAGATCACTTGGATGTCTTCACATGCAAGAATCTTGTTGGTAAATGCTATAAATGAGATCAACGAAAGAATCTCCTTCAGAGTTGCAATGAGGAGAATAAAATCTTATTTGGGATTCAGAAGAAGACAACCGGAGCTGCCTTGATAACTAAGGGGGAGATTGTTAGAACTATATTGTAGTTATTAGGCAGATAGCATTTTGTACTGTATTATGCTTTCCAGTATGAGGTATGGGCATGTAATACCCTTACTATATAAGGAAAGCCACTTCATGAATTTCATAACCTTTTGTGTCATTTGTACTTTACAATTTACAATCCATGAATGACAAATCATCTCTCTAGATTCTCTCTCTACATACTTTGCTAGATTTGGGATTTATCATACTGTTTCATTTTCACTAGGGGACGTAGCACAACGTCCACCGCTTTCTCAATTGGAGAGTTCCGATGTTGAAACAAGCGAACTCCTGCCCCAGTTCTCGACTTCTTTGGATGCACGATCGAGTGTAGATCCACTTGATGATATTCTTTTCTTGGCTAGGACACAAAACATATCTACTGCTACCATCGAGATTCTTCGTGACTCGACCGGAACACCCTGAGTGAGTCTACCTTCTGGTGGCTTGCAAGGACAGGGTAGAAGTCCCGCCACGACTATCCTTATGCCAAGCGTGAGCGCATGTGGTACTGCGGTGCAATCCACCGTAGTCACTACAACTAGTAAGCTAAGTGCTCCAGGTGTTAGTATCCAGAAGTTCGTCTCCAAGGAAACTCTGGACGACGCCTTAAAGGTTGTCCAAGCAAAAATTCTGAAGAATCACAGCTGACCCCCCTACGCAACCACATGTTATACTTCCTCACTCGACACCTAACTCGCAGAACATGAGCATCAATGCTTTAAACGCCACACTACTTGATAAGCTCTTGTCCAAAACCAACACTGGTACATCCTCTGAAGCTGACCTCGTGAGTCTACTACACTCACAAACACAACCCCAGTCACTCACACAGATTCCCAAGCCCAAATAAACACTAAGCTTGATACCCTTACCACAACCCTAACCGATGTTAAGTGCACCCTCGAAACTTTATCCGAGAGGGTTGCCAGCCTCGAAAACACCTGCAAGGGTCAAGTCCAGGGCTCAAAAAGAAGACATGATGATCAGAAGGATCCTGACCAACATGAAGGGGAGAAAAGACAAAGACTGACCGAGCTGTCAACCTCAGGGACATAACCATTAACCGAAACTCCAGCTGAAACTGAACCACACCAACAGCCAGACGACTCAGATATGGTTCAGGACATGGAGTTATCTACACCGGTCACAGATCAAATGCCAGAATCAGCAGACCCAACAGTTGAAAAGCCCGAGGGAGAACCAGAAGAAAACCTAATGCTGACAGTTTCGGAAAGACCAATTCTAGATTTGATCGATGAAGACTCATATAGTAATCCAGAAGCTGAACGGGTATGGAGAGAGAAAGCCATTTTGGCCATTCAATCCGAGACAGACGCTCTATGGGAGTACTTAGACGATGACATCATAAACGATGAAGATTATGATCAGTTCCTCCTTCAAAGCGAACAGGTAACAGATTCTTAGCATGACACACGTGACACTGCAGGTACCTCCGAAATTCCAATTCCTGATCCAAAAATGGCTCAACCCCAACATATTCAACCAGTTCATTGGGAAAGAGTTCGAATCCTATTCCCATACTTAGAAGAATCGTATAAGAAAATCTTCGCTCACTAGATCAGACCACTCGACCTAGTTTTATGTCACAGGGTTTCTAATCTAAGTGAATCGACTCGTTCTCAGTATTTGGAGGTGATGAAAAGAAGAGAATGGTCCATGAAGTTAGAACAAACCACAAGATCATAAAAATCATGGAGATCGTGTCCGACAAATTCCTGAAGGTTTGGTTCCCGGTTTTCACTGTTAAACGAGAAGATGGAAAAGAATTGGTATTCTTGGAAGTCGACTTCAAAAATATGAACTTAAAAGATTTTCCGGTCCTTCTTCGAGAGTTAAAGACCCGCACCATCGGACCACTGCCGTATACCAAAGCCCTTGAAATGATAAAGAGGTTCATGAAGTGCACCATTACCCTCTCGTACATCAACGACTTTCAGATGGGGATAGAAAGCAATCAGAAGATTATTGCGGAACAAGATTAAGGATAAACCTAATCTAAACAAGTCTTGAGAAACACTAAGTTTCTTGCACTAGAAAGAGTTAAAGAAATTACGAATAATAACTTAACAATATAGAGAAAAATAAGAAGATGGTCCGAGCACACTTCAAAACTGAAGTAAGGTTCTTCTTATATACTGCATGTATTTAATGCATGGCATTATGGCTTTACACGTGGCAGCAACTGAGTGGTTGCATGTCATTGACCTTTGTAGACAACCTTAGTAGCCGCATGGTGCACAGTGTAGAATCAGAGTTGTTGTACGATTACAGACAAAAGGGATGTCCGTTATGACAGTTCGTACGGAGACGTGCAAGAGAGGTAAGACAATAGTAACATGCAGGGAGACTTCATGATCAGCTTTCGTTGAGTCAGATCTTTATCAGCGAATGATAAAGTTCAGCGATTGCTGAATTCTTCTACTTGATACTTCACGTTGAATGGACAGGTCTTGCTTCGCTGATATCTGCATCAGTTCATGAGTAGACTTGTCGCTGGTTCTTGAGCTTGATCTTCGACTTCAGCGTAGAACTTTGGTTGACGTGAAACTTGTCTTCAGGGATCATAAGTAAACAACTAACTTATCAGCGATCATCTCATAGACTGAACAGGCTCAGAGCTATAAGATGATGAACAGTGTTCGCTGAATATCTAATCTAAAGAGTGAGAGTTCCTATCAGCGGTACTGTAAAGTCTTAGTACTTATCAGCGATAGTGAAACTCTAATACATATTGTTTACTTACAATTTTCACTAAGTGTTTAAGAGAGGGTCATTATCAAATCACTGAGGGTTTGGATCAACAATCTCCCCCCATTTGATTATGACATAGCAACAGAGAAAATTGCTATTTAATGAAAACATAAGGATAAAAAGAACTCATAAAATATTTGTCCCATTTACTGTTTTCTGGGATCTTTTCAGTACTGATGGAGTAAAGTACATTTGCTGAAATTTTTCTTTAAACTTCGTAAATATTACATAGGGAAGTGGAAAAATTACAAGTACAACAAATAAAATTACAAGTACAAAATATGTAGACAGATAAGGATAGAAAGAATTACAAGGCGATCCTATCCGTCAAAAGGTTCTTCCTTAATGAGTTGTTCATAAAGGGTCATTGATGTGGCAACCATCCAATCAGGGACATCTACTCCTTGATTCTTTTTCTTCAGAGCTTCTTCAAAAATCAAGGGCTTGAGGTGACGTGCCTGAATGTCGCGTCTGACTTCACACCAGTATATGAGGTCTCTGAGCTGTTCGATGGGAGTGATTGGAAGCTCAGAGATGCGTTGAAAGTGTTGATTTACTTGGTAGTCTAGAAAGAATATACCATAGGGATCACTTACGACTTTGCCAGGGATGAAAGTTTCACCAGGTGGTAGGGAGGTGTCAAGCGCTGAGAGGTCAGCATCAGGGCCAA
The DNA here is from genome assembly GCA_033807775.1 of Saussurea involucrata. NCBI lineage: Eukaryota > Viridiplantae > Streptophyta > Magnoliopsida > Asterales > Asteraceae > Saussurea > Saussurea involucrata. The sequence goes on from CM066325.1 coordinate 53,895,023, forward strand.
TAACTTCAGCTCGAGAGAAACCAATACCTGTTTTATTCCGTATAGGAGGACCTGAGTCTGAGGCTTTCTTTTCCTTTGCAGAGACTCTTTTTTGTTGAGGAGGAAGAAGAGTGGAAGGAGGAATATCCACAGGAGAAGATACCAAGTCGATCTGAGAATTTAAAATTTTCTCGACATGGCTCTTGAACTTTGAGCGCGATCGCTGAATGGCTAATTTCACTTCCAACCATTCAGAGAAACCAAATTTTTCTAAAGTAGCAGCATAGAAGGTTTCCTTGGTTTTTTCTTCTCTGAATACATCAACTTCAACAACAGGATCATCAACGAACAGTCTTCCTCTGATATTTACCTTGATGATTTTGGATGGTCGAGATCGATAGTTCAGCATTTCTTTACACCATTCCAAAGTCGAATCAGATACTTTAGTCTTTTCTTCAACGATCCTTTGGGCATCATCCCATAGCTGACGTTGGACATCAATGGGAGTTCTTTTCAACGCGGGGTCTTTCACCGATTTTTGGACAAGCTGGATGGCGAGAGCCTTATCTTTTTCTTCAGCTTCCTTCTTTTCGGCGAGTAATCTTTCAGCTCTTAGATGATCCTCGTATTCTTTCCATGAAATCCTGAACTTTGTGGGAGCAGGGATTTTGTCACGAGGAAGAATGATTCACTGATCTTCAAGCTGCTTGATCATTGCATCTCTCTTTTCTTGATCCTCTTCACTTAGCTTTTGAGGAGCCAAGGAAGGTCTGTTTTTATGAGAGAGTAGTTGTTCTTCAGGTTCATCAGTCTCAGTGGTTAAATCCAAGACTGGGATTATTTCTTCAGCTCTTGTGGCTGGGATTATTTCTTGTGTAGGAGCTTCAGCGGGATCCTCAAACAGGGGAGAGGACTAGCTGAAACACAGCGATTGTTTAAGTAAGAAAAGTTGGGAAGAAAGAGATAGAGAAAAGAATGTGGTTAAGTGTATAGAGGTTTTAAGGATAGAAGGATTGAGATTGAGAAGGGATAGAGGAGGGATGCAGTGTAAGGGAATAGAAGGTAGTGTACCTGACAAACTGGCTTTTGAAGCAAGATCGTCAGATTGTCTTCTTCAACGAGGCCTTTGTTTTTGCCTTTGTCAGCTTCAGACGCTGCAGGCTTTGTCTTGGTCCGCTCCCCTGAAAACTCAAAGATTTCAAAACATCTCGCATCGCTGAATATCTCTTCCTTAACAGCGATACTTTGAAATTTCTTAAACTAACACTGATATTTCTATTAAGTGCTTCATATTTTCAAAAGTGTCTCTGAGCTTTCAAAACCTCAGAGACATCCTAAAATATGAAAGGACAGTTGTGATGTCATCGCAACGGATAAGCCCTGACACGTTCTTTTTCTGACACACGATTGCACGTTTCGTTTACCTTCCAATCAAATGCAAACACGTGTCCGTGTCATGATGAAAATCTTTTCCCGCTCAAGATTTTCTCTCTCTACTCTCTCTATATAAACCATTTTGGGTTTATATTTTTCTATTTACCCGAAAAACTTCTCCTCCAAGCAAGAAAAAGATTTACTGTTGCATTTTGAGCTCTCAAAATTTCCAGAATCTGTTCATCTTCTTCTTTGACGAACCAGGTTAATACTCTTATTATTTACCTACATTACTTGTTTATGATCTTATTCTTTGCTTTTAACAGATCAAACAAAAGAACTTTTATAAAATGAAATCATTTTCTGTTCATGATTATATGAATACAACCTTCATGGTTGTTCTTCAAGTTTATATTAAAACTCGTAAACTTGTTCTTCATATGTTTTTCCAGAATTCCTTCTTCAAATGAAAACTGGAAAACACATAATCTCTACGTTTTGTAACTCTTTCTCAAAACAAGAAAAACCCTAATCTTTCTCAAAGGGATTTTTGGCTGAATGAAATGGACAAAATTCAAAAACATCTTATTGGAAAATATTTCCACATTAAGACTATTTGTTTTGTTGATCTTTGGTTGAGCTGATTACAGAAATGGCTGCTCCTTCTACTGGTATTCCAACTGCTGAGAACACTCCTGCTGCTGAGGAACTTGAAATCACCAAGGCTCCTCAGGTCAAGTTCAAACTTGAGGATATCTCTTTTACAAAATCAAACAACCTCCATGCGCTGTTCGATTTTCCTCCGAAGAAACAAGTCAAACATCTAGACGACGCTGTGAATTTTCTGAAAACCTGTTGCCTCTCTACAGCCTTGACCATAACACCCCCTGCTCATCAGTTACTATTATCTCAATTCTGGTATACCGCCAGACACACTCAGCTACCATCATCCAAAGACCCTACCAAACTACTTGATGTCATCCTCTTTGACACTGATTATGGCACCATCAAAATCAACCCTGCTATCATTCGAAAAGCACTGAATCTCCCTGTTGCCACCAAAGATAAACCATTTGTTCCTTTTCCTGATCCCAAGAGACATGCTGATAGAGAAACACTCATTGCATTCTTTGATGCAATGAAGTACGTTTGGGATCAAGGGAGAGATGAAAAAGCCGAGAAGAAACTGACTGCAATCAAGAAGTCAAAGATGCCCAGCGAGATGAACTTCATCTACGCACACCTGATAAGCTGCATGACAGCGAAGAGTGGCTCCTCTGATCAAGCTGCTCAACCTCAGCAAGCCATGGGCTATGCATTGCTGAAGGGTCTCCATGTTGACTGGGCCTCGATAATCTACGACGATCTTGCGCTCAGAGTAGATTTTGCTGATAGACCATCATGGGTTCTATACCCAAGATTCCTCAACGCCATCTTCTAAACCGACCTTAAGGATAACTACCCAAAAGTAGGAGACCTGAAACTCTCTCAGGTTGGCCCTAAGGTGCTCGACTTCAAGCCCCTGCCAAACGAGGTACGTCTCTCTACTCTCTTATCTATTCTCAATCCTCCTTCTTCTACTTCTGCGGCTCATTTAGTGGAAATCCCCACCGCTGATACCCCAGCTGCAACCTCCACTCCTTCTACTACCCAACTTGGTTCCAAAAGAATCAAGAAAACCAAGGAGCAACCCCCTAGCATTTACATGCTGAAGACTCCTCAGCTCATCTTGAAGAGCTGATGGAAAGTTCAGTGGTATGCTCTGCCACAGCTAAACAAGCCACCCCTTCCATCCCAGCTTCAGCGTCTCTAAACGCTGAAGTTATAAACTTGGAAATGAACCCACCTCCTTCAGCCTCTCTATAGACTGAAGTGATTCTCAGCGGATCCAACGCTGAACCCCGCACCCAACCATCATTCTCATCCTCCATTCCTCTCACCTCTTCTTTGGTCACTCAATATATTCCCCTATTCTCCTCAACAACCGTCATCCTCAACGACACTACTGCTGAACATTTTCAGAGGATGATAGGACACACCACAGGACCTGCAGGTACTTCCAGTCGTCTAGGAAATATTGAAGACGACTACGAAACTTTTTCAGGACATCGAGGTTTCAACAACTTCGCCAACCCGCCTGCAGGTATACATAAAATCCCACACACTTCTCTCTCTCTCAACCCCAAACTTCTGAGCTTTCCTCTGTTCATAAGTTTATAACTTTTTCAGGTTCTAATTTGGGGGATATCAACACCTCCCTGACGGCCCTGGAAACAAAGATGGAGTCTTTCAACAACACTCTAACTGCCAACTCTTCAGCGGTTACAAACGCTGGAGAGAACTTGAAGACTTTGACCACTAAGGTCGAAAAGAAAGCCTCCAAAGCTGATCTGGAGAAGGTGGATGGTAGCATTGCTAAAATTGCTACCACCCTCGCTGAAAACTCAACCGCCACAACCACTCTCTCAACAAACGTCACCTCTCTGTCCAATGAAGTCACATCATTGAAGACAGAGGTTGGTTCTCTTAAGAGTGAAGTTTCCACGATCAAGACTGAAGTCTCTGCGGTCAAAGAGATTGTTCAGAAAGTGCTCGATCGCCTGAACACCCCAACTTCTCATTTCACTCAGGCCGATCGAGATGATCTCAAAAAGATCAGTCCTTCTATTACTGGCCTAGAAGACAGAGTAGCAGCGATTGAAAACTGCATAAGAATTATTGGTCAAGAAGACAGTAATCCTATTGCTGCTGAAAAGTCCGTTACCTCCCCCAACCATGATGTGGAAGAGTGGGAGAAGCCTAAAGAAGATCTTCCCCATAATGATGAGGGGGAGAAGAAAAATAAAGAAGACCTTCCCCATGCTGAGTGGGAGGGTATTGAGACTGAAGCTGATGCTACTTCTTCAAAACCTCAGGGAGTTGAAAACCCTGAGGGAACTGAGAAACCTTCCTCTGTATCTGAGGGGGAGCAACTCGAAGAGCAGAACATTGAACCTGCTGCTGATGTAACCTCACCCTACGCTGAAGAGGTTGAATCTGATGAAGACGAAGCTGAAGACGATGAAGTTGTCGACATCTCTGATGATGAACCATCTTCTTCTCCAAAGAATGATGATGATGACGATGATGATGATGATGACTCCTTTATCGTCAAGCCTGTTTAGAAGACTACAGCTCTCAAAGGGATTTCGATAAACGAACCTTCAGGGGAGCGGACCAAGACAAAGCCTGCAGCGTCTGAAGCTGACAAAGGCAAAAAACAAAGGCCTTGCTGCAGAAGACAATCTGATGATCTTGCTTCAAAAGCCAGTTTGTCAGGTACACTACCTCCTATTTCCTTACACTGCATCCCTCCTATATCCCTTCTCAATCTCAATCCTTCTATTCATAAAACCTCTATACACTTAACCACATTCTTTTCTCTATCTCCTTCTTCCCCAACTCTGCTTACTTAAACGATCGCTGTGTTTCAGCTAGTCCTCTCCCCTGTTTGAGGATCCCGCTGAAGCTCCTTCGACTACACTAGGAATAATCCCAACCATAAGAGCTGAAGAAATAATCCCAGTCTTGGATTTAACCACTGAGACTGATGAACCTGAAGAACAGTTGCTCTCTCACCAAAACAGACCTTCATTGGCTCCTCAAAAGCTAAGTGAAGAGGATCAAGAAAAGAGAGATGCAATGATCAAGAGATTCGAAGATCAGCGAATCATCCTGAAGCGTGATCAACTTCCTTCTATTCCTCCAAAGTTCAGACTTTCACAAAAGGAATACCAGGATCACCTCAGAGCTGAAAGGTTAATCGCTGAAAAAAGGGAAGCTGAAGAAAAAGACAGAGAACTTGCCATCCAGCTTGTCCAATAATCGGTGAAAGACCCCGCGCTGAAAAGAACTCCCATTGATGTCTAACGTCAGCTATGGGATGATGCCCAAAGGATCGTTGAAGAAAACACGAAAGTATCTGATACGACTTTGAAATGGTGTAAAGAAATGTTGAATTATCGATCTCGACCATCCAAAATCATCAAAGTAAACATCAGAGGAAGACTGTTCGTTGACGTTCCTGTTGTTGAAGTTGATGTATTCAGAGAAGACAAAACCAAGCAAACCTTCTATGCTGCTACTTTAGAGAAGTTTGGTTTCTCTGAATGGTTGGAAGTGAAATTAGCCATTCAGGGATCGCGCTCAAAGTTAAAGAGCCATGTTGAGAAAATTTTAAATACTCAGATCGACATGGTTTCTTCTGCTGTGGATATTTCTCCTTCCACTCTTCTTCCTCCTCAACAAAGAAGAGTCTCTGCAAAGGAAAAGAAAGTCTCAGACTCAGGTCCTCCTATACGGAATGAAACAGGTATTGGTTTCTCTCGTGCTGATGTTCTTGGCCCTGATGCTGATCTCTCAGTGCTTGACACCTCCCTACCACCTGGAGAAACATTCATTCCTGGCAAAGTTGTAAGTGATCCTTATGGTATATTCTTTCTAGACTACCAAGGAAATCATCACTTTCAACGCATCTCTGAGCTTCCAATCACTCCCATCTAACAACTCAGAGATCTCATATACTGGTGTGAAGTCAGACGCGACATTAAAGCTAGACACCTGAAGCCCTTGATTTTTGAAGAAGCTCTGAACAAAAAGAATCAAGGAGTAAATGTCCCTGACTGGATGATTCCCACATCAAAGACCCTCGATGAACTTCTCATCAAGGAAGACCCTTTTGACGGATAGGATCGCCTTGTAATTCTTTCTATCCTTATCTGTCTACATCTTCTGTACTTGTAATTTTATTTGTTGTACTTGTAATTTTTCTACTTCCCTCTGTAATCTTTACGAAGTTTAAAGAAACATTTCAGCGAATGTACTTTACTCCATCAGTACTGAAAAGATCCCATAAAACAGTAAAAGGGACAAATATTTTATGAGTTCTTTTTATCCTTATGTTTTCATTAAATAGCAATTTTCTCTGTTGCTATGTCATTATCAAATAGGGGGAGATTATTGATCCAAACCCTCAGTGATTTGATAATGACCCTCTCTTAAACACTTAGTGAAAATTGTAAGTAAACAATATGTATCAGAGTTTCACTATCGCTGATAAGTACTAAGACTTTACAGTACCGCTGATAGGAACTCTCACTCTTTAGATTAGATATTCAGCGAACACTGTTCATCATCATATAGCTCTGAGCGACTGAGCCTGTTCAGTCTATGAGATGATCACTGATAAGTTAGTTGTTTACTTATGATCCCTGAAGACAAGTTTCACGTCAACCAAAGTTCTACGCTGAAGTCGAAGATCAAGCTTAAGAACCAACGACAAGTCTACTCATGAACTGATGCAGATATCAGCGAAGCAAGACCTGTCCATTCAACGTGAAGTATCAAGTAGAAGACTTCAGCAATCGCTGAACTTTATCATTCGCTGATAAAGATCTGAATCAACGAAAGCTGATCATGAAGTCTCCCTGCATGTTACTATTGTCTTAACTCCCTTGCACGTCTCCGTACGAACTGTCAGAACGAACATCCCTTTTGTCTGTAATCGTACAACAACTCTGATTCTACAATGTGCACCATGCGGCTACTATGGTTGTCTACAAAGGTCAATGACATGCAACCACTCAGCTGCTGCCACGTGTAAAGCCATACTGCCATGCATTAAATGCATGCAGTATATAAGAAGAACCTTACTTCAGTTTTAAAGTGTGCTCGGACCATCTTTTTATTTCTTATTGTTAAGTTATTATTCGTAATTTCTTTAACTCTTTCTAGTGCAAGAAACTTAGTGTTTCTCAAGACTTGTTTAGATTAGGTTTATCCTTAATCTTGTTCCGCAACAAGATGTAAATTGTCTTGATTTATCAATAAACAATTTAGAAAAGTAAAAACGTGTGTTTGTATTCAACCCCCCCCCCTTCTACAAACTTGTATAGCCCTTCGGGACCAACAATACCGATGATCATGATCATGAGGAGGAGATGAATAAGAAGAGACGGGTTGAGACTGAGTCATCCAAAGGTGAAAATAAAAACATGCCTGCTTCTGAAATTTTTGGTATGTTTGAATCCGGTGCGATGGGAGAGGAAAACTGGAAGCAGATTGTTCTGTATATAGATCCGAATGTGGAAACGACGGTTGAAAAGCCCGAGGTAGATAAGGAGGAAATAAGAAAGGCGAATGAAAGTGAAATGTTTGTGAATATCATTGATGTTAGTTCGGATGAGGAAGGTGATGAAAAGGGAAACAAGTACGATAACTTTTGGAAGGTAAAGGAAGAAGAAGAAGAGAACATTTTGATGGTTGATGATGGAATGGCAGAAATAGATGTTGATTTCAGTGCTGATGAGGTTGACTTTCTATCCGAGATATTTGGGCCGAAAACACCTGAGGACATCACAATGAGTCCTATTCTGTCACCTGAACCAATTTCTTCTACATTATTTCCAACCCAGTCGGAAACCACAAATCTTAACATCAATCTTAACCAACCAAACCTTGATCAAACCAAAATTCCCTCACCTGAACCAACCAATACAAAACCTGACTCACCAATCTTGCCTGATCCTTTCACTGAAGAAGTCAAACCTAAAGTACCCGAACCACCCGTAATACCAACCTTTAATCCTTCAGCTGATCAAGCTGGACCCTCAAACCCTTCTACATCAAACCAGCCTTGTCCTTCTGGTGCTAATACAGATACAATACAAGAGGCAGAGGAAAGATTGAGACTGTCAAGACTGAGAACACCGTTTATGGAGGACACTGAAAGAGGGTTGTTTGTACACATATTGAGGAGGCTAAATCCTTACGCTGTTTTGGGGATCAATGATCAGTCGGATGCATACAAGTTCGAATACATTTATTTCTTGAAGGGTAATTGTCAAAAAGAAAGATTCGTTAAAAGTAAAAAACTGATCGTGACAATCAAGGAGGTTTATGTGAAAAAGTTCTATAAGATGTACTTTCCATACTTCGTGGTGCAAAGACAAGATTGTCGAAATTACACCTTCAGTGAAGCTGATTTTTTCCATCTTACAATGGATGACTTCGAGTTCATGTACAACTACTTCCGAGACTTACAAATCAGAAAAGAAAATGTTCTAATTGCCTTGAACGCCATCAAGAGGTTCTTAAGGAGACATGTTTTATATACACAATGCCATGACTTCCAAATGGGATTGGAGAGCGGTCAACCGATGGTAAATCTTATTCGTCCGAATCAAGAAATGAGAGGTCTGATGAGAATGCCTCTATATGCTGTTATTGATGATCTGGAGTTTGGGATTGCATTCAAAAATGATAGGGGCATAAAATCTTTATTCGGATTGCTAATTTGGCCAAGTATTCTGATGGGACATTGTAGGTGGTACGATTGCAGTTGGAAGAAAGACTGAAACGACATGACAAAGAGAGGAAGATCACTTGGATGTCTTCACATGCAAGAATCTTGTTGGTAAATGCTATAAATGAGATCAACGAAAGAATCTCCTTCAGAGTTGCAATGAGGAGAATAAAATCTTATTTGGGATTCAGAAGAAGACAACCGGAGCTGCCTTGATAACTAAGGGGGAGATTGTTAGAACTATATTGTAGTTATTAGGCAGATAGCATTTTGTACTGTATTATGCTTTCCAGTATGAGGTATGGGCATGTAATACCCTTACTATATAAGGAAAGCCACTTCATGAATTTCATAACCTTTTGTGTCATTTGTACTTTACAATTTACAATCCATGAATGACAAATCATCTCTCTAGATTCTCTCTCTACATACTTTGCTAGATTTGGGATTTATCATACTGTTTCATTTTCACTAGGGGACGTAGCACAACGTCCACCGCTTTCTCAATTGGAGAGTTCCGATGTTGAAACAAGCGAACTCCTGCCCCAGTTCTCGACTTCTTTGGATGCACGATCGAGTGTAGATCCACTTGATGATATTCTTTTCTTGGCTAGGACACAAAACATATCTACTGCTACCATCGAGATTCTTCGTGACTCGACCGGAACACCCTGAGTGAGTCTACCTTCTGGTGGCTTGCAAGGATAGGGTAGAAGTCCTGCCACGACTATCCTTATGCCAAGCGTGAGCGCATGTGGTACTGCGGTGCAATCCACCGTAGTCACTACAACTGGTAAGCTAAGTGCTCCAGGTGTTAGTATCCAGAAGTTCGTCTCCAAGGAAACTCTGGACGACGCCTTAAAGGCTGTCCAAGCAAAAATTCTGAAGAATCACAGCTAACCCCCCTACGCAACCACATGTTATACTTCCTCACTCGACACCTAACTCGCAGAACATGAGCATCAATGCTTTAAACGCCACACTACTTGATAAGCTCTTGTCCAAAACCAACACTGGTACATCCTCTAAAGCTGACCTCGTGAGTCTACTACACTCACAAACACAACCCCAGTCACTCACACAGATTCCCAAGCCCAAATAAACACTAAGCTTGATACCCTTACCACAACCCTAACCGATGTTAAGTGCACCCTCGAAACTTTATCCGAGAGGGTTGCCAGCCTCGAAAACACCTGCAAGGGTCAAGCCCAGGGCTCAAAAAGAAGACATGATGATCAGAAGGATCCTGACCAACATGAAGGGGAGAAAAGACAAAGACTGACCGAGCTGTCAACCTCAGCGACAGAACCATTAACCGAAACTCCAGCTGAAACTGAACCACACCAACAGCCAGACGACTCAGATATGGTTCAGGACATGGAGTTATCTACACCGGTCACAGATCAAATGCCAGAATCAGCAGACCCAACAGTTGAAAAGCCCGAGGGAGAGCCAGAAGAAAACCTAATGCTGACAGTTTCGGAAAGACCAATTCTAGATTTGATCGAAGAAGACTCATATAGTAATCCAGAAGCTGAACGGGTATGGAGAGAGAAAGCCATTTTGGCCATTCAATCCGAGACAGACGCTCTATGGGAGTACTTAGACGACGACATCATAAACGATGAAGATTATGATCAGTTCCTCCTTCAAAGCGAACAGGTAACAGATTCTTAGCATGACATACGTGACACTGCAGGTACCTCCGAAATTCCAATTCCTGATCCAAAAATGGCTCAACCCCAACATATTCAACCAGTTCATTGGGAAAGAGTTCGAATCCTATTCCCATACTTAGAAGAATCGCATAAGAAAATCTTCGCTCACTAGATCAGACCACTCGACCTAGTTTTATGTCACGGGGTTTCTAATCTAAGTGAATCGACTCGTTCTCAGTATTTGGAGGTGATGAAAAGAAGAGAATGGTCCATGAAGTTAGAACAAACCACAAGATCATAAAAATCATGGAGATCGTGTCCGACAAATTCCTGAAGGTTTGGTTCCCGGTTTTCACTATTAAACGAGAAGATGGAAAAGAATTGGTATTCTTGGAAGTCGACTTCAAAAATATGAACTTAAAAGATTTTCCGGTCCTTCTTCGAGAGTTAAAGACCCGCACCATCGGACCACTGCCGTATACCAAAGCCCTTGAAATGATAAAGAGGTTCATGAAGTGCACCATTACCCTCTCGTACATCAACGACTTTCAGATGGGGATAGAAAGCAATCAGAAGAAAATGATTTTGCTGAAGCCCAATCTGACTCTTCCTGAAGCTGAAGATGTAAGGTACATACTCTTTTACTCAAACCAGAGACAGGGACCGTGTATCTGAATGATAAGAGAGATAAACGCTTTATGAGGATAAGTGAGTTGTGTTGGTCCCGAAGGGCTATACAAGTTTGTAGAGGGGGGGGGGGGGGGGGGGGGGTTGAATACAAACACACTTTTTAATTTTCTAAATTGTTTATTGATAAATCATGACAATTTACAACTTATTGCGGAACAAGATTAAGGATAAACCTAATCTAAACAAGTCTTGAGAAACACTAAGTTTCTTGCACTAGAAAGAGTTAAAGAAATTACGAATAATAACTTAACAATATAGAGAAAAATAAGAAGATGGTCCGAGCACACTTCAAAACTGAAGTAAGGTTCTTCTTATATACTGCATGTATTTAATGCATGGCATTATGGCTTTACACGTGGCAGCAACTGAGTGGTTGCATGTCATTGACCTTTGTAGACAACCTTAGTAGCCGCATGGTGCACAGTGTAGAATCAGAGTTGTTGTACGATTACAGACAAAAGGGATGTCCGTTATGACAGTTCGTACGGAGACGTGCAAGAGAGGTAAGACAATAGTAACATGCAGGGAGACTTCATGATCAGCTTTCGTTGAGTCAGAAGGTTCTTCCTTGATGAGAAGTTCATCGAGGGTCTTTGATGTGGGAATCATCCAGTCAGGGACAGTGACACCTTGATCCTTTTTGTTCTTTGCTTCTTCAAAGATCAGGGGCTTGAGGTGACGTGCCTGAATGTCGCGTCTGACTTCACACCAGTATATGAGGTCTCTGAGCTGTTCGATGGGAGTGATTGGAAGCTCAAAGATGCGTTGAAAGTGTTGATTTCCTTGGTAGTCTAGAAAGAATATACCATAGGGATCACTTACGACTTTGCCAGGGATGAAAGTTTCACCAGGTGGTAGGGAGGTGTCAAGCGCTGAGAGGTCAGCATCAGGGCCAATAACTTCAGCTCGAGAGAAACCAATACCTGTTTCATTCCGTATAGGAGGACCTGAGTCTGAGGCTTTCTTTTCCTTTGCAGAGACTCTTTTTTGTTGAGGAGGAAGAAGAGTGGAAGGAGGAATATCCACATGAGAAGATACCAAGTCGATCTGAGAATTTAAAATTTTCTCGACATGGCTCTTGAACTTTGAGTGCGATCGCTGAATGGCTAATTTCACTTCCAACCATTCAGAGAAACCAAATTTTTCTAAAGTAGCAGCATAGAAGGTTTCCTTGGTTTTGTCTTCTCTGAATACATCAACTTCAACAACAGGAACATCAACGAACAGTCTTCCTCTGATATTTACCTTGATGATTTTGGATGGTCGAGATCGATAGTTCAGCATTTCTTTACACCATTCCAAAGTCGAATCAGATACTTTAGTCTTTTCTTCAACGATCCTTTGGGCATCATCCCATAGCTGACGTTGGACATCAATGGGAGTTCTTTTCAACGCGGGGTCTTTCACCGATTTTTGGACAAGCTGGATGGCGAGAGCCTTATCTTTTTCTTCAGCTTCCTTCTTTTCGGCGAGTAATCTTTCAGCTCTTAGATGATCCTCGTATTCTTTCCTTGAAATCCTGAACTTTGTGGGAGCAGGGATTTTGTCACGAGGAAGAATGATTCACTGATCTTCAAGCTGCTTGATCATTGCATCTCTCTTTTCTTGATACTCTTCACTTAGCTTTTGAAGAGCCAAGGAAGGTCTGTTTTTATGAGAGAGTAGTTGTTCTTCAGGTTCATCAGTCTCAGTGGTTAAATCCAAGACTGGGATTATTTCTTCAGCTCTTGTGGCTGGGATTATTTCTGGTGTAGGAGCTTCAGCGGGATCCTCAAACAGAGGAGAGGACTAGCTGAAACACAGCGATTGTTTAAGTAAGAAAAGTTGGGAAGAAAGAGATAGAGAAAAGAATGTGGTTAAGTGTATAGAGGTTTTAAGGATAGAAGGATTGAGATTGAGAAGGGATAGAGGAGGGGTGCAGTGTAAGGGAATAGAAGGTAGTGTACCTGACAAACTGGCTTTTGAAGCAAGATCGTCAGATTGTCTTCTTCAACGAGGCCTTTGTTTTTGCCTTTGTCAGCTTCAGACGCTGCAGGCTTTGTCTTGGTCCGCTCCCCTGAAGGTTATTTTTTCTTGATCCCTTTTTGAGCTTGAGCTTTTGCAATAGGCTGGACGTAGAAGAAGTCGTCATCATCATCGTCATCATCATCATCTTTGGGGGATGATGATGGTTCTTCATCAGAGATGTCAACAGGTTCATCATCTTCAGTTTCTTCTTCAGACTCGACCTCTTCAGCATAAGGTTCGGTCACGTCAGCAGCAGCTTCCTTAAGTTGCTCATCGAGTTGCTCCCCCTCAGATACAGAGGGAGGTTTCTTGGTTTCCTCAGGGTTTTCAACTCCCTGAGGTCGTGAAGTAGAAGTACCAGCAGCAGCTGTTTCAATACCCTCCCCCTCAGCATTATGGGGAAGGTCTTCATTAGTCTTCTCCCCCTCTTCCACATTATGGTTGGGGGAGGTAACAGATTGTTCAGCATTGGCAGTGTGTATTTGGTCCCTGTCTTCTAGGCCAGAGATCCCAACACAGTTTTCAATCTTTGCTAATCTGACTTCCAGGCCAGTTATAGCAGGATTGATCTTTTGAAGAGCTTCACGATCGACCTGAGAAAAGTTAGAAGTTGGGACGTTCAGGCGATCGAGCACTTTCTGAACAATTTCTTTGACGGCGGAGACGTCAGCCTTGATCGTGGAAACTTCACCCTTAAGAGAACCAACCTCTGTCTTCACTGATGTGACTTCATTGGATAGAGAGGTGAAGTTTGTTGAAAGAGAGGTGGTGGCGGTTGAATTGTCAGCGAGGGTGGTAGCAAATTGAGCGATGCTACCATCTACCTTCTCCAGATCAGTTTTGGAGGCTTTTGTATCGACGATCTCGGTCAATTTTTTAAGCTTCTCTCCAGCGTCTGTAACCGCTGAAGAGTTCGTGGAGAGAATGGTGTTGTAATTTTCCACCTTTATTTCCAGGGCCTTTAGGGAGGTGTTGATATCCCCCAAATTAGGACCTGAAACAGTTATTAACTTATGAACAGAGGAAAGCTCAGAAGTTTGGGGTAGAGAAAGAGGAGTGTTTTGGATTGTGTTTATACCTGCAGGCGGGTTGGCGAAGTTGTCGAACCCTTTGTGTCCTGAATGAAATTCCATGTCGCCTTCAAGAGTACCTTGGCACATGGAGGGGCATGCAGATCCTAAGTTTGCATCCATCATCGTATTTAGAGTGTCTGCAGTTGAGTCATGTACGATGAAGGGTGTCCCTGAGAAAGTTGGGAAAATTGGTGCAGAGACCAAAGATTGAGTAGGAGGAATGAGAGATAAGAATGATGGTTGGGTGCGGGGTTCAACGTTGGATCCGCTGTCAATCACTTCAGTTTGTAGAGAGGCTGAAGGAGGTGGGTTCATTTCCATGTTTATAACTTCAGCGTTTAGAGATGCTGAAGCCGGGATGGAAGGTGTGGCTTGGTCAGCTATGGCAGAGCGTACCACTGAACTTTCCATCAGCTCTTCAAGATGAGCAGTGGAGTCTTCAGCGTGTAAATGCTGGGGGGTTTGCTCCTTGGTTTTCTTGATTCTTTTGGAACCAAGTTGGGAAGTAGATTGTTTCCTTTTTCGAGAAGGAGTGGAGGGTGCAGCGTGGGTATCAGCGGTGGGGATTTCCACTGAATGAGCTGCAGAAGTAGAAGAAGGAGGATTGAGAAGAGATAAGAGAGTAGAAAGACGTACCTCATTTTCCAGCGACTTGAAGACGAGTACCTTAGGGCCAACCTGAGAGAGTCTCAGATCACCCTCTGTTGGGTACCTTTTGCCAAGTCCTTGTTGAAAGACGGCACTGATGAATCTGGGATAAGGAACCCATGCAGATCTTTCAGCCATATCCACTCTGAACGCAAGGTCATCGTAGATGATTGAGGCCCAGTCAACATTTAGACCTTTCAGCAATGCATAGCCCATTGCTTGCTGAGGTTGAGCAGCTTGATCAGAGGAGCCACTCTTCGCTGTCATGCAGCTTATCAGATGTGCGAAGATGAAGTTCATCTCGCTGGGCATTTTGGACTTCTTGATCATGGTCAGTTTCTTCTCAGGCTTCTTGTCCCTTCGAGTGTCCCATGCGTAACCCATTGCATCGAAGAATGCAATGATGGCTTCCCTATCAGCATGGTTTTTGTGGTTTGGGAGATGGATAAAGCGGTTTTCTTTGGTAGAGGTAGGAAGGCTCAGTGCCTTCCTAATAATGGCAGGGTTGATTTTGGTGGTGCCAAATTTTGTGTCACACAGAATGAAGTCAACGAACTTCGTTGGGTCTTTGGCATGGGGTACCTGAGCTCTTCTGGCAGTATACCAGAACTGAGAAAGTAGGAATTGATGAGCAAGGGGTGTAATGGTCAGGGCTGTGGATAAGCAACATGTTTTGAGGTAGTTCACAGCATCATCCAGATGTGTGACTTGATTTCGAGGGGGAAACTCGAAAAGCGCATGAAGGTTGTTCGATTTTGAAAAATTGATTTCCTCAAGCTTGAACTTGACCTGAGGAGCTTTGACAAGAGTCAGTTTCTTTGCAGTCGTGGATTTCTCAGCGATAGGAGCAGGAGTAGAAGATGCCATTTCTGTTTAACATATCAACCACGAACATAGATAAAGAATAGTCTTAATGTGAAAGATTTTCCAATAAGATGTTTTCCGATTTTTGTCCATTTCATTCAGACAGAAATGTCTTAATGAAGATTAGGGTTTTCTTGTTTGTAAAAGAAAAACAAACCCAATAAAAGTCTTGTTTTCCATTTTCCTTTAGATAAGGATTCTGGAAAAACGAATGAAGAACAAGTTTAAGATTTTGAGTTTTAAACATGAAGAACAACCATGAAAAGGTTGTGTTCATAAAACCATGAAAGAAATGATTTCATTTTAGAAAATGTTTCTTTTGTTTGATCTTTTAAAAGCAATAAGAAGATCAGAAACAAGTTATGTAGGTAAATAATAAGAATATTAACCTGGTAATCGAAGAAGGAGATGAACAGATTTCTGGAAATAAGCAACAATAAATCTTTTCTTGCTTGGAGAAGAAGTTCGCGTAAAGAAAAAAATATAAACCCAAAATAGTTTATATAGAGAGATTTTAGAGAGAGAAAAACTCGAGCGGGAAAGTTTTTCATCATGACACGGACACGTGTTTGCGTTTGATTGGAAGGTAAACGAAACGTGCAAACGTGTGTCAGAAAAAGAACGTGCCAGGGTTTATCCGTTGTGATGATGTCACAAACGTCCTTTCATATTTTAGGATGTCTCTGAGGTTTTGAAAGCTCATGGACTATTTTTGAAAAACATGAAGCACTGAATAGAAATATCAGTGGTAGTTTAGGAAATTTCAAAGTATCGCTGTTAAGGAAGAGATATTCAGCGATGCAATTTGTTTTGAAATCTTACATTCACATGCGAACGTCAGCGAGCAAGAGAGAAAACATACCTTGATATCAGCGAATCAGTTATGTTCAGAGAGAGAATGATAGAATGGGTTATATAATTGTTTTATCATATCGCTGATAAAATGGGAACCACTGAAGATTTTACTCTTCAAAGTTCAGCATTCCAAGCTCGCTGATGAGAAAGTTGAATCTTGTCTCATCAAGAGGTTTGGTGAACAGATCAGCTAACTGATAGTCAGTTGGGATAAAATGAAGTTCTATATCACCATTCATCACATGATCTCTAATAAAATAATACCTGATTTCGATATGTTTGGTCTTTGAGTGTAGCACTGGATTGTTGGCTATAGCGATGGCACTTGTGTTTTCGTAATAGATTGGAATTTTCGAGAGCTGAAGGTCATAGTCTAGTAGTTGATTTCTCATCCACAAGACCTGAGAACAATAGCTTCCAGCGGCTACATACTCAGCGTCAGCAGTTGAGGTGGACACTGAGTTTTGCTTTTTACTTGTCCAACTCACCAGCTTTCCACCCAGGAGCTGACAGCCTCCTGTGGTGCTTTTCCTATCCAATTTGCAACCTGCAAAATCACTATCTGAATAGGCGATTAGATCAAACCCTGAGTCTTTGGGATACCAAAGACCTAGGTTCATAGTACCCTTAAGGTAACGAAAGATTCGCTTTACAGCGATCATATGAGATTCCTTAGGTTCAGCTTGATATCGTGCACACAAACAGGTTGCGTACATAATATCGGGTCGGCTAGCTGTAAGATACAAGAGAGAGCCGATCATCCCACGGTACAGCGTGACATTAACAGGTACTCCATTTGAATCCTTGTTTAGTGTCAGCGGTGGTGCCATAGGGGTTTTCATAGCTGAACTCTGAGTTAAATCGAATTTCTTCAGCATATCTTTAACATACTTTCCCTGATTAATGAAAGTTCCTTTTTCATTTTGTTTTATCTGAAGACCAAGGAAATATGTTAGCTCACCCATCATGCTCATTTTATACTCTTCTTTCATTCTATCAGCGAAACGAGTACAAAGGTCAGGGTTAGTAGAACCAAATATAATGTCATCAACATATATCTGAACAAGAATGATATGACCTTTCACTATTCTGAAAAATAGAGTTTTGTCGATTTTACCTCGCTCAAAAATTTCAATTAGGAGATAAGAGGATAGAGTGTCATACCATGCACGTGGAGCTTGCTTTAAGCCATAAAGTGCCTTATCCAGTTTATAAACATAACCTGGACGCTTAGAATCTGAGAATCCTGGAGGTTGTTCCACATAGACTTCTTCATTCAGCTTTCCATTGAGAAATGCTGACTTAACTTCCATTTGATATACTTTGAAGTCTTTGTGTACATCGTATGCTAAGAATAGACGAATAGATTCTAGTCTTGCTACTGGAGCAAATGTTTCGTCGTAATCTATGCCTTCCTCTTGTCTGTATCTCTGAGCAACAAGACGAGCCTTGTTGCGGGTTACAGTTCCATGTTCATCCAACTTGTTTCGATAGACCCATTTAGTGCCTATCATTGTCTTGTCAGTTGGTCTTCGAACAAGTTTCCAAACTTTGTTTCTTTCGAATTCAGTCAGCTCTTCTTGCATGGCGCTGACCCAGTTTGGATCTTTGAGGGCATCATCTATTTTCTTTGGTTCAATCAGAGAAATAAAGTTAACAAATAAACAAATATTACCTGCACTTCGTCGAGTCTGAGCACCAGCGTTTGGATCACCAAGGATTTGATCAATTGGGTGATTTACAGTCCATCTGTCAGGATCGATTCCTAACAAGAATTAAACTTCTTAGAAACAGAATTTAGAGAATCTTGCGGAATAGAACTCTAAATCAATTAAAGAACAATCAATAGAAATTCAATAAACTGTATATATATCAAACAGTTATTACTCACAAGTTTTACACCAAACCTCAATCTTGTTGAACAGGCTCAACAAGACGATTTCTACTTCTCTAGAAATAGGATCTATGATCTTGAGGTTAATTCACTCTTGAATGAATATCAAGTTCTATTTCACTCGTATAAATTTCATGTGCTCTAATAGCTATCTATCAATACTATTTATACAAAAGTAATTACAAGATAACTATCAAAAGTAAATTGATCTTCTGAATCTTCGTTAAACATATCTTGATCAATTCCTTATTTGTCTCCAAAAGCATCGCATCCCAAACTTATCAAGTCAGCAGTATTAACAATGATTTGGCTCAGCAGCATTAATGATGATTTGGCTCAGCAGCATTAACGATGATTTGGCTCAGCAGCATTAACGATGATTTGGCTCAGCAGCATTAACAACCTTCAGCAGTATTAACCTTCACAGTCTTCAAGCAGTAGTAACTCAGCTCAGCAGTACTAACCATGTCTAGCAGTAGTAATTTGGTCTAGCAGTACTAACTTCGTCTAGCAGTAGTAATCTTGCCCAGCAGTAGTAACGAAGACCTGGCAGTAGTAATGTAGACTTAGCAGTACTAACCATACTTGGCATATCTTCAGTTCCCAACAATCTCCCCCTAACTTGACTTTTAGGAAAAGAAGTCAAGTTCTTCAGATGATGCTTCCAAAACTTAGTCATCATGTACACACAGATTAGGACTTAGACCTAGACTCTGATTTGCAATCCTCCTTACCAAGAATCTTCCCATAGCAGAGTCTTTGTTGCAGACCAACTTTACATGTAGCATCCCTTTCAGTCTTTTCATGCTGTGATTATATATTTGATCCACCAGATAATACTCCTGATATGTGTTGTCAATTGATATGACATACACTCCACAATTTTCATAGAGCATCCAGTTGGTTACTGCTTGAAAAGGTCTTGCTGTTATGTGCTGAACTACTTCTGGTCTGAACATTAGGCATAGGTATTCTAACACCATCTTTGTGATAGACATACCTCTTTCTGTCAACATGTTGCCATAGATCTGCATGCCTACTTTGAACATCTCTTCCAGGTCAGATCTTGAGCATCTTCTTATGGCTTGTCCCCATGTTCTGTAGACTTCAAACTGCCCATCAGCTCTCTTGAGTCTGATATACTCCTTTCTTTCATCTATCAATGTATCCCAGTGACTGATTTCAGGAGGCTTTGAGTCTAATGGAGTCACTTTTATTGGTTCAGTATCAACCATAGTGATGTACAAGTCACACTGTTCATTGCTAAGTGATTGTGCCTTACTGGATTGACCTGTCTTGCTATCTCCTTGTCCTTCATCCTTGGCAACTTCTTCCTTTTCTCTTTCTTCTACCACTGGCTTCTCAACAGGTTCTATCTTTTGCTTCTTTACACACTTCTTTTTAGTGGCCACAGACTTTGTTCTCTTTCTGCTGAAAACCATCTTTGCATCCTTAGGTTCTTCCTGTTTCTTGGCAGTTGGAGGTGTATCATGTTTGGCTTTGATTAAAGCCTCTGCAACCTCCACTTCTTCTACTGTAAGCTTCTGTGTTACTGTTTCTGCTTTCTTTGTAGATTGAGCAGCATTAACTGTTTCTGCTGCTTGCTTAGAGTCAGCAGCATTAACAGTTTCTGCTGCTATTTCAGTTTCAGGTTCTTTCTCTGTTAGGTCTTCAGCAGCATTAACTGTTTCTGCTGCTTGTTCAAACTCAGCAGCATTAACAGTTTCTGCTGCTGTGGTTTCTGCTGCTTTTGAAGTTTCTGCTTCTTTAATCATCTCCTCCACCTTTTCTGTCTCCCCCTTGTTCTGTGCACTGGACTCCCCCTTCACCTGTGCATAATCCATTTCCATCTCAGTTTTCATGTGAACAGTCTCCCCCTCAATTTGTGGACCCTTCATTTTCAGATCTGCTTCTGACTCTGACTCCCCCTTTTTGGGAGCATCATCAGTTGAAGTTCTTCTTCTCAGCACAAATTGGGCCTTTTTCTTTTTGTGCAGCAACTTGGTGACCATCTTTTTGAGCTTCTCAATTTGAGACTGTTGGTAGGTGACCACAGTCTTCAAATGCTCAATCTCTTTCTTTTGTGCCATAACATCCAAGTTGATATTCCCTATGGTTTCCATCAATTCCTCATAGTTATATCTATCCTCACCTTGTTTAGAAGTGTTTACCTTCTTTAAAGGATCACTGGAAGTTTTAGCAGAAGCCTTCTGCCTAGCAGAAGCACTACCTGCCCCCTTGGTTTCTTGGCACCTGGGTCCTCCTAATGATTTCTCATTTAGAGTTGCCATGGGGAAGGTCTTAGTTATGTTACCACTGTCCTTCTCTGTGCTAGCAGAAGTAGTGGCAGCCTTAGCACCCATATGGTCATCCTTCTCCTTAGAGACCACCTTCTTGGGGTTGGGAGACACCCCTGTGGTTTCCCTGTTGATATTCTCAATTGGAGAATGCTCCAACTGAGGGCTTAAAGGCTTAGGGCTCTGAGTAGGTACATCAAGGGAAGGAACCTTGTGCACCTTTCTTCTTTGAAACCTTTTGGTGATTGTGGGAGTTGGTTGTTCAAGAATGGACTGAGGGATGTCTTTTGAGATGGAAGGTTGGGATTGGTCATCAGTGGGTTGATCTAATGAGGGCCTTGATCCTGATGCCATACCTTCAGAGGGGTGGGACACAACCATCATTGTAGAGAACAATGGTGTGTCAACTCCTTCCGAGTCCCTAGGAAGTCTTTTCATATTTGAAAAAACCTTCCCTTTAGGGGATTTGGGTACATATACCTCAGTAAACTGAGGTAAGTCCATCAATTCCTTGTTAAGAACTTCTTGCACAAACCTTGGATACATGAAAAAGCTCTTTTTGGATTCCAAGTTTGATACAAGATCATTAAAGATCATTGCCGAAAAATTGTACTTTCTGGCAGTGGATAAGCAGACCAAGGCATATGCAATGGGACTGCTGAACTCACTCCATCCAGTAGTTTTCTTGGAAATACAGTGCATCAGGGTATGAACAAGAAATCTCCATTGGTTGAAATTTTTTGATTTGTAGAATTTAAAAACACCAATGGGACCTTCATACCCCATTCTTTGTAAAGTAGAAAAGAGTTCTTCATTAGGAATAGAAGATATACCTGAAGCATCATTCAACTGAAGAGAGATGCGAATAACCTCTTCAGTGACTTTCAAGGGTTTATCACAAACCCTTGTTCGAATGGTTTTCTGCCCTTCTTCGACACTAACAGTGGCATTCTCCCAAAATTGTGTCTGATGTTCGATATAGATTGTTGGGCTCACCGTTAGGGCATAGGAGATGTGCGAGGATTTGAGAAAATCGACTATATCGTGGAATCCCGCAGCTTGTTTCAGCTTCTGAAGCATGGCTATTTCATTGTGCTCATCCACAAACTCCATGATTCCTGAGGATTCTTGAAAGAAAAACACAAAGATTCTGGGGAGACTAGGTTAGAACGAGAGAGAAGAAGTAAATGCGAAGAGTCGTTATGAACATTGGCGGGCAAACAGGGGTATTTATATGCCCTAGATTATCAAAAGCAGTATTAACGACATAAGCAGTATTAACTACCTAGCAGTATTAACTGCAAGGCAGTATTAACTACACAGCAGTATTAACTACCAAGCAGTATTAACTACCTAGCAGTATTAACTGCAAGGCAGTATTAACTCCACAGCAGTATTAACTACCAAGCAGTATTAACTACCTAGCAGTATTAACTACGGAGCAGTATTAACTACCAAGCAGTATTAACTACCTAGCAGTATTAACTACCTAGCAGTATTAACTGCACTAGCAGTATTAACTGCGGAGCAGTATTAACTGTGCACTAGCAGTATTAACTACTGAGCAGTATTAACTGCAAAGCAGTATTAACTACACAAGCAGTATTAACTTCTGAGCAGTATTAACTACACAAGCAGTATTAACTTCTGAGCAGTATTAACTACACAAGCAGTATTAACTGCACAAGCAGTATTAACTACTAGAACACAGGCAGTAGTAACTTTGCACGGGCAGTAGTAACTACACTTGCACTTTTCTGCACTTGGTAACCTGAGGGAAACAGAGAATCCTGAGAAAGAAAGTTAGTAGTGCCAAATATATGAAGAAATACAGGTATAAAAACAGAAAGTCATAAATTTATTCTAGGTTGATCATGCCCACACTTGTTACCAAAAAGGTGAATCTACCCACATCAAAAGCTTTGGTGAATAGATCAGCAAACTGGTCATTTGTATGAACTTTAGCAACCTGAATTAATTTCTTTTCATTGCAATCTCTTATAAAGTGATACCTTATCTCTATATGCTTTGTTTTTGAGTGTTTGACTGGATTATTAACAATGCTAATAGCACTGTTGTTATCAATGAAGATTGGAGTGTGAAGAAATGTTACCCCATAGTCCAACATCTGATTCTGAATCCATAGAACCTGAGAGCAGCAGCTTGCAGCAGCTATGTACTCAGCCTCTGTGGTAGATAAGGACACTGTGGTTTGTTTCTTACACTGCCAAGATACTAGTCTTGTACCCAAAAACTGACATCCACCTGAAGTAGACTTCCTATCCATGTTGGCTCCACCCAAATCACTATCTGAATATGCAAGCAAGTCAAAAGAGGATTCATGAGGATACCAGAGACCTAATCTAGGTTGCCCTTTTAAGTATCTGAATATTCTCTTGACAGCATGAAGGTGTGATTGCTTTGGAGAAACCTGAAATCTGGCACAAACACAGACTGAAAACATAATGTCAGGTCTAGAGGCTGTGAGATACATGAGAGATCCAATCATTGATCTGTAATGATGGACATCCACATCCTCCCCCTCAAGATCTGCAGTGATCTGTTTATGTGTTTCCATTGGAGTGCTTGCTGGCTTTGAGTCTGATAAACCAAACTTGTCCAGGATGTCTTTCACATACTTGGATTGGCTAATAAAAATCCCATCTTTCCTCTGTTTTACCTGAAGCCCAAGAAAGAATGTAAGTTCTCCCATAGAGCTCATCTTGAAGCTTTTGTGCATCAATTCTTCAAACTCTTTACACATTTGATCATTGGTGGATCCAAAGATGATGTCATCCACATAGATCTGAACAAGTAAAGTACCTCTCTTTCTCCTCTTGATAAACAGGGTCTTGTCAATTACTCCTCTTTCAAAGTCATTTTTCAAGAGATAGGTAGACAAAGTGTCATACCATGCTCTTGGGGCCTGATGCAAACCATAGAGAGCCTTCTTCAGCTTGTATACTCTGTCAGGGTGCAATGGATTCTCAAATCCAGGGGGTTGACAGACATATACTTCTTCCTCAATGCTTCCATACAGAAATACACTTTTGACATCCATTTGGTACACTTTGAACTTCATGTATGAGGCATAGGCTAGAAATAACCTGATTGCTTCAATCCTTGCCACAGGAGCAAAGACTTCCTCATAATCTATTCCTTCTTCCTGAGTGTACCCTTGTGCAACCAGTCTAGCTTTGTTTCTGATCACAATCCCTCTGTCATCCTTTTTGTTCCTAAAAATCCACTTGGTGCCAATTGCTCTATGACCTTTTGGAAGGTCTACCAAGTCCCAAACATCCTGTAATTTGAACTGTAGCAGCTCCTCTTGCATTGCCTCTATCCAGCTTGGGTCTTTCATGGCATCATAAGCCTTTTTGGGCTCAATCTGGGACAGAAAGCAAGTAAGAACAGTGTTAACTGTATTTTGCTGCTCTTGCAACTCTTGGAGTCTGCTTTGCTTTCTAGTCATCATGGGAGATGCAATATCTCCAATCACCAACTCAGGAGGATGATTTTTCTGAGTTCTTGTTGGATGACCAGCTTCCTCTTGTAAGTCCTCATCCAGATTAGACTCATTTAATTCTGGATTTGTTTCTGCTTCTTCAGTCACCTCAGATTCTCTGGAATTTGAACCTGAAGACTGATTTTCCTCTGTTCTCCTCTCTTCTTCATTCTGAATAGGTTCAGTCTCCTCATGGTGTTCACAGAATTCAACAGGATCAATGGAAGGGATTGGAAATATCACAGATTGAATTCTGTGTTCTGATGTTGGTGTATCCCTTTGTCCTGCATATACATCACCACTGAAACCCAAAGAATTAGTGAGTGAATCAATGTCAAATAGCCAATTAGGACCTGAACCAATAGGATTTGGTGTGTTCTCATTGCATTTGACATTGTCACTTTCTTCAATTATTCTAGAAGAGGTATTAAAAACTCTATAGGCCTTACTTTGAGATGAATACCCAACAAGAAAACCATCATCTGCTTTGCTATCAAACTTGCCTAAGTGAGTTTTGGTATTGAGAATAGTACAAGGACATCCAAATGGTTTGAAAAATCCAATATATGGTTTCCTTTTATGGAAAAGCTCATAAGGTGTCTTGTTTTTAGGCTTTACAACTAAAACTCTGTTTTGAACATAGCAGGCAGTATTAACTGCTTCTGCCCAAAAAGTAATTGGTAACTTTGAGTCAGCTAACAGAGATCTAGCAGCCTCAATCAGTGTCCTATTCCTTCTCTCAGCAACACCATTTTGTTGTGGAGTCCTAGGAGCACTGTATTGTCTCTCAATTCCTTTTTCTTCACAAAAGGTGTTTAGATCAAAATTTTTAAACTCAGTTCCATTATCTGATCTAATGACTTTCACTCTTTGATTTGATTGGTTTTCAATTTTGAGAATAAAAGATTTGATTAGTCCACTTGTCTCATCTTTAGTTCTCAGAAAATATACCCAAGTAAATCTAGAATAATCATCAACAATAACTAAGCAGTATGATTTCTTGCCAATACTCATCACATTGGTAGGACCAAACAGATCCATATGTAACAGTTGAAGAGGATTTGATATAGTGTTTATCTCTTTGGACTTATGAGAAGTTTTGTGTTGTTTGCCTTTGAGACAAGCAACACAATGATCATCACATGAATAGACTTTGGATGGCAAACCCCTTACAAGGTTATTCTTAACAAGTTTATTTATTGTTTTAAAGTTCATGTGACACATCCTTCTGTGCCATAGTGATGATTCATCCAAAGAAGCTTTTGAAACTAAACAATTTAGGGATGAATCAGATGATACACTTTCCAAATCTAAACAATAAACATTGTCCTTCCTAGGAGTTCTCAGAAGTATCATGTTTTCATCAACCACTTTGTATCCAGGAGCAAGGATAATACATTCAGAATCAGTAAACAATATGCTATGCTTCTTGTCACAAACCTGTGATACACTTAACAGGTTGTATCTCAATTGTTCAACATAGTACACATCTTCAAAGGTCATCTTACCCTTTGAAACATCACCCTTACCACTTATCTTTCCACCAGCAGGATTATCCCCAAATGCAACATGTCCTCCATCAATCTTTTTGAAATTTTTGAGGCAGGCCATGTTACCTGTCATGTGCCTGGAGCAACCACTATCAACATGCCAAATGCTCTTCCCCTTGAGCTGTTGGTTGCCCTGCACATCAAGATAAATCAGTTAGTTTTATTGGGAACCCAAGCCGAAGTGGTCTTGGGTCTCCCTTGCTCATCAAAATACTTGCACTTGGTTTTGATGAGATTTTCAAATTTAGGTACTGCAGTACTGGAGTACTTTGTCAAAATTATTGGTGTAGCAGCACTAGCAGCATCACTAACCTTGGAAGTACTAGCAGTGCTAGCAGTACTAATACTGGGAGCAGCAGTATTGTTAGCAGCAGTATTAACCTCAGAGGTACTAACAGAGGTAGCAGTATTAACAGAGTTAACACTGCTAGAAGCAGTATTAACAGAGTTAATACTGCTAACAGCAGTACTATCTGAAGAAGAAGCACTAAAAGTATTAGCAGCACTAACATTGGACTGATTACTAGCAGTATTAACACTGCTAGCAGCACTAACTTTGGAATGATTACTAGCAGTATTAACACTGCTAGCAGCACTAACTTTTGAAGCAGTACTAACAGTGTTAGCAGTACTAACACTGCTAGCAGCAGTATTGTTTTTAGTGCTTTTTGGAACCCACATAGTATCACATTCCTTTTCAGTCGTTTTCTTTATGTGGCTTTTGGGTTTATCTTGTTTCTTTGCCACATTCTTCTTTGCAGACCTTTTATATCCACCATTCTTTCTGTAACCACCAGGTTTTTGAAAAGATCTTTGAGCATTAAACCTTTGGTTAACAGGATTGAAATAACAGTGTTTGGCTAAGTGATTTAGCTTACCACAGATGAAACAAGGTTTTGGCCTGTTGATTCTGTTCAGGTCAACTCCTTGTCTCATAGCCCACTGTTATTCCAGTTCCTTTGATTTCCCCTCTGATTATCATGTTTTTGGGGCTTGTTTTCTTTAGATTTCCTGCAAGTACACTGTTTACAGATATTGGAGTTCACAACTTTGGGCTGTGTGTAATGAACTTCCTTTTTCTCTTCAGTCCTTTTGATCTCAGTGTTCTTGACACATGGACTCTCACATTCCTCATCAGAGTCTACTTTGTCAGTCTCATCCTCAACAACTATTTCTTTTTCACAAGGATCTATATTAATCTTTAATTCAGGTTCCTTTCTATCCTTGGTCTCTAACAAATCAGACTTAGGAGGTATGTAGTTGTTATTGTAGGGTGGAGGTGTGGTATTGTATCCTATCCCTACTTTCATCTTGTCATGGATTTGTGCTTTAATGATGGTGTCCATGGTTTTAGAAGCACAGGTAAACTTTTCAACATCAAGTTTAACCTTTTTAAGCTCTTCTTTTAACTTCTCATTCTCCTCCCCAGACACTTTCAGCTTAATCTCATACTCATTCTTCTCCCACTTCCAATAGTTAGTATCATAGTGGTGTTGAAGTTCATTAGCTTGAAAAGCTCTAATCTGTTCCTCAAACCTTTCTACAATCCTAACATAATCTTTCACATCTTTCTCTAGCCTCTTAAGGTCATCACACATACTCTGATTGTGATCCCTATATCTTTTAACAGCATCAATGCAAGCTTGAGAACAGAGTTTAGATTGTACCTCAGTGGGAATATCAGATACTTCTGCCATAAGAGCTTGATTCTGACAGGCTTCTTCAGCTTGATCACTCCAATCAAATCCCATTCCTTGTTGAGAAACAAGGGCTTGAGAGGAGCTTCTGTTTTGGTTTCCATTTGGAGTCTGTGATCCTCCACTTCTGCATTCTCTGGCAAAGTGTCCCATCTTGTGACACTTGTAACACTCAACCTTGGACTTGTCAAAGCCTGCACCATCTTCTCTTCTCTGGGAAAAGTTGTTTCTCCCAGTCCTTTTGATGAATTTCTTCACCCTCATTGATAGCATAGCCATCTGCCACTTGATGTCCATCTCTTCCAGATCATCAGCATTGATCTGCTCTAAATCATCATTGATTAGAGAAGAGTGAACATGACTAGAAAAGAATGCTTCTAGTACAGAATCTGTAGTCTTCTCTTGATTGGTTCCACCAGCAGCATTAATAGAACCTGCAGTATTAACAGAATCAGGATTAGCAGCATTATCAGAGGATGAATATAATAAAGCAGCATTATAAACAAATCCAGATGGCTTACTTCAGCCTCAAATACTCTCAGATCATTGTAGAGGTCATCTAGCTCTTTGTCCTCCAATGGTCATTCTGTCTGAATGAGACTGTGTACATGGTCCATTCTTCTCCCAATGATCTAAGGAACTTTCTATTGACATCATCAGCATCCATGTGTACACCCACAGTTGCTAATTCTCCAATCAACTTGTTAAATCTGTCAAAAGTTTGAGTCATAGACTCATTCTTTGCAGACATGAAGTTCTCATATTGTTGCCTGAGAATAGCCTTTTGATTTCTCTTTGTGCTCTTTGTGCCAGTAAATATTTTCTCCAGAGCATTCCACAACATCTGTGCATCTGTACAGTGTTGGAATTGATGTTGGTACTCATTAGGAATAGCCAAAAGCAGAGTGCTTAAGGCCTTCATCTCTGTTTGTCTGACTTTCTTTTCAGCATCTGTCTTGGGAGGAGGTCTCTTTCCATCTGCTCCAATCTTTCCTTCATTACATGGGCCATTTTCTATGATGTCCCATATTGCATAATCAGTAAGAAGAATGTACTGCTTGATTCTTAGTTTCCACATGTCAAATTCATTGGGTTTGAGCATGGGAACCTTTGAAACAAGAGTACTGTGAGAATCCATTGAATTGTCCATAGCTTCTAAGATACCAAGGCTCTGATACCACTTGTCAGGATCGATTCTTAACAAGAATTAAACTTCTTAGAAACAGAATTTAGAGAATCTTGCGGAATAGAACTCTAAATCAATTAAAGAACAATCAATAGAAATTCAATAAACTGTATATATATCAAACAGTTATTACTCACAAGTTTTACACCAAACCTCAATCTTGTTGAACAGGCTCAACAAGACGATTTCTACTTCTCTAGAAATAGGATCTATGATCTTGAGGTTAATTCACTCTTGAATGAATATCAAGTTCTATTTCACTCGTATAAATTTCATGTGCTCTAATAGCTATCTATCAATACTATTTATACAAAAGTAATTACAAGATAACTATCAAAAGTAAATTGATCTTCTGAATCTTCGTTAAACCTATCTTGATCAATTCCTTATTTGTCTCCAAAAGCATCGCATCCCAAACTTATCAAGTCAGCAGTATTAACAATGATTTGGCTCAGCAGCATTAATGATGATTTGGCTCAGCAGCATTAACGATGATTTGGCTCAGCAGCATTAACGATGATTTGGCTCAGCAGCATTAACAACCTTCAGCAGTATTAACCTTCACAGTCTTCAAGCAATAGTAACTCAGCTCAGCAGTACTAACCATGTCTAGCAGTAGTAATTTGGTCTAGCAGTACTAACTTCGTCTAGCAGTAGTAATCTTGCCCAGCAGTAGTAACGAAGACCTGGCAGTAGTAATGTAGACTTAGCAGTACTAACCATACTTGGCATATCTTCAGTTCCCAACACCATCGCTGAGCCGGAGCATAAGTCGCTGACTCAAATTGAACTGGAGGAGCTGAAGATGAGGCTTCAGCAACTTCTGGAATATCAGCCAAGAGAGGAGTAGGTGCAGATGTCATCTCATTCACTGATTGCTGAGAAGTGGATGGAATGTCTGAGACATTTGGTTCAGAAGCAGGTATAGTGTTTAAAGGAACAGCTGAGACCCATGATGTTTCAGCTTCACTATTCTGCATGTTTGGGATGATAGTAGGACCATCATCTTCAACTGTATGAGTATGAGGAGTGGGAATATCTTCTGAATCACCAAGATGAGAAAACATCCATTGATTCAGTTCTTCAGTATCAGCAGAAGGACGAGAATTCGCTGAACGGGATTCGTCAAAAGTGACGTGAATAGTTTCTTCTACAATTTGTCTTCTTCGATTGAAGACTCTGAAGGCTTTGGAGATTGAAGAATATCCAAGAAACATTCCATCATCAGCCTTAGGATCAAACTTTCCAAGGGCATCTCTGTTGTTCAGTATGAAACACTGACATCCAAAGATGTGAAGAAAGCTAATTGAAGGCTTTCTCCCATGAAAAAGTTCATAGGCTGTTTTATTAAATCTTTTGACTATCAGCGACCTGTTTTGCGTAAAACAAGCAGTGTTGACAGCTTCTGCCCAAAACTGAGTAGGCAGGTGAGAATCGCTGAGCATTGAACGTGCAGCTTCAATAATAGTTCTATTTCTTCTTTCAGCGACTCCGTTTTGTTGCGGTGTTCTCACTGAAGAAAAGTTGTGAGAAATACCCTTGTTCTCAAAGAAGGAATCAAGAGAACTGTTTTTGAATTCAGTCCCATGATCACTCCTTATTGAGCGAACGGTCAAGTTGTTCAGGGTTTCCATCTTCCTAACAAAGGTGATGAGTTCTTCAGGGGTGTCACTCTTAGAACGGAGAAAAATAACCCATGTATATCGAGAGAATTCATCAACTATGACCAGTGTATATTTATTTCCAGCTATGGATTGTTTGTTAACAGGGCCAAACAAATCCATATAGAGAAGTTGTAGAGGAGATGACACTGAGGAAACTTGCTTTGGTCTGCTTGCCTTTTTCACACGCTGAACATAAGGATT
Organism: Saussurea involucrata; assembly: GCA_033807775.1. Taxonomy (NCBI): domain Eukaryota; kingdom Viridiplantae; phylum Streptophyta; class Magnoliopsida; order Asterales; family Asteraceae; genus Saussurea; species Saussurea involucrata. The sequence goes on from CM066325.1 coordinate 53,925,507, forward strand.
CTTTGGCGTATGAGTGCTGAGGTAGACCAGTAACTAACTCTTTTGAAGAAAGAGTGTTCAGTGTCTTGAAGTTGAGATGAGAGAGCCTCTTATGCCATAGCCAGTTGACATCAGATGAGGCTTTTGAGAAAAAACAGGAGTTCTCAGTGGTTGTTGAGTCCATGTTTGTTACATAAACATTTTCCAAACGATAACCGTTGAGAGCTATCTTCTCCTTTTTGTTAGCGACAAAGCAGAATTCCTTTGTAAATATTACTTTGTTATCCTTGTCGCAAAGCTGACTGATGCTTAGAAGATTATGCTTCAGCCCTTCAACATATGCGACTCTTCTGAAGGTTGTTGTACCATTAGAGAGTACACCAAACCCTCGGGTATGTCCTTTTCCATTTCCACCGAAAGTTACAGAGGGACCCTTCTCTTCTTTGTACTCAGTGAGCAGGTTCTTCATACCAGTCATGTGTCTAGAGCATCCGCTATCGAGATACCAGATACCCTTCTTAACCTGCATTACAAAGGAAGATTAGTTTTTCTTGGGTACCCACTTAACCATGTGTACACACATGTCAGTGGGGGTAGAAGAGGAGGTGGAAGGTTCAGCAGTCTTCGCAGCATTTGAAGATTCAGCTTTGTCAGTTTTCACTTTGGTTAATTTCTTAACCTCAGTGGTCTTCTTTGCCTTAGGGGCAATGATCTTCACCTTAGCTATCTTTTCAGCTTGGGTGGCTGTAGGGCACTTACTAGCAATATGATTGGTAAGTCCACAATGATAACATTTCCTATAACTAAAAGTAGTTCTTGGACCATTTGCATGCTGAGCTTTTGATTTTGAATTAGAAGGACCAGCACCAAGTAAGCTATTGGCTTTTGAAATGGGAGGAACATTCAGTTCTTCGGATTTCTTACCAATAATTTCCACTTTGATTCTAGGAGTAGATCGCTGAATAGATCCACCCTGAATAAATCCAGGGATCTTATTCTTTGAACCAGAGGGATAAGTCACCTGAAGCTTTAGAAGCGTTCAACTTTGGTATAGAGGTACCCTTCTGAGGATTTTGGTTAAAAGCAATTTCTTTACCTTTGTTTTTAAAGACTGAGGTAGGTTTTGGATAAACAACTTTTTCTTTACCTTTAGAAGTTAGGGTAGAGATTTCCTCAGGGATAGGCGGTTTAGAAGAGGAACACTGAGATGAGAAAGTGTCAGGGATAGAGGATACGAACATTCCAAATTTAAGCATGGAACGGACAGTGGTTGGTTCTAGAGTATCAGCTTTGTAACCAAGACCACGTTTATCACTCAGGAGAATTTGAGACTTAATTATCTCAGTGATCTTTGTTGAGGAATTATACCATCCATCAACAGTAGCTTTTTCAACTTTTAATGCAGCGATAGCTTCTTCGCGCTCGATTTTGACTAGCTGATTTAAGTGAACTTGATCTTTAAAATCTTCTTCAATTTTAGAAAGATTTTCTATTTGAAGGTGACAGTTTTTAAGCTGTTCAGCGAGATCAAGGTTTTGATTTTCAACCACAGTTTTGCCATTCATGGCTTCATATAAACTTCTAGTCAGGAGATCGATCTTTCGAAGACTATCAGCTTCATCAATATTTAAAATATTGGTAAAGAAGGAAGGTGATACCTTAGTAGCAGAGTTTGAAGTAGAGGGAATGTCAGAATTTTCTTCCTCATCTTCAAGTTTGGCCATGAGACATAGATTGGCTTCATCATCATCTTCAGAGTCAGATGATTCTTCTTCGTCAGAGGAAGCCCAATCATAGTCAGCCATAAGGCCTTTGCCTTTCTTCTTAAAGGTTTTCAGCTTTGAATACCTTTCTTTCAGCTTTTTGTATTTTTCATCTCTGGTCCTGTGAGTAAAGTTTTTCTTGGGAAAAGCTGAGGGTCTAGAGACTTTCTTTGACCTGCACTCGCTAGCAAAATGTCATATCTTTTCACAGTTATAGCAAGTAGCAGTAGCCTTATCAACAGGGGTTGATGATCTTGGCTTGTCAGTAATAGCAAGAGGTTTATTCTTCTTGAAATTACTCTTTCTAGCAAATCTCCTGAACTTATTAGCCAGGAATGCCAGAGTTTCATCATTATCTGAAACGTCAGAGTCTTATGATCTTTCAGAGTTAGTTTCCAACTCAGTGACAGTGATAGTCGATCGCTGAGTGGAAGGTAACTCTGAGATTAAAGCAACATGGGTGTTTTTGGAATATTTTACAAGATTCTTCTTAAGATGACTCGAATGCTCATGATTCAGCATCGTGCCATATAAGGTAGAAAGGGTCATTGATTTTAGATCCTTTGACAGCTTGAGACACATAGAATAACTGTCCCAGCTTTCAGGTAAACATTCTAAGAACTTTGTCAGTACTTCAAAGTTAGAATATTCCTTACCAACAGTTTTCAGATCTATTATTAAGCAGTTAAAACGTTGGTGTACTTCAGAGAGAGTTTCATTCTTACCACAAATGAAGCTTTCGTACTGTATTACCAGGTTGATCTTTCGAGAGTCCTGGACTTCAGAAGTACCTTCATACTGAACACAGATTGTGTCCCACATAGCTTTTGAGGTTTTAAGGTTCATGACGGAATGGTAGACTTCGTCAGGAAGAGCCATGGAGAGTATGGATCTGGCTTTGGTGTCGATAGCCACTTTCTTCTTATCTTCATCAGTCCACATATGAATTTCCTTGGGAATCAGCCTTTCTGGAATAGCAGGTCTATTCTCAGCGGCTGGAACTGCAGCATCAATTCTTATAGGAATATATGGGCCGTTTTCAAGATAGTAAGGCATAGTAGGGTCTACACCTTTAAGAACAGAGTCATCCTATTTTTCCATAGATTAAAATTATCTCTGGAGAATCTAGGGGGTTTTGCAAGAGAACCGTTGTCAATATAGTTGGTGTTTATGTTGGTAGCCATTTTCAGAAATAGCAAGGAAGAGAGATCTTAGTATAGATCAGATCTTGTTTATGAGATTAAACAAATCTGCTCTGATACCACTTGTTGGTCCCGAAGGGCTATACAAGGTTGTAGAAGGGGGGGGGGGGGGGGTTGAATACAAACACACGTTTTTACTTTTCTAAATTGTTTATTGATAAATCAAGACAATTTACAACTTGTTGCGGAACAAGATTAAGGATAAACCTAATCTAAACAAGTCTTGAGAAACACTAAGTTTCTTGCACTAGAAAGAGTTAAAGAAATTACGAATAATAACTTAACAATATAGAGAGAAATAAGAAGATGGTCCGAGCACACTTCAAAACTGAAGTAAGGTTCTTCTTATATACTGCATGTATTTAATGCATGGCAGTATGGCTTTACACGTGGCAGCAGCTGAGTGGTTGCATGTCATTGACCTTTGTAGACAACCTTAGTAGCTGCATGGTGCACAGTGTAGAATCAGATTTGGTGTACGATTACAGACAAAAGGGATGTCCATTCTGACAGTTCGTACGGAGACGTGCAAGAGAGGTAAGACAATAGTAACATGCAGGGAGACTTCATGATCAGCTTTCGTTGAGTCAGATCTTTATCAGCGAATGATAAAGTTCAGCGATTGCTGAAGTCTTCTACTTGATACTTCACGTTGAATGGACAGGTCTTGCTTCGCTGATATCCGCATCAGTTCCTGAGTAGACTTGTCGCTGGTTCTTGAGCTTGATCTTCGACTTCAGCGTAGAACTTTGGTTGACGTGAAACTTGTCTTCAGGGATCATAAGTAAACAACTAACTTATCAGCGATCATCTCATAGACTGAACAGGCTCAGAGCTATAAGATGATGAACAGTGTTCGCTGAATATCTAATCTAAAGAGTGAGAGTTCCTATCAGCGGTATCGTAAAGTCTTAGTACTTATCAGCGATAGTGAAACTCTAATATACTTACAATTTTCACTAAGTGTTTAAGAGAGGGTCATTATCAAATCTCTGAGGGTTTGGATCAACAAGTTGCACAAGTTCAGTTAATGGACTTTGATGAAGATTCAGAACGTGCTGAGAAAGATTATTAAAGAAGAGGAAAGAGATTCATCAGAGAATTACGCCAACGTCAGAAAGTATCTTGCCAAAGAGCTCCTCAAGGAGATTGAAGATAGGCTGGATTTCAGTAACTCCATCCGGCATTTTGAAATTCTTTTTGCAATCAGAATGAGATATGTCCCGAACTGGCGTGAGATCGAAATTCAATTCAAAGGGGGATATTGTTAGGTCTCGATGTCAGTTGAATAGAAGTTCGTGGACCTTTTATGCTATTTCTTGTAACTATCCCTTTTGGGATATAAATATCTTTGCTTTGTTTAGATTAGGGTTTAATGACCTAATTACTAGTTTTCTAATTACCTTGTACGGCTACACAGTGTTCATCTTTTCTGCTATTCAATCAAGTGAGATTTATGACGTTAATATGCTATTGTGTTGATTACATTGATTGCACTTGTTAATCTGGGATCCACACATTGTAGAACAGATGGCACTTGTCGGATGATCGGGATATAAACCGATTGAGCGCTGATACACGACCTGTAAGTCGTTGGACTTCTTTGAAGTTTCTAGGAGATTTGATGCTGACCAAAGCTTTGATTTGATCAGGATTAGCCTCAATCCCACGTCGGGTGACCATATGTCCCATAAACTTCCCGGCACTGACTCCGAAGGAGCATTTCGTAGGATTTAGCTTCATTTGATATTCCCGCAGGATTTCGAAAGATTTCTTTAGATGGTCAACATGATCGGTCGCTTGTTTGGACTTGACGAGCATGTCGTCGATGAAAACTTCCATCGTGTCGCCAAGGTGTTTCTTAAACATCTTGTTGACTAGTCTTTGGTACGTAGATCCTGCGTTTTTTAGGCCAAAAGGCATGACCTTATAACAGTAGATGCCTTTATCCGTCAAGAAGGCGGTTTTCTCCTGGTCGTCGGCATGCATCAGGATCTGGTTATATCCTGAGTAGGCATCCATGAACGTTAGAAGCTCATGTCTTGCAGTTGCGTCGACCATAGCGTCGATATGGGGTAGTAGGAATGGATCTTTAGGACAAGATTTGTTGAGGTGTGTGAAATCGATGCAAACTCCCCACTTTCCATTCTTCTTCAGTATGTCCACGACGTTGGCTAACCAGTCGGGGTATTTCACCTCTCTGATCTTTCCGGTCTTGAGCAATTTGTTGATTTCATCGTTGATTACCTTGTTTTGCTCAGGAGCGAACTTGCGGCGTTTTTGCTTTACAGCTTTGAACGATGGATCGACGCTTGTTTGGGTAAAAATCCACACCTCACGACTGACAAAGAAAATAAACACGACATTTATGTAAGACCGTTCTTGTATTAAGATAAGGTCCTGCAGGTTATTTACGACTGTTTCTTCCGTCGTATATTCTGACGATGGTCGTAAGACTCCTACGATCGACAATCGTGACTTAAGACGGCCATACGACCATACTAACCATTAACACTCAACATCCGTTTTTCTTTGTTTCATTAAATGCAGGTCCAACAGCAATCATTGCACAACGGTCATAACAGACGAGCTCTTAATGACTATTAAAGACCCGACAACGGTTACAAACAGTCATCAAAACACATTCAATGCTACCACAAGCTATATAAAGGCTTGCACCACATTTCAAGGGAACAACTACGCATTCAACACTATTCATAAACTTCGCACTCTACGCAATACAATAGTGATCATCAGAGCATTTGAACGAATATCGCTTACACAAGTTTCGTACGACAAACAGTTCAATTCGCATGACACAACGCTATTTCGCACGACACACTGCTTTACGATTAAGTTTACTTTTATTCTTATTGTAATCTATTGTACTCACGACACTAGTTAACAAAGGATTTCGCCCCTGTTTGGCGATCATACTGCACTGTCGACTTCCCCAAGTCGGTCGCGGTTTTTTCCTTCGTTTGGGTTTTCCGCGTCACCAATTCTCCTGTCTTATTCACTTCCTGTTTGCGATTGTGTTGTTTGTCTTGAGATCCCTTTCTTTAGTTGTTAAAGCTCCACATCGACCTTAAGTTATCCTTTGGGTGATTTTTGGCATTAACAGTTTGGCGCCCACCGTGGGGCCCCATCTAGAGAAAATCTCAAGCCAAGCATACATCGTACTGACAATCTTGTGAAGTTTGTTGTTTCCAGAAAAATGGCAGCTCAGCTAGATCCAATTGCTCAGCTAGATCCAATTGCTCAGCTACACATGGAGTTGAATGATGCATGGAGCCAGATCCAAGGCTTAAACGAACAGAATCAAAAGGCATCCGCAGAAATTGCTTCCTTGAGGAATCCAGCGATAGGCAACCCCTTTGGACCTCAGAACGGTCCCCGACCTTCTTTTGGTGCGCCTTTCGTAAGACCGCCGCTCCAGATAGGTCCAGGGCCATTTGTCAACAATCCTCCCTCAGGACAGTTTCCACCGCAACATTTAAGGCTACCACCGTCTTACAATGGAGCCGTGCCTTATGACATCCCGACGGTCCCTCAACCAACAATGACGATTCCCATGAATTTTCCCCTCAACGGAGAAACTAACGGTTTGTCGTACGGAAACGGTTTTCATACGACGGTTGGCATGACGTCTTAGGATTCGGGAGTTATTCCTCCAATAGTTGCAGATGACCCAGTCACCCGACGCTTGAGACTTTTGGAGGATCATAATGAAACGATGGTATCTTTGCTCTCGAAATTACCTGGTGCTGCTGTTGTTTGGGCAAAAAATCATGTCGTACGACCACGACCAGAGCAGGTAAGACGCACGCTATAATCCAAATCTTGTATTAAGATAAGGTCTCGACAAGAACCCAGAAAACATCCGTCGTCTCCCGTAAAAGGTAAGTCGTACGTCTCCCATGACGCACGACCATAACATCGCCCGTCCCGTACGACCATCGCATAAGATTGTTGTACCTTCGACCGAACTAATGTTAACCTTGACTGTTACGTTTGTTAAGTGTTTAATGCAGGAGTCAAAGTCATTAAAGAGCAACGGACATAACCGACGCAACCATTAACGATCGATAGGCGTAATGTACGAAAAGTATTATGAACATTCATCTCGGCGACCGTTTCCAGCCGTTGTAGCCGTTGATCAAATCATTAATGGAACTAATTAATGACACAAAGACTATAAAAGACAAGCAAAAGCTTCATTTCAAGGAACATCAGTTAACATCGAATATACATCAGCGAACATCACCAAACAGCAGAGAAAATCATCCAAACTCATAGCAAAGAACATTCAAACTCTGGAGATCAAGTACTGAAAGCCAGAACCCTACTGCGAACTCAAGAACACTTGAGGGAAAGCTCAAGTATCGCCCTCGACACACGACAAACAACCCTCAACCAGAAGTTCACACTTTGTATTCACACACGACAAACACCTGTTTTAACATTCAAACACTTGTACTTTACATTTCGAAGTATTTCCTTCATTTGTATTGTAATCATCGTACAACTGACGCCAGTACCAAGGACGTCGCCCCTGATTGGCGACCATAGTGCAGCGACGACATCCCTTGTTGTCCGCAGGTTTTTTCCTCGATTGATGTTTTCCTGCGTCATCAAATCCCTTGTCCCGTTTATTTTTTCCCTCATTGCACGTCTCGTCGAAAGATCCTTTCTTTAGTTGATTAAGTCCACATCGACCTTAAGCTGTCCCTTTGGTGCGATTTTTGGCATTAACAGTTTGGCGCCATCCGTGGGACCTCATCTAGAGAAAATCCTCGACGAACGTGCACCCTACTAATAGTTTCTTGGAGTTTCTTCTATTTTCTGTTGCAGGAAAATGGCAGCCTATGGAAATCCGCAGCAAGCTGTTGCTCAGATGTATCATGAGCTCGAAGTCGCCAAGAATCAGCTCAATGCAATGGCAGAGCAGAATCGCAGAGCAGCTGAGGAGATCGCGTGGTTAAGAAATCCTCTTGGGCCTCAAAATGGTCCTAGGCCGTTCGTGCAGAACCCAATTCCAAGATCGTTCGACCAGAATGGCCCTAGACCATTTGTCTCGAATCCAGGTTCATCCGCGCAGAATCAGCATCCAGGCCCATTCATGCAGAATCAACAGCCAGGGCCGTTCAACTCAAATCCTCAGTTTGGGACAGTTCCTCCTCAGCACATAAGGCCACCACCCATGAATAATGGGTCTCAGCCATTACAAGGGTCGCAGCCTTTCCAGCAGGAGTTGCAACCATTTCAGCAGCCATTTCAGAATGGACCTCAAGGTGGATCTCAGCCATTCCACGGTGGATCGCAGCCTTTCCACCAGGGACCACAATCGTTTCAGAACGGACCGCAGTAATTCCAATATGGGTCGCAGACATATTCTGTTCCTTTCAACGGGGACACCAATGGTTCGTCGCATGGTAATGGCACTAGTCCAGGGACCAATCCCTCGACAGGGGCAAATCCTGATCTTAACGATCCCGTCGCCCAGCGTTTGAAGATGTTGGAAGACCAAAATGAGCGCGTCCTGTCCTTGCTCGCCAAGTTGCCTGGGGCAGCCGAGCCTGTCGATGCCGAGCCTCGCTCGGGATATCAGGCGTCGCCTTTCATCGACGAGATTGCCACCGTCGAGGTCCCAAAGAAGTATAACATTCCTGCCTTCACTCCCAAATATTCTGGTGTGACTGATCCGACTGAGCACGTCGCACAGTACAAGCAGCTCATGTGGACGATCTCGATTCCACACATATATCAGGAAGTATGCATGTGTAAGAGTTTCGGAGCAACTCTCACTGGTCCAGCTCTCCAATGGTTAATCAATCTCAAATCCAAGTCCATCGGGTCGTTTGCTGAGTTGGTTAACCAGTTCTCCCAGCAATTCGCCAGCAGTCGTAAGATGGAGAAGCAGACCAGCGACCTATATTACATCGTACAGAAAGCTAATGAATCTATTCGAAATTATTTCAATAGATTCAATGCCGAAATGATCAACATCCGCAATTGCGACGTCAAAACCGCGATCGAAGCCTATAAGCGTGGTCTGGACGATAGTTCGGGTTTATACATCGACCTGACCAAATATCCCCCGGAGAATTTCGAAGACGTCCGAGCTCGAACCTTAGCATATATGAGGGTCGAAGACGATGCAGCCTTTCGTCGCAAGCACACTGACGACAAGAAGTCGTTAGGCGTCAGAAAGCCGGAATTCAAGACAAAGGTTGTCTCTAGAATAGAGCCAGCGCGCCAAATTTCAAATGTTCGTTTCAAGACGAAAGCAGAGGTCAAGACCGCGACTAAGTTCACTCGGTACCCCAATATATCCTCTTACGGATTCAAAGGATCTACAAAGGACCTAGTCGAAGCTCTGAAGATCGCTCAAGCTACCATTCGGTGGCCAAAGAAGTCCGACCTGGACGATGCTAAGAAAGACAAATCAAAGTGGTGTGACTTACATGCTGATCATGGTCATACGACAGACGACTGTATCGCATTGAAGAAAGAACTACCATATCATTTCCCAAAAGGAAATCTCAAGGATATCATCGACGATGTCGCTGTTCCAGCTAATAGCCATCGACCGTCGACCCCCGAACACGCGAAAGTCGTCAATTGCATCACCGGTGGTTCATACGTATGTGGTCTGACATATTCTGCGGCCAATCGTCATGCTAGTCAGGCACCTGATGATCGACCTATTCCTCGCTCGTCCAGACCCAAAGGAGATTTGGAGCTAGAAGCCATGAAGATTGTGTTCGACCACGTCGACCTTGGCGACTCGTATCAGAAGCATCATGACGGGTTGATCATTCAGCTTACAGTCGGTAACTGTCTAACGCGTCGAGTCTTGATCGACGGGGGCAGCTCAGCATATGTCATTTTTCTCAACACTATCAAAGCAATGGGAATCGATCGCTCGGAAATCACCCGACGTTCGACGACTTTGGTCGGTTTCAATGGAGAAGCGACGAGCACCTTTGGAGAGATAATTTTGCCCGTCTACGCTGGAGGAGTCAACAAGCAGACCAAGTTCAACGTCATCGATTGTGCGTCGGCCTATAACATCATCTTAGGTCGACCATGGATCCATGATATGAAAGCTGTTCCTTCGACGTATCATCAAATGTTGAAATTCCCGACGCCATGGGGAATCCAGGAGATCAAGAGTGAGCCAAAAGTCGCTCGTGAATGCTACAAGTCTACCTTGAAGCCGAGAAAATAAACTGAAGTCGCAAGATCAAGCTCTCGACAGGTTCTTTCTTCTATCCCTAAATTAATATTTTTTCCACAGGGATAAATCTACTATGGTGCCTCGTCGCACGACATCAGAGTCGACCGCAGGACAATATTTCTCCGTGTCATTCTGTCATTTAAAACTTATCTTTTCCTCCCGAAAAGGATACGGTAATAAATGACAGGGGGCAAATAGAGAGAGTCTGGAATGGTACGTTCTCTAACTCTTTCTCATACAATTTTTTCTCACAAAACGTTTACTGACTTAAGCATCGGAGGGTCGTTGGCTAGCCAACGACCAACCCCCGACATCGTTTTATCGCAGAATCGCACGACAGATTATCGCAGAATCGCACGACAGTAGTCATTAAGTCTACTATATGACTTTAATATCGCAAGGTCGAACGACTTAAACGATCAGGTCTCTAACTTGATCATTTCCCCACAGGGGCATACGACACAAACTCACTGTATGATTTGGTCGTACGATCACAGAGTCTAAACGACTTTACCCTTAAGTTTCTTAACTTTCATACACTGAATGGATGCTTTAATCACGTGTTTTTATTTGTTTTACGTTCTTGTCATCGTATTACAATGAATGCCTTAGTCGCATGATTTTATATACATTTTATGTTCGACTTCGTAATCAATATGATATGAATAAACCATAAGATTCAAAGCAAAAGGTATATTCGTTGAGTAAACCATCATATACATACTCAACCCCCGATAGGTCAAGTGGCAAAAACAACAAGGAAAGAAAAAATTCTAGACGACAGGAGGAACATTGGTCGTATCCCCGCTCGAAGTCCCGACCTGAGGGCCTCCATCTGCCACTCCTACCGCACGAATCTCCTGCAATTCATATTGAGCATCGAAAAGTTGGACGGTCAGCTCATCGGCACGCGCCATGGCCAACTTCTCCCTCTCCAACGCTGCAGCTTCCCTCTCAAGAGCAGATGCCACCAGATCTTCAACTCTTGACGTCTCAGCATGTAACGCCAAGGAAGACTGGAATGTCTGTGAAAAATAAAAGGTGCATTCAAGAACATTCGACAAAGATTACAAATTACACAAGTCATGAAATATTGACACTCACTGTGAACGCCAGACTGGCAACTCGAGATCTCATCTCTCCGGCCGGAACTCCACGAAAACGCTCCCCGAAAGACGGGAGCAAATACTTCCCTAAATGAGGGAACGACGTCGTCCCGTCTAGGACATCATCCGCCATAAAGTCAGACGGAAATGTAAAATTGACTGTCATAACTTCGGCCGACGATCCCTCGCCCCTGTCAGCAGACGTTGGGATCGACACTTTGGACACCGGCTTCGTCCCCGTCGCAGGAAGCGCATAACTTGCTGGTGTTGCTTCCATCGCGCCAGGACGGCTGGATGACGCCTTCGCCTTCTTAGGCAGAACAACTCCCGGTGAGTTATCAACCCTCTATGACGGTTCCCTCAAGACTGTCCTCCGGGTTCTCTTTGCGCTCGACCCAGCTGTCGAAATATTTTCACCCCGAAGGGCACGCATGACCTGCTTCCCTCTCGCCCAAGAAACTGATTTCCTCTCGGTTGGCACTGATCAGGAGATACATGAAGCGTCAGACAGACAGAATCAACAAGATAAAATAGAGACTACGGTACGCTTACCAGTCGCCTCTTCCTGCACGTCCTCATCTCCTTCTTCTATCACGTCCTCGTCCTCGGCCGTCGATTGCCATGTCGCGAAAGATCGGTCGTCAACGCTAAGACTCAAGAACTTGTTAATCTTAGCCTGGGAATCCACATTCGGCTTCACTTCGTTGAACTGGATCTCTGAAGGCAACAAGAGGAGAATGATAAGTAAAAATCATAAAAATAGATAAAACTCATAAACAAACGAAGCATACCTGTCTTATTCCAGTCTGACCGCATCCAATCGCTGCTGGAATCCAATGACTCGGTAAGAACAAATACATACCTCGACTTCCACCCACGATCATTGACGCCAGTTCCTAAAACCAAGGCACGATCACCCCTGAACTTAGAATAAGGGCTATAACGCCAGTTCTTATCCCTTTTAACTTGATACGCCGCCAAGAAATCATTCATGATCATAAGGGATTCCCATTTCGTGGACGCTCGCTCAATAACCAACAGAACTCGCCAAAGTTGGGGCATCAATTGTCCCGGCGACACATCAAAATCTATCATGAATGACTTGGATAAACCCGAAAACGGCCATTGAAACCCTATCTTAAAAGGATACTCGTACAAAACGAGATATCCCTCATGGCAATCCTTAGAACGAACAATCCCCAGACACCGCAACTCTACATTTGCAGGAATTTTTGCTAAACTCCTAAAAGCATCTAAGTCTATGTGATTCATGATAAGACTAGCAGGCTCCGTCGACATTATGAATCAAGGGACAGAACAAGGTCTTATATAAACGCTTTCAACGGCGGTTTGAAGATTTGCAACGATTCGAGCAAGTTCGAACGTAGGATGGAAAGGAATCAAGGCGAAATCTCTTCCCAAATAAACACTTCAAAAGTATAGCAAGAAAAGATCCGTCGTGATCTTTATTTATACAAACGATCGCATCAAGTCGAATCCCTGGATGATTTCCCCGTGTCCGTGTCCTTTCGTATATCCGCCCGGATCTTCGACACCTGTCCTCAACAGCTGGTAAGCATCATCGTGTGTCAGTATGACGTCACGACCTCGTTCCCTTTTCAACTTCTCGTTCAGTTAGAAACAAACCATTCTAGCTCCAAGGCGATTGAGGTAATTTCTAACTCTTGTCTTATTTCCTACGCGTTTGATTGACAAAATTTAAAACATAAATTTGACATTCAATTTTCAAATTTTGGGGGCAAACTGTTTGGGCAAAAAATCACGTCGTACGACCACGACCAGAGCAGGTAAGACGCACGCTATAATCCAAATCTTGTATTAAGATAAGGTCTCGACAAGAACCCAGAAAACATCCGTCGTCTCCCGTAAAAGGTAAGTCGTACGTCTCCCATGACGCACGACCATAACATCGCCCATCCCGTACGACCATCGCATAAGATCGTTGTACCTTCGACCGAACTAATGTTAACCTTGACTGTTACATTTGTTAAGTGTTTAATGCAGGAGTCAAAGTCATTAAAGAGCAACGGACATAACCGACGCAACCATTAACGATCGATAGCCGTAACGGACGAAGAGTATTATGAGCATTCATCTCGGCGACCGTTTCCAGCAGTTGTAGCCGTTGATCAAATCATTAATGGAACTAATTAATGACGCGAAGACTATAAAAGACAAGCAAAAGCTTCATTTCAAGGAACATCAGTTAACATCGAATATACATCAACGAACATCACCAAACAGCAGAGAAAATCATCCAAACTCATAGCAAAGAACATTCAAACTCTGGAGATCAAGTACTGAAAGCCAGAACCCTACTGCGAACTCAAGAACACTCGAGGGAAAGCTCAAGTATCGCCCTCGACGCACGACAAACAGCCCTCGACCAGAAGTTCACACTTTGTATTCACACACGACAAACACCTGTTTTTACATTCAAACACTTGTACTTTACATTTCGAAGTATTTCCTTCATTTGTATTGTAATCATCGTACGACCGACGCTAGTACCAAGGACGTCGCCCCTGATTGGCGACCTTAGTGCAACGACGACATCCCTTGTCGTCCGCAGGTTTTTTCCTCGATTGAGGTTTTTCCTGCGTCATCAAATCCCTTGTCCCGTTTATTTTTTCCCTCATTGCACGTCTCGTCGAAAGATCCTTTCTTTAGTTGATTAAGTCCACATCGATCTTAAGTTGTCCCTTTGGTGCGATTTTTGGCATTAACAGTTGTCCCAGTCGACATCGAGCCCCGCTCAGGATTCCAAGCATCACCTTTCATCGACAAAATTGCAATCGTCGATGTCCCAAAGAAATACAGTATTCCTGCTTTCACGCCTAAGTATTCAGGAATAACTGACCCGACGAAGTATATCGCCCAATATAAACAATTGATGTGGACCGTGTCAATCACACATCAATACCAAGAAGTCTGCATGTGGAAAAGCTTTGGCGCGACTCTTACAGGTGTTGCTCTCCAATGGTTGGTCAATATCAAACCCAAGTCCATCAGCAACTTCGCAGTATTGGTCAACCAGTTTTCACAACAATTCGCCAATAGTCGCAAGATAGAGAAGCATACCAACGAACTGTACTACGTCACCCAAAAGTCTGAGGAATCCATCCGCAGTTATTTCAATCGTTTCAATGCAGAAATAATTAGCAACCGAAACTGCAACATTAAAACCGCAATCGAGGCCTACAAGCGAGGTCTGGTAGACGACAACTCGGGCTTATACGTCGATCTTACGAAGTACCTGCTAGAAAACTTCGAAGACGTCCGAGCTAGGACATTGGCCTACATGAGGGTAGAAGACGATATGGCTTTTTGTTGTAAGCATTCGACTGACAAGAAGTCGCTTGGAGTAAAGAAACCCGATTTCAAATCCAAGACGGACGTCAAGGCGGAGCCCGCGCGCCAGATATCGAACGTCCGATTCGAAAAGAGAAAGGACAATCCTACTTCAAAGTTCCCTCAATACCCTAAGATTTCTTCTTATGGATTCAAAAGAACCTCAAAAGACTTGTTCGAAGCTCTCAGGAACATTCAGTTGACCATTCGATGGCCCAAAAAGAGCGATAAAGATGATGCCAAGAAAGACAGGACCAAATGGTGCGACTTTCACAGCAACCACGGTCATATGACAGACAACTGCCTGGCACTACAGAAGGAGTTCGCTTGGATCGTTCCCAAGGGCCACCTCCAAGGTTTGATAAATAAAGAATCAGCGTCTGACGACAATGTAAGACCATCATTCCCTGTCCATGCAAAAGTTGTTAACTGCGTGACAGGAGGATTAGACGTCTGTCGCTTAACATATTCGGCAGCCAAGCGGCACGCTAATCAAACATCGGGCGAATATCCCATTCCTCGGTCGTCACGACCAAATCAAGAGTTGGAACTGGAGGCAATGTCCCTAACGTTCGATCAGGACGACCTCTAGGATAGCTGGCAGAAACATCACAACAGACTGATTATCCAGCTTACCATCGGTAACTACTCGACCAAAAGAGTCTTGGTCGACGGAGGCAGTTCAGCTAATATCATCTTTCTGAGCACAATCAAAGCAATAGGCATCGATAAGTCAGAGATCACTCGTCGATCGAAGTCTCTGATAGGATTCAACAGAGACTCGACCAACACTCTGAGGGAAATCGTCCTCCCAGTATACGCTAAAAAAAGGAGTCAACAAGCAAACGAAGTTTTGACGTTATCGACTGTTCGTCAGCTTACAACGTTATTCTTGGTCGACCGTGGATCCATGACATGAAAGCGGTCCCTTCGACCTACCATCAGAATATCAAATTCCCGACGCAATGGGGAGTTCAAGAGATCAAAAGTGAGCAAAAGACCGCCCGTGATTTCTATAAGGCGACGATGGAGTCTCAAAAGAAAGACATTTAGCAATTACAGATCCAGGACGTCCCTGAGTCCTCTGATGATTATCGCCTCTAAGAAGTCATCGTAGACCCGGACAAGCCTGATCGAGTCGTTTTTATGGGGGCATCCCTATAACCCATCATAACGAAAAAATTAGTTTCCTTTCTACAGGAACATGCTGATTGTTTCGCTTGGACGCACGAAGACATGGTCGGCATAGATCCCAACATCATTTCTCACAAGTTGAACGTCGATCCATCGTTCAAACCTATAAAGCAAAAACGCCGCAAGTTCGCTCCTGAACGGAACAAAGTAATCGACGACGAGGTTGACAACTTGCTTAAGACCGGAAAGATCAGAGAGGTGAAATACCCCGACTGGTTAGCCAACGTCGTGGTCGTACAGAAGAAAAATGGGAAGTGGCGAGTGTGCATCAATTTCACAGATCTTAACAAGGCCTGTCCCAAAGATCCATTCCCACTACCCCACATTGATGCTGTGGTCGACGCAACCGCATGACACGAACTCTTAACGTTCATGGATGCTTACTCCAGATACAATCAGATCTTAATGCATAACGACGACTAGGAGAAAACTGCTTTCATGACGGATAGAGGCATCTACTGCTATAAAGTCATGCCTTTTGGCTTGAAAAACACAGGATCAACGTATCAAAGACTAGTCAACAAGATGTTCAAAAAACACCTTGGCGACACAATGGAAGTTTACATCGACGACATGCTTGTCAAGTCCAGGCAAGCGATCGACCACGTCGACCACCTGAAAAAGTCTTTCGACATCCTCCAGGAGTATCAGATGAAACTGAACCCTATGAAATGTTCATTCGGAGTCAGCGCCGGGAAATTTCTGGGATACATGGTCACACGACAAGGTATAGAGGCTAATCCCGATCAAATTAAAGCTTTGATCAGTATCAAATCTCCTAGTAACTTCAAGGAGGTCCAACAACTCACGGGTCGTGTGGCAGCGCTGAATCGATTTATATATCGATCATCCGATAAATGCCATTTGTTCTACAACGTCTTAAGAAAGAACAAAGGCTTCGATTGGACAGACGATCATGAACGAGCGCTACAGAAGCTGAAAGAATACATGGGAGTGCCACCCTTACTTTCAAAGCCGAAAGACAATGAGGTCCTACAATTGTACCTCGTCATAAGTCCTCACTCCGTAAGCGCAGTCTTAATTAGACAGGACGACGGGCAATAATTGCCGATTTACTACGTTAGTAAATCCTTGCTAGACGCAGAAACACGATATACGTCTATGGAAAAATTGCTATTATCGCTAGTCACAGCCGCCAAAAAGTTATGATACTACTTCGAGTCTCATCCTATCGCTGTCGTGACTAACTTTCCCCTCAAGTCTGTCTTGAGAAAACCTGAACTGACAGGACGACTAGATAAATGGAGCATCTACCTCAGCAGTTATGACATCGATTTAAGCCTCGTACGACAATTAAATCGCATGTCCTAGCTGACTTCGTCGCCGATTTCAGTCCTAAGCTAGAGAAATAGGCGCAAGAAGGAACCTATACTGTGGCGACTGTAAACGACACGACCTGGATACTGCACGTCGATGGTTCTTCAAACGCCAGAAGAGCAGGACTTCACGTCGTCTTAAAGTTGACACAGGGGGGGGGGGGGCAAGATGGTGTACTTCATACGATGCGACTACAAATCCACCACCAACAAAACATAGTACGAAGCCCTGATCGTAGGCATGAGCATGGCTCACGACTTGGGGGCAACCGGACTCCACGTCAGAAGCGATTCCCTATTGGTCGTAAACCAAATGAACGGGAAATTCGCGACAAAAGACTCCAAGATGACAGCTTATCTAAAAATGGCAAAAGAAAAATCGAAAATGTTTGATCCATTCTCGATCGAATAGATCGCTAAAGATCAAAACACTCAATCCAATGCGCTAGCGAATCTTGGATCAACACTTAATAACCCGTCGTTTGACACCATCCCCATGATCCACTTAGCTACCTCGTCCATCGAGGACTCCAAAAAAATTCATGTTCTCGACGTAGAGAATGGTTGGTCGCACGATATCAAGAACTATCTTATGCATGACCAACTGCCTGAAGATAGGATGGAAGCTCAAAAGATTCGGTTGAAAGCTTCAAGAATCTTATAATCGATAACAGGCTTTATCGACGATCATCGACGGGCCTGAACCTAAGATGTATCGATAATCAAACACAGGTGCAAAACATCTTGAAGGATATGCATGATGGCAAATGTGGTAACCACTCCGGTGGTCGAAGTCTTGTAAATCGGATATCCAGACAAGGCTACTATTGGCCGACCTTAAGGCAAAATGCCATCAGGTACGTCCAAAGCCGCGACTCATGTCAATGGCATGCATGTATGATACACCGGCCTTCTGAAGCTTTACATACGACATTAATCCCATGGCCCTTCATGAGATGGGGGATGGATACCGTCGGTAAACTACCTCCGGCTCCTGGGCAGAAAGTCTTTTTGTTAGTCCTTACAGACTACTTTTCTAAATGGATGGAAGCAGCTGCCTACTCCCAGGTTCGGGACAAAGAGGTCATCTCTTTTATCCAGACTAACATTATATGAAGGTTCAGAATTCCTTCCGAGATCGTATGTGTCAATGGCTCACAATTCATAAGTGATCGTACGCAACAGTTCTGTGAGGATCGTAATATCAAACTTAAGACCTTGACTCCAAGTTACCCTCAGTCTAACGGTCTTGCAGAGTCTAGCAACAAAGTGATCATCAATTCGATAAAGAAAAGACTCGAGGCTGCAAAAGGAAGATGGGTCGAAGAACTCCCATCGGTCCTATGGGCCAATCGTACGACCCCTCAGACATCAACAGGACAAACGTCGTTCTCATTGGTCTACAGCTGCGAGGTTGTCTTACCTATTGAGACGCAACTCCCGACATCGAGGCATACATCTGTCGACCACAATTTGGTGGACCTAAGTTACGATCTCGACGCTCTCGAAGAGCTAAGAGAATCTGCCTAAATAAAAATGGCATCACAGAAATAGGTCGTCGAACGGCATTTTAACAAAAATGTCAAGATCAAGGTCTTTCAGGAAGGTGACTTCGTCTTACGACGAGTCTTCCAAAACACCAAAGAGCCAAACGCATGTAAATTATCCACTAAGTGGGAAGGACCCTATCGCATATCTGAAGTCGTGGGGAAAGGTGCTTACAAGCTCCATACCCTTGAAAATCAAGACATCCCACATAGTTGGAACGCAATACATCTAAAGAAATCTTTCTTTTGAAATTTTTTCTATGATTTATCACCCTTAACAATTACTCACTAAAGCATCGAAGGGTCGTTGGTCTTACCAACGACCACCCATGAATTTTACATTGCAGGATCGCAGAATCGCACGAACGCCAGACTTACGATACGTATCGTATAAGGAAAAGTCTTCACGACTGAATATATCACGACTGATATATCACGAATGCTATGTCTCGACCATTATGCCACGACTAATATGTCATGATCAATATCTTATCGTACAACTTTACTATTATAACCATGTTATAGAAGGTATCTCACGATCTAAGTGTTGGAGTATAAGTCTTATGACTTTGGTTCCATACTTATTTCGTTGGCCTTAGTCTCCCAATCATTACAAAAATTACAAATACCATTGCCATACTGCTTTACGCATGTTCATTTGCTTTAAACGCTCATTCCTTAAGTCATACTGTCTTTCGTTTATTTTGTTTACTTACGACAAAGTAAATGTACGGCGATAGTTTGGCAGAAATATACATGTATTCACGTGGTTTCAAAAAATTACAAGTAAAAGGGCACGACCGACTATAGTCTCCCCATCAAAGGATAAACATAAGAAAACTAAAATCAAGGCTGAGGAGGGTCCTGCTCCTGAGCGACCTCCTCATCGCCACCGCCGACGACCTCAGCGTCCGCAGAATCCCCTTCTACGAGCTTATCTTCCTGGTCAAGGTCATCCTCGTCCCCGACCTACTCCAAGAATGTGGCGACCTCCGCTTCGGCTCCGGCCATAGGGCCTAACCCCCGTAGATGGAAGCACATGATCGCCGCTCTGACCTTCAAACAGGTCAGAGCTTCAAAAGACAGGAGTTGCTCTTCCAAAGAAGCGACCTCCTTCTCCTTCACCTCGATGAGCGACTTAAGGTCCTCGACCTGTTTTTCGCTCTCGGTCAAGGAAGCCTTAGTCACTCCCATTTCTGCCTCCGACGCAGAGGACTTTGCAAGGGCTTCCTTCAGGCGGTTTCGAAGGTCATTCTTCTCTCTCAACGAAGCCTCTAAGAAGTCCTGAGCTTCGTCAGCTTCGATGAGTAGACCTCCACCTTTTCCATCGCCAGCCGCTCCATTTCTTGTGTCGCGGGAGCTTCATCTTGCACCTTGCACATCTTCTCCAGGGCACAGGGTACGACCCTTCGGATCTTCTCAATATGGGCGTACAGGCAGAGCGACGTCTGGAACGCCTGTAGTCGCACGATCAAATAAACATAAGATAAAAACATACGACAAAAATAGCATAAGATGGCAGGTCTTACGTACCTTGAAAGATAGCCCTACGACGTGCGACCCCATCTCGTCCATCGAGACCTCCTGAAAACACTCCTGGAAGGAAGGGAGGAGGAATTTTCCCAGGTCCGGGCAGATCTTGTCGCTGTCCATCTCGTCGCCGGCCATGACGTCCCTCAGCAATGAGAAGTTGACCAACATGGGACCGACAAAGCTTTCCGTCGCCTGTCCCTCCCCTTATCGATCGACGAAGGGGACGGAGCGACTGTCTGAGGCTCAGACTCCTCGACCTCCGGTACCATCGGAGGGGCCACGCTCACCGGGGTAGCGTCTATAACGCCCGGTGGCGTCTTCGTCTTCTCAGCAATGGTGGCCCCAGATGGACCACCACTCTTCGACGACGGTTCCCTCTGAGAACTCGCCCTACATTTTTTCATCCCTGACGACAGGGATGATGGAGCCTTCCACTTCAACTCCTTGGCCTTACGAGCCAAGAGGAGTTGGGACTCCTTCTTCGACACGGCATGAGTGGGCGCCTCACCCGACCCACCTACAAGAATACACACAAAAGTAAGAAGAAGGCACAACCGAGTACGATAAAGTCGTACGACCATTAGGAAGCATGGAAGATAAGACGCGAGTTATTACCTGTCGCCTCCTCCTCTTCCTCTCCTCTCTCGAGCCCCTTCTCTGCCGGGGCCTCCGTTCCTCCATGAGACTGCGTTGGATGAAGAAACACCTATCCTCCAGACTGTAGGTCCGGAACATCTCGATCTTCACCAAAGATTCGGGAAGATCAGCATCAGAAAATGTAATGACTGAAAACAAAAAACACACGCACGTCAGCTATAACACACGATCAAAGAATAAAAAACGTACGACAAACGAAGGGAGACTTACAGTCAGTTTTCCACCTAGCGGTGACCCAGGTCGTATCCTCCTCAAGAAGGTCCAGTGACTGGACCTTGCCAAAGACGTACCTCGCCTTCCACCCGCGGTCATTGACCTGGGTATTCTGCACAAGCACCCGGGTACCCTGGCACTTAGAGAAAAGGTTGTATCGGTGATAGTTGTCCACCTTGACTAAGTGCGCCACTAGCAAATCATCCATCGTGAACGGCGCTGCCCAGTCGACGGTAACCTTGTCGATCACATGAACTATCCGCCAAAACTGCGGCATCACCTGAGCAGGAGACAAGTACCTACTAAAAAACTCCTTGGATAGGAGGGAGAAGGGCCACTTAAAGCCCAATTTGAACGGATATTCGTACTGGACGAAATGCCCATTCGGGCACTCAGACGGCCGTAACTCATCCGACAAGTACAACTGTAATACATCAGGAACACCCGACTAGCGTCCTGAAGGCATTAAGGTCCTCCTAAGTAACAACCGTTCTAGCAGGTTCGATCAACATGGTTGAAGTTGATGTAAAAACTGAACTATTCGTTCGATTTATAAACGCTCGGAGCTCGCACGTAAAGAAGGCAACTAAATCGTTCGAAAAACTTCTTCAAAACAAGCTATTTATATGGCAAAGGCTTGTCAGAAAGGTCTCACGGATGGACAACACCTGTCCACCGCCTTTTCACATGCATCGTCCAGATGAACGACATCTGTCATACAATGGCTCCATGCCTCGTCCACGTCCTCATGACGTCATACACCCCTACGTCTTTTCAGTTCCAATTGGACCAGAACGGTTGGAATTCCACTGGATCCTTTCCCCGCGCGACACGTGTCATCCCACGCACTCAGATTTAAATTTTGAATTTCATGCCTAAATTCAAATTTTGGGGGCAAACTGTTTGGGTAAAAGTCCACAACTCACGACCGACAAAGAAAATAAACAAGACATTTATGTAAGACCGTTCTTGTATTAAGACAAGGTCCTGCAAATTATTTACGACTGTTTCTTCCGTCGTGCACTCTGACGATGGTCGTAAGACTCCTACGATCGATAATCGTGACTTAAGACGGTCATACGACCATACTAACTGTTAACAGTCAACATCAGTTTTTCTTTGTTTCATTAAATGCAGGTCCAACAGCAATCATTGCACAACGGTCATAACGGACGAGCTCTTAATGACTATTAAAGACCCGACAGTGGTTACAAACAGTCATCAAAACACATTCAATGCTACCACAAGCTATATAACGGCTTGCGCCACATTTCAAGGGAACAACTACGCATTAAACACTATTCATAAACTTTGCACTCTACGCAATACAACAGTGATCATCAGAGCATTTGAACGAATATCACTTACGCAAGTTTCGTACGACAAACAATTTATTTCGCACGACACAACGCTATTTCGCACGACACACTGCTTTAGCTTACGATTAAGTTTACTTTTATTCTTATTGTAATCTATTATACTCACGACACTTGTTACCAAAGGATTTCGCCCCTGTTTGGCGATCATAGTGCACTGTCGACTTCCCCAAGTCGGTCGTGGTTTTCTCCCTTGTTTGGGTTTTCCGCGTCACCAATTCTCCTGTCTTATTTACTTCCTGTTTGCGATTGTGTTGTTTGTCTTGAGATCATTTTCTTTAGTTGTTAAAGCTCCACATCGACCTTAAGTTATCCTTTGGGTGATTTTTGGCATTAACAACGCTCAACTTGTGAGAGATGACGTCGGGACTTATGCTGACCATGTCTTCGTGCATCCAAGAGAAACAATCAACGTGTTCCTGTAAAAAGGAAATTAGCTTTTCCTTTTGGTCCTGAGAGGGTTATACAAGTTTGTAGAAGGGGGGGTTGAATACAAACACCCAGATTTTAACTTTCTAAATTGTTTAGTGATATAATCAAACAATTTACAACTTGTTGCAGAACAAGATTAAGGATTAACCTAATCTAAACAAGTTAAGAACACTAAGTTTCTTACACTAGAATTAAGACAGAAGGAGATAAGAATATTAAACATAAATATTCTAACACTAGGAGAGAAAGAAGAAGATGGTCGAGCACTTCATTTCTGAAGTAGGGTTCTTCTTATATACTGCATGCATTTAATGCATGACAGTATTACTTTACACGTGGCAGCAGCTGATTGGTTGCATCGGTTGACCTTTGTAGACAACCTTAGTAGCCGCATGGTGTACAGTGTAGAATCAGAGTTGGTTGTATAATTCTGGACATACGGGATGTTCGTTCTGACACTTCGTACGGAGACGTTCAAGGGGGAAAGACAAAAGTAACTTGTAGAGTAGACCTCATGATCAGCGCTTGTTGAACAGTACTTTATCAGCGAGTGACAAAGCTCAACAATCGCTGAAGTCTTCTACTTGATACTTCACGTTGAGTGGATAGGTCTTGGCTTCGCTGATATCCGCATCAGTTCATTAGTAGACTTGTCACTGTTCTTGAGCTTGATCTTCTACTTCAGCGTAGAACATAGTTGACGTGAAACTTGTCTTCAGGGATTATAAGTAAACAATTAAACTATCAGCGATCACCAAAAGTACTGAACAGGCTCAGAGCTTTATGGATGAACAGAGTTCGTTGAAATGTATAAATTAAAGAGCATGAGTTTCCTATCAGCGGTACTGTAGAGACATAGTACTTATCAGCGATAGTGAAACTCTAATACATATTGTCTACTTACAATTTTCACTAAGTGTTTAGAAGGGTCATTATCAAATCACTGAGGGTTTGGATCAACAATCTTCCCCTATTTGATATTGACTTAGCAACTGAGAAAATTGCTAAATATGAAAACATGAGGATAAAAAGAACTCATAAAATATTTGTCCCTTTTACTATTTTTTGGGATCTTTTGAGTACTGATGGAGTAAAGTACATTCGATGAAATTTTTCTTTGAACTTCGTAAAGGTTACAGAGGGAAGTGGAAAAATTACAAGTACATCAAATAATAATTACAAGTACAAAAGATATTAGCTGATAAAGAAGGAGGAATTACAAGGCAGTCCTATCAGCTATAAGGTTCTTCCTTAACGAGAAGTTTATCAAGGGCCTTTGATGTGGGAATCATCCAGTCAGGGACCTTTACTCCTTGATCTCGTTTGTTCTTTGCTTCTTCAAAGATCAAGGGCTTGAGGTATCGAGCCTGAAGGTCGTGTCTGAATTCACACCAATAGATGAGATCCTTGAGCTGTTCGATAGGAGTAATGGGAAGCTGAGAGATGCGTTGAAAACGTTGACGTCCATCATAGTCTTGAAAGAATATACCATAGGGTTCACTTATGACTTTTCCAGGGATGAATTGTTCACCAGGAGGCAGAGAGGTGTCAAGCGCTGAGAGGTCAGGTTCAGGACCAAGTACTTCAACACGTGAGAAACCAATACCTGTTTCGTTCCGGATAGGAGGACCTGAATCTGAAAATATTATCTTTTTCTTTGCAGAGGCCCTTCTTTGTTGAGTTGCAAGAGGAGTGGGAGGAGGAATATCCACAGCAGAAGAAACCAAGTCGATCTGAGAATTTATAATCTTTGTTGAGTTGCAAGAGGAGAGGGAGAATGATTCGCTGATCTTCAAGCTTTTTGATCATTTCATCTCTCTCTTTCTGATCCTCTTCACTTAGCTTTTGAGGAGCCAAGGAAGGTCTGTTTTTGTGAGAGGGAAGTTGTTCTTCACGTTCATCAGTCTCAGATAAATCTAAGACTGGGATTATTTCTTCAGCTCTTGTGGCTGGGATTATTGGAGTTGTAGCAGGAGAGTCTTCAGCAGGATCCTCAAACAGGGGAGAGGACTAGCTGAAACACAACAATCGTTTAAATGAGATCATTTGGGAAGAAAGAGATAGAGAAAAGAATATGGTTAAGTGTATAGAGGTTTTATGGAGAGGAGAACTGAGATTGAGAAGGGATAGAGGAGGGATGCAGTATAAGGGAAGAGGAGATATTGTACCTGACAAACTGGCTTTATCTGAAGGATAAATAGATTGCCTTCTGCAGCGAGGCCTTTGTTTTTGCCTTTATCAGCTTCAGATGCTGCAGGTTTTGTCTTAGTCGTCTCCCCTGATGGTTCTTTTATCACGACACCTTTTTGAGCTGTGGCGGTCTTGATAGGCTGGACGAAGAAGAAATCGTCATCATCATCATCATTGTTTTTAGGGTATGATGATGGTTCATCGTCAGCGATGTCGATAGGTTCGTCGTCTTCAGCTTCTTCTTCAGATTCGACCTCGTCAGCATAAGGTTCGATAACATCAGCAACAACTTCATCAAGTTGCTCTTCGAGTTTCTCCCCCTCAGATACAGAAGGAGGTTTCTCGGTTCCCTCAGGGTTTTCAACTCCCTGAGGTTTAGATGTAGCAGTTTCATTTGTCTCCCCCTCAGCATTATGGGGAAGACCTTCATCATTCTTCTCCCCCTCTTCCACATGATGAGTGGGGGACGCAATTGGAAGAGTCACTGTCTTCTAGGTCAGTGATTCCCATGAAGGTTTCAATCACTGCGATTCTGTCTTCTAGGCCAGAAATAGCATGATTGAGACTTTGAAGATTTTCTCGATCAGCCTGAGTGAAGTGAGAAGGGGCGCAAGTTGAGACGTTCAGGCGATCGAGTACTTGCTGAAGTAGATCTTTGACCGTGGAGACCTCAGTCTTGATCGTAGAGACCTCATCCTTAAGAGAACCAACCTCTGTCTTCAATGATGTGACTTCATTGGACAGAGTGGTGAAGTTTGTTGCGAGGGTGGTGTTGGTGAGGTTGAGATCGTTGACGATTGTGGAGTTGTTGGCGAGAGTGGTAGCAAGTTTACCAATGCTGCCATCCACCTTCTCCAGATCAGCACTGGAGGCTTTCTTATCAACAATCTTGGTCAGCTTTTTGAGATTCTCTCCAGCGTCTGTAACCGCTGAAGAGTCGGTGGAGAGAGTGGTGTTGTAAGAATCCACCTTTGTCACCAGATCTTTCAGGGAGTGTTGAATATCTCCCAAATTAGGACCTGTAACAGTAAATAACTTATGAACAGAGGAAAGATCAGAAGTTTGGGGTTGAGAAAGAGGAATGTGTATGGTTTTGTGTATACCTGCACGCGGGTTGGTGAAGTTGTCGAACCTTGGAGACCTGAGTAGTGTTCCATGTCGCCTTCGAGAGTTCCTTAGCGCATGGAGGTGCCTGTAGATCCTATGTTTGCATCCATCATCATATGTAGAGTATCAGCAGCTGAGTCATGTATGATGACGGGCGTTCCTGAGAACGGTGGGAAAATTGGTGGAGTGTCCAAAGAAATGGTGGGAGGATCGAAGGTTGAGAAAATTGGTTGTGAGCGAGGTTCAGCGTTGGATCCGCTGAGAATCACTTCAGTCTGTAGAGACACTGAAGGAGGTGGGTTCAGTTCCAAGTTAATAACATCAGCGTTTAGAGGCACTGAGGTTTGGATGGAAGGGGTGGCTTTTTCAGCTGTGGCAGAGTGTACCACGAAACTATCCAGCGACTCTTGTACAAGATGAGTCGTGGAGTCTTCAGCCGTTGATGGCTTGGAGGGTTGCTCCTTTGTTTTCTTGATCCTTTCGGAGTGAAGTTGGGAAGTAGAATGTTTCCTTTTACGAGAAGGAGTGAAGGGTGCAGCCTGTGTATCAGCGATAGGGATTTCCGCTAAGGTAGCTGCAGAAGTAGAAGGAGGATTGAGAAGAGAGTACAGAGACGTACCTCGTTTGGTATGGTGCTGAAGTCGAGCACCTTAGGGCCAACCTGAGAGAGTCTCAGATCACCCTCTTTTGGGTATTTGTCCCCGTGTCCTTTTAGAAAGATGGCGCTGATGAAACGGGGGTATGGAATGCATGTTGGCCTGTCAGTCATGTCCACCCTGAATGCCAAATCGTCGTAGATGATTGATGCCCAGTCAACATGGAGACCTTTCAGCAATGCATAACCCATGGCTTGCTGAGGTTGAACGGCTTGATCAGAGGAGCCGGTTTTCGCTGTCATGCAGCTTATCAGGTGGGCGAAGATGAAGTTCATCTCGCTTGGCATCATGGACTTTTTGATTGCGGTCAGCTTCTTCTCGGGTTTTCATCTCTCCCTGTTCCCCATACATACTTCATTGCATCAAAGAATGCAATGATTGTTTCCCTATCAGCATGGTTTTTGAAATTTGGGAGAGGTACAAAGCGTTTTTCTTTGGTAGCGACCGAGAGGTTCAGTGCACGCCTGATAATAGCAGGGTTGATTTTGGTGGTTCCAAATTTGGTGTCACAGAGGATGGCATCAAAGAGTTTCGTTGGGTCTTTGGGTGAAGGAACCTGAGCTCGTCTGGCAGAATACCAGAACTGAGCTAAAAGGAATTTAGGGGCAGGGGGTACAATAGTCAAGGCTGTAGATAAGCAGCAGGTTTTGAGAAAATTCACAGCATCATCCAGATGTGTGACTTGCTTTTTCTGAGAAAAATCGAAAAGCGCATAGTGATTGTTGTGTTGGAATGTAACCTTATCAAGTTTGAACTTGACCTGAGGAGCCTTGGTGATAACCACTTTCTCAGCAGTAGTGGGGGTTTTAGCAGAAAGAGCTTCAGAGGTTTCCATTTCTGTATAACACATGTAACCACGAAGAAAATGAACAAAAATGTCTTAATGTGGAATGATTTTCCAAACAGATGTTTTTGAATTTTGTCCATTTCATTCAGATAAAAAAAATGAATGAAGAACAAGTTTAAGATTTTTGATTTAAACTTGAAGAACAACCATGAAGGTTGTGTTCATAAAATCATGAAAAGAAAATGATTTCATTTTAAAAAGGTTTCTTTTGTTTGATCTGTTAAAAACAAAGAATAAGATCAAAGATAAGTTTAATGCAGGAGAATAATGAGAATATTAACCTTTGTTGTCGAAGAAGATGATGAACAGTTTCTGGAAACGATAGTTCAAAATGCAACAGGAATTCTTTTCTTGAAGAAGAAGTTGTTCGTGTAAAGGAAAAATATAAACTCGAAAGGGTTTATATAGTGAGAGTAGAGAGAGAAAAACTAAGAGCGGGAAAAGTTTTTCATGATGACACGGACACGTGTTTGCATTTGATTGGATGAGAAAACGAAACGTGCAAACGTGTGTCAGAGGAACGTGCCAGGGTCTATCCGTTAGGATGACGTCATAAACGTCCTTTCATATTTTAGGATGTCTCTGAGGTTTTGAAAGACTCAGGGACATTTTGAAAACATGAAGCACTGAATAGAAATATCAGTGTTAAGTTTAGAAATTTCAAAGTATCACTGAAAGGAAGAGATATTTAGCGATGCAATTTGTTTTGAAATCTTTCAGTTCTTAGGCGAACGTCAGCGAGCAAGAGAGAACGTACCTTGATATCAGCGAATCAATTTTGTTTAGAGAGAAGATGATAGAAAGGATTATACAAGTTCTTATTACCCCTGATCAAATGTGAATTGCTGAAGATTTTATTCTTCAAAATTCAGCATTCCAAGCTCGCTGATGAGAAAGTTGAACCTTGTCTCATCAAGAGGCTTGGTGAACAGATCAGCTAACTGAAAGTCAGTTGGGATAAAATGAAGTTCTATATCACCATTCATCACATGATCTCTGATAAAATGATACCTGATTTCGATGTGTTTGGTCTTTCAGTGTAGCACTGGATTGTTGGCTATAGCGATGGCATTAGTGCTGTCGCAGTAGATTGGAATCTTCGAGAGCTGAAGGTCATAGTCCAGTAGTTGATTTCTCATCCATAAGACATGAGAACAACAGCTTCCAGCGGCTACATACTCAGCTTCAGCGGTTGAGGTGGACACTGAGTTTTGCTTTTTACTTGTCCAACTCACCAGCTTTCCACCTAGGAGCTGACATCCTCCTGTGGTGCTTTTCCTATCCATTTTGCAACCTGCAAAATCACTATCTGAATAGGCGATTAGATCAAACCCTGAGTCTTGGGATACCAAAGACCTAGGTTAGGAGTACCCTTAAGGTAACGAAAGATTCGCTTTACATCGATCATATGAGATTCCTTAGGTTCAGCTTGATATCGTGCACACAAACAGGTTGCGTACATAATATCAGGTCGGCTAGCTGTGAGATACAGCAGAGAGCCGATCATCCCACGGTATGTCGTGACATTAACAGGTATTCCAGAAGGATCCTTTTTTAGTGTCAGTGGTGGTGCCATAGGGGTTTTCACAGCTGAACTCTGAGTTAAATCAAATTTCTTCAGCATATCTTTAACATATTTTCCCTGATTAATGAAAGTTCTTTTTTCATTCTGTTTTATCTATAGACCAAGGAAATATGTTAGCTCACCCATCATACTCATTTTATATTCAGCTTTCATTCTATCAGCGAAACGAGTACACAAGTCAGGGTTAGTAGAACCAAATATAATATCATCGACATATATTTGAACAAGAATGATATAACCTTTAACTTTCCTGAAAAATAGAGTTTTGTCAATCTGACCACGCTTAAAATTTTCAATATGGAGATAAGTAGAGAGAGTGTCATACCATGCATGAGGAGCTTTCTTTAAGCCATAAAGTGCCTTATCCAGTTTATAAACATAACCTGGATGCTTAGGATCTGAGAATCCTGGAGGTTGTTCCACGTAGACTTCTTCATTCAGCTTTCCATTAAGGAATGTTGACTTAACATACATTTGATACACTTTGAAGTCTTTGTGTACAGCATAAGCTAAGAATAGACGAATAGCTTCTAGTCTTGCCATTGGAGCAAAGGTTTCGTCGTAATCTATACCTTCCTCTTGTCTGTATCCCTGAGCAACAAGCCGAGCCTTGTTACGGGTTATAGTTCCATGTTCATCCAACTTGTTTCGATAGACCCATTTAGTGCCTATCACTGACTTGTCAGATGGACGAGGAACAAGCTTCCAAACTTTGTTTCATTCAAATTCAGTCAGCTCTTCTTGCATAGCGCTGACCCGGTTTGGATCTTGGAGGGCATCATCTGTTTTCTTTGGTTCAATCAGAGAAATAAAGTTAACAAATAAGCAAATGTTACCTGCACTTCGTCGAGTCTGAACACCAGCGTTTGGATCACCAAAAATCTGATCAATAGGGTGATTGATAGTCCATCGCTGAGAAGGAGTATGAGTCGCTGACTCAACCTGAACTTGAGGAGCTGAAGATGAGGCTTCAGCAACTTCTGGTATATCAGCTAAGAGAGGAAAAGGTGCAGATGGCATTTCATTCACTGATTGCTGAGACATAGATGGTATATCTGAGACATAAGGTTCAGAAGCAGGCATAGTGTTAAGAGGAATAGCTGAGACCCATGAAGTTTCAGCTTCACTATTCTGCATGCTTGGGATGATAGTAGGACCATCATCTTCAGCGGTATGAGTATGAGGAGTGGGAATATCTTCTGAATCACCAAGATGAGATAGAAGAATATCCAAGAAAGTTTCCATCATCAGTCTGTCTTCTTCGCTGAGCGGGATTCGTCAGAGGTGACGTGGATAGTTTCTTCGACAGTCTGTCTTCTTCGATTGAAGACTCTGAATGCTTTAGAGATAGAAGAATATCCAAGAAAGATTCCATCATCAGCCTTAGGATCAAACTTTCCAAGAGCATCTCTGTTGTTCAGTATGAAACACTGACATCCAAAGATGTGAAGAAAGCTGATAGAAGGCTTTCTCCCATGAAAAAGTTCATAGGCTGTCTTCTTGAATCTTTTGACGATCAGCGACCTGTTTTGAGTAAAACAAGCAGTGTTGACTGTTAATGCCAAAAATCGCACAAAAGTACAACTTAAGGTCGATTGTGAAAATTAACAACTAAAGAAAATAATTTCTCGACAAAGCGTGCGATTAAGACAAAAAATATAAAAGATATAGAGAATTTGGTGACGCGGGAAAAACCTCAACGAGGAAAAAACCTGCGGATGACTATGGAAGTCGTCGCTGCACTATGGTCGCTAAACAGGGGCGATGTTCTTATGTTTCAGGTGTCGATCGTACAGAGATTACAATACAAATGAAGGAAAGACTTCGAAATGTAAAGTAACAAGTGTTTCGAATGTAAAAGCAATGTGCGTCGTGTGTACGGTCTGTGTGTCGTGCGTAAAAACTATGCGTTGAGTGTGGGAGTCGTGCGTCGATGTCGTGCGTCGAGAGCGATCTGTTGTGAGAAAGTTCTTTTCTTCGTATGTTCTTGAGTACGTAGTGTGATTCCTGGATGCGGTCTCCTTCAATGATGATGGAACTCTATTTTTGTAGCCTTCGGGTGCTTTGATTGATTTCTTGAATGCTTTATGTAACTGTCGTAACGGACGTTGTCTTTAATGCTGTTAATGGACCTTTACTGGTTGAAGCCGTTGGTCATTAATGGCGTTGACTCCTGCATTAAACACTGAACAAACGTAACAGTCATAACGAACGTTAGTTGGTCGAGGTCGCATGGTCTTATGCGACGGTCGTGAGAACTAGACGACATCGTGGTCGAGTGTCGTGAGGTAGATAACATACGATTTGACTTTTAACCAAGGGACAAACTACTATAATTTTACCTTACTATGGAGAAGTAAAATAAGTGTTTTCCTTACCTTGGTCGTGGTCGAGACTGATGAAATTTTTCCTAAACTGTTTGCCCCCAAAATTTGAAAAAGTGGAGTGGCAAAAAAAAGTTTTTTAAGTTTTGCTTGTCGGGGGTTCGAGGTTATGACACGTGTTGAAAGTTACCTTTGTTGTATTGGAACTGAATCGGTTTAATTCAAACTAGAGAGGGAAGTCAAAAAGAGGGTAAAGTCGTGACGTCACGCTGACGCACGATGATGCTTAGCAGCTGTCACAGACAGGTGTCGGCGATCTGTGTGGTCATTCGAAAAGACAGGGGAGCGTGTCGACCATCGAGGGACTTGATCTGACACGATCGTTTGCACAAATAGAGGCCACGATGGGTCTTTTTTCGTTTACGATTTCAAAAGGTTTTACACAGAGATTTCTTCTTGATTTCCTTGCTGTTCTTTGTCCGATCTTTTCTAATCCTGCAAGAATCTTCGACTCAGTTAGGATTTTTCGAGGTCTAGAGCGCTTATATATATAAGATACGACCCTTCAGTTTTTGTATGCGTGGTAAATCCATTGCTAAGAAGCCTAGGAAAAATTGGGATATCTGGGGTCTTTCAGATAGACAGATGTTGTTGACGGGGATAGAGATGTCGACAGAGCCTAGAAGTACCATCAAAAGCGAGGAGGATATCGACGACTTCAGAAGTTTAGCGGGAATTCCTGCTGGGATAACTATAAGCAAGGCGGGCAGGATTCGTCCCGAGATATGCCCTGATGGGTACGTCGTGATATACAAGTATCCTTTCAAGATAGGCGTCCAGTGGCCGTATTCGCCTCTGGCGAAGGCATTCATGTGCGAGTTTGATTTGTCACCGGGGAAACTGATGCCCCAATTCTGGCGAGTTAACCAAGTTATCGAGTGACTTACTTCGAACTGGGAGTCGCCTATGAACGTGAGGGATTTGCTGACGGCGTACAAGGTCAAGAGTGATCAGTACCGCCGTTATAGTCTGTTTTCGAGGTACAAGGGCGAGCACACTTTGGTTTTAAAGACGGCAGTCAACGACCGAAAGTGGAAAACCCGGTATGTGCTTGTGCGAGTGGCGACGTTAGATACCGATAGTGACTGGATCAGATCTGGTTGGAATATGACGGGTAAGCCTTTTGTCGTACGTCTTATGTCACTTTGTTATTTGGGGGCTTTACGTCTAATATTTTTTCTTATGTGTAGATATTAATTTTGATAAGGTAAAACCTGAAGATGACTCTAAAGCCAAGGTCAAGAAGTTCCTGGAGTTTAGCGTTGATGATCGATCGTACGTCACGCGTCATCTGATAGATGAGGACGACGATACTGTTTTCTTGGGCGATAGAATGTGGATGGGTCGAGAAGAGAAAGAAGAAGAATAAGAAGAATCTGAGGAGACCGAGGAGGAAGAGAAGGGGGAAGAAACAGAAGTAGAGATAACTAGTAAGTATCCCTTTGCCTTCTTTTTGCTCGACCTGGTCTTTCTCTGTTTCTCAATCGTCTAACTTCTTTCTTTTGCCATACAGGAGAATCTTGGTCGGGGATGACACCTGCTGCTGCCAAGAAGACGGATCAAATTGATCTGGCTCGCAAGGCAAGGGAAAGCAGGCAGAAGGATGCCTCGACAACTGGGTCGGGGGTCTTAAAGAGAAAGGATATCCCGACAGCTGGGTCGGGACTCCTAAAGAGGACAAGGATGTCCGTCCTGAAGGAACCGTCGTCGAAGACAGGTGGCTCATCGAGAGTCGTTCTGCATGATAAGGTGAAGGCGTCGACCGTGTTTGACACGATCGGCGCAAGATCTGTTTATACTGCGCAACCGGCGACTATGTCTCATACTGCGCAACCGGAGACGATGTCTCCTACTGCTGCATCTAGCCCTTCGACGGCCAGCAAAGGCAAAGGTGCGCAGACGAGTTTTGGGGAGGAAACGACGGTCGACTTTACGTTGCCGTCGGATTTCTTAGATGATAATGTCTTAGATGGGATGAAATTGTTCCCCCATTTGGGAAAGTATCAGCTCCCTTCTTTCAGAGAACGTTTCAAAGGAGTTTCCCTCGAAGATATGGAGTCCCATGTCGCTGGGCTAACGTTCTTGGTAAGTCTATCTTTCAAGACTTTGTCTATTTATTGTTGTCGTGTATTTTGTTGATACGTTTTCGTATGTTTTCAGACGTTTCAGTCTTCCTTGGCATTGCATGCTGAAACGA
Source organism: Saussurea involucrata (assembly GCA_033807775.1). NCBI lineage: Eukaryota > Viridiplantae > Streptophyta > Magnoliopsida > Asterales > Asteraceae > Saussurea > Saussurea involucrata. Next base: position 53,959,427 of record CM066325.1, read on the forward strand.
CGAAGGTAGAATGCTTAATGGCTTCTGCTATTAAGGAAGAAGATGCGGTGTTAGAGAGGGAAAGATCCGCTCTGGAACATGAAGAAGCGACGTCGATGCGACTCGACGATGCCTTGAATGAGTTGGAGGTCGTCGGCCATGCGAGGGATGAAGCAAACTTGCGTCTAAAGGAGTCTCTGACTTTGATGCACGGCCAAAGAGAGGAACTAGATGGAATGAAGGAATCCTTGGCTGCAAAGAAAAAGGGAGCCGAGGAGTCCAAATCCAAGGTGGCGAGCTTAGAGAAGGAGCTAGAGGAGTTGAGGGATGAGAACAAATCCCTTTTTTCCTTTGCTCGACTTACTGCGCGTGCGGCGATCATGCGACGTCGTTTGTTGGGCAGAGATCCTCTATCGTCGGCATCGGACGAGTTGGACCTCTTCTTCGGGGAGGTCGGGACCGAGAGGGATCTTGACTCGGATGATGAGAAGGAGGTCGAGGAGGAGGAAGGTCCCGAGGGTGAGACGTCACCCAAGGATGCGACCTATGCTCCTCCTCTGCCTTAGAAAATATCTTTGTTTATTTTTGTTCCCTGCTACTCGATCGTCAGTGGTCCAGCTTTTTGGATGTATATAAGACAGTAAGTTCGGTGAATGAAACTTAGATATCTTTTGATTTTGTGTCTTATATTTTTTGCTCATAGATACAACGTCAATTGTAAAATTCACCAAGTGGTAAGGGAACAGGAATTCATGCGACTTAGGCATCTAGCTCAACATAATATTTAAGATATAAGTCATAAGACGTTTAAGCCGTGTTGGCGTACATAAGCATATGCAATCATATCATTCATTCAGAGCATGTAAGTCTCTTAAGTTAAAGAACTGAAATCGTGGGGTCGGTAGACCTTATGGTCGTACGACTAGACATATCATGCCCTTGAATCATGCGTTCCTGTGATGGGATAATCTAGTCATGGACTCAATTGCTTATATCGTGCGATCCTGCGGAAGCATACTGGTGTCATACGACAAACTCAGTGATTTATGTCGTGCGGTCCTGCGATAAGACATCGTCAGAGGTTGGTCGTTGGCTAACCAACGACCCTCCAATGCTTAAGTCAGTAGTCGTTTGTGATAAAAAATTGTATGAAAGAAGAGAAAAGAATTTAGAAAACGTACCTTCTCAGATTCTTTTTTACTTGATGGGGGATTTGCCCCCCGTCATTTACTATCCTATTTTCTCCAGGAAAAAATAGGTTTTAAATGACGGATCGACACTGAGTTTTCGAGGATTAACATCAATGTCTATGTCGACCATGTTTTCGTGCGACAGGGCAGAATAGTCGGCATATTCCTATAAAAAAGGCATTAGTTTGTCTATAAGATCAGAGATAGAGAGACGTATCTGTCGAGACCTTATGGTCAAGTTTACCTTTATCCAGGACGATTTCTTTGACCTGTGACTGCCAAACAACTTATTTTCGCGATTTCAGGGTGATCTTATAGCAGTCACGGGCGACTTTCGGCTCACTTTTGATTTCTTGGACTCCCCACGGCGTAGGGAACTTCAGGGTCTGATGATACGTCGAGGGGACGACTTTCATTTCATAGATCCACGGTCGACCTAAGATGATGTTATAGGTCGACGAACGATCGATGACACTGAACTTAGTCTGCTTGTTGATTCCTCCGGCATAGACCGGCAGGATGATCTCTCCATAGGTGCTCGTTGCTTCTCCGTTGAAACCGACCAAGGTTGTCGAACGTCGGGTGATTTCCGAGCGATATATTCCCATGGCCTTGACGGTGTCAAGGAAAATGACGTTCGCTGAACTGCCCCCATCGATCAAGACTGGTTGGGTTAAACAATTGCCAATCGTGAGTTGAATGATCAACCCGTCATGATGCTTCTGATAGGAGTCACCGAGGTCGTCTTGATCGAACACAATCTTCATAGCTTCTAGTTCCAGATCTCCTTTAGGCCTCGATGAACGTGGGATAGGTCGATCGTCTTGTGCTTGACTGGCATGACGCTTGGCTGCGGAGTACGTCAGACCACACACGTCGGAACCACCAGTGATGCAATTGACGACCTTCGCATGCTCGGGGGTTGGCGTTCGATCGTCGATAGTTGGAGCAACGACGTTATCGATGATATCTTTAAGATTTCCTTTCGGGACATGATATGCTAACTCCTTTTTGAGAGCTATGCAATCATCTGTCGCGTGACCATGGTCGACATGGAAGTCTCACCACTTTGACTTATCTTGCTTGACGTCGTCCTGATCGGACTTTTTTACCCACCGGATGGTTGCTTGGGCGGTATTCAGAGCTTCGACCAAGTCCTTAGTGGACCCTTTGAATCTATAAGAGGATATCTTGGGGTACTGAGGAAATTTGGTCGCAGTCTTGGCCTCTGCTTTTGTCTTGAACCGGACGTTCGAAATCTGGCGCACGGGCTCTACTTTGGGAATTGCCTTTGTCTTGAATTCTGGCTTGTTCACACCTAACGACCTCTTGTCGTCGGTATGCTTGCGAAGAAAGGCAACGTCGTCCTCTACCCTCATATATGCTAGGGTTCGAGCTCGGACATCCTCAAAATTCTCCGGAGGATACTTGGTTAGATTAGTGTATAAACCCGAACTGTCGTCCAGACCACGCTTATAAGCTTCGATTGCGGTCTTGACGTCACAGTTGCGGACACTAATCATCTCTGCATTGAACCTATTGCAGTAGCTTTGAATAGACTCATTGGTCTTTTGTACGACATAATATAGGTCACTGGTCTGCTTCTCCATCTTGCGACTGCTGGCGAACTGTTGAGAGAATTGATTGCCCAACTCAGCGAATGACTCAATGGATTTGGGTTTGAGATTGATCAACCATTGGAGGGCAGGGCCAGTGAGGGTTGCCCTAAAACTCTTGCACATGCATACTTCTTGGTACATGTGCGGGATCGAGATCGTCCACATGAGCTGTTTATATTGCGCGACGTGCTCTGTCGGATCTGTCACTCCTGAGTATTTGGGCGTGAAAGCGGGGACGTTATATTTTTTCGGGACCTCGACGGTCGCAATTTCATCGATGAAGGGCGACGCCTGAAACCCTGATCGAGGCTCGACGTCGACGGGCACGGCTGCCCCGGGTAGCTTGGCGAGCAAAGACAGGACACGCTCGTTATGATCTTCTAGCATCTTCAACAGCTGGGCGATGGGGTCAATAGGATCAGGATTCACACCTGTCTTCGGATTGACTCCTGAACTGGTGCCATTGCCGTGCGACAAGCCATTGGCGTCCCCGTTGAAAGGGACAAAATACGGCTGCGACCCATTCTGAAACGGCTGCGATCCATTCTGCATGAGTGGTGGCCTTTTATGCTAAAGAGGAATCGTCCCAAACTGGGGATTTGGGTTGAACGGCCTCGGCTGCTGGTTCTGCATAAACGGACCTGGATGTTGATTCTGAGATAACGGACCCGACCCTGGACCTGGATTATGCGTGAATGGTCTAGGACCATTCTGACCGAACGATCCTTGGTCTGGATTCTGAACGAATGGCCTAGGACCATTCTGGGATCCAAAGGGATTCCTCAACCGCGCGATTTCCTCAGCTGCTCGGCCATGGCATTGATTTGATTCCGAGCAACTTCTAGCTCTTGATACATATGAGCAATAACATGCTCTTGATTTTCTGGGGCTGCCATCTTCCTGAAACAGAAAACAAGGGAAACTCCAAGAAACCGTTAGTACGACGCACGTTTGTCGAAGATTTTCTCTAGATGGGGTCCCACGGATGGCGCCAAACTGTTAATGCCAAAAATCGCACAAAAGTACAACTTAAGGTCGATTGTGGAAATTAACAACTAAAGAAAAGAATCTCTCGACAAAGCGTGCGATTAAGATAAAAAATATAAAAGAGACAAAGAATTTGGTGACGCGGGAAAAACCTCAACGAAGAAAAAACCCGCGGACGACTATGGAAGTCGTCGCTGCACTATGGTCGCCAAACAAGGGCGATGTCCTTATGTTTCAGGTGTCGATCGTACAGAGATTACAATACAAATGAAGGAAAGACTTCGAAATGTAAAGTAACAAGTGTTTTGAATGTAAAAGCAATGTGCGTCGTGTGTACGGTCTGTGTGTCGTGCGTATAAACTATGCGTTGAGTGTGGGAGTCGTGCATCGATGTCGTGCATCGAGAGCGATCTGTTGTGAGAAAGTTCTTTTCTTCGTATGTTCTTGAGTACGTAGTGTGATTCCTGGATGCGGTCTCCTTCAATGATGATGGAACTCTATATTTGTAGCCTTCAGGTGCTTTGATTGATTTCTTGAATGCTTTATGTAACTGTCATAACGGACGTTGTCTTTAATGCTGTTAATGGCCCTTTACTGGTTGTAGCTGTTGGTCATTAATGACGTTGACTCCTGCATTAAACACTGAACAAACGTAACAGTCATAACGAACGTTAGTTGGTCGAGATCGCATGGTCTTATGCGACAGTCGTGAGAACTAGACGACATCGTGGTCGAGTGTCGTGAGGTAGATAACATACGATTTGACTTTTAACCAAGGGACAAACTACTATAATTTTACCTTACTATGGGGAAGTAAAATAAGTGTTTTCCTTACCTTGGTCGTGGTCGAGACTGATGAAATTTTTCCCAAACATTGACAACTTCTGCCCAAAACTGAGTAGGCAGGTGAGAATCGGTGAGCATTGAACGTGCAGCTTCAATGATAGTTCTATTTCTTCTTTCAGCGACTCCATTTTGTTGCGGTGTTCTCACTGAAGAAAAGTTGTGAGAAATACCCTTACTTTCAAAGAAGGAATCAAGAGAACTGTTTTTGAATTCAGTTCCATGATCACTCCTTATTGAGCGAACGGCCATGTTGTTCAGGACTTCCATTTTCCTGGCAAAGGTGATGAGTTCTTCAGGGGTGTCACTCTTAGAACGGAGAAACATTACCCAGGTATAGCGAGAGAATTCATCAACTATGACCAATGTATATTTCTTTCCAGCAATGGATTGTTTGTTAACAGGGCCAAACAAGTCCATATGCAGAAGTTGTAGAGTAGATGACACTGAGGAAACTTGCTTAGTTTTGAAGCTTGCTTTGGTCTGTTTTCCTTTCACACACGCTGAACATAAGGACTCTTTAGCGTATGAGTGCTGAGGTAGACCAGTGACTAACTCTTTAGAAGAAAGAGTGTTCAGTGTCTTGAAGTTGAGATGGGAGAGCCTCTTATGCCATAGCCAGTTGACATCAGATGAGGCTTTTGAGAAGAAACAGGAGTTCTCAGTGGTTGTAGAGTCCATGTTTATAACGTAAACATTTTCTAAACGATAACCGCTGAGAGCTATCTTCTCCTTTTTGTCAGTGACAAAGCAGGATTCCTTAGTGAAGATCACTTTGTTATCCTTGTCACATAGCTGACTTATGCTTAGAAGATTATGCTTCAGTGTTGGTCCCGTAGGCCTATACAAGTTTGTAGAGGGGGGGGGGGGTTGATTACTAACACACAGATTTTACTTTTCTAAATTGTTTATTGATAAATCATTAACAATTTACAGCTTGTTGCGGAAACAAGATTAAGGATAAACCTAAATCTAAACAAGTTGGAACACTAAGGTTTCTTGCACTAGGCGAGATAAGGAAATTACTAATAATAACCTATCTTGAGATAAGAGATTGAACTTGTCCAGAGTTAGCAAGTTACTTCAAATGAAGTGGGTTCATCTCTTTATATACTGCTTGCATTTAATGCAAGTCAGTATACACTTTACACGTGTCATCAGCTGGTTGGTTGCATGTCATTGACCTTTGTTGACAACCTTAGTAGCCGCATGGATGAACAGTGTAGTATCAGAGTGGTTGTACGATTTCAGACAGTCGGAGGTTCTTTTCTGACATTTCGTACGGAGTCGTGCAAGGGTGGTTAAGACAAAAGTATTTTGTACGGAGGACTTCATGATCAGCTTTCGTTGATTCAGAGCATTATCATTATCTATTCAGCAAATGATAAAGTTCAGCGATAGCTGAAGTCTTGTACTTGATACTTCACGTTGAGTGGACAAATCTGAGTCTTCGCTGATCCGCATCAGTTCATTAGGAGACTTGTCACTGGTTCTTGAGCTTGATCTTCGACTTCAGCGTAGAACCTTTGTTGACGTGAAACTTGTCTTCAGGGATCATAAGTAAACAACTAACTTATCAGCCATCATCATAATGACTGAACAGACTCAGAGCATTAATGGTGAACAGTGTTCGCTGAATGTTTAATTTAAAGAGCGATAGTTCCTATCAGCGGTACTGTAAGATCTTAGTACTTATCAGCGATAGTGAAACTCTGATACATATTGTTTACTTACAATTTTCACTAAGTATATAAGAGAGGGTCATTATCAAATCACTGAGGGTTTGGATCAACAATCTCCCCCTATTTGATTATGACATAGCAACAAAGAAAATTGCTATTTAATGAAAAAACATAAGGATAAAAAGAACTCATAAAATATTTGTCCCTTTTACTGTTTTCTGGGATCTTTTCAGTACTGATGGAGTAAAGTACATTCGCTGAAATCTTTCTTTAAAACTTTGAATCAGGTTACAAAGAGAAATGGAAAGATTACAAGTACAATCGAAATAAATTACAAGTACAAAAGAATAACTGATACAATAGAGAAATAGGCGATCATATCAGTTTGTAAAGGGTTCTTCCTTAATGAGAAGTTAATCAAGGGTCATTGATGTGGTGGGAATCATCCAGTCAGGAACGGTTACACCTTGTTTTCTTTTGATCAGCGCCTCTTCAAAAATCAAGGGTTTCAGATGTCGTGCCTGAGGGTCATTCCTGAAGTCACACCAGTAGATGAGATCTCTCAGCTGTTCGATGGGAGTGATGTGAAGTTTAGAGATGCGTTCAAAATGCTTTCCACCATCGTAGTCATGGAAAAATATCCCGTAGGGTTCGCTTATGACTTTGCTAGGGAGGAAAGTCTCACCAGGAGGAAGAGATGTGTCAAGCATGGAAAGATCAGGATCAGGACCAAGGACTTCAGCACATGAAAAATCAATACCTGTTTCATTTCGTATGACAGGGCCATCAATTGAAGATTTAGATTTCTTCTTCTTTGCTAAGGCCTTTCTTTTCTGACTTTCGAGAGGAGGAGGAGGAGGAATATCCACACAGGAGTAGACTAAGTCGATTTGTTTGTTGATCAGCTTTTTAACATGTTCCTTGTACTTCGACTGAGACTTCTGGATGGCTAACCTGATCTCCAACCATTCAGAGAGACCGTACTTCGTTATGGCTTCAACATAGAATTTTTCGTACTTCTTATCTTCTCTGAATATCTCGACTTCAGCGATTGAAACAAGGGTTGTTCTTCCAGAGATGAATACCTTGTTGATTTTGGCAGGAGAGAGTCTGTAGTTGACCTTTTCTTTGCACCATGCTAAAGTGGACTGAGACACAGTTCTCTTTTCTTCAGTTATCTTCTTGGCATCTTCCCAGAGCTGACGCTGAACTTCAATAGGAACTCTTTTCAGCTTGGGGTCTTTCACTGATCGTTTAGAAAGCTGGATGGCGTATTCTCTGTCCTTTTCTTCAGCTTCCTTTCTTTCAGCGATTAATCTTTCAGCTCTGAGGTGATCCTTGTATTCCTTTTGGGAAATTCTGAACTTTTGAGGAACTGAAGGAAGTTGATCACGCCTCAGAATGATTCGCTGATCCTCGAATTGCTTTATTATCTCTTCTCTTCTTTTCTGATCCTCTTCACTTAGCTTTTGAGGAGCTAAGGAAGGTGTGCGTCTGTGCGAGAGTAGCTATTCTTCAGGTTCATCAGTCTCAGAGATTAAATCTAAGACTGGGATTATTTCTTCAGCAGCAGCTGGTATTATTGGTGAAGTCGTAGTTGTGGAACCTTCAGCGATATCCTCAAACAGGGGAGAGGACTAGCTGAAACACAGCGATCTTACAAGTAAGAACTTGGGTAGAATCAGCGTTGGTAGGTTCACTGTCTTCTTGGCCAGAGATACCTATACAACCTTCAATCTTTGCTATTCTGTCTCGAAGGCCGGAAATAGCAAGATTGATCTTCTCCAGCTCAGTGCGATCCGCCGCTGTGAAATTGTCAGATGCAGGGACAGGGGCAGGGGCAAGGGAAGGAGCAGGAGTGTTCGCTTTGTGTAGTAGCTGCTCGATCATCGTTTTCATCTAACTAACATCGGTCTTTACATAGCCTAAGTCAGTCTTTACGGTAGACATATCTCCCTCTAGTTGTCCAACCGATGTCTTCAGCGTTGTGACCTCGCTGGACATGGAAGAATCTGAATTTTTGAGAGAGGTGTAGTCTGTGTAGATGTCAGCGAGCACCTTGGTGAATTCGCTGAGAGTTTTATCAACCTGCTTCATGTCATCTGTGGAAGCCTTCTTCTCCACCACCGTTGTCAGCTTTGTAAGATTCTCTCCAGCGTTTGTTACAGCTGTAGAGTTATTTGAAAGAGTAGTGGTGATACCTGTCAGCTTTGTCTCCACGGACTTCAGAGAGGCGTTGATGTCTCCCAAATTAGGACCTGTAACATATAAGAACTTGTGAACATAGGAAAGCTCAGAAGTTTGGGGTTTAGTGACAGTGTTTATGGGTTGGTGTGTACCTGCAGGAGGATTGATGAACTCGTCAAAATTACGGGTTCCTGAAAAATGTTCCATGTCATCTTCAAAAGTGCCCATGGATTGTCCTGCAGGTCCTGTCTTCATCATTCCTGGAGTATCAGCTTTAGTTTCCGTAGAAATGATGGCAGCTCCAGCGAAAACTGGAGGAGAGACCAAATGAGTAGAGGGAGGGGCGAAGGATAAGAATGGAGGTTGGGTTCTGAGTTCAGCGTTGGATTCGCTGAAAATCACTTCATCAGTCTTTTGAGAGACTGAAGGAGGTTGGGTAGGTTCCAAGTTTGTAACGTCAGCGTTTAGAGACGCTGAAGTTGGGATGGAATGGATGGGTTGTTCAGGTGTGGCAGAGCGTACCACTGAACGTTCCTTCAGCTCTGCAGAAAGAGCTGAGGAGTCTTCAGCATGAGATTGTTGGGGTTGCTCCTTTGTTTTCTTGATCCTTTTAGAACCAAGTGGGGTAGATGATTGTTTCCTTTTCTTAGAAAGAGAGGATTTTGTGGCCAGGGTATCAGCGATGGGTATTGTCGCTGAAGGAGCCACAGAAGTAGAAGAAGAAGGGTTGAGAAGAGTTAAAAGGGTAGAAAGACGTACCTCATTTTCAACTGGTTTGAAGTCAAGTACCTTAGGGTCAATCTGAGAGAGTTTCAGGTCGCCCTCTTGCGGGTAGCTGTCCTTCAGGCCATATTGGAAGATGGCGCTGATGAATCAGGGGTAAGGAACCCATGGTGGTCTGTCAGCGGCAGAGTCTACTCTTTGCACCAAGTCATCATAGATAAGAGATGCCCAGTCAATGTGTAGACCTTTCAGCAGAGCATATCCCAATGCTTGCTGAGGTTGAGCGGCTTGGTCAGAGGAGCCGGTCTTTGCAGTCATGCAGCTGATTAAGTGAGCGAAGATGAAGTTAATCTCGCTGGGCATTTTCGACTTCTTTAGCAGGGTCAGCTTCTTCTCGGGCTTCTTGTCTCTGCCAATTTCCCATACATAGCCCATTGCATCGAAAAATGCAATAAGAGCTTCTTTGTCAGCGAGTTTCTTATGGTCAGGGAAAGGAACAAAAGGCTTTTCTTTTGTAGCGTTGGGAAAGTTCAGAGCTTTGCGAATGATGGCAGGTGTGATCTTTATCGTGCCATACTCAGTATCGCTGAGGATACAATCAATTGTTTTGGAGGGATCTTTGGCGGATGGTAACTGAGAGTGTCTGGCAGTGTACCAGAACTGGGATAGTAGTAGCTGACTTGCAGGAGGTGAGATGGTCAGGGCTGTTGAAATGCAGCAATTCTTTAGGAAATTCACAGCATCTTTCAGATGTGTGACTTGCTTTCGAGGAGGAAACTCGAGAAGCGCAGAAAGGTTGTTCGTTTTGGTCCAATCTAGTTGTTCCAGAGTGAACTTAACCTGAGGAGCCTTGATAAATTCCACTTCCTCAGAATCAGCGGAGATGTTCTCAGCGGTAGCAGGAATGTCAGACGATGCCATTTCTCTGTATTATCAGTTCAACCAAAGATGTTAACAAATAAGAATAATCTTAATGTGGAAAGATTTTCCATTAAGATGGTTCAAATTTTATCCATTTCATTCAGACACAAATGTCTTAATGAAGATTAGGGTTTTTCTTGATTTTAAGAAACGAAATGTGAAACCCAATTATTCTTGTTATCCAGTTTTCTATGAAGAATTAGATTCTGGAAACGAATTAAGAACAAGTTTAAGATTTTTGCATTTAAACTTGAAGAACAACCATGAAATGATTGTGTTCATAAAACCATGAAAGAAATGATTTTATTTTTAAGAAGTTCTTTTGTTTGATCTTGTTAAAACAAGGAAAAGATCGGAAACAAGTTATATGCATTCGGTAATAAATAAGAACATATTAACCTTGATGTTTGATGAAGAAGATGATGAACAGTTCTTGAAGTTTTAGAAAGCACAAATGCAACAGTGAATTCTTTCTTGCGGAGGAAGATTGTTCGCGTAAAGGAAGATATAAACCAAGAGTTTGTTTATATAGAGAGATTAGAGAAAGAAAATCTTGAGCGGGAAAAGATTTTCATCATGACACGGACACGTGTTTACGTTTGATTGGAAGTTTGAACGAGACGTGCAAACGTGTGTCAGAAAGAGAAACATGCCGGGGTTTATCCGTTGTAATGACGTCACAACTGTCCTTTCATATTCTTTTAGGATGTCTCTAAGGTTTGGAAAGCTCAGGGACTCTTTTACAAACATGAAGCACTGAATGAAAATATCAGTGATGGTTTTAAGAATTTTCAAAATATCGCTGTTAAGGAAGAGATATTCAGCGATGCATTTTGTTTTGAAATCTTGCATTTTCATGCGATTATCAGAGAGAGAAAACATACCTTGATATCAGCTTAACCAAGTTTTATTCAGAGAGAAGATGATTGAATAGGTTATACGAGTTGATTTTATCCTATCGCTAATCAATGTGAACCGTTGAGGATTTTACCCTTCAAAGTTCAGCATTCCAAGCTCGCTGATGAGAAAGTTGAATCTTGTCTCATCAAGAGGTTTGGTAAATAAATCAGCTAACTGATAATCAGTTGGGATAAAATGAAGTTATATATCACCATTCATCACATGATCTCTGATAAAATGATATCTGATTTCTATGTGTTTGGTCTTTGAATGTAGTACTGGATTGTTTGCTATAGCGATGGCACTTGTGCTGTCGCAATAGATTGGAATTTTGGAGAGCTGAAGATCATAGTCTAGTAGCTGATTTCTCATCCACAAGACTTGAGAACAACAGCTTCCAGCAGCTACATACTCAGCTTCAGCTGTGGAAGTGGATACTGAATTTTGCTTTTTACTTGTCCAACTTACCAGCTTTCCACCCAGGAGCTGACATCCTCCTGTGGTGCTTTTCCTATCCATTTTGCAACCTGCAAAATCACTATCTAAATAGGCGGTTAGATCGAATCCTGAATCTTTGGGATACCAAAGACCTAGGTTCGATGTACCCTTAAGGTATCGAAAAATTCGCTTTACAGCTTTCATATGAGATAGCATAGGTTCAGCTTGATATCGTGCATACAAACATGTTGCATACATAATATTGGGTCGGCTAGCTGTAAGATACAAGAGAGAGCCGATCATCCCACGGTACAGCGTGACATTAACATGTATTCCCTTTGAATCCTTGTCAAGTGTCAGCGGTGGTGCCATAGGGGTTTTCATAGCTGAACTATGAGTTAAATCAAATTTCTTCAGCATATCTTTAACATACTTTCCCTGATTAATAAAAGTTCCTTTTTCAGTTTGCTTAATCTGAAGACCAAGGAAATATGTTAGTTCACCCATCATGCTCATTTTATACTCATCTTTCATTCTATCAGCGAAACGAGTACAAAGCTTAGGGTTAGTAGAACCAAATATAATGTCATCAACATATATTTGAACTAGAATGATATGACCTTTCACTTTTCTAAAAAATAGAGTTTTGTCAATCTTACCTCGCTCAAATTTTTCAATATGGAGATAAGTAGAAAGAGTGTCATACCATGCACGAGGAGCTTGCTTCAAGCCATAAAGTGCCTTATCCAGTTTATAAACATAGCCTGGACGCTTAGAATCTGAGAATCCTGGAGGTTGTTCCACATACACTTCTTCATTCAGCTTTCCATTCAGAAACGCTGACTTAACATCCATCTGATGTACTTTGAAGTTTTTGTGTACAGCATATGCTAAGAATAGACGAATAGATTCAAGTCTTGCTACTGGAGCAAATGTTTCGTCATAATCTATACCTTCCTCTTGTCTGTATCCCTGAGCAACAAGACGAGCTTTGTTGCGGGTTACAGTACCATGTTCGTCCAACTTGTTTCGATAGACCCATTTAGTGCCTATTACTGTTTTATCAGTTGGTCTCCGAACAAGTTTCCAAACTTTGTTTCTTTCGAATTCAGTCAGCTCTTCTTGCATTGCGCTGACCCAGTTTGGATCTTTGAGGGAATCATCTATTTTCTTTGGTTCAGTTAGAGAAATAAAGTTAACAAATAAACAAATATTACATGCACTTCGTCGAGTCTGAACACCAGCGTTTGGATCACCAAGAATTTGATCAATTGGATGATTTACGGTCCATCACTGAGCCAGAGCATAAGTCGCTGACTCATCTTGAACTGGAGGAGCTGAAGATGAGGCTTCAGCTACTTCTGGAGTTTCAGCTAAGAGAGGAATACTTGCATTTGTCATTTCATTTATTGATTGCTGAGAGATAGATGGAATGTCTGAGGTATTTGGTTCAGCGGCAGGTATAATGTTTATAGGAACAGCTGAGACCCATGATGTTTGGAATGATAGGACTATCATCTTCTACTGGATGAGCATGAGGAGTGGGAATATCTTCTGAATCACCAAGATGAGAAAACATCCATTGATTCAGTTCTTCAGTATCAGCGGACGGTTTAGAGTTCGCTGAACGGGATTCGTCAAACGTGACGTGAATAGTTTCTTCTACAGTTTGTCTTCTACGATTGAAGACTCTGAAGGCTTTGGAAACTGAGGAGTATCCAAGAAAGATTCCATCATCAGCCTTAGGATCAAACTTTCCAAGAGCATCTATGTTGTTCAGTATGAAACACTGACATCCAAAGATGTGAAGAAAGCTGATTGAAGGCTTTCTCCCATGAAAGAGTTCATAGGCTGTCTTTTTGAATCTTTTAACTATCAGCGACCTGTTTTGCTTAAAACAAGCAGTGTTGACAGCTTCTGCCCAAAACTGAGTAGGCAGGTGAGAATCGCTGAGCATTGAACGTGCAGCTTCAATAATTGTTCTATTTCTTCTTTCAGCGACTCCATTTTGTTGCGGTGTTCTCACTGAAGAGAAGTTGTGAGAAATACCCTTACTCTCAAGGAAGGAATCAAGAGAACTGTTTTTGAATTCAGTCCCATGATCACTCCTTATTGAGCGAACGGTCAGATTGTTCAGGGTTTCCATCTTCCGAACAAAGGTGATGAGTTCTTCAGGGGTGTCACTCTTAGAATGGAGAAACATTACCCAAGTGAAGCGAGAGAATTCATCAACTATGACCAGCGTATATTTCTTTCCAGCGATGGATTGTTTGTTAACAGGGCCAAACAAATCCATATGGAGTAGTTGTAGAGGAGATGACACTGATGAAACTTTCTTTGATTTAAAGCTTGCTTTGGTCTGCTTCCCTTTTTCACACGCTGAACATAAAGACTCTTTGGCGTATGAATGCTGAGGTAGACCAGTGACTAACTCTTTTGAAGAAAGAGTGTTCAGTGTCTTGAAATTTAGATGAGATAGCCTCTTATGCCATAGCCAGTTGACATCAGATGAGGCCTTTGAGAAGAAACAGGAGTTCTCAGTGGTTGTTGAGTCCATGTTTATTACATAAACATTTTCCAAACGATAACCGCTGAGAGCTATCTTCTCCTTTTTGTCAGCGACAAAGCAGGATTCCTTAGTAAAGATTAATTTGTTATCCATGTCGCAAAGCTGACTGATGCTTAGAAGATTTTGCTTCAGCCCTTCAACATATGCGACTCTTCTGAAGGAGGTTGTACCATTTGAAAGTACACCATACCCTCGGGTATGTCCTTTTCCATTTCCACCGAAAGTCACAGAGAGACCCTTCTCTTCCTTGTATTCAGCGAGCAGGCTTTTCTTTCCAGTCATGTGTCTAGAGCATCCGCTATCGAGATACCAGATACCCTTCTTAACCTGCAATACAAAGGAAGATTAGTTTTTCTTGGGTACCCACTTAACCATGTATATACATTTGTCAGTGGAAATAGTTGGAATGGAAGATTCAGCAGTCTTCGCAGCATTTGAAGATTCAGCTTTGTTTTTCTTCACTTTGGTTAATTTCTTAACCTCAGTGGTAGGATTCACCTTGACCTGATTTGCACCAGGGTTGGTCTTCTTTGCCTTGGGGGCAATCTTCACCTTAGCTATCTTCTCAGCTTTGGTGGCTGTGGGGTACTTACTAGCAATATGATCGGTAAGTCCACAGTGATAACATTTCCTATAACTAAAAGTAGTTCTAGGACCATTTGAATGCTGATCTTTTGATTTCGAATTAGAAGTGCCAGCACCAAGTAAACTATTGGCTTTAGAAATGGGACGAACATTCAGTTCTTCAGATTTCTTACCAAGGACATCCACTCTGTGTCTAGGAGTAGATCACTGAATAGATCCAGAGATCTGCTTCCTTGATCCAGAGGGATGAGTCACTAAAGCTTTAGAAGCATTCAGCTTTGGTACTAAGGTACCCTTCTGAGGATTCTAGTAAATAACAATTCCTTTACCTTTGTCTTTAGAGACAGAGGTAGGTTTTGAATAAACCATTTTCTCCTTGCCTTTTGAGGAGGTAGGAGTTTCCTCAGGGATTGGTGTATTGGACGAGGAGCACTGAGAAGATGAAGTATCAGCGACTGAGGATACGAACGTTCCAAATTTAAGCATTGAACGCTCAGTGGTTGGTTTTGGAGTATCATATTTGTAACCCAGACCACGTTTATCACTTAGGGGAATCCGAGACTTTATTATCTCAGTGATCTTTGTTGAAGAATTACACCATCCTTCAACAGTAGCTTTTTCAGCTTTTAATGCAGCGATAGCTTCTGCTCGTTCGATTTTGACTAGTTGATTTAAATATACTTGATCTTTAAAATCTTCTTCAATTTTAGAAAGCTTTTCTATTTGAAGGTGGCAGTTTTTAAGCTTTTCAGCGACATCAAGGTTTTGGTTTTCAACCACAGTTTTGCCGTTCATGGCCTCGTATAAACTTCTAGTCAAGAGATCGATCTTACGGAGACTATCAGCTTCATCAATATTTGCAATATTGGTAAAGAAGGAAGGTGATACCTGAATAGCAGAGGTTGAAGTGGAGGGAATGTCTGAACTTTCTTCCTCTTCTTCAATCTTGGCCATAAGACATAGATTTGCTTCATCATCTTCAGAGTCAGATGATGATGCTTCTTCATCAGAAACAGCCCAATCATAGTTAGCCATCAGGCCTTTACTCTTCTTCTTAAAGCTTTTCAGCTTAGCATATTTTTCTTTCAGCTTTGAATATTTGTCATCTTTATTCCTTGGAACAAAGGATTTCTTTGTAAAAGCTGAGGGTCTAGAAACTTTCTTAGACCTGCACTCGTTAGCGAAATGTCCTGTCTTTTCGCAGTTAAAACAAGTAGCAGTAGCCTTATCAACAAAAGCTGATGATCTAGGCTTGTCAGTTATGGAAAGAGGTTTGTTCTTTCTAAACATTTTCTTTTTGGCAAATCTCCTGAACTTTTTAGTTAGGAGAGCCAAAGATTCATCATCATCTGAAGAATCAGAATCTGATGACCTTTCAGAGTTACTTTCTAACTCAGTGATAGTGACCGAGGGTCGCTGAGTAGAAGGTTCCTCTGAGATTAAAGCAACAGGGGTGCTTTTGGAATCTTTTACAAGATTTTTCTTAAGATGGCTCGATTGCTCATGATTCAGCCACGTGCCATATAAGGTTGAAAGGGTCATTGATTTTAGATCCTTTGACAGCTTGAGACACATAGAATAATTGTCCCAGCTTTCAGGTAAACATTCTAGAAACTTTGTCAGAACTTCAAAGTTAGAATATTCCTTACCAAAAGTTTTCAGATCTATAATTAAACAATTAAAACGTTGGTGAACTTCAGAGAGAGATTCATTCTTACCAGAAATGAAGCTTTCGTATTCCTTCATACTGAACACATATTGTGTCCCACATGGCTTTTGATGTTTTCAGATTCATGGCGGAATGGTAGACTTCGTCAGGAAGAGCCATGGATAGTATGGATCTGGCTTTTGTATCTATAGCCACTTTCTTCTTATTTTCGTCGGTCCATTGAAAGATTTCCTTAGGGACCAGCCTTTCTGGAATAGCAGGTCTATTCTCAGCGGCTGGAACAGCAGCATCAATTCTTACAGGGATGAATGGACCATTCTCGAGATAGTAAGGCATAGTAGGGTCTACACCTTCTAGTAAGAGTGTCATCCTATTTTTCCATAAGTTGAAGTTATATCTGGAAAATCTAGGGGGTTTAGCAAGAGAACCATTGTCTATATAATTTGTGTTTGTGTTGGTGGCCATTTTCAGATAATAGCAAGGAAGAGAAATATCTTAGATTAGATCTTGTTTATGAGATTAAACAAATCCGCTCTGATACCACTTGTTGGTCCCGAAGGCCTATACAAGTTTGTAGAAGGGGGGGGGGGTTGAATACAAACACACAGATTTTACTTTTCTAAATTGTTTATTGATAAATCATTAACAATTTACAGCTTGTTGCGGAAACAAGATTAAGGATAAACCTAAATCTAAACAAGTTGGAACACTAAGGTTTCTTGCACTAAGAGAGATAAGGAAATTACTAATAATAACCTATCTTGAGATAAGAGATTGAACTTGTCCAGAGTTAGCAAGTTACTTCAAATGAAGTGGGTTCATCTCTTTATATACTGCATGCATTTAATGCAAGTCAGTATACACTTTACACGTGTCATCAGCTGGTTGGTTGCATGTCATTGACCTTTGTTGACAACCTTAGTAGCCGCATGGATGAACAGTATAGTATCAGAGTGGTTGTACGATTTCAGACAGTCGGAGGTTCTTTTCTGACATTTCGTACGGAGTCTTGCAAGGGTGGTTAAGACAAAAGTATTTTGTACGGAGGACTTCATGATCAGCTTTCGTTGATTCAGAGCATTATCATTATCTATTCAGCGAATGATAAAGTTCAGCGATAGCTGAAGTCTTGTACTTGATACTTCACGTTGAGTGGACAAATCTGAGTCTTCGCTGATCCGCATCAGTTCATTAGGAGACTTGTCGCTGGTTCTTGAGCTTGATCTTCGACTTCAGCGTAGAACCTTTGTTGACGTGAAACTTGTCTTCAGGGATCATAAGTAAACAACTAACTTATTAACGATCATCATAATGACTGAACAGACTCAGAGCATTAATGGTGAACAGTGGTCGCTGAATGTTTAATTTAAAGAGCGAGAGTTCCTATCAGCGCACCTGTAAGATCTTAGTACTTATCAGCGATAGTGAAACTCTGATACATATTGTTTACTTACAATTTTCACTAAGTATATAAGAGAGGGTCATTATCAAATCACTGAGGGTTTGGATCAACATTCAGTCCTTCAACATATGCAACTCTTCCAAAGGTTGTTGTACCATTAGAGAGTACACCAAACCCTCGGGTATAGCCTTTTCCATTTCCACTGAAGGTCACTGAGGGACCCTCCTCTTTCTTATACTCAGTAAGCAGGTTCTTCTTACCAGTCATGTGTCTAGAGCATCCGCTATCGAGATACCAGATACCCTTCTTAACCTGCAAACAAAGGAAGATTAGTTTGACTTGGGTACCCATTTCATCATGTGTACACATTTGTCAGTGGGGGTAGAGGAGGTGGAAGGTTCAGCAGTCTTCGCAGCATTTGAAGATTCAGCTTTGTCAGTTTTCACTTTGGTTAATTTCTTAACCTCAGTGGTCTTCTTTGCCTTGGGGGCTAATCTTCACCTTAGCTGTCTTTTCAGCTTTGGTGGCTGTAGGGCACTTACTAGCAACATGATTTGTAAGTCCATAGTGATAACATTTCCTATAGCTAAAAGTAGATTTAGGACCATTTGCATGCTTACCCGTTAATTTTAAATGAGCAGGGCCAGCACCAAGTATACCTTTGGCATTGGAAATGAGAGGAACTATCAGTTCTTCAGATTTCTTACCAATTATATCCACTTTAAGTCTAGGAGTAGATCGCTGAATAAATCCAGGGATCTTGTTCTTAGAAGTAGAGGGATAAGTCACTGAAGCTTTAGAAGCATTCAGCTTAGGTACAAAGGTACCCTTCTGAGGTTTTGGATAAATAATTTTCTCTTTACCTTTAGGAACTAAGGTAGAAATTTCCTCAGGGATAGGAGTTTTTGAAGAGGAACACTGAGAAGATGAAGTGTCAGGGATAGAGGAGACAAACATTCCAAACTTAAGCATGGAATTATTAGTGTTTGGTTTTTCAGTGTCAACTTTATAACCAAGACCACGTTTGTCATTAAGAGGAATCTGAGACTTAATTATCTCAGTGATCGTTGTTGAGGATTTACACCATCCTTCAACAGTAGCTTTTTCAGCTTTTAAAGCAGCGATAGCTACTTCGCATTCAATTTTGACTAGCTGATTTATATGAACTTGATCTCTTAAATCTTCTTCAATTTTAGAAAGCTTTTCTATTTGAAAGTGACAGTTTTTAAGTTGTTCAGCGAAATCAAGGTTTTGATTTTCAACAACAGTTTTGCCATTCATGGCTTCATATAAACTCATAGTCAGGAGATCGATCTTATGAAGACTATCAACTTCATCAATATCTGAAATATTGGTAAAGAAATAAGGTGATACCTTGGTAGCAGAGACTGAAGTAGAGGGAATGTCAGACTTTTCTTCCTCATCTTCGATTTTGGCCATGAGACAGAGATTGGCTTCATCATCATCTTCAGAGTCAGATGATTCTTCTTCGTCAAAGGCAGCCTAATCATAGTCAACCATCAGGCCTTTGCCTTTCTTCTTAAAGCTTTCAGCTTTGCATACCTTTCTTTTAGCTTGGTGTACTTTTCATCTCTAGACCTGGGGTTAGAGGATTTCTTGGAGAAAGCTGAGTTTCTAAAAACTTTCTTTGACCTGCACTCGCTAGCAAAATGTCCTATCTTTTCACAGTTGTAGCAAGTAGCAGTAGCCTTATCAACAGGAGTTGATGATCTTGGCTTGTCAGTGATAGCAAGAGGTTTGTTCTTTCTGAAATTTTTCTTTTTGGCGAATCTCTTGAACTTATTAGATAGGAGAGCCATAGATTCATCAAGATCTGAAGAGTCAGGATCTGATGAGCATTCAGAGTTAGTCTCCAACTCAGTGATAGTGATAGTTGATCACTGAGTGGAAGGTGACTCTGAGATTAAAGCAACAGGGGTGCTTTTGGAATCTTTTACAAGATTCTTCTTAAGATGACTTGATTGCTCATGATTAAGCATCGTGCCATATAAGGTAGAAAGAGTCATTGATTTTAGATCCTTTGACAGCTTGAGACACATTGAATAACTATCCCAGCTTTCAGGTAAACATTCTAAGAACTTTGTTAGAACTTCAAAGTTAGAATATTCCTTACCAACGGTTTTCAGATATATTATTAAACATTTAAACCGCTGATGTACTTCAGAGAGAGATTCATTCTTAATACAAATGAAGCTTTCGAACTGTCTTACCAGATTGATCTTTCGTGAGTCTTGGACTTCAGATGTACCTTCATACTGAACACAGATTGTGTCCCACATGGCTTTGGAGGTTTTCAGGTTCATGACGGAATGGTAGACTTCGTCAGGAAGAGCCATGGAAAGAATGGATCTGGCTTTGGTGTCGATAGCCACTTTCTTCTTGTCTTCATCAGTCCACATATGAATTTATTTGGGAATCAACCTTTCAGGAATGGCAGCTCTATCAGCAGTGTCTGGGACTTCAGGGTCAATTCTCACAGGAATATATGAGCCATTTTCGATGTAGTAAGGCATAGTAGGGTCTACACCTTCTAAGAATACTATCATCCTATTTTTCCATAGATTGAAGTTATCTCTGGAAAATCTGGGAGGTTTTGCAAGAGAACCATTATCAATATAGTTTGTGTTTGTGTTAGTAGCCATTATGAGAAATAGCAAGGAAGAGAAACGATTAGTATAAGTAAGATCTTATTTATGAGATTAAACAAATCTGCTCTGATACCACTTGTTGGTCCCGAGAGGGTTATACAAGTTTGTAGAACGGAGGGTTGAATACAAACACACAGATTTTTACTTTCTAAATTGTTTATTGATATACTCAAACAATTTACAGCTTGTTGCGGAACAAGATTAAGGATTTACCTAATCTAAACAAGTTAAGAACACTAAGTTTCTTGCACTAGAATTAAGACAGAAGGAGATAAGAATATTAAAGATAAATATTCTAACACTAAGAGAGAAAGAAGAAGATGGCCGAGCACTTCATTTCTGAAGTAGGGTTCTTCTTATATACTGCATGCATTTAATGCATGGCAGTATTACTTTACACGTGGCAGCAGCTGATTGGTTGCATGGGTTGACCTTTGTAGACAACCTTAGTAGCCGCATGGTGTACAGTGTAGAATCAGAGTTGGTTGTATGATTCTGGACAGAAGGGATGTCCGTTCTAACACTTCGTACGGATACGTGCAAGGGGGAAAGACAAAAGTAACTTGTAGCGTAGACCTCATGATCAGCGCTTGTTGAACAGTACTTTATCAGCGAGTGACAAAGCTCAGCAATCGCTGAAGTCTTCTACTTGATACTTCACGTTGAGTGGACAGGTCTTGGCTTCGCTGATATCCGCATCAGTTCATTAGTAGACTTGTCGCTGTTCTTGAGCTTGATCTTCGACTTCAGCATATAACATAGTTGACGTGAAACTTGTCTTCAGGGATTATAAGTAAACAATTAAACTATCAGCGATCACCAAAAGTACTGAACAGGCTCAGAGCTTTATGGATGAACAGAGTTCGCTGAAATGTCTAAATTAAAGAGCATGAGTTTCCTATCAGCGGTACTGTAGAGACATAGTACTTATCAGCGATAGTGAAACTCTAATACATATTGTCTACTTACAATTTTCACTAAGTGTTTAGAAGGGTCATTATCAAATCACTGAGGGTTTGGATCAACATTTCCCTTATGACGGGATCTAGTGATGCCCCCACAAGGACGACTCGATCAGGTTTGTCCTGGTCTAAGACGACTTCTTCTAGACGATAGTCATCAGTAGGCTCAGGGACTTCCTGGATCTATAATTGCTAGATGTCTTTTATCTGAGGTTTCAACGTCGCCTTATAGCAATCACGAGTGGTCTTTTGTTCACTTTTGATCTCCTATACCCCCACGGTGTCGGGAATTTGATCGTCTGGTGATACGTCGAGGGGACTTCTTTCATGTCGTGAATCCATGGTTGACCAAGAATGATGTTGTAAGCTGACGAACAGTCGATAACATTGAACTTCGTCTATTTGTTGATCCCTTTGGCATATACGGGGAGTATGATCTCTCCCAATGTGGTTGTCGAATCTCTGTTGAATCCTACCAAAGTCGTCGAGCGACTAGTGATCTTTGACTTATCGATGCCCGTTGCTTTGATAGTACTCAGGAAAATGATGTTGGCCGAGCTTCCTCTGTCGACCAAAATACTTTTGGTCGAACAGTTGCCAACAGTAAGTTGGATGATCAATCCATCGTGGTGTTTCTGCCAGCTGTCTTGGAGACCGTCTTGATCGAACGTGAGAGGCATTGCCTCCAGTTCCAATTTGTGCTTTGGTCGGGATGACCGAGGGATCGGATAATCGTCCGACACTTGGTTGGCGTGCCGTTTGGTTGCCGAATACGTTAGGCCACAGACGTCTGATCCTCCTGTCATGCAACTGACGACTTTTGCATGTACAGGGGATGTTGGTCGCGTGTTGTCAACAGGCGCTGATTCTTTGTCGATCAAACCTTGGAGGTGGCCTTTGGGAACAAGCAAAGCCAACTCCTTTTGCAATGCCAGGCAGTTGTCCGTCGTATGACCGTGGTCGCTATGAAAGTCGCACCTTTTGGTCTTGTCTTTCTTGGCATCATCTTTATCGCTCCTTTTGGGCCATCGGATGGTCGACTGAACGTTCCTGAGAGCTTCGACCAAGTCTTTTGAGGTTCCTTTGAACCCGTAAGAAGAAATCTTAGGGTATTGAGGGAAATTTTGCGTAGGATTGTTCTTTTTCTTTTCGAATCGTACGTTCGATATCTGGCGCGGGGGCTCTGTCTTGGCATTCGTCTTGGATTTGAAATCAGGTTTCTTTACTCCAAGAGACTTTTTGTTGGTCAAATGTTTACGACGGAAAGCCATATCGTCTTCTACCCTCATGTAAGCCAATGTCCAAACTCGGATGTCTTCAAACGTTTCTGGCAAGTACTTTGTAAGATCGACCTACAGACCTGAACTGTCATCGTCGAGACCTCGCTTGTAGGCCTCGATTGCGGTTTTAACGTCACAGTTTCGGATGCTAATCATTTTTGCATTCAAACGATTGAAATAACTACGGATGGACTCCCCAGTCTTTTGGACAACGTAGTACAGGTCGCTGGTCTGATTCTCCATCTTGCAACTACCGGCGAACTGTTGTGAAAACTGGTTGACCAACTATGCGAAGTTGCTGATGGATTTGGGTTTGAGGTTGATCAACCATTAGAGAGCATCACCTGTAAGGGTCGCACCAAAACGTTTGTACATGCAGACTTCTTAGTATTGATGTGGGATCGACGCGGTCCACATCAATTGCTTGTACTGAGCGATGTGCTCCATCGGGTCAGTTATTCTTGAATATTTGGGCTTAAAAGCAGGAATATTGTATTTCTTCGGGACATAGATGTTTGCGATTTCGTCGATGAAAGGTGATGCTTGGAATCCCGAGTGGGGCTCGACGTCGACATGGACGACAGCACCAGTCAATTTTGACAGTAAAGATAACATCTATTCGTTTTGATCCTCCAAAAGTCTCAAGCGTCGGGCGATTGGGTCATCCATAGCAGTCAGAGGAATAACTCTCGAATCCTGTGACGTCATGCCGATTGTCGTATGCAAACCGTTTCTGTACGACGAACCGTAAGCTTCTCCGTTGAGGGGAAAATTCATGGGAATTGTCATCATCGGCTGAGGGATCGTCGGGATGTGCTAAGGCACGACACCGTTGTACAACGGGGGTGGCCTTAAATGCTGCGGGGGGAATTGTCCCAAGAGAGGATTGCTTACAAATGATCCTAGACCTGTCTAGGGCGGTGGTCTTACAAAAGGCGCACCGAAAGAAGGTCGGGGACCGTTCTGAGGTCCGAAGGAGTTTCCTATCGTTGGATTCCTTAGGGAAGCAATTTCTGCGGCTGCCTTTTAATTCTGTTCATTTAAGGCTTGGATCTGGCTCTGTGCAACATTCAACTCCATGTGTAGGTGAGCGATTGGATCTTGTTGAGCTACCATTTTCTTGGAAACAACAAAATTCCTTGACGGGGTTTTCCACGACGGGGTTTTCTGCGTCACCAAATTCCTTCGTCTTATTTACTTTATGTCGACAATTGTATTGTTTGCCTTGAGATCCTTTTCTTTAGTTGTTAAAGCTCCACATCTACCTTAAGTTATCCTTTGGGTAATTTTTGGCATTAACAGTTTGGCGCCCACCGTGGGGCCCCATCTAGAGAAAATCTCAAGCCAAGCATACATCGTACTAACGATCTTGTGAAGTTTTGTTGTTTCCAAGGAAATGGCAGCTCAGCAAGATCCAATCGCTCAGCTACACATGGAATTGAATGCTGCACGGAGCCAGATCCAAGCCTTAAACGAGCAAAACCAAAAGGCAGCCGCAGAAATTGCTTCCCTGAGGAATCCAGCGATAGGCAACTCCTTCGGACCTTAGAACGGTCCCCGACCTTCTTTTGGTGCGCCTTTCATAAGACCACCGCTCCAGACAGGTTTGAGGCCATTTGTTGGCGTTCCTCTGACAGGACAATTTCCTCTGCAGCATTTAAGGCCACCCCCGTTGCACAACGGAGCCATGCCTTACCACATCCCGACGATCCCTCAACCGACAATGATAATTCGCATGAATTTTCCCCTCAACGGAGAAACTAACGGTTCGTCGCACGGAAACGGTTTCCATATGTCGGTCGGCATGACGTCTCAAGATTCAGGAGTGATCCATCCAACTGCCACGTTGCCGAATTCAGACGACCCAGTCGCCCGACGCTTGAGGCTTTTGGAAGATCAAAATGAAAAGATGCTATCTTTACTCTCAAAGTTGCCTGGTGATGCCGTCCATGTTGATGTCGAGCCCCTCTCAGGATTCCAGGCATCACCTTTCGTCGATGAGATCGCAACAATCGACGTCCCAAAGAAGTAGAGTATTCCTGCCTTTACGCCCAAGCATTTAGGAATAACTGACCTAACAGAGCACATCGCCCATTACAAGCAATTGATGTGGACCACGTCGATCCCACATCAATACCAAGAAGTATGCATGTGTAAAGGTTTTGGTGCGACCCTTATTGTTGTTGCTCCCCAATGGTTGATCAACCTCAAACCCAAGTCCATTAGCGAATTCGCAGAGTTGGTCAACCAGTTTTCACAACAATTCTCCAGTAGTCGCAAGATGGAGAAGCAGACCAGCGACCTGTACTACGACACCCAAAAACTGGAGAATCCATTCGCAGTTACTTCAATTGTTTTAAAGCAGAAACGATTAGCGTCTGAAACTACGACGTTAAGACCGCAATCGAGGCCTACTAGCAAGGTCTCGACGATGACAGTTCTAGCTTATATGTCGATCTAACGAAGTACCTGCCAGAAAAGTTTGAAGATGTCCGAGCTAGGACATTGGCATACATGAGAGTAGAATATGACATGGCTTATGTCGTAAGCATTCAAGTAACAAAAAATCACTTGGAGTGAAGAAACCTGATTTCAAATCCAAGACCAACGTCAAAGCAGAGCCCACACGCCAGATATCGAATGTTCGGTTCGAAAAGAAAAAGAACAATCCTACGCTAAAGTTTCCTCAATATCCTAAGATCTCTTCTTATGGATTCAAAGGAAACTCAAAAGAGTTGGTCGAAGCTCTCAGGAATGTACAGTCGACTATTCGATGGCCCAAGAAGAGCGATAAAGATGATGCCAAGAAAGACAAGACCAAATGGTGTGACTTCCACAGCGACCATGGTCATACGACGGATGTCTGGTTGGCATTACAGAAGGAGATGGCTTGCCTCGTTCCCAAGGGCCACCTACAAGGTTTGACCGACAAAGAATCAGCGCCTGTTGACAATACGCGACCAGCATCCTCTGTCCACGCAAAAGTCGTCAACTGCGAGACGGGTGGATCAGACGTCTGTGGCTTAACGTATTCGGCAGCCAAAAGGCACGCCAGCCAAG
Source organism: Saussurea involucrata (assembly GCA_033807775.1). Lineage (NCBI taxonomy): Eukaryota > Viridiplantae > Streptophyta > Magnoliopsida > Asterales > Asteraceae > Saussurea > Saussurea involucrata. The sequence goes on from CM066325.1 coordinate 53,985,092, forward strand.
TATCAGACGGATATCCAATCCCTCGGTCGTCCCGACGGAAGCATGAATTGGAATTGGAGGCAATGCCCATCACGTTCGATCAAGACGACCTCCAAGACAACTGGCAGAAACATCACGACGGGTTGATCATCCAGCTTACTGTTGGCAATTGCTCGACCAAAAGAGTTTTGGTCGACGGAGGAAGTTCAACCAATATCAATTTTCTGAGCACTATCAAAGCAATGGGCATCGATAAGTCAGAAATAACTCATCGTTCGACAACTCTGATGGGATTCAATAGAGATTCGACCAACACTTTGGAGAAATCATCTTCCCAGTATATGCTAAAGGGATCAATAAGCAAACAAAGTTCAATGTCATCGACTGTTCATCAGCTTACAATATCGTCCTCGGTCGACCATGGATCCACGACATGAAAGTGGTCCCTTCGACCTATCATCAGACCATCAAAATCCCGACGCCATGGGGAGTACAGGAGATCAAAAGTGAGCAAAAGACCGCCCGTGATTGCTACAAGGCGACGTTGAAGCCTCAGAGGAAAGACATCTAGCAAATACAGATCCAGGATTTCCCTAAGTCTACTGATGACTATCGACTAGAAGAAGTTGTCTTAGACCAGGACAGACCTGATCGAGTCGTCCTTGTGGGGCATCACTAGATCCCGTCATAAGAAAAAAAATTAGTCTCCTTTCTACGAGAGCATGTTGTTGGTGATTTTAGTGAAATCATCGGTTCATTTTGTGTAATTGGATTCACAAAGATAATAATGGGGTTGTTAGCTAAGCTCTAACATGAGTTAGGAGGTGTGGAGTGCACACTCGTGTAAGTTGTCTAGAACCCGGGATTGTTGGACGGTTAAGATTGGCAAGTTACAAAGTGTTCTTATGAACTGGGCGTCGGGGCTAGTGCTCGCGCCAAGACTGGCGCCAGGCTCTAGAATGTTGCCGGTGCTGATGGCGGCGCCAGTTGCCTGGCGCGGAGACTGGCGCCAGCCTCTGGAATGTTACCGGCGCAGATTCTGGCACCACTTGACTGGCGCCAACGTCTGGAAGGTTTCTTCTTGTTTATAACTGCCGATTTTATTGCACAATCAGTATCAATATGGTGTAGGTTACGATTCTTGAGGTGTTTAAATATGTGTCGATTTCTGCCTAAATCGATAACTCAAAACTGAAAATCGAGATTATCCTAGAGTGAATTTTGTGATACCCGGGCAGATAGGGTCGAAATATCACTTACGGAAAGCGAGCTCTCATGCGATCTCTGATCTTTATCCAAGTTATTATCGTCACTTTGTTTCTCTCTCTCTCTCTCTCTCGATATTGTTCTGAAATCCCCCAACAATCGTAAGTGATATTTGTTCATCGTGAGAGAGATGGCGAGTGATCAGTCCGTGAGAGACATGACGACCAAGTTCACAAAACTTGAGAGGTTCGAAGGCGTTGATTTCCATAGATGGCTGAAGAAGATGCACTTCTTGTTGACGACGTTGAAGGTCGTTGTTTGGGCAAAAAATCACGTCGCTCGACTGCGACCAGAACAGGTAAGACGTATGATTAAGGACTATATCTTGTATTAAGATAAGGTCTCGACAAAGACCCAGAACACCATCATCGTCCCTCATAAAAGGTAAGTCGAGAGTTCCTTACGACGCTCGACCATAGCGTCGCCCGATCCGCACGACTATTATATAAGGATGTGCGGCCTCGACCAAAGCTAACGTTCACCATGACCATTTGTTAAGTGTTTAATGCAGGAATAAAAGTCATTAAGGAGCAACGACCGTAACGGACGAAGATCATTACTCCGGCGACCGTTTCCAACCGTTAAGGCCATTAAAGGAGCATTCATGGATGAAGCTAAAGACGCGAAGAGTATAAATATCAAGCTCAATCAACATTTCAACACATAAAATATCCGGCGATTAACAACCGAAGCAATATTCAAGAACACCTGAAGTGAAGAACCATTATTCTAAGTATCGCTCTCGACGCACGACAACAGCCCTCGACCAGCAGTTCATACTTTGTTTCGTACACGACAAACACCTGTTTGTACATTCAAACACTTGTACTTTACATTTCGAAGCATTTCCTTCATTTGTATTGTAATCTATGTACGATCGACACCAGTATCCAAGGACATCGCCCCTGATTGGCGACTATAGTGCAGCGACGACACCCCCTGTCGTCCGAAGGTTTTTTCCTCGATTGAGGTTTTTTCTGCGTCATCAAATCCCTTGTTTCTTTATTTTATTTATCGTCGCACGTCTCGTCGAAAGATTCTTTCTTTAGTTGTTTAAGTCCACATCGACCTTAAGTTGTCCCTTTGGTGCGATTTTTGGGCAAATTCATGCAGAATCAGCAGCCGGGTCCGTTCATTCCGAATCCCCAGTCTGGGCAAATTCCCCCTCAGCACATCCGACCACCACCCTTGAACAATGGATCCCAACCATTGCAAGGTGGCTCCCAGCCGTTTCAGAATGAATCCCATCCGTTCCAAAGTGGTCCGCAACCTTTCCAGCAAGGATCGCAACCTTTCCAGCAAGGATCACAACCTTTCCAGCAAGGATCGCAATCTTTCCAGCAGAGATCATAGCCATTTCAGCATGGACCACAATCGTTTCAGAATGGACCGCAGCAATTCCACTATGGGTCGCAGCCATATTTTGTCCCGTTCAACGGGGACACCAATGGTTCGTCGCATGGTAATGGCACTAGTCCAGGGACCAATCCCTCGACAGGGGCAAATCCTGATCTTAACGATCCCGTCGCCCAGCGTTTGAAGATGTTAGAAGACCAAAATGAGCGCGTCATGTCCTTGCTCGCCAAGTTGCCTGGGGCAGCCGTGCCTGTCGACGTCGAGCCTCGCTCGGGGTATCAGGTGTCGCCCTTTATCGACGAGATCGCCACCGTCGAGGTCCCAAAGAAGTATAACATTCCTGCCTTCGCTCCCAAGTATTCGGGTGTGATCGATCCAACCGAGCATGTCGCGCAGTATAAGCAGCTCATATGGACGAGCTCGATTCCACACATGTACCAGGAAGTATGCATGTGCAAGAGTTTCGGGGCGACTCTCACTGGTCCAGCTCTCTAGTGGTTGATCAATCTCAAACCCAAATCTATCGGGTCGTTCGCCGAATTGGTCAACCAATTCTCCCAGCAATTCGCCAGCAGTCGTAAGATGGAAAAGCAGACTAGTGATCTGTACTATGTCGTGCAGAACACCAATGAGTCTATTCGAAGTTATTTCAATAGATTCAATGCCGAAATGATCAGTATCCGCAATTGTGACATCAAAAATGCGATCGAAGCTTATAAGCGTGGTCTAGACGATAGTTCAGGTCAATATATCGATCTGACCAAGTATCCCCCAGAGACTTTCGAAGACGTCCGAGCTCGAACCTTAGCATATATGAGGGTCGAAGACGACGCAGCCTTTCGTCGCAAACACACTGACGACAAGAAGACGTTAGGTGTCAAGAAGCCAGAATTCAAGCCGAAAGCCATATCCAGAATATAGCCAGCGCGTCAGATTTCAAACGTTCGTTTCAAGACGAAGGCAGAAGCTAAATCCGCGACTAAATTCCCCGTGTACCCCAAGATCTCCTCTTATGGGTTCAAAGGGTCAGCTAAAGACTTAGTCAAAGCTCTGAAGACCACCCAAGCAACCATCTGGTGGCCAAAGAAGTCTGACTTGGACGATGCTAAGAAGGATAAATCAAAGTGGTGCGACTTCCACGTCGACCATGGTCATGCGACAGATGATTGTAACGCACTCAAGAAGGAATTGGCATATCATGTTCCACAAGGTAATCTCAAAGATATTATTGATAATGTCGTTTTTAGCAGCCATCGACCGTCGACTCCCGAGCATGCAAAAGTTATCAATTAAAATCCCCTACGCCATTGGAAACCCTGAAGATCGAGAATGAGTCGAAACGTCGCTATGGTGCCCTGTCGTATGACGACATGATCAATCACAGACAGTATCTCATCGGATCGTCGTGTCGTCCTGTCATGTAAAACCTATCTTTCTTTCCAAAAAGAATAGGATAATAAATGACAGGGGGGCAATACCCCATGAAGGAGAAAGGTATGATTTCTAACTCTTTTCCATAAAAAAATTTCTCACAAACAGCTACTGACTTAAGCATCGGAGGGTCGTTGGTTAGCTAACAACCAAACCCCCGACATCGCTTTATCGCAGGATCGCACGACATAGATGATCAGGTCCATGACTTGATCACGCCTCATAGCTCGTCGAACGACTTAATCGCACGATCTTATAGTCTAAACGACTTTGCAGTCTGAGTTTCTTAACTTAGAAAAACTTCGCGTTTTGAATGTATGCCTTAGTCGCATGTATTTATGTTTGTCAGCGTAATAAAAAACCTTACGATTTATGTGTCAATGGGTGCTTTAATCGCATGCTCTCATATTACGCTCTTACTCTTGCTCTAACAATAGGTGACGTAGTTGCATGACTTATCATGTATTCCACAATCAGTTACATAACTAACAACATTTATGTGACGAGATTGTCAATTCGATAAAAAAACAACTTCCATTTCATCAGGTCAATATGTTACATCCAAAAAATTGACCACCAACGGCCAGCAAAAACAAAGGAAGTAAAAATTCCTAAACTGCAGGAGGAACATCCATCGCATTATTGCCTGAGGTCCCGACCTGAGGATCATCATCTGCCATTTCCCACGTTCGAATTAGGGCTTGCAGTTCGTACTGAGCATCGAAAAGCTGAATAGCTAACTCATCGGCGCGTGCCAAAGCCAACCTCTCCCTCTCCAACGCCGCCTCCTCCCTTTTCAAAGCAGACACTACCAACTCCTCGGCTTTCGACATCTCGGCGTACAATGCCAGAGACGACTGGAACGTCTAAAAATACACGAAAAAGTGTTAGACAACGAACGACATCGAACGTTGAAACAAGTTATGAAAGATTGACACTTACTGAGAACGCCAGACTGGCAACCTGAGATCCTATCTCTCCGGCCAGAACCCCGTGAAAACGCTCCCTGAAAGATGGAAGCAAACACCTCTCCAAGTGAGGAAACAACGTCGTCCCGTCTAGGACACCATCCGCCATAAAGTCCGACGGCAGTGAAAAATTAACCGTCGTGACTTCGGCCGACGACCCCTCGCCCCTGACGGCAGATGATGGGGTTGACATCTTAAACACCAGTCTCGTCATTGTCGCCGGAAGTGCCGAACTTGCCGGTGTTGCGTCCATCGCGCAAGGACGGCTGGATGACGCCTTCTCTTTTTTAGGCAGAACAAATCTCGATGAGTTATCAACCCTCGATGATGGTTCCCTCAGGAATGTCTTCATGTTCTCTTTTGGCTCGACCCAGCTGTCGAAACGTCTTCACCTCGAAGGGCACACATGATCTGCTTCCCTCTCGCCTTAGAGACTGATTTCCTCCCAGTCGACACTAACCAGGAAATACATGAAACATCAGACGGAAAATATAAATGGTGAAAATCAACAATCGTAAAATGTTTACCGGTCGTTTCCTCTAGTTCAGCGTCCACCGCCACGTCCTCGTCTTCGTCCACCAATTGCCACGTAACGAAAGATCGTTCGTCAACGCTAAGACTCAAGAACTTGTTGATCTTAGCCTGGGAATCCGCAGTCGGTTTCACTTCGTCAAACTGAATCTCTGAGGATAACAGGAGAAGAATGGTAAGTAAAAGCCATAAAAATGAAACTCAGAAAATGGCGAAGCATACCTGTCTTATTCCAGCCTGACCACATCCAATCGCTGCTGGAATCCAGTGAATCGGCAAGAACAAACACATACCTTAACTTCCACCCACGATCATTAACACCAGTTCCCAAAACCAAAGAACGATCACCCCTGAACTTAGAATAAGGACTATAACGCCAGTTCTTATCCTTTTTAACTTGATACGCCACCAATAAATCATTCATGATCATAGGAGACTCCCATTTTGCGAACGCTCGCTCAATAACAAGTAGAACTCGCCAAAGTTGGGACATTAATTATCCCGGCGACACATCGAAATCCTGCATGAATGACTTAGATAAACCAGAAAACGGCCACTAAAACCCTATCTTAAAAGGATACTCATACAAAGCAATATATCCCTCGGGGCAGTCCATAGAACGAACAATCCCCGGACACCGCAACTCCATATTTGCTGAGATTTTTGCCAAACTCCTAAAAGCATCTAAGTCTACGTGATTCATGATAAGCTAACAGGTTCCGTCGACATTGTGAATCGGAGGACAGAACAAGATCTTATATAAACGCTCTAAACTGCTAGCCGAAGATTCGCAAAGATTCGAATAAGTTCGAGTGAAAATTGGTAAAAAATCAGAACAAAATCCCTTCTAAAAAAACACTTTGAAAACGTATCAAGAAAAGATCCGTCGTGATCTCTATTTATGCAACCGATCATATCAGGACGAGTGTTTCGATAATCAACACGCGTCCATGCCCTTTCGTATACCCACCCGGATCTTCGACACCTGTCCTCGACAGCTGGTAAGCATCATCGCGCGTCAGTATGACGTCACAACTTTTCAACTTCTCGTTCAGTTAAAGGCGAACCGGTCTAGTTCCACGACAACCAAGTAAGTCCCTCAACCCAGGTCACAAGTCTAAGAGTTCGACAAGCAAAATTTAAAACTTAAATTTGACATTCAATTTTCAAATTTTGGGGGCAAAATGTTTGGGCAAAAAATCACGTCGCTCGACCGCGACCAGAACAAGTAAGACGTATGATTAAGGACTATATCTTGTATTAAGATAAGGTCTCGACAAAGACCCAGAACACCATCATCGTCCCTCATAAAAGGTAAGTCGAGAGTTCCTTACGACGCTCGACCAGAGCTTCGCCCGATCCGCACGACTATTATATAAGGACGTGCGACCTCGACCAAAGCTAACGTTCACCATGACCGTTTGTTAAGTGTTTAATGCAGGAATAAAAGTCATTAAGGAGCAACGACCGTAACGGACGAAGATTATTACTCCGGCGACCGTTTCCAGCCGTTAAGGCCATTAAAGGAGCATTCATGGATGAAGCTAAAGACGCGAAGACTATAAATATCAAGCTCAATCAACATTTCAACACATAAAATATCTGGCGATTAACAACCGAAGCAATATTCAAGAACACCTGAAGTGAAGAACCATTATTCTAAGTATCGCTCTCGACGCACGACAACAGCCCTCGACCAGCAGTTCATACTTTGTTTCGTACATGACAAACACCTGTTTGTACATTCAAACACTTGTACTTTACATTTCGAAGCATTTCCTTCATTTGTATTGTAATCTCTGTACGATCGACACCAGTATCCAAGGACATCGCCCCTGATTGGCGACTATAGTGCAGCGACGACACCCCCTGTCGTCCGCAGGTTTTTTCCTCGATTGAGGTTTTTTCTGCGTCATCAAATCCCTTGTTTCTTTATTTTATTTATCGTCGCACGTCTCGTCGAAAGATTCTTTCTTTAGTTGTTTAAGTCCACATCGACCTTAAGTTGTCCCTTTGGTGCGATTTTTGGGCAAATTCATGCAGAATCAGCAGCCGGGTCCGTTCATTCCGAATCCCCAGTCTGGGCAAATTCCCCCTCAGCACATCCGACCACCACCCTTGAACAATGGATCCCAACCATTGCAAGGTGTCTCCCAGCCGTTTCAGAATGAATCCCAGCCATTTTCCCAGCCGTTCCAAAGTGGTCTGCAACCTTTCCAGCAATTTTTGGCATTAACAGTCGTGTACGTGCTAAGCACATCGATACCGGAGGTGATGGAAAACGAGACATTGGAGATGACCCGGCGTCGCAGCAAATGGGAGAACGACGACTACATCTGTCGTGGCCACGTCTTAAAAGGTATGTGTGACTCCCTCTTTGATATCTATCAAAACGTTGAATCTGCCAAAGAGCTATGGGACTCTCTTTAGTCCTAATACATGGCGGAGGATGCTTCTAGTAAGAAGTTCATGGTTAGTAATTTTAATAATTACAAGATGGTGGACTCAAGGCCGGTGATAGAGCAATATAATGAGCTCCTTCGCATTCTCGGCCAATATGCTCAACATGATATGAAGATGGACGAATCCATCTCTGTATCAAGCATTATTGATAAATTGCCCCCCTCTTGGAAAGACATCAAACATATGTTGAAACACAAGAAGGAAGAGTTGTCTCTTGTACAACTCGGTAGTCACTTGCGCTTAGAGGAATCTCTTCGGGCGCAAGAGGTTGAAAAACCTAAGATAAAGGAGGTTTCTGCACCTTCGGTGAACATGGTTGATGAGGGAAAGTCCAACAACTTCAAGGGAAAACGTAAGTTCAATGAAGCCAAGAAAGGGCCCAATAAAAAGGTTAAATTAACCTGTTGGACCTGTGGGATGACCGGCCATCTCAAGCGGGATTATCGGGTTGTCAAGAGTAAGAATGGAAGGATCCAAGGATCAAAACCTACGGCAAGGTCAGAATTTTGACTTTGGTTTTAATTCAAATTTGAATTCTGTACCACTAATATCCGAATCTTTTTACGTGCAGGATGATGATGTCGCTTGGTGGATCGACTCGGGTGCTACAAGTCATGTGTGCAAGGATCGCCGTTGGTTCACCTCCTTGGAACCGGTTGAAGACGGATCAATGCTACGCATGGGGAACGAGTCGATTGCTCCCATTCTTGGACGTGGCTTAGTTGGGCTAGAGTTTAGTTCTGGCAAAACAGTTGAACTTTTAGACGTTTTGTTTGTACCACAAATTCGAAAGAATTTGGTTTCCGGTAGTATCTTGAATAAGTTAGGATATAGGCAAGTTTATGAGCCCGACAAGTTTATCTTGTCAAAGGGTGGCTCTTTTGTTGGATTTGGTTATTTGTTGAATAATATGTTTATGTTGAATTTGAATAAAATGAATTTTGTTTCAAATTCTGTTTTTGTTGCAAATAGCAATTGTGTTGATTCTATTTTATGGCATGCAAGGCTTGGTCATGTTAATTTCAAGCAAATGGTTGAAATGTCAAAAGACGGTCTTATTCCGGCTTTTGATATTAAAACCGAAAAGTGTAAAACTTGCATGTTAACAAAGATCACCAGGCAACCTTTTCCTAACGTGAAAAGGGACTCGTCGGTGCTTGAATTAATTCATAGTGATCTTTGTGATTTGAATTCAACTCCGTCTTTTGGTAATAAAAAGTATGTTGTCACTTTTATTGACGACGCTTCACGGTTTTGCTATATATATTTGTTACATTCAAAAGATGAAGCGTTGGTTAAATTTAAAATTTATAAAACGGAGGTTGAATTGCAAATGAATTGCTTTATAAAGTGTTTACGCACCGATCGTGGTGGGGAGTATTACGACCCAATGTTTTTCCAATCCGTAGGAATCATTCATGAGACTACGGCGCCTTATACACCACAGCAAAATGGTATGGCGGAACAGAAAAATAGAGTTCTCAAAGAAATGGTGAATTCTATGTTATCCTACTCGGGATTGAGTGATGGATTTTGGGGTGAAGCCATGCTAACGGCTTGTTATTTGCTGAATCGAGTTCCCAATAAAAGGAACAAGATTACCCCGTATGAACTTTGGTTCAAGAAAAGGCCTAACTTGAGTTATATTCGAGTTTGGGGCTGTCTAGCGGTTGTTCGACTACCCGAACCCAAAAGGAAGTCTTTGGGTGAGAAACGTATTGATTGCATCTTTGTTGGATATGTCGAGCATTCCAAAGCTTATAGGTTCTATGTTATTGAACCTAATGATTCTATAGCGATTCACACCGTTATAGAATCGAGAGATGCATTATTTGATGAGACTAGATTCTCTTCAATACCTAGGCCGAAGGACATAGTTCCAAGTACTAGTGGAACTAGTGAGGTTGAAGAACAAGCAACTGTTCAAACCGAATCTCCGATGCTTCAAAGGAGCAAAAGAGGAAGGATTGAAAAGTCCTTTGGTCCCGATTTCCAAGTATACTTGGTAGAGGGATCAAGAGATGAGATTGGATCTCAATTCCTTTACTGTTATAGTGTTGAGGAGGATCCAAAATCATTTGATGAGGCTATGAAGTCTCAAGATGTTTCTTTCTGGAAAGAAGCAATACATGATGAGTTGGACTCCATCATGGGGAATAATACTTGGGTATTATCGGACTTGCCACTGGGTTGTAAACCTTTGGGATGCAAGTGGATCTTCAAAAGGAAGATGAAAGTGGATGGATCAATCGACAAGTTCAAAGCTCGATTAGTAATCCAAGGCTTTAGGCAATGGGAAGGCATTGATTATTTTGATACTTATGCCCTGGTTGCAAGGATCTCCACGATTAGATTGTTGATAGCCTTAGCAGCTATCCACAATTTAGTGATACACCAAATGGATGTCAAAACGGCATTCTTGAATGGTGATTTGGAGGAGGAAGTTTACATGAAACAACCAGAAGGTTTTGTTATGCTCGGGATGGAGCATAAGGTATGTAAACTTGTAAAATCATTGTATGGGCTGAAACAAGCACCCAAACAATGGCATCAGAAATTTGATGAGGTTATCTTGTACAACGGTTTTATGATAAACCAAGCGGACAAGTGTGTATATAGCAAATTTGACACATCCGGTAACGGTGTAATCATTTGCTTATATGTTGACGACATGTTGATCTTTGGCACCGGCCAAAATCAAGTTGGGAAAACCAAAGAGTTTTTGTCGTTGAGTTTCTCCATGAAAGATATGGGAGAGGCGGAGGTGATCCTTGGTATAAGGATCAAGCGTGAGAACAAAGGGATTGTAATTACGCAATCTCATTACATTGAGAAAGGATTAAAGAAATTTAATTGCTTTGATTGTTCTCCGGTGAATACTCCATGGGATCCGAGTGTGAAGCTTATGCCCAACTCGGGTGAAGCGGTGTCACAACTCGAGTACTCAAAGGCTATTGGATGCTTGATGTATGCCATGACAAGCACTAGGCCGGATATCGCTTTTGCCATAGGAAAGTTGAGTAGGTATACTAGTAATCCTAGTATTCATCATTGGCAAGCGATAAGACGAGTATTCAAATACTTGAAGAAAACCATTGATTATGGTTTGTCATATGTCGGGTTTCCTTCGATATTAGAGGGATATTCGGATGCAAGTTGGATTACCAATTTGGAATATCACTCTTCTACGAGTGGTTGGGTGTACTTGCTTGGGGGAGGTGCCATCTCATGGGCTTCCAAGAAGCAAACTTGCATCACGAGTTCGACTATGGAGTCGGAATTTGTGGCATTAGTTGCTGTCGGTAAAGAGGCGGAATGGCTAAGCAATTTGGTCCATGAAATTCCATTATGGCCGAAACCAATATCACCCATTTCTATCCGTTGTGATAGTACGGCTGCTTTGGCTAAAGCTTATAGTCAAGTATATAATGGTAAATCTAGACACTTAGGTGTTAGATATAGCATGATTCGTGAGCTAATCACGAATGGGGTGATTTCGGTTGAATTTGTTCGGTCGCAACAAAATCTAGCGGACCACTTGACGAAGGGGTTAGCTAGGGACTTGGTTCACAAGTCGGTGATAGGGATGGGATTAAAGTCCATCTAAATCTCTAACAGTGAGATACCCAATTCCCTTCTAATACAACGTTAGAAGTTGAATTCTATGGGAAAGCTCACTCTAAGGGATTGGAGCACAAGATGATCATCCCATGGTATGTGCTCGGTACTGCAAGTGAAGGAGGTAATTGTTCTTTTGCAAAAATGCATGTGCAGGTGCATGAAGAAAAGAACTACCTATATGAGTGGGAAGTGTGGCCGCTTCAAGAAGCTTGGACTTGGCTTTGATGCACTCACTAATGGATAGGGACACATGACCTGTATAGTATCAAGTTTTAAACTATTAGAGAATCATTTAAATTCATGTGTATGTTATCTTCTTGTTCTCAAATGGGTTGAAGGGTTCAATCCATAGGACACCCGGATTCTCGAGTATTTGAAATGTGTAATGTACTAAGATGGAAATTCAATCTTCTAGATATTTTCATTTATGCATGAGTTTGTTTACCTATATTGAATGTTTCTTTTGTGAATCAAGGATTGCACTAAAATGGGGGAGGAATGTTGGTGATTTTAGTGAAATCATCGGTTCATTTTGTGTAATTGGATTCACAAAGATAATAATGGGGTTGTTAACTAAACTATAACATGAGTTAGGAGGTGCGAAGTGCACACTCGTGTAAGCTATCTAGAACCCGGGATTGTTGGACGGTTAAGATTGGCAAGTTACAAAGTGTTCATATGAACTGGGCGCCGGGGCCAGTGCTGGCGCCAAGACTGGCGCCAGCCTCTGGAATGTTGTCGGCGCTGATGGCGGCGCCAGTTGCCTGGCGCGGAGACTGGCACCAGCGTCTGGAAGGTTTCTTCTTGTTTGTAACTGCTGATTTTAATGCACAATCAATCTCATTTAATGAGATATTATTATTGTTAATGCCAAAAATCGCACCAAAGGGACAACTTAAGGTCGATGTGGACTTTAACAACTAAAGAAAGGAATCGTTCGACAAAGGCGTGCGATAAAGACAAAAATGTAAATGAGACAAAGGATTTGATGACGCAGGAAAAACCTCAACGAGGAAAAAACCTGCGGACGACAGTGGATGTCGTCGCTGCACTATGGTCGCCAATCAGGGGCGATGTCCTTGGTGTTCCGGGTGTCGATCGTACGGATATTACAATACAAATGAAGGAAAGACTTCGAAATGTAAAATACAAGTGTTTGGAATGTAAAAACAGTATGCGTCGTGTGTGAAAACGATGTATAAACTGTTGGTCGAGAGCGAAAGTCTTGCGTCGAGAGTGATCTTCTATGAATGATCTCTTTGCTTCGAATGAATATTCTTCGAGTGTTTGTGTTTGCTTCTGTTGTTCGATGCTCTTGTTCTATCTCTCTTTCTGTGTTATTCGGTGTTGATCAGGTCTCCTGAACTGATGATTGAGCTGGGATTTTATAGTCTTCGAATGACTTTAATTAAATCATTAAGATCTTTGATGATTGTTGTAACGGTTGTTTGGGTAAAAAATCACACCCTCGACCGACTTGGGAAATTCCCTCGACATGACCCATGGACATTGGTTACCCCCGACCGACAATGATAATACCCATTATTATCATATCCCCGACATACGTTAATAACCACGATAATTGGTTATTAACGGACATATTGGGTCAATAGTCATCTTACGTCTAATGATCGCACGTCACGTGTCGCATGTTACACGTCGCACGTCGTATGGCATACATCGTTAGCGACCTGTCGCTAGTCTTATGTCACTAGTCACACGTCACCAGTCTCATGTCGCCAGTTACGACTCATCGATCTTACGTCGACAGTCTTCTGTCGACGATCTTATATCACTCTGGTCTTACGACATGGTGGTCTCATGACCTGGTCCTACGACATCATCACCTTGGTCTTACGACCTAGTGGACTTACGACCCGGTCTTACGACCTGGTCTTGCGACATTTCTATAAGGCCATTCTTATATTAAGGTAAGGTCTTACAAGACGTTTACAATCATATACACGGTCTTATACTTTGGCGACAGTCGTATGTTCCATAAGACCGACGTCCGAGACTTAAGACGGTCTTACGATTATACTAACCGTTAACAGTCAAACAGTTGTTTTCCTTTGTTCATTAATACAGGACTACGGGCATTTATGAACGACCAGTAACAAAACCAATCATCAAAGACATTCAGAGCCCGACAGCGGTTACGAAGTATGCCATAAAGACACCATTTATGGCCAACGGCTATAACCGATGAAGCCTATTATGAGCATTCAATCCGTCAATGAAGACAGCGACCGTTACAATAGTCATCAAAGCACTTAATGAGCTAATTAAGGAGCCCGAAGACTATAAATATCAAACAAAATCCTCATTCCAAGGGGACCGAACACCAAATAATCACAAGACACACACCAAAGTATCACTGAACTCAGAAATCATACGGCGAACTCAAGAACACCCGAAGTGAAGAACTTTCTCTCAAGTGATCGCTCTCGACGCACGACATCCGCTCTTGATCAGCAGTCTACATATTGTTTTCACACACGACATACACCTGTTTTACATTTCAAACACTTGTACTTTACATTTTGAAGCATTTCCTTCATTTGTATTGTAATCTCTGTACGATCGACACCAGTACCCAAGGACATCGCCCCTGATTGGCGACCATAGTGCAGCGACGACATCCCTTGTCGTCCGCAGGTTTTTTCCTTGTTTGAGGTTTTTCCTGCGTCATCAAATTCTTTGTCTCGTTTATTTTTATCCTCGTCGCACGTTTCGTTGGGAGATTTCTTTCTTTAGTTGTTAAGTCCACATCGACCTTAAGTTGTCCCTTTGGTGCGATTTTTGGCATTAACAGTTTGGCACCATCCGTGGGACATCATCTAGAGAAAATCCTCTATGAACGTGCACCTTACTAACGGATTCTTGGAGTTTCTTCTGTGCAGCTTTTATTATTTTTCAGGTAAATGGCAAATTATCAAGATCCCATGATTCAACTCCAATCGGAATTGAATGCGGCTCGAAGCCAGATTCAAGCCCTGAAAAAAAGAAAAAAATGCTCCGTCAAAAGTATTGCATGTGTCGCATCATCCAAGGGACTCGGGCGCTCGGAATACCCTTCACAAACTAAAAAAATACCACGCTTGATTTTGAAAATCCTCGGTAAAAGGCGCTTATTGACTCTATGTTACGGTAACTGTGACATCTTACTCAAAACGACTATATACATATACTCTAAGTATATTTTCCTCGTATTATTTTCATCTAATATATGATCGTTGATTCAAGCATCAAAAGATCATTAGTCAAAACCGGCGACCACCCCCGATTTTTACATTGCAAGTTCGCAAGATCATATAAATACAGGTCTTACGATTTATATCGTGAGAAGCAAAGTCTCTACGACTTAAAACGCATATCGCAATTTATAGTCGTCTCATTTTTTCTTATGATCGCCAGTCATGGCAAACGCATGTTGCAACTTTTAGTCGTCTCACATTTTTTGTGATCACCAGTCACGACAGATACAGGTAAAAATTCTCGGTCGCCAATAAAAGCGACTTGCATATTGGAATCGCATCGCTAGTCATAGCATATGTCTTCAATAAAGACGACTTGTATACTGAACCTCATAATCACCAGTCATGGTAAGATGCATGTCAAAACACAAAAGTCGCCAATAAGAAATCCGAAATAAATTGGTCGTGCGATATCCGAAATTGTCTGCGACAATAGATCCTAGTTCGTAAGCAACAGGACTCGACAGTTCTGTGAAGACCGCGACATCAAGCTGACAACCTCGACACCCAGGGGAAAGCGGTCAAGCGACACTTCAGCAAGAACATCAAAGCTAAAGTCTTTCAAGAAGGCGACTACGTTCCCCGTCGAGTGTTCCAAAGCACTCAAAAGCTCAATGCAGGTAAGCTTTCCACCAAATGGGAAGGTCCTTGTCATATCTCAGAAGTCATGGATAAAAAGGCCTATCGGCTTTCAACCCTCGGCAATCAAGATATCCCACGTAGTGGGAATGCAACGCACCTGAAAAGGTATTTCCCCTAAGCCTTTTTTCCTTCTTTCACATAAATTTTATCCATCATAGCGACTACTGACTTAAGCATCGGAGGGTCGTTGGCTAGCCAACGACCAACCTCTGACATTGTTTTACCGCAGGATCGCACGACATTAGTTACTAAAGTCTATTATATGACTTAAGTCTCGCAGGATCGAACGATATATAAGTCTATCGTGCGATCTTAACCTCGCAAGGTCGCACGACATAAGTAATCAGGTCTATGACTTGATCATTCCATCACAGGAACACATGATTCAAAGTTCATCGTATGATCAAATCACACGATCATAAGATCTAGCGACCCCACAATCTAAGTTCTTCAACTTAGAAAAACTTCATGTTCTGAATGAATGATGTAATCGCATGCGCTTATGTTTGCTTATACGATTCAGGAATATAAAAGTCTTATGACTTACGTTCTAGTCGTTGTATTACAATGGATGCCCAAGTCGCACGACTTCTTGTTCATTTTTGTACTTAATGAATCTTTACAGTCGACATTACATCTGTCCATGACATGTACGAATCAGGTTCAATAGAAAGGTAAACTTTTTCCGACTATCGCTAAAGCGAAACTTACAACTAGCTAAAAATGCTAGACACAACGTATCATAGGTCTCTAGCGACCGTATCAGCTGTAAACGCCAGATCAAAGGTCTTTAACGACCAAATCGGCTCGAGCGCCAGAACATATGTCTCTAAACGATCGTATCGGCTGTGAACGCCAGACCACAGGACCACGTCGACCGAGAACGCCAACCCGGCGATATGGACCCCTGTCTCCTCGATAGGAAAGCGTTCCCTGAAAGATGGGAGCAAATATTTCCTCAGATGAGGAAACAACGTCATCCCGTCTAGGACACCAACAACGTCGTCCCGTCTAGGACACCATCGGCCGATGACCCGTCCCCCTTGTCGGCAGACGCTGGGGATAACACCTTAGACACTAGCTTCGTCACTGTCGCCGGAAGCGCCGAACTTGCTGGTGTCGCGTCCATCGCGCCAGAACGGTTGGATGACGCCCTCGCCTCTTTAGGCGTGACAACTCTCGACGAAAACGTTAGCCCTCGAAGACGGTTCCTTCAGGACTACCGTCCTTATCTCCTTCAAGATTCCCGACCCAGCTATCGGTGCATTCTTTCTGGCCTCGAAGGGCAAGCGCAACTTGCGTCACCTTCTTTGGCTGACCAAGTCAGTTTCCCTCTGATGATCTTATCAAAAGTAACACGTCTCCGTAGCAACGTATTAGTGCGAGATCTGAAATTCCAATGGCTTTGAAATTCAGATCTCGGAGGGGTAACTGTTTGGGTAAAAAATCACACCCTCGACCGACTTGGGAAATTCCCTCGACATGACCCATGGACATTGGTTACCCCCGACCGACAATGATAATACCCATTATTATCATATCCCCGACATACGTTAATAACCACGATAATTGGTTATTAACGGACATATTGGGTCAATAGTCATCTTACGTCTAATGATCGCACGTCACGTGTCGCATGTTACACGTCGCACGTCGTATGGCATACATCGTTAGCGACCTGTCGCTAGTCTTATGTCACTAGTCACACATCACCAGTCTCATGTCGCCAGTTACGACTCATCGATCTTACGTCGACAGTCTTCTGTCGACGATCTTATATCACTCTGGTCTTACGGCCTGGTGGTCTCATGACCTGGTCCTACGACATCATCACCTTGGTCTTACGACCTAGTGGACTTACGACCCGGTCTTACGACCTGGTCTTGCGACATTTCTATAAGGCCATTCTTATATTAAGGTAAGGTCTTACAAGACGTTTACAATCATATACACGGTCTTATACTTTGGCGACCGTCGTATGTTCCATAAGACCGACGTCCGAGACTTAAGACGGTCTTACGATTATACTAACCGTTAACAGTCAAACAGTTGTTTTCCTTTGTTCATTAATACAGGACTACGGGCATTTATGAACGACCAGTAACAAAACCAATCATCAAAGACATTCAGAGCCCGACAGCGGTTACGAAGTATGCCATAAAGACACCATTTATGGCCAACGGCTATAACCGATGAAGCCTATTATGAGCATTCAATCCGTCAATGAAGACAGCGACCGTTACAATAGTCATCAAAGCACTTAATGAGCTAATTAAGGAGCCCGAAGACTATAAATATCAAGCAAAATCCTCATTCCAAGGGGACCGAACACCAAATAATCACAAGACACACACCAAAGTATCACTGAACTCAGAAATCATACGGCGAACTCAAGAACACCCGAAGTGAAGAACTTTCTCTCAAGTGATCGCTCTCGACGCACGACATCCGCTCTTGATCAGCAGTCTACATATTGTTTTCACACACGACATACACCTGTTTTACATTTCAAACACTTGTACTTTACATTTTGAAGCATTTCCTTCATTTGTATTGTAATCTCTGTACGATCGACACCAGTACCCAAGGACATCGCCCCTGATTGGCGACCATAGTGCAGCGACGACATCCCTTGTCGTCCGCAGGTTTTTTCCTTGTTTGAGGTTTTTCCTGCGTCATCAAATTCTTTGTCTCGTTTATTTTTATCCTCGTCGCACGTTTCGTTGGGAGATTTCTTTCTTTAGTTGTTAAGTCCACATCGACCTTAAGTTGTCCCTTTGGTGCGATTTTTGGCATTAACAGTTTGGCACCATCCGTGGGACATCATCTAGAGAAAATCCTCTATGAACGTGCACTTTACTAACGGATTCTTGGAGTTTCTTCTGTGCAGCTTTTATTATTTTTCAGGTAAATGGCAAATTATCAAGATCCCATGATTCAACTCCAATCGGAATTGAATGCGGCTCGAAGCCAGATTCAAGCCCTGAAAAAAAGAAAAAAATGCTCCGTCAAAAGTATCGCATGTGTCGCATCATCCAAGGGACTCGGGCGCTCGGAATACCCTTCACAAACTAAAAAAATACCACGTTTGATTTTGAAAATCCTCGGTAAAAGGCGCTTATTGACTCTATGTTACGGTAACTGTGACATCTTACTCAAAACGACTATATACATATACTCTAAGTATATTTTCCTCGTATTATTTTCATCTAATATATTATCGTTGATTCAAGCATCAAAAGATCATTGGTCAAAACCAGCGACCACCCCCGATTTTTACATTGCAAGTTCGCAAGATCATATAAATACAGGTCTTACGATTTATATCGTGAGAAGCAAAGTCTCTACGACTTAAAACGCATATCGCAATTTATAGTCGTCTCATTTTTTCTTATGATCGCCAGTCATGGCAAACGCATGTTGCAACTTTTAGTCGTCTCACATTTTTTGTGATCACCAGTCACGACAGATACAGGTAAAAATTCTCGGTCGCCAATAAAAGCGACTTGCATATTGGAATCGCATCGCTAGTCATAGCATATGTCTTCAATAAAGACGACTTGTATACTGAACCTCATAATCACCAGTCATGGTAAGATGCATGTCAAAACACAAAAGTCGCCAATAAGAAATCCGAAATAAATTGGTCGTGCGATATCCGAAATTGTCTGCGACAATAGATCCTAGTTCGTAAGCAACAGGACTCGACAGTTCTATGAAGACCGCGACATCAAGCTGACAACCTCGACACCCAGGGGCAAGCGGTCAAGCGACACTTCAGCAAGAACATCAAAGCTAAAGTCTTTCAAGAAGGCGACTACGTTCCCCGTCGAGTGTTCCAAAGAACTCAAAAGCTCAATGCAGGTAAGCTTTCCACCAAATGGGAAGGTCCTTGTCATATCTCAGAAGTCATGGATAAAAAGGCCTATCGGCTTTCAACCCTCGGCAATCAAGATATCCCACGTAGTGGGAATGCAACGCACCTGAAAAGGTATTTCCCCTAAGCCTTTTTTCCTTCTTTCACATAATTTTTATCCATCATAGCGACTACTGACTTAAGCATCGGAGGGTCGTTGGCTAGCCAACGACCAACCTCTGACATTGTTTTACCGCAGGATCGCACGACATTAGTTACTAAAGTCTATTATATGACTTAAGTCTCGCAGGATCGAACGATATATAAGTCTATCGTACGATCTTAACCTCGCAAGGTCGCACGACATAAGTAATCAGGTCTATGACTTGATCATTCCATCACAGGAACACATGATTCAAAGTTCATCGTATGATCAAATCACACGATCATAAGATCTAGCGACCCCACAATCTAAGTTCTTCAACTTAGAAAAACATCATGTTCTGAATGAATGCTGTAATCGCATGCGCTTATGTTTGCTTATACGATTCAGGAATATAAAAGTTTTATGACTTACGTTCTAGTCGTTGTATTACAATGGATGCCCAAGTCGCACGACTTCTTGTTCATTTTTGTACTTAATGAATCTTTACAGTCGACATTACATCTGTCCATGACATGTACGAATCAGGTTCAATAGAATGGTAAACTTTTTCCGACTATCGCTAAAGCGAAACTTACAACTAGCTAAAAATGCTAGACACAACGTATCATAGGTCTCTAGCGACCGTATCAGCTGTAAACGCCAGATCAAAGGTCTTTAACGACCAAATCGGCTCGAGCGCCAGAACATATGTCTCTAAACGGTCGTATCGGCTGTGAACGCCAGACCACATGACCACGTCGACCGAGAACGCCAACCCGGCGACATGGACCCCTGTCTCCTCGATAGGAAAGCGTTCCCTGAAAGATGGAAGCAAATATTTCCTCAGATGAGGAAACAACGTCATCCCGTCTAGGACACCAACAACGTCGTCCCGTCTAGGACACCATCGGCCGATGACCCGTCCCCCTTGTCGGCAGACGCTGGGGATAACACCTTAGACACTAGCTTCGTCACTGTCGCCGGAAGCGCCGAACTTGCTGGTGTCGCGTCCATCGCGCCAGAACGGTTGGATGACGCCCTCGCCTCTTTAGGCGTGACAACTCTCGACGAAAACGTTAGCCCTCGAAGACGGTTCCTTCAGGACTACCGTCCTTATCTCCTTCAAGATTCCCGACCCAGCTATCGGTGCATTCTTTCTGGCCTCGAAGGGCAAGCGCAACTTGCGTCACCTTCTTTGGCTGACCAAGTCAGTTTCCCTCTGATGATCTTATCAAAAGTAACACGTCTCCGTAGCAACGTATTAGTGCGAGATCTGAAATTCCAATGGCTTTGAAATTCAGATCTCGGAGGGCTAACTGTTTGGGTAAAAAATCACACCCTCGACCGACTTGGGAAATTCCCTCGACATGACCCATGGACATTGGTTACCCCCGACCGACAATGATAATACCCTTTATTATCATATCCCCGACATACGTTAATAACCACGATAATTGGTTATTAACGGACATATTGGGTCAATAGTCATCTTACGTCTAATGATCGCACGTCACGTGTCGCATGTTACACGTCGCACGTCGTATGGCATACATCGTTAGCGACCTGTCGCTAGTCTTATGTCACTAGTCACACATCACCAGTCTCATGTCGCCAGTTACGACTCATCGATCTTACGTCGACAGTCTTCTGTCGACGATCTTATATCACTCTGGTCTTACGGCCTGGTGGTCTCATGACCTGGTCCTACGACATCATCACCTTGGTCTTACGACCTAGTGGACTTACGACCCGGTCTTACGACCTGGTCTTGCGACATTTCTATAAGGCCATTCTTATATTAAGGTAAGGTCTTACAAGACGTTTACAATCATATACACGGTCTTATACTTTGGCGACAGTCGTATGTTCCATAAGACCGACGTCCGAGACTTAAGACGGTCTTATGATTATACTAACCGTTAACAGTCAAACAGTTGTTTTCCTTTGTTCATTAATACAGGTCTACGGGCATTTATGAACGACCAGTAACAAAACCAATCATCAAAGACATTCAGAGCCCGACAGCGGTTACGAAGTGTGCCATAAAGACACCATTTATGGCCAACGGCTATAAACGATGAAGCCTATTATGAGCATTCAATCCGTCAATGAAGACAGCGACCGTTACAACAGTCATCAAAGCACTTAATGAGCTAATTAAAGAGCTCGAAGACTATAAATATCAAGCAAAATCCTCATTCTAAGGGGACCGAACACCAAATAATCACAAGACACACACCAAAGTATCACTGAACTCAGAAATCATACGGCGAACTCAAGAACACCCGAAGTGAAGAACTTTCTCTCAAGTGATCGCTCTCGACGCACGACATCCGCTCTCGATCAGCAGTCTACATATTGTTTTCACACATGACATACACCTGTTTTACATTTCAAACACTTGTACTTTACATTTCGAAGCATTTCCTTCATTTGTATTGTAATCTCTGTACGATCGACACCAGTACCCAAGGACATCGCCCCTGATTGGCGACCATAGTGCAGCGACGACATCCCTTGTCGTCCACAGGTTTTTTCCTCGTTTGAGGTTTTTCCTGCGTCATCAAATTCTTTGTCTCGTTTATTTTTATCCTCGTCGCACGTTTCGTTTGGAGATTTCTTTCTTTAGTTGTTAAGTCCACATTGACCTTAAGTTGTCCCTTTGGTGCGATTTTTGGCATTAACAACGGTCGTTGTCTTCAATGTGAGTTTAGATGCTCATAACTGATTTCGTCGGTTATAGTCGTTTGTCCATAAATGACTTTGACTCCTGCATTAAACACTTAAACAAATATAACAGTTGTATAACGTGTTAGTCGGTCGAGGTCGTACGGTTTTATGCGACGGTCGTGCGGAACGGGCGACGTCGAGGTCGAGTGTCGTGAGGAACTCTCGACTTACCTTTTAGGAGGGATGGCGGAGGTTCTTTGGGTCTTCGTCGGGACCTTATCTTAATACAAGGTATAACTCATGACATGCGTCTTACCTTCTCTGGTCGTGGTCGAGACCTGTGAAATTTTGCCCAAACAGTTTGCCCCCAAAATTTGAAAGTAGGATGGCAAATTTGAACTTTAAATTTTGCTCGTCGGGTGTTCTGCGTTAAAAATACCATGGTTGTTTCGGAACCGAATTGGTTTAATTCCAACTGAATGAGAAGTCGAAGAGAAAACGAGGTCGTGACGTCATACTGACGTACGATTGTGCTTACCAGCTGTCTTTGACAGGTGTCGACGATCCCTGCGGTCATACGAAGAGACGGGGACGCATGGCGATCATCTAAGGGATTCGATCGTTTGCATAAATAGAGACCATAATGGATCATTTCCTTTTATATCCTCTTTGAAAAAGTTTTTTAGTGTGGAATTCTTCTTTGACCCCTTGTTGTTCTTTGCTCAATACTTTTCGAAGTTTTTGAGTGTCCATACGAGGTATAGCCTTCCAAGATTGGAGGCTCTTTGAGGATGATTATGTCCGAGTCGATGAAGACTTTTATTGCGATAGACGCGACGTTCGTGGATCTTGCATATCTGGCGACGATGTCCTTTGTATCCACGTCGACCCTTTCGTCGGCCGTCGGGGGCAAGGGTATAAGGACGGGGGAATGTGAGAAGGAAGTCATGATGATCAACTTTATGATGTCCTCGATCCTCTTGATTGACTGTGTCCTTGATGGGATGGAGTCATTTCCGCATCTGGGGAAATATCAGCTCTTATCTTTCAAGGAGCGTTTTCAAAAGATCTCCATCGAAGAGACGGGATCGCGTTTAGCTGGACTAGCGTTCTTTGTGAGTTTTTCTTTTGAAACTCGTGTTCCTAATATTTCCACCGAATGTTTGTTTAACATACCCCTTTTGTATTTTACAGATGTTTCAATCTTCTTTTGTTAGATATGCGAAGATAGAGGAGATGTTGGACTGGAAATCGACCGTCGAGAAGATCATATTCCTTCCTCTAACCTTAACATTAATCTTAAGAGCCGCATTCTAAAAATGTCGCGACGTAGGCCGTCAGATAACTCCTAACATACTCGTTTGATCCTTACATTAGCTTCTGAGTGTGTTTTCGGGTATGACGAGGACTCAAAGATCGAGACTGAGCATACGATCGACGCTCCTCTCTAGATTTAGGAGATGCTATGTTTTTTCACTTTGTATACTCGACCGTCGGTCGTTCCTATGTAATCGTTCGTTTCGTAAATGAATTTCATCCTTTTGTCGAATTTTTATTTCGATTTACATATGTCGTAGATAGATGTAATATCAACCGTATAACTTTGTTAAGTATAGAACGAGCAGAGAATCGTGCGACTTAGGCATTCATAGCAATATAACGATTGAAATATCATACGTTTGACGTGTTAGAACGTACAAAATTTTTCTGAGTCCAAAAACTCAGATCGAGAGGTCGCTCAAACCTTATGATTGTGTAACCAAATTTCATGATGAAATTTGAATCATGTGCCCCTATGATAAAACAATTAAGTTGCATGAGAGGAAGGTGATTTTAGAAAAAATACTTTTTCAAGTGCGTCGCATTCCAACTGCGTGGGATTTCTTGATTGTCGAGAGTCTGGAGTCGATAGCCTCCTTGACCAACGACTTCGGAGATGCGGTAAGGACCTTCCCATTTAATGAAAAGTTTACCGGCATTGAGCTCTTGAGTGTTTTGGAACACTCGACGGAGGACGTAATCGCTGTTAATGCCAAAAATCGCACCAAAGGGACAACTTAAGGTCGATGTGGACTTAATCAACTAAAGAAATGATCTTTCGACGAGACGTGCGATGAGGGAAAAAATAAACAAGACAAGGGATTTGATGACGCAGGAAAAACCTCAATCGAGGAAAAAACCTGCGGACGACAAGGGGTGTCGTCGCTGCACTATGGTCGCCAATCAAGGGCAACGTCCTTGGTACTGGCGTCGGTCGTACGATGATTACAATACAAATGAAGGAAATACTTCGAAATGTAAAGTACAAGTGTTTGAATGTAAAAACAGGTGTTTGTCATGTGTGAATACAAAGTGTGAACTTCTGATCGAGGGATGTTTGTCGTGCGTCGAGAGCGATACTTGAGCTTTCCTTCGAGTGTTCTTGAGTTCGCAGTAGGGTTCTGACTTTCAGTACTTGATCTCCAGAGTTTGAATGTTCTTTGCTATGAGTTTGGATGATTTTTTCTGCTGTTTGGTGATGTTCGCTGATGTATATTGGATGTTCAACTGATGTCTCTTGAAATGAGGCTTTAGCTTGGCTTTTATAGTTTTCGTGCCATTAATTAGCTCCTTGAATGCTTTGATTAACGGCTACAATGGTCGGAAACGGTTGCCGGAGTGATTATCCATAATGCTCTTCGTCCGTTACGACTGCTTGCTGTTAATGGATTTGACTCCTGCATTAAATACTTCACAAATGTAACACACAAGGTTACCGTTAGCTTTGGTCGTAGGTGCAAATGATCTTACGCGATGGTCGTACGGGACGAGCGATGCTATGGTCGGGCGTCATGGGAGACGTACGACTTACCTTTTAAGGGAGACGACGGACGTTTTCTGGGTTCTTGTCGAGACCTTATCTTAATACAAGATTTGGATTATAACGTGCGTCTTACCTGCTATGGTCGTGGTCGTACGACGTGATTTTTTTTGCCCAAACAGTTTGTCCCCAAAATTTGAAAATTGAATGTCAAATTTAAGTTTTAAATTTTTCTTGTCGAATACTTGTGACCTGGGTTGAGGGACTTACCTGGTTGTCGTGGAACTGGACCGGTTCGCCTTTAACTGAACGAGAAGTTGAAAAGGGAACGAGGTCGTGACGTCATACTGACACACGATGATGCTTACCAGCTGTCGATGACAGGTGTTGACGATCCCTGCGGTCATACGAAGGGACGAGAGCACGCGGTGATCATCAAAGGGCTCAACCTGACATGATCGACTGCATAAATTAAAGATTACGACGGATCTTTTCTTGGCGATTTCCGTTTGATTAGAACTTACAAGGATTTTTGACCTGATTTAAGTTTTTCTGAGATCATATAAGATACGACCCTCCAGTTTGCGTATGCGTCGCAAGTCTATTGCTAGAAAGCCTAGAAAAACTAGGATATCTGGGGCCTTTCAGAAGTGCAAATCAATTTAACGGGGTTGGCAATGTCGACAGAGCCTAGAAGCGCCATTAAAAACGAAGAAATCTCGACGACTTTAGAAGTCTAGCGAGGATTCCCATGGGGATTACCGTAAGCAAGGTTGGTAAGGTTCAAGGGTGATCGTACCTTAGTTTTGAACATTGTTGTCGATGATCGCAAATGGAAGACGAGGTATGTGCTGGATACGGACAGTGATTGGATTGGATCTGTTGATACAACTGGCGACGATGTCTCATACTGCGCAACCGGCGATGAGGTCTCATACTGCGCAACTGGCGACGGTATTTCATACTGCGCAACTAGCGACGATGTTTCATACTGCACAACTGGCGACGGTGTTTCATACTGCACAACTGGCGACGATGTTTCATACTGCGCAACTGGCGACGATGTTCTCTACATCCTCGTCGACCCTTTCGTCAGCCGCCAGGGGCAATGGTGTAAAGACGGGAGAGAATGAGGGAGAGTTTATGGCAACGAACAACTTTGCGTTGTCGTCAACCCTTCTGATTGACTATGTCCTCGTCAGGGCAGAGTCACTTCCGCATCTGGGGCAATATCAGCTCATATCTTTCAAGGAGCGTTTTCGAAGAATCTCTGTTGAAGAGATTGGACTGTGTTTAGCCGAACTGGCGTTCTTTGTAAGTTTTTCTTTCAAAACTTGTGTTATCGAAGTTCTTTCGCTGAGCATTTAGTATGTTTCTTTTGTAATTTGCAGATGCTTCTGTTTCCTCTTATTGAATATGTGAAGGTAGAGGAAATGCTGGAGTGGAGGTCGATCGTTGAGAAGAATATATTCCTTCCTCCAACCTTAACATTAATCTTTAGAGCCGTATTCTCAGAATGTCGAGGCGTAAGGAGTTGGAAGACCACTCCTAATATACTCGTCTGATCCTTGCATCAGTTCTTCGGGATTGGCAGGGCTTTGAAGGTCGAGACTTTTGGGCAGAGCTTGCCATCGACGCTTTTCTCTAGGTTTAGGAAATGCTATGTCTTTTCATGTCTCGAGCGTCGGTAGTAGAGTTCTTTTGAATATAACCGACAGTTTTGTAAATGAAACTTTGAACTTTTGTTTGAACTTGCGTTTTATATATTTGGTAAACAAATACCATATCAATTATGAAATTGAATCTGGGAATCATGCGACTAAGGCATTCATTGTAACACAATAACTGGTACGTAAGCCATAAGACTTTTAAATCGTGTGTATAAACATAAGCACATGCGACTAAAGCATACATTCGGAGTATGAAATTTTTCCAAGTTAAGAGGCTTAGATCATGAGATCGTTAGACCTCGCAATCGTACGACTAAGTCGTGTGATTAATTTGAATCGTATGTCCCTGTAAAGGATGATCAAATCATAGATTTGGTCGTTTATATCGTGCGACCTTGTGAATTTAAAGTAATATTGTAGACTTAATGACTACTGTCGTGCGATCCTGCGATAAGCTGTCGTGCGATTCTGTGGTAAAACGATGTTAAGGCATAGTTGTTGGCTAACCAACGACCTTCCGATGCTTAAGTCAGTAAACATTTTGTGAGAAAAAATCGTATGAGAAAGAGCTAGAAAGAGCTAGAGAACGTACCATTTCAGACCCTCTCTAATTGCCCCCTGTCATTTATTACCGTATCCTTTTTGGGAGGAAAAGATAGGTTTTAAATGACAGAATGACACGGAGAAATATTGTCCTGTGGTCGGCTATGTTGTCGTGCGACAAGGCACCATAGTAGATTTATCCCTGTGGAAAAGATATTAATTTAGGGATAGAAGAACGAACCTGTCGAGAGCTTGATCTTGCGATGTCAGTTAATTTTCGCGGCTTCAAGGTAGACTTGTAGCACTCACGAGCGACTCCTGGATTCCCCATGGCGTAGGGAATTTCAATTGACAACTTTTGCATGCTCGGGAGTCGACGGTCGTCGGCCATTAGCTGGAACAGCGACATCGTCGATGATGTCCTTGAGATTTCCTTTCGGGAAATGATATGCTAGTTCCTTCTTCAATGCGATACAATCGTCTGTCGCATGACCATGATCGACATGGAAGTCGCACCACTTTGATTTTTCTTTTTTAGCATCGTCCGGGTCGGATTTCTTTGGCCATCGAATGGTAGCTTGGGTACCTTTCATAACTTCGACTAATTCCTTAGCAGATCCTTTGAATCCGTAAGAGGATATCTTGGGGTACTGAGTGAACTTAGTCGCGGTCTTGGCCACTGCTTTCGTCTTGAAACGAACATTTGAAATTTGGCGCGCTGGCTCTATTCTGGAAACAGCCTTTGTCTTGAACTCTGGCTTTCTGACGCCTAACGACTTCTTGTCATCAGTGTGCTTGCGACGAAAGGCGTCATCATCCTCGACCCTCATATATGCCAAGGTTCGAGCTCGGACGTCTTTGAAAGTCTCTGGGGGATACTTGGTCAGGTCGGTGTATAGACCCGAACTATCGTCCAGACCACGCTTATAGGCTTCGATCGCGGTTTTTACGTCGCAATTGCGGATGCTGATCATTTCGGCATTGAATCTGTTGAAATAACTTCGAATAGACTCATTAGCTTTCTGCACGATGTAATATAGGTCGCTGGTCTGCTTCTCCATCTTACGACTGCTGGCGAATTGCTGGGAGAACTGGTTAACCAACTCAGCAAACGACCCGATGGACTTGGGTTTGAGATTGATTAACCATTGGAGAGCTGGACCAGTGAGAGTTGCTCCAAAACTCTTACACATGCATACTTCCTGGTACATAAATGGGATCGAGATCGTCCACATGAGCTGCTTGTACTGCGCGGCGTGCTCAGTTGGATCAGTCACACCAGAATATTTGGGAGTGAAGGTAGGAATGTTATACTTCTTTGGGACCTCGACGGTGGTAATCTCGTCGATGAAGGGTGACGCCTAATACCCCGAGCGAGGCTCGACGTCGACAGGCATGGCTTCCCCAGGCAACCTGGCGAGCAAGGATAGGACGCGCTCATTTTGGTCTTCTAACATCTTCAAACGCTAGGCGACGGGATCGTTAAGATCAGGAGTTGCCCCTGTCGAGGGATTGGTCCATGGACTAGTGCCATTACCATACGATGAACCATTGGTGTCCCCGTTGAACGGGACAAAATATGGCTGTGACCCATAGTGGAATTGCTGCGATCCATTCTGAAACGGCTGCGATCCTTGCTGGAAAGGCTGCGATCCACCGTGGAGTGGCTGAGATCCACTTTGAGGTCCATTCTGAAATGGCTGCTGAAATGGTTGCGACCCCTGCTGGAAAGGTTGCGACCCTTGTAATGGCTGAGACCCATTATTCACGGGTGGTGGCCTTATGTGCTGAGGAGGAACTGTCCCAAACTGAGGATTTGGGTTGAACGTCCATGGCTATTGATTCTGCATGAACGGGCCTGGATGCTGATTCTGCGCGAATGAACCTGGATTCGGGACAAATGATCTAGGGCCATTCTGGTCGAACGATCTTGGAATTGGGTTCTGCACGAACGGCCTAGGACCATTTTGAGGCCCAAGAGGATTTCTTAACCGCGCGATCTCTTCAGCTGCTCTGTGATTTTGCTCTGCCATTGCATTGAGCTGATTCCTGGAGACTTCGAGCTCCTGATACATCTGAGCAACAGCTTGCTGCGGATTTCCAGGGGCTGCCATTGTTCCTGTAATAGAGAGCAGAAAAAACTCCAAGAAACTGTTAGTATGGTGCACGTTCGTCGAGGATTTTCTCTAGATGTAGTCCCACGGATGGCGCCAAACTGTTAATGCCAAAAATCGCACCAAAGGGACAACTTAAGGTCGATGTGTACTTAATCAACTAAAGAAAGGATCTTTCGACGAGACGTGCGATGAGGGAAAAAATAAACAAGACAAGGGATTTGATGACGCAGGAAAAACCTCAATCGAGGAAAAAACATGCGGACGACAAGGGGTGTCGTCGCTGCACTATGGTCGCCAATCAGGGGCAACGTCCTTGGTACTGGCGTCGGTCGTACGATGATTACAATACAAATGAAGGAAATACTTCGAAATGTAAAGTACAAGTGTTTGAATGTAAAAACAGGTGTTTGTCGTGTGTGAATACAAAGTGTGAACTTCTGATCGAGGGCTATTTGTCGTGCGTCGGGAGAGATACTTGAGCTTTCCTTCGAGTGTTCTTGAGTTCGCAGTAGGGTTCTGGCTTTCAGTACTTGATCTCCAGAGTTTGAATGTTCTTTGCTATGAGTTTGGATGATTTTTTCTGCTGTTTGGTGATGTTCGCTGATGTATATTGGATGTTCAACTGATGTCTCTTGAAATGAGGCTTTAGCTTAGCTTTTATAGTCTTCTTGCCATTAATTAGCTCCTTGAATGCTTTGATTAACGGCTACAACGGTCGGAAACGGTTGCCGGAGTGATTATCCATAATGCTCTTCGTCCGTTACGACTGTTTGCTGTTAATGGCTTTGACTCCTGCATTAAATACTTCACAAATGTAACAGACAAGGTTACCGTTAGCTTTGGTCGTAGGTGCAAATGATCTTACGCGATGGTCGTACGGGACGAGCGATGCTATGGGCGGGCGTCATGGGAGACGTACGACTTACCTTTTAAGAGAGACGACAGACGTTTTCTGGGTTCTTGTCGAGACCTTATCTTAATACAAGATTTGGATTATAACGTGTGTCTTACCTGCTATGGTTGTGGTCGTACAACGTGATTTTTTTTGCCCAAACAATCGCCTTCTTGAAAGACTTTGACTTTGGCGTGTTTGTTGAAATGTCGCTCGACTGCTTGCTTCTGAGATGCCATTCTGATCAAGGCTGACTCTCTAAGCTCTTCGAGGGCGTCGATATCATAATTTAAATCAATCATGTTGTGGTCGACGGAAGTACGCCTCGAAGTTGGGAGCTGGACTTCGATTGGCAGGACTGCTTCGCAACCGTAGACGAGAGAGAAAGGGGTTTGTCCTGTGGACGTGCGCGGTGTCGTGCGATTTGCCCATAGGACTGAAGGGAGTTCTACGACCCATCTTTCTTTTTGCAGCTTTTAACCTTTTCTTGATCGAAGCTATAATGGTCTTATTACTTGATTCAGCAAGTCCTTTCGCCTGAGGGTATCTGGGAGTCGAGGTTGTTAACTTGATACTCCTGTCTTCGCAAAATTGTTGGGTCCTGTCGCTTATGAATTGGGATCCGTTGTCACAGACGATTTCGGATGGAATCCCAAATCTGCATATGATGTTGGTCTGGATAAAAGAGATGACTTCCTTGTCCCTGATTTGGGAAAGAGCAGCCGCCTCCACCCACTTGGAAAAATAATCGGTAAGTACGAGGAGGAATACCTTTTGACCCGGGGTCGGGGGTAGTTTGCCAACAATATCCATTCCCCACCTCATGAAGGGCCATGGGATGGGTGTCGAGTGCAAGGGTTCAGAGGGTTTATGTGACATACCTGCATGTCGCTGACAAGGGTCACAGTTCTGGACGTACTTGATGGCGTCTTGTCACAATGTTGGCCAAAAATACCCTTGTCGAGAGATACGATTAGCCAAACTGCGACCACCAGAGTGATTGCCACATTCGCCGTCGTGCATCTCGTGAAGGATATTTTGGACCTGACTCTTGCTAATGATGCATCTTAGATTTAATCATGTCGATGATCGTCGATAGATCTTATCTCCAATTATGGTATATTTGATGCTTTGAATCTGATCTTCCGGGCTTCCATCTTGTCTTCTGGGAGTTGGTCGTGCATAACGAAATTTCGGATGTCGTACGACCAATCATCTTCTTCTTCTTCGATCTGGACGACGTCAATATTCTCGATAGACGATGTCTCCAGTTGGATCATGGGAATAACGTCGAATATAGGTTCGACCAGAGCAGACCCGAGATTTGCCAAAGCGTCGGCCTGAGTATTCTGGTCTCTCGGGATTTGTTCGATAGAAAATGTTTTAAACATTTTTTATTTTTCTTTTGCTACCTTCAGGTACGCTGTCATTTTTGAATCTTTGGCCGCGAATTCTCCATTCATCCGGTTCACGACCAGAAGAGAATCGCTTTTGACATGTAGCGCGGTTGCCCCCGAGTCGTGGGCCATATTCATCCCTACGATCACGGCCTCGTACTCGGCTTCGTTGTTGGTGGTTTTGAAATCGCATCGAACTGAGTATACCATCTTGCCCCCTGTGGAGACTTTAAGATGACGCCTAGTCCTGAGCCTCTAATGTTGGATGACCCATCGACGTGTAAGATCCAGGGCACGTCGTCGTGAGTCGCCACAGTCGATACTTCGTGAGTCGCCACAGTCCAATTCAGGGCTGAAGTCAGCAATGAAGTCGGCCAAGGCTTGCGACTTGATCGCGGTCCTGGGCTTGAAGTCAATGTCGTAGCTGCTGAGATATATGCTCCATTTTGCTAAGCGAACTGTCAACTCAGGTTTTCTTAAGACAGACTTAAGAGGGAAGTTAGTTACGACAGTAATGGGATGCGACTCAAAATAATGTCGCAGTTTTTAGCAGCTGTGACCAACGACAAGAGCAATTTTTCCATAGAGGAATACCTGGTTTCCGCGCCCAGAAGAGATTTACTTACATAATAGATTGGCAGTTGCTGCTTTTCATCTTCTCGTGTTAGGACGGCACTTACTGCGTTTGGACTAACAGCCAGATATAGTTGTAAGATTTCATGGTCACGAGGTTTCGACAATAAGGGAGGTGACGTCATGTAGTTTTTGAGCTTTTGCAATGCCTGTTCATGATCGCCGGTCCAGTCGAAGCCTCTGTTCTTCCTGAGGACGTTGTAAAATAGATGACATTTATCTGAAGATCGGGAGATGAACCTGTTTAGAGCTGCTACCCGACCAGTGAGCCTTTGGACTTCTTTGAAATTCCGAGGAGATTTGATCTCGACAATAGCTTTGATCTGGTCGGGATTGGCTTCGATGCCTCGGCGAGTGACCATATAGCCCAGGAATTTCCCAGCGCTGACACCGAAAGAACATTTCGTCGGGTTGAGCTTCATGCTATACTTTCTAAGGACATCAAACGATTGCCTCAGATGCTCGACATGGTCGATCGCTTGTTTTGACTTGACCAGCATGTCGTCGATATACACTTCCATCGTGTCGCCGAGATGGTCTTTAAACATTTTATTCACTAGACGCTGGTAGGTAGAACCTGCATTTTTTAGTCCAAAAGGCATAACTTTATAACAGTAAATACCTCAGTCCGTCATAAATGCGGTTTTTTCTTGGTCCTCGACGTGCATTAAGATTTGATTGTATCCAGAATAGGCATCCATGAACGTCAGTAGTTCGTGCCCAGCTGTCGCATCGACCATGACGTCGATATGAGGTAATGGAAAAGGATCTTTTGGACAGGCTTTATTGAGATCTATGAAGTCGATACAGACCCTCCACTTTCCGTTCTTCTTTGCTACCACCACGACGTTAGCAAGCCAGTCGGGGTATTTTACCTCTCGAATCTTCCCTGTCTTGAGAAGATTGTCGACTTCGTCATTTATCACCTTATTCCTTTCAGGAGCGAATTTCTGTCGCTTCTGCTTAATAGGTTTGAACGATGGGTCGGCGTTGAGCTTGTGAGAGATGACATCAGGATCTATGCCAACCATATCTTCATGCGACCAGGCGAAACAATCAGCATGTTCCTGCAAAAAAGATATTAACTTTCCCCTAAGACAAGGATTGAGAGACGACCCGATTAAGACTTTTTGGTCAGGCTTGCTTAAGTCTAGAACGACTTCCTCCAGGCGATAATCGTTGACTGTTTCAAGTGCGTCTTGTGCATTTTCGAGCCCCTCATGTGCTGGGACAGCGACTTGTTCGTTATTCGCCCTTTTCCTGCAACAGAGAATAGAAGAAACTCCAAGAAAACGTAAGTAGGAGGCACGTTTGTCGAAGATTTTCTCTAGATGGGGTCCCACGGACGGCGTCAAACATTTAATGCCAAAAATCGCACCAAAGGGACAACTTAAGGTCGATGTGGAATTTAACAACTAAAGAAAGGTATCTTTCGACAAAGGCGTGCGACAAAGACAAAAATGTAAATGAGACAAAGGATTTGATGACGCAGGAAAAACCTCAACGAGGAAAAAACCTGCGGACGACAGTGGATGTCGTCGCTGCACTATGGTCGCCAATCAGGGGCGATGTCCTTGGTGTTCCGGGTGTCGATCGTACAGATATTACAATACAAATGAAGGAAAGACTTCGAAATGTAAAGTACAAGTGTTTGGAATGTAAAAACAGTATGCGTCGTGTGTGAAAACTATGTATAAACTGTTGGTCGAGAGCGAAAGTCTTGTGTCGAGAGTGATCTTCTATGAATGATCTCTTTGCTTCGAATGAATATTCTTCGAGTGTTTGTGTTTGCTTCTGTTGTTCGATGCTCTTGTTCTATCTCTCTCTGTGTTATTTGGTGTTGATCAGGTCTCCTGAACTGATGATTGAGCTAGGATTTTATAGTCTTCGGATGACTTTAATTGAATCATTAAGATCTTTGATGATTGTTGTAACGGTCGTCGTCTTCAATGTGAGTTTAGATGCTCATAACTGATTTCGTCGGTTATAGTCGTTTGTCTATAAATGACTTTGACTCCTGCATTAAACACTTAAACAAATATAACAGTTGTATAACGCGTTAGTCGGTCGAGGTCGTACGGTTTTATGCGACGGTCGTGCGGAACGGGCGACGTCGAGGTCGAGTGTCGTGAGGAACTCTCGACTTACCTTTTAGGAGGGATAGCGGAGGTTCTTTGGGTCTTCGTCGGGACCTTATCTTAATACAAGGTATAACTCATGACATGCGTCTTACCTTCTCTGGTCGTGGTCGAGACCTGTAAAATTTTGCCCAAACAATTATCAGTATCAATATGGTGTAGGTTACGATTCTTGAGGTGTTTAAATATGTGCCGATTTCTGCCTAAATTGATAACTCAAAACTGAGAACCGAGATTATCCTCGAGTGAATTTCGTGATACCCGGGCAGATAGGGTCGAAATATCACTTACGGAAAGCGAGCTCTCACGCGATCTCTGTTCTTTATCCAAGTTATTATCGTCACTCTGTTTCTCTCTCTCTCTCTCTCTCTCTCGATATTGTTCTGAAATCCCCCAACACATGCTAACTGTTTTGCTTGGACGTGCGAAGACATGGTCGGCATAAATCCCGACGTAATTTCTCACAAGTTGAACGTCGATCCATCGTTCAAGCCCATAAAGAAAAAACGTCACAAGTTCGCCCCTGAGTGAAACAAGGTGATCAATGATGAAGTCGATAATTTGCTTAAGACCGGGAAAATCAGAGAAAAGAAATACCCCGTTAGCCAACGTCATGGTCGTACAAATGAAAAACGGGAAGTGGCGAGTGTGCATCGATTTCACGGATCTCAAGAAGGCCTGTCATAAGGATCCATTCCCACTACCACATGTTGACGATATGGTCGACGCAACTGCGGGACATAAGCTTCTAACGTTCATGGATGCTTACTCAGGATACAACCAGATCCTAATGCATGTCGGCGACCAGGAGAAAACTGCTTTTATGACAGATAAGGGAATCTACTGTTATAAGGTCATGCCTTTTGGCCTAAAAAACGCCGGATCGACGTACCAAAGACTGGTCAACAATATGTTCAAGGAATATCTTGGCGATACGATGGAAGTTTAGATCGACGACATGCTCGTCAAGTCCAAACAAGTGACCGATCACGTTGACCATCTGAAGAAATCTTTCGACGTCCTTCAGGAATATCAAATGAAGCTCAATCCTACGAAATGTTCCTTAGGAGTTAGTGCCGGGAAATTTTTGGGATACATGGTCACACGATGAGGAATAGAGGCTAATCCCGATCAAATCAAATCTCTGATCAGCATCAAATCGCCAAGAAATTTCAAAGAAGTAGAACGACTCAAAGGTCGTGTGGCAGCGCTGAATTGGTTTATATCATGATCGTCCGACAAATTCCATTTGTTCTACAATGTATTAAGAAAAAAACAGGGGTTTCGATTGGACAGACGTCCATGAACAGGCGCTACAAAAGTTAAAAGAATACATGGCAGCTCCGCTCCTACTATCGAAACCAAAAGACAACGAAGTTCTACAACTGTACCTCGTCGTAAGTCCTCACTCCGTAAGCGTCGTCTTAACTAGAGAGGATGACAAGCAACAACTACCGATTTACTACGTTAGTAAATCTTTGCTAGACGCCGAGACCTGATATACGTCTATGGAAAAGTTACTGCTATCGCTAGTCACAGCTGCCAAGAAGTTACGACACTACTTCGAGTCTCATCCCATCACTGTCATAACTAACTTTCCTCTCAAGTCTGTCTTGAGAAAACTTGAACTGACAGGACGACTAGCAAAATGGAGCATCTACCTCAGTAGTTATGACATCGATTTTAACCCTCGAACGGCAATTAAATCGCAGGTCCTAGTTGACTTTGTCGCTGATTTCAGTCCTTAGCTAGAAAAAGAAGTGCAAGACGAAGCCTATACCATGGAGAATACAGACAACACGACCTGGACACTCCACGTCGACGGTTCTTCAAACGCCAGAGGAGAAGGTCTTGGCGTCATCTTAAAGTCGCCACAGGGGGGCAAGATGGTGTATTCCATACGATGTGATTTCAAAGCCACCAACAACGAAGCAGAGTATAAAGCCCTAATCGTAGGCATGAGCATGGCCCATGACTTGGGGGCAACCGGACTTCATGTCAGAAGCGATTCCCTATTGGTCGTAAACCAAATGAACAGGGAATTCGCGGCAAAAGACTCCAAGATGACAGCCTATCTCAAGATAGCCAAAGAAAAATCAAAAATGTTTGACCCATTCTCGATCGAGCAGATCCCTAGAGATCAAAACACTCAAGCCGATGTGCTAGAAAATCTTGGATCAACACTCAACAAGTCGTCATTCGATGCCATCCCTATGATCCATCTGGCGACCTCGTCCATCGAGGATTCCAAGAAGATTCATGTTCTCAACGAAGAGAACGGTTGGTCGTACGACATTAAGAATTACCTTATGCATGACCAACTTCCCAAAGACAGAATGGAAGCTCGAAAGATTCGATTCAAAGCTTCAAAATATCTTATCATCAGCAATAGACTCTATCGACGATCATCGACAGGCCTGAACCTAAGATGTGTCGATAGTCAAGAGCAAGGGCAAAAAATTATGAAAGATATGCACGATGGGGTGGTAACCACTCTGGTGGTCGTAGTCTTGGAAATCGGGTATCCCGACAAGGCTACTATTAGCCAACCCTAAGACAAGATGCCATCAGGTACGTCTAAAGCTGCGACTCGTGTCAACGACTCAGGTATGACGCACCAGCCATCTGAACCTTTGCACACGGCATTGATTCCATGGCCCTTCATGAGATGGGAAATGGTTATCGTTGGTAAATTACCCCTGCCCCGGGGCAAAAAGTCTTTTTATTAGTCCTTACGGATTATTTTTCTAAGTGGATAGAAGGAACGGCCTTCTCCCAGGTTCGAGATAAAGAGGTCATCTCTTTTATCTAGACTAACATTATCTGCAGGTTCGGAATTCCCTCCGAGATCGTATGTGATAATGGATCACAATTCATAAGTGATCGTACGCAACAGTTCTGCGAGGATCGTAATATCAAACTTACAACCTCGACTCCACGTTACCCTCAATCTAATGGTCTTGCAGAATCCAGCAACAAAGTGATCATCAACTCGATAAAGAAAAGACTCAAGGCTGCGAAGGGAAGATGGGTCGAAGAACTCCCATCGGTCTTATGGGCCAATCGTCGACACCACGAACGTCAACAGGGCAAACACCATTCTCATTAGTCTATGGCTATGAAGCAGTCTTACCTATTGTGGTGCAACTACCAACATCGAGACATACATCTGTCGACCACAACTTGGTGGACCTAAGATACGATCTCGATGCTCTCGAAGAGCTAAGAGAATCTGCCATAGTGAAAATGGCATCGCAAAGACAGGTCGTTCCAGGAAGGTGACTTCGTCTTGCGACAAGTCTTTCAAAACACCAAAGAGCTAAACACATGTAAATTATCCACTAAGTGGGAGGGACCAAATCGAATATCCGAACTCGTGGGAAAAGGTGCTTACCGGCTCCGAACCCTCGACGATCAAGACATCCCACGTAGCTGGAACGCAGTATATCTAAAGAAATATTTCTTTTGAAATTTTTTCTTATGATTTATTTTCCTCAAACGATTACTGACTTAAGCATTGAAGGGTCGTTGGTCAAACCATCGGCCACCCCTAACTCTATGCATTGCAGGGCCGTAGGATCGCACGATCACCAGTCTTACGATATGTATCGTATAAATCAAAGTCTTTAGGACTGATATGCGACGACTGATATGTAACGACGGATATGTTACGATTGAAATCTTACGATCTACATCGTAAATCCTGCGATTATTACCATGTTACAACAGGTATCCTACGATCTAAGTTCCAATGGATAAGTCTCATGACTTTGGTCCCATACATGGGAATTTCTCGCCCTAGCCGCATGATCAACGCAAGGAAACTTAAGTACCATTGTCGTACTGCATTTTCTCTATGGATATCTTTCTGTTTTAATCGCTTGATTCATAGGTCGTACGATTTATGTTGTTATCGTTTATTTTATCTATCTACGAAGTAAAAGGTATAACGATAGTTCATGTCTGACAAAAAAGTACTTGCATTAAAAACTAAAGCGTTACAATGCAAAGGCACGACCACTAACGGTCGCCCCTAAAAGACAAATACAAGGAACATAAAAAGATCTATTTAGGGCCCTGGACGACCCCAGCCGTCCTCCGCATCTTTCTCCCTCGGCTCCAGCTTCCGCAGAGTCGCCGTCGTCAATCTTGTCTTCCTGATCGAGATCCTCTTCGGTCCCGACGTTCTCAAGATACGACGTGACTTCGGATTCAGCGCCATCCATGGGATCTTTCCCCTACAGGTGACGACGCATGATGGTTAAGCACCTCAAAGGAGAGGAGCTTCTCCTCGAGGGCCGCAGTCTTGGGCTACGCCGCCTTAACTGACGACCAAAGTTCTTCCACCTGTTTTTCGCGCACAGTGAGAAAAAACTTTGGTCGCCGTCACCTTTGCCTCATAGGCAGAGGCTCTTTCCAAAGACGACTCTGGATCTCCTCCTTTTCCCAGGACACAGTCTCCAGATGGCTCCAGAGACTCCGCCTCGGCCTTTGCCGCCCGTTCCCCCTCCCGAGCTAGACTTTCCTCTTTCTGAGAGCGTTGCAACTCCTCAACGGTGGAAGGATCAGCCTTCTGGATCTCATCCATTTGGCTTAAGAGGTAAAAAGGTACCTGGAACGCCTACGGTCGCACGATCAAAAAAAGTTAGACAGAGTTATGACATAACAACTTACGACAACCGAACAAAGTCAAAGACTTACCAGGAAGGAAAGTCCTGCGACATGGGACCTGGTCTCCTCCACAGGAATGCCTCGATAGCGTTCGATGTAAGAGGGCGGGAGAAATTTTCCCAAGTTAGGGAAAATTTTCGCCCTATCAAGGACGCCGTCCACCAAGAAGTTATACGGTAATGAAAACTTAACTGTCGTAACTCCAGGACGCTCCTCGACCTGAGGACCCTTCCCCCGATCTCCAGGAATAGACGACTTGGGAGACATTGATGTCGCCCTCGTAACACCCGAAGGCGTCTTCGCCTTCTCAGGAAAAGAGACCCTTACCGGGTCACCACCTGTCAACAACGGCTCCATGCCTCGCCCACGTCCCCATGACGTCACATAAACCCTTCATCTCCTCAGTTTAAATCGAACCAAAACAGTTGGGATACCATTGGTTCCTCTCCCCACGCGACACGTGTCCATCCCAGTCACTCAGAATTTAAAATTTGAATTTCACGTCAAAATTCAAATTTTGGGGGCAAACTGTTTGGGTAAAAATCCACACCTCACGACCGACGAAGAAAACCAAACATGACATTTACGTAAGACCATTCTTGTATTAAGATAAGGTCCTGCAGGTTACTTACGACTGCCTCCTCCGTCGTACATTTTTACGATGGTCGTAAGACTCTTACGATCGACAACCGTGACTTAAAGATGGTCGTACAACCATACTAACCGTTAACAGTCAACAACCATTTTCTTTGTTTCATTAATGCAGGTCCAAGAGCAATCATTGCCCAACGATCATAACGGACGAGCCATAAATGACATTAAAGACCAAGCAACGATTACGACATTCATCAAGACACATTAATTGCTGCCAAAAGCTATATACATCTGGAAGAGAAAGATCTTTGCATTCAACACTTTTTACACAATACAGAGCATACAACAGAGATCATCAAAGTATTAGAGCAATATCACTTACGCAAGCTACGCACGACAACAGTTCATTCTACACGATCTAACGCAATTACGCACGACGCACGACTGTAGCTTACGATTAAGTTTACTTTTGTTCTTATTGTATCCTATTGTACTCACGACACTTGTTACTAGAGGACATCTCCCCTGTTTGGCGATCATAGTGCACCGTCGACTTCCACAGTCGGTCGCGGTTTTTACCCTCGACGGGGTTTTCCGCATCACCAAATTCCTTCGTCTTATTTACTTTCTGTCGACGATTGTATTGTTTGCCTTGAGATCCTTTTCATTAGTTTTTAAAGCTCCACATCGACCTTAAGTTATCTTTTGGGTGATTTTTGGCATTAACAGTACCAGTACATGAAAATGTTGATGAGGAACAGTTTTTCCAAGAAGATGATAGAATTACACCCACTGTGGGAAACGAAGACGTGGATAAACCTATCCGTCTTAACATAGATGGATAGGGCATCGAAATTGCAAATGATTGTCGCGACAACTGGCATGTTGACGAGAGTGGTGACGAAGAGGACGAGTTCCAAGACTTGGATAGTGACTCTGACGAAGAAGAACCTGACTTGTCAGATCACTCCTCTGATGATTAAATATTATGTTAATCTTAGTGTTAGTAAAAAAATTCTAATTGTTTCCATGTTTTCTTATCTCTTTTTTCACATTTACGAAGTAATGTATTAATTTGTGACCATGTTTACTTACTTGACATTGTGTTGTATACTTGAATTACTGTTGTATGTTTTCTAACATTGCTTTGTAGACAATGTCGCGTACCCAGGGATCCGGCCGCGGTAGTAATCCTAATCGGGCTTCTAGTAGCGGGTCGGCACAACCCGAGTCTCGTAACATCCGTCGTGGCCTAGTTGCTTCGGACACGCTCCTGGCGACAAGGGCCTCTCTTGCATCGCGATATCCAACATAATATGAGTAAATTCATTTCTATTAACTTATAGATCACATTAAATGTTCTTTGTATCGATATTAATTCAATTCATTATGTAGCTGGGATAATGCCGAAGCGATCCGTACGACGATGAGGATTAATCGAATCTACTTGATTGGGTCATGGCGCACTTGGTCCCACGTCCCTCTAAACACGAGGAACTTGATGTTTTAGCGTTTCCAGGTAAGTAGTGTATATTTAAGTAATTATATCTTTGGTAGTCTTATTTTAAACTTAAAAATAACTAAACTTGTACGTACAGGGCCACTACACCTGGGATACTTCGTTGGACTCCCGGATGTGACAGATCTGGGAGAGAATGTGTGGGAAAGCATACAATGACAATTTAAGCGCCGCCCGAAATAGAGCTATTATAAAATGCCGAGAGAGTGGTCGTCATTATGACGAGAATGACCCACAAAGAGATATGAACATATTGAAGCCCTTCCATCCCCCTGGATGAATCCGTCGACCTGGGAGGAAATGATCGATGGCTGGAACAACGATCATTGGAAGAGTGTTTCTGTGGTGTCGTGTGTGAACCGGATGACGGAGGTGGATGGAGACATATTCAAGCACACTAATGGATCGATCACGTTCGTGGAGACACATGCTCGTTTGGTAGGACCTTAATATGTTATAATTAACCCATTGCTTTACTAGTTTGATTTTTAACATGTTATAATTAACACATCTTTATATTATTTTACCTTTGCAGACGAAAGCAAGAGGAGGCGTGCCACCGTCGGGTATTGAG
This sequence comes from Saussurea involucrata, assembly GCA_033807775.1. NCBI lineage: Eukaryota > Viridiplantae > Streptophyta > Magnoliopsida > Asterales > Asteraceae > Saussurea > Saussurea involucrata. The sequence continues at coordinate 54,026,825 of CM066325.1, forward strand.
CTATTCAAAGTTACCCACAAGAGAAAGAGGCGGCTAGGTATGGGGAGTCCGTCAGGTACGACGGGTACGGAGCGTACGGAGGGTACGCCGGTACGGAGGACACATCTTCAGAATCCGAGGAGTACGTGACATCTCGGTGTAGCCGGATTCCGGTAAGTATTTTGAACAAGACTTTAGAATATCTATATTGCTTGTGTTTAACTATGAACTTTATTGTATATATCTATCTAGTTTGGGTTTCCATTTGTTGGGAAAACATTAGGATGGTTATCTTATTGTAAATATATCTATCTAGTTTGGGTTTCCATTTGTTGGGCAAACATTAGGATTGTTATCTTATTATATATATATATATATATATATATATATATATATATATATATATATATATATATATATATATATATATATATATATATATATCTAGTTTGGGTTGCCATTTGTTGGGCAAACATCAGGATTGTTTAACAGGTAAATGGAAACGTCCCATTTACAGTCGTTATGCTGTCGAAATTGACTTGTAGCGTTTTGTAAAAACCACAGGATGGGTATTCGACACGCGCCACCGGGAGGTACAACGAGGACCTTACCACTCACCCGCCACTTGATACACAGTTGTGGTATGAAGTTGTCGGGGAACCGAAGAAAGGTCGTTCATTTGGGTTTGGGAACCACCCAGGTCCCAATGCGATCTTGGGTGGGTCATCGTCGTCATAGGATAGTGGGTCATCTTCCAGAGAGGTATCAATTTTTTTCATTAAATGATGTTTATCAATTTCATTTATAATTCATATTAAATATTCTAACGTATTATTTCTTTTCTAGGAAATTGATTACTTAAGGAACCAAGTGGAGCACTTAAACCGCCGAGATGAGGAACGTCAGAGGCAACTAGAGGAAATGTGCGTGTTTTTTAGAGGCCTCAGTCATAATCCGCGGAATCCACCAAATCTACCAAGCATGTGAACTATTTTGATTGTTGTTGGAACAAATACTTTGAAACAATTTGTTTGGAACGATTTGGAACAATTGTATGGTAGTTTTGCCCGAAACATTGTATTGAGCATTTTGGTTTTATGATATTTTATCAGTTTTTACAGTTTCAACAGTTTTAGCAGGTTTTGAATTGAAAAAACATGTTTTGGAAGTTTTCAGTACGAAAATGCAACTCTGGAGGTAGTTTTCGGCGGATTTTCGACAGATTAATCCGCTGGAAATAAATACTAAAATAATAGAACAATTAAAAATATTATAATAATTAAAAAAATAAATATTTTCGACGGATTATTCCGCCGCAAAAAAAAGGATTTCGCCGGTTCTAACTTATTCTTTTATTTTTTTAAAGAAATAAAAATATTTTCGGCGGATATCGCCAAAAACGTAATTTTTAATTAACAAGTTTATTAATTTTGGACAACTGGCCCGACGGATATATCCGTCGAAAAAGTCCAAGATCCACTGGAAATTCCGCCGAAAACCACCGTTGCAGCGGGTTTTGCTTCGGCAGCCAAATCCGCCAAATCCGCCGAAAAGGTTAGGCTAACGCCTATTGAGTTCAAGTTTTCATCATGATTAAATAAATCGTTCAACGAAAAGAATGCAACTTGAATCACGATTTCCAAAAAAGGATTTATTTAAATGTGTAAACAACCCATTTTTCCAACGCACACAAATCCCGTGATGAAAGCTCCAATATAAAGCATTTCTCAATAATTTACTCAAATCCAAAACTCACTTAAAACGTGAATAAATATTAAATTTTTAAGTAGAGTAAACTACGATTTTCGTCCCTATGGTTTGGTGTCTATAACGATTTTCGTCCCTGTGGTTTAAAAACTGCTTTTTTCGTCCCTGTGGTTTGCATTTTATATCACTTTTCGTCCTTCATCCTAACAGAGTTTAAAATTTCCTTTAAATTAAGGGTAGTATGGTCTTTTTACCTTTTTTAATATTTAACTGCATTATATATGTTTGACCTAAACAAAAACCTAAGGTAACACACAAACCGTCACAGCCCCACTCCCAAATCCATCTTCTTCCTCAACCATTCTCCAACACAAATTACATTTCAGTGGACTGAGAGGGAGAAATGGTTCAGGCCAAGTTTGGCCTTTCGGGGATGGGTGTAAGAAAATTAGAGATCTACACAACAACGGTGCTTCTTGCGATCCCTTGTTCCCTAAAACCACCCAGAGATGAAAACTGACAGAATATCATGGAAAGATATTACATATTCGGATATAAGAATTCCTCGGGTAATATAAGAATTCCTCTCGAATTTTTCCAATAAAACGATATTACATATTCGGAATCAGCTGCCTACTATCCCCTTAAAAAGCATAAAAAATAAAAGAAGAATGGAAAAGAAAAAAAGGGCAACAAATGGATTAATCGTGTGTGTATATGTATATCAATGAAGAAATTCTAGAATAGAAATAACATAACATCCACATGATAAATTTAAAAAGTAAAAAGATCTTCTGGAATAGATAAAACATAACATCCACATGTTGAGTCTGCTTTTCTTCTCTTGCTCGGAGTTGAAATACCGCGTCCGTCGACGTCTCACCGTCTCGCCAATATACATTTCTTCACACCCTGCTTCCCTACCGGAATATATATATATATATATATATATATATATATATATGTGTGTGTGTGTGTGTGTGTGTGTGTGTGTTTTCAAAACGATCAAGACAACCCATATATATACCAACTAATTATGTACTCAACTACGCAAGAGTACTTGATGTTCAGACACACGCATGTATATATGTATATATATAGGGGTTAAATCATGTGAGAACCAAAAATAGGTTGAGAACCGTGGAAACCGATCTAAGCCGTCATTTGGTTTTGATCCTATGGTTTTAAAAACATAAAAATTCATTCATAGGTTCTCACGGTTCTCAACCTATTTTTGCCTATAATAATGTTCATAGATTAAAATCAATTAACGGCTTAGATTGGTTTTCACGGTTCTCAACCTATTTTAGGTTCTCATTTGATTATCGTCCTATATATATATATATATATATATATATATATATATTGAGAACAAGAGAGAGATAGAGAGAGATATAGAGAGAAAGAGAGGACCCTCAAAGTGATGATAGTGGTGGTGGTCATCAAATTCCTGGTAGGGATATTATCAACTGGTGGTGGGTTTTTTATTTATTTGTAAATGAGAACTTCAAAGGAGAGCTTAGGTTCTACTTTTTGTTGAGCTTAGAGAGTTAGAGTAGTCTTTCCTTCAAGAATAAAACACTTGCAACAAATCAAAGCAAAATGAGCAGAATAAATGTGAACTACTCAAGCAAAAACTACATGTTTAATAAAACACTTCACCATACATTATACCAGCGTGGAGCTTTCCTACTATGCATTTTGGATGCCCATTAAGATATATATATATATATATATATATATATATATTACACACACACACACACACAGAGAGAGAGAGAGAGAGCTTCTCTATTCTTGTTTGTGGGTTTCTTGTACCGTTTCTGGTTTTGTGAAAGAGAGACATTTCCGTCAATGGTTTTGTATTTTTTTTCTATTTCTAGTTCTGTTAGAGGTGTCAAAAGAACAAGCTGGGGATGGTGTGCCAGTGTGGTCTTGGCGACGGTGATGCATGTCTTGGCGAAGAAGAAGGTAAAGTGGGTGGCTGAGATGGTGTGCATAAAGTGTTGGTACACAGTACACGTGTACAATAGATATCTTTACTGAAAATAATAGGAAAATTAAATAAAAGGGGAAATGACCAAAAAGTCCCTAACCTAACAGATTTATTTTAACAGAATCGGTTAGAGGGACGAAAAGAGAAACTAATTGGAAACCCCAGGGACGAAAAAGGCAATTTTTAGAGATCAGGGACGAAAATAGAAATAAACAACAAACCACAAGGACTAAAATCGTAATTTACTCTTTTAAGTAATATAAACGTGAATAAAACTCCATTATTCAAAACATCCAAACAAGGATGAGACATAATACACCATCCATATATCATGGAAAACAATCCATATAAATATAATACGTCACCGAAAACATTGATAAAAATAAATACCCAAAACAACACATTTCGGTGACGGGGGAGACCCGATTATATTGCACGTGACAAAACAGAAAAGTAGATCATGTATATAATAAAATAAACGCATGGACTATACTCATAAGACATATCGAGCTCAACCCCTCTAGATCTATTGCCCGTGGAGACTCAAATTTAACCCCTCTAGGTCTATACTTTGAGATATCCAAGTACACAAACATACAAGCACATTGGAATTACACCTTACTGCTCATGGGACAATGCCCGACCATATAGGTCCACATCTTACTTACCATGAAACTCGATGCCTATTCTGTGCCAAGCACATTAGAATTACACCTTACTGCTCATGGGACAATGCCCGACCATGTAGGCCCACATCTTACTTACCATGAAACTCGATGCCTATTATGTGCTACAATGAGGAAAACTAGTGTCCCATCATTGAACGTAAAAACTCAAGTGCCTATGGATCCATAGCAATAAGGTCTAAAACATTACATGACTCCAAACGAATGAACTAGCGCATTCAAAACATGTAATTCCTGAATAAGATGCAATACATGCATATCCTAACCAAACCTTTACATTGAGCTATCAAAATTGGACAAATGTCCTCAAGACCCAACAGAGTCAAAAACTGAGCGATAAGCTCAAAAGATCAAATGACCATTTGTTAGAAATCAACATATGCAAATGAAATGTCTTTAACCCATATTATACAATTACGTGCCCCAAAGGCAGGACTAACTCAAAACCCCTTCATTGACATTTTCCAAATGAAGTCCATTTATATACCAAAATACTTTATAACTTGATAACATATATCTTTCACAATGGGTTATAAAACTAGAAGCATCAAGAGTGCATAAATGTCAACTGATATTCATTTATGAGACAAAGTACTCAAAAGGGTATATTCTCAAATAAAAACGCAATTAAGTGCATAACACCTCCAAAGTTCCATCTCGAGCTACTAAAACCGGGCAAATACCCCGAAGACTCATTTGAGTATAAATCAAGCCCAATAGGCAAACTAAGTTTTTGGCTAAATACATGAATCGATATGGTTACATAAACCAAAATACATTTTTACCCAAAATCTTTGTCTCTCAAATCACAATTGGCTTCGGCCCAAAACCAAAAAGGTTTACAATTTTCCAAAATGTTCACAAGGTCGGGATTGACCAAAATCCAATGACTCGTGCGTTCGTATTTTCAAAACATACCATACATAAACTGTGCATATTTCCAACAAACACTAAAGGTGCATTTTTGACCAAATGACATCCATTTATGTAATAAATAAATAAGACACTTTCAATCATGCTTTATTTATCAAAAAAAAGTCCTAAATGTGGATGTTTTACAATATTTTATAAAGTTAAACACCTCGATAATCAAAACCCACAAAATAGCTCAACAAAGAATAATTTTCATGTAAACACATAATCACTTTTAAAATGATATTTTTGGCATGTACAACGTTTTCACAAATCAACTTGAACTCACATTGCTAGATTTAGTCTAAATCTAGATTTTCCTCAACTTGAGCTCCTTTGAATAAATTTGAATCCTCAAGCCGAATCTTCTAAAAACCTAGATCCATAAGTTTCCAACCATAAATATTCATATCCAACCATTTAGAATCGTTCATCCAAGCGTATTACATCAAAATCTCCATTTTGAACCAAAATCGCAATTTGACCTAACTTTTCTCAAAATCATCCAAACCAAAATTGGAGAAATAAAACACTAGGAAGTCAACAATGGAGCCTTTACAACTCAAAATAAAGTTTAGAAACTAGGAGGATGAACTCGCTACTTAGGTTTTGGTGAAAACCTAGAAAACCCTAAATTTCTTGAAGATAGAAGTGATGATGATGAACTCTTGATCTTTTCTTCCACCCCACCACCAAACACTCTTGGAACTCCCCAAAACTAACAATCTATCCTTGAAAAGCTCTCAAAATCGAAACCATAGCAACTTCAATCAATAAAATCAAAGTTGAAATGAGAGAGATATGAAGAAATGAAGTTTGGGGCTGAAAATCACGTTTTTATGTAAGTCCAATGCTCAGCACGGTTTCCCGTGTGGCTACACCCGCGCCAAGACCCGCGTGTTACTCTGGTCGCCTGGTTTCTTTCTAAACACTGTTTTGGCCGTAACTTATTCGTTTTAGCTCCGTTTCGCTCCGGAAAGAACCGTTGGACTCGTATTTGAATTCTCCATCCAACAAGACCATAACGTCTAGGACTCATTTCGAAATCCTTTTTTTCATATTTATCTTAAAAGATCGATACCTTCCAAAGATCAGGGTGTTACAGTATCAAAAAGGAGGGGATACCTTTGGAAGACATCTCATCCTTATTTCATATGCTCGCCCCTTCTACCAATCTATCATCATTAAACTGGTGTGGTATAAGCAAATAACCCTACAATTCAAGATTTAAGAATACTCAAATCACATGGTAATTCGTTCTTCTTTTGATATACTCATCCCTTTGTTCTAATCTATCGTTTTCCCACCAATGTGGGATAACTAAATAACATCACATTCAAGATCTGAGAATACTCAAGTATTATGATATCACATCATTGGTTGTAGTTAAAAAAGATACTTCTAAACTTTATGTCATTTATGTCATCCTTATACTTGGTCGCTTCTTTCAATGTATTGTCTTTCCACCGATGAGGGATAACCAAATAACAACATAATCCAAGATCTAAAATTAAAATACTCAAATCTCATGATACCACAGTTGTTTATGGTTGTTCATTGGAAACTAAAATGTAGAAAATGATTTATTGCACAAAGTGACTCGTAAAAAAAGTCAACCAATATATTGTTACAAACTTTTAAGCCACCACATCCTTTGTTTAGAAAACTCACTAATTTTTGAGATCCAATTTAAACCATAAAAAGTTAGTTGAAAAAATAAATTGAATATAAATTAAGAATCTCTTTCCTCTCTCATCTTTCCTATATTTCTCCTATATCTTCTCTATCATCTATCCTATATTCTCTATCCTTAAGATACATACACACATAATTGAATATGAAGTTAAGGTGAACACACTGTGAACATTTTATTATAAATATTAATATAGTTTGTAAAAATAGTGAACACACTTTAAATATACGAGATTTGGTATCATTTATGAACATATTGTGAACACAAACTAAATCTAAACATACTATTTGCAAACACAATGTGAACTTTGTGTTGTGAATACCCTATTAAAAAATTACTAAGGTGTTTACATTGTGTGCACAATGTATTCACCTTGTGCATGCTAATGCGGAGAGAGAGAGAGAGAGAGAGAGAGAGAGAGATGAAATTATCTTAAAAATACATTAATTTTTACTTAGTAAATATCGATGATTGTCTACTTAATTATCTTAAATTTGGACTAGAATGGATCTCACGATTCTCACATATTTTAGAGTTCACAAATGATTAATCCTGTTTGTGTGTATATTTATATATATATATATATATAGAGAGAGAGAGAGAGGAGGGATCATGAGAAAACCATTACTAACTTGCAAACTTTACAAACCTCAACCAACCAATCATATTTTTCTTTGATTTTTATTTTAAATTAATCCTAAAGGGCAATTTTGTCTTTTTAATGCATCTTGATAAGCAAGGAAACCAAAAACGGATTCTTTCATTATTTAACCTGAATAATTAATTAATTGAGTTCCTAATTTTATGGAAACCTAATAAGTAGCAATCCTTATCTCCTTTATGTGATCAACGAGTTTGCAGCAGAAAGGTAAAAAAGTACTGGTTTATGATTTTATAGAATATAGCCACAATAATAAGTTTTAGAACACAATCTTCTTCCCAATTTCTTAACATCATCTTCTTCGTTTTTTAGTCTGTTTCTGCGTCATTTTTTCAATAACATCGGATATGTAATGTGTGTTTTCATATTAGTGTTTACATTAGTTCGATGAACATGGTGATGAAAACTCATAGCAACACGTTTCATCATCGCAACAGATGATGAAGATGATGAACATGGTGATGAAAACCCAGGTGATGAAGATGATGAAGATGATGAACATGACGATGATGAAGATGATGAACATGATGAACATGACGATGAACAGATGATAAAGATGATGAACATGAAAACCCAGATGATGAAGATGATGAACATGGTGATGAAAACCCAGGTGATGAAGATGATGAACATGACGATGATGAAGATGATGAACATGACGATGAACAGATGATGAAATCTCGCTGCAGATTGCTGAAATCTCGCTGAAGATCGCTGTAGATCGCTGAAGAAGATGAACATGACGATGATGAAATCTCGATGCAGATCGCTGCAGCCTGCAGATCGCTGAACAGATGATGAAATCTCGCTGCAGATCGCTGAAGATGATGAACATGACGATGATGAAGACTTTGTAAAAAGACTTCCTCAAACATTGCTGAAATCTCGTTGCAGATTGTATCTTCTTTGTTTTTAAATGGTTTCCACTATTAAGTTAATTGTCAAATTACACATTTACCATTTTCTTGTTTGACGTTTTATTAAATTAATTTTTTTAATTTCATTGTTACCATTTATAGCCTAATCTAATCTACACCATCAATTAATCTAATCTATGGTTGTAGGATGGGTTTCATAGTTTGCAATTTAAGAGAGGTTTGTAAATGAAACCACCTCTATATATATATATATATATATATATACTTGAGTGTGTGGAGGTAATCCTTTGCAAACCTTTTAACGATTGCAACCTTTACAAACCGATCCGGACCATTAATCTAGTGATTTTTAATTTTTCCTTTTTTGTAAAGGGCATTGGAGTCTTTTGATATTTATTTACAATTTTTTCGTTTCCCGTTATTTTAGGTTGGAGGTTATTTTTGGATTTTATTTAAAAAACTATTTTTGGTAATGATTGGTTTATGAATGAGTTGTTGTTTTGTATTTATTCATTATTCATAACAGATATGATTTTCGAATTCTAGTCAATCATCGTATATTAGTATCATTAACTTGTTTTTCAATTGACGATGAATTCACCTTTTTTGGTATGGATAACGAGGTCTTTGTAGGCGATGTTTTCTCCGAGTTCATCATGGTTGAAATGTCAAAAGACGATCTTATTCCAGCCTTTGACATTAAAACCGAAAAATGTAAATCTTGCATGTTAACAAAAATCACTAGGCAACCTTTTTCCTAAAGTGAGGAGGATCCAAAATCATTTGGCTATGAAGTCTCAATATGTTGCTTTCCGGAAAGAAGCAATAAATGATGAGATGGATTCCATCATGGGGAATAATACTTGGGTATTATCGGACTTACCACTGGGTTGTAAACCTTTGGGATGCAAGTGGATCTTCAAAAAGAAGAGGAAAGTTGATGGATCAATCAACAAGTTCAGATCTCTATTAGTAATCCAAGGTTTTAGGAAACGAGAAGACATCGATTATTTCGATACTTATGCCCTAGTTACAAGGATCTCCACGATTAGATATCAGTAGCTTTAGAAGCTATTCACAATTTAGTGATTCATCAAATGGGTGTCAAAACGACATTCTTGAATTGTGACTTGGAGGGGAAAGTTTACATAAAACAATCAGAAGGTTTTGTTACGCCCACGATGGAACATAAGATGTGTAAACTTGTAAAATCATTGTGTGGGATGAAACAAGCACCCAAACATGGCATCAAATTTTTGCTGAGGTTGTCTTGTCCAATGGTCTTATGTTAAACGAAGTTGACAAGTGTGTGTATATAGCAAATTTGATACATCCGGTAACTGAGTAATCATTTGCTTATACGTTGACGACGCGTTGATCTTTAGCACCAACCAAAATCAAGTTAAAAGAACCAAAGCGTTTTTGTCATCTAGTTTCTCCATGAAAGATATGGGAGAGGAGGAGGTGATCCTTGGAATAAGGATCAAGCGTGAGAACAAATGGGATTGTGTTAGGGATAAATCTTGATTGAATAGAAGTTAAAGGGTTTATTATGTAATTGTTGTTATTTGGGCTTAATTGTTTATATGTGCCATGGGCTTGATAGATTAGGCCCTAAGTATAAATAGCTTATTTTGTTTAGAAAATCGTAAGAATCGTTAATCATTATAATCATTCATATTGTAATTCTCTGAAGATTAATCAAAGTGATATGGATGACAAGTTGAAATCATTCTGATTGTTTCTACTCTATTGATTTCATTGATTGTATACACTAATCTGGAACTCACAATTGGTATCAGAGCATACGGACGATTCGATTTAAGGTGATTCATAAGGTTTCTGGTAAGATTTATTGTGTTTAAGTCGACTGTGTTCTTGGCTATATATTTCATATTTTGATTCGGTTAAAATTGCTTAGCTTATTGCATTCGATTAGCATTGATTTTATAAGTGTTCCTGCAATTTTTCTATTCTTAATTCGATCATATGATTAGTTTTTAAGCAAAATCAAGTTCTTTGGTTTTTGGTCTCTGTTCATACCAAAAATCCAAATTTTTCGTCAAAATCGTGTTATTTTGCTCCAAAATCGTTTAGGGTATTGTTAGTCTTGTGTTTTGTTAGGTTTCTAATCTTTCAGGAACGATTTTAGCAACCCTAGTCGAATTTCTATCGATTTTGGATACCACAGCCGCAGTTACCGGACACCACAGTCGCGCTTTCCGGAACTTCCTTAAACTTCCCGGGTAAGTTCACTTTTCACGTTACTTTCCGGACAAAACTCATCCGGTAACCTAAAGTTCTCGGTAAATTCAATTTACCCGGGTAACCCGAAAGTTTCCGGTTGATTTTTCTTTCCGGACACAATTCTATCCGGTAAACTAATCCCTCTGGACACATGATCCGGACACTCAGCTATCCGGTAAGTACAATCATCCGGTAAGTTTGCTCAATTTCATTCGGTAACTTACATTTTATCCGGTATCTATTACCTATCCGGTAAGCTCATTTTATCCGGTATCTATTACCTATCCGGTAAGCTCGTTTATCCGGTATCTGTTGTTTGTTCAAATCACACACATCTGATCCTCACACTTCCAGATCAGACACTATTTCATCCGGATTCCTATCCGGTAAGTTCTGATTAGCTAGTTTCTTACCAGTTTTAGTCTACATCACTCTTAGAACCTGCGTTAGGACTTCCACTCATAGTGCCTTGCGTTAGGATTCCACTTTGAATCGAACCTATCGTCTGATGATCACATAGTGCAATTCAACAAAGATGTCTCGCGACACTCTTGCTATCGGCACCGATTCCAAGCCACCGACCCTCTACCAGGGAGAATATAGCCAATGGCGGGACAGATTCCTCATATTCATAGAGTCGAAGGACAACTATGAGTACATATGGCATGCTCTAACTGATGGACCACAAGCTGAACCCATGAATGTCATTCCAGCAACGGAAGAAGGTGGTCAAGCTCGATATGAGGCCAAGAAATACTTGGAAATGAGCGAGGACGAAAAGGGCATGTATGATGGCGAAAAGCATGCCAAGAGGTATCTTGTTCAGGCTCTACCAAATCAGATCTACACAGCCATAGACAGCTACAAGCACACAGCAAAGGGCATGTGGGATCAGGTAGAAAAGATGATGAGTGGGAGAAAAGTTGGAAACCAACTGAAGATCAACAGCTGCATAACCAAGTTTGATGGATTTAAGCAGCGCTCTGGCGAATCACTCTCCAAGACTTATGAACGATTTTGCCTCCTACTGAACGAGCACCACAAGAACAAGATCAATCGATCTAACACGAAGAATGCGCTCAAGTTTCTGAACAACCTCTTACATGAATGGAAAGTGTTTGCTTCTCACATCAAACACAACCACCTGATGGAGGACGTTCCTATCCATGAACTCTACGAGATGCTTCTCCACGACAAGGATGAAGTCATGGAGATTCTGAGCAACAAGAAGTCCGCGTCCAAGTCACCTGCTGATCCACTCGCTCTTGTTTCTTCAAAACGAGGCAAATCCTCCATCTGTCGATCCAAACGAGCCCAAGAGTCGAGTGAATCTGAACCAGAATCAGAAGAAGAAGAGGAACTCACAATTGGTGAAGTTTGGTTTCAAGATCTGTTATTTCGGTGGATACTCTCAAGACTATGCTTCTCGCTCAACTGCTCCAGCATACTGACACTGACGCCTCCACTGAAGCAGACCTGATATGCGTTCTACGTTCTCAGATATCTGCTCCACCGTCATCCATCAGAAGCCGATTAGACCAGCTTGATCTGACTCTCAAGGACGTTCAGAAAGCAGTCACCATTCTGTCCGAAAGAGTCACCTCACTCGAAGACACATGCAAGGGTCAAGCTGGCGGACTCAGGAGATGTCACGATGACCAAGATGATCCTGATCACCGTGAGGGGGAGAACAAGAGACAAATATTTTCTGAGTCCGAGCCAATCCTCACCAAAACTACCACAACGGTTAAACCGGAACCATCAACTGTGGCACAAACCGAAACCGAAGATCAACCTAAAGCCGAGTTGAGTTTAGCTGAGATGGAAATCGACATGGATATCTCAAACGACGAAGACACGACAGTTGAAAAGCCCGAGGGAGTTTCACAGGCGCTAATCGTATATACTGCACCGGAAAGGGATGCTCTTGACCTGATAGATCCCGATTCAGAGATCGACCCATTGACTGAAAACGCATGGTATCAAAAAGCCACCAGTGCGATGAACTTCGAGGTTAATCTGATATTTCCCACCAATGCCGATGAAGAAATCGGATTACGACCAGTTCCTGCTGCAAAATCTATACAGCACACCAGCCCACTCTTAACAGATTCCCGAAACTTTTACTGCTATACATCCGACATCTCCTCAACAACCGACTGCTTCTAATCAACCTCCACCACAATAGCAACCAATCAGATGGGAGAAAATTATCATCCTCATTCCTTATCTTGAGGACTCCCTGAAGAGGTTATTCGTTCACAGGTTACGCCCGATCGAGCCAACTTTCTGCCTTGGGATATCAAAGTTCGACAAAGACTACCAGAGTTAATACATAAAGGTAATGAAGAGGTGTTTACCAGTCAGCCAAGTCCGAACAAAGCACAAAATCACCGAAGTGCTCAACATCCAAACCGGCCGAATTCTAAGAGTCATGTTTCCAGTATTCACCGTCCGACGCGAAGACGGAAATGAATGGAGATGCACCCCGAACATTCATTACTTCTTGAACCAGAATTTGGAGTAGTGTATCTCAACGAGCTAAAAGAAAAGAAGTTTCTCCGATTCAGCCAAGTCGACAGATTCTGCAATGGTACGTTGCTAAAGGTCAGAGACGCTCTCAGAGACATCATCACCAAGGAAAAAGATCTTCGGAAAGCGTTTTCAGCCAACCAAAATGAATCAAACACCCGAGAAGCCTTGGAAATAGTTGAAGACCGCATCGATTACCACAAATCCATCTGAAGCTTCGAGATTCACTTCGCACTCCGGAAGAGATACGTTCCGAACTGGAAAGAACTTGAACTTCAATTCAAAGGGGGAGATTGTTAGGGATAAATCTTGATTGAAAAGAAGTTAAAGGGTTTATTATGTAATTGTTGTTATTTGGGCTTAATTGTTTATATGGGCCATGGGCTTGATAGATTAGGTCCTAAGTATAAATAGCTTATTTTGTTTAGAAAATCGTAACAATCGTTAATCGTTATAATCATTCATATTGTAATTCTCTGAAGATTAATCAAAGTGATATGGATGACAAGTTGAAATCATTTTGATTGTTTCTACTCTATTGATTTCATTGATTGTATGCACTAATCGGGAACTCACAGATTGCAATTACATAATCTCATTACATTGAGAAAATATTAAGGATATTTAATTGCTTTGATTGTTCTTAGATGAGTACTCCATTTGATCCGAGTGTGAAGCTTATGCCTAATAGGGTGAAGCGATGTCACAACTCGACTACTCAAAGGCTATTGGATGTTTGATGTATGCCATGACAAACACTAGGTTGTATATCGCTTTTGACAGAGGAAAGTTGGGTAGGTTTACAAGTAATCCTAGTATTCATCATTGGCACTTTGGCAAGCAATAAGACGATTCGAATGCAAGTTAGATTACCAACTTAGAAGACCACTCTTCTACGAATGCTTAGGTGTACTTTCTTGGGGTAGGTGTCATCATGGACTTCCAAGAAGCAAACTTGCATCACAAGTTCGACTATGAAGTCGTAATTTATGGCATTAGGTGATGTCGGTAAAGAGACAAAGTGGCTAAGGAATTTAGTCCATGAAATTCCGTTATGGCCGTGACGTGTTTTAAATTTATACCGTAGCGTACTGGTGTCTAGCATATAGGTCGATCATGAGAATATGATGGACTAACACGGACTTGTTCTAGACTATGGCCTAGTTACGAGAAATCATCAATATTTTGTTTTTTCAATAAAATAAACTAAAAAGAATGACGAGACATAAAAGAGAATGCTAACAATGTTAGTCTCGGATTTTAATGATGGTGACTATATGTTGTGTAAAGATACTTTAACCCTCTATCGAGGTGGAAAAGCCATTCTAAAACAATATTTGCACCTAGTTTCGTATGATACAAACATTGAAAAGTAGCATTTTGATAAAACAAATATTTTCTCTGCCTACCCCTAACTATTTTCATGTAGGACCGTAGTCATCAACCAATCCGTTCTATGTCGAGAATCAAACTTTCGTCCACATTCCGACTAAATAAATTAAACAAACACTAGAATAAAACCAATTAATTACATAACAACTTTTGTTGATTAAATCAATCAATTAAAATCTAGTAATCGTTTTAAAATCAACTGGTTAATCCCAACATTTTTATCCTAGACGCATAACTCAAATCAATTGAAAGATAACTACTAAACATAAAAACATAAACATAAGACACGATACAATTAATTTAAGAAAACGGTAAAAATTAATTCAAGGAATGTCACTCTCTAAGAATCGTTTCTAACCTAAGAAGACAGTTAAATTTAAGAATAGTGCAAGAAATTATTAAGTGCATAAAATAAATATAAGCAGAAAAAACATTAATAATAGTTAAATGCAAAATTTAACTAAATAATAAATCCAAACCTACATACAAAATATGGAGAAAATGAAACGTTATAGTGGATGTTAAAAGTTGGATTAGAACCTCTCACAATCCATTTTCATATTTGATCCATAGAAAGATCTGCATTTTCTTCACATATCCAAGGGCTCAAGGAAGAAAGAAATACAAACCTAAATCTGAATCTAAACTAAAAGATTACATGGAGAACAAAACTAAGAAACAAAAAACATAAACATAAATAAAAAAAGACATGAGGTTGAAGAAGATGAACAACGACAATTGGATTTTTCTTTGAAGGTGAAACAAAAGGAGAAAGAAACCTAAAAAATTCAAATTTATAAACGTAAGGGGTCAAATTAGCCTCTTGAAGTTCCCCTCGTAAAATCTTGATCCAATTTTGGACCATCATTCTTGAATTGGTCCACCGCATAACTGTTTGATCAAATACTTCAAAAGCTATCTTCATTCATGCTCTCGATTTCAATATAAAATATCTGTCAGAACCGATGAAAACACAAAAATACCATTGTAATATCCCCAATCGATGATTAAACGGAAATTAACTAAAAATCAAATAAAATCTACATGTAAACGATTAAACAAAATGCAAAATGCAATTATAAACTAATATGAATGCATACATAAAATGCTCTTAGCAAGTTGAAACCAATATCACCCATTTTTATCCATTGTGATGGTGCGACCACTTTGTCTAAAGCTTATAGTCAAATGTATAATGGCAAGTCTAGACACTTAGATGTTAGACATAACATGATTCGTGAACTAATCAAGAATGAGGTGATTTCGGTTGGATTTGTTCGACCACAACAAAATCTAGCTGACTACTTGACGAAGGGGTTATTAGGGACTTGGTACACAAGTCGGTGATAGGGATGGATTAAAGTCCATCTAAATCTCTAACGGTGAGATACTCAATTCCCTTCTAATACAATGTTAGTAGTTGAATTCAATGGGAAGGCTCACTCTAAGGGATTGGAGCACAAGTTGATCATCCCAATGTATGTGCTCGCTACTGCAAGTGAAGGAGGTTGAAGTTATACTTCTTAATAGTTCTTTTGTAAAAGTTCATGTGCAGGTGCATGATGAAACGAACTACCTATAGAGAGCCATTTAAATTCATGTGTATGTTATTTTCTGGTACAATGGGTTGAAGGGTTCAATCCATTGGACACTGGGATTCTCGAGTATTTGAAATGTTTAATGTACTTAAATGAAAATTCAATCTTCTAGATATTTTCATTTATGCATTAGTTTTTTTCCTATATTAACTATTGTTTGTGAAACAAGGATTGAATTAAAATGGGGGGGGGGGGGGGGGGGGGGAATGTTGGTGATTTTAGTGAAATCATCGGTTCATTTGAAGTAATAAGATTAGAAGATAACAATGGGTTGGTAGCTAAGTTATAACACGAGGTAGGAGGTGTGGAATGCACACTCGTGTAAGTTAACTAGAACTTGAGATTGTTGGATGGTTATGTATGGGGGGTTATTAAGTGGAAAATGGCAATGCCCGACTAGTGTGTTTTTCTTCTTGTAAATGGCATGAGTCGTGTGTTTATGCATAGGCACGTGCGTTTATGCATGGATCATGCATTTATGCATGGGTCGTGCGTTTATGCATGGTTCGTGCGTTTTTCTTATTGAAAATGGCACAGTTCATGCATTTTTTGATAGAAAGTCAGTGCACTGCGCGTGCGTTTTTCCTTTTGAAAATGTCACGGGTCGTGTCTTTGTCGTCAGAAGGTTGTGCACGGACCGTGCAGTTTTCCTCTTGAAAATGTCACGGGTCGTGCGTTTTATCATTTTTGTAACTTATATGGTTTTTTTATAACTACCACTCCAATCTGTCCAACAATCAATCTCATTTAATGGGAAATTATTATCAATGTTAGTATGGGGTCGGTTATGATTCTCTATATGTTTAAATATGAGTGATTTCTGCCTAAATCGATACTGAGAATTGAGATTATTCTTAAGTGTAATTCGTGATAACCATGCATAATATGATTGAAATCTCAATCAAGGAAAGTGAACTCTCACGCAATCTCAAATTCTTTATCCAAGTTCTTATCACTCATTGTTTCCCACGATTTTCTACATTTCTTCGCCAACACCCCAGGTTTCGCCTGGTTCGCCTAACAGCCACCATCTTCACACCAAAACCATTTGTAACTTGTTTCTGTTGTTCTTTTTGCAACCAAACAATATATATCCATGGTTATCAACATCTTAGTTGCCAATTTAACATCAATCATATTTCTATTTCATATATTAGTTCATTTTCACTACATTAACAGAAAACTCGATTTTAGTCTTCGTACGTGCTTTCTACCTTAATTCATTCCATTTTCATATTAAACACTCTTTAACATAACATGAGACTGAAAGGGAAGTCAAGTTACTTAAAACAAAGAAAATCTTACTTTATTCCATGAAATCGACTCCAAAAACTCCGTTTCTTGTTGTTTCTCGTTGCTCTTCTCTCCAACTTTCTCTGTATTTTTTCCTCTGATAAAACAAATGATGAGAATGAACTAAAATGGCATAACCGTTGCCATTTTGTTCTCCCCAATTTCGGCCCTCAACTTCCATGACGGTTATCTCCCTCCCAACCTACTCCTTGCCATTTGAACGTAAACCATGACACTTCCAACTTAATCCTCCAAGTTCCCATGTTGTTGCAAACTAACCCCTTGAACTCATTATTTTCTTTCAATATTGACGTAACCAACCAGCCCAACTATCATTTATTTATTACATTTTTGTTAGTGCATTGCATCCTCAAAATCAGTCTTAGCTGAATAGTTGAGGATAATTGATCCTCATCCTCCTCTCATTCTCATGTCAGTTCTGAGTTTTATGAAATCACCACTTAAATACTACTAAAGGAGTGCCTTTGTTCCTTGGCCTATTGTTTTCATATCGAACACACAGATTGGTTCCTCCACGTAGCTCAAGTTTTCATTCAACCCGACATCTTCCAAATTCACTACGGTTGCAATTTCTAAGGTTTGACACATGCAACGTGTCATGCATGCCTCTTCATTCTTCTGGTAGATTTAATCCATATGCTATCGATCCTACCCTTGCTATATTTTCAAATGACCTATCTAACCATATTTACTTGGCTTGCCTCTTTCTCTAAATCGAATGTTTCCCTTCCATAATTATATCTTCAACATAACCTTATATCATACTTGAAACTCTAATACTCAACATCTCTTATTCATTTATCTACATAACTCATCTGGAAAATAGTTTTTCTAGGATTACACTATCTTACCTAATATGCTGGAAAAAAAATAAACAACGAAAATTTTATTAACTAACAAGATGCTAGAAAACATAGTTATAAAAAAGAACAACCAATTTTTGCAGAGTTATCTCGTGTCTTTTTATAAACAAATAAAAAGATTACAAAAGAAAGCAAAACACAAACTTATATTTTCGGGTAAGTGCTGTCCGGGTAAGAGTGCTGTCCCGGGTTGTCCCTGGTAAGTGCTGTCCGGGTAAGAGTGTTTACCAAGTGTTTTTTGGTAAGTGTTTACCAACAAAAAATTACCATTTTAACCCTTATGTGATTATATGCTAAATTAATTGTAATTATTTCTATTATAAATCATTTAATGGAAGAGAAATACAAACTTCAAACTTTAAATAATTACTTACCAACAATATACTCTTTTTTTTATATAATTAACATGCAAATTAGACAACAAAATATAATTTTCATACTTCAAAATAAACGTCGAAACATATTAATAGTCATTCACATTTGAATACGAAACATTAATATCAAAAAGAAATTGTTTGTTGTTTCATCCAAAACAAAATAAAAATTAATTTGAAGCATTTGAAAACAGTTGAGTTGCAATCTGATCCCGCAAATTAGCCATATATCCATTGTCCTGAGAAGCCCCCCCCCCCCCCCCCCCCCCCCCCACTGTACATTTTCATACGTGAAATAGACCTTTAACATACGATTAGAACAACAAAAACATGAAGATAAACAATCAACACTAACAAGTAACATAATACCAAACTGGATATATTAATTCATAATACCAAAAAATCATAAAGTTTCATATTTGTCCATACAAAACACCAAAAAGTCAAAAAACTTCATATCCGTCCATACAAAACACCAAAAAGTCACAAATCACCCATAAAAAGTCAGTCTAAATACCGCATCAACATCAAAGAGTAATAGGTTTGTTAAGTTGGAGTGCCGTAAATCTAATCCATGACTCACACTTCTCATCCTTCAAACGTAACCAAATTTTCCTATAGTCTATGCCTTGGCTAAAAAGGTAAAGTGTGACGTCATACAACGGGCCTTCCCAACCAAGCCTATCCAACTTCGACATGCAAGCATCCATATCACCATCCTCCGTTGGCGTGTCAAAAATGTTTTTCACATGTGCCACCACATGAGCCAACTCCTCTTCCCTTACCAATGGTTGAGTAGCTTTTCGTTTTCTGGTTTGAGGACGAGAAGAACATTCTTGTGTCGAGCTAGATGGTCCTTGAGTTGAAATAGACGGTGCTTGATCGGAAGTAGGTGGTCTTTGTGTGATATCCAAGCCATGATCATCAACTACTAAAGGCGGGTTAGAAACATTAGCAACACGTGAAGGGTTTGGAGCATTAGACCACGATCCCCAACTCCTCATACCCGTGGCCGCAACTCCATCGAAAACTTGCATACAAAGCTAATGATGACTCATCATACGATTCCATACCTACGTCAAAAAGGCCCAACACATTTCAAGAGAAGTACAAAAACAAAAAGAAAACACACACCGAACAACTAATAAATATTGGCAATAATAACCAAAAATTTAAAGTACCCACATCAAGAAAAATAACAACTAGATTCATTGGGTATTTTATAATTAGTGACATTTTATAATTAGTTATGTGGGATTCATACGTAGTCTAAATACCCAAAAATCAACGAGGATAAGTTTTAAGCATACAAATAAGACCCATTTGCAGAAATCGAATGTAATTTTAAGCATACAAATAAAACCCATTTACATGAAAGAGTTAAAAACTATTTCCAATACACACTACCATGTTGTTGCCCGCTGCCCGAAACAGTAGCAAGTTTCTTGAAATTGAGTTCTTTTTAATCTTGAAGTCTATGAAGAATGAGGTCAAATGCTTCGACCCACATTAGGGTAGGGGAAACAATTCTGCCGTTAATGGATGGATCTCTATAGACACCATCTTTGGTTTTGTAATGGGGTAATTCTAAATCGAACTTGACTATTTCAGAGGCCACAATGTTGAGTTTAGAATCCAACACAGCTGCCTTCAAGGACCTATGAAATAATTGCACAAGTTTTTCTAGAGTTTAGCCATTCAGTTTTTGTCATATATTTTCAAATATCCAATTCATAATTCAATCCCAACAAATACCCAATTCAAAAAACCCACAGTTGTTCAAGTCTCAAAATTCAATTTTAACAAATGCCCAATTAAAAATTCAAAGTTGTTCTTAGCTCAAGATTCACTATTTACAAATGCCCAATTCAAAAACCCACAGTTCTTAGCTCAAGATTCAATTCTAACAAATGCCCAATTCAAAAAACCCACAGTTGTTCTTAGCTCAAGATTCATGTTTAACAAATACCCAATTCAAAAAACCCACAGTTGTTCTTAGCTCAAGATTCAATTCAAACTTGAGTGGACAACTTAAGTATAATTTTCAAAACCATCATTCAAATTTTAATCAAACAGAACAAGAAGAAGCAACCACAACCCCATCGAAACCAAATAGAACTGAAAAATTGCTAGAAACCAAACAGAACTGCAAGACACATAACTGATATTTTTCTATCACAAACAAACCCACGAAGGAGGAGCGTTTTTAACAGCAAATCGCAGTGAATAAAACACATTTGCAGTGAATAGAGATTTCGGGAGAGATTACCTTTCGGGAGAGACGAGGGCGTGGTGAGACAACGGCGTGGAGCGCCGACGACGGTGTGGCAGGAGATGGAAGAGGAGCGACGAGGGAGAGGGAGGAGGAGAGCGGCGTGATGAGTTTTTGACCTAATCGTAGGGGCAATGTGTGAAAAACCTAAAACTGACCCGGGTCAGCATATTTTAGGAGCGGGTTCGGTCAGTGTTTGGTCAGATTCTCGGTCAGATCCGGGATTTGGTAAACGCTCTGACTGCTGACCGAGTCAGATTTGTTGACCGAGTCAGCCCGGTCAGCAGCTAGTAAACAGGCCCTAATCATCCTTATTTTTAAACCACATTATTTTATTGTGGTTCTAGTTTTTCAAATTACAATAATCACAAATATTGGTATAAAAACATGTGTAAACTTCATATCATGCTTATCATGCCTCTTTTTTAAACTCTTGTATTTGTAACAACAGTATTAACCTTCCTATTAATGAAATGAATGAAACTCGTCCGGATAATGGCATTGCCGAAGCTCGATAGGGTTTTCATTCTTTTGTCTTAAAAAAAACATGTGTAAAATAGAATGACACGTGAAACGACGTCGTTTTTGTTGGCCGTACCTAAGTACCTATCAATTGTGATCCATGTTTTGCATGCAATAAGGTGTGCATGGTGCCGTGTGTTACACGTGACCCATGTTTTGCATTCCAAAAACCACATTTTCACACCTCCTTCCCGTAGTCTCTCGAACTAACAATTTTGTAATATATGCAAATAAATAAATAATTAAAAACTTATAAACCATAAACTAAATTATATGATTCTTAGGCTATCCACGTCTCTGCAAGACCAAACTCTTTTCTAAAGTGTCACATCAGCTTTGCAATAACACCTTCCACATTCATACAAGACCAAACTCATTTATAAAGTAATAAATTATAATATAAATAATATAGATAATAATTAGGGAATTTAATTAAAATACTCAAAGTTTGACTTTGACTTACCAAAATACTCATTTTCTCGTTCATTTTACCAAAATACCCATTTTTTCCGCGATTGGATTCGCGATCGCGAACCAGGGTATAAAATGAAAATGTTGATCCCGCTATTATCCCGCGACACACACACAATCCCGCGGCACACACACAATTGTCACTTTTGTAATTGAAATTTACACTTTCAACCCCTATACTTATTTACTTATTTTACTTTATAACTTTTACTTTCATAATTTTAATTTTACATTTAACACATATAATCGTTTATTAACTAAAATACGTTAAAAAATACGTTTTAATTTTAACAAGTTACACCATTATAATCGTCTCTTCGATACCTTCGAAATGAGCCCAATATTGAATATTTTTGGATTTATTTATTTTATTATATATCATATATACTACATAAAAATATTTTTAATATTTACAATTCATACCCTTATAGTTAATTATTTAATTTATGGTACATCTCTTATTTTTTTCAATTTTGTTTTACACTCCTATTGCATTAACATAATAATCATATATTAACTAATTCATTAAATCGTTTTAAATTATTATTATTTGTATGTGTTTATAGATATCGTGAATGGCAATAGGACAAGATTTCACGAGAAGAATATGAAATGGGGTTTTGACAAGTTGGTATCACTTGACTCATTTAAGAATTGTGAAAATGGGTATTTAGCGAATGATGATTCATGTGTGTTTGGAGCTGAAGTATTTGCAGTTACAGAGTATATACAAAATGATCGATGTCTGTCCATCACAAAGCCTCCGCCAATTTTTAATACTTACACTTGGACCATCGATAATAAAATAAATAAAACGTATTTTAACTATTAGAGTACCATAAATTAAATAATTAACTATAAAAATATGAATTTTAAATATAAAAAATATTTTTATGTAGTATATATGATATATATTAAAATAAATAAATCAAAAAATATTTAATATTGGGCTTATTTCGAACGTATCGAAGATACGATTATAATGGTGTAACTTGTTAAAATTAAAACGTATTTTTTTAACGTATTTTAGTTAATAAACGATTATATGTGTTAAATGTAAAATTAAAATTATGAAAGTAAAAGGTATAAAGTAAAGTAAGTAAATAAGTATAAGAGTTGAAAGTGTAAATTTCAATTACAAAAGTGGCAATTGTGTGTGTGTGGCGGGATTGTGTGTGTATCCAGGATAATAGCGGGATCACCATTTTCATTTTATACCATGGTCCGCGATCGCGAACCCAATCGTGGAAAAAATGGGTATTTTGGTAAAATGAACGAGTAAATGGGTATTTTGATAAGTCAAAGTCAAACTTTGGGTATTTTAATTAAATTCCCTAATAATTATATAACTAATAAATTAATTATAAAATATAGATAACTAAAATTTTACTTTTGTTTTATTTTACTATATTTTGTGTAAATATAATTTAATTAACAAATAACATTGCATTTTCGTAATTTTTATGTTAATGTACTTTTATTTTAATAGTTTAAATAAAAAACATTGCATAAAAATATAATTTTTTAAAATAAAGCGTGGGTAAGAAATTTTAATAAAAATAATGTTCAAATAAACTAACAAATGAATTAAATTTAATAAACATATTAATAATTAATGTTTAAACAAACAAATTAATTAATGAAATTAAACAAAAATGGATTTGTTTAATATATATTTGTTTGTGAAAGGTCTTTCTAATCATGAAAGGAGTTGCTACACTTGCAAAACCTTGCAAGCCACATGGCATGTCATGTCATCTTGCAAGGCCTTGTGCAATACGTGTGTGGATGCTCTTAAATTCTACCCTTTTAACCACTTGGGTTGTGGTGTACTAGTAAAACCCTTGGGGGATGTAGTGGAAGCTCATCTACCCAGAGTTCAAATCCAGGCACTGCCAAAGCCCTTGTGGCCATGGAGGTTCACCTGCGATAACATCAGGCCATTCGTGGTCGCCCGGGGATTAGTCGGTACGCGTAAGCTGGCCCGGAAACCCACGGTTAAGCAAATCTTGCCATTGAAGAAGAAGACATTGGAAATTGGAGCTAGGGTTCGTGATCTTCATCTTCTACGAGGTAATCACGTCTCCTTTAAATTTATATGCCTATAGTGGGTTTGTTGATGTTCCCTCTTTGGAACTCTTCAAAATGGTGTGAGAAATTGGGAATGAGTATTAAATGGAGGAATCGGTGAGTTAAGAGTGTGCTTTGTCTTGGAACCGATTCCTATTAACGATTAGAATGGCCATATCCATTTGGTAGTAGCTTAAATTCATGGTTCAGTTGAATTTCATGTCTGGTGGAAAAATCGTTGTTCGATAAAACCCCATTAGTCCGGAAGTCGCTCTATCCGGAAACCCTTGGGAGTCCGGAAGAGGTCTCCCGGAAAATGTTGGAAATCCGGAAAGTACCGGAATCCGGATGAAGTCCGGAAAGTACCGGAATCCGGAAGTAGGTTGTCCGGAAGTGGTTGTCCGGAAAACTCCCCTGTTTGGGACTGTGTCGGTAATCCTTTGGGGTCCTTTTGTGTGCCGAGTAGAGAGTGCCTTAAGGAAGTTGAGATGTGTCTCGGGAGGTGTGATAGAAATCTTTGTGGGATGTTGAGTGACTTATTCACTCTCGTGTGTTGGGTGAAAATGTAGGTGTGCAGTTAGTGGATAGCAGTTCAAGTGAGAACATTTAGCGTGGACGCCAGGTCAGTCTTTCTAAACTGAAGCTTTATCGATACTCGAATTTATTACTTGTACCGACATATCGAATTGCATGATTTACGTTGTTTTAAATATGTATGATAAAGGTGTGTAAATTATATTACGGGTATGTGCGGGGCATGTGATGACTTAATATTGATATATGGGGAGTGTGTCCTATGCAGGATATATGAATTCGTTTCATATGATCACTAAGGGCGGGTGCGTGCCCTAACACATTGTCGCAGGTGCGTACGTGACTAAGTGTGAGCCATTAATATGTGTTGTGTGTGTACTTAAACTGGTATAAGTGTGGCCGTTTATAAATGCTTATAAACTCTATCTAGTTGATAATTGCGGCATGGTGTTGGTAGCAAGAGGGATCTCACTAGACCTCATGATCTAACCCTCGCTTTTCAAAACTAAAACCTTTTCAGGTAAGTAGGTAGCCGAGAGCTCGTTTAAAGAAAATGACAATATGTGAGTTGGAGCTTGCGTATAGAAGGATTAGAAGACTTTCCTTTTATTTTGTAGTTATGTTCTTAGTTGTAGTTAGGGTTATTTCCACCAACCCAACTTTGTAAACTTTTGACAGTGTGACTCTGTTGGGCCATTTTGGCGTTTTTATTTAAAGTGGTAGTTTTTTGCATACTGGTTTGGTGTGGGTTGTTACAGAAAGGAAAGGAAAGGGGAGGAAATGGGTCGAAAGTAAAAAAATCATGTTCTCGAAACTTTTTTAGAAGAGAAAGGAAAAGAAACGGAAAGCAAATAATGATAAGTTTCCTTCCAAAACTTTCCTCCAAAATGTGGGAGGAAAAGGAAGGAAAGAAATTAAAAAGCATTTAAAAAAATTACTGAAATTATTAAAACTACCCGATATTTTCTTATAAAAGATTTATTTTTAAGGGTATATTAGTAAAAATTACATCTTTCCTTTCTTTTCTCTCCTGTTCAATAACACGAAAAAATGTTTTCTTTCCTTTCCTTCCTTTTCTTTCTCTTTCGAGAACACAAATGAAAAATCATTTTCCTTTCCTTTCTTTTCTCTCCCTTTCTTTTTCATCCATTTCCTTTCTTTTCTCTCCGAATTAGAGAACACAGCATAAATCCGTCCATGATATAATCATAGTTACTTGATTATTTTAACAATGAGACTATGTATATAATTAACTGTAAGTAATCTAGGTTATCTTTCCCACATATATGAGACGATGTTTTCCACCCCTAAACATTTTGGTTTAGTTTAGTGCCTCAAAGAGCCTTATAGTCATAATACTAAGTGTGTGAGAAATAGAGAAATGATCCTAGCCTTTATTTGCTCAACAGTTGCGGCTTTGACTATGAAGCACCGGATAATTTCTCGCATGGTCTGCAGAAGATAGAGGGATAGTTTCATAAAATACACGAGTTCATATGTGAACTTGTATGATACACATATAAACTATATGTTCATATGTGAATCGGTTATTAGTTCATATGATAATCAGTTAATTAGTTGACATGTGAATCACAAAGGTTCATATGTGAATCTGTTAATTAGTTTGACTGGTTCACATATGAACCTACAGTTAATTAGTTCATATATGAATCATAAAGGTTCATATGTGAATCAGTTAAAAATAGTTCATATGTGAATTACACAGGTTCACATATGAACATATAGTTCATCTGTGAATCACACAGATTCACATATAAAGTTTGATATACTTTACAAATATAAGAAAAAACAAAAAGAATTGCAAAAAGAGGAAGAAAACCATATTGGACGAAAATACCCTGACTCTAACGATGGTTTTTAACGGGGTTAGTGGCAAGGTCCTCCTTCTAGAGCAAAATCAAAACCATGAGGACCAAAAGTCTAATTATGAAACCAAAGGTCCTTGTTTCAAAGAAATCACTATACCTTAAGGACCAAAAGTAGAGTTTACTCTTCTTTTAATTAACATATTATATTATTTAATTTTTTATTTACTATCTTGTTTGTATTAATTAATATATTATATTGCTATAAATTTATTTCAATGATATTATTAAGTATTGTGATTGATAATTTTTCCAAGATGTTTCTTTTTGGTCATTTTATGTATTATAAACTAGTTTTTACCAAACGTGACTTATTTATCAGTTAGTTTATCAGTTAACAGCTAATTTATCAACTACCAGTTAGCTAGCTAATAGGTTAGCAACTAGTAGCCAACCATAACTTTAGTAATGGATATATTTCCCACCTATGTGGGACAATGATTTTCCAGCCTATACATTTATTTTAATTGCAATAGTATTTTAAATATCAATTTCTCATGTAACACATAAATGATGCTCTTATATACGAGTATACAGTACAACCCCACAAAATCTTTTCAATTTATGTTTGAACTAAAGACTTTATTTTTTGGTATAAATTTGGGATAAAACTATTACAATAATTGAGAGGTTACGTGAGACTATGGGCCTGTTTGTTAGCAGCTTAATGAGCTTAATGGAACTTATAGTTTATTCGGCCAGCTATACATGACTGTTTTGTAGTGGCTTAATAATATAGAAAGTGACTTATTCAGTAAGCTTTTAGCAAAAAGCTTTATGTAGAAAGTCAAGTTTTGTTCAAACCCGTCTCTCCCAATTAAAAAACATGTTCCTTCCATCTATGAAAAAAAAACCCTTGCAAACAAAAACATTTACAAACTATACAGACAGATTAATCCACACAGACAACTTTATTCATACATGGCTTAATGAAAAATCAACCAAATAGTCCCTATATTTATTACTATCATTAAGAGATTATAATAATATTTTTTATATCAAGTTGTCAACAAAATATGCAACTTTTTGTGGTAAGAGTTTGTTGTAGATTCTTTTAGCCCCCATTGATTTATGGGATTTGATGGGTATTATTTTATTTTAATCTTACGTTTTGAAAGAAAGTCTGAAATTAGGAATCTTGGGATTTAAATGAAATATTATAAATATTGAATTTAGAAATCTCATGTAAATATTGAGGGCCATATAAGAAGTTGTATCAATATGAGATTTCGAACAGAGCCTCTAAAATTTTTGGGGCCCGATTATATGTTTTTGATTTTTAGTCTATATTTTTATCTCACTTCCTTTACAGTTCAACATTCTACCTCTGATTTTAGTCCAATTGGGCAAATATAATGATTTAACGTCCAATGCCAAAATTCTCTCTCTTTTCTACTGGATAGTGACTCGTTGATTCCCAATAGTTGTAAACTTTTATATGTTTCTTCTTTAAATTTAACGCCTTATTGAAGAAAGAAAAAAGTTGATTATCAAAGAACGGATTGAAGATCTTGTTTTTGAATAATGTTAGGAAAATAATTCTATCTAATTGTTTAAGTGAAATTTATATGCTACATTGTCATTTTAGGACATTTTTGTTGTTTTAATTTAAGGTTTAATATAATATATGATATGGACTTTTATATTATGTTTTATTCAATACTCATTCAATAAAATCTATAGTCTTGGTACAAGTGTATCAGCGCCTCTAAAAAATTGGAACGACTGATAGTTGGTATTTCACATAATTTCATGTTTTCTTTGTGTTAATGCCAAAAATCGTCGAGAAGGATAACTTAAGGTTGATTGTGGAGCTTAACAACTAAAGAATAGGAATCTTGCGACAAAGCATGCGATAAAGACAGAAAACGCAAATAAGACAAAGATTTTGGTGACGCGGGAAAAACCTCAACGAGGAAAAAACCCGCGGACGACTTTTGGGGGTCGTCGCTGCACTATGGTCGCCAAACAGGGGCGATATCCTTATGTTCCAGGTGCCGAGGTACAACGATTACAATACAAATGAAAGAAAGACTTTAAATGTAAAGTAACAAGTGTATCGAATGTAAAAATGAGTGCGTCGTGTGTAAAAACTATGCGTCGTGCGCCATGAGTCGTGCGTCGTGAGCGAACTGTTGAGAGGGAATTCTTTGAGTGTTTTCGCTGGGTATTCCTTGTTCTTGAAATCCGATCTCCCCAAGTGAGACTGGAATCTTCATATTTATAGCCTTCGAGTGCCTTGAATGACTCCATAAATGCTTCTGATAACGGTCGCAACGGTCACTGCTGTTAATGCTCATAATTGCCTCTGTCGGTTACGTCCGTTGGCCATAAATGACATTGACCCTGCATTAAATAGAATAAACGTAACAGTTGTATCGTGCGTTAGTAGGTAGAGATCGTGAGACAACTTACGACAATCCTGCAAGGTCGTAGTCGAACGTCTTGGAAGACTTTCGACCTGTACTTTCGGGAGGGATAACGAGTGAATTAAATGTGTTTAACAGGACCTTATCTTAATCCAAGATAGGTTGTGTGTCATGTGTCTTATCTTTCTTTGTCGAGGTCGAGGGATCGTGGATTTTTACCCAAACAGTTTGCCCCCAAAATTTAAAAAATGGAGTGGCAAATTCAAATTTCAAAAGTTTTTAAATTTTGCCAGCCGGACGCCTAGGGTCGTGACACGTGTCGAAAGTCTCTTCGGTTGTCTTGGAATTGAATCGGTCCAACTCCAACTAAAGAAGAAGTCGAAAAGGGGATAAGGTCGTGACGTCACGATGACGTACGATCGTGCGTAACAGCTGTGCGCGCCAGGTGTCAACGATCTATCGAGTATTCGAAAAGGCAAGGGCACGTGTCGTTCATCGGGCGACATGACCTGACACGATTTTCTACATAAATAGAGACCCCTGATGGATCCTTTCCTACTTTACGATTCCAGAGAGTTTTTATAGCGAGATTTCTTCTTGATTTCTTATGGTTCTTCGCCGAATCCTTTCCAAACCATCAATAGATCCTCGACCAAGTTAGAAATTTCGAGGTTTTTAGCGCGCCTATATAAGGTACGATTTTTTTGGTTTTTCACAAGTCTATTGCTAGAAAACTTTGAGAAACATTTAGGTTTAGAAATGTCGATAGAGCCGGTGAGTTCCATTGAAGATCTCGACGACCTTAGAAGTCTAGCCAAAATCCCTGCGGGGATTACATTGATTAAAGCAGGTCAGATTCGACCTGATACGTGCCCCGATAGGTTTGTCGTTATCTATGAATATCCCTTTAAGATACGTTTTGAATGGCCTTACTCGCCTTTGGCTAAGGCCTTTATGACCGAGTTCGACTTAGCACCGGGCCAGTTAATGCCCCAATTCTAGAGGGTCATACAGGTGATCGAACGCCTTACTGCAAAATGGGAATCTCCCATGAATGTGTGTGACCTCCTCTTGGCTTATCAAGTCAAGAAGGACAAATGTCATCGCTACAACCTATTTTCTAGGTTTAAGGGTGATCGTACCTTGGTTCTAAAGACCGCTGTAAACGATCGTAAATGGAAGACTAAGTATGCGTTTGCGCGTAAGTCGACTCTAGATTCTGAGAGCGGTTGGATTAGGGCTGGCTAGAACGTGTTGGTGAGTTTTTCTAGTTTTTTGTCGTACGTCGTATGTTAGTTTCGACCGATTATTGACCTGTCTTTTATGTGTCGACAGATATAAAGTTTGAGGACGTGAAGCCCTACGCCAATTCGCAAACGAAGGTTGACGCGTTTTTGGAGTTTAGCACTGTCGAGCGATCTTTTGTCACGCGACAATTAGCGGACGACGACGACGAAGATCTGGTATACCTAGGAAAGAATCTGGGAGAGAAATGTGTGGAGGAGGAAGAAGAAGAAGAGACAGAGGAGGAAGAGATGACTGGTAAGTGTACCTTCGCATTGCTCGACTCTGGTCTTTTTCTTTTATGTTCATCGTGTGATATTTCTTTCTTATATGTTTCTAGGAGAATCTCAGATGAAGGTGTCGACGATCTCGGCTAAAAGAGCAGCTCAACTTGAGCTCGCCCGTAAGGGCAAGGAAAAGAGGCAAAAGACCTTTACCACTGAGTCAGGGGCTTTACCGAAGACGAGGATGACGATCCCGAGGGAACCGTCTTCAAAGGTTGATGACTCGTCGAGAGTCACTACGTCTGAGAAGGCAAAGGTCGCATCGCCTATGAAGACGAAGACGTCTTCTAGCGCGATCGCTGCGACACCTGTTAGTTCGGCGCCACCAGCGAAAACGGCGAAGTCGACGAAGTCCCCATCTACCACGTCGGTCCCTTCGTCGGCCGACAAGGGCAAGGATCACACGACGGGAGGGGCTAAAGTCTTGAAGGTCAACTTTACATTGCCGTCGGACTTTATGGTCGACGATGTCCTATCCGGGACGGATTTGTTTCCTCATCTGGAGAAATATTTGCTCCCTTCTTTTAGGGAGCGTTTCGAGGGATTCCCAGTCGAGGAGACGGGATCCCATGTGGTCGGACTGGCGTTTCTTGTAAGTTTATCTTTCAAAACTTGTGTTCCGATGTTTCTTAACCTTTGTCGAACGTTTATTAACACGTTTCCTTGTGTTTTATAGGCGTTTCAATCTTCTCTCGCCTTGCGTGCTGAGACGGAGAAAATCAAGGGTTTGGTGTCTTCCGCCCATGAGAGGGGGAACGCAGCGCTGGACCGGGAGAAGGTCGCCCTGGAGCGCGAAGAGGTTATGTCCAGACGCCTCGACGAGGCCCTAAAAGAGTTGGAGGTCGTCGGTCGTGCGAAGGACGAGGCGAACCATCGTCTAAAGCAGTCTTTGTCTATGATCGACGACCAAAGGGAGGAGCTGAACAGGATGAGGGAGTCCTTGACCACAAAGGAGAAGGAAGCTGAGGATTTCAAGTCCAAAGTGGTGGGTCTGAGAAGGAGGTAGGAGAGATCAAAGACGAGGTTGCGTCTACCTTTGCCTTGGCTCGACTGACCGCACGTGCTTCTATAATGAGGCAACACTTGTCGGGAAAAAATCCCCTGGCCTTGGCGTCGGACGAGTTGGCCTACTTCCTGAGAGAGGTCGAGAGCGCAAGATACCTCGACTCTGATGACGAAAAAGAAGTCAAGGAGGAAGAGGTGTATGAAAGCTCTAAGGGCGAGGCCTCGGGTATAGATGCGACCGACGCTCCTCCTCAGCCTTAAGAAATTTTATTTTTATGATCTTTGCTTTATTTGGTGGTCGAGCCCTCTAATGTAACCGATGTTTCGATAAATGGAATTTTATCTTGCATACCACTCTGTCTTATAAGTAAACATAACATGAATTGTGAAATTCACTAGGAAAACATGCGACTTAGGCATCCATTGTTATATAACGACTGAAACATAAGTCATACATGTAAATTGTGTTGGGAAACATAAGCACACGTGGTCGATACATTCATTCAGAATGTGCAAATTTTTCCATGTATAAAAACTTAGATTTGGGGGTCGCTAGACCTTACGATCGTACAACTAGATCGTATGACGAAACTCGAATCATATGCCCCTGTGATAAAATAATCAAGTCACAGACCTGAACACTTATGTCATGCGACCTGGCGAGATCTAAGTCGTGTAGTAGATTTTGCAATCTTATGTCGTGTGATTCTGCGATAAAACAATGTCAGAGGTTGGTCGTTGGCTAGCCAACGACCCTCCGATGCTTAAGTCAGTAATCGTCACAATGAGTAAAAATCGTATGAGAAAAAGTGTTAGAAGAAATACCTTTTCAAATGCGTCGCATTCCAGCTACGGGGGATATCTTGATTATCGAGGGTTTGGAGTCAATAGGCACCTTTACCCACGACTTCTGAGATACGGTAAGGACCTTCCCATTTGGTAGAAAGCTTACCGGCGTTGAGCTCTTGAGTGCTTTGGAACACTCGTCGGAGGACGTAGTCGCCTACTCGAAAGACTTTAACTTTAACGTTCTTGTTGAAGTGTCGTTCGACCACTTGCCTCTGTGATGCCATTTTGATCAATGCTGATTCTCTGAGCTCTTCGAGGGCATCGAGGTCATACCTTATATCAACTAGATTTTGGTCGACGGAAGTATGTCTCAAGGTCGAGAGTTGAATCTCGACCGACAGAACTGCTTCACAACCATAGACCAAAGAGAAAGGGGTTTGTCCTGTAGACGTGCGAAGCGTCGTGCGATTCGCCCACTGGATCGAAGGGAGTTTTTCGACCCACCTTCCCTTTGCGGCTTGTAACCTCTTCTTAATTGAAGCAATGATAGTCTTATTACTTGATTCAGCAAGTCCATTTGCCTGAGGATATCTGGGCGTCGAGGTCGTCAGCTTGATGCTGCGGTCTTCACAGAATTGTCGAGTCCTTTTGCTTATGAATTGGGATCCATTGTCGCAGACAATTTCGGATGGAATCCCAAACCTGCATATAATGTTAGTCTGGATAAAAGACACGAGTTCCTTGTCTTGAAATTGGGAAAAGGCAGCTGCTTCTACCCATTTGGAAAAATAATCTGTAAGTACGAGGAGGAATACCTTTTGCCTAAGGGCAGGTGGTAACTTGCCAACAATATCCATACCCCATCTCATGAAGGGCCATGGGATCAGTGTCGAATCTAAAGGTTCGGATGGTTTATGGGACGTACCTGAATGTCGTTGACAAGGATCACAGTTCTGGACGTACCTAACGGCATCTTGTCGCAGTGTTGATCAAAAGTAGCCCTGTCGAGAGATATGATTAGCCAAACTGCGACCTCCTGAGTGATTGCCACACTCCCCATCATGCATTTCTTGAAGGATCTTCTGAACTTGATTCTTACTGATGACGCATCTTAGGTTTAAGCCTGTCGATGATCGTCGATAGATTCTATCTCCGATCACGACATACCTGGATGCCTTGAATCTGATCTTCCGAGCTTCCATCTTGTCTTCTGGGAGTTGGTCATGCATAAGAAAATTTCTAACGTCGCACGACCAGTCATCTTCTTGCTCTTCGATCTGGACGACATCGTCATTTTCAATGGACGATGTCGCTAGGTGGATCAAAGGAATACTGTCGAATATTGGTTCGACCAGAGCAGACCCAAGGTTTGCTAGAGCGTCGGCTTGAGTATTCTGATCCCTTGGAATTTGTTCAATGGAAAAAGATTTGAATTTTTCAGATTTTTCTTTTGCTATCCTTAGGTACGCTGTCATCTTTGAATCTTTAGCTGCGAATTCTCCCTTCATCTGATTCACGACCAGAAGAGAGTCGCTCTCGACATGTAGCGCGGTTGCCCCCGAGTCGTGGTCCATATCCATTCCCACGATCAGGGCTTCATACTCATCTTCGTTGTTGGTGGCCTTGAAGTCGCATCGCACGTAATACACCATCTTGCCCCCTGTGGCGACTTTAAGACGACGCCTAGTCCTGAACCTCTAATGTTGGACGACCCGTCGACATACAGAGTCCAGGGCACGTCATCGTGAGTCGCCACAGTTGACACTTCAAGCTCTGCTTCTTTCCCCAATTCAGGGCTGAAATCAGCAATGAAATCCGCCAAGGCTTGCGATTTGACAGCGGTCCTGGGCTTAAAAGTGATGTCGTAACTGCTGAGATATATGCTCCATTTTGCTAAACGTCCTGTCAGCTCAGGTTTTCTTAAGACATACTTAAGAGGATAGTTAGTCACGAAAGTAATCGGATGTGATTCGAAATAATGTCGCAATTTCTTTGCGGCTGTTACAAGCGACAAGAGTAATTTTCCATTGAGGAATACCTGGTTTCGGTGTCCAAGAGAGATTTACTTACATAATAGATTGGCAGTTGTTGCTTTTCATCTTCTCGCGTCAGGACCGGGCTTACTGCATTAGGACTAACAGCCAGATATAGTTGCAAGACCTCATGGTCATCAGGCTTTGACAACAAAGGAGGCGACGTCATGTATTCCTTTAATTTTTGCAATGCTTGCTCATGATCGTCGGTCTAGTCGAAGCCTTTATTTTTCCTGAGGACGTTATAGAATAAATGACATCTATCTGAGGATCGAGAGATAAACCTGTTTAGAGCAGCCACCCGACCAGTGAGCTTTTGGACCTCTTTGAAATTTCTCGGAGATTTGATCTCGATGATAGCTTTGATCTGGTCGGGGTTGGCTTCAATTCCTCGTCGAGTGATCATGTAGCCCAGGAATTTCCCGGCACTAACACCAAAGGAACACTTCGTCGGGTTGAGCTTCATGCTATATTTACGAAGGATGTCGAACGATTGCCTCAAATGTTCGACATGGTCGACTGCTTGCTTCGACTTGACAAGCATGTCGTCGATATAAACTTCCATCGTGTCGCCAAGATGGTCTTTGAACATTTTATTCATCAGGCGCTGGTAGGTGGAACTTGCATTTTTTAGTCCGAAAGGCATAACCTTATAACAGTAAATACCTCGATCCGTCATGAATGCAGTTTTCTCCTAGTCCTCTGTGTGCATCAGGATCTGATTGTATCCTGAATAAGCATCCATGAACGTTAATAGTTCATGTACTGCTGTCGCGTCGACCTTGGCATCGATATGTGGCAACGGGAAAGGATCTTTTGGACAAACTTTGTTGAGATCTGTAAAATCAATACAGACCCTCCATTTGCCATTTTTCTTTGCCACGACTACGACATTAACAAGCCAATCGGGGTACTTTACTTCTCGAATTTTCCCTGTTTTGAGCAAGTTGTCCACTTCGTCATTTATCACCTTATTCCTTTCAGGAGCGAACTTCCGCCGCTTTTGCTTCATAGGCTTGAATGATGGGTCGACATTGAGCTTATGGGAAATGACGCCAGGGTTTATGCCAACCATGTCTTCATGTGACCAGGCAAAACAATCGGCATGTTCCTGCAAAAAAGATATGAGCTCGCTTTTCAGGCAGGGGTCGAGGGCCGATCCTACAAGGACTTTCTGGTCAGGCTTGCTCTAGTCCATGATAACTTACTCCAGGCGATAATCATCAACCGTCTCAGGAACATCCTACGCATTCTCAAGCCCTTCATGGTTTTGGGCAATGATCTGCTCTTGGTTTCCATCACCTGCCATTTTCCTCAAAAAAAAGAAACTCCAAGAAAACGTTAGTAGGACGCACGTTTGTCGAAGATTTTCTCTAGATGGGGCTCCACGGTGGGCGCCAAACTGTTAATGCCAAAAATCGTCGAGAAGGATAACTTAAGGTTGATTGTGGAGCTTAACAACTAAAGAATAGGAATCTTGCGACAAAGCATGCAATAAAGATAGAAAACGCAAATAAGACAAAGATTTTGGTGACGCGGGAAAAACCTCAACAAGGAAAAAACCCGCGGATGACTTTTGGGGATCGTCGCCGCACTATGGTCGCCAAACAGGGGCGATATCCTTATGTTCCAGGTGCCGAGGTACAACGATTACAATACAAATGAAAGAAAGACTTTAAATGTAAAGTAACAAGTGTATCGAATGTAAAAATGAGTGTGTCGTGTGTAAAAACTATGCGTCGTGCGCCGTGAGTCGTGAGTCGTGAGTGAACTGTTGAGAGGGAATTATTTGAGTGTTTTCGCTGGGTATTCCTTGTTCTTGAAATCCGATAACCCCAAGTGAGACTGGAATCTTCATATTTATAGCCTTCGAGTGCCTTGAATGACTCCATAAATGCTTCTGATAACGGTCGCAACGGTCACTGCTGTTAATGCTCATAATTGCTTCTGTCGGTTACGTCCGTTGGCCATAAATGACATTGACCCTGCATTAAATAGAACAAACGTAACAGTTGTATCGTGCGTTAGTAGGTCGAGATCGTGAGACAACTTACGACAATCCTGCAAGGTCGTAGTCGAACGTCTTCGAAGACTTTCGACCTGTACTTTCGGGAGGGATAACGAGTGAATTAAATGTGTTTAACAGGGACCTTATCTTAATCCAAGATATGTTGTGTGCCATGTGTCTTATCTTTCTTTGTCGAGGTCGAGGGTCGAGGGATCGTGGATTTTTACCCAAACACTTTGTAATAATGTAAAAAATTATGTTTAAAAAAACTTTTGTTTTGTAATATCAATTGATAAAGGGTAATTTAATTATTTTTATAGTTATTCATAATCTGTTTTTATAAATTATCTCTAAATAGTGTAATTCAAATCTATTTCCAAATCTTACAAATCAAACACAAATAATCTAAATTCCTTCATGAAATTTAAGAACCTCGAAAACATTTCGTCAACGAAGCACCCCTTTATTTGTCGGTTAGTAACCCTAATAAGATAGTTGTGATATCACTACAATAAAAATGATGTTATAAGGTGACAATCTTCTTAACAAAGTAAATACCAACACATGGAACTTAACAAATTCACAACCATGTATACTTGGATATGTAATTAGACAAATACTACAATAAAATTGAGTTTATAGGACGTCTAAAATAATTAAGCGTCCTAATAGAGTGTTTTATAGGATCAAACAAAAAAGCGTTCTATTTAAAAACGTTACAATAAGTTTATAGGACGTTTTTTAACGTCATAACAAGTTTTTTAGAACATTTTCAAAATAAAGTGTCATATTAGCTAATTTTATTGGACACTTTTGGACACTTAAACCTATCTTTTAAGAGGACACTTGTGTTTATAGAACATTTTTTCAAACAATGTTATATAAAGAAGCTAATAAGACGCTTTATTTGAAAAATATTGTAACAAAATTATTACGACGCCCATAAGCGTCCTATAAAGCTTTTGTATCACTTTTAGATAAGACGTTTTTTTGTTAGGTCATACAAACTTTGGTCCTATAAAAGACTATATTCGAACGCTTATTTATTTTAGGCGTCCTATAAACTTAATTTTGCTGTAGTGAAAGTTTTAAAATATAATAAGTTCTATGTTTATGAAACATTAAGTTGTCCTCACAAAATTAGACAACCAAATAACGATAACAAAATAGATTGTCATATTAGCTTTTTTATAAGATATACAGTAAATTACGTATTTGGTCCTTGTGGTTTTTTTGTTTGGATTTAGTCCCCATAATTTGTTTATTCCAATGTAGACCCTAGAGTTTGGATTTTTGTAATGTTTTGTTCCCTAACACTAACGGTCATTAACAAACATCCGTTAGGTGAGGGTCATTTTTGTCCATTGGAACACTTTTCCTTATTTTCTCATTTAAAAGAATAAAAAAATCTATTACATCTCTTACCCCTTCTCTTCCTTTTCAAAACCATCGCCACCCGCATCATCTTCTTCAACCAAACTTTTCTCCGGTCATCTTCTCTGATCAACTTTTTCGGGTCATCTCCTCCGATCACTACCCTATCTATCAGAAAACCCTACATCTCATCGTCAAGTTTACATCTCATTTTTATATCCTCATTTCTTATAATGCATATGAGTTCTTCCACCATATCAACATTTCTTTCACGAGCTAATTTAGTAATCATACCGG
Organism: Saussurea involucrata; assembly: GCA_033807775.1. Classification (NCBI taxonomy): domain Eukaryota; kingdom Viridiplantae; phylum Streptophyta; class Magnoliopsida; order Asterales; family Asteraceae; genus Saussurea; species Saussurea involucrata. Next base: position 54,064,855 of record CM066325.1, read on the forward strand.
ATACTGTGTGAACATCGTGACTAAATCCTGGTTACCCGAAATTGTATAATAGTGCAAAGTGTCACATTAGAATTTAAGCACATATGTTTCGATATTTCGTCTATTTATAAATTGATCAAGTTAAACCTAAGTCACTAAGCCACGTGTTCAATTCTCTTGGAAAGTCGGTTTTGTTTTTTGGTTCAATGTGTCAGTCGGTGTGTGGGTGCGAGAATGACCGTGAGAGTGCCCACTGGCACAATCGTTGGGGTACAATTGCTGGGAAGTTCCCACTCTTGGTACACTCTGTGCGAGAGTGACAGCGAGAGTGCCCACTAGCACGGTCGTCGGGGAGTGCCCACTCTAGGTACACTTGCGGGAGTGACAGCTAGAGTGCTCACTGGCACAATTGCCGGACACAATCTCCCACGTGGTCTGATAGGTTTAAAACCCCTTTTTAGCTGATGTCTTATTCATTTATTACCAAATCAGTTTAGGATACGTTTGGGAAACCCTTGGAAATGATTTTTGAGCCTTCAAAACCATCTCCTCATAAATTTTGACCTAGTGTTTGGTGGAAGTAATCATTGAGCATCAAGATCTCTTTGAGGAACATTAAGTGTGGATTTTCAAGCAAGGACCAAGCCTCACTCTCATCTTCTACATTTTCTAGGGTTTGGTCAAGTTTCTAGGTTTTTTCCAAAACCTAGTTTGTGAGTTTCCTAAATCTTTTTGTTAAAACTAGATACATGTCATTACTTACTTTCTTATCATTTTCTCTACTTATTTTGTGGAAATCACTTGTTTTGCTATAATTGTCATTTTGACACACATGAAGGATTTGTGGTTTATGATGATAAACTTTTTTTACTTGGTATATTGATGACCATAGTTGTTTTATCTACAAAATATCTTGGTACCTGGCATTCTATTAAAAATACATGTAATTTAGGGTTTTGACGTAACTCGTGATTTTGGTCAAATATATGGTCTATTGACAATTATGTGTTTATATCTTTGATAATTAGCTTTTAAGCACATGGGGTTGTAGTTGTATGACTTAAAGTACTTTATGGTAATATGTATGCCTTTTTGGCTAATTTGGACATGTTAGGATATTATGCAAAAATCCTACTATGATGTGTATGGTATGTAAACTGTTGATCCAAACCCTCAGTGATTTGATAATGACCCTCTCTTAAATACTTAGTGAAAATTGTAAGTAAACAATATATTAGAGTTTCACTATCGTTGATAAGTACTAAGACCTTACAGTACCGCTGATAGGAACTCTCGCTTTTTAGATTAAACATTCAGCGAACACTGTTCATCATAATGCTATGATCCTGTTCAGTCCTTATGGTGATCGCTGATAAGTTAGTTGTTTACTTATGATCCCTGAAGACAAGTTTCACGTCAACATAGGTTCTACGCTGAAGTCGAAGATCAAGCTCAAGAACCAGCGACAAGTCTCCTAATGAACTGATGCGGATCAGCGAAGACTCAGATTTGTCCACTCAACGTGAAGTATCAAGTACAAGACTTCAGCTATCGCCGAACTTTATCATTCGCTGATAAACAATGTTAAAGCGCTGAATCAACGAAAGCTAATCATGAAGTCCTCCGTATAAAGTACTTTTGTCTTAAACACCCTTGCACGACTCCGTACGATATGTCAGAAAAGAACCCCCTTATTGTCTGAAATTGTACTGTAGAATCCAGATCCGTGCAACGATTATGTTTGTGAAATCAATAATAATAAACAGTAAGAATACGATTTCAACTGGTCATCTCTGATTCATGCTTTCAATGTAGAGAGAATTACAATACGAATAGAAAGAAAGCAAATGAGACAACTAGCTAATTTTCTAAGCTAATTGCACTTTATATATGCTGGGCCCGTGGTAACAAGCCCACGGCCCGTTCACTATGGACTAACTTTAAACAATTACAATTCAAACCCTTGAACTTAAAATCAACATAAATTCTACCCTAACAATCTCCCCCTTTGATTTGAAGTTCGAGTTTGTGCTCTATCTCTTGCCAGTTGAATACGTATCGTTTGCGCAACGCGAAGTGAACCTCGAAGAATCTGATGGCGCGGCGGTAGTCGAGACGTTCTTCAACCATATCCAAAGCAGTCTGAGCAGTTCTTTCATTCAGATTGGGTACATAGGATACCTTTGGATTTTCAGATTCGTGCTTGATGATCTTCCGAAGAGCGTCTTGAACTTTGAGCAGTGTGCCGTCGCAAAATCGATCTACCTGACTGAACCTCATAAACTTCTTTTCTTTCTGAGCGTTGAGGAAGACGATCCCAAATTCCGGTTGAAGCAGCATTGCATTCTCGGGATACATTGATAGTTCAGGAGCTTTCAGATTCGGTTTGAGCAGATTTACCTTCTTCGCTCGGTTCTCGATTGCCATTTGAAAGTCCGTAAGATAAGAGATCATAATAGAACGGACGAGGAATCGACGAACCGCTTCGAGCGCCTTTGTTACAGCAAGCGGTCGGATGGTTCTGGTGCGAAGGTCTCTCAGAATAACCAGGAGGTCGAACGGATGGAGATGCTTAAAGTCAGCTTCAGAAAAAATCCATTCTTTTCCGTCTTCACGTCGAACAGTGAACACGGGAAAGACGATTTTCATAATTCGGTTTGACTGAATCTTTAGCACCTCTGAAATTTTATGTTTGGTTCGAACCTGGTCTCTCGGGAGACACCGCTTCATGGCTTCTACGTATCGGAGTTGGCGTGCTGGATCAGGACTGTAGATGCCAAGACAGAAGGTCGGCTCAATCGGGCGAATTCTGTGTACAAACAGCTTCTTCAGAGATTCCTCCAGATGAGGAATGAGGACCTTGATCTTCTCCCAACGGTTTTGTTGCTGAGGAGGGGGAGGAAGATCAGGAGCTGTCGTTTGCTGAGGAGATGTCGGGATTTTTTCATTTGAGCTTTCGGGTTGATCTGAAGTCGTAGCGGGTTGAGTCGAGTGAACGGGAGGCGTACCATAAAAATTTTGAAGCAGAAACTGGTCGTAATCAACGTTTTCGTCTTCATCAGTCGGAAACAGCAAGTTTACCTCGAAGTTTACGGCTCTGGCAGCTTTTTCGTACCATGCGTCTTCGGTTTCCGGGTTGGTTTCACATGCTGGATCAATCATGGTGAGCATTGGCATGTCTGATGGTTCTTGTGCGACCAATTCCTGTGTTGTACCCTCGGGCTTTTCAACCGTTGGGGCTTCGTCATCTGAAATATCCATGTCGATGACCATCTGTGCTAATGGCAACTCAGCTTCGGGTGTTGCTGTTGAAGTTGCCACGGTTGGGGGTTCCTGTTGAACCACTGTTGTAGTTTCGGCGGTCATGATCTGGGCGGTCTCGGTTTGGCGTAGACGCTTCTCCCCCTCACGGTGATCAGGATCATCCTGGTCATCGTGCTTGCGTTTGAGACCGCCGGCTTGACTCTTACAAGTGTCTTCTAGTGAGCGGACCCTCTCAGTCAGCGTGGCAAGCGCTTTGTTGTAGTCGCTGAGGGTCGAGTCAATGGAGTCAAGGCGGGATGTGATAGATGAAGATGGAGCAGTGACCTGGGATCGAAGAATGAAGATCATGTCTGCTTCGGTCGAGGCGGTTGTATCTGATTCCTGGAGCAGTTGGGCCAATAGCATCGTCTTTAATGTATCCACCGAATAGATAGGTTGAGCAAATGTCGGTGGATGTGGTGGTGCGGTTTCGGCTTCAACGATCTTTGCTTTGCTCTTGATGGCTTTGGCGATCTCGGCGGTGACATGCTGTTCCAGTGCCTCGCGGACAGCCTTGAGGGTGCTATCCAGGGACCCTTGCGACACAAAGTCGGGGTGAATAACTCCGGGACCACTTAGGTTACCCGTTGAGGCGTCTACCATAGGGGTAGAGCCACCTACGTTCACAGTTGGCGTGATGTTAGCTGTGGTAGGATTTCCGTCCAATCCTCGTGTTCCAGAAGTCGGAGACACTATAGACGTTCCGGTCGGGTCACTAAGAGCCGCGACTTGGTGTTGTTCCGCATCAAGTGTCCTAGGCGAAGAATGTTCAGTAACAATAGGCTCTAGACTCGATGGTGCACGCAAAGAAGTCGAGACCGGGGGTTGCTGGTCTCTTATTTCAACACCAACACTCTCCGAATGAGAGGTCGGTGGAAGTTGTGCTGAATCCCCGTGTAAGACTGAAACACCCGTCTTTTGAGAGACGGATGAGTGGCTGTGGGGGTCGTGCAATTGCTCTGCTAGGTCCACGGAGTCTGTTTCAATACCCCGTCCCAACGGATGAGACGGGATAGTAGATGTGGTGACCTGGATATCACTCGGCTGGGGTCGCTCTTGAGCCTCGTTATATTTACGGCTCGATCTTTCCTGGTTCAACTTTGAACGCAGTTCTCTCCGTCTCGCATGATCTAACTCCTCTACGTTTCCTCCCTCAGATGTCCTAGTGATAGGTCTAGTTCCAGTATGTGGAGGTGATTCAAGTGGGATGCCAACGGTAAAATCAGGGTTGGGTCTGATACCGTGAGGTATTTGTCTCAGGCGTATGCTTCGGTCGGTATCGTAGTCCGTGGAGTCAGATTCCACGTCTTCAACATCATGAGATGGTGACGAGGGTTCGGTGATATAAGGCTCGGTCGAGTGATATAGAATTGGTGTGGAGGATGGACCGGCTTGGGCTGAGCTGGAACGGGGTCGCGATTCCACTGCACCACCTACTCTCGGTCCCCTTCCTCTCACAACTAACGTTCCCCGCCCGACATCACCCGCTTGTCGGGCCCTTCCTCCTCTCGTCCTAGGACCCTCACGTCCCTCAGGCCTATTTCCCTGGGCAGGTCCCTCCGGCTCTGGCTGGACCATGGGAATTCCTAACTCTCCCCTATAAGCAACTACCCCTTGTGCAGCGGGATCAGCGATGGCTAGTAGAGCGGCAGGAATGGGCGAGGCGACCGCATCGGATGGGTTGCGGATCACCATGAATTGGAGGTGTCTGATGGGGCATACCGGATGTGTAATACGTTTTGGAATGTCTGGATTCGCATCCATGTTCTGACGAACTGCAAGCGATAGGAAACGCGGGTATGGGAGGAACTTCTTCTGTTTGGTTCCGCCGATGTGTCGAATAGTGGTCACAAGTTCACGCCAGATTATCATGGCGAAGTCGACGTGGCGGTGGTAGCACACGGCGTGAACAAGTCGCAGAAAGTCGCCGGGACATTGATCAATACCTTTCCATCGGGCGGATAGGCAGCGGTTGAGGATGGTGTAGAGCGTTTACCAAATTGGCGCCAAGAACTTGCGATTGAAGACTGATGGTCTTTGAAGGTCGGAGTTGTAACCAAGGGCACGCATTTGTGCGCATAGTGTGGCATCGTTAACGGCAGGATCGTATCGTTCATGGTTGTTGGCAGTGGCTTCCGGTAGAGACAGTAGTCTGCGAAAGGAGTCGGGCGTCAGAGTAAATGGATGGTTGTCAATCTGCGCCGTGATGGTCTGTGTATTGCCAATCGTACGGACTTGTGCCGTCAGCCAGACTTGTAGAACGTAGATCAAAGGAACGTCGGCGGTGCGAGTGAGTGCCTCGCGTATGGGATGGTGCATCAGAATGTCTAGAATGACCTGATGTTGCGGGTTAGGTCTGAACAGCGCCGGGTCTAAGTAATGATTGTTGGCCTCCAACTCGATGCCATGGTCAGGATCAACCAAGGTAGCATCTGCCACTTCGTCGATGATTTCCTCCTCCCGAGGAATTTGGTCTGCTGGATTTTGTTGTTCCGCCATGTATAAATCTGTCAAAATGGCACACAGTTAGGAACTTAACCAGAAGAACAAGTGTCGGTGCGTACCTTTGCGTTGAATGGCTCAATCTGAGACAGATTGAGGACTGCTAGGGAGAAAACAGGTACAGAATGGACACAACAGCAGAGGAATCCGGATAAAAAAGACAGGGTGTCCGGACAACTCAAAGAGTCTGGATACAGGGTTGTCTGGATAAGCATATGCAAGTGTCCGGATACAAAAGGAATATCCGGACAAAGGTTCCCTGATACGCGAGTTTACCGGATAAGATGGGAGTCCGGACATCACACTATCCGGTAGTTGAACTTACCGGAAACCCTAAGGTTTCCGGACAACTAGGTTTCCGGGAGTTTGATGTTGTCCGGATGGATATGCATGACATTTGAAGGTGCCCGGTTAAAACGTCATAGGCTTGAATGTGTCCGGACACGACGAATGTGTCCGGACGAAACCCTTTAGCAACTAATCGACCAGAATGTGATTCAATGCTAGTGTGATTGCACATTTATGTGACACGTATCATTGTATACTACACGGAGAGCATTTCCTATCAAGATTACTACTAAAGGACCACAAATCTTGTGTACCCGAAACTGGGTTTCGGGTTTAAAATAAATCGACCAAATCAGGGTCTGCATGGAATGCAATGTGGACAAAACTCGAATAATAATGTTCGTTAGAGAGTGTCGAGTAACATACCTGATTTCGGAGAGAAAAAACGAGTGAGAATCGAGCGACGAAGAAGAGTCCGAGCGAGAGAGAGAAAGAGCGTTGGGTTTATGGTTTTAGGTCAAGAAGTCCGGATGGGAAAGGAACAGGGGCCCGGGTGACTTAAATAGCCCGGGTGTTGTCCGGGTTCATGTCCGACCCGGATACACCCGACCCGGATACTGTCCGGATAACAAGAGAGTCCGGATACTGTCCGGATAACCCTGGTGAGTCCTTTTTCGTGAATTTTCAGAAAACGGAACTTTTTAAGAGAACTTTCTCTCACTCCCCCTCAAACTGAGCATGGGAATGCCATTGCTCCCCCTCGAATCGTGTAGTAGGGTGCAGTGGAGGGGTCCGACACAAAAAAACTTTAAGCTTTTGAGAGAATACCGGTGTCGCTCCCCCTCAAGTGATGACCAATTTAGGAGTGCCCACACACACAAAAACTTTTGATACGTAAGAAAAAAATATGTGTGTGACGCTCCCCCTCAAAGTATGAGTAAACTTACCTGATGTCGCAGTGTGCTCCCCCTGAACACAATGGCAAATGATGAAAGCATAGAGATAAGGAAGTAATCAAAACAAACGATGGTATGAAGTAAAAGAAACACACGAAGAAAGAATTAACCAGAGAAACAGACGAAATCTACCTAAAAAATACAGAGACTAAATCTAACTAAGTAACCGAGACAAGTAGAATACCAGTGCGAGGAAGTGTATGCTCAATCATCAAGAGTGTTAACTCCGGATGATGAGTGGACAGTTACTCGTAGAGGTATGGAACTTGTAAAGGTACACAGGCGGATTAAGTCTTCAGATTTAGCATACCGAGCTTGAACACAAGAGTTTTAAAGCGGTTTTCGTCCAAGGCTTTGGTAAAGAGGTCTGCTAGCTGATGTTCTGTATTGACGAAGTAGAGCTCGACTGTACCTCTTTCGACGTGATCCTTAATGAAATGATACCGAACGTCGATGTGCTTCGTCTTGGTATGTTGGACCGGATTGCTGGATATGGAAATTGCGCTCTTTGAGTCACAGTAGATTGGGACTTTGACATAGGTGAATCCGTAGTCTTTGAGTTGTGTCCGCATCCAGATTACTTGGGAACAGCAGCTTGCGGCGGCCACATACTCCGCTTCGGCAGTTGACGTTGACACGCACTGTTGTTTCTTTGATGTCCAGCTTACCAGACTGTCTCCCAAGAACTGAATGTGTCTCGAGGTGCTCTTGCGGTCCAACATGCATCCCGCGTGATCCGCATCCGAGTAAGCGGAAAGTCCAAAACCTATCTCTTTCGGGTACCAAAGCCCAAGATCAGCAGTACCACGTAAATAACGAAAAATACGTTTAACAGCATTGTAATGAGACTCTTTAGGGTTGGACTGATAACGGGCGCAGAGAAATGTCGAGAACATGATGTCTGGTCTACTGGCGGTTAGGTACATTAAAGAACCGATCATTCCCCGATACAATTTGGCGTTGACAGCCTTTCCGTTAGGATCGGTGTCAAGCTTTGTATTGGTTGCCATGGGAGTTTTCATTGGTGAGGACTAGTCCAATTGGAATTTCCGAAGAATATCCCTAATGTATTTGGACTGGTTAATGAAGATTCCGGTCGACAGTTGTTTAACTTGAAGACCAAGGAAAAAATTCATCTCACACAACATACTCATTTTAAAAAAAATTCCCATGAGTTTGGCAAAGTTCTTTGCATATAATGGATTAGTAGAACCAAAAATGATGTCATCGACATATACCTGGACTAGAATGATGTGACCCTTTTCGTTCTTTATAAATAGAGTAGAATCGATAGTACCTCGTGTAAATTTGGATTCTAACAGGAACTTTGATAGGGTGTTGTACCATGCTCGCGGGGCCTGCTTTAGACCGTATAGTGCCTTGTCCAAGATGTAGACATGATCAGGTTTTGAGTCATCCACAAATCCGTCGGGTTGCGACACGTAAACTTCTTCTTGGAGGTCACCGTAAAGAAAAGATGTCTTCACATCCATCTGGAAGACTGTGAAGTTCTTGTGCGCTGCATAAGCGAGAAACATACGGATTGCTTCAATGCGAGCGACCGGAGCATAGGTCTCATCATAGTTGATCCCCTCTTGTTGTCGGTATCCTTTGGCCACGAGACGCGCCTTGTTGCGAACAACGATGCCGTCTTCGTCCTTCTTATTCTAAAAAATCCATTTGGTGCCGATTACCGTCTTGTGCGTAGGACGTGGAACCAGTCACCATACCTTTAGAGCTTCGAATTGATTCAACTCCTCTTGCATGGCTATGATCCAGTCCGGATCTTCGAGTGCTTCGCGAACGTTCGTCGGCTCGATCTTGCTTAAGAATCCAGAAAATAGGCAGAAGTTGGCAGAAGCGCTTCGTGTACGTACAGGAGTGGAAGGATCACCGATGATCTGATGCAGGGGATGTGCCTTTGTCCATTTGGTGGTGTGAGGAAGCGGCTGTTGGGTAGAGTGAGATGCGTCCGGATCCACATATACACCAGATGGAAGGTCTTGAACTTGTTCAAGTGTAGCAGTCGTGTTTCTTGGTGGAAGTGGGGGAGCAGTCGTCGATGGTTGAACAACCTCTGGTTCCAAGGAGTTCAGAGGTTGAACATCGGTTGTAGCAGAAGACGAATCATTAGGAGCGATCTCTGAGAGCATAGGTTCCTCCGGGGGGGTTACATTACCAGGTGTACTCGTATCAGATGAGGATGGTTGAGCTGTCTCCACAGATGTTGACGGCGTACTCGTAGACGGTGGCAGACCAGTTAAGTCGTCCGAATCCGCATTGCGAGCAGCTTTAAGTCGCGGGTGCGCTGAGATAGGTGTGGAAGGGTTAGCATTGTCATCATAAAAGAATTCAAATAATAAATCTAAATCAGAAAGATTATCATTCGATGAAGATGCATGATTCGGATTTACTAATGCTTGTGTAGATCCCGAACTTGGAGGTCCGGAAGCTAACACGCCAGTTAAACCGGGTTCTGAACTGAGGTGTTCAGAAGCCAAATCTGCGGCTTCGTCGAATGTCACGTTTATGCTTTCAACAACAGTTTTGGTCCGTTTGTTGTAAACGCGATACGCCTTAGCCTGCATGGAGTATCCAATAAAAACTCCTTCGTCCGCTTTGGGGCTGAATTTCCCGAGATCATCCTTGTCGTTTAGTACATAGCAAGTGCATCCAAATGCATGGAAGTAGCCAACGGTTGGAACGTGATTATTCATGATCTCGTACGGTGTCTTGTTGAACCGCTTGAGAAGGATAGAGCGGTTTTGCGTGTAGCAAGCCGTAGCTACCGCCTCAGCCTATAGATATAGCGATAGATTTTCCTGGGATAGCATTGTTCGTGCAGCTTCAACTAGGGTACGGTTTCGTCTTTCCACCACTCCGTTTTGTTGAGGAGTGCGTGCTGCAGAGAAAGTGTGTGTGATGCCCACTGATCGCAGATAGTCATCCATCTTCTGATTCTTGAACTTCGTCCCGTTATCAGTTCTGATGGACTGAACGTGTTGAAGCTTGTTCTGCTGGACAGTCTTCAGGTGATCAATGATGACCTCCGGAGTTTCGTCCTTCGAGCGTAAGAACATCACCCAAGTGTAGCGTGAGTAGTCGTCCACCATCACGAGCACATATTTGCGTTTGTTGATGCTCGGAACACGCATTGGACCACACAAATCCATATGAATGAGTTCGAGGGTCCGGGTTGTGCTCGGAGTTGCCTTCTGTAACGTCCCGAAAATTACAAGCAAATTTAAAATTTAAAATTAACAATTCATTGATAACAACTCATTAAATGATCCCAACGTTTCGTTTGCAAACACATAATTAATATCTTTATAAAATAAAACCAGCGGAATAAACGTTTAATTATCAAAATCATAAAGCAACCAGCTCTCCTCGCGCGCCAGTGTGTACTCGTCACGCCTTGAAGCCGCTCAGACCTGAAACCACAGTTCATTGGGAAAGGGTAAGCACGAAGCTTAGTGAATTCCAACACATGCGCAGATAGGAATTATATACACATCACCCCTATCCGCACATAAGCAACAACATCACAGTTACATAAAACGAGTAAACGCCTACAAGTAATTATGTATCCAACACCTCAGTACCATCGAGGCCTCGGTCCCACCGAATTGTAACGTATCCAACACCTCAGTACCATCGAGGCCTCGGTCCCACCGAATTGTAACGTATCCAACACCTCAGTACCATCGAGGCCTCGGTCCCACCGAATTGTAATGTAACCAACACATCAGTACCATCGAGGCCTCGGTCCCACCGAATTGTAATGCAACACATTTATACCAAGCATTCAAACCAATCAAATATTACACACCACAAACAACTAGTTCACACCACAAAGACAGTAGTACATACAAACTATTATGACATGCATACAACCCCTAACTACACAGTGAGAGAACTCACCTCGAATGCGCGCCCAGCTTAATAACACAATTCAAGCTTCACAATTACGGTCACTCCCCAGCACCTAAAAGCATGTTAAAACGTGTCAATACGAGACCCGGACCCTATGACACGACACACGCTTAAACCGTCACTAAAACTAAATTCCGATCACCCAAAACAGGCCTGTTCGGGACCTGTTTCGACCCCTTTAAACCCAGAAAATTCCCAATATTATTTCATGACCAGAAAGTACTCTGAGTTAGGGTTCCAAGGACATATTATACGCCTCCTAACGATTTTTCTACAATTTACTACGGATTTTACAAAAACAGTTTCCGGACAGCGAAATTCAGCACCTTTCAGTATAAAACGACAAATCGACCCACGCTACGCCCCGAACTGGATTTTGCACAAAACACAGAAAAGTTTATAGATTCAAAAAGGGAACTTTTGACACCACTTTCACCCCAAACCGAGTTACGAGCAGAAAGTTATGATTTTCGCAAGATCAAGGCAGATTCCAGAAATTTTCACATGAAATGACGAAACACCGAACTTGCGACCACTTTTTCGCCCAGTTAGAGACCGAACCAGTTTTCCGCTAAAACACTGAAAACGTGCCCGACCCCGAACTAGAAACGTGGGCGCCAGTTTCAGCTCAATCGGAGTTACGACAGAAAAGTTATGGCCGTCGCAAAAACAGTGGCTGAACAATTATTCACAAGGAAAAGACGACTCTAAAAACAACGGTTCGATCGATTGGCTTAAGCGATTAAGTCACGGCTTAATGGGTTCAACAATGATTAATAAGAAGACAAGGCCACGCACCACCCACTGCCCTCCGGCAGTGGTGGTCGCCGGTGGCGGTTTTCGACGAAACAAAGAAACGAACCGCAACCCCGCGAAATCACCATTCTCTCGATCGGTGACCGTATGCACCCATACCTAGCGCACACCACCACCTCTACCCGACGCCCAGCCACCACAGTGGCGGCGCGCGGCAGCCGGCGGTGGCGTTTCTCGCCGGCGACAAAAGGAAGAAGAATGAGACAACGAAAAAGGAAAGCAAATCACATACCTTACGAGACACGCTCGACGGCGCACCCCGCCCTCCTCGACTTCCCGACGAACAGCGGGCTTCCGGCGAACACCAGGCGGCTCCGGCGAACCTCCTCCTCTCGACTCCTCCTCTCGACTCTTCCTTCGATCTCCCTCGTTCTCTCTTTCTCTTCTCGATTTCTATCTCTCTCTCGTCCTCTCCTAACAGAACCGACGGAGGCGTCGGTGATGCTGTGCAGCGACGGCCGGCAAAAAGGTCTCCGGCGACACCTCTCTCTCCACTCTCTCCACTTCTCGCTCTCTCTACTTCTGCCTCTCTCTTGCTCGTCGCCGACACACCAAAAACGGGGGAGGGGAAGATGGTTGACGGCATGAGAATGAAGGTGTTAGGGTTTTCTTTTTCTTGGTTGGGAGTTGCCGCAAAGTAGAAGTGAAGAGGGGAGGGGACGGTCCCTGCATGGGCCGATCCCGAGACCCAAATGCTAACCCAAAAAAAAGGAAAAAGGCCAAATCAGTCCCTAGGTTTTAGGATTAATTCACTATCTACCCCGTAACAGATAAAACCTAACGAACGCGTCAACAATCACTACAACTCAACGTTTTGGTTTTCGCCTCCTAAACCCGTTAAATAATTTTGCTTAATAAAATAAATAAATAAAACGCATATCGGGACACGGGCTTTACAACTCTCCCCCACTTGAATTAGACTTCGTCCCCGAAGTCTACGTCCGCAAACAGCTCCTAATAATTCTCTCGCATACTTCCTTACTAACAACACTCCTTCAAGAACACTGAAAACGCGATTGGAAGAACACTCCAACAATCGGAATCATTCTTAGTTAAATGACTTCGGTTGTCTCCCAATCTTAGATGATTCACACCTCCCGATTAAATTTTTCAAGCTCTAACAATTCTAAAGATGCTCACCAATATACCCTACAGGATACTCGAATCCGATCTTTTCTACCATTAACTGCCGATTCACTTCTACGAGTTCTACTAGACTCCCTAAATTCACGATGAATCACATTAACAAACATCGGCCCCCCGCCGAATATCGGTCCAACCGAATAAATACAACCATCGGCCCAGCCGAATATCGGTCCAACCGCTTACAATAACAAACATCGGCCACCCGCCGAACATCGGTCTAACCGATTACAATAACAAACATCGGCCACCCGCCGAACATCGGTCCAACCGATCACAATAACAAACATCGGCCACCCGCCGAACATCGGTCCAACCGATCACAATAACAAACATCGGCCACCCGCCGAACATCGGTCCAACCGATCACAATAACAAACATAAGCGTGGTATTATCCTAGACACTAACACAAGTAGATATCCCCCACAACCAAAACAACTAACACACACGTAGGTCATTCTACCATAACCATTCATCACAAGTGATCATTTCAGGGTTACTACTACCGTCACCAAGATTATCTTAAAATCGGCTACAACTCTCCGATTATACTAAAGATGTTTGGCTTCAAGCCCAAAAGTCGACACCTAAATATACCACCTACCTCAAAATGGTTGATGCGCATTTATTCTCTTAATAACAAAGGGCATCAATCCCTTAACCGATACTATTTGGCCTACAGTACTAACGCGCGTGGAATACCTACCTTCCACCGTCGACGTATCATCCACACTTGCTCTACGAAGTCAAGTCACACCGTATCGAGGATACACCTTGACGTATACCTCCCAGGTAACGCCTCAAGACCCAGCACACCGGAACTACCTCCCAGGTAAGTGCCCACAACTATATCCTCCTAGTACCTACTGGAAAGTCTAGGTTAAAACACATGAATACCGGGGTCCCACCCCGAGATACCCAACCGACCATTACCAACGACTGACTAACGTGTCTAAGGATCCAAAGCAACCAGCCTACCAACAACATGCCTATTCCGGATTGACTCACTCACCCAAACATGTAAACACTCAACGTGCAAAGAATGCCAAACGGTGCGACAAAACAACTCATCAACTAGACTCCACATTGAGCCATTAAAATCGGGCAATTGGCCCATGACTAACTCCAAGTCAAAACCGATAAAAATGCTCCACGCTTGCTAGACCCGTAGGTCGGAAAATGCGTTTAAACAAAGTTTAAGCCAGCAATACTCTGAAATCAACCTTAGTCTCAGACTCAACACGGGTTAAACAAAAGAGTTTTCCGAAAGGACTCACACCCTTAAAATTCTCGAAATGACACATGACACTTAAAAGCACATTTCCCCAAATGGTTTACAAAATCATTTACAAAATATTTTCAACATCAGGATTTTCATCTCAAAAAGATCGTATGTAATAAAACTACTATTACCAGATCGATAGTTACGCAAAACTGGACACGCTCGTCCCATATAGGAAAATCATGTTGAAAATCGTCCCATTGCAGTTCGGTTTACTCACACAAAAGCAAAGCGTAATAAATAATTTCTTTAAAATGAACCGCCTCGATTCCAGTATGGATTGACTCATGACATGCACTTAAGGTAACCGCTGACCTTAAACAGGGTCCGACAAAGGTGTGCACATAATTCAAAATAAGTTTCACGACGTTTGATTCAAAAATTCCTCTTTTTAATCATAAATGACGTGGCACAGGGTTCGCCACAAATTTTTCGCGCGTCAGCTAGTCACACAAAACGATGACACGGTTTACAAATATATTTTTGTTAAAACACAATTGTCTCGTGTAAGTTGCAAACTTGAAGACAGAAACCAGTCCGCTTCTAATAATTGGAAATATCGACTAAAAACCTCGTAAAATCTCAAACTGGGGGCAGGCATGCAAGCTTGTAACACTTCCTCAAGTTTCGTACTTGGGGCATATAATGTCAAAACATTATAGTTTAAAAAAAATGTATTTATCGAAAATGCTCAAAATACTCGTTTCCTCCAAAGCAAAAGTTTTTAATTTCCAAAAAAAATGATCGGTAATTCTAAATTAACCGAATGTCAAAAATCTACGCATTTATATTTCCAAAATATAACACATTGTAATCGTATGCATGATGTTCACAACATTAAAACACTCCTTGGATCAAATGGTCTTTCATTTCGACAGAAAGGAACTAAAACATTTTCAAGCACGACTCGTTTATCAAAATGTCGAGTACAAAGGTTACCCCAGTATGCATACCCCTAAGTCGATAAATCGCATTTTCATCGAAATGTCAATAAAACCTTTAGCTGACTGAAAAGCGCACTAAACAACTCCTTATGAAATGTTACCAAAATTCCTCCATGCACCACTTATGTCACGCATGAATCAATCCACTCACTGAACTATTTGCAATAAAATACTTAGTAACACAAACTCTCGAAAGAAAAGTTAAGCGACACTAGAATTCCAAACTCATTTTAGACAAATCACTAAAATAGCCTTTAAACAGACATCGTGGAATGTAACTTTCCGTCTCGACTCTAACACATGTGGAGGAGTTCCAATGTTAGAGTCTCAAACCGTAGTCACTTACCCAACATCTTAACCACCACAAAACCCGGATATTATCGTACCCGAAAGAACCGTTGGAAAATAATCAAATGAAACAATCTTTTACAAAGTTTTCAATTCCCGTGATAAAACGGTTTCAAGCATTTTCAAAACTATAATTCGAAATCTTGTGTGTGTGCTAAACATTTTCCAAAGTTTCAAAACACAATCCATATCAGGATTGGAAACACAAGGATTAGTTAATGCAATCCTATTTTCAAAATAAACTCTGTGCACGACTCAGTCGACATTCAACGTCTCGACTCATGCTCCTCTCTACCTTTCCAATCCACTATCGTCCTCCGGACCTTTAAGCCTCTTAGGGCAAGATGGAAAATTACGTCAAATAATCCCTACGATTTTTCCTCAAATCAAAGTCGGCTCTATAAGCCTATGACTCTAGCCCAATCTTCCATCTTGGTTCGAAATGATCTGCTTACAACAAATATCATCCTTATCGTCACTCCAAGTGACTAATACTATAATCGTCTTTCTATTCCAACGACTGCCAGTTTAGAGCATTCGACACTACCCCAACGATCATCCCATCAAAGCAAGTCAAGTACACACATGTACCAGTGGATCTACTATATTTGTCTCTCCTCGTGACGGCTATTCAGGGTAGATAATACAACGCGTTATTTAGCACATAACAACGCACACTAACAACACTCGCGCCCAACTCCTTGGATTCCTCGTGACTTCCCCGACTCGAGCATTGATCCTGTGCTTCCGGTAGTAGGAGCTCTACTACTACCTTCCACACCTATCATCACTCGTTCCGAGTCCCATCCCAAGGATCCAAGTAGTTTCTCGCCGAAACTATACACATGATACAATTAATCCACACATGCCAGTTCGAGAACATATCCTAACAAGGCAAACTCATACAACTACTGTATATATAAAACCATCGGTCTCCCCGATCAGACAACCACAATTGTATACATAATAAACCATCGGTCACCCCGATCATACAACAACAATTAAACATATAAATAACCATATGCCTGCACCAGCATATATATACATCCACCCTTCCCAGCTCCCTAGGAATTTCCTCTTATCCCACTACCCTTGCTACTACCGAATCCCTACTAATTATGACGAGTGACCTTGCGAATACCCGATTATATGCAGTGCGAAATAAATAGACAGTCGAATACAAGACTCTATCCTAGAACGGTTGGACTCAAACAAGAGCTGCGCAATAGAACTAAATCGAATATTCTAAGGCTATAAATCTCTTACTGCATACAACCTAGAGGGCATCCACTTAGTAACCTATCATAATTCGCATAAATTCCTAATAGCAAGCAGTTCAACATACCGCATAGTGTCAACAACATGCAATCTAGCATGCATACTCTATGATCTAGAAAGCAATGAAACACTAAGTACTGTACCTTTCCCCTTTGGCTCCGGCTGACTGTACACACTGCGCCTCCAAACACCGTTCTCAACGGAATTTTCCTTCCTTTTATTTTCTAAAAACGCTTTTAAAGGAATCTTATAGCCGCAAACTTGAGATCAAACACACCGAGGTGTGTGTGATTCACTCAAGCTGTGCTCTGATACCAAGTTGTAACGTCCCGAAAATTACAAGCAAATTTAAAATTTAAAATTAACAATTCATTGATAACAACTCATTAAATGATCCCAACGTTTCGTTTGCAAACACATAATTAATATCTTTATAAAATAAAACCAGCGGAATAAACGTTTAATTATCAAAATCATAAAGCAACCAGCTCTCCTCGCGCGCCAGTGTGTACTCGTCACGCCTTGAAGCCGCTCAGACCTGAAACCACAGTTCATTGAGAAAGGGTAAGCACGAAGCTTAGTGAATTCCAACACATGCGCAGATAGGAATTATATACACATCACCCCTATCCGCACATAAGCAACAACATCACAGTTACATAAAATGAGTAAACGCCTACAAGTAATTATGTATCCAACACCTCAGTACCATCGAGGCCTCGGTCCCACCGAATTGTAATGTATACAACACCTCAGTACCATCGAGGCCTCGGTCCCACCGAATTGTAACGTATCCAACACCTCAGTACCATCGAGGCCTCGGTCCCACCGAATTGTAATGTATCCAACACCTCAGTACCATCGAGGCCTCGGTCCCACCGAATTGTAATGTAACCAACACCTCAGTACCATCGAGGCCTCGGTCCCACCGAATTGTAATGCAACACATTTATACCAAGCATTCAAACCAATCAAATATTACACACCACAAACAACTAGTTCACACCACAAAGACAGTAGTACATACAAACTATTATGACATGCATACAACCCCTAACTACACAGTGAGAGAACTCACCTCGAATGCGCGCCCAGCTTAATAACACAATTCAAGCTTCACAATTACGGTCACTCCCCAGCACCTAAAAGCATGTTAAAACGTGTCAATACGAGACCCGGACCCTATGACACGACACACGCTTAAACCGTCACTAAAACTAAATTCCGATCACCCAAAACAGGCCTGTTCGGGACCTGTTTCGACCCCTTTAAACCCAGAAAATTCCCAATATTATTTCATGACCAGAAAGTACTCTGAGTTAGGGTTCCAAGGACATATTATACGCCTCCTAACGATTTTTCTACAATTTACTACGGATTTTACAAAAACAGTTTCCGGACAGCGAAATTCAGCACCTTTCAGTATAAAACGACAAATCGACCCACGCTACGCCCCGAACTGGGTTTTGCCCAAAACACAGAAAAGTTTATAGACTCAAAAAGGGAACTTTTGACACCAGTTTCACCCCAAACCGAGTTACGAGCAGAAAGTTATGATTTTCGCAAGATCAAGGCAGATTCCAGAAATTTTCACATGAAATGACGAAACACCGAACTTGCGACCACTTTTTCGCCCAGTTAGAGACCGAACCAGTTTTTCGCTAAAACACGGAAAACGTGCCCGACCCCGAACTAGAACCGTGGGCGCCAGTTTCAGCTCAATCGGAGTTACGACAGAAAAGTTATGGCCGTCGCAAAAACAGTGGCTGAACAATTATTCACAAGGAAAAGACGACTCTAAAAACAACGGTTCGATCGATTGGCTTAAGCGATTAAGTCACGGCTTAATGGGTTCAACAATGATTAATAAGAAGACAAGGCCACGCACCACCCACTGCCCTCCGGCAGTGGTGGTCGCCGGTGGCGGTTTTCGACGAAACAAAGAAACGAACCGCAACCCCGCGAAATCACCATTTTCTCGATCGGTGACCGTATGCACCCATACCTAGCGCACACCACCACCTCTACCCGACGCCCAGCCACCACAGTGGCGGCGCGCGGCGGCCGGCGGTGGCGTTTCTCGCCGGCGACAAAAAGGAAGAAGAATGAGACAACGAAAAAGGAAAGCAAATCACATACCTTACGAGACACGCTCGACGGCGCACCCCGCCCTCCTCGACTTCCCGACGAACAGCGGGCTTCCGGCGAACACCAGGCGGCTCCGGCGAACCTCCTCCTCTCGACTCCTCCTCTCGACTCTTCCTTCGATCTCCCTCGTTCTCTCTTTCTCTTCTCGATTTCTATCTCTCTCTCTCGTCCTCTCCTAACAGAACCGACGGCGGCATCGGTGATGCTGTGCAGCGACGGCCGGCAAAAATGTAACGCCCCAAAATTTCAAGAAAATTTAAAAATTTTTAAACGCGCATATTTAATAATAAGTCTCCATTTATTAAACCCAAAATAATAATTCCAACCACGAGCGTTATTAAAACATAAGTCAACAGCGGAAATTAAATTGTTTATTCAATAACGGGAAAATGTTTAATAAGCAAATCCTTCGACCCATCCATCTTGCGCGTCAGTGTGTGCCAGTCATGCCTTCGTACCACTTGTACCTGCAGCCACTGTAAATTGGGAGGGTAAGCACGAAGCTTAGTGAATTCAAACACAACAATTAACAATGGTTATCTCATATTACCCCTAAAGCAAAGAGGATCACACCACCACATACAAGTCTACGAACAAATCATAAACAAGTATAATAACCACCACATAAAAAAAAAATCCCCGGGCGGATGTCGGGTCTACGGCCCCGCCGCACGTTTCCGCCTACTGCGGGAAACACCCGTTTTACGCCTACTGCGTATGACATCCTTTTTACGCCTACTGCGTAAACGCCCCTTTTACGCCTACTGCGTAAAACACCTCCGTCCCCGTCGGGACTCGGCCCCGCCGAATAATGTAGCACATAATGTTAACTAGACGTCCCACTATCTAGCCCCCAACCATCCCGCATACAATTTTCACACACGTGCTACAGTAATAATAAACAACTATTAATTAATTGTAGTGAGAGAACTCACCTCGGGTGCGCGCCTAGCTAAAAATAGTAAGTAGCTCCACACAACGACGATCACTTTCCGGCACCTAAACGTACGATAAAATACGTCAATACGAGACCCGGACCCCACGACGCGACACACCCCAAACTGTCACTAAAACTAACTTTCGGTCACACCGAACAGGTCTGTTCGGGACCTGATTTGACCACTAAAACTCCAGAAAAAACTCAGATTTATTACACGGTTGAAAAGTGCCCTGAAATACCTTTCCGAGGATATATTACACGCCTCCTAACGATTTTTCTATAATTAATTATGAATTTATTAAGTTCGCCTACCGGAACTGTCCGTTTTCGGACCAGTTCGCACTAACAGCTCCGAACAGCCCGGTTCTGGGCCGATTCAGCCTTTCGACGAAACACGAAAAACGTGCCTAACTCAATTTAGGAAAAATGGCCACTGACCTCAAGTTAAAACGACTTACGAGTAAAAAGTTACGATCCACGCAAAACAGTGGCAGATTCCAGGAAATTCACATAAAATGACGAACCACAGAACTTGCGACCACTTTTTCTCCCAACTCGAGGCCGAACCAGTTTTCCGCCAAAACCCAGAAAACGTGCCCGGTCCCGAGCTCGAAGCGTGGGCGTCAGTTTCGGCTCAAACGGAGTTACGACGGAAAAGTTATGGTCATACGAAAACTGGACAGCACACTTAGAATTTTCATAAAATCACGATTTATAAAACGGTAACGCGATTAAGGTTTCGGGTTAGGGTTTAGCTATCACGGTTTAACGGAAACTGGACAACACACGGCACCACCCACTGCCACCTCCGGCAGGGGTGGTCGCCGGCGGCGGCGGCTGCGGCGGCGGCCGTTTTTCCGGCGACGCAACGACGACCAGGAAGACGAACGGAAGGAATATTTACCTTTCGATAAAACGTAGCAGCAGTAGCAGAACTGGATCGTCGGTTCCTTCTTCCCGTCGTCCTTCTCCCTCTCTCTGCCCCTCTCTCTCTTACACGCTCTTCTCTCTCTTTCTCTCGCTCGCCGGCGAACACAGCGGCGCCGGCTGCTGCTGTTGCAGTCCGGCGATGGCAGCGGCGGCTGCTGTGGGATTCCGGCGTCTCTCTCACTCCCTTCGTTCCTCTTGTTCACTTCCTCTCTCTCGTCACGCTACCTCTCTTTCTCTCGGCTTCACTCTCTCTTGCTGGAACTCTATCTCGATCGCCGGCAAGAAAAACGGCGATGGTGCTGGTGGTTTCCGGCAGCAGCGAAGAACAAGCAAGGAGAGGGTGTGACACAGTGAGGTTCACGGCGAAGAAGGAATGAAAGAAAAACAAAACACTAGGGTTCTCTCCCTTTTCTTTTGTGGCAATGAAAAACGAACGAGAGGTGGGTCGGTTCCATTATGGGCCGACCCCCATGCATCCCAGGTTTCAGAATTGACCCAGTTAGTCCCTGCCCTTTTCCACCCTTCGCTAAGTGCCCCAAAAATTTTAACTATAATACACACGTGGTCCCTCCGACAAACCCCGTTAGTGTCAAAGCGATGCGAGAAAGATAACTACTAATACCGGAACATACAATTAAATAATTAAAAAGCTAAAGTAAAATCATACTGGGACACGGGTTTTACAACTCTCCCCCACTTGGATTAGACTTCGTCCCCGAAGTCTACGTCCGCAAACAGCTCTTAATAATTCTCTCGCATACTTCCTTACTAACAACACTCCTTCAAGAACACTGAAAACGCAATTGGAAGAACACTCCAACAATCGGAATCATTCTTAGTTAAACGACTTCGGTTGTCTCCCAATCTTAGACGATTCATACCTCCCGATTAAATTTCCAGCTCTAACCATTTTAAAGCTGCTCACAGAATACCCTACAGGATTCTCGACTACGATCATTCCTACCCTTAACTGTCGATTAACTTCTACGAGTTCTAATAGACTCCAAAGATTTTAAATAACTTATATTAACAAAACATCGACCCCCTGCCGAACATCGGTCCAACCGATTACAATAACAAACATCGGCCACCCGCCGAACATCGGTCCAACCGATTACAATAAATCACATAAGCGGGGTATTATCCTGGACACTAACACCAATAGATATCCCCTACAACCAAAACAACTAATACACACGTAGGTCATTCCACCATAACCATTCATCACAAGTGATCATTTCAGGGTTACTACTACCATTACCATGATTATCTTAAAATCGGCTACAACTCTCCGATTATACTAAAGGTGTTTGGCCTCCAGCCAAAAAACCGACACCTAAATATACCACCTACCTCAAAATGGTTGATGCGCATTTACTCTCTTAATAACAAAGGGCATCAATCCCTTAACCGATATTATTCGGCCTACAGTACTAACGCGCGTGGAATACCTACCCTCCACTGTCGACGTATCATCCACACTTGCTCTACGAAGCCAAGTCACACCGCATCGAGGATACACCTTGACGTCTACCTCCCAGGTAACGCCTAAAGACCCAGCACACCGGAACTACCTCCCAAGTAAGTGCCCACAACTATATCCTCCTAGTACCTACTGGAAAGTCTAGGTTAAAAACACATGAATATCGGGGTCCCACCCCGAGATACCCAACCGACCATTACCAATAACTGACTAACGTGCCCAAGGATCCAAAGCAAACAGCCTACCAACAACGTGCCTATTCCGGATTGACTCACTCATCCAAACATGTAAACACTCAACGTGCAAAGAATGCCAAACGGTGCGATAAAAACAACTCATCAACTAGACTCCACATCGAGCCATTAAAACCGGGCAATTGGCCCATGACTAACTCCAAGTCAAAACCGAGCAAAATGCTCCACGCTTGCTAGACCCATAGATCGGAAAAATGCGTTTAAACAAAGTTTAAGCAAGCAATACTCTGGACTCAACCTTAGTCCCAGACTCAACACGGGTTAAACAAAAGAGTTTTCCAAAAGGACTCACACCCTTAAAATTCTCGAAATGACACTTAAAAGCACATTTTCCCAAATGGTTTACAAAATCATTTACTAAATCATTTCAACATTAGGATTTTCATCGCAAAAAGATCGTATATAATAAAACTACTTTTACCAGATCGATAGTTACGCTAAACTGGACACGCTCGTCCCATAAAGGAAAATCATGTCGAAAATCGTCCCAATGCAGTTCAGTTTACTCACACAAAAGCAAAACGTAAGAAATAAAAAAATGAACCGCCTCGATTCTAGTATGGATTGACTCATGACATGCACTTAAGGTAACCGCTGACCTTAAACAGGGTCCGACAAAGGTGTGCACATAATTCAAAAATAAGTTTCCCGACGTTTGATTCAAAAATTCCTCTTTTTAATCATAAATGACGTGGCACAGGGTTCGCCACAAATTTTTCGCGCATCAGCTAGTCACGCAATACGATGACACGGTTTACAAATATATTTTTGTTAAAACACAATTGTCTCGTGTAAGTTGCAAACTTGAAGACAGAAACCAATCCGCTTCTAATAATTGGAAATATCGACTAAAAACCTCGTAAAATCTCAAACTGGGGGCAGGCATGCAAGCTTGTAACACTTCCTCAAGTTTCGTACTTGGGACATATAACGTCAAAACATTATAGTTTTAAAAATGTATTTATCGAAATTGCTCAAAATACTCGTTTCCTCCAAAGCAAAAGTTTTTAATTTCCAAAAAGAAATGATCGGTAATTCTAAATCAACCGAATGTCAAAAATCTATGCATTTATATTTCCCAAAATATAACACGTTGTAATCGTATGCATGATGTTCACAACATTAAAACACTCCTTGGATCAAATGGTCTTTCATTTCGACAGAAAGGACTAAAACATTTTCATGCACGACTCGTTTGTCAAAATGTTGAGGACAAAGGTTACCCCAGTATGCATACCCCTAAGTCGATAAATCGCATTTTCATCGAAATGACAATAAAACCTTTAGTTGACTGAAAAGCGCACTAAACAACTCCTCATGAAATGTTACCAAATTTCCTCCATGCACCACCTATGTCACGCATGAATCAATCCACACACTGAACTATTTGCAATAAAATACTTAGTAACACAAACTCTCGAAAGAAAAGTTAAGCGACACAAGAATTCCAAACTCATTTTAAACAAATCACCAAAATAGCCTTTATACAGACATCGTGGAATGTAACTTTTCGTCTCAACTCTAACACATGTGGAGGAGTTCCAATGTTAGAGTCTCAAACCGTAGTCACTTACCCAACATCTTAACCACCACAAAACACGGATAATATCGTACCCGAAAGAACCGTTGGAAAAATAACGAAAATGAGACAAGTTCTAACAAAGTTTGCACTCCCGAGATAAAACGACTTCATACACTTTCAAAACCATATTTCAAAATCTTGTGTGTGCTGAGCAGTTCCCAAAATTCCCAAAACACCGCCCATACAAAGATTTAAAACACAAGAATTTGTTAATGCAATCTTATTTTCAAAATAACCTCGTGCATGACTCATTCGGCATTCAACGTCTCGACTCATGCTCCTCTCTACTTTTCCAATCCACTATCGTCCTCCGGACATTTCAACCTCTTAGGGCAAGATGGAAAATTACGACAAATAATCCCTACGATTTCTGCTCAAATCAAAGTCGGCTCTATAAGCCTATGACTCTAGCACAATCTTCCATCTTGGTTCGAAATGATCTGCTTACAACAAATATCATCCTCATCGTCACTCCAAGTGACTAATACTATAATCGTCTTTCTATTCCAACGACTACTAGTTTAGGACCTTCAACACTTCCCCAACGATCATCCCATCAAAGCAAGTCAAGTACACACATGTACCAGTGGATCTACTATATTTGTCTCTCCTCGTGACGGCTATTCTGGGTAGATAATACAACGCGTTATTAGCACATAACAACGCACACTAACAACACTCACGCCCAACTCCTCGGATTCCTCGTGACTTCCCCGACTCGAGCATTGATCTTGTGCTTCCGGTAGTAGGAGCTCTACTACTACCTTCCACACCTATCATCGCTCGTTCCGAGTCTCATCCCGAGGGTCCAAGTAGTTTCTCGCCGAAACTATACTCATAAAATAATTTATCCACACATGCCAGTTCAAGAACATATCCTAAACAGGCAACTCATACAACTACTGTATATATAAAACCATCGGTCTCCCCGATCAGACAGCCACAAGTGTATACTTAATAAACCATCGGTCACCCCGATCATACAACAACAATTAAATATATAATTAACCATATGCCTGCACCAGCATATATATATACTTCCACCCTCCCTAGCTCCCTAGGAATTTCCTCTTATCCCACTACCCTTGCTACCACCGAATCCCTACTAATTATGACGAGTGACCTCGCGAGTACCCGATTATATGCAGTGCGAAATAAATAGACAGTCGGATACAAGACTCTATCCTAGAACGGTTGGACTCAAACAAGAGCTGCGCAATAGAACTAAATCGAATATTCTAAGGCTATAAATCTCTTACTGCATACAACCTAGAGGGCATTCACTTAGTAACCTATCATAATTAGCATAAATTCCTAATAGCAAGCAGTTCAACATACAGCATAGTGTCCACAACAGGCAATCTAGCATGCATACACTATGATCTAGAAAGCAATAAAACACTAAGTACTGTACCTTTCCCCTTAGGCTCCGGCTGACTGTACACACTGCGCCTCCGATCACCGTTCCTCGAACGGGTCTTTACTTTTTCTTTTGTTTCCAAAAAGATTTAATAAAGAATTTGAAAATTTCCCAGCCGCAACTTGAGACCAAACACACCGAGGTGCGTTTGATTCACTCAAGCTGTGCTCTGATACCAAGTTGTAACGCCCCAAAATTTCAAGAAAATTTAAAATTTTTTAAACGCGCATATTTAATAATAAGTCTCCATTTATTAAACCCAAAATAATAATTCCAACCACGAGCGTTATTAAAACATAAGTCAACAGCGGAAATTAAATTGTTTATTCAATAACGGGAAAATGTTTAATAAGCAAATCCTTCGACCCATCCATCTTGCGCGTCAGTGTGTGCCAGTCATGCCTTCGTACCACTTGTACCTGCAGCCACTGTAAATTGGGAGGGGTAAGCACGAAGCTTAGTGAATTCAAACACAACAATTAACAATGGTTATCTCATATTACCCCTAAAGCAAAGAGGATCACACCACCACATACAAGTCTACGAACAAATCATAAACAAGTATAATAACCACCACATAAAAAAAAAATCCCCGGGCGGATGTCGGGTCTACGGCCCCGCCGCACGTTTCCGCCTACTGCGGGAAACACCCGTTTTACGCCTACTGCGTATGACATCCTTTTTACGCCTACTGCGTAAACGCCCCTTTTACGCCTATTGCGTAAAACCCCTCCGTCCCCGTCGGGACTCGGCCCCGCCGAATAATGTAGCACATAATGTTAACTAGACGTCCCACTATCTAGCCCCCAACCATCCCGCATACAATTTTCACACACGTGCTACAGTAATAATAAACAACTATTAATTAATTGTAGTGAGAGAACTCACCTCGGGTGCGCGCCTAGCTAAAAATAGTAAGTAGCTCCACACAACGACGATCACTTTCCGGCACCTAAACGTACGATAAAATACGTCAATACGAGACCCGGACCCCACGACGCGACACACCCCAAACTGTCACTAAAACTAACTTTCGGTCACACCGAACAGGTTTGTTCGGGACCTGATTTGACCACTAAAACTCCAGAAAAAACTCAGATTTATTACACGGTTGAAAAGTGCCCTGAAATACCTTTCCGAGGATATATTACACGCCTCCTAACGATTTTTCTATAATTAATTATGAATTTATTAAGTTCGCCTACCGGAACTGTCCGTTTTCGGACCAGTTCGCACTAACAGCTCCGAACAGCCCGGTTCTGGGCCGATTCAGCCTTTCGACGAAACACGAAAAACGTGCCTAACTCAATTTAGGAAAAATGGCCACTGACCTCAAGTTAAAACGACTTACGAGTAAAAAGTTACGGTCCACGCAAAACAGTGGCAGATTCCAGGAAATTCACATAAAATGACGAACCACAGAACTTGCGACCACTTTTTCTCCCAACTCGAGGCCGAACCAGTTTTCCGCCAAAACACAGAAAACGTGCCCGGTCCCGAGATCGAAGCGTGGGCGCCAGTTTCGGCTCAAACGGAGTTACGACGGAAAAGTTATGGTCAAACGAAAACTGGACAGCACACTTAGAATTTTCATAAAATCACGATTTATAAAACGGTAACGCGATTAAGGTTTCGGGTTAGGGTTTAGCTATCACGGTTTAACGGAAACTGGACAACACACGGCACCACCCACTGCCACCTCCGGCAGGGGTGGTCGCCGGCGGCGGCGGCTGCGGCGGCGGCCGTTTTTCCGGCGACGCAACGACGACCAGGAAGACGAACGGAAGGAATATTTACCTTTCGATAAAACGTAGCAGCAGTAGCAGAACTGGATCGTCGGTTCCTTCTTCCCGTCGTCCTTCTCCCTCTCTCTGCCCCTCTCTCTCTTACACGCTCTTCTCTCTCTTTCTCTCGCTCGCCGGCGAACACAGCGGCGCCGGCTGCTGCTGTTGCAGTCCGGCGATGGCAGCGGCGGCTGCTGTGGGATTCCGGCGTCTCTCTCACTCCCTTCGTTCCTCTTGTTCACTTCCTCTCTCTCGTCACGCTACCTCTCTTTCTCTCGGCTTCACTCTCTCTTGCTGGAACTCTATCTCGATCGCCGGCAAGAAAAACGGCGATGGTGCTGGTGGTTTCCGGCAGCAGCGAAGAACAAGCAAGGAGAGGGTGTGACACAGTGAGGTTCACGGCGAAGAAGGAATGAAAGAAAAACAAAACACTAGGGTTCTCTCCCTTTTCTTTTGTGGCAATGAAAAACGAACGAGAGGTAGGTCGGTTCCATTATGGGCCGACCCCCATGCATCCCAGGTTTCAGAATTGACCCAGTTAGTCCCTGCCCTTTTCCACCCTTCGCTAAGTGCCCCAAAAATTTTAACTATAATACACACGTGGTCCCTCCGACAAACCCCGTTAGTGTCAAAGCGATGCGAGAAAGATAACTACTAATACCGGAACATACAATTAAATAATTAAAAAGCTAAAGTAAAATCATACTGGGACACGGGTTTTACAAAAAAGGTCTCCGGCGACACCTCTCTCTCCACTCTCTCCACTTCTCGCTCTCTCTACTTCTGCCTCTCTCTTGCTCGTCGCCGACACACCAAAAATGGGGGAGGGGAAGATGGTTGACGGCATGAGAATGAAGGTGTTAGGGTTTTCTTTTTCTTGGTTGGGAGTTGCCGCAAAGTAGAAGTGAAGAGGGGAGGGGACGGTCCCTGCATGGGCCGATCCCGAGACCCAAATGCTAACCCAAAAAAAAGGAAAAAGGCCAAATCAGTCCCTAGGTTTTAGGATTAATTCACTATCTACCCCGTAACAGATAAAACCTAACGAACGCGTCAACAATCACTACAACTCAACGTTTTGGTTTTCGCCTCCTAAACCCGTTAAATAATTTTGCTTAATAAAATAAATAAATAAATAATTAAAACGCATATCGGGACACGGGCTTTACACCTTCGGCGGATGTGATGCACGCGTCATCTTTCCCTTTTCGCATGCTCCACAGAGACGGTCTTTCACGAACGGAAGTTGGGGCACGCCTCTGACATGTTTGCCTATCACCAGTTGATTGATACTTCTGAAGTTGAGGTGCGAAAGACGTCTATGCCAGAGCCAAACTTGGTCAGAATCTGCTTTGGACAAGAGGCAGACAGGTTTGTCGGTTTTGATTGCGGCGAGGTCGATGGTGTAGAGATTGGTCTTTCGAGTCTCAACCAGTAGCTCGTCTCCATTGTTGTTGAGGATTCGACACCGTGTGGCTTTAAAGCTGACCTCGAGATCCTTGTCGCAGAATTGACCGATGCTGAAGAGGTTGTGTCCTAATCCTGCAACGTGGGATACCTTCTTGATTGTTATCTTGTCTTGTACGATGTCGCCGTAGCCCACGATCGGCAACTTCTCGTTATTTCCAAATCTCACGTCTCCGCAGTATTCTTCCTTGTAATTCGTGAGAAGCTCCCTTCTTCCGGTCATGTGCTTGGAGCATCCAGAGTCTAAGTACCACACATGACCGTTCTGCAAAACAAGATTAGGGACGTTTAGGTACCCAAATTTGTTTGGGTCCATGGGGGTTAGAGTTGGCACTGCCTGGGGAAATTTGCTTTGACACAGCCTTCCCTTTAGGTGCAGATTTCACACCGTTGGAGGGAACTGGTTTTGGCACTTGTTTCCTCTTGGGTGCAGAATGTACACCTTTTGGAGGAACAGATTGTTGGGCAGATTTCCACCTGGGTGCCGGTTTAACCTCAGTAGGAGCAGCCCGTGTAGGAATGGGTCGGGTCTCCTGCTGTGGATTAACCGTTTGATTGAAACCCCGTTTTAAATGATGTTGTTGCCTTTTATTTTGGGGTTTGCGCTTATGGAATAGGTTTTCGACAAAGTAAGGCGCATACCAAGCATTATTATGAATGTCATCAAAATCATTCCAACCACAATTAGAACAACATAAACAATCATGCGATAACTGAATCAATTGATGAAGAGAGTTAACTTTAACAGGAAAAGAAACATCAAAATGGTTCCAATTATTCCAAGCATTATTGTCTTTGTCTATTCTAGAAATGAAAACAGGTGGGGAAGACTTTGACGCATCCTTCCTGACAGAATCCCTCGTTAGCCACTTTGGTTTTTCTTTATTAGCTCGACTATGTTTATCTGAAACAGCAGGGACAGAATGATCAGTGACTTTTGAGGAAACAGGTGTCTTAGTGGTCGATTGTTCGGTCTTTTGCTTCGGCTGTGATTGTTTTTGAACATTTGAAGCATTTTTAAAAAACTTGTTCACAGCCGGAGTCTTTGATTGTGAACAGTTGCCTTTTAGAAAGTTGACCGGACGATTAACCACTGGAGACAAAAAATCAGGTTGACTTGGAGGACAAGTAGGGCTGGCAGTTGATGGTCCAGTTGTTTGCCTTGGCTGTGATTGCCTTTTGGAAATGGGTTTCGATTTTGGTTTAGACTGAGAAATCTTGATCACAGCTGAGGCCTTTGTTTGAGAACTGCTATCCTTTAAAGAAGTAACCGGATCATAAGTCACAGGGGATAGAAAATCAGTGTGACTCGGAAGAGGTTTGTCAAAGGGGAACGACTCAAACTCTTCTTCACAGTTACCTTCGGAGTTCATGTACTCTGAAGAATCTATCTCGGGAATTACTGGACTTAGATCAGGTGAGGAAGGCGAGGAACTCTTTGTGCTTGTGTGCTTTGGGGAATTTGGTGCGGAAGCTATGAAAAACTCAGAGTTCAAATTCCTTAAAACACTCTCGTCTTGAGAATCTTGACCGTCTTGTAAAGTAGAGATCTTGCCTATAAATGCTTTACACGAAGACGTATCAGATGAACTTGAGGAAAGTTCGGGTGAAATCTGCTTTTCAGTTTGGAGTTGGTCAATCTACTCTTGAAGCTGACCATTACTCACTTTCTCTTGCATCACTTCTGTTGCCAAAGCAGACAGTTGTGATGTGAGTCGATTGATTTCAGACCGAAGAATCTCCTGTTCTTCATCAGACACAACTTCGGTTTTGACCGGTTGTTGATTCTCAAGTTTTTCAAGTAAAGCTTGCTTTTCCATTTGAAAATTGGACCTTTCTTTTTCTAATGACTCCTCCAACTCGACTATCTTTGCTTCCAAGATAAGAGGGGGAACATAGAGTTTAAACTCATCCGTCTCAGACTTGGTTGCGGTTACTTGGTCCTCATCCTTCTTGGAGGAATCCTTGGGCGTAGCAACCTTGTAAGGGTCGAAGTAGTCATTGGAGAGGTACTTTTTGTCCATTTTATACGAATAATTTAAAGGCTCATAACAAAATGGAAGTTGTATTCCTCATTTGTGTTTGCGTTTATATTCCTCGGTTTCCTCTTCCTTCTCAGGTTCAAGAGGACCAGTCCATTGGATTGCATATTCCGGATACTTTTTGTCTAACCCAAAACAAGAAAAATCATACAAAGTTGGTGTAAACCATCTTCCCTTTCTCAAGTAATGTGGGTTATCATATCCGATACCCCATTCTTTGTTAAAATACGTGAACTCTTTGGGTTTGTTCAAAAAAATGGTTTGATCAGTTTGCCCCCGTTTGTGGAGTTTGGTTTCTAGATCTAGAATTTTAGCCACGTACTCCTTGTGTTGAATTTGAAGAGAAGAGCATTGATAAGTAATGTCTTCTTTCTCATTCAAGCACTGATCAAACTGACGTTGAAGATCAGATAATCTGGCCCTTAAGTCTTTAGGTGCTAATGAAAGATTTTTGCATTTGTCTTTTAGATTAGCATTTTCAGACTTATATTTCTCAGTTAATTTCATTTGAACATTAAGCTTTTCAGTTATTGAACTAATTTCAAGCTTTTGTTCTGCATTCGTGGCCGTGAGGGAGTTTGCCTTTTCAGTGATGGTTTGCAATTGAAGTATGAAGTTTTGTAGGCAAGAGTCACATACCTGATTTGTTTTTGTCTTGTCTTCATCAGTAGACGATTGATATCCCATGAAAGCATCAGCACCTTCATAATTGTCCTCATCATCATATCTCCCTAGCCAGTACTCATTTTCAGCGAACATTACCTCTCCAGCCTCTTTCCGTCTGGCCAGTGCAAGTTTGGCCTCATAATAGTGAGAGTTCTTCACTGTGGGTTGACGGCAGTCTTTAGCGAAGTGACCGAGTTTCCCGCAGTTGTAGTATTTCACAGGTGCATCTCTCTTCTTGCGGTCACTTTTCTCTGTCTTCTCCTTCTTCTCAGATCTATCTTGCTCTTCTACCTTCTTCTTTCCTTCATACCGATCCTTATAGTCGTGACGCTTATTGGAGGCGGTGGAGAAGCGTTGACTATTGGAGGACGGCTTCTTGTAGAACTTTTGTTGTTGAAAGGATTTAGTCAGAAGGGCAATAGCTTTCATTAATTCCGATGCTTCATCATCATCATCGTCACCGTCTTTCTCGTCCTCAGATTCTGACTCGGAAGAACTATGCTGTGGACCGCGTCTGGATTGGCTGCTTGAAGATTTCCCCATTTTGGAAGTCATGAGGGCAATAGGATCCGCAGATTGTTTTGGCTCATTCTTCTTCTCTCCCAAAATCTCATTTACTTCATCTTCATCTTGGAGAAGTGTCTCATATAGTTCATTGATGCTGATGTTCTCTATCAAGTTGTTGTGTTTGACATGAGAAGCATACACTTTCCATTCAGGTAGCAAGTTGTTGAGGAACTTTAGTGCGTTCTCAGTATTGGAACGAACAATTTTATTCTTGTTCAGTTCATTGAGAAGTAGACAAAAACGTTCATAGGTTTGGGTAAGGGATTCTCCGTTACGCTGCTTGAACCCATCAAACTTGGTTATCGCACTATTTATCTTCAGCTGATTTCCTACAACACTCCCTCGCATCATTTTGGCTACTTGGTCCCACATGCCCTTAGCCGTGTCTTTGTAACTGTCTATGGCAGTATAGATAGAATTAGGAAGGGCTTGTATAAGATATCTCTTTGCATGTTTTTCTCCTTCAGTCATGCCTCTTTCAAATTCTGTCATCTCAGCAAGAGTCTTCACCTCACTTCGAGCTTCTGCAGTTGCAGTTGCAGGTATGTCCTTCATTGGCTTGTCAATTGGTCCATGTTCCAGGGCTCTCTTGTCCTTGGACTCTATGAAGATCATGAACCTGTCTCGCCATTGGCTGTACTCGTTCGGGTAGAGACATGGTGGTTTGGTGTCCGTGCCAATTGCGAGAGCATCACGAGAAGTAGACATCTTCAGTTGCAACAGAGTGATCGTCAGACGTGTAGATTGATTCAAAGTGTAAAACCTAACGCAAGGCACTAAGAGTGGAGTCCTAACGCAGGTTCTATGAGTGGTCAGACACTAACTTAGCTTACTGGAAAGAAATCCAACTAAGTGATCTGATCTGGAAGTGTCCGGACCAGAATTATGAAAAACAGTTCAAAATTGCAGAGTTGTCCGGATAGGTAAGAGAGTCCGGATAACTTGAGTTGTCCGGATAACCAAGGTTACCGGATGGACTAAAGATACCGGATATAATCAATAGGATAAACAAAGTTTACCGGATGCAATAGAGTCCGGAAAGTATGAGATTTCCGGGTACTTTGAAGTTTCCGGAAACTGTGATGTGTCCGGATACTACGAAGATTCCGGGTAAAACGAGGATTTCCGGATAAAATGAATTCCGGATACTTTGAATTATCCGGACCAAAATTACCCGGAAAGTTGAGATTAAAGAGAACTTACCCGGATGACTGACTTACCCGGATGATTGACTTGTCCAGAAGAATCGAACTAGTCCGGATGGAACCACAAACGTCCGGACACCTTGATCTGTCCGGAAAACGCGGCAGGGTTATCCGGACACTGCGGCTGTTTTGCTAAAATCGATCGAAAACTCAACTAGGGTTACTCTAGTGTGTTCCTGAAATGTTAGAAACAATACCAAGCACAAAAACAACACTAATCCAATCGATTTTAGAGCAAAACAACACCTTTTGATGTCAAAAATCCGATTTTTAAATAAGAACACAACTAAAAGTTTCTGAACTTATTATGCGAAATTGACAAATCAAACGAACGAATTTGGATGTGAAAATTTGCAGAAACACTTATAATGATAATGCTAACACAACCCAATAAGCAAAAACAATCAATTTACGCAGAATCACAGAATCAAAAATTCAAGAAAAGTCAGACGTGAAAAAGTCAAACTAACCAGAAATCAATGAATTAGACTTTGAATCGAATCCGTCTGTCTGCTCTGATACCAATTGTAGAATCCAGATCCGTGCAACGATTATGTTTGTGAAATCAATAATAATAAACAGTAAGAATACGATTTCAACTGGTCATCTCTGATTCATGCTTTCAATGTAGAGAGAATTACAATACGAATAGAAAGAAAGCAAATGAAACAACTAGCTAATTTTCTAAGCTAATTGCACTTTATATATGTTGGGCCCGTGGTAACAAGCCCACGGCCCGTTCACTATGGACTAACTTTAAACAATTACAATTCAAACCCTTGAACTTAAAATCAACATAAATTCTACCCTAACATGTACAACCA
Source organism: Saussurea involucrata (assembly GCA_033807775.1). Classification (NCBI taxonomy): domain Eukaryota; kingdom Viridiplantae; phylum Streptophyta; class Magnoliopsida; order Asterales; family Asteraceae; genus Saussurea; species Saussurea involucrata. The sequence goes on from CM066325.1 coordinate 54,098,940, forward strand.
CTCTGATACTACACTGTTCAAACATGCGGCTACTAAGGTTGTCTACAAAGGTCAATGACATACAACCAATGAGCTGCTGCCACGTGTAAAGTATAAATTGTCATGCATTAAATGCATGCAGTATATAAGAAGGACTCCAGCTTCATTTTTGAAGCACTCGAAAACTCTGGACGAGTCACTTGCTAACTCTGGTCAAGTCATCCTTCTTATCTTGAGATAGGTTATTATTAGTAATTTCCTTCTCTTTCTTAGTGCAAGAAACTTAGTGTTCCAACTTGTTTAGATTTAGGTTTATTCTTAATCTTGTTCCGCAACAAGCTGTAAATTGTTAATGATTTATCAATAAACAATTTAGAAAAGTAAAATCTGTGTGTTTGTATTCAACACCCCCCCCCCCTTCCACAAACTTGTATAGCCCTTCGGGACCAACAAGTGGTATCAGAGCAGATTTGTTTAATCTCATAAACAAGATCTAATCTATAGTAAGATTTCTCTTCCTTGCTATTTCTGAAAATGGCTACCAACACAAACACAAACTATATTGACAATGGTTCTCTTGCAAAACCCCCTAGATTCTCCAGAGATAATTTTAATCTATGGAAAAATAGGATGATTCTCTTCTTATAAGGTGTAGACCATACTATGCCTTATTATCTTGAAAACGGCTCACATATTCCTGTAAGAATTGATGCTGCAGTTCCAGCCGCTGAGAATAGACCTGCTATTCCAGAAAGGTTGATTCCTAAAGAAATTCATATGTGGACTGATGAAGATAAGAAGAAAGTGGCTATCGACACCAAAGCCAGATGCATACTCTCCATGGCTCTTCCTGACGAAGTCTACCATTCCGTCATGAACCTGAAAACCTCAAAAGCTATGTGGGACACAATCTGTGTTCAGTATGAAGGTACTTCTGAAGTCTAGGACTCTCGAAAGATCAACCTGGTAAGACAGTACGAAAGCTTCATTTGTGGTAAGAATGAAACTCTCTCTGATGTACACCAACGTTTTAACTGTTTAATAATAGATCTAAAAACTGTTGGTAAGGAATATTCTAAATTTGAAGTGCTGACAAAGTTCTTAGAATGTTTACCTGAAAGCTGGGACAGTTATTCTATGTGTCTCAAGCTGTCAAAGGATCTAAAATCAATGACCCTTTCTACCTTATATGGCACGATGTTGAATCATGAGCAATCGAGTCATCTTAAGAAGAATCTTGTAAAAGATTCCAAAAGCACCCCTGTCGCGTTAATCTCAGAGGAACCTTCCACTCAGCGACCCTCGGTCACTATCACTGAGTTGGAGAGTAACTCTGAAAGATCATCAGATTCTGACTCTTCAAATGATGATGAATCTTTGGCTCTCCTCACTAAAAAGTTCAGGAGATTCGCCAAAAAGAAAATGTTCAGAAAGAATAAACCTCTTTCCATTACTGACAAGCCAAGATCATCAGCTCCTGTTGATAAGGCTACTGCTACTTGTTTTAACTGTGAAAAGATATGACATTTCGCTAACGAGTGCAGGTCAAAGAAAGTTTCCAGAAACTCAGCGTTTCCCAAGAAATCCTTTATTCCCAGGAATAGAGATGACAAATACGCCAAGCTGAAAGAAAAGTATGCGAAGCTGAAAAGCTTTAAGAAAAAAGGAAAAGGCCTGATGGCTGACTATGATTGGGCTGACTCTGATGAGGAAGAAACATCTGACTCTGAAGATGATGAAGCCAATCTCTGTCTTATGGCCAAACTTGAAGATGAGTAAGACAATATTGCAAATATTGATGATGCTGATAGTCTTCGAAAGATCGATCTCTTGACTAGAAGTTTATATGAAGCCATGAATGGCAAAACTGTAGTTGAAAATCAAAACCTTGATCTCGCTGAACAGCTTAAAAACTGTCACCTTCAAATAGAAAATCTTTCTAAAATTGAAGAAGATTTTAAAGATCAAGTTCACCTAAATCAGCTAGTCAAAATCGAGCGCGAAGAAGCTATCGCTGCATTGAAAGCTGAAAAAGCTACTGTTGATGGATGGTATAATTCCTCAACAAAGATCATTGAGATAATTAAGTCTCAGATTCCCCTGAGTGATAAACGTGGTCTTGGTTACAAAGCTGATACTCTAGAACCAACCACTGATCGTTCCATGCTCTTATTTGGAACTTTCGTATCCTTAGTCGCTGATACTTCATCCTCTCAATGTTCCTCTTCTCAATCGCCTATCCCTGAGGAAATTTCTACCTCTTCAAAAGGTAAAGAGAAAATGGTTTATCCAAAACCTACCTCTGTATTTAAAGATAAAGGTATAGGAATTGTTTTTAACCAAAATCCTCATAAGGGTATCTGTATACCTAAGTTGAATGCTTCTAAAGCTTCTGTGACCTATCCCTCTGGATCAAGGAATCAGATCTCTGGATCTACTCAGCATGGATCTATTCAGCGATCTACTCCTAGAATCAGAGTGGAGGTCTTTGGTAAGAAATCTGAAGAACTAAATGTTCCTCCCATTTCAAAAACCAATAGCTTATTTGGTGCTGGTCCTTCTAATTCAAAATTTAAAGCTCAGCATTCAAATGGTCCTAGAACTACTTTTAGTTATAGGAAATGTTATCACTGTGGACTTACTGATCATATTGCTAGTAATTGCCCAACAGCCTCCAAAGCTGAAAAGATAGCTAAGGTGAAGATCATTGCCCCCAAGGCAAAGAAGACCACTGAGGTTAAGAAATTAACCAAAGTGAAGACTGACAAAGCTGAATCTTCAAATGCTGCGAAGACTGCTGAACCTTCCATTCCAACTACTTCCACTGACAAGTGTGTACACATTGTTAAGTGGGTACCCAAGAAAAACTAATCTTCCTTTGCAATGCAGGTTAAGAAAGGTATCTGGTATCTCGATAGCGGATGCTCTAGACACATGACTGGAAAGAAAAGCCTGCTCGCTGAATACAAGGAAGAGAAGGGTCCCTCTGTGACTTTCGGTGGAAATGGAAAAGGACATACCCGAGGATTTGGTGTACTCTCAAATGGTACAACAACCTTCAGAAGAGTCGCATATGTTGAAGGGCTGAAGCATAAGCTTCTAAGCATCAGTCAGCTTTGCGACATGGATAACAAGGTAATCTTTACCAAGGAATCCTGCTTTGTCGCTGACAAAAAGGAGAAAATAGCTCTCAGCGGTTATCGTTTGGAAAATGTTTATGTAATAAACATGGACTCAACAACCACTGAGAACTCTTGTTTCTTCTCAAAAGCCTCATCTGATGTCAACTGGCTATGGCATAAGAGGCTCTCTCATCTAAACTTCAAGACACTGAACACTCTTTGTTCAAAAGAGTTAGTCACTGGTCTACCTCAGCACTCACACGCCAAAGAGTCTTTATGTTCAGCGTGTGAGAAAGGGAAGCAGACCAAAGCAAGCTTTAAATCAAAGCAAGTCTCCTCAGTGTCATCTCCTCTACATCTTCTCCATATGGATTTGTTTGGCCCTGTTAACAAACAATCCATTGCTGGAAAGAAATATATGCTGGTCATAGTTGATGAATTCTCTCGCTATACATGGGTAATGTTTCTCTGTTTTAAGAGTGATACCCCTGAAGAACTCATCACCTTTGTTCGGAAGATGGAAACCCTGAACAACTTGACCGTTCGCTCAATAAGGAGTGATCATGGGACTGCATTCAAAAACAGTTCTCTTGATTCCTTCTTTGAGAGTAAGGGTATTTCTCACAACTTTTCTTCAGTGAGAACACCACAACAAAACGGAGTCGCTGAAAGAAGAAATAGAACAATTATTGAAGCTGCACGTTCAATGCTCAGCGATTCTCACCTGCCTACTCAGTTTTGGGCAGAAGCTGTCAACACTACTTGTTTTATGCAAAACAGGTCGCTGATAGTCAAAAGATTCAATAAGACAGCCTATGAATTTTTTCATGGGAGAAAGCCTTCAATTAGCTTTCTTCACATCTTTGGATGTCAGTGTTTCATACTGAACAACAGAGATGCCCTTGGGAAGTTTGATACTAAGGCTGATGATGGAATCTTTCTTGGATATTCTTCAATCTCCAAAGCCTTCAGAGTCTTCAATCGAAGAAGACAAACTGTAGAAGAAACTATTCACGTCACATTTGACGAATCCCGTTCAGCGAACTCTAAACCGTCCGCTGATACTGAAGAACTGAATCAATGGATGTTTTCTCATTTTGGTGATTCAGAAGATATTCCCACTTCTCATACTCATACAGTTAAAGATGATAGTCCTACTATCATCCCAAATATGCAGAATAGTGAACCTGAAACATCATGGGTCTCAGCTGTTCCTTTAAACACTATACCTGCTTCTGAACCAAATGTCTCAGATATTCCATCTACTTCTCAGCAATCAGTGAATATAATGACATCTGCACCTACTCCTCTCTTGGCTGATATTCCAGAAGTTGCTGAAGCTTCATCTTCAGCTCCTTCAGTTCAATTTGAGTCAGCGACTTATGCTCCTGCTCAGCGATGGACTGTAAATCACCCAATTGGTCAAATTCTTGGTGATCCAAACACTGGTGTTCAGACTCGACGAAGTGCAGGTAATATTTGTTTATTTGTTAACTTTATTTCTCTGATTGAACCAAAGAAAATAGATGATGCCCTCAAAGATCCAAACTGGGTCAGAGCCATGCAAGAAGAGCTGACTGAATTCGAAAGAAACAAAGTTTGGAAACTTGTTCGAAGACCAACTGACAAAACAGTGATAGGCACTAAATGGGTCTATCGAAACAAGTTGGACGAACATGGAACTGTAACCCGCAACAAGGCTCGACTTGTTGCTCAGGGATACAGACAAGAGGAAGGCATAGATTACGACGAAACATTTGCTCCAGTAGCAAGACTAGAATTTATTCGTCTATTCTTAGCATGCGATGTACACAAAGACTTCAAAGTATATCAGATGGATGTTAAGTCAGCGTTTCTAAATGGAAAGCTGAATGAAGAAGTCTATGTGGAACAACCTCCAGGATTCTCAGATCCTAAGCGTCCAGGTTATGTTTATAAACTGGATAAGGCACTTTATGGCTTAAAGCAAGCTCCTCGTGCATGGTATGACACTCTCTCTACTTATCTCCATATTGAAAACTTTGGGCGTGGTAAAATCGATAAAACTCTATTTTTCATAATAGTGAAAGGTCATATCATTCTTGTTCAGATATATGTTTATGACATTATATTTGGTTCTACTAACCCTGATCTTTGTACTCGTTTCGCTGATAGAATGAAAGATGAGTATAAAATGAGCATGATGGGTGAGCTAACATGTGGATCCCAGATACATAAGCAATCAACACAATCAACAATAATCAGCCATAAATCTCACTTGTATTGATGAATTGAATGAACAAGATTCAGTGGCAGACTGTGTAGCCGTACAAAGGTTTAGCAAACAATAATAATGATCATTAACCTAAACTAGGTTAAACAAAAGCTATTTATACCCAAAGGGTATTTACAAGAAGTGACAAGATAAGTCCCCGAACTTCTAATTCCACACATATTAAGACCTAACAATCTCCCCCTTGGAATAGAAGTTCGCGTTCACGCCAGTCTGGAACATAGCGCTTTCGTATAGCAAAGAGCACCTCAAAATATCTGATGCAGCTTCTGAATTCAAGTCGGTCTTCAATCGCTTTGAGAAGATCTTCTGCAAGGTACTCATGAAGATTGACATACTGCTCTGGAGGAGCATTCTTGACTTCTTCTTCTAAAATCTTCTTCAGATCGGACTGGATTTTCACCAATGTTCCCTCGCTAAATTTGTACACTTCACTTTTTCTGATGAACCGTTTCTCCCCTTTTCCGTTCAGATACACGAACCCTGTTTCTGGTTTAGAAAGTAAAGAGTGTACCTGCGCGTCTTCAGAGAGGTTCAGATTGGGCTTTAAGATGTTGATCTTTTTCTGATTACTTTCGAGTCCCAACTGAAAGTCTTCGATGTATGATAATGTGATCGTGCACTTCATGAATCTTTTGATAGCTTCGAGGGCTTTGGTATAAGGTAGAGGCCGAATAGTAAGAGTCTTCAAAAATCTGAGTAGAACTGGGAAATCTTTCAGGCAAAGATGTTTGAAATCGGATTCTGAGAAGGTCCAAATATTTTCGTCATCCATTTTTACTGAGAAGGTCGGAAAGACAACTTTAACGATTCTGTCAGATTCAATACTCACGATTTCGGTGATTCTGTGCTTGGAGTAGACCTGATGTCTCATTCTGCCTCTTTTCATAACTTCCACATACTGCGATCTGATCGGCTCATCAAGAAACGTGGCCCCATGACATTGTACAGGGTCAAGAGGCCTTATCCAGTGAGCGAAGATTTTCTTCTGAGATTCTTCTAGATACGGTACTAAGATTTGAAACCTTTCCCAACGAGCTGGTTGAGGATGTTGGGGTGGAACCGCTTCTGGAATTGACACAATAATTTCAGATGAACCTGCAGGATCAGTAAGATCAGCCGAAACGGTAGATACCTGTTCACCCAGAATAAGAAGTTGGTCATAATCAAACTCTGTCATCAAGTCGTCATCGCCCTGTATATCCCACAAGGCATCAGTTTATGTCTGAATAGGAACAATCGCTCTTTGCCTCCAATCGGTTTCAAGATCTGGATTGCTGGCCGAGTCCTCATCAAAAAGCTCTAGGACGGGCCGCTCCGAAACTGTTGGCATTAACGTGTCTTCCGATGGACCTTCGGGCTTTTCAACCGTCGGGTCTGCTGACTCTTCTAAGTTGTCTCTGACCGGTGAAGAAATCTCCATGTCCTGAACCATTTCGGACTCTGACGGTTGTTGTTGCTGTGGTTCAGTTGGAGTTACCGTTGAAGTTTCTGCCGCCGCGGAGGACAACTCGGTCAGTCTTATTCTCTTCTCCCCCTCATGTTGATCACGGTCATCCGGATCATCATGTCTGCGTTTGGTACTCTAGACCTGACCCTTACAGGTGTCTTCCAGGCTGGCGACCCTCTTGGTGAGCCTGTCGAGTGCCTGCCTGACATCGGATAGTTGGGCGGTAATTGAGTCGGTCGGAGCGATAGGGGGCGGTGGTTGGGTTTGCGAGCGGAGAATGCTCACTAAATCTGCATCAGCCGAGGCGGAAATGTTTGAGTCGGTCAACAGCTTGTCCAGTAAGGCGGCTTTGAGATCATCAACGGACATGTGTTGGACAGCCGGAGCGGTTGACGGTTGGGATAGTCTGAGTTGAGGAGTCGGTTGAGGAGCCGAAGTTGCCGTGGCTTTACCTGTGATAGATCGACGAATGAACGCCAAATCCTCGGAAACCTGCTTCATAATGTCCGATTGGACAGCCTTTAAGGCACCGTCCACGTATTCCTTGGAGACGAACTCCGGGAAACTAACTCCGGTGGCACTTAGCCATTCCGTTGTAGTAGCAGCGGCGGATTGCACCGCAGTACCGCCTACGTTCACGGTTGGCGTGATGATAGCCATGGTAGGACTTCCGCCCTGTCCTTGCGAACTACCAAAAGGTAGAGTCGCTCTGGGCGTTCCGATAGAGGCACGAAGACTCTCGACGTTAGCTGAAACAATGACCCGTGTCCTAGCCAAAGGAATGTCAATATCGAAGGGATCTAGACTCAATTGTGCATCCAAGGAAGGCGAGACCGGGGGAGGCTGGTCTCTAGTTTGAACACCAGAACTCTCCAAGTGAGAGACCGGTGGAAGTTGTGCTTGATCCCCGTGAGAAGTTGAAACCGGATCCTTTTGAGAGGAAACGGAGTGGCTAGGGGGTTGTGCAAGTGCGTCGTTGGGCCCACGACGTCTTCTTCAATATCCTGATGCAACGAATGCAAAGGAATAGTAGATGTGGTTGCCCGGCCAGATGAAGGCTGGTTTGGGGTAACCTGTGAAGATTTCCCCATCACTCGCTCTCGGTCATTTTTTAACTTACTTCTCCTTTCACGCACAGGCTCACTTTCAATTTCTTTTTCAACTAAAACTCCCTCCGCTCTCCTTATGTCTCCAGTAATGGCTTGGGGGTTAGATGCATCATCAACATCGTCGTCAGATTCGGTTTCCTCACTGTCGGATTCCTCAGACCCTTCTTCGTCACCAGAGGCCGAGCTTGATTGAGACTCGGATCCGGATACCGATTCGGAGCCAGAGGCGGTGCCGACAGTTGTTCCGGAGGAAGAACTGGATTCGGAGCTGGAAGAGGAGGCTGCCTCTTCGGATGTGTGTACTTGGGAAACTCCTTCCACCTCCACATCGTGTAGGGCGGAACCTTCAGCAGGCGGTGAATGAGGTCTAGGGCGAGACGTACTAGCATCGCGTGATGACCGCCCGACACTACCCATGCCTGAACCCCTCACTACATTTTCTCTCTGTGCGCCCCGTCCGACAGCCCCTGCTGGTCGAACCCCTCGTCCTCGCATACGTGGACCCTCACGTCGCTCGGCTCGCGCTCCTTGGGCAGGTCCATCCGGATTTGGCTGGACCATAGGAGCGACTATGTTGTTCTCTGTCCTATATGCTAACACACTTAGTGCCGATTGGTCCGCGATAGCTAGTAAGGCAGCAGGAATAACCATAGGAACTATACCTTCTAAGACTCGAATATTTTGAATACGAGTCATACGAGTAGCAACAAGTACCTCGTGATCAGCGCGTCGAGGAATGGTGAGATCGGATTCCATGAAATGTGCGACAAGCATTTGAAGAAAGCGTGGATACGGAAGAAATGAGAGTCGTCTATTGCCTTCGATCTTCTTTTGCACTTGTGCCACGAGTTCCGCCCAAAGCATCGCCGCGAAGTCAACATTGCGACTGTAGATAACATCATGAAATAAGCGAAGCATGTTGACTGACGTACGGTCAATGCCTTTCGTCACTGCAGAGAGACACTTGTTCAGGATGGTGAACAGAGTGTACCATACAGGCTGGAGGTTAGTTCGAGTGAAGCTCGAAGGTTGATGAAGGCCACCTCGATATCCGAGAGCCTGAATGTCTCGACACAGGTCTACATCAGTGACATGCCCGTTTTAAGCTTCTGGAGCTGGAGCTGCATTTGCGGCCTGAAGACCAAGGATGGTGCGGAAGGTCTGGACCGTGATAGTGAACGCTGAGTCGCCGATACGAGCGCGGAAATCATAGTGTTGGCCGTGAGCTATAAGTTCGAGAGACCGCCAAAGTTGATGTACGTAAACAGCTGGAACTGAAGGATGAGCTGTTAACGCCTGGTTAAGCGCATGGCGCTTCAGAATCTCCACTATAACAGGGCATTGGCAGTTGAAATTCGTCGGGACTAGATGATAGTTGTTTGCAACTAGAGGAAGGTTTGGACCCGCAGGGAGTAATGGAGCGTCGACTTGAGGTGGATTCGGATTTGGCTGCGCCATGTACCTGTAAGAGCATCCGGATTGTTAGTTACGAGCCCATTGAGTGACATATACCCCAGTCTCGAGGCCCGTATTCTCGGATTTGGAACACCGAGAGTCGGTGCAGTGCAAGACCGTTCACAACTCGAGTCTTGGAGGATCCGAGTTTAATGAAAGCAAGAAAGAACAGTTAAGGTGCATATAGGCAAATCTCGAATCTTACGGAGCTTGCAAAGATGGGCCAAGAGCACCGGGAGTTTCAAAAACTTAAGGTACCGGGACTTGGAACTAGCGGTACATGGAACTACCGGGACTTAGGATTACCAGGACTTAGAACTACCGGTACATGGAACTACCGGTACATGGAACTACCGGTACATGGAACTACCGGTACTTAGAACTACCGGTACTTAGAACTACCGGGAGTCGAGAGACTACCGGGAGTCGAGACTACCGGGAGTCGAGACTACCGGGAGTCGAGACTACCGGGAGTCTTAAAAACCCTAACAGTCGATCGTGTGTCGCGTTCTAAGGCTCGATCTAAGTGATTAAACGCAATAATAATAGAGATTAGGATGCATACCTGAAGATTGGTGAGGATTGGAGTCTGATTGTCGAAGAAATCGCAAGCCAGAGAGATTTTGGGACCGGGAGTTTGGGGTGCGGGAGTTTGGGGTGCGGGAGTTATGAAAAATATGAAAAGGTTTAAGGAAAACCTTGTTTATATACCCCGGTCCCGATACCGGGTGAGGTCGGCACCGGGTCCCGCAACTCTCCCGGTTCCATATATTCCAACTGCTAATTCTAAAAAAATTGACACAAAAAAAATTCTCTTCTCCCCCTCAGATTTTCAACATGACATCGCTCCCCCTCAACTTTTCAAAAATAGCAGCCGTTTTTTTTTAATAAAGTAACAAAACACACAAGTGAAAGAAAAGACTAACTTAACAAATAACTTTGACAAAATGACAAAACTCCCCCTAGACATATCAGACTGATATTTCTCCCCCCTTGATTTCTCAAAAATTATAGCTTTTCCTCGCAGAGATAGAATACGTACCTTCGGAACTAGGCATTCGAGGAATCATCTTGAAAACACACATTTAGAAGCACGGGAATAACAAAGACAATACGAATAACATAAAGACAGATGTAAAACTGGAAAAACGAAAGGAAACACTACCCTTGAATGTACAGAAAACGAGTGACGATGTGCTTGAAACACCCAAGCCACGTGGCGTGATAAGTATATCTGTAAGAGATATAGTTATCCCGTTGTGTGGAAAAGGTGAGACAAGTACAACTGAGACTCAAACTTTCAGATTAAGCATACCAAGCTTGGACACTAGAGCGAAAAAACGTGTTTCGTCCAACGCCTTGGTAAACAAATCTGCCAGTTGATTTTCCGTACTCACAAAGTAGAGTTCCACGGTACCTTTCTCCACATGATCTTTGATGAAGTGATAGCGCACGTCTATATGTTTTGTCTTGGAACGGCCACAGGTGGAGATACAACAGCGGTGGACGAAGATGTGGCAGTGGCGTCCGAGTCGTTGCTCGCTCCTGAGGAAGGAGTGGTAGGAACCACTGATGAGGGAGGTGTCGTCGTCGCAATTACTGGTGAAGTAGGGGAGTCCTCCGTGGAAGTATCATTGGGGGTTGGAGGAGGACCGGACATGTCGGTCGACACCACTATAGTTCCATCTGCATTCAAAGAAGCATCAGTAGAAACTGGGGAAAAAAATAAATCATTATAAAAATCTTGAAACAGAAGATCTAACTCAGAAGGTTGTGACTTCGACGGATTGGACGACGAAGGATCAACTGTTGTGTGCTTGGGTTCCGATCGAGAGAGATCAGAAGCCAGCACTCCAGTAAGTACGGGTTCCGAACTGTTATGTCCAGAAGCCAGGTCGACCAATTCGTCGAAGGTCACGTTAATACTCTCGATCACACTCTTGGTCCTTTTATTATAGACGCGGTATGCTTTGGAATATGTCGAGTAGCCAATGAAGATCCCCTCGTCCGCCTTCGGCTTGAGCTTGCCGAGATCATCCTTATCGTTCAGAACGAAGCATTTGCACCCAAACGCATGAAAGTATCCGATGTTGGGGGTGCGCTTATTGATGACCTCATAAGGCGTCTTGTTGAAATGCTTGTGGATGATGGATCTATTCTGAGTGTAGCACGCCGTCGCGATAGCCTCGGCCCATAGAAACAGAGGAAGTTCGTATTGTGACAACATGGTGCGCGCCGCTTCCACTAAAGTGCGGTTACGATGTTCCACCACGCCATTTTGTTGTGGGGTCCTGGCTGCCGAGAATGTGTGTGAGATTCCCTGAGAAGTGAGGAAGTCACTGATGGTACGATTCTTGAATTTCGTTCCGTTGTCCGTGCGAATCGTGATTACGGTCAGCTGAAGGTTGTTTTGAACTCCCTTTAAGTGATTGATGATAACATTGGGCGTCTCGTCCTTTGAACGAAGAAACTTGACCCAGGTGTACCTTGAGAAGTCATCCACCATCACTAATACGTACTTCTTGTGACTCATGCTTTGAACGCGCATAGGGCCGCATAGATCCATATGGATCAGCTCTAATGGTCGAGACGTGCTTGGCACCGGTTTCGGTTTGTGAGACACCTTCTTCATCTTGCCCATTTCGCATGCAGAGCAAAGATGTTCTTTCGTGAATTTCAGCTCTGGCATACCCTTGACGAGTCCTCCCAGCACTAGCCTATTGATGTTCTTGAAGTTGAGATGCGATAGCCGTCGATGCCATAGCCAGTTCTGTTGAGTAGTAGCTTTGGACATCAGGCACACCGCTTTATCAGTCTTGATTGTGGCGAGGTTGATGGTGTACAAGTTCGTCCGTCGAGTACCGGCGAGAATTTCCGTCCCATCGTCAGCTAGAATACTGCATCTCTTCGCCTTGAATCGCACCTCAAGATCCTTGTCACAAAACTGGCCGATGCTGAAAAGATTGTGACCAAGGCCTTCTACATAGGACACCCGCTTGATCGTGAGTTTGTCCTGAACTAGATCGCCGTAGCCCATGATAGGGGCCACATTATCATTCCCAAACCGAACATCACCGCAGTACTTCCCCTTGAAGTTGGTGAGTAGCTCCCTTCTACCAGTCATGTGCTTGGAGCAACCAGAATCGAGAAACCACACATGACCGGGCTGCAAAACAGAGATTAAGCGCGTTTAGGTACCCATCTGGTAGTGGGTCCTTGCGTGTTAGGTGCAGCACCATTGTTTGAGACCCGTTTAGAGCTGGGTCTTTTTGGTTTGGATTTGCGTGAACCATGAGAATTAAAAATATGATATGAGCCAACCCAATCATTTGCATATCTAGAGTCAATCAAGTCATTCACACCACAAACAGAACAACAAACATATTTACGCGAAAAACCAATCAATTGATGAACATTGTCAAGTTTAACAGGAAATTTAAAACCATGTTCAACAGAATTGTTCCAACCAAATTCATGTTTGTCGTTATTATTCCTATTATTCAAAACAGAAGTAAATGACTTGTTCTTCTCAGGGCGCATCTTAGCATTCTTCTCTACCCACTCTCTTCGAGCCGCATTCCCCCGACCCGTACTATCTGAAATTACATTAGTTTGAGCGTTAGAGAAGTTTGAGAAAATGGGTTGTTTAGAGGAGACTTTACCGGTTGTACCACGTTTCTTAGACCGACGTTTAGATTTGGTTTTTGAAGTGGTCTTGGAAACGGTTTTCGAATTCGAACATTCGCCCGTCTCAAAATTAACCGGTTCTGGCAATTTTTCTAAAAAATTAGAGTGACTAGGAAGCTTCGGATCGAAGTCAAATTTAGAAAAATCATCGTCATGACAAGGAGTGGAGTTCATAAACTCAGAAAATCTTCTTGCAGAATCAGGTGAAGTGTCACCATCAGAGTCAGATAAGGAGTTATTCGCAAACGGATTGTCAAAAATTTGTAAAAGATCCTTTTGAACAAAATCGGGTTCGATGGCCTTACCTTTATCCTTAAAGCTCAAATCTTTAGAAGTGGTGTCATCAGACACTCCCATAAAGGCTTTGCACGGCGAACTATCCGAAAAGATCTGAGCATCATCAAACGAGATTATTTCAGGAGTGACCGGCGTCATTGGGGTATCCACAGAATTCCCCTTAGCCATTCTCAGCATTAAGGCTTCAGATGCCAAAACAGCCAGTTGAGATGTCAACTTGTCAATCTCGGTTCGATAGGACTCTCTTTCAGATTCGGATAGTGAGTCGGGTTTATTCTGTTTGAGCTTGTCAATAGAATCTAAAAGTACAATCCTTTCAGTTTCATAAGTGACCTTATCTCTTATAATTGACTCTTCCAGTTTAAAAATAATGTTTTCCAAAATCAGAGGTGGAACATAACGTTTCAACTCTGTTTGATCATTAGAGTCTTCATCTGCGGTTGCTGGAACAGGAGGCGGAGTCTCAACCGTTTTAGCAAGAGAGCAGATGTCAAAGTAGTCATTGGGGAGATAAGGAATTTTTCTTTTTAAATACGATGCATTAAGCGTTTCATACACAAAAGGGATTTGTACATTTATGTTCTTTCTAGGCGGCGCATCATCCGATTTCGTGTTATTTTCCGAAGAGGGAGTATCCGTTTTAGGTTTTGCCTCTATTGGTGGTAGAGGTATGGCTGTTTGTCTTTTAAAATCCTCAAACTCCTCATCTTCCTTAGATGCTTTAGTCCACTTGATTTTGTACTCTGGATATATCTTATCTAAGCCCATGAAATCAAATTCATAGAGAGTGGGAACCTTAGACAAGACCTTCTTTAGGTAGCACGGATTATCGTATCCGAGGCCCCAAAGTGAGTTGTAATATTTGAACTCCTTCGGCTTGTTCAAGTGGATGGTTTGTTCCGATTGACCAAGTTTATAAAGTTTGGATTCAAGATCCTTAAGCTTTGTGGTCAATTTTTCATTTTCCTTTAAGACATTGTCTTGAACCAAAATAGTTTTTGAAAATTCCTCTTGAGATTTCTCTAACTTTTGAGTGTATTCAGATAGTTGGGTCTCGAGGAGTTTAGCTCTTTCTGAATAGGCCGAGCACTCAGTTTGATAATTATCTATCACACATTTTTCCTCAGCCTTTTCAATAGCTAGTTTGCCTATGGTATCATATTTTAACTTAACCTCGGCTTCTAGTTTAGAGATGTGGGCGTCTTTGGTCTTAACCTTGTTTTTAAAAGAATCTAAAGTGTGCACCATTTCATGCATTTGATTTAACAAGCTAGCATTGGAAGAACCACATACCTGGCACTCATGTTTGTCTTTCTGCTCGTCGGAGGAGTCATTTTCGGAATCAGTATCTTCTGGATTCAGACCAGTGTAGCACATATGAGCTTCTTCTTCCTCATTTTCATCATCCGTATTGAGCAGCCAGTGATCGTCTTCTGCCATTAATGGTTGACCAGCCTCTTTCGGCCTTGCGAGAAGCATTTTGTTCTTGTAGTACTCAGCATTACGTACTACAGGCTTTCGGCAATCTTTGGAGAAATGACCTCTCTTCCCGCAGTTGTAGCATTTTACAGGTTCATCATCATCTCGATTTTCAGACTTTCCTTCACTTCGCTTCCCATCATTGCTCTTTCTACCATCATCCTTCTTGTGTTTCTCATCGTGCTTGTCCTTGTAATCCCGACGCTTAGCATTAGTGGAGTATCGTTGGTTGTTATTCGTCGGCTTCTTGAAAACCTTTTTCCGAGCATACTCCCGAGTTAATAAGGCGACAGCTTTCTTAATGCTATCTAGCTCAGGATCGGAATCACTTTCTGGTGCATCATCTTCATGTTCGGATTCACTCGGAGCTTCTTCACGATGAGAACTTCGTGACGACTGTTTATCCTTCTTGTGAGAAATTAACGCGAGAGGATCTTCATGTACCTTCTCCTTAGATTTGCTATCTCCCATCAGCTCAATAACTTCTTCTTCATCTTGAAGCAACATCTCGTATATCTCGTGCAGCGGAACATTTTCAAGAGAACGGTTGTGGCGGACATGAAGTACAAAACCCTTCCATTCAGGTTGAAGATTCTTGAGAAACTTGATGTTGCACTCTAAGTTTGACTTGAAGATATTGTTCTTGTGCAAATCATTTAGAAGAGTACAGAAGCGTTCATATGTATCAGTTAGAGATTCGCCTCGCTTAGCTTTGAAAGATTCATACCTAGTGAACAGTTTGTGATCTTCATCTGATTTCCCTCTCGACTGCCTTGCATTATCTTAGCCAGCTGATCCCACATTCCTTTTGCAGTCTCCTTGTAGCCGTCTATGCTACAATAGATGTTGTTTGGAAGACTGCACACCAGATAGGTTTTTGCTAACGTGTCACCATCAGCTCTACGTTTCTCGTCAACTGTCAGTTTGTCATATGGTTTTGGCACTTTGTGGGCAGGAGGTCCACCTTTAATAGCAGGAACATCCATTAACGGTTGAACAGTGGGGCCCTCCTTGAGCGAACAAAGTATCTCCTCATAAAGAGGTTTGGTTTGAATGAAGCACAGAAATCTGTCTTTCCAGACACTGTATTCCCCACGATATAGTACAGGAGGCTTGAACTCAGATCCGATAGCGAGTACGTCTTGTGAAGCCATTGAGATTGCAGTGGTGATCGTAGGACGTGAGATGATTCAAAGGATTTTAAGACACGAAACACACTTACTAATGCAAATTCTAACAGAATAAAGCC
Source organism: Saussurea involucrata (assembly GCA_033807775.1). Taxonomy (NCBI): domain Eukaryota; kingdom Viridiplantae; phylum Streptophyta; class Magnoliopsida; order Asterales; family Asteraceae; genus Saussurea; species Saussurea involucrata. The sequence continues at coordinate 54,115,039 of CM066325.1, forward strand.
TAAGACAGTTCTACTGGATGACACAGTACCGGGAGTTGAAGTACCGGGAGTTGAAGTACCGGGAATTGAAGTACCGGTAGATGACAATACCGGGAGTTATTACTACCGGGAGTTATTACTATACCGGGAGTTATTACTATACCGGGAATTATCACTACCGGGAGATACCTATACCGGGAGTTATCACTACCGGGAGATATCGGGAATAGTCACTACCGGGAGATATTAGCACCGGGAGTTATTAATACCGGGACTTCGAAACCAAATCAGAAACAAGAAAAACTTACCCGGTTCGATGAATTTCTGCAGAGTTGATGAGATGTAATCTGCAAGAACTTAGTACTGACAAAGAAACTAACCCAAAAACTCACAAAAACATTACTAAACGAATCAACTGGCACTTTTGTCAAGAAAAATTAGTAATTTTCACGAACAGGGAGCAAACACCAAAAAGATCAAGAATTTTAAAAATCAGGAATTTTTACTCAACCAGATGATTTGAAAACACATATATATCTTAGAAAACTTATGAGAAGAATTGATCAAGCCTCAATTTTAGGTTTTAACACCAAAATCGAAGCAATCAAATCCTTTATATGAACACAGTGCGAGCGATGAATGATCAAGAAAAATACAGAAAAATACCTTTGAATCAACGTCCTTCTGCTCTGATACCAATTGTGGATCCCAGATACATAAGCAATCAGCAATAATCAGCCATAAATCTCACTTGTATTGATGAATTGAATGAACAAGATTCAGTGTCAGACTGTGTAGCCGTACAAAGGTTTAGCAAACAATAATAATGATCATTAACCTAAACTAGGTTAAACAAAAGCTATTTATACCCAAAGGGTATTTACAAGAAGTGACAAGATAAGTCCCCGAACTTCTAATTCCATACATATTAAGACCTAACATAACATATTTCCTTGGTCTTCAGATAAAGCAAAATGAAAAAGGAACTTTCATTAATCAGGGAAAGTATGTTAAAGATATGCTGAAGAAATTCGACTTAACTCAGAGTTCAGCTATGAAAACCCCTATGGCACCACTGCTGACACTAAACAAGGATTCAAGTGGAATACCTGTTAATGTCACGCTGTACCGTGGGATGATCGGCTCTCTCTTGTATCTTACAGCTAGCCGACCCGATATTATGTACGCAACCTGTTTGGGTGCACGATATCAAACTGAACCTAAGGAATCTCATATGATCGCTGTAAAGCGAATCTTTCGATACCTTAAGGGTACTATGAACCTAGGTCTTTGGTATCCCAAAGACTCAGGGTTTGATCTAATCGCCTATTCAGATAGTGATTTTGCAGGTTGGAAATTGGATAGGAAAAGCACCACAGGAGGCTGTCAGCTCCTGGGTGGAAAGCTGGTGAGTTGGACAAGTAAAAGCAAAACTCAGTGTCCACCTCCACAGCTGAAGCTGAATATGTAGCCGCTGGAAGCTGTTGTTCTCAGGTCTTGTGGATGAGAAATCAACTACTAGACTATGACCTTCAGCTCTCGAAAATTCCAATCTACTGCGACAGCACAAGTGCCATCGCTATAGCCAACAATCCAGTGCTACACTCAAAGACAAAACACATCGAAATCAGGTATCAATTTATCAGAGATCATGTGATGAATGGTGATATAGAACTTCATTTTATCCCAACTGATTATCAGTTAGCTGATCTGTTCACCAAACCTCTTGATGAGACAAGATTCAACTTTCTCATCAGCGAGCTTGGAATGCTGAACTTTGAAGAGAAAAATCTTCAGCGGTTCACATTTGATCAGCGATAGGATAAAATCAACTTGTATAACCCATCCTATCATTTTCTCTCTGAATAAACTTGATTCGCTGATATCAAGGTATGTTTTTCTCTCGCGGACAATCGCATGTAAATGCAAGATTTCAAGACAAATTGCATCGCTGAATATCTCTTCCTTAATCAGCGATACTTTGAAATTTCTAAAACCAACACTGATATTTCTATTCAGTGCCTCATGTTTTCAAAAGTGTCCCTGAGCTTTCAAAACCTCAGAGACATCCTAAAATATGAAAGGACATCCGTGACGTCATCGCAACGGATAAGCCCTGGCACGTTCTTTTTCTGACACACGTTTGCACGTTTCGTTTACTTTCCAATCAAATGCAAACACGTGTCCGTGTCATTAGGAAAATCTTTTCCCGCTCAAGATTTTCTCTCTCTAATCTCACTATATAAACATTTTTTGGGTTTATATTTTTCCTTTACGCGAAAAACTTCTCCTCCAAGCAAGAAAACTACTGTTGCATTTGTGCTCTCAAGTTTTCAAGAACTGTTCATCTTCTTCTTCTTCAACGAACCAGGTTAATATTTCTTTTATTTACCTGTTTCGTAAAACTTGTTAATGATCTTCTCATTGTTTTTACAAGATCAAACAAAAGAACTTTTTCAAAAATGAAATCATCTCTTTCATGGTTTTATGAACACAACCTTTCATGGTTGTTCTTCAAGTTTAATCGCAATTATCTTAAACTTGTTCTTCATACGTTTTTCCAGAATCCTAATCCTCAATGGAAACTGGAAAACAAGACTTTTTATTGGGTTTGCAATTCTTTTTCAAAACCAAGAAAACCCAAATCTTCATTAAGACATTTTTGTCTGAATGAAATGGACAAAATTCGAACCATCTTATTGGAAAATCTTTCCACATTAAGATTATTCTTATTTGTTATATCTTTGGTTGAACTGATAATACAGCAATGGCATCTACTGATATTCCTACTGCTGAGAACACTGCTGCTACTGAGGAACTGGAAATCACCAAGGCTCCTCAGGTCCAGTTCACGCTTGAGGAACTGGATTGGACAAAAACAAACAACCTCTATGCGCTTTTCGAGTTTCCTCCTCGAATGCAAGTCACACATCTGAATGATGCTGTGAAATTCCTCAAAACCTGTTGCCTCTCTACAGCCCTGACCATAACACCCCCTGCACATCAGCTACTACTATCTCAGTTCTGGTATTCTGCCAGACACACTCAGCTACCATCGACCAAAGACTCCTCAAAGAAAATCGATTGCATCCTCTGTGACACTGATTTTGGCACCATAAAAATCACCCCTGCCATTATCCGAAAAGCACTGAGCCTTCCCATCGCCACAAAAGAAAAACCCTTTGTTTCTCTCCCTGACCACAAGAAACATGCTGATAGGGAAGCCATCATTGCATTCTTTGATGCAATGGGTTATGTATGGGAAACTGGAAGGGACAGGAAGCCTGAGAAGAAGCTGACCCTCATCAAGAAATCAAAAATGCCCAGCGAGATGAACTTCATCTTCGCACACTTGATAAGTTGCATGACTGCAAAGACCGGCTCCTCTGATCAAGCCGCTCAACCTCGGCAAGCAATGGGCTATGCATTGCTGAAGGGTCTTCATGTTGACTGGGCATCGATAATCTACGATGATCTAGTGCTCAAAGTAGACACTGCTGCTGACCGACCATCATGGGTTCCATATCCAAGATTCATCAGCGCCGTCTTCCAAACCTGCCTGAAGGACAACTACCCAAAAGTAGGAGACCTGAAACTCTCTCAGGTTGTCCCTAAGGTACTCGACTTCAAGCCAGTGGAAAACGAGGTACGTCTATCTACACTTTTAACTCTTCTCAATCCTCCTTCTTCTACTTCTGAAACTCACTCAGTGGACAAACCCACCGCTGATACCCAAGCTGCAACCTCCACTCCTTCTAGAAAAAGGAAACACTCATCTACCCAACTTGGTTCCAAAAGAACTAAGAAAACCAAGGAGCAACCCCAACAATCTCATGCTGAAGACTCCTCAGCTCATCTTGAAGAGCTGAAGGAAAGTTCAGTGGTATGCTCTGCCACAGCTGAACAAGCCACCCATTCCATCCCAGCTTCAGCGTCTCTAAACGCTGAAGTTATAAACTTGGAAACTACCCAACCTCCTTCAGTCTCTCTACAGACTAAAGAAGTGATTCTCAGTGGATCCAACACTGAATCAGCTCCACAACCAACTTTCTCAACCTTCGCTTCTCTCTCTACTCCATTGGACTCTAATCCAGTTTTCACCATGATCACTGGAGCACCCGTCATTTTTCCAGAAGCTAAAGCTGATACTTTTCAAGGAATGATGGATGCAGGACCTGCAGGAATGTCTATGCGTACACGCACTCTAGCTGACGACATGGAACTTTTCTCAGGACACAGAGGTTTTGACGAATTCACCAACCCTCCTGCAGGTATACGCCAACCCATATACACTGTAACTATATCCTAAACTTCTGAGCTTTCCTTTGTTCACAAGTACTTATCTGTTACAGGTCCTAATTTGGGAGACATCAGCGTCTCTCTGAAGAACCTGGATACAAAGCTGACAGGTCTCACCACTACTCTCTCAGAAAACTCTTCAGCTGTAACAAACGCTGGAGAGAATCTCAACAAGCTGACAAAAGTGGTGGAACAGAAAGCCTCCAAAGATGATTTGGAGAAGGTTGATGGTACTCTTGGTGACTGTGTCAAAGTTCTTGCTGACATCTACACAGACTACACCTCTCTCAAAACAACAGTTCAAACCATCTCCAGCGAGTTCACAACGCTGAAGACATCGGTTGGAAATCTTCAGGGAGAGATGACTGCTGTAAAGACTGACGTGAGTTCAGTAAAGACTGACGTGAGTTCTGTAAAGACTGACGTAAGTTCAGTGAAGACGATGGTACAGCAGATCCTCGAACGCATGAACGCCCCTGCCCCTGCACCTTCACATTTTACTCCGGCGGATCATGCTGAACTTTTCAAGATCACTCCTGCTATTACTGTCCTAGAAGACAGAGTAGCAGCGATTGAAAACTATATCGGGATCCCTGGCCAAGAAGACAGGAAACCAACACCATCTGCTGAGTCATCACATTCCTCCCCTACTCATCATGAGGAAGGAGGGGAGAAGAACTCTGAAGACCTTCCCCATGATGAATCTATCGAGGGGGAGAAGACTGAAAACCTTACCCTTACTGAAGAGGGTGAGAAGACAACTGAAGAAACAACTGCTAGACCTCAGGGAGATGAAAACCCTGAGGGAATCGAGAAGCTTACCTCTGTATATGAGGGGGAGCAACTCGAAGAAGCTGCTGAAGAAACTGAATCTGAAGCTGAAGATGAAGAAGCCGTCGACATCTCTGACGATGAACCATCATCCAGTGATAAGGGTGATGATGACGATGATGATGATGACGACTCCTTTATCGTCAAGCCTGCTCAGAAGACTACAGCTCTTAAAGGGATCTTGATAAACGGACCTTCAGGGGAGCGGACCAAGACAAAGCCTTCAGCGTCTGAAGATGACAAGGGCAAAGGAAAAAGTGTCGCTGAAGACGATGAAAATCTGACGATCTTGCTTCCCAAGACAGTTTGTCAGGTACACTACATCTTACTTACTTACACTGCATCCCTCCTCTACCTATACACATTATCAGCTCTACTCTCCACAAAAAGCCTATACACTTAAACCCATTTCTTTTCTCTGTTCTACCCAAGTTCTTATTCGTACGATCGCTGTGTTTTAGCTAGTCCTCTCCCCTGTTTGAGGATATCGCTGAAGTTTCTACAGCTGCGACTTCAACAACAATAATCCCAGCTCCCAACGCTGAAGAAATAATCCCAGCCTTGGATTTAATCACCGAGACTGATGAACCTGAAGAACAGCCGCTCTCTCACAAAAACAGATCTTCCTTGGCTCCTCAAAATCTAAGTGAAGAGGATCAAGAAAAGAGAGATGTAATGATCAAAAGATTCGAAGATCAGCGAATCATCCTGAAGCGTGATCACCTTCCTTCTATTCTTCCAAAGTTCAGACTTTCACAAAAGGAATACAAGGATCACCTCAGAGCTAAACGTCTACTTGCTGAAAGAAGGGAAGCTGAAGAAAAAGACAGGGAACTCGCCATCCAGCTTACTCAAGAATCAGTCGAAGACCCCAAGCTGAAACGAATTCCCATTCAAGTCCAACGTCAGCTATGGGAAGACGCCAAGAAGATCGTTGAAGAAAAGAGAACTGTGTCTCAATCTACTTTAATCTGGTGCAAAGAAAAGGTACACTTCAGATATCGACCTGCCAGAATCAACAAGGTACATATCACTGGAAAATCAACCCTCAAAGTTTCAATCGCTGAAATCCAGATATTCAGAGAGAACGGACAGTACGAAAAATTCTATGTTGAAGCCATCACGAAGTGCGGTCTCTCTGAATGGTTGGAGTTCAGATTAGCCATCCAGAAGTCTCAATCTAAGTACAAGGATCATTTCGAAAAGCTGATAAATCAACAGATCGACTTAGTATCTTCTTGTGTGGATATTCCTCCTCCCCCTCCTCTCGCAAATCAGAAAAGAAGGGCCTCTGTAAAAGAAAAAGTCTAAACCTTCAGACTCAGGTCCTCTTATACGGAACGAAACAGGTATTGGTTTTTCTCGTGCTGAAGTTCTTGGTCCAGAACCTAACCTCTCCGCACTTGACACATCTCTTCCTCCTGATGAGACTTTCATCCCTGGGAAAGTCATAAGCAAACCCTATGGGATATTCTTTATTGACTATGGTGGAGGAAAACGTTTTCAACGTATCTCTGAGCTTCCCATCACTCCCATCGAACAGCTGAAAGATCTCATCTACTGGTGTGAATTCAAATGCGACATTCAGGCACGACATCTTAAACCCTTGATTTTTGAAGAAGCTCTGAACAAAAAGAATCAAGGAGTAACGGTTCCTGACTGGATGATTCCCACATCAAAGACCCTTGATGAACTTCTCATTAAGGAAGAACCTTTATAAACTGATAGGATCGCCTTATTCTTCTATTTTATCAGTTATTCTTTTGTACTTGTAATTTATTTCGCTTGTACATATAATCTTTCCACTTACCTTTGTAATCTTATATGAAGTTTAAAGAAAGATTTCAGCGAAAGTACTTTACTCCATCAGTACAGAAAAGATCCCAGAAAACAGTAAAATGGACAAATATTTTATGAGTTCTTTTTATCCTTATGTTTTCATTAAATAACAATTTTCTCTGTTGCTATGTCATAATCAAATAGGGGGAGATTGTTGATCCAAACCCTCAGTGATTTATTAATGACCCTCTCTTAAATACTTAGTGAAAATTGTAAGTAAACAATATATTAGAGTTTCACTATCGCTGATAAGTACTAAGACCTTACAGTACCGCTGATAGGAACTCTCGCTCTTTAGATTAAACATTCAGCGAACACTGTTCATCATAATACTCTGAGCCTGTTCAGTCCATATGGTGATCGCTGATAAGTTAGTTGTTTACTTATAATCCCTGAAGACAAGTTTCACGTCAACATAGGTTCTACGCTGAAGTCGAAGATCAATATCAAGAACCAGTGACAAGTCTCCTAATGAACTGATGCGGATCAGCGAAGACTCAGATTTGTCCACTCAACGTGAAGTATCAAGTACAAGACTTCAGCTATCGCTGAACTTTATCATTCGCTGATAAACAATGTTAAAGCGCTGAATCAACGAAAGTTGATCATGAAGTCCTCCGTACAAAGTACTTCTGTCTTAACCACCCTTGCACGACTCCGTATGATATGTCAGAAAAGAACCCCCTTATTGTCTGAAATCGTACAACCACTCTGATACTACACTGTTCAAACATGCGGCTACTAAGGTTGTCTACAAAGGTCAATGACATACAACCAATGAGCTGCTGCCACGTGTAAAGTATAAACTGTCATGCATTAAATGCACGCAGTATATAAGAAGGACTCCAGCTTCATTTTTGAAGCACTCAAAAACTCTGGACGAGTCACTTGCTAACTCTGGTCAAGTCATCCTTCTTATCTTGAGATAGGTTATTATTAGTAATTTTCTTCTATTTCTTAGTGCAAAAAACTTAGTGTTCCAACTTGTTTAGATTTAGGTTTATCCTTAATCTTGTTCCGTAACAAGCTGTAAATTGTTAATGATTTATCAATGAACAATTTAGAAAAGTAAAATCTGTGTGTTTGTATTCAACCCCCCCCCCCCCCTTCTACAAACTTGTATAGCCCTTCGGTAACATTGGAAATTTGTCCCATAAACCACAAGTTGTCTACGATAACATTGGAAATTTGTCCCATGGATTTTATGAGCCTTATGGCCAAATTGGATCATTGGATTGTTGGATGGACCAAATCAAGTAGACACTAGAAGGACATGGTCTTAGGCACCACCGCGTAGGTATGTGCCTAGACCTTCGTCATTCGGGGCAATGCCTTAGTTATAACCATCGGGTGTGTCGGGCCTTTTGGTGTCACTAATGGTAGTTGACACTAAGGTATCTCGACTCTTTGGGTGGAACTTGATTGGTGTTATGGGTCTCCCTGATAGGCGGGTTTACACCCCCATAAATCTACCGCAAGTGTACGGGTCGAATCAAGTAATAGTACTTTAACAGTACGAGTATCGAACCAAAGGAACCAGGTGTAAAGTACCACAATGACTGTATAGACTATTAATTAGACTAACGCAAATTGATTTGGGTTGTTGAATATCGAAACACGATTAAAAACTTTAATTAATTTAGCTAAGAGAAGGAGTTGGAGGGTTGGGTTCCTCAGGTAAATAATTACTTAACTCACAGATTTGACACGATTGACATAACTCCAGGATGACAGGTATAATCACAATCCATCACTATACTCAATCAAGTTATAGTAACATTCATTCAACATTTTGTATCATCATTCGATCTCAACAAAGGTAATTGAACAACAGTGATTAACAACCCACAAAGCACGAATTATCATATTTCTATCTCAAATTCGACTAAGACATGAAGGATTAGAAAAACCTCAAAACTTTTCTCAAACGTTAAAAGATTCATTAAATCAAATAATAGTTGATCGGACTATTACAAGCATTAAGAACAAACCCACATGTTTCATCCATAAAAATCAAATCGATCGTATCTACTGTAAAGCTAAATAATCATCCAACCATGATTCAAACCATCCCCCCAACATGAACGGGTTAGTTCATATTGGGGGTTTCAAAACTCTGAAATGAAAAGATGAAAATGAAAGTAAACATGCTTTTAACTAAGAAATGAAATCTAAGAACTCCCTGAAAAAGTCTAAGCCGCCGATGAACGTACTCGATTCGCCTTCCGATCCTTGTTAATTGATGTTTCTTGCCTTCTATTCGCCTTCAAAAATCGCCCTCGTGCTCCCAAAATCGCCCAGGAAGAGTCTCCAAACGTAACTGATTGATCCCCCTCAACCCTAGCAGAAAAAGGCTTTAAAAACGTATCAGGGCTTTGGCGCGTTTGTGGGCGCGCTCAGAGGCGCGCAGCACACTGGAATGTTTTACAAAAATAAGCGTGCGCGTTTGTGGGCGCGTTTGGAGGCGCGCTCAGAGGCGCGCAGAGCACTGTTTGGTCCAAAAATCTGATTTTTTCTCCTTTTTGCACTGGACTTTTGTAGACTTGCTCCGATTGCTCCAAAACTCTTCCAACATCAATTATTAATAAAAACCTGTACTTTCTCATCAAAACCATTAAATTCTACTATTTTTACTCGGGAACTTACAACAAACAGAACGAGTTCGGGATCAAATTAATGTCGGAAAACGACATTATCAACAACCCCAAACCGAGCGTTGTTTGTCCCCAAGCAAAATAGCGACACAAATAAGCATTCAACTACTTCCCAAACAATCGCAATTTCGTGTTGTCGAGAATATCATTAGCGATCTCTAGTCAACTCAACAACCACCATGAATTACCTGTGAGATGGACGAACAGTGAGCAGACCTAGCTATGGAATTCAAAACAGCAAAACCTTGGGAACTGGATTTATCAGGGACCACACCACACTTAAGTGCACCAAGACTAAACACACAAAGAGAGGATTTCGCCTTGACCCTACCTCATGGTTTTCTCTCCTCATTCGAGTCCTAGGTTTCACACATGTTGTCATGCTTTCAGAAGTGGGGTACAAGAATTCACAATGCATGCATGAACAACAATTAAACAATAACGCACAGTTGTACACAAATTGATCTCAGAAGGAATCCATTATCAAGACTAGAACATAGAAACGTTGCTTCGCCACTCTTTACAAACTCTCCATGCTGAATTCAGATCTTTAAAAAGGTATGGTTGCTGCTTCTGGGTGGAGGTCAAAGGATTTATGATGATATTTGGTGATCCTCCCTTCTTTCTTTCGTTCGGGCTTCCTAACACTTCACTCAAATTCTTTAAACTGACCCCTCAGTTTTATTTAGCTCTTTTTTTTGGCAAAACCCTTTATGACTGATTTACTGGGTTTGCGTTTTTTTTACTGAGGGGGTTACAACGGGTTTTCATTTGAGAACCTTGAGTAGTGAAAAGCAGTGGAATTAGCAGCAACCAATAAGCTTGATGAGTTCTCACATGGTTTGTTCACAAAGATAGGCAGAAGCTTCACTTCTATTCCTATGGATGTCTTTGATAATGGATGCAAGTTATAGCGAGATCAGCTACAACAATGATCAAAGGACTAATGAAAAGTGTATCGAGTAGTGTGTAGTCTCTCATAATCGAAGTTAGCACGTGTATGGCTCAACAAACTTATGGGTGGTCTCCACTAATGTCTCTATGTGTGCAGTTTCCCAGGTCCACCTTTTTGCTATATTATCCTTTCTAAATCATTTCCCCAAAATTAGTGTCTTCGAACTCTCACACTAAATCATGCTCAGTTGGTCGCCCATTCCTCACTATAAACAAGGTGATTGTTCAATCCACTGAGATCAACCAGTGATAGACTCGACAAATCACCCCAAACTAGATATAAACATTGTCCCCAATGGACACAAATAACACACAAAATATAATCACGAAATAGCGATACAGTACAACTAACAGTAATTACGCCACCCCAAACCTAATCTCTAGATTAGGTTTGTTTTTCTCAACAAGGAATCATAAAACGATAAAGTTCAAGTGAAAACAGGGACCCCAAACCTTGGTGAAACCGAGGTTTGCAAAGAGGTGTTGTGTAGATACCTTTCAGGGAGCATACGCGGATCACTGTTCACCTATTTCTGCCCTTCCTTCTCCTGCCTTGCTCTTGGTCATATCGGAATTGCTATCAGGGATCAAAAACTAAACACAAACACACAAAACACAAAAACAACACACAAAACAAAAGAAAGCACACAAAAATAAGAAACTGACCAAAATAAAAATTAAGATTTAACCTATGGTGGGTTGCCTCCCACCCAGCGCCGTATTTTCTGTCGTGGCACGACTGTGTGGCTCTCAATTTGGCTCGATATCGCTTGCGGAATTGACTCTCCCACACATACGATTGTTCGTGATTTCCTCCACATGCGTTTTCCCATTCTTACCATTTTCCGATCCATTTTGCCCCGTTCTTGGTTCACCTCTATCTTCTACTCTCTTGAGAACATGGAAAGTTACTTTCTCATTCCCAACTCTAAAAGTCATTACCCCTTCTTCCATGTCTATCAAAGCCTTGCTTGTGGCTAAGAATGGTCTTCCCAAGATTAACGGTATCTCAACATCTTCCTCCATATCTAGAACTACAAAATCAACTGGAAAATAAAATCTTCCAACCTTTACCAAAACGTCTTCCACGATTCCATAAGGGTACTTCACCGATCTATCTGCAAGTTGAAGTGTCATGTTCGTTGGCTTCACTTCCCTCAAGCCAAGTTTCCTGAAAATGGATAAAGGCATTAAATTAACACTTGCACCAAGATCACATAATGACTTGCTGAAATTAGATTTTTCTATTTGAACATGGACGGTAAAACTCCCTGGATCCTTAAGCTTCGGGGGAAGCTTGTGCTGAATGATAGCACTGCACTCTTCAGTAAGTGCAACCGTGGCATGCTCCTCGATCTTTCTCTTCTTGGACAAGATGTCTTTCATGAACTTGAGACAACTTGGCATTTTTGCCAGTGCTTCCGCAAATGGAATATTGATGTGTAATTTCTTGAAAATGTCAAGAAATTTCTGGAATTGTTCCTCATCCTTATGTGCTTTCAGCCGATTCGGAAATGGTAGCGGTGGCACATACGGGTTGACTGGTGGTTGCTTCTTCTTCTTTTCTCCATCCTCTGGGTTTTCCTTCGTTATACCTTCTTTACCGGCTTCCTTCCCCTTATCTCTATTCTTTGACATTTCACTCTATATCTCCTCGTCTACCTTGATGGGACCCATTTCAGTACCTTTAGCTTTAGTGTCATCAGTTAACGGTTCTCGGGTAGGGTCTATAATCAACTCCTTTCCACTTATCAGATAAATAGCGTTGCACTCCTCTCTTGGTATTCGTTCAGTCTGACTAGGGAATTGACCTTGAGTCCGGGATTGTAGTACTTCAGCTATTTGTCCGACTTGTCTTTCTAGCATTCTGATTGAGGCAGTATTTTGGTCAGTTGTCGCCTTCACATTACCCACTGTACTTGTCAATCCTTCAACCGCACCTTCCATCTTTGACATGAATTTCATCATCATGTTTTCTAAACCTGGCTTCTTTTCTGATGATTACCCCTCTTCATTTCTCCTCTGATTGTAACCTGGGGGACGATAAACGTTGTTAGACTGAAAAGAAGTTGAAGAGTTAGAATTGTTACCATACTGCTGCTGCTGTTGCTGCTGTCCCATTGTTTCTTTAGCTGGGCCTTGTTGAGGTTGACTCCAAGAAAAGTTAGGATGTCGCTTCTATCCCTCGTTATAGGTGTTAGAGAATGGGTCATTCCTCGGCCAATTATTTTGATTCTGAACGAACTGGACTTGTTCCGGCGATTGATAGTCTTGAGAATTCTGAACATTCGGTTGCATAGTCGCTCCTCTCATTTGATTAGTCAACGCAGTCAACTGTGCTTTTATAGCCTTCAACTCTTCTGTTTCTTGCACGCTTGCAACTTTTCTAACAGCGGATCTTGGAGTGGAATAGCTATGTTCTGCCAAATTTTCTATCAACTCAACCGCTTCTTCATAGGATTTGTTCATTAAGGCTCCACCTGCAGCAGCTGTGAGGTCATTCTTAAGTTGAGGGTTCAATCCCACATAGAATGTTTGTATAACCATCCACTCTTGTAACCCATGATGTGGACACTTCTTGAGCATTGCTTTATATCTTTCCCATGCTTCGTACAACGACTCTTGATCCCATTGGGCGAAATGGGTGATATCTGAAAGCAATTGGGCCATTCGCCCCGGTGGAAAGAACTTGTTGAGAAAAGCTGTAACCATGTCGTTCCAAGTTCGAATTGATCCCGGGGGTATATTCTCTTCCCAAGTAGTGGCTCGATCCTTTAATGAAAACGGAAACAATCGTATCTTGATCGAATCTTGATCAGCCCCATTCACCTTAAAGGTATTGCAAATCTTTTCGAATGCGCGTAAGTGTGCATGAGGATCTTCAGTTGCTGCACCTCCAAACATGTTCGATTGCACCAATTGGATAGTGCCAAGCTTGATTTCAAAGTTGTTGGCAGCTATCGGTGGTGCGTATCCACGTTGTGCAGCCCCCATGTTTGGATTGGCGAAATTTCTCATGTGTACCCTGTGTGGTGGTGGTGGTGGTTGATTGAGATTATGATTGATCTCATTGTTGACACCATTATTAGCCCCATTGTTACCACCATTGTTGTTGACGCCATGATTAACGTTGTGGTTGGCATTGGCATTGTTGTGGTTCTGATTGTTCCGATTATTAGGAGGAGGACCATTGTTCGCATTTGCATTTGGAATTGGTTGACCATTACCCATGGGCAACCCTTCTCCCCAATCTTCCCCAACATTGATGTTGTTGTCGGTCATTCTGTTCCGTGCTTGTCGTCTCAGTTCTCTGGCAGTCCGTTCTATCTCCGGGTCAATAGGTACTAATTCCCGAAACAGTCTTCTTCTTGGCATAAACCAAGAGGTAACCTGAAACGGAGAAAAGAGAATCTCAAAAGCCAAATATAAATGAACTTTCAATGCAAAGTATAATTAAATAAAGACAGGGTAGTGATATTCACACAAAACAGGGTCCCCGTCAACGGCGCCAAAAACTTGATAGGCGGGTTTACACCCCCCTAAATCTACCGCAAGTGTACGAGTCGAATCAAGTAATAGTACTTTAACAGTATGAGTATCAAACCAAAGGAACCAGGTGTAAAGTACCACAATGACTGTATAGACTATTAATTAGACTAACGCAAATTGATTTGGGTTGTTGAATATCGAAACACGATTAAAAACTTTAATTAATTTAGCTAAGAGAAGGAGTTGGAGGGTTGGGTTCCTCAGGTAAATAATTACTTAACTCACAGATTTGACACGATTGACATAACTCCAGGATGACAGGTATAATCACAATCCATCACTATACTCAATCAAGCTATAGTAACATTCATTCAACATTTTGTATCATCATTCGATCTCAACAAAGGTAATTGAACAACAGTAATTAACAACCCACAAAGCACGAATTATCATATTTCTATCTCAAATTCGACTAAGACATGAATGATTAGAAAAACCTCAAAACTTTTCTCAAACGTTAAAAGATTCATTAAATCAAATAATAGTTGATCGGACTATTACAAGCATTAAGAACAAACCCATATGTTTCATCCATAAAAATCAAATCGATCGTATCTACTGTAAAGCTAAATAATCATCCAACCATGATTCAAACCATCCCCCCAACATGAACGGGTTAGTTCATATTGGGGGTTTCAAAACTCTGAAATGAAAAGATGAAAATGAAAGTAAACATGCTTTTAACTAAGAAATGAAATCTAAGAACTCCCTGAAAAAGTCTAAGCCGCCGATGAACGTACTCGATTCGCCTTCCGATCCTTGTTAATTGATGTTTCTTGCCTTCTATTCGCCTTCAAAAATCGCCCTCGTGCTCCCAAAATCGCCCAGGAAGAGTCTCCAAACGTAACTGATTGATCCCCCTCAACCCTAGCAGAAAAAGGCTTTAAAAACGTATCAGGGCTTTGGCGCGTTTGTGGGCGCGTTTGGAGGCGCGCTCAGAGGCGCGCAGCACACTGGAATGTTTTACAAAAATAATCCTGCGCGTTTGTGGGCGCGTTTGGAGGCGCGCTCAAAGGCGCGCAGAGCACTGTTTGGTCCAAAAATCTGATTTTTCTCCTTTTTGCACTGGACTGTTGTAGACTTGCTCCGATTGCTCCAAAACTCTTCCAACATCAATTATTAATAAAAACCTGTACTTTCTCATCAAAACCATTAAATTCTACTATTTTTACTCGGGAACTTACAACAAACAGAACGAGTTCGGGATCAAATTAATGTCGGAAAACGACATTATCACTCCCCCATTGACTCCAAATATGATTACCGTGGTTGGAATAATTGTTCTTCGTATGTTATTATCGCAAATTATTAATTGTTCAATTCACTAAGCTTTTTGGCCTAACACTAGTTTGGTGTCGACGTGTATCTCAGATTCTAGTGGCGTCGTCTCTAAGAAGGCTTAGACGGGTTTAGTGTGAGCTTGGGGAATGCTTTTTGGTACACCTATCTTTTGAAGATCTTGCCTGGAGTACAGATGACACCCTTTTTGTAATCTTGTTTCTACTTAGAAATTAGTTAGTAGGTTGTCGTTTATTTCTGTTAAATTACGAACTTGTAATTAAACCGGTGTTTGTTAATTCCCCATTTTTTTGGAGGCTCATGTTATGGCAATATATACCATATTTCCGTTTTATGGAGGTTTTTGTTTGCCCCTATTTTTGGGGTGTTACATTTGCAACCCGGCTGAAGATTGCCATGTTGATTCATATGACAAAAAACTCAACAAAAACTCAAAATCAAATTGAAACATCAAATTAAAAATTAAATCCAAACCTCATACTAAAAAAAACAAACCCAAATCCAAACAACAAAAGCCAAATAAAACCCAAATTCAAACAATAAAATCAAAATCGAAACCACCTGTTAGTCCAAACATATAATAGAAACCTAAATCAAAACCCTGATTCAAATATTAGAATCAAAAAATAAAGCATTCAAGCCCGAACATTTAGGTAAATTAACCGGTATGCAAGAAGTTTGTTGGGGTTGTGGTGTGGTTTTACGCACTAATCTCTAATATAGGTTTGGGACATACATAAATAAACATGTTGGATAGAAGAAGAGGATGGAGAGGGTTAGTATTAAATTTTATTCACTAATTTGGAATCCACATGCCCATTGATTCCGACGAACCCTAGTTTCTGAAAAATTACACACTATGGAGAAAGATGGAGGGGGTTAAGAAAATCCACACTTTCAATCGTCTAAGTTTTTGATGATAAATCTGAGACCTGGTCTTGGTTCTTAGTGGTGCAAGCGGGCAGTGGTGGTGGGTGGTGCAAAGGAATAAGTAATTGAAGCTTGCACAAGGGAGTTCATGGGGACGATGAAGTACTATGGGTTGGAAGAAGAAAACGAACGAGAGAGATAAATGTAACACCCCAAATTTTTGGTAAGTAAAAGTTGTCCCTTTTACCTTTGGTAGTTTATAATTGTTGGTTTATGTTTGGGAAATGTTTTACTTTTTGTCACTAAGCAAGTCGAGAGCATTACGAGTGAGAAAAATCGAATTTCGGAGTCTGGTTCATGTGAGGCAACAATGCCAGGCGACTAAGACAAGGTCACTGTCGCCAGGGCATAGTCGTAGAGAGGGAACAACCCTCTATACCTTTTTGGTGACATTACCAGTGGCATTTCTCTGGCATTGTCGCATAACATAGTTGCAGTCGGGGTCCATACCCCTTTAAATGCGATTTTCGGGGTTTTTTCTTCATTTCCTCATATCTCCCTCATTCTAGCTCCGATTTTGGTGATTCTACTGGCTATGTTTTCAATTCTAAAAGTTTTTTAAGAGTAGATCAAGAGAGTTGAAGTCTATTGAAGGATTCAAGAGTATCTTGTAATTGTAAGCTCCCAATCTCTCTCAATCTTAAGCTAGAGTTTCTTTGTTCTTCATTTCACTCTATCTTCTTAGAGTTGGGTGTAACTTTGGGATATTTGTGGTGAAAAAACTTTATAGAAATCTTGGATCTAAGATCTATAGATCTCATGTAACAACCCGGACCCAAAAATATAACATAAACATTCAAATCTAAAACAACCAGCCAAAACGGCCCCAAACATCAACTGTAACCAACCACTACAGGTAAGGTTTGCGGAAACAGCACAGCTGAGAGATTTCTAAACAAGACTAGAATTAATAAAAACAATAAAACTATAAGCTATTCCTCTCCCCACGCTTAGGCCTTCTCCTTGCCCTTGCTCGAACCTCATACTAAATGTTTTCCTGAAAATGGGTTTATATTGAAATTACGAGGGTTAGACAACAAGGTCTAGTGAGTTCCCTCTAGAATCACTTTCTCACAATTAAACAATTTAAAACAGTTTATAAACATCCGTAAACAATTTTATGCTTTAAAACAATAAACTTCCAACAGTAAGACAACAACACATGATATAGCACACTGAAGTCCCGTACACCGGTGACAACGTGTCAGTCTCACACTGCCTTAAGTGGAAAACACCCTCCATGGAATAAATGGGACAACCCCCCCCCCCCCCCCCCCGGTATGAGTACTGCCAGGAACCCCCCCCCCCCCCCCCCCCCCGACTTAGTCGCATCATGTCCACTTTCAGATGTATGCATACATAATAATTTAACTTTCTCAAACATAGCAAACATGAAGTTTCATATACGAAAGATAAAACATGCAGTTTTATAATATCTCATACGTTTTGTGGATCCCAGATTAGTGGAATAAAACAAGATTAATCAACAATCAATAATCAATAAGAATTCAGATCAATAGGTCGTCATCCATATGATTCTCATTCAAAGGTTTCGTTCAGAGAGAATATTCAATAAGAGTAATGAATGATTCACGTCCAACCGAAAACTCTAACAAACAAACCTTATATACCTAGGCATATGATTAATAAGGCCCAAGCCCATTAACGCACTAAAGCCCATTTATCATTATAAGGCTTTTACAAATAATAAGTCAAACTAATCTTTTCTTTATATCACTTTCTATTTTATAGGACATTTAGTCCTAACAATCTCCCCCTAAAGTTATATAAAGAAAAAATTGGTCTTGAAAACTTTAGGTCTTTATCTTCTCTCCCTCTTGAATCTTTAACAAACTTTGGTGTTGCTTGTCTTCATGTCTTTCCAAGCTCCCCTTGAATAAAGCTCTTATCTTCATATCTTCAACTTTATCACCAGATTCAATGAACAATTACCTCGACTGAGTGCACGAAAAGCAGCTTTGAACTGTAGAAACTCAACACATCAGATAAGCCCACACGAAAGATAATGTGAGAGTTACATGACATTCCACGGTGCATCTTTAGTTTAAGATAAAGAATCTGTCTTTGAACCGCGAGTTGAATACGCTTTCAGCTTTAAGAACTTGTAAAACCAATATGCTCGAAGGAGGAAACTGTTTTAGCGAACACCACTTGATATGGGATGAGAAGAAATGATCACATGTAAACCATTTAAACTCTTTTCGAAGTTGATCAATTTCAGAACTGATCAAACAACAGTTACTCCCCCTCAGCTTTTGCTAACTCCCCCCATAACTTGATATTCGGTGTCTTTGAATCTGTATCTTTTCTCCCCCTCATGATAAGTAGGAGCACCCGGAGCATCATGTAACCAGATAAAACATTAAGTAACCAGAATGGGGTAATCATCTAACACAAAAACACAAAAGTAACTGTTATCACAACAATTAAAATAATTGTGTGGCCTATCTTCAGAGTTAGCATTGGGGTATCTCTGATAGGACTTCCAGTTATCACTGAAGTAAAATGTTAAAAATTACTCCTCAAACTGTTCCGACAATATCACGAAGATATGCAAATGGAATCACAAAGACCCGTGCTTGTGTGAAAGAAACAAATTATATCTGTTTGACTCAAATATTGATTTAATCTGGGACTCAAGTTAAAAATCAATTTACACAGTGATTAGAATATGAAGTTCGGAGACCGAAGCTGATGTCTTCCTTTTTAAATATCTAAGACCTCCGAGTGAGGGATAGATAGATTATGTGTCAAACCTCCGTGAATGTATGAAAAAGGCATCTTTTGTGAGATACTTGAGTGGCTAGGTAGGGTGACACAAGTTATCGACACTGGGTCTATGTTTGTTTCAATATTCATCTCCAAAGAACGAGAATGAATAGATTGTATGGTTACCTGGATAACTGACTAGGTTTGGTAAGGACCAATAATTTTTTTTAAGTCCTGTCACATCCTCACCATATTGTTTTCACTCCAAAACCCATCTATCAAGCTAGACACCTCACTTATATCTATAAATAGGATGTGTTTGTTGGGTAGGTCCTTCCGGTTCTGAATAGACCATAGAAACAATATAAGTCCTAACACTCATTTCATGTATCAAATAGAACAGTGAAGTACGAGTTCTAAACTAAAAATGTTCAGAAAACAAAGCATTTAAGAACGAGTCCTGATCTGAGATGATCAGAAGTCATAGTTCAAATAACAGAATTTCAATGAACAAGATCAAATGCTAAACATAATGACTCAGTAAACACAATATGTTCAAAAATGAAATAATGATCAGAAAGTTTAATTGTGAAAAACAAGTCACAATTAATGTGTTAGATGAATTGAACCATTAATAGAAACGGTGTACTATAAAAACAAAAACGGAATTCAAGCGAGTGTATTTCCACCAAAATAATTCAACGAATATGTGAGACATGGAAATAACTAAGGCAAGGAAATATAACACGTGGCAATCATGGAAGTTAAAATCAGAGAATAACAAACACAAGTAAGTTATTCATAATGAATTACCACGGTCTTTGAATTCACAAAAAAAAACATGTATTGATCAAAACCCGGTACTCCCCCTCAAAAGTGGCATAACCTTTGAATGCAGTCATGTCAAAAGGATCTTCTGAACTAAACGCACATGACATTCCTGCAAAACAGATTAGAAATATTTTGGTATCCATGCTTTGATGGATCCTTGATGGTTAGATGCCCTATTAGAATGAGGATCGGGGATACTATAAGTACCATACCAATGAGATGCATATTTCCGGTCAACAAAATCATTCAAACCACATGCAGAACAACTAATACAATCATGAGAAAACTTGAAGCAACTGTTGAATTGAATAAAGTCTTAAAGGAAACATCACACTTTGTTCAACAGAAGTACGAGAATTAAAAACATCATGATTATGATTGTATGACCTAACATGCGAAACTGACTGAAATGAATTTGTATTCGTTGTGCTTTCATTAGACTTCTTCACTACCCAAACTTGTTTGAACCTTTTTCTTCGACCATTATTATCTGAAATATCATTAAAGTCATTGTCGGAAGAACTAGAATAGTAAGAATGTCTTCTAGTTGAGTTACCGGCCTTTTGTTGTTTCTGTGACCTTCTTTTAGATTTTGGTTTTGAAGATTTAGGCACATAAACCTTTTGAATGGCAGATGTGGAACATTCGCCTTTGTGAAAATTGACTGGTTCACTCCTTTTATCAAGAGAATGAACATGACTAGAAAGTTTTGGCGCAGAGTCAAACTTATTAAACTCATCATCTGAACAGACATTAGAATTCATGAACGCGGAAAAATTAATTTCACTTTCGGATGGAACATCAGTGGTCAAAGGATGTGAGGAACACATTGGAACGGTGTTTTGCAAACAATCAGGTGTGGAAGCTATTTGAAAATCAGAATCGATATTCTTTTGAAAACACATCGCTTGAGGTTCTTTTCCTTGTCTGGAAAAGATTTTTCCTATAAAAGCCTTACAAGAGGATGTATCTGAAGAGTTCGAGGAAGGTTCAGACATAATGTTTTTCTCGTTTTGAAGGTGGTCAAACTTCTCTTGAAGTTTACTCTTGCTCACTTGCTCTTGCATCACTGATGTTGTCAAAGCAGACAGTTTAGATGTGAGTCGTTTGATTTCTGTCTGAAGGGCTTCCTTTTCCACAACGGATACAGATTCCGTTTTTGTGGAGTTAAGACACCCGAGTTTGGATAAAAGTTCATGTTTTTCCTTTTGAAATTGAATCCGTTCCTGTTCAAATGACTCCTCTAACTGAACTATTTTTTGTTCAAGAACAAGAGGTGGGACGTAGCGTTTAAAATCGTCCTTCTCCTCTTTAGTTTTAGTTGTTCGGACTATATCCTTTTTAGAGGATTCTTTGGGCTTGGCGACTTTGTAGCTGTCAAAGTAGTCATTTGAGAGGTATTTGGATTTATTTGTTTCATAAGATGCGTTAAGAACTTCATAAGCAAAAGGCAGTTGCATCTTAACCGTATTCTTGCGTTTATATTCCTCACGTTCCTCATCCTTCTTATTAAGTGGTTCGTCCATTTGATTTTATATTGGAGAAATTTCTTATCAATGCCTAGAAAGTTAAACTCGTATAAAGTAGGCACCATTGTTAAGATCTTTTTCAAATAGTGTGGGTTGTCGTACCCAATTCCCCATTCTGAGTTATAGTACCAGAAATCCGTTGGTTTGTTCAGATGAATCGTTTGATTAGTTTGTCCTCGTTTATAAAACTTAAGCTCAAGATCTTTTATTTTTGAAAGAAGCTCTTTTGTATCTATTGGAAGAGAGGAGCATTGATTGACAATCTCGGCTTTCTCATTCTCACACTGATCAAGCTTTGCATTTAAATTAGATATCTTGGCCCTAAAGTCCTTAGGTGCTATTGAAAGGTTTGCACATTTCTCTTTTAGATTGGCGTTATCAGACTTAAGTTTTTCTGTGACCTTTCTTTGAACATCTAGCTTCTCATTTAAATTGGTTATTTCAAGCAAGTGCTTATTAGTGGTAGATTTACAGAACTCTACCTTTTGAACAAGCAGATGAATCTGATCGACTAAAGCGTTATGAGTTGGTAGACATATCTGACAAGATTCTCCGAGGGATGGAGGATTGTTGTGGTTGCCCATTGCAAGAGCATCTCGAGAAGACATCTTAAATTTCATTTAGATAATCGTCAGAAAGTATCAAGAATGCCCAAATGTCCCCCTTCGGTGACTTAGCATGTGATCCGGATGTGGTTTCTGGATAAGGAATCCGGAAAAGTGAGTTTCCGGGAAGAATCCGGATGTGAGTGTACGGGTGAAGTGTTCGGATATGGTTTCTGGTACCTGTGTAATCCGGATATGATTTCCGAATGGAAGTCCGGATGTTGAGTCCGGAAAGTTGGTGTCCGAGTAACAGGATCCGGAAAGAAGAAAACTTACCGGAAGAATATGATCCGGATACGTGAGTAATCCGGGTAGTGAGTCCGGATACTATTTTGTCTGGAAAGTAGACTTACCCGGGAACTGGAATGATCCAGAAAGTGATGATCCGGATAGGGAGTCCAGACAATGTTTTGTCCGGATAGGATTCAAAAACTTACCCGGATAGATGATTTGCAATCCGGACAGTGCGGCTGGCGATGAACTCAGATCTAGGGTTGCTCGATTTGGTTTCTGAAAGATGTGTATACGACCAAAACGCAAAAACAAACAATCCCAAATCGATTTCTACCTAAAACACACTCTTTTGATGAAACAATTTAGGATTTTTAAGAACATAAACACAAAAGTCGATAGTTGATGTTTGACAAATTGAGGATTTAAAACTTCGATTTTGTTGATGAAACTTTACCACAATCAATAGTATGCTAGGAAGAATGTATTAGAATAATCAGAATTCAGTAATTTCACGAAGAACACAAAATCAAGAATTTTTTAAAACTTACAGTTCGATAAAAATTACTAGGAAACTTGGATACCTTGAATCGATCGATGTCTGTCTGCTCTAATACTAGTTGTGGATCCCAGATTAGTGCAATAAAACAAGATTAATCAACAATCAATAATCAATAACAATTCAGATCAATAGGTCGTCATCCATATGATTCTCATTCAAAGGTTTCGTTCAGAGAGAATATTCAATAAGAGTAATGAACGATTCACGTCTAACCTAAAACTCTCACAAACAAACCGTATATACCTAGGCCTGTGATTATTAAGGCCCAAGCCCATTAACGCACTAAAGCCCATTTATCATTATAAGGCTTTTACAAATAATAAATCAAACTAATATTTTCTTTATATCACTTTCTATTTTATAGGTCATTTAGTCCTAACACGTTTAAAATAACATATCAGTCAACACATTTTCAGTTAGAAAGACTCACCTGCTCTTGCTCGTTACTTCGCAGTTATGCTTCGAACTTTCAGGCTGAACACCTATGAGAAATACAGAAAAGGAAGGTGATAAGTCATCCGACCGAACCTTCCCCAAATACCTAGCTAATACACCCTCTCCTCATTTGGATTCCACCATCCGGATCCCGCTTCTCGGACACCTACTATCCGGACCCACTGTCCGGAAAACTCACTGTTCGGTCAATACTATCCGGACACTCTATCCAGAAACATTATATGGACCCTCTATCTGGAAACTCTGTCCGGAAACACTATCCGGACTCTCTATCCAGAAACTCTATCGGGAAACACTATCAGATACCTTGTCCGGACACCAAGCCACATCCGGAAACTTCACCCAGACTTGGTCTCCGGGTACGCAAGGTTTACCGAGCATAATCTCAATTCCTAATGCACCCTTCGGATTCCTTACCAAAACGGTTTAAGACCTCGAAATCACTAAAGGAACATACACAATACCTTACTAGAACTTTTAATCAGTCAAAACTCTTTCTCAATAGCATTAAATCAATGATTGAACACCTATTTCTCAAAATAGGTCGATTAACAGCAAGAGTCTCAAAATCCTTTCACACACTCTCAAGAACAATGAACCAATAAGGGAAAGAGATACAGTTACCTTCTTAAGGATGAATTTCTCTTCCAAAACGACTCTCCTTTTCCAAAATAGTGAAATCGTATTCTGGCTTCTTTCTCTTCTCTAAAATCGCACGCCGCCAAGAGCAAAATCAAGAATAGGGTTTTGCCAAAAAAATGTGGGTATTTATACCCTCTTCCCACATGTCTCAAAACAGTCCCTGAAGTTCATGAACTTCACCTTAAAAACTCTTATTCTATTAAATTAAAACCTTGGTTGTTAACTCTCACTAGAAGGTTTCAAGTCTTCATCCAAGGAGACTCAAGTTTTGGGGGTAAAACCTAAATTTAGCTTTAATCTAGCAAGGTGAGTTCATGTTGTTTTGTGAAAACTATCTACATGCCAAAAATGTCCATTTAGATGTATCGAAGTGTTTTCCTTCATATTTGTCAAATGTGTTGATTTTGATTATATTTGCATTTGTGGTACATTTGATTTTATAAAGTTGGTAAATACCCATATTTGGGGTTTTTGGGCATTTTGATCAATAAAGCATAATGGTGGGTGGTTTTATTGCTTTGTATTACAAATGGAGATTTATTTGACAATAATGCGTGTTAGGTGTATTTGGTTTGGAAAAGGCATATTATTGCAATATGAGACATCTTAGAAATATATAGGGTGTAATTTCAAATTGGAAAATGGTATGTCCAACCAATGATGGCTTTTTTTGAGTTAGCCATACTTTTTTAATATGAGTATGCTTATTTGTTGAATATTTGCATTTTATTGCTTATTGGCTTTTATTGATTTGTCATTTGGGTTGGGAACATTTTGGCTTGGTATGTCCAACCAATTTGGGTCGAGTGTCGTGAGTAACTTTCAATTCCAACTTTGGTCAGACAATAAAGTGTTTATGATTTTATCTTATTATAGAAAAGTGTAACAAATGTTTTTCCTTTTTTTGGTCGTGGTCGAGACCGGTGAAAATTTTACCCAAACAGGACATATTTATGATTTCTACATATCAAAATATCCCAAAATCCCAAATATGGGTGTTTTACACAATTTATAAAGTTAAAAACTTCAAAAGGGTTAAACTCATCAAATAACTCGACAATTGATAATTTCAAGTAAAACACACAAATACTTGGAAAATAACATTTTTGGCATATACAACGTTTTCACAAATCAACTTGAACTCACCTTGCTAGATTTAGGCTAAATCTAGATTTTCCCTAATCTTGAGCTCCCTTGGTGAAGGCTTTAGATTCATAAACACCCATCACTAGAAATCTTGTTTAGGTCATAAACAACCTAAAATACACCAAGAGTAACTCCCCAAAATCAGATCCATGCAAATATTTGCCAAAATCTCAAATCTCCCAAAATACCCAAAATAGGTCAAAACCCATTATATGAGAGATACATTAAGAGAGGTGTTTTATAGGATTAAAATGAAAGGTTTTAACAACAACAAAGGTTTAAAAGTGGTTAGAATGACTTACCAATGGGTTTCTAAGAAAACCCAAAAATGACGAAATTTGCATATAACTTAGAATCTTACTTGCATAGGATTTTTTGGGTGTTACAATCCTCCCAACCTTAAAGATATTTTGTCCTTGAAATCTAGTTCTCATACAACCAATGGTTACTGAGCCCAACACTTTCCATGTTCCTCGACTTTCAACCAAATTCAATTTTCATTCTCAACAGAACTGCACATAACAAACTTCTTGGTGATACTCACAACGAATGCATGCTTAGGCACATTACACTTACACCCAAGTGAAAGCCTAACTTACTAGTGTAGCTTCTGACCACAAGACTTCAGTTGCCTCCCAACCTTAGGTGATCCATACTTCTCTAACGGCAAAACCCGACTCCTAGTCAGTCCTGATCTACACGCCTTTAAATACTTTCTCCAACCAATCCAAGGTACGATCACCACCGAAATCGATAAAATTCCCATATTTGACCGTTCTCGCTACTAGGTTGTCACATAGCTTTAACGAGTACAATTAGGCTCCAAAACAGTCGATCATCCTTGACCCAAAGATTATACAACTCCAAAGATACATCCCATTATCAATCATCAAAACTGCAAATTCTTTTACCATTCAAGGAAAGTCATCCTACTAAATCCACTTATCACAATCCGAACTTCTTAAAATCACTACAAGCGATATGATTGTCCTTTAAAATTGGACTACAACTGTTGGTCCCGAAGGCCTATACAAGTTTGTAGAAGGGGGGGTTGAATACAAACACACAGATTTTACTTTTCTAAATTGTTTATTGATAAATCATTAACAATTTACAGCTTGTTGCGGAAACAAGATTAAGGATAAACCTAAATCTAAATAAGTTGGAACACTAAGGTTTCTTGCACTAAGAGAGATAAGGAAATTACTAATAATAACCTATCTTGAGATAAGAGATTTGAACTTGTCCAGAGTTAGCAAGTTACTTCAAATGAAGTGAGTTCATCTCTTTATATACTGCATGCATTTAATGCAGGTCAGTATATACTTTACACGTGTCATCAGCTGGTTGGTTGCATGTCATTGACCTTTGTTGACAACCTTAGTAGCTGTATGGATGAACAGTGTAGTATCAGAGTGGTTGTACGATTTCAGATATTCGGAGGTTCTTTTCTGACATTTCGTACGGAGTCGTGCAAGGGTGGATAAGACAAAAGTACTTTGTACGGAGGACTTCATGATCAGCTTTCGTTGATTCAGCGATCTATCATTTCATATCAGCGAATGATAGAGTTCAGTGATAGCTGAAGTCTTGTACTTGATACTTCACGTTGAGTGGACAAATCTTAGTCTTCGCTGATCCGCATCAGTTCATTAGGAGACTTGTTGCTGGTTCTTGAGCTTGATCTTCGACTTCAGCGTAGAACCTTTGTTGACGTGAAACTTGTCTTCAGGGATCATAAGTAAACAACTAACTTATCAGCGATCATCATAATGACTGAACAGACTCAGAGCATTTATGGTGAATAGTTTCGCTGAATGTTTAATTTAAAGAGCGAGAGTTCCTATCAGCGGTACTGTAAGATCTTAGTACTTATTAGCGATAGTGAAACTCTGATACATATTGTTTACTTACAATTTTCACTAAGTATATAAGAGAGGGTCATTATCAAATCACTGAGGGTTTGGATCAACAATCTCCCCCTATTTGATTATGACATAGCAACAAAGAAAATTGCTATTAAATGAAAACATAAGGATAAAAAGAACTCATAAAATATTTGTCCCTTTTACTGTTTTCTGGGATCTTTTCAGTACTGATGGAGTAAAGTACATTCGCTGAAATCTTTCTTTAAAACTTTGAATCAGGTTACAAAGAGAAATGGAAAGATTACAAGTACGAGCGAAATAAATTACAAGTACAAAAGGATAACTGATAAAATAGATGAAAGAGGCGATCCTATCAGCTTACAGAGGTTCTTCCTTAATAAGAAGTTCATCAAGGGTCTTTTCAGTGGGGATCATCCAGTCAGGAACCGTTACACCTCGTTTTCTTTTGTTCAGCGCTTCTTCAAATATCAAAGGTTTTAGGTGTCGTGCCTGAATGTCTTTTCTGAAGTCACACCAGTAGATAAGATCTCTGAGCTGTTCGATTGGAGTGATTGGAAGCTCAGCGATCCGTTAAAAACATTTACGTCCGTCGTAGTCGAGAAAGAATATTCCATAAGGATTACTGATGACTTTACCAGGGACGAAAAGTTCACATGGTGGCAAACAAATGTCAAGGGCAGATAGATCAGGGTCAGGACCAAGCACTTCAGCGCGAGAGAAACCAATTCCAGTTTCATTTCGTATGACAGTACCTGAGTTTGAATCTTGATGTTTCTTCTTTGGAGAGGCCCTTTTTCTTTTCAGCTTAAGATCAGGAAGAGGAGGAATGTCCACACAAGAAGATATCAAATCGATCTGTCTGTTTATCAGCTTTTCGAAATGATCCTTGTACTTAGATTGTGACGATTGGATAGCTAACCTCATCTCCAGCCATTCAGAGAGACCATACCTTTTTACAGTGTCAGCGCGAAAGGCTTCAGATTGGCCATCTTCTCTGAAAAGTTTGATGTCAACAATAGGTACTCCGATAGAGGTTCTTCCAAAGATGAATACCTTGTTGATCTTTGCTGGACGATATCTGAAGTGAATTTTCTCTTTACACCAGATCAGGGTGGTCTGAGAAACTTCATTTTTCTTTTCCACGATCTTCTGGGCTTCTTCCCAAAGTCTACGTTGAACTTGAATGGGAACACGTTTCAGCTTGGGGTCTTTGACAGATTCTTGAGTAAGCTTGATGGCGTATTCTCTGTCTTTTTCTTCAGCTTCCTTTCTTTCAGCGATGAGGCGTTCAGCTCTGAGGTGTTCCTTGTATTCAGCTTTTGAAATTCTGAACTTTGGAGGAACTGAAGGCAGTTGATCACGCCTTAGAATGATTCGCTGATCCTCGAATCGCTTTATTATTTCCTCTCTTTTCTTCTGTTCTTCTTCTCTTAGCTTTTGAGGAGCTAAGGAAGGTCTGTGTCTGTGTGAGAGAGTCTGTTCTTCAGGTTCATCAGTCTCAGAAATCAAATCCAAGACTGGGATTATTTCTTCAGCATCAGCTGGTATTATTGGTGAAGTCGCAGTTGTGGAGCCTTCAGCGATATCCTCAAACAGGGGAGAGGACTAGCTGAAACACAGCGATCTTACAAGTAAGAACTTGGGTAGAATCAGATAGAGAGAAAATTGTTCAAGTGTATAGGCTTGGGTAGAGGAACTGATAGTGTATGATAGAGGAGGGATGGAGTAAGAGATGTTTAGTGTACCTGACAAACCGGCTTTTCAAGCAAGATCGTCAGATTGTCATTTTCAGTGACGCTTTTGCCTTTACCTTTCTCAGCTCCAGAGGCTGAGGGCTTTGTCTTTGTCCGCTCCCCTGAAGGTTCATTTATCGAGATTCCCTTAAAAGCTTTGATCTTTGGAGCAGGTTTGACGATAAAGAAGTCATCGTCATCTTCGTCATCATCATCATCATTCTTTGGAGAAGAAGATGGTTCATTATCAGGGATGTCGACGGCTTCATCATCTTCTGCTTCGGATTCTTCAGCGTCTTCTTCGAGCTGCTCCCCCTCAGATACAGAGGAGAGCTTCTCGGTTCCCTCAGGGTGTTCATCTCCCTGAGGTCCAGCGGCTGCTTCAGCTTCAATAGTCTTCTCACCCTCTTCAGTGAAGGTGAGGTCTTCGTTCTTCTCTCCCCTGATAGATTCATCATGGGAAAGGTCTTCAGCGCTCTTGGAAGGGTTTTCAGCGCTCTTCTCCCCCTCTTTTTCATGATGACTGGGGGAGGAATGGGTAGATTCAGTAGCGTTGGTAGGTTATCTGTCTTTTTGGCCAGAGAGACCTACACAAACTTCAATCTTTGCTAATCTGTCTTCAAGGCCAGAAATAGCAGGATTGATCTTTTCCAGCTCTTTGCGATCCGCCGCTATGAAGTTTTCAGTTTCAGGGACGGGGGTAGGGGCAAGAGCAGGAGTATTCGCTTTGTGTAGCAGCTGCTCGATCATTGTCTTCATCGAACCAACGTCAGTCTTTACAGAGCTTAAGTCAGTCGTCAGAGTGTTGACATTTGTCTTCACAGCAGACATATCTCCCTCTAGTGTTCCAACCGATGTCTTCAGCGTTGTTACCTCGCTGGACATGGACGAAACTGAGTTTTTGAGAGAGGTGTAGTCTGTGTAGATATCAGCGAGCACCTTGGCGAAGTCGCTGAGAGTCTTATCAACTTGCTTTAAGTCATCTGTGGAAGCTTTCTTCTCTACCACCGTTGTCAGTTTTTGAAGATTCTCTCCAGCGTTTGTTACAGCTGAAGAGTTGTTGGAGAGAGTGGTGGTGAGACCTGTCAGCGTTGTTTCCACGGACTTCAGAGAGGCGTTGATGTCTCCCAAGTTAGGACCTGCAGGAGGATTGGTGAACTCATCAAAGTCACGGGTGCCTGAGTAAAGTTCCATGTCGTCTTCGAACGTGCCCATGGATTGTCCTGCAGGTCCTGTCTTCATCATTTCTGGATTATCAGCTTTAGCTTCCGTAGAAATGATGGCATCTCCAGTGATAACTAGAGGAGAGACCAAATGAGTGAAGGGAGAAGCGAAGGATAAGATTGGAGGTTGGGTTCTGAGTTCAGCGTTGGAATCGCTGAGAATCACTTCATCAGTCTTTTGAGAGACTGAGGGAGGTTGGGAAGTTTCCAAGTCTGTAATCTCAACATTTGGAGACGCTGAGATTGGGATTGAAGGGATGGTTTGTTCAGGTGTGGCAGAGCGTACCACTGAACGTTCCTTCAGCTCTGCAGAAAGAGCTGAGGAGTCTTCAGCATGAGATTGCTGGGGTTTCTCCTTTGTTTTCTTGATCCTTTTAGAATCAAGTGGGGTGTAAGAGTGTTTCCTTTTAAGAGGAATAGAGGTAGCAGCTGGGGTATCAGCGGTGGGTTTGTCCGCTGAAGGAGCTGCAGAAGTAGAAGAAGTATAAGGGTTAAGAAGAGTTAAGAGTGTAGAAAGACATACCTCATTTACGGTTGGTTTAAAGTCGAGTATCTTTGGACCGACCTGAGAAAGTTTCAGGTCACCATCAGTTGGGTAGGTTTCCTTCAGGCCACATTGGAAGATGGCGCTGATGAAACATGGGTAAGGAACCCATGGAGGTCTGTCAGCGACGGTGTCCACTCGTAGAACCAGGTCATCATAGATGATCGATGCCCAGTCTATGTTGATACCTTTCAGCAGTGCATAACCCATTGCTTGCTGAGGTTTAGCGGCTTGGTCGGAGGAGCCACTCTTTGCAGTCATGCAACTTATCAGATGAGTGAAGATGAAATTCATCTCGCTGGGCATTTTCGATTTCTTGATGATCGTCATCTTCTTCTCGGGCTTTATTTCTCTGCCTATTTCCCATACATAGCCCATTGCATCGAAGAATGCAATGATGGCTTCCCTGTCTGAGTTTTTCTTGGGGTCAGGGAGGGGAACAAAAGGTTTTTCCTTGGTGGCGATGGGAAGGCTGAGAGCTTTGCGAATAATGGCTGGGGTGATCTTTATGGTGCCATATTCGATATCGCAGAGGATGCAATCTATTATTTTGGAGGGGTCTTTGGCTGAAGGTAATTGAGTGTGTCTCGCTGAGTACCAGAATTGTGAGAGCAAAAGCTGATGTGCAGGAGGTGTTATGGTCAGGGCTGTGGAGATGCAGCAATTCTTCAGAAATTTCACAGCATCATCTAAGTGTGTGACTTGCTTTCGAGGAGGAAACTCGAGAAGCGCAGAGAGGTTGTTCACCTTGGTCCAATCCAGTTTGTCAAGTTCAAACTTGACTTGTGGAGCCTTGAGGATTTCCACTTCCTCAGAGTCAGTGGAGATGTTCTCAGCGTTAGCAGGAATGTCAGACGAGGCCATTTCTCTGTATTAACAGTTCAACCAAAGATGTTAACAAATAAGAATAATCTTATTGTGGAAAGAAATTTCCAATAAGATGTTTCGAATTTTATCCATTTCATTCAGACACAAATGTCTTAATGAAGATTAGGGTTTTTCATGTTTTTTAAAACGAAAATTTCAAACCCAAAAAAAATTTTGTTTTCCAGTTTTCTTTGAAGATTGAGATTGTGGAAAAACGAATGTGAAGAACAAGTTTAAGATTTTTGCATTTAAACTTGAAGAACAACCATGAAATGGTTGTGTTCATAAAACCATGAAAGAAAATGATTTTATTTTTAAGAAGTTCTTTTGTTTTGATCTTGTTAAAAACAAAGAGTAGATCAGAAACAAGTTATTTGCATTCGGTAATAAATAAGAACATATTAACCTTGATGTTTGATGAAGAAGATGATGAACAGTTCTTGAGGTTTTTGAAATCACAAATGCAACAGTGAATTCTTTCTTGCGGAGGAAGATTGATCGCGTAAAAGAAAAATATAAACAAAGAGTTTGTTTATATAGAGATTTTAGAAAGAGAAAATCTTGAGCGGGAAAAGATTTTCATCATGACACGGACACGTGTTTGCATTTGATTGGCGAAAAAACGAAACGTGCAAACGTGTGTCAGAAAGAAAAACGTGCCAGGGCATAACTGTTGTAATGACGTCACAACTGTCCTTTCATATTCTTGGTTGTCTCTGGGGTTTTGAAAAAAAAACTCAGAGATACTTTTGAAAACATGAAGCACTGAATAGAAATATCAGTGAAGGTTTTAAGAAATTTCAAAAATATCGCTGTTTAAGGAAGAGATATTCAGCGATGCATTTTGTTTTGAAATCTTGCATTTTCATGCGATTGTCAGAGAGAGAACATACCTTGATATCAGTGAATCAAGTTTATTCAGAGAGAAGATGATAGAATGGGTTATACAAGTTGATTTTATTCTTTCGCTGATTAATGTGAACCGCTGAAGATTTTATCCTTCAAAGTTCAGCATTCCAAGCTCGCTGATGAGAAAGTTGAATCTTGTCTCATCAAGAGGTTTGGTAAACAAGTCAGCTAACTGATAATCATTTGGGATAAAATGAAGTTCTATATCACCATTCATCACACGATCTCTGATAAAATGATATCTGATTTCTATATGTTTGGTCTTTGAATGTAGTACTGGATTGTTTGCTATAGCGATGGCACTTGTGCTGTCGCAATAGATTGGAATTTTAGAGAGCTGAAGATCATAGTCTAGTAGCTGATTTCTCATCCACAAGACCTGAGAGCAGCAGCTTCCAGCGGCTACATATTCAGCTTCAGCTGTGGAAGTGGACACTGAGTTTTGCTTCTTACTTGTCCAACTTACCAGCTTTCCACCCAGGAGCTGACATCCTCCTGTGGTGCTTTTCCTATCCATTTTGCAACCTGCAAAATCACTATCTGAATATGCAGTTAGATCGAATCCTGAGTCTTTGGGATACCAAAGACCTAGATTCGTTGTACCCTTAAGATATCGAAAGATTTGCTTTACAGCTTTCATATAAGATATCTTAGGTTCAGCTTGATATCGTGTACACAAGCATGTTGCAAACATAATATCGGGTCGGCTAGCTGTAAGATACAATAGTGAGCCGATCATCCCACGGTACAGCGTGACATTGACAGGAACACCCTTTGTGTCCTTATCAAGTGTCAGCGGTGGTGCCATAGGGGTTTTCATAGCTGAATTTTCAGTTAAGTCGAATTTCTTCAGCATATCTTTGACATATTTTCCCTGATTTATAAAAGTTCCTTTTTCAGTTTGCTTAATCTGAAGACCAAGGAAATATGTTAGTTCACCCATCATGCTCATTTTATACTCATCTTTCATTCTATCAGCGAAACGAGTACAAAGCTCAGGGTTAGTAGAACCAAATATAATGTCATCAACATATATTTGAACTAGAATGATATGACCTTTCACTTTTCTAAAAAATAGAGTTTTGTCAATCTTACCTCGCTCAAATTTTTCAATATGGAGATAAGTGGAAAGAGTGTCATACCATGCACGTGGAGCTTGCTTCAAGCCATAAAGTGCCTTATCCAGTTTATAAACATAATCTGGATGCTTAGGATCTGAGAATCCTGGAGGTTGTTCCACATACACTTCTTCATTCAGCTTTCCATTCAGAAACGCTGACTTAACATCCATCTGATGTACTTTGAAGTTTTTGTGTACAGCATATGCTAAGAATAGACGAATGGATTCAAGTCTTGCTACAGGAGCAAATGTTTCGTCATAATCTATGCCTTCCTCTTGTCTGTATCCCTGAGCAACAAGACGAGCTTTGTTGCGGGTTACAGTACCATGTTCGTCCAACTTGTTTCGATAGACCCATTTAGTGCCTATCACAGTTTTGTCAGTTGGTCTTCGAACAAGTTTCCAAACTTTGTTTCTTTCAAATTCAGTCAGCTCTTCTTGCATGGCGCTGACCCAGTTTGGATCTTTGAGGGCATCATCTACTTTCTTTGGTTCAGTTAGTGAAATAAAATTTACAAATAAACAAATATTACCTGCACTTCGTCGAGTCTGAATCCCAGCGTTTGGATCACCAAGAATTTGATCAATTGGGTGATTTATAGTCCATCGCTGAGCCGGAGCGTGAGACGCTGACTCAACTTGAACTAGAGTAGCTGAAGATGAAGCTTCAGCGACGTCGCGAGTATCAGCCAAGAGAGGAATTGATGCAGTTGTCATTATATTTACTGATTGCTGAGAAGTAGATGGAATGTCTGAGACATTTGGATCAACTGCAGGTATAGTGTTTATAGGAACAGCTGAGACCCATGATGTTTCATCTTCACTATTCTGCATGTTTGGAATGATAGTCGGACTATCATCTTCTACTGGATGAGCATGAGGAGTGGGAATATCTTCTGAATCACCAAGATGAGAAAACATCCATTGATTCAGTTCTTCTGTATCAGCGTTCGGTTTAGAGTTCGCTGAACGGGATTCGTCAAACGTGACGTGAATAGTTTCTTCTACAGTTTGTCTTCTTCGATTGAAGACTCTAAAGGCTTTGGAAACTGAGGAGTATCCAAGAAAGATTCCATCATCAGCCTTAGGATCGAACTTTCCAAGAGCATCTCTATTGTTCAGTATAAAACACTGACATCCAAAGATGTGAAGAAAATTGATTGAAGGCTTTCTCCCATGAAAAAGTTCATAGGCTGTCTTTTTGAATCTTTTAACTATCAGTGACCTGTTTTGCGTAAAACAAGCAGTGTTGACAGCTTCTGCCCAAAACTGAGTAGGCAGGTGAGAATCGATGAGCATTGAACGTGCAGCTTCAATAATTGTTCTATTTCTTCTTTCAGTGACTCCATTTTGTTGCGGTGTTCTCACTAAAGAAAAGTTGTGAGAAATACCCTTACTCTCAAAGAAGGAATCAAGAGAACTGTTTTTGAATTCAGTTCCATGATCACTCCTTATTGAGCGAACGGTCAGATTGTTCAGGGTTTCCATCTTCCGAACAAAGGTGATGAGTTCTTCAGGGGTGTCACTCTTAGAACGGAGAAACATTACCCAAGTGAAGCGAGGGAATTCATCAACTATGACCAGCGTATATTTCTTTCCAGCGATGGATTGTTTGTTAACAGGGCCAAACAAATCCATATGGAGTAGTTGTAGAGGAGTTGACACTGAAGAAACTTGCTTTGATTTAAAGATTGCTTTGGTCTGCTTCCCTTTTTCACACGCTGAACATAAGGACTCTTTGGCGTATGAATGCTGAGGTAGACCAGTGACTAACTCTTTTGAAGAAAGAGTGTTCAGTGTCTTGAAATTTAGATGAGATAGCCTCTTATGCCATAGCCAGTTGACATCAGATGAGGCCTTTGAGAAGAAACAGGAGTTCTCAGTGGTTGTTGAGTCCATGTTTATTACATAAACATTTTCCAAACGATAACCGTTGAGAACTATCTTCTCCTTTTTGTCAGAGACAAAGCAGGATTCCTTGGTAAAGATTACTTTGTTATCCATGTCGCAAAGCTGACTGATGCTTAGAAGATTATGCTTCAGCCCTTCAACATATGCGACTCTTCTGAAGGAGGTTGTACCATTTGAAAGTACACCATACCCTCGGGTATGTCCTTTTCCATTTCCACCGAAAGTCACAGAGGGACCTTTCTCTTCCTTGTATTCAGCGAGCAGGCTTTTCTTACCAGTCATGTGTCTAGAGCATCCGCTATCGAAACCACAAGGGATGTGGTGTGGTGGTAAGGCCTGGGGAGTTCATAGCGCTTGCCTGGGTTCGAGCCCCACCCACAACACTTGTGGCCACTGGGATTTTCTCAGGGCTGCATTACTTCGCGGTCGGTTGTTTGCCAGGGATGTACTGGGCCGAAGGCCCAGGAACCCTTTCCAAAAAAAACATCCGCTATCGAGATACCAGATACCTTTCTTAACCTGCAATACAAAGGAAGATTAGTTTTTCTTAGGTACCCACTTAACCATGTATACACGTTTGTCAGTGGAAGTAGTTGGAATGGAAGGTTCAGCAGTCTTCGCAGCATTTGAAGATTCAGCTTTGTCTTTCTTCACTTTGCTTAATTTCTTAACCTCAGTGGTAGAATTCACCTTGACCTGATTTGCACCAGGGTTGGTCTTCTTTGCCTTGGGGGCAATCTTCACCTTAGCTATCTTTTCAGCTTTGGTGGCTGTGGGGCACTTACTAGCAATATGATCAGTGAGTCCACAGTGATAACATTTCCTATAGCTAAAAGTAGTTCTAGGACCATTTGTATGCTGAGCTTTTAATTTAGAATTAGAAGTACCAGCACCAAGTAAGCTATTTGCTTTAGAAATGGGATGAACATTCAGTTCTTCAGATTTCTTACCAAGGACATCCAATCTGAGTCTAGGAGTAGATCGCTAAATAGATTCAGAGATCAGCTTCTTTGATCCAGAGGGATGGGTCACTGAAGCTTTAGAAGCATTTAGCTTTGGTACTAAAATACCCTTCTGAGGATTTTGATAAATAACAATTCCTTTACCTTTGTCTTTAAAGACAGAGGTAGGTTTTGAATAAACCATTTTCTCCTTGCCTTTTGAGGAGGTAGGAGTTTCCTCAGGGATTGGTGTAATGGACGAGGAGCACTGAGAAGATGAAGTATCAGCGACTGAGGATACGAACGTTCCAAATTTAAGCATTGAACGCTCAGTGGTTGGTTTTGAAGTTTCATATTTGTAACCCAAACCACGTTTATCACACAGTGGAATTTGAGACTTTATTATCTCAGTGATCTTTGTTGAAGAATTACACCATCCTTCAACAGTAGCTTTTTCAGCTTTTAATGCAGCGATAGCTTCTGCTCGTTCGATTTTTACTAGCTGATTTAAATATACTTGATCTTTAAAATCTTCTTCGATTTTAGAAAGCTTTTCTAATTGAAGGTGGCAGTTTTTAAGCTTTTCAGCGAGATCAAGGTTTTGGTTTTCAACCACAGTTTTGCCGTTCATGGCTTCGTATAAACTTCTAGTCAAGAGATCGATCTTACGGAGACTATCAGCTTCATCAATATTTGCAATATTGGTAAAGAAAGAAGGTGATACCTGAATTGCAGAGGTTGAAGTGGAGGGAATGTCTGAACTTTCTTCCTCTTCTTCAATCTTGGCCATGAGACATTGATTTGCTTCATCATCTTCAGAGTCAGATGATGATGCTTCTTCATCAGAAGCAGCCCAATCATAGTCAGCCATCAGGCATTTGCCTTTCTTCTTAAAGCTTTTCAGCTTCGCATATTTTTCTTTCAGCTTTGAGTATTTGTCATCTTTATTCCTTGGAACAAAGGATTTCTTTGTAAAAGCTGAGGGTCTAGAAACTTTCTTAGACCTGCACTCGTTAGCAAAATGTCCTATTTTTTCGCAGTTAAAACAAGTAGCAGTAGCCTTATCAACAAAAACTGATGATTTAGGCTTGTCAGTTATGGAAAGAGGTTTGTTCTTTCTAAACATTTTCTTCTTGGCAAATCTCCTGAACTTTTTAGTTAGGAGAGCCAAAGATTCATTATCATCTGAGGAGTCAGAATCCGATGACCTTTCAGAGTTACTTTCTAACTCAGTGATAGTGACCGAGGGTCGCTGAGTAGAAGGTTCCTCTGAGATTAAAGCAACAGGGGTGCTTTTGGAACCTTTTACAAGATTCTTCTTAAGATGGCTTGATTGCTCAAAGGTTCATATATGAACTCATATGTGAATTACAAAGGTTCATATATGAACGTATAGTTAATATGTGAATCACACAGATTCATATATGAACTCAGCCCATGTTTTTTGTAAAAGTTACGAAATTGCTCTTCTATTTTTGGAACAGCCGCAACTTTTGACCAGTCAAAGCCGTAACTTTTGACCAATTATAACCGATCTTGACCGAATAAATGGCCAAGATCACTTTTCTATTTCTCTAAATATTTGGACTTCTCTATTGAACCTAAGGCTATATATATATATATATATATATATATATATATATATATATGCATATATATATATATATATGCATATACTGTTTGACTTCATTGGGAAAGTGGCAATGAAGGGGTTTTGAGATAATAATGCCTCGAAGCATATGTTTGCATGAGGTGGGTTAGGTACACTTCATTTGCATGAGTTGACTTTTGATAAACGATCATTGGATCTTTTGAGCTTATGGCTCGGTGTTGGACTCTGTTGGGTCTTGAGGGCATTTGTCCGGTTTTGACAAGCTCGATGTGGGCTTGGGTTATGATTTGCATGAATTGAAAATTGTATTTGAGAATTATATGATTTGCATGCATTGGTTATTCTTTTGAAGTCATGTATAAATTTTAGATTAAAGTAAGCTTGTTTTGGATGGTGGGATTCTAAGGTAAAGATCCGGTCGGGTTGAACTTGGTGGTTTTAGGATAGAGATCCAGTTTGGGTTGATGCCTCAATAGACTAGAGATCCGGTTTGGTTTGACGTCTCCGTGGACTAAAGATCCGGTTTTGATTGATGTCTCACTAGTATAGAGATTAGGTTTGGGTTGATGCCTCACTTGACTAAAGATCCGGTTTGGATTGATGTCATAATAGACTAGAGATCCTGTTTGGGTTGATGCCTCCGAGGACTAAAGATCCTGTTTGGATTGATGTCCAAATTTGACTAGAGACCTGGATATGGTTGATGTCATATGTTTTCCCATCCATGAAACATGCTTGTAAATTTATAATTGTGGTTTAACTTGTGCGTTCGCCACATTCGATGAAATTTGGTTTCCCCCGTTATCGAAGGGTGTTGTTTTTGGGTATTTTGTTTATCCGCGTTGTCGGCATCGGATTAAATGCGTATGGATTGTTTTCCATGATTTATGGGCGGTACTTCATGCCTCATCCTTGGTTGGATGTTTTCGACTATTGGAGTTTTATTCGCATTGATGTTATTTTGGAGTTTATTAATTTATTTACATCTTGAGTGAGTTTTATATTTGAGTCCATTTCTGAGAAATGATTTTCATTGGAAACTTTCCTCACGGAAAGTGTGTGCGTTTGGAAAATGGGTTGTCGGTGTATTTTATACAAATCCTTTTTCGGAAATCATGATTTAAGTTGAATCCTTTTGTCTAACAGATTATTTAATCATGATGTAAACTCTTGAACTCACTAGGCGTTAGCCTAACCTTTTTATTTGTCGGCTTGTGCAACAGGTTCAGGTTGGGAATAGCTTTAGCTACACTGTGAAGTGATGAGTGCTAGTAGAGTGCATGAGAAGTGATTTTCTTAGTGAAGTATTCCACACTTATTTGGAATTAGCAACTTATATTTATGTTAAGTAACACCCGTCTTGAGTTATTAATTGTGGAAGTTGTAATGTTTGAATTTTGAGGTATTTTCAAGGATGGTTTGTAGAAAGGATTTTATCCTCTTTAGGTTAATTTATCAAAATTAAAGTTAGTTGATCTTTCTGATTTTGAGGGTGTGTTACAAGTTGGTATCAGAGCATAAGTTTGAGAGAATTAGGTGTTGATTTTTGGATACCTAGACTCAAACTAGCGTTCTTTAAGTAAATGAGAGCGAAATTGCACCATTAGGCACTCTAAGATAGGATATTTGGAGGTTGTTGGAGTCACTAGAAACGAGAAGTCATGTCACGAGTAGCAAGGATGATCATGTACGGTACGTTCATAATTGCACCTGGCCAGTGTTATGGTGAACCTATCAATTACATGAGAGTACTTGAACGACTCTAGTATGATGACCGTTGGGATAGTGAAGGAGTTCTAAGCGAGTAGTCGTTAGAAGAGATTGGCGATTTTAGCATTTGACATTTGGAGTGGCGGTAAACATGGTGATTGCATTAAGTGGACCGTTCGGGTCAAAATTGATGGGTGGATTGGAGCCATAGGCTTATTGAATTGACCTTGATTTGAGGGGAAAGTTGTAAGGTTAGTCGATGTGACTTTCAATTTTGCGTTAAGATGTTTGAGCATCCGGATGACGATAGAGTGATCGGAGGAATTGGAGGAGTGTGACCTGGACGTTGAGTGCCGACTAAATATATGCACGAAATTTATTTTATTTTTAAGATAAATTGCATCACTTATTTCTTGTGTTTCAAATCGTCGTATAGACGGCATTGCGGAATCTTGGAAAACGTTTAACACACACAAGATTTTAAACCAGAATTTTGGAACATGCATGAAATTATTTTACGACAGGCAGTTGTAAACCTGGTCGAGACTTACTTTATTCTTTGTAGTTGTCTACTGCTACTTTCGGATACTTTGACATCCATATTTTAATGTCGTTTATGGTTTTGACAAATGTAACCGCGACTTACGACTTTAACATTGGATCCCCTCCACATATGTTAAGGTTTGGACGGAGAGTTACCTTCCCTTGTGTCGGTGTTGAGCTTTAATGGGAATCTTGATTTTGCGAGTCTTGACGAAGAGGTGTTTTATTTTGTGTTGCAACAAAAAGTAGATTTTTGGAATTATGATGATTTGGTCATAACGTTGTTTTATGAGATTTGACTATTGAAAACGAAAAAATTTGCGCCATTTAATTGGTTGGATGCCGTTGAGCTTCATCGAGTTTGATGGAAGTCTTGTGGAGTATGATGGAGTTTCGTTTTACGACGTTTTGCGGTGCATGGGTGACACTTTGTTGTGTGCATACTTGAATGATTGTGTGCGTTAATCCATGGGTTTTAGTGATTGTTGTGTGTCATGCGAATTTTGTTGGGAAATCTCCTTTATGTCGTATTACACCAAAAATAGTGGTTTTTAAGTTTTAATGCCACATGGCTTCTCCTTTGAGAATCGTGGTAGCATATTTTGTTGCAACTTGCTAGGTGTGCGAATTGATTTATACGTGGCGTGAGTAATGCATATAAGAGAAACATGACAGTACATCTCTAATATTCTGTTTTATGCACTCTCGTTTGTTGGCATTTTTGATGTTCTTTGTCTCAAATGCACTATAAAGATTTATTGACATGAATAGTTTTGTAGCCATTACTTTGGGGGCGTTAATGCTCATCGCTTGTGCGGTTTAAGGTTTGAATTTGATTTGAATTATTTTATGTGCCAATCAAATTATGTGCACGTACTGTTTTCCGAAGTTTTGAGAAAAACACATTGAGGTGTGCGAGTCTGGTCAAAGAATTTTATTTCCTTGTCATTATATGACGAAATGAGAATCTTTGAAATTTGGTTTAATGAATTTCAACTTTGAAAATTTGGTATTGACTATCTGGTACGTGCTAGACTATTTCAGAGAGGCTACTAGGAAAGTGTTACAAATTGGCATGCATAATTTTGAATTGAGATTCCTTTACGATATGTTAGCCGACACTTCCAAATGATGAAAGTATTTTGTTATTCGACTTAAAATTTGAAAATGACCTAAGTCATTTCGTGTTTTAACCAAGGTGTGTAAACGAATTGTTACGTTTCTTTGCGAACAAACTGAAACATGTGAAGTTGCTAAGGAATTACGGTTCATGTCGTTTTATGGTTAAAAAGAGAATTTTGGGAATTGATGTCGTGTAAATCCTTCTTTTAAAGTTCGTTCAAACATGTTGTTGAACACTATTTTAATGTAGGTAATTACTTTGCGTGTTTAGTGTTAATGCCAAAAATTGCATACAAGTACAACTTGAGGTTGATTGTGGAGCTTAAC
Source organism: Saussurea involucrata (assembly GCA_033807775.1). Taxonomy (NCBI): domain Eukaryota; kingdom Viridiplantae; phylum Streptophyta; class Magnoliopsida; order Asterales; family Asteraceae; genus Saussurea; species Saussurea involucrata. The sequence continues at coordinate 54,156,556 of CM066325.1, forward strand.
AACTAAAGAAAAGAATCTCTCGACAAAGCGTGCGATTAAGGTATAAAATGTAAAAGAGACAGAGAATTTTGGTGACGCGGGAAAAACCTCAACGAGGAAAAAACCCGCGGACGACTGTGGAAGTCGTCGCTGCACTATGGTCACCAAACAGGGGCGATGTCCTTATGATCCAGGTGTCGATCGTACAGAGATTACAATACAAATGAAGGAAAGACTTCAAAATGTAAAGTAACAAGTGTTTCGAATGTAAAAACAATGTGCGTCGTGTGTATAGTCTGTGTGTCGTGCGTAAAAGCTATGCGTTGAGCGTGTGAGTCGTGTGTCGATGTCGTGCATCGATAGCGATCACTTGAGAGAAAGTTCTTTGCTTCAGAGGTTCTTGAGTACGCAGTGTATGATTCTTGGAGGCGATGTAATGTGTCAAATGATGATTCGATGCCTGAAATGTTGATTGAGCTCTATATTTATAGTCTTCGGGTGCTTTGATTGATTCTTTGCGTAACTGTCGTAACGGATGTTGTCCTTTAATGTTGTTAATGGGCTTTTACTGGTTGTAGCCGTTGGTCATTGATGACGTTGACTCCTGCATTAAACACTGAACAAACGTAACAGTCATAATGAACGTTAGTTGGTCGAGGTCGCACGGTCTTATGCGACGGTCGTGAGAACTGGACGACATCGTGGTCGAGTGTCGTGAGTTAAATAACTTACGATTCGATTTTTAACCAAGGAATAAAGTACTATGATTTTACCTTGTTTTCGGGTGAAATAAAATAATTGTTTCCCTTACCTTGGTCGTGGTCGAGACTGGTAAAATTTTGCCCAAACACTTTGCCCCCAAAATTTGAAAAAATGGAGTGGCAAAAAGTTTTTTTAAATTTTGCTTGTCGGGGGTTCGAGGTTATGACACGTGTCGAAAGTTACCTTGGTTGCCTTGGGACCGGACTGATTCAATTCAAACTAGAGAGGGAAGTTGAAAAGTCGTGACGTCACGCTGACGCACGATGATGCTTGGCAGCTGTCAATGACAGGTGTCGGCGATCCGTGTGGTCACTCGAAAAGACAGAAGCACGTGTCGACTATCGAGGGACTTGATCTGACACGATCGTTTACATAAGTAGAGACCACGATGGGTCTATTTTCATTTACGATTTCAAAAGGTTTTACACAGAGATTCCCTTTTGATTTCCTTACCGTTCTTCGTCCGATCTTTTCAAATCCTGCAAGGATCTTTGATTCAGTTAGGATTTTCGAGGTCTAGAGTGCTTATATATATAAGGTACGACCCTTTAGTCATCATATGCGTCGTAAATCCATTGCTAGGAAGCCTAGAAAAAACTGGGATATTTGGGGTCTTTCAGATAGGCAGACATTATTAACAGGTTTAGCAATGTCGACAGAGCCTACAAGTACCATTCGTAACGAGGACGATCTCGACGACTTTAGAAGTCTAGCGAGGATCCCGACGGGGATTACCGTGAGTAAGGCGGGCAATATTCGTCCGGAGATGTGCCCCGAAGGGTATGTCGTGATATATGAGTATCCGTTCAAGATTGGCTTCCATTGGCCATATTCGCTTCTGGGCAAGGCGTTTATGTGCGAGTTCGACTTGTCGCTGGGACAACTAATGCCCCAGTTCTGGAGAGTTATCCAAGTCATCGAGTGTAACACCCTGCTTACCACGACACAATATTGTCCGCTTTGCCCCACTGGCTTCAAAAGGATTCGATTCTATTTGGGTGATTGGGGATAGGTTGACGAAGTCTGCTCATTTCTTGCCGATAAAAGAAACCGATTCTTTGGAACGTTTGGCCAAACTGTACATTAATGAAATAGTAACTCGACATGGAGTACCAATTTCGATTATTTCTGATCGAGATAGTCGTTTTACTTCTAGATTTTGGAGAAACATTCAAAAAGAGATGGGAACACAAATCAAGTTGAGTACAGCATATCATCCACAGACTGATGGACAAAGTGAAAGAACAATTCAGACGTTAGAAGATATGCTTCGGGCTTGTATAGTTGATTTTGGAGGATCATGGGATAAACATTTGCCTTTGATAGAGTTCGCTTACAACAACAGTTATCATTCTAGTATTCAGGCGGCACCGTTTGAAGTATTGTATGGTAGGAAATGCCGAACGCCTTTGTGTTGGAATGAAGTGGGGGAAAAGCAGTTAGCAGGGCAAGAAATAGTACAGTTAACAGCAGATAAGATTACTCAGATCCGGGATAGATTGAAAACGGCACAAGACAGACAGAAAAGTTATGCAGATCGACGCCGGAAACCGTTAGAATTTCAGGTTGGGGAATTTGTGATGTTAAAAGTTTCACCTTGGAAAGGAGTCATACGTTTTGGGAAGCAAGGTAAACTCAGTCCGCGGTATATTGGGCCATTTGAAATTACAGAAAGAATCGGTGAAGTAGCATACAGATTGGATCTTCCGTTGGAATTGAGCAGGATTCACAACGCGTTTCATGTGTCGAATTTTCGGAAATGTTTAGTCACGCCAGACCAGGCAGTCCCTCTACCGGATATCCAGATTGATGAAAAGTTGAACTATGTGGAAGAACCGGAAGCTATAGTTGATCACAAGGTTAAAGTATTAAGGAATAAGGAGATAAAGCAAGTAAAGGTCCAGTGGAAACATCATAGGGGTCAGGATGCAACATGGGAATCGGAGGCGGAGATGAGAGCCAAATACCCTCATCTGTTCACTTAATCGAATTCCGGGACGGAATTCTTTTAAGGAGGAGATGTTGTAATAACCAGGTATTTTATCTAAGTTAAATTTGGAATTTTATAAGTCTTTATGTTAGTATTTTATGGAATTAGGAGATAAGGGATAAGTTTTACTTGTTACTTGGAAGTTTGGGGGTAAGTTTTGCCATATAGGAGAAGTTGAGGGTTAAATTGGTCTTATCACTAAAACTAATCACCACCTCCACCGCCTTTAGTACTTCATTTGGAAAATGATGTCTCCTTCTTAACCAAAATATCTAAATATCCTAGGTGTGTGTGTGTGTTTTCGGTTTTTGAGAGAGAGGAAGAAGAATTCAAGAAGGCTAAGAAGAGGAAGAAGGAAAGTTTATAATTTCTGCTAGAATTGCTATTAACAAGCTGAAGTGACCCAGGTAAACAATCCATGCCTTTTGTGTTTTAATTCCTCATAGTGTTCTTAAATTTTCTAGTTTAAGTTCTTGGTGGGTTTTGTTAAAAAGGGAATGTTTTGGGAAATCTGAGCTTAAGGTTAGGTTATGTTTATAGTCTTAATCATAACTGCATCTTTATAGCATCATGCATAGAATAAAACTGTAAAAATCTGGGTTTTAGGATGAAACGGTAGACTGCGACATTCATCGGAGTCGCAATGGTTGGTTGCGACTTGGGTATGAAGTCGCAATGGTCGTTTGCGACTTGGCTTGGAATCGCAGTAGTTGATTGCGATTCGGTTTTGGGATCGCAATAGTAGGTTGCGACTCCAGGGTGGAATCGCAGTAGTGGATTGCGACTTAGGGTGAAGTCGCAATAGTGGGTTGCGATTTCGGGGGTGAAGTCGCAGTAAGAGGTTGCGACTTTGTACTGTTCATTGCGATTTCATGTCTTTTTGGGTTGCGACTTGGGTTGAGGATTTCGTGAGTTTAGTGTTAAGAGAAATATTTGGTATTTTGTGATTTCAGATTCGGTGAAGGGGCGACTTACGTGAATTACCTTGAAAGAGTTTTTGTAATAACGCACGAGGTGAGTTTTTATTTGAAATGTTTTCAAATGGAATACATATATGTGATTTAATGTAATATGGTGCATATAGTGTTTATATGAATATTACATTGTATGAGTACTAGTTGGCCGGGCTTAGGACCGGTGAAAGTTGGCTGTACAAAGGGACAGTGGTGTTGGCTGTATTTAGTACAGCGGTGTAAATTAATTAATTGGCTTGCTACCAATTAATATGGCCAAGGAAAAGAAAAGAGATAGAGATGGAAAGATACATGATGCATGAGTCATATTTGGTATTCTTACGTAAATTATGTGCAAATGTTTTCTTTTACTAACGGGGATTTTTCTCACTAGACCTCAAGGTCTAACCCTCATTTTTGTTTTAAAATATGTATTCCAGGTCATGGAGCAAACAAGAGACAATGATAGGATTTATCATGTTAGCTTTTGTGGATGTTGAATGATTATGAAGATTTCAGTTATAATTAGTAGTTGTTATGTATTTTACTTTATTCGAAAAAGTTTGTACTGAAAGACCTAATTGTAGAATTTAAGGGACCATATTTGGATTATGATATGTTATTTTGTGGTGAATTATATGAAACTTGTATGTTGGGATTAAGGGATGTTACAAATGGTATCAGAGCCTTAGTTTAAGAGATTTAGGTATTAGTATCTGTACCTAGACTTAAACTGCATGCGAAGTAGGATGTCCTTGTTATTTTAGAACCTTGGGATGATAAATATAAAAAGGTAGAAGGAACATCATGTAAGGTAATTTCAGATTACACCTGGCCAGTGTAATTATGATCTTACAGGTACATGTTTGAACCAGAATACTTTATTATATGGGGTATGTGCTTATGTGTATATTAACCTTGTTTGAATCAACAGAATGGCTAGTGGAACGAGACAAACAGCCAGAGGAAGGGGAAGAGGGGGAGAAAGAGGCAGAGGTAGGACAGGGGGCAGTGTACAGGGGCGAGGCACGGAGTTTGTTACGAGAGACGATCTAGCGGTTGAAATGGGAAGACTTCAGGCAAATATTCAAGCCATGTTTAACCAGACTCATCATACGGAAACAGCAATACCAGACCCTAACCTTGAAAACGAAGTGCCTATCGCACCTATTGTCACATCAGTACCAAGAAAGTGTGATTATAAAATGTTTTTAAGCTGTAAACCACCCACTTATGGAGGGGACAGAGATCCAGTAAAAGCAATGTGATGGCTGAAGGAGGTTGAAGCTGTATTTAAGACCAGTAAATGCACGGAAGAAGATAAAGTGTTATATGGAACAGCAATGTTGAAAGCAGACGCCTTGTATTGGTGGAAAGCCCTTATTGACTCTGAAGGACCTGAGGTATATTCAACTTTTACTTGGGGTGAATTCTCGAGAGCATTTAAGGAACAGTTTTGCCCGCAAGCCGCAGTTAGACAGTTGGAAGAGGAATTCCTGAGCCTACAGCAAGGAAATTTATCGGTAAGAGACTACACAGCCCGTTTCCTGGAAAAGTCGCGTTTCGGAGAATATTACGTTGCCACAGAAAAGATGAAGATGGAAAGGTATGTATTCGGACTGAATTCGGAGATTAGAAAGTTGGTAACTGCAGCAAGACCTAATACTTTTTCAGAAGCAGTCAATGCTGCGGAAAATGTGGAGCGAGACAATAAGAGGGATGTTGGGGATAAGAGTGCGGGAAAGAGAAAATGGGAAGGACCACCACACGATGTGAAGAAGTCTGGATTTCAGCGATTTGATAGTCGTCCACCTTTTAGAGCAGCTGAAAGACCTTGCCCAAAGTGCCACCGTTTCCACCAAGGAAACTGTCAAGTAGATCCTAGAAACTGTTATAAGTGCGGGAAGTTTGGACACATTGCCAAAGATTGTAGGGTGGTTAGATTTTGTTATTCATGCAATTCGCCAGATCATCTTCAATCAGATTGTCCATTGGGAAGAATACCATCGGGTGGCACGTCAACAAGAGCATCGGGTGTTAGACCAACAGCACTGAGGTTAGAGCCAGCAAGAGCAAGAGGCCGTTCATTTCAAATGACAGCAAAAGAAGCGGAGGAAACTCCGGACGTGGTTACAGGTACATTCTTAATAAATTCTACACGTGCTAAGGTGTTATTTGATTCCGGTGCAAACCGATCGTTTGTGTCTCCTTCATTTGCTGCTTACATGCGTTTAAAGCCGAAAGTGTTAGATCATGCTTTATTGGTAGATACGGCAAATGAAAATCAAGTATCAGTTAAAGAAGTATTTGATAGTTGCGTGATAGATATAGAAGGGTGCGGAGTACCGATCCAGTTATTTCCAATAGCCCTGGTAGAGTTTGATGTGGTAGTGGGAATGGACTGGTTAGCCGAGAACCAAGCTAATATAAATTGTGATAAGAAGTTAATAAACGTTGTGTTACCTGAAAAAGGGCCGGTAGTGATTTATGGCGATCGTAGGAATTATCAGTATAATCTTATTAGCATGATAAAAGCCCGTAAGTGTGTTAGTAAAGGTTGTCAGAGTTACTTAGCTTATGTAATAGATACTAAGCTAGAGAAGAGTAAGTTGGAAGACATTCCAATTGTTAGTGATTTTCCAGAGGTATTTCCTGAAGACTTGAACAGTCTTCCGCCCGTTAGACAGGTAGAGTTCGTTATAGATCTAATTCCTGGAGCTACCCCTGTAGCCCGTGCACCGTATCGTTTGGTGCCTCCAGAAATGAAAGAAATGATGGCACAACTGCAAGATCTATCCGATAAGGGTTTCATCAGACCAAGTTCTTCACCGTGGGGAGCACCAGTCTTATTTGTGAAAAAGAAGGATGGTTCGATGAGAATGTGTATCGACTACAGAGAATTGAATAAGCGCACGATCAAAAACAAGTATCCTCTACCTAGAATTGATGACCTCTTCGATCAATTAGTTGGAGCTTGTTGTTTCTCCAAGATTGATTTAAGATCTGGTTATCATCAGTTGAAGGTCAAAGAAGAAGACGTATTGAAAACTGCTTTTCGCACCAGGTACGGTCACTATGAGTTTCTAGTAATGCCATTTGGATTGACGAATGCTCCAGCTGCTTTCATGGATTTAATGAATCGGGTATGTAAGCCGTATCTTGATAAATTCGTTATTGTGTTTATTGATGATATACTTATTTATTCCCGATCCAAGGAAGAGCACGCGCAACACCTTCGTTTGATTTTAGAACTATTGAAGAAAGAAAAGTTGTATGCGAAATTTTCAAAGTGTGAATTCTGGTTAAGGGAAGTTCAGTTTTTAGGGCATATAGTTTCTGAAAAGGGTATACAAGTCGATCCGATGAAAGTGGAAGCAGTTGAAAAATGGGAACCGCCAAAGACAGCAACAGAAGTACGAAGTTTTCTGGGTTTGGCCGGCTACTACCGAAAGTTTATAAAAGATTTCTCTCGTATTGCCACACCTTTGACGAAGCTGACTCGGAAGAATCTGAAGTTCGAATGGAAGGCAGAACAGGACGAGGCATTCAGGATATTAAAGGAGAAACTCTGCAGCGCGCCGATATTAGCATTGCCAGAAGGTTCGGATGATTTTGTGGTCTACAGCGATGCTTCTAAGTTAGGTTTGGGATGTGTACTCATGCAACGTGGAAAAGTAATTGCCTATGCTTCTCGTCAATTAAAGGACCATGAAAGGCAATATCCTACCCACGATATGGAACTTGCAGCGGTTGTCTTTGCATTGAAGATTTGGAGACATTATCTGTATGGTTCCAAATGTCAAATTTTTACTGATCATAAGAGTCTCCAACATCTTTTTGATCAAAAGGAACTGAATATGAGGCAAAGAAGGTGGCTAGACTTAGTGAATGATTATGATTGTGAAATCCTTTATCACCCAGGAAAAGCGAATGTGGTGGCAGATGCACTAAGTCGACAAGAAAGAAGTGGAACGATAAAGGCGATATCTTTAAGAGCTGAACTTCTTCCAAACATTTTTGACGAATTACTGAAGTGCCAATTAGATGCTTATCAAGAAGAAAGTTTGAAATCTGAACGGTTGGTTGGGATATCAGCATTGCTTGGGAAAGATAACCGTGGGTTGTTGTGTTTGGGGAATAGGATTTGGGTACCTCGTTTGGGTGGATTACGTGATCGTGTACTACAAGAAGCTCATCAATCTCGATTCTCCATTCATCCAGGTACAAATAAAATGTATAGGGATTTGAAACAATTCTATTGGTGGCCGGGGATGAAAAGAAGTATTGCTAAGCATGTGGAAGACTGCATTACCTGCAAGAAAGTAAAGATTGAGCATCAGAAACCGCTTGGTCAGTTACAACGCTTAGATATTCCAGTGTGGAAATGGGATCAGATCACAACTAATTTCATTACCAAGTTACCAAGAACTTCAAAAGGATTCGATTCTATTTGGGTGATTGTGGATAGGTTGACGAAGTCTGCTCATTTATTGCCGATAAAAGAAACCGATTCTTTGGAACGTTTGGCCAAACTGTACATTAATGAAATAGTAACTCGACATGGAGTACCAATTTCGATTATTTCTGATCGAGATAGTCGTTTTACTTCTAGATTTTGGAGAAGCTTTCAAAAAGAGATGGGAACACAAATCAAGTTGAGTACAGCATATCATCCACAGACTGATGGACAAAGTGAAAGAACAATTCAGACGTTAGAAGATATGCTTCGGGCTTGTATAGCTGATTTTGGAGGATCATGGGATAAACATTTGCCTTTGATAGAGTTCGCTTACAACAACAGTTATCATTCTAGTATTCAGGCGGCACCGTTTGAAGTATTGTATGGTAGGAAATGCCGAACGCCTTTGTGTTGGAATGAAGTGGGGGAAAAGCAGTTAGCAGGGCAAGAAATAGTACAGTTAACAGCAGATAAGATTACTCAGATCCGGGATAGATTGAAAACGGCACAAGACAGACAGAAAAGTTATGCAGATCGACGCCGGAAACCGTTAGAATTTCAGGTTGGGGAATTTGTGATGTTAAAAGTTTCACCTTGGAAAGGAGTCATACGTTTTGGGAAGCAAGGTAAACTCAGTCCGTGGTATATTGGGCCATTTGAAATTACAGAAAGAATCGGTGAAGTAGCATACAGATTGGATCTTCCGTTGGAATTGAGCAGGATTCACAACGCGTTTCATGTGTCGAATTTTCGGAAATGTTTAGTCACACCAGACCAGGCAGTCCCTCTACCGGATATCCAGATTGATGAAAAGCTGAACTATGTGGAAGAACCGGAAGCTATAGTTGATCACAAGGTTAAAGTATTAAGGAATAAGGAGATCAAGCAAGTAGAGGTCCAGTGGAAACATCATAGGGGTCAGGATGCAACATGGGAATCGGAGGCGGAGATGAGAGCCAAATACCCTCATCTGTTCACTTAATCGAATTCCGGGACGGAATTCTTTTAAGGAGGAGATGTTGTAATAACCAGGTATTTTATCTAAGTTAAATTTGGAATTTTATAAGTCTTTATGTTAGTATTTTATGGAATTAGGAGGTAAGGGATAAGTTTTACTTGTTACTTGGAAGTTTGGGGGTAAGTTTTGCCATATAGGAGAAGTTGAGGGTTAAATTGGTCTTATCACTAAAACTAATCACCACCTCCACCGCCTTTAGTACTTCATTTGGCAAATGATGTCTCCTTCTTAACCAAAATATCTAAATATCCTAGGTGTGTGTGTGTGTGTGTTTTCGGTTTTTGAGAGAGAGGAAGAAGAATTCAAGAAGGCTAAGAAGAGGAAGAAGGAAAGTTTATAATTTCTGCTAGAATTGCTATTAACAAGCTGAAGTGACCCAGGTAAACAATCCATACCTTTTGTGTTTTAATTCCTCATAGTGTTCTTAAATTTTCTAGTTTAAGTTCTTGGTGGGTTTTGTTAAAAAGGGAATGTTTTGGGAAATCTGAGCTTAAGGTTAGGTTATGTTTATAGTCTTAATCATAACTGCATCTTTATAGCATCATGCATAGAATAAAACTGTAAAAATCTGGGTTTTAGGATGAAACAGTAGACTGCGACATTCATCGGAGTCGCAATGGTTGGTTGCGACTTGGGTATGAAGTCGCAATGGTCGTTTGCGACTTGGCTTGGAATCGCAGTAGTTGATTGCGATTCGGGTTTGGGATCGCAATAGTAGGTTGCGACTCCAGGGTGGAATCGCAGTAGTGGATTGCGACTTAGGGTGAAGTCGCAATAGTGGGTTGCGATTTCGGGGGTGAAGTCGCAGTAAGAGGTTGCGACTTTGTACTGTTCATTGCGATTTCATGTCTTTTTGGGTTGCGACTTGGGTTGAGGATTTCGTGAGTTTAGTGTTAAGAGAAATATTTGGTATTTTGTGATTTCAGATTCGGTGAAGGGGCGACTTACGTGAATTACCTTGAAAGAGTTTTTGTAATAACGCACGAGGTGAGTTTTTATTTGAAATGTTTTCAAATGGAATACATATATGTGATTTAATGTAATATGGTGCATATAGTGTTTATATGAATATTACATTGTATGAGTACTAGTTGGCCGGGCTTAGGACCGGTGAAAGTTGGCTGTACAAAGGGACAGTGGTGTTGGTTGTATTTAGTACAGCGGTGTAAATTAATTAATTGGCTTGCTACCAATTAATATGGCCAAGGAAAAGAAAAGAGATAGAGATGGAAAGATACATGATGCATGAGTCATATTTGGTATTCTTACGTAAATTATGTGCAAATGTTTTCTTTTACTAACGGGGATTTTTCTCACTAGACCTCAAGGTCTAACCCTCATTTTTGTTTTAAAATATGTATTCCAGGTCATGGAGCAAACAAGAGACAATGATAGGATTTATCATGTTAGCTTTTGTGGATGTTGAATGATTATGAAGATTTCAGTTATAATTAGTAGTTGTTATGTATTTTACTTTATTCGAAAAAGTTTGTACTGAAAGACCTAATTGTAGAATTTAAGGGACCATATTTGGATTATGATATGTTATTTTGTGGTGAATTATATGAAACTTGTATGTTGGGATTAAGGGATGTTACATCGAGCGACTTACCTCGAACTGGGAGTCGCCTATGAATGTAAGGGATTTGCTGACGGCGTATCAGGTCAAGAAGGATCAGTCTCGTCGTTTGTTGATCCAAACCCTCAGTGATTTGATAATGACCCTATCTTAAATACTTAGTGAAAATTGTAAGTAAACAATATGTATCAGAGTTTCACTATCGCTGATAAGTACTAAGATCTTACAGTATTGCTGATAGGAACTCTCGCACTTTTAGATTAAACATTCAGCGAACACTGTTCACCATATCGCTGAGTCTGTTCAGTCCTTATGGTGATCGCTGATAAGTTAGTTGTTTACTTATGATCCCTGAAGACAAGATTCACGTCAACAAAGGTTCTACGCTGAAGTCGAAGATCAAGCTCAAGAACCAGCGACAAGTCTCCTAATGAACTGATGCGGATCAGCGAAGACTCAGATTTGTCCACTCAACGTGAAGTATCAAGTACAAGACTTCAGCTATCGCTGAACTTTATCATCTGCTGAATAGTAAATGATAATCGCTGAATCAACGAAAGCTGATCATGAAGTCCTCCGTACAAAGTACTTTTGTCTTAACCTCCCTTGCACGCCACCGTACGAAATGTCAGAAAAGAACCTCCGAAAATCTGAAATCGTACAACCACTCTGATACTATACTGTTCATTCATGCGGCTACTAAGGTTGTCAACAAAGGTCAATGACATGCAACCAATCCGCTGATGACACGTGTAAAGTGTATACTGAATTGCATTAAATGCATGCAGTATATAAAGAGATGAACTCACTTCATTTGAAGTAACTTGCTAACTCTGGACAAGTTCAAATCTCTCAAGATAGGATTTTATTAGTAATCTCCTTATCTTTCTTAGTGCAAGAAAACCTCAGTGTTCCAACTTGTTTAGATTTAGGTTTATCCTTAATCTTGTTTCCGCAACAAGCTGTAAATTGTTAATGATTTATCAATAAACAATTTAGAAAAGTAAAATAGTGTGTTTGTATTCAACCCCCCCCCCCCCCCTTCTACAAACTTGTTTAGGCCTTTCGGGACCAACAAGTGGTATCAGAGCAGATTTGTTTAATCTCATAAACAAGATCTAATCTAAGATATTTCTCTTCCTTGATATTATCTGAAAATGGCCAACTCAAACACAAACACTCACTATATTGACAATGGTTCTCTTGCAAAACCCCCTAGATTTTCCAGAGATAACTTCAACTTATGGAAAAATAGGATGACACTCTTCTTAGAAGGTGTAGACCCTACTATACCTTACTATCTTGAAAACGGCCCACACATCCCTGTAACAATTGATCCTGCAGTTCCAGCCACTGCAACTAGGGCTGCTATTCCAGAAAGGCTGATTCCAAAGGAAATCCATCATTGGAGCGATGAAGACAAGAAGAAAGTGGCTATAGATACAAAAGCCAGATCCATACTATCCATGGCCCTTCCTGACGAAGTCTACCATTCCGTCATGAACCTGAAATCCTCAAAAGCCATGTGGGACACAATATGTGTTCAGTATGAAGGAACGTCCGAAGTCCAGGATTCAAGAAAGATCAACCTGGTAAGACAATACGAAAGCTTCATCTCTGGTAAGAATGAAACTCTCTCTGAAGTACATCAACGTTTTAATTGCTTAATTATAGATCTAAAAACGGTTGGTAAGGAATATTCTAACTTTGAAGTTCTGACAAAGTTTTTAGAATGTTTACCTGAAAGCTGGGACAATTATTCCATGTGTCTCAAGTTGTCGAAAGATCTAAGATCAATGACACTTGCTACCTTATATGGCACATTGCTGAATCATGAGCAATCTAGCCATCTTAAGAAGAATCTTGTAAAAGATTCCAAAAGCACCCCTGTTGCTTTAATCTCAGAGGAACCTTCTACTCAGCGACCCGTGGTCACTATCACTGAGTTAGAAAGTAACTCTGAAAGGTCATCAGATTCTGATTCTTCAGATGATGAATCCTTGGCTCTCCTAACTAAAAAGTTCAGGAGATTTGCCAAGAAGAAAATGTTTAGAAAGAACAAAACTCTTTCTGTAGCTGACAAGCCTAAGTCATCAGCTTTTGTTGATAAGGCTACTGCTACTTGTTTTAACTGCGAAAAGACAGGTCATTTCGCTAACGAGTGCAGGTCAAAGAAAATCATGAGACCTTCAGCCTTTACAAAGAAATCCTTTGTTCCAAGGAATAAAGACGACAAATACTTAAAGCTGAAGGAGAAGTATGCAAAGCTGAAAAGCTTTAAGAAGAAGGGAAAAGGCCTGATGGCTGACTATGATTGGGCTGCTTCTGATGAAGAAGCCTCATTATCTGATTCTGAAGATGATGAAGCAAATCAATGTCTCATGGCCAAGATTGAAGAAGAGGAAGAAAGTTCAAACATTCCCTCCACTTCAACATCTGCCATTCAGGTATCACCCTCCTTCTTTACCAATATTGTAAATATTGATGAAGCTGATAGTCTCCGTAAAATCGAACTACTGACTAGAAGTTTATACGAAGCCATGAACGGCAAAGCTGTGGTTGAAAACCAAAATCTTGATCTCGCTGAAAAGCTTAAAAATTGCCACCTTCAAATAGAAAAGCTTTCTAAATTTGAAGAAGATTTTAAAGATCAAGTCCATTTAAATCAGCTAGTCAAAATCGAACGAGCGGAAACTATCGCTGCATTAAAAGCTGAACAAGCTACTGTTGAAGGATGGTGTAATTCTTCAACAAAGATCACTGAGATAATTAAGGCTCAGATTCCTCTGAGTGATAAACGTGGTCTGGGTTATAAATATGATACTCCAATACCAACCATTGAACGTTCAATGCTTAAATTTGAAACGTTCGTATCCTCAGTAGCTGACACTTCTTCATCTCAGTACTCCTCGTCGATTACACCAATCCCTGAGGAAACTCCTACCTCCTCAAAAGGTAAGGAGAAAATGGTTTATTCAAAACCTACCTCTGTCTCTAAAGATAAAGGTAAAGGAATTGTAATTTATCAAAATCCTCAGAAGGGTACTTTAGTACCTAAGCTGAATGCTTCCAAAGCCTTAGTGATTCATTCATCTGGTTCTAGAAATCAGACCTCTGGATCAGTTCAGCGACCTACTCCTAGACTCAGAGTAGATGTCCTTGGTAAGAAATCTGAAGAACTGAATGTTCGTCCTATTTCAAAAACCAATAGTGTACTTGGTGCTGGCACTTCTAATTCCAAATTAAAAGCTCAGCACACAAGTGGTCCTAGAACTAATTTTAGTTATAGGAAATGTTATCACTGTGGACTTACCGATCATATTGCAAGTAAGTGTCCCACAGCCACCAAAGCTGATAAGATAGCTAAGGTGAAGATAGCACCCAAGAAGACCAAACCAGTTGCAAGTCAGGTCAAGGTGACTCCTACCGCTGAGGTCAAGAAATTGACCAAAGTGAAGAAAGACAAAGCTGAATCTTCAAATGCTGCGAAGACTGCTGAACCCATTCCAACCACTTCCACTGACAAACGCGTATACATGGTGAAGTGGGTACCCAAGCAAAACTAATCTTCCTTTGTATTGCAGGTTAAGAAGGGTATCTGGTATCTCGATAGCGGATGCTCTAGACACATGACTGGAAAGAAAAGCCTGCTCGCTGAATACAAGGAAGAGAAGGGTCCCTCTGTGACTTTCGGTGGAAATGGAAAAGGACACACCCGAGGGTATGGTGTACTTTCAAATGGTACAACATCCTTCAGAAGAGTCGCATATGTTGAAGGGCTGAAGCATAATCTTCTGAGCATCAGTCAGCTTTGCGACATGGATAACAAAGTGATTTTCACTAAGGAATCCTGCTTTGTCTCTGACAAAAAGGAGAAGATAGCTCTCAGCGGTTATCGTTTGGAAAATGTTTACGTTATAAACATGGACTCAACAACCACTGAGAACTCCTGTTTCTTCTCAAAGGCATCTTCTGATGTCAACTGGCTATGGCACAAGAGGCTCTCACATCTCAACTTCAAGACATTGAATACTCTTTCATCCAAAGAGTTAGTCACTGGTCTACCTCAACATTCATACGCCAAAGAATCCTTATGTTCAGCGTGTGAAAAAGGGAAGCAGACCAAGGCAAGCTTTAAGTCCAAGCAAGTTTCCTCAGTGTCATCTCCTCTTCAACTACTCCATATGGATTTGTTTGGCCCCGTTAACAAACAATCCATCGCTGGAAAGAAATATACGCTGGTCATAGTTGATGAATTCTCTCGTTACACATGGGTAATGTTTCTCCGTTCTAAGAGTGACACCCCTGAAGAACTCATCACCTTTGTTCGGAAGATGGAAACTCTGAACAATATGACTGTTCGCTCAATAAGGAGTGATCATGGAACTGAATTCAAAAACAGTTCTCTTGATTCCTTCCTTGAGAGCAAGGGTATTTCTCACAACTTTTCGTCAGTGAGAACACCACAACAAAACGGAGTCGCTGAAAGAAGAAATAGAACAATTATTGAAGCTGCACGTTCAATGCTCAGCGATTCTCACCTGCCTACTCAATTTTGGGCAGAAGCTGTCAACACGGCTTGTTTTACGCAAAACAGGTCGCTGATAGTCAAAAGATTCAAAAAGACAGCCTATGAACTTTTTCATGGGAGAAAGCCTTCAATCAGCTTTCTTCACATCTTTGGTTGTCAGTGTTTCATACTGAACAACAGAGATGCCCTTGGAAAGTTTGATCCTAAGGCTGATGATGGAATCTTTCTTGGATACTCCTCAGTTTCCAAAGCCTTCAGAGTCTTCAATCGAAGAAGACAAACTGTAGAAGAAACTATTCACGTCACGTTTGACGAATCCCGTTCAGCGAACTCTAAACCGAACGCTGATACAGAAGAACTGAATAAATGGATGTTTTCTCATCTTTGTGATTCAGAAGATGTTCCCACTACTCATACTCATACAACTAAAAATGATGGTCCTACTATCATTCCCAATATGCAGAATAGTGAAGCTGAAACATCTTGGGTCTCAGCTGTTCCTATAAACACTATACCCGCAGTTGATCCAAATGTCTCAGAAATTCCATCTATTTCTCAGCAATCAGTGAATGAAGTGACAAATGCAAGCATTCCTCTCTTAGCTGATTATCCAGAAGTAGCTGAAGCCTCATCTTCAGTTTCTCCAGTTCAGACTGAGTCAGCGACGCATGCTCCGGCTCAGCGATGGACTGTAAATCACCCAATCGATCAAATTCTTGGTGATCCCAACGCTGGTATTCAGACTCGTAGAAGTGCAGGTAATATTTGTTTATTTGTTAACTTTATTTCTCTAACTGAACCAAAGAAAATAGATGATGCCCTCAGAGATCCAAACTGGGTCAGCGCTATGCAAGAAGAGCTGACTGAATTCGAAAGAAACAAAGTTTGGAAACTTGTTCGGAGACCAACTGACAAAACAGTGATAGGCACTAAGTGGGTCTATCGAAACAAGTTGGACGAACATGGTACTGTAACTCGCAACAAAGCTCGTCTTGTTGCTCAGGGATACAGACAAGAGGAAGGTATAGATTATGACGAAACCTTTGCTCCAGTAGCAAGACTTGAATCTATTCGTCTTTTCTTAGCATATGTTGTACACAAAAACTTCACTGTACATCAAATGGATGTTAAGTCAGCGTTTCTAAATGGAAAGCTGAATGAAGAAGTTTATGTGGAACAACCTCCAGGATTCTCAGATCCTAAGCGTCCAGGTTATGTTTATAAGCTAGATAAGGCACTTTATGGCTTGAAGCAAGCTCCTCGTGCATGGTATGACACTCTTTCTACTTATCTCCACCTTGAAAAATTTGAGAGAGGTAAGATTGACAAAACTTTGTTTTTTAGAAAAATAAAAGGTCATATCATTTTAGTTCAAATATATGTTGATGACATTATATTTGGTTCTACTAACCCTGAGCTTTGTACTCGTTTCGCTGATAGAATGAAAGATGAGTATAAAATGAGTATGATGGGTGAACTAACATATTTCCTTGGTCTTCAGATTAAGCAAACTGAAAAAGGAACTTTTATAAATCAGGGAAAGTATGTTAAAGATATGCTAAAAAAATTCGACTTAACTGAAAGTTCATCTATGAAAAAACCCCTATGGCACCACCGCTGATACTTGATAAGGACACAAAGGGTGTTCCTGTCAATGTCACGCTGTACCGTGGGATGATCGGCTCACTACTGTATCTTTGGTATCCCAAAGATTCAGGATTCGATCTAACCGCCTATTCAGACAGTGATTTTGCAGGTTGCAAAATGGATAGGAAAAGCACCACAGGAGGATGTCAGCTCCTGGGTGGAAAGCTGGTAAGTTGGACAAGTAAGAAGCAAAACTCAGTGTCCACTTCCACAGCTGAAGCTGAGTATGTAGCCGCTGGAAGCTTCTGTTCTCAAATCTTGTGGATGAGAAATCAACTACTAGACTATGATCTTCAGCTCTCCAAAATTCCAATCTATTGCGACAGCACTAGTGCCATCGCTATAGCAAACAATCCAGTGCTACACTCAAAGACAAAACACATAGAAATCAGATATCATTTTATCAGAGATCATGTGATGAATGGTGATATAGAACTTCATTTTATCCCAACTGATTATCAGTTAGCTGATTTGTTTACCAAACCTCTTGATGAGACAAGATTCAACTTTCTCATTAGCGAGCTTGGAATGCTGAACTTTGAAGGATAAATCTTCAGCGGTTCACATTTAATCAGCGATACGTTTATACATTCTTGTATAGGCTCTGGATAAAATAAACTTGTACAATCCATTTCATCATCTTCTCTCTGAATAAATTGGGTTAAACTGATATCAAGGTATGTTTTCTCTGACAAAACGCATGAAAATGCAAGATTTCAAATTCTTTCATCGCTGAATATCTCTTCCTTAACAGCGATATTTTGAAATTTCTTAAAACCCTCACTGATATTTCTATTCAGTGCTTCATATTTTCCAAAGAGTCCCTGAGTTTTTCTTTCAAAACCTCAGAGACAACGAAAGAATGTGAAAGGACAGTTGTGACGTCATTGCAACGGATAACACCAGGCACGCTCTTTTTCTGACACACGTTTGCACGTTTCGTTGTCTATCCAATCAAATGCAAACACGTGTCCGTGTCATGATGAAAAACTTTCCCGCTCAAGTTTTTCTCTCTCTACTCTCTTCCTATATAAACACTCTCAAAGTTTATATTTGTCTTTTACGCGAATCAATCTTTCTCCGCAAGAAAAGAACACTGTTGCATTTTGTGCTCTCAATCTTCAAGAACTGTTCATCATCTTCTCCATCAAACTCAAGGTTAATATGTTCTTATCTATTATCAAATGCGAATAACTTGTTTTCGATCTTATCATTGTTTTACACAAGATCAAACAAAAGAACTCAAAAATAAAATCATTTTCTTTCATGGTTTTATAAACACAACCATTTCATGGTTGTTCTTCAAGTTTTAAATCTAAAATCTTAAACTTGTTCTTCTTTCGTATCCATTTTTTTAAAAACTGGAATACAAGGCTTATAGGTGTTATATTCGTTTTTTTAAAAAAAAAAAAAAAAAAAAAAAAAACAAGAAAAACCCTAATCTTCATTAAGACTTTTTTTTGTCTGAATGAAATGGACAAAATTCGAAAAATCTTAATGGAAATTTTCTTTCCACATTAAGATATTTCTTATTTGTTAACATCTTTGGTTGAACTGATAATACAGTGAAATGGCAACTTCAAAGCTGAATGTTACCGCTGAGTCCATCTCCGCTGATTCTGAGGAACTGGAAATCACCAAAGCTCCTCAGGTTAAGTTTGAGCTGGATCAACTAGACTGGACAAAGGCAAACAACCTTTCAGCGCTTCTCGAGTTTCCTCCTCGGAAGCAGGTATCCTATCTAGACGACGCTGTAAATTTTTTGAAGAATAGCCCCATCTACACAGCACTGACAATCACACCTCCTGCCAGTCAGCGTCTATTATCCCAATTCTGGTACTCTGCCAGACACACCGTCCTACCCTCCGCCAAAGATCCATCTAAAACCATCGACTGCATACTCAGCGATACTGAGTATGGCACCATCAAGATAACCCCCGCAATAATCCGCAAAGCTCTGAAATTCCCTAACGCTACCTCAGAAAATCCTTTCATTCCATTTCCTGACCACAAGAAGCACGCTGACAGGGAAGAAATCATTGCTTTCCTTGATGCGATGGGTTACATCTGGGAGACTGGAAGAGACAAGCTACCTGAGAAGAAGCTGACGCTGATAAAGAAATCCAAGATGCCCAGCGAGATGAACTTCATCTTCGCTCACCTGATCAGCTGCATGACAGCGAAATCCGGATCTTCTGATCAAGCCGCTCAACCTCAGCAGGCCATGGGTTACGCACTGCTGAAAGGTCTCAACATTGACTGGGCCTCCATCATCTATGAAGACCTCATTCAACGTGTTGATTCTGCCGCTGACTGACCAGCATGGGTTCCTTACCCACGATTCATCAGCGCCATCTTTCAATATGGCCTGAAGGACAGCTATCCTGAAGAGGGTGATCTGAAACTCTCTCAGATTGGCCCTAAAGTTCTCGACTTCAAGCCTGTCGCCAACGAGGTACGTCTCTCTACCCTTCTCACTCTACTTAATTCTCCGCTTTCTGTGGCTCCTTCAGCGACAATACCCCTCGCTGATTCCCAGGCCACAAAATCCATTCCTTCTAAGAAAAGGAAACAATCTCTTACCCCTCTTGATTCCAAAAGGATCAAGAAAACCAAGGAGCTACCCCAGCAATTCCATGCTGAAGACTCCTCAGCTCATTCTGAAAAGCTGAAGGAATGTTCCGTGGTACGCTCTGCCACACCAATTCAAGCCATCCCTTCTAAACCTACTTCAGCGTCCCTACACGCTGAGGTTAGAACTTTGGAATCCACCCTACCTTCTTCAGTCTCTCAAAAGACTGATGAAGTACTTCTCAGCGAATCCAACGCTGAACTTGCAACCCAACCCCAATTCTTATCCTTCGATCATCCCTCTACTTCTTTGGACACTCCTCCAGTTAAAGTTGGAGATGCCATCATACAAGAAGCCGTTGAAGCTTCTCAGCGAATGACGAAGAAAGGACCTGCAGAGATCTCCATCCCTCACGGAACTTTTGAGGGAGATATGGAACACTATGGAGGAACTCGAAACTTTGATGAGTTCGTCAACGCTCCTGCAGGTACAGATCCCACCTTAAACACTGTAACTAAACCTGAAACTTCTGAGCTTTCCTTTGTTCACAAGTACTTATATGTTACAGGTCCTTATTTGGGAGACATCAACCAGTCTCTGAAGTCCATGGAGATGAAACTTACAGATCTCACCACCGGTCTATCAAATAACTCTACAGCTGTAACAAACGCTGGAGAGAATCTGACGAAGCTGACTACTGTGGTGGAAAAGAAGGCCTCCTCTGATGACATCAAAGACCTTGATAAAACTCTCGCCGACTTTGCCAAAGTGCTCTCCGACATCTATACTGACTACACCAACCTCAAATCGTCAGTTTCCACCGTTTCCAGCGAGGTTACAACGCTGAAGAAATCGGTTGGTACACTCGAAGGTGATATGTCAGTGGTCAAGACCGACTTAGGCTCAGTGAAGACCGACCTTAGTTCTGTCAAGACAATGATCGAGACGCTGGTGAACAAGGCAAACAATCCAGCTCCTGCTCCGGCCCCTGCACTTATTTTGGACTCATTCACCGCAGAGGATCGCCAAGAGCTGAAGAAAATCACGCCTGCTATTTCTGGCCTAGAAGACAGAATAGCTAAGCTTGAAGGTTGTGTGAAAGTCTCTGGCCCAGAAGACAGAGACAACACCAATGCTGAATCTACCCATTCCTCCCCCGCCCATCATGAGAAAGAGGGGGAGAAGAGCGCTGAACAGGAGAAGAGCGCTGAAGATCAAAATAAGAGTGCTGAAGACCTTTCCCATGATGAATCTATCAGGGGAGAGGGTAATGAAGATCTGATTACTGGACCTCAGGGAGATGAAAACCCTGAGGGAACCGAGAACCTCGCCTCTGTATCTGAGGGGGAGCAACTCGAAGAAGATGCTGAGGAATCCGAAGCAGAAGAAGACGAAGACATCGACATCCCTGAAGCTGAACCATCCTCCTCTCCAAGGAACGATGATGATGATGATGATGATGAAGATGACGAATTCTTTGTCGTCAAACATTCTCCTCGAAAAGCTCTTAAAGGGATCGTGATAACCGAATCCACAGGGGAGAAGACAAAAACAAAGACAAAGCACTCAGCCTCTGGCGCTGAGAAAAGCAAAGACAAAGGCATCGCTGAAGATGATAATCTGGCGATCCTACTTGCAAAGCCGATTTGTCAGGTACACTAAACTTATTTTTCCTTCCCTGATCATCTCTGAACAATCAGTTATCCATTCCACAAACACCATACACATCCACATTTTTTTCTATCTTTTCTACCCAAGTTCTTCTACCCAGTTCTTATTTGTAAGATCGCTGCGTTTCAGCTAGTCCTCTCCCCTGTTTGAGGATATCGCTGAAAGATCTTCTATTGCGACTTCACCAATAATTCCAGCTACCGCTGAAGACATAATCCCAGTCTTAGATTTAATCTCTGAGACTGATGAATCAGAAGAACAACCTCTCTCGCACAGAAACAGACCTTCCTCAGTTTCTCAAAAGCTGAGTGAAGAAGATCAAAAGAGGAGAAAAGAAATGATAAAGCGATTCGAGGATCAGCGAATCATCCTAAGGCGCGATCAACTACCTTCAGTTCCTCCTAAGTTCAGAATTTCAAAAGCTGAATACCAGGATCATCTCAGAGCTGAACGCCTCATCGCTGAAAGGAAGGAAGCTGAAGATAAAGACAGAGAATACGCCATCAAGCTCACTCAAGAATCTATCAAAGACCCCAAGCTGAAGCGTATTCCCATTCAAATCCAACGAAAGCTTTGGGAACAAGCCCAGAAGATCGTGGAAAAGAAAGCTGAAGTTTCTCAGACCACCCTGATCTGGTGTAAAGAGAAAAACCACTTCAGATTTCGTCCAGCGAAGATCAACAAGGTATTCATCTCTGGAAGAACCTCCATCGGAGTACCTATTGTTGACATCAAACTGTTCAGAGAAGATGACTCATCTGAAACCTTTCGTGCTGACACTGTAAAAAGGTATGGTCTCTCTGAATGGCTGGAGATGAGGTTAGCTATCCAACCATCAAAATCTAAGTACAAGGATCATTTCGAAAAGCTGATAAACAGACAGATCGATTTGATATCTTCTTGTGTGGATATTCCTCCTGTTCCTGATCTAAAGCCGAAAAGAAAAAGGGGCTCTCCAAGGAAGAAACGTCAAGATTCAAACTCAGGACCTGTCATACGAAATGAGACTGGAATTGGTTTCTCTCGCGCTGAAGTACTTGGTCCTGATCCTGATCTATCTGCCCTTGACATCTCTTTGCCACCATGTGAACTTTTCGTCCCTGGTAAAGTCATCAGTAATCCTTATGGAATATTCTTTCTTGACTACGACGGACGTAAATGCTTTCAACGGATCGATGAGCTTCCAATCACTCCAATCGAACAGCTCAAAGATCTCATCTACTGGTGCGGCTTCAGAAAAGACATTCAGGCACGACACCTAAAACCCTTGATTTTTGAAGCTGCTCTGAAGCTAAAGAATAAAGGAGAAAAGGTTCCTGACTGGATGATTCCAACTGAAAAGACAACCCTTGATGAACTTCTCATTAAGGAAGAACCCTTTGAAGGCTGACAACAATCACCACTTTCTCTATTGTATCAGTCATCCTTCAGTACTTGTAATTTATTTCGCTTGTACTTGTAATCTTTCTTATTCATATTGTAACCTGATTCAAAGATTTAAAGAAAGATTTCAGCGAATGTACTTTACTCCATCAGTACTGAAAAGATCCCAGAAAACAGTAAAAGGGACAAATATTTTATGAGTTCTTTTTATCCTTATGTTTTCATTAAATAGCAATTTTCTTTGTTGCTATGTCATAATCAAATAGGGGGAGATTGTTGATCCAAACCCTCAGTGATTTGATAATGACCCTATCTTAAATACTTAGTGAAAATTGTAAGTAAACAATATGTATCAGAGTTTCACTATCGCTGATAAGTACTAAGATCTTACAGTATTGCTGATAGGAACTCTCGCACTTTTAGATTAAACATTCAGCGAACACTGTTCACCATATCGCTGAGTCTGTTCAGTCCTTATGGTGATCGCTGATAAGTTAGTTGTTTACTTATGATCCCTGAAGACAAGATTCACGTCAACAAAGGTTCTACGCTGAAGTCGAAGATCAAGCTCA
This sequence comes from Saussurea involucrata, assembly GCA_033807775.1. Lineage (NCBI taxonomy): Eukaryota > Viridiplantae > Streptophyta > Magnoliopsida > Asterales > Asteraceae > Saussurea > Saussurea involucrata. The sequence continues at coordinate 54,179,672 of CM066325.1, forward strand.
AGAACCAGCGACAAGTCTCCTAATGAACTGATGCGGATCAGCGAAGACTCAGATTTGTCCACTCAACGTGAAGTATCAAGTACAAGACTTCAGCTATCGCTGAACTTTATCATCTGCTGAATAGTAAATGATAATCGCTGAATCAACGAAAGCTGATCATGAAGTCCTCCGTACAAAGTACTTTTGTCTTAACCTCCCTTGTACGCCACCGTACGAAATGTCAGAAAAGAACCTCCGAAAATCTGAAATCGTACAACCACTCTGATACTATACTGTTCATTCATGCGGCTACTAAGGTTGTCAACAAAGGTCAATGACATGCAACCAATCCGCTGATGACACGTGTAAAGTGTATACTGAATTGCATTAAATGCATGCAGTATATAAAGAGATGAACTCACTTCATTTGAAGTAACTTGCTAACTCTGGACAAGTTCAAATCTCTCAAGATAGGATTTTATTAGTAATCTCCTTATCTTTCTTAGTGCAAGAAAACCTCAGTGTTCCAACTTGTTTAGATTTAGGTTTATCCTTAATCTTGTTTCCGCAACAAGCTGTAAATTGTTAATGATTTATCAATAAACAATTTAGAAAAGTAAAATAGTGTGTTTGTATTCAACCCCCCCCCCCCCTTCTACAAACTTGTTTAGGCCTTTCGGGACCAACATCGTTATAGCTTGTTCTCGAGGTACAAGGGCGAGCGCACCTTGGTTTTGCAGACGGCAGTTAATGACCGGAAATGGAAGACCCGATACGTGTTTGTGCGGGTGTTGACGCTAGATACCGACAGTGACTGGATTAGGTCCGGTTGGAATATGACGGGTAAGCTTTTTCCACCGTTTTGTCGTACGTCTTGTGTCACTTTGTTATTTGGTTGCTTTCCGTCTAATATTTTTTCTTATGTGCAGATATTAATTTTGACAAGGTAAAGCCTGATGATGACTCTAAAGCCAAGGTTAAGAAGTTTTTGGAATTTAGCGCCGATGATCGATCGTACGTCAAGCATCATCTGATAGATAAGGATGACGACACTGTTTTCTTGGGCGATAGAATGCGGATGGGTCGAGAAGAGAAAGAAGAAGAGGAATCTGAGGAGACCGAGGAGGAAAAAGGGGAAGAAACAGAAGTAGAGATAACTGGTAAGTATCCCTTTGCCTTCTTTTTGCTCGTCCTGGTCTTTCTCTGTTCTCAATTGTCTAATTTCTTTCTTTTGCCATACGGGAGAATCTTGGTCGGGGATGACACCTGCTGCCGCTAAGAAGACGGCTCGAATTGATTTGACTCGCAAGTCGAGGGAAAGTAGGCAGAAGGATGCCTCGACAACAGGGTCGGGGGTCTTAAAGAGAAAGGATATCCCGACAGCTGGATCGAGACTCCTAAAGAGGACAAGGATGTCCGTCCTGAAGGCACCGTCGTCGAAGACGGGTGGCCTATCGAGAGTTGTTTCGCATGAGAAGGTGAAGGCGTCGATTGTGTTTGACACGATCGGCACAAGATCTGTTGATACTGCGCGACCGGCGATGATGTCTCATATTGCGCAACCGGCGACGATGTCTCCTACTGTTGCGTCCGGCCCTTCGATGGCCGACAAGGGCAAAGGTGCGCAGACGAGTTTTGGGGGGGAAACGACGGTCGACTTTACGTTGCCGTCGGATTTCTTAGATGACAATGTTTTAGATGGAACGAAATTGTTCCCCCACTTAGGGAAGTATCAGCTCCCTTCTTTCAGAGAGCGTTTCAACGGAGTTTCCCTCGAAGATACGGAGTCCCATGTCGCTGGGCTAACGTTCTTGGTAAGTATGTCTTTCAAGACTTTGTATATTTGTTGTTGTCGTGTATTTTCTTAACACGTTTTCGTATGTTTTTAGATGTTTCGGTCTTCTTTGGCATTGCATGCTGAAACGACGAAGGTAGAAGGTTTAATGGCTTCATCTATTCAGGAAGAAGATGTGGCGTTAGAGAGGGAAAGATCCGCTCTGGAACGTGAAGAAGCGACGTCGGTGCGACTCGACGATGCCTTAAATGAGTTAGAGGTCGTCGGTCATGCGAGGGATGAAGCGAACTCGCGTCTAAAGGAGTCTCTGACTTTGATGCACGACCAAAGAGAGGAGTTAGAGGGGATGAAAGTATCCTTGGTCACGAAGAAAAAGGAGGTCGAAGAGTCCAAATCCAAGGTGGTGAGGTTAGAGAAGGAGCTGGAGGAGTTGAGGGACGAGAATAAGTCCATCTTCTCCTTTGCTCGACTCACTGCACATGCGGCGATTATGCGACGTCACTTATTGGGCAAGAATCCTCTGGCATTGGCGTCAGAAGAGCTGGACCTTTTCTACAGGGAGGTCGGAGCCGAGAGAGACCTTGACTCGGACGATGAGAAGGAGGTCGAGGAGGAGGAAGGTTCCCAGGGTGAGGCGTCAGGCAAGGATGTGACCGACGCTCCTTCTCTACCTTAGAAAATGTCTTTGCTTACTATCGTTCCCTGTTACTCGACCGTTACTGGTCGAGCCTTTTGGATGTATATATAACAGTTCGATGAATGTAACTTAGATATCTTTTGATTTTGTATTTTTTGCACATAGATACAATGTTAATTGTAAAATCCACCAAATGGTAAGGGAACAAGAATTCATTCGACTTAGGCATCTAGCTCAACATAATAATTAAGACATAAGTCATAAGACGTTAAACCGTGCTGGCGTACATAAGCATATGCAATCACAGCATTCATTTAGAGCATGGAAGTCTCCTAAGTTAGGGGACCGAAATCATGGGGTCGGTAGACCATGTGGTCGTACGACTATATCACATCATGAATTCGAATCGTGCGTTCCTGCGATGGAATAATCGAGTCATGGACCCGATCGCTTATATCGTACAATCCTGCGGAAGGATGCTGGTGTTATGCGACAGGCTTAGTAACTTATATCGTGCGATTCTGCGATAAAACATTGTTAGAGGTTTGGTCGTTGGCTAACCAACGACCCTCCGATGCTTAAGTCAGTAGTCGCTTGTGATAGGAAATCGTATGAAAGTAGAGAAAAGAATTTAGAAAACGTACCTTCTCAGATTCTTTTTTACTTGATGGGGGATTTGCCCCCCGTCATTTACTATCCTATTTTTCCAGGAAAAAATAGGCTTTAAATGACGGATCGACACTGAGTTTTTGAGGGTTAACATCAATGTCTATGTCGACCGTGTTTTCGTGTGACAGGGCAGAATAGTCGGCATATTCCTGTAAAAACGGCATTAGTTTGTCTATAAGATCAGAGATAGAGAGACGTACCTGTCGAGACCTTATGGTCAAGTTTGCCCTTGTGACTGCCAAACAACTTATTTTCTCGGCTTCAAGGTGGTCTTATAGCAGTCGCGGGCGACTTTTGGCTCACTTTTGATTTCTTGAACTCCCCACGGCGTAGGGAACTTCAGGGTTTGATGATACGTCGAGGGAATGGCTTTCATTTCATGGATCCACGGTCGACCTAAGATGATGTTATAGGCCGACGAACAATCGATGACACTGAACTTAGTCTGCTTGTTGATTCCTCCGGCATAGACCGGCAGGATGATCTCTCCATAGGTGCTCGTCGCTTCTCCGTTGAAACCGACCAAGGTCGTCGAGCGTCGGGTGATTTCCGAGCGATCGATTCCCATGGCCTTGATGGTGTCGAGAAAAATGACGTTCGCTGAACTGCCCCCATCGATCAAGACTCGTCGGGTTAAACAATTGCCAATCGTGAGTTGAATGATCAACCCGTCATGATGCTTCTGATAAGAGTCACCGAGGTCGTCTTGATTGAACACAATCTTCATAGCTTCCAGCTCCAGATCTCCTTTGGGCCTCGATGAACGCGGGATAGGTCGATCCTCAGGTGCTTGACTGGCGTGGCGCTTGGCTGCGGAGTACATTAGACCACACACGTCGGAACCACCAGTGATGCAATTGACGACTTTCGCATGCTCGGGGGTTGGCGGTCGATCGTCGCTAGTTGGAGCGACGACGTTATCGATGATATCTTTGAGATTTCCTTTCCGGACATGATATGCTAACTCCTTTTTGAGAGCTATGCAGTCATCTGTCTCGTGACCATGGTCAACATGGAAGTCGCACCACTTTGACTTATCTTTATTGGCGTCATCCTGATCGGACTTTTTCGGCCACTGGATGGTTGCTTGGGCGGTCTTCAGAGCTTCGACCAAGTCCTTAGTGGTCCCTTTGAATCCATAAGAGGATATCTTGGGGTACTGAGGAAATTTGGCCGCAGTCTTAGCTTCCGCTCTTGTCTTGAACCAGATGTTTGAGATTTGGCGCGCTGGCTCTACTTTGGAAATTGCCTTCGTCTTGAATTCTGGCTTCTTCACACCTAACGATCTCTTGTCGTCGGTATGCTTGTGACGGAAAGCAGCGTCGTCCTCTACCCTCATATATGCTAAGGTTCGAGCTCGAACATCCTCAAAATTCTCCGAAGGATACTTGGTTAGATTAGTGTACAAACCCGAACTGTCGTCCAGACCACGCTTATAAGCTTCGATTGCAGTCTTGACGTCACAGTTGCGGATACTAATCATCTCTGCATTAAACCTATTAAAGTAGCTTCGAATAGACTCATTGGTCTTCTGTACGACATAATATAAGTCAATGGTCTGCTTCTCCATCTTGCGACTGCTGGTGAACTGTTGAGAGAATTGATTGACCAACTCAGCGAACGACCCGATGGATTTGGGTTTGAGATTGATCAACCATTGGAGGGCAGGACCAGTGAGAGTTGCGCCGAAGCTTTTGCACATACAGACCTCCTGATACATGTGTGGGATCGAGATTGTCCACATGAGTTGCTTATATTGCGCGACGTGCTCTGTCGGATCGGTCACTTCGGAATATTTAGGCGTGAAAGCGGGGACGTTATATTTCTTCGGGACCTCGACGGTCGTAATTTCATCGATGAAGGGAGACGCCTGAAATCTTGATCGAGGCTCGACATCGACGGGCACGGTTGCCCCGGGTAGTTGGCGAGCAAAGACAGGACACGTTCGTTCTGATCTTCTAACATTTTCAGCCGTTGGGCGACGGGGTCAATAAGATCGGGATTCGCACCTGTCTGCGGATTGACTCCTGAACTGGTGCCATTGCCGTGCGACGAGCCATTGGCGTCATCGTTGAAAGGGACAAAATATGGCTGCGATCCACTCTGAAACGGCTGCGATCCGTTCTAAAACGGCTACGATCCATTCTGGAATGGCTGCGATCCATTCTGAAACGGCTGTGATCCATTCTGGAATGGCTGCGATCCATTTTGCATGGGTGGTGGCCTTATATGCTGAGGAGGAACCGTCCCGAACTGGGGATTTGGGTTGAATGGCCTCGGCTGCTGGTTCTGCATGAACGGACCTGGATGCTGATTCTGAGCGAATGGACCCGAATGCTGATTCTGAGCGAACGGACCCGGCCCTGGACCTGGATTATGCGCGAATGGTCTAGGACCATTCTGACCGAACGATCCTTGGCCTGGATTCTGAACGAATGGCCTAGGACCATTCTGGGGTCCAAAGGGATTTCTCAGTCGCGCGATCTCTTCAGCTGCTCTTCGACTTTGCTAGGCCATGGCATTGATTTGATTTCGTGTAACCTCCAACTCCTGGTACATCTGGGCGATGACATGCTCTTGATTTCCAGGAGCTGCCATTTTCCTGAAACAAAAAACAGAGGAGACTACAAGAAACCGTTAGTAGGACGCACGTTTGTTGAAGATTTTCTCTAGATGGGGTCCCACGGATGGCGCCAAACTGTTAATGCCAAAAATCGCACACAAGTACAACTTGAGGTTGATTGTGGAGCTTAACAACTAAAGAAAAGAATCTCTCGACAAAGCGTGCGATTAAGGTATAAAATGTAAAAGAGACAGAGAATTTTGGTGACGCGGGAAAAACCTCAACGAGGAAAAAACCCGCGGACGACTGTGGAAGTCGTCGCTGCACTATGGTCGCCAAACAGGGGCGATGTCCTTATGTTCCAGGTGTCGATCGTATAGAGATTACAATACAAATGAAGGAAAGACTTCAAAATGTAAAGTAACAAGTGTTTCGAATGTAAAAACAATGTGCGTCATGTGTATAGTCTGTGTGTCGTGCGTAAAAGCTATGCATTGAGCGTGTGAGTTGTGCGTCGATGTCGTGCGTCGATAGCGATCACTTGAGAGAAAGTTCTTTGCTTCAGAGGTTCTTGAGTACGCAGTGTATGATTCTTGGAAGCGATGTAATGTGTCAAATGATGATTCGATGCCTGAAATGTTGATTGAGCTCTATATTTATAGTCTTCGGGTGCTTTGATTGATGCTTTGCGTAACTGTCGTAACGGACGTTGTCCTTTAATGTTGTTAATGGGCTTTTACTGGTTGTATCCGTTGGTCATTGATGACGTTGACTCCTGCATTAAACACTGAACAAACGTAACAGTCATAATGAACGTTAGTTGGTCGAGGTCGCACGGTCTTATGTGACGGTCGTGAGAACTGGACGACATCGTGGTCGAGTGTCGTGAGGTAAATAACTTACGATTCGATTTTTAACCAAGGAATAAAGTACTATGATTTTACCTTGTCGTCGGGTGAAATAAAATAATTGTTTCCCTTACCTTGGTCGTGGTCGAGACTGGTGAAATTTTGCCCAAACATTTAGCACAAGTAAATCTGTGATGGGACCGAAGCGGTTCATTTTAAAGGTTGTCGAGTACGTTTTTATGTTTCGTTAGTAAACTGATTTGCGATGAAATAGTTTTCAAAAATGATTTTTCATACGTGGGACGAGTGTGTCCATGTTTGCTCATCTACCGGCTAGGCGGTAGTAGGTTTTTATACGTATGTTATGTGATATAAAAACCTTCGTGTCGCAAACTTTATTGGCATATTTGTTGAGTCTATCACTTGAAAACCTTGAACTCATTAGGTTTAGTGAGGTTGAGCAACCCCAGTTAAGGGTGAGGGCGTGTAGAATCATTCAGTGAAAGATTGGGTTTCTGCCGCGTGTTAATACTGTGGGTCGTATGGTGTTGTTTTCGAGGTCGAATTATTTCATGTTGGTAACTGAAAGGTGGGACTCGCGGTATCTTCTGATAATGCTTAGGGTAACCGTTCAGTTCGGCAACCTTGTTGCGGGTTTGTCAGTTTTGTATGAAGGTCGTGTAGGACCCTTTAGACCATGGGGATGACCTTAGATTTGTGGGGATGTTCGAGGGATGAAGCTCGTGTGTGGAGCCCTGTGATAGGTCGAGTTTTGGTGGTGTGACTAGGTGTCAACTTTTGGATTTTGAGGACAAGAACCACTAGTGTAATTGGAGGGTGTAACCAAATTTTAATAAATTGTGGGATTGGTTGTGATGATCCTAAGAGGTTCGATTGTGATACATAGTTTTAGCGGGATGACCCTCCTTGTGTGGTAAAAGAAGATGGATGATTGATAATTGGATGTACTTTTGGAGTGGCGTAATCGATGGGTCAATGACGACCGTCGGTGTTGGAGTCTAATGAGATTCGTTAGGAGTAAGTGCCAGTTTAGAAGCAGGAACCTTGGATTTGGAGGTTTGTTGGTTTCAGTGGTGATCAAACCTTGGACTAATTGGAGAAAACTTAAGAATGTGTGGACACAAACTGATTTAGAGTCGGAATCTGCCGTTGGGGAAGTGTGGAGCACTTAAGGTTGGGAGACAACCGAAGTCATCTGGTTGGAAGTTACTCTAGTAGTCGACGCGTTCACCCGGACATGAGTATAAAGTATCTAAGTGGACATTGTTGGTAAGGGTTCGTATGAAGTCTGTCTTAGCAGTTTTTGCGTGGAAGAATTTGGAATTCAGTTGGAGGTTAATGGAACATGGAAAGTATTGAGTTAAATAGTATTAGGTTGTAAGGAATCTAGATTTTGAGGACGAAATCATTCTAAGGTTGGGAGGGTTGTAACACCCCAAAATTTTTAGAAAAGTCGGATTTTAGGGCTTGCAGACGTCCGCATAGGAGCTAGGTCGGACGTCCGTGTCAGTGCGGAAGTCTGTGGGTCGTCCGCAGAAGCAGCAGAGAAAAGGGGGGTTCAATCAGGTCAAGGTCGGACGTCCGCATAAGCTTTCAGCCGGACGTCCGCGATTGTGCTGATGAGATATTTTTGTTTGCTTTTAAGACCTTTCCCTCTTTCTTCCTTCACTTCATTTCAGTATCCCAACTCAGTTCATCTCTCTCTCTCTCTAAATCGATTGTGGGATTTATTGGTGTGATTTTGGTTATGATTGGTTAAGAAAACCTTCTCCTTCTTCACCAATGAAAATTAGGGTTTTGGTATAAGTTGGGATTTTGATGTAAAATATTTGGGGAATGATTCTACATGGTTAGATCGGGATATTTATGGTTGGAAACTTATGGATCTAGGTTTTGGAAGATTTGGCTGGAAGATTCATGTTTCTCAAAGGAGCTTACGTTTGGGGAAAAATCTAGATTTAGCCTAAATCTAGCAAGGTGAGTTCAAGTTGATTTGTAAAAACGTTGTACATGCCAAAATATTTATTTTAAAGTATTTGTGTGCTTTATATAAAATTATCTCTTGTTGAGTTATTTAGTGGGTTTTGATTAATCAAACTGTTGAGCTTTACAAATCTTGTAAAACACCTACATTTGGGGATTTTGAGTGATTGATAAATAAATCACGAGTAAAAGTGATTTTGTTAATTTATTGCGTAAGTGAAGGTTGTTTGGTCAAAATACACTTCTAGTGTTTGTTGAGATTATGCAATAGTTATGATATGTTACGTTTTGAAAATGGGAACGTGTGAGTTGGGGATTTTGGTCAATCTCGACCTTATGAATATTTTGAGAGTTGTAAACCTTTATTTTGGGCCAAAGGCCAATTGAGAATTAAAAGACAAAGAATTTGGGTAACGATGTATTTTGTTTTACGTAACCGTTTGGGCAACGCGTATTTAGCCAAACGTTTATTTTGCCTTTAAGAGCTTGATTTATACTCAAAAGGGTCTTTTGAGTGTTTTCCGGTTTTAGTAGCTCGAGGTGGAGCCTTGGATGAGTTATGTGCTTATTTGCGTTTTAATTGAGAATGTGCACCTTTTGAGTGTTTGTCTTATATGTGAAGACTGTTTGACAATTTTGTATTCTTAGTACTTTTGGGTCTAATGAACCATTGCGAATTATATGCATTATCAAGTTATAAAATATTTGAGAATACGTACACACACACACACACATATATATATATATATATATATATATATATGCATATACGGTTTGACTTCATTGAGAAAGTCGCAATGAAGGGGTTTTGAGATAATCATGCCTTGGAGCATGTGTTTGCATGAGGTGGGTTAGATACACTTCATTTGCAGGAGTTGACTTTGGATAAACGATCATTGGATCTTTTGAGCTTATGGCTCGGTGTTGGACTCTGTTGGGTCTTGAGGGCATTTGCCCGGTTTTGATAAGCTCGACGTGGGCTTGGGTTATGATTTGCATGAATTGCATTGTATTTGAGAATTATATGATTTGAATGCATTGGTTATTCTTTTGGAGTCATGTATAAGTTTTAGATTAAAGTAAGCTTGTTTTGGATGGTGGGATTCTAAGGTAAAGATCTGGTCGGGTTGAACTTGGTGGTTTTAGGCTAGAGATCCAGTTTGGGTTGATGCCTCAGTAGATTAGAGATCCGGTTTGGGTTGATGTCTCCGTGGACTAAAGATCCGGTTTGGATTGATGTCTCACTAGGCTATAGATCCGGTTTGGGTTGATGCCTCACTTGAATACAGATCCGGTTTGGATTGATGTCACAATAGACTAGAGATCCGGTTTGGGTTGATGCCTCTGAGGACTAAAGATCCAGTTTGGATTGATGTCCAAAATTGACTAGAGACCTGGATATGGTTGATGTCATATGTTTTCCCATCCATGAAACATGCTTGTAAATTTATAATTGTGGTTTAACTTGTGCGTTCGCCATATTCGATGAAATCGGGTCTCCCCCGTTACCGAAGGGTGTTGTTTTCGGGTATTTTTTTTATCCGCGTTGTCGGCATCGTATTATATGCGTATAGATTGTTTTCCATGATTTATGGGCGGTACTTCATGCCTTATCCTTGGTTGGATGTTTTCGACTATCGGAGTTTTATTCGCATTGATGTTATTTGGGAGTTTATTAATTTATTTACATCTTGAGTGAGTTTTGGATTTGAGTCCATTGCTGAGAAATGATTTTCATTTGAAACTTTCCTCACGGAAATTGTGTGCGTTTGGAAAATGGGTTGTCGGTGTATTTTATACAAATCCCTTTTTGGAAATCATGATTTAAGTTGAATCCTTTTGTCTAACAAATTATTTAATCATGATGTAAACTCTTGAACTCACTAGGCGTTAGCCTAATCTTTTTATTTGTCGGCATGTGCAACAGGTTCAGGTTGGGAATAGCTTTAGCTACACTGTGAAGTGATGAATGCTAGTAGAGTGCACGAGAAGTGATTTGCTTAGTGAAGTCTTCCGCACTTATTTGGGATTAGCAACTTATATTTTTGTTAAGTAACACCCGCCTTGAGTTATTAATTGTGGAAGTTGTAATGTTTGAATTTTGAAGTATTTTCAATGATGGTTTTGTAGAAAGGATTTTATCCTCTTTTGGTTAATTTATCGAAATTAAAGTTAACTTTCCGATTTTGAGGGTGTTATAGTTTCCCATCTCCCGTGAAAATTTCCCCATGCGCACCGACAGGCTCATTAGGGGAACTCGTTGGGACCGGGGTGTTTCCCTGAATAAGCAGAGTTGCTTTGCCTTCTTTAGCTCAGCTAAAACCGTAAGTTCTTTTACTATGTTTACAATATTGACTACGTTAGTCTGGCATATTAAATGTTATGTGTTTTACGATATATTTAGCCGAGACTTGCGCCTCTCGCAAACCTTCGGCCTACGGATGCCGAGAGGGACACGCCTTGGTACAGAAACAGTGTGGCCTTTATTGAGAGAGAGGCGGCAAGGCAACGATCGAAGAGGGCCCGAAGGTCCTCTCGTTCCCCTGGGTCCAGTTCCTCATCCGACGGAGATGGGGAAGATGACGCGAGGCCTGACCATTCTTCCAGGCCTCACAATCGATATGAGGCGCCCCTTCCTTCTCCCATCATGATATGCCGCCTACCGACCCATATCACCAGAAGATTGACGATCTGTACAACTACGTACACGGGCGTGTAGACGCATGTCTTCAAGCTCTGGAGGACTTCAACAGAAAGTTTCACGCTGTTCAGGTTAGTGTTTAACTTAATTTGTTGCCCACGATCTTTTAGTTTGCATATTAATATTACGTTCCAAATTTGTTTTAGCTGTCGAGTATGACGCCGATCTTCGCTGCGTTCGGACAGGGGGCACCGCCGATGTTTGCCACCATATCCTATCCATCATTCCCGCAGAGTGTAAGTCACGATGAATAACCATTAGAGTTTTATTTTCGTTCTTAAGTTTGTAAATTTTATAATCACCAATGTCATGCAGGTTGGGATGTCGGAGGCAGGGGGTTACACACCCCAAATGACAACGTTTGGCACTACATCCTATCCATCATTCCCACAAAGTGCAAGTCACGACGAGTACCCATTATAGTTGTATTTTCGTTATTAACTTTGTAAATCTTATATTGACCAATGTCACGCAGTTTGGGATGTTGGAGGCAGGGGGTTACACACCCCAATATACGACGTTCGGCACTACATCCACCACATTATTCCCGCACAGTGTAAGTCACACCGAAAACTCGTTATAGTTATATTTTCGTTCTTAAGTTTGAAAATCTTATAATGACCAATGTCATGCAGTCTGGGGTATCCGAGGGGTATTTCTCCGCTATATCCACGCCATCATTACAGAGCTCCTTGGGATTACGGACGCAGACTGTTACAGGCCGGAAATGTCGATGACTTACGATATGACGGGGTCGTCGTACGTCACACCGCCACCTTACAGGCCGCAAAATGTAAGTTATCTCGGTAGTTTTGGTTTAATTGTGAACATGATGAAATTGTACTTAAAATGTATAATCTTAACTTTTTTACGACATCTTGGATGTCGGCGGTCACGGATGGGATTTTTGGGTCTTCGGGGTACGCAACCTCCCAGTCGAAGGGGTCGGGGATTGACACTATCCCGGCGGAAGATCACTTCAGTGAGCCGGAAATTGACGATGACTACTTCTTGGAGGCAGAAGTTGACCCGAGGGATGTCGTAGCACCACAGACAGAGGTGGAAGGACCTTCTAGGACGGTTCGGAAGAAGTTTTTGTCGTTGTTAGCTTCAATCTTCCTAATCATAGAAGTATTTAGAAGTAGTGAAAAATAGGCTAAGTATAGAAAAGCCTCTCACAGAGGCTCTGTCACTTCTTCCAGAAGATCAAGTCCAGAAAGCCACAGAAGCTACAGAGGTAATCACAGAACCTCTGTAGTGCGCAAGAAGAAGATCAACTCGGAAACAAGTGGACTGCTCCACAGAAGGTCAGACCATAGAACCTCTGTAATACCTTACAGAGCCTCTGTGGTCTGCTATGAAGACTTGGAAGATTTTACTGGATACGTTCATCAACTTGCATGGAAAAGTACTGTCAAAACACGTGTCAAGCTCTGAGTGGACTCAATAGGGCATGGTACAAAATAGACGTCTGCGCCATTTAATGCATTTACCAATAGTACATCTGCTCCATTAAATGCACATGGCTCAGTCAACTGCTCACACCATCCAGTTCACTATTCATGCCGTAAAAGGAACAGTGACCTACTTCATAGTCTTCTAAGAGTAGTATAAAAGGAAGTCTCATGTTGAGATCTTCCTAAGGACGAATACACAAGGAATCACTAATACTCTCAAAGCTTTATTGTCAAATATCTGAGTGTTATATTCTCACACACCAACAGTTCTTAATATGTTCTTCGTGTTGTTATTATATATTGAATAACAGTAACGGTTCAAGAAATCCTTTTCATTCTTTACTGTTTTCTTTATATGTGTACGCTCTAATATCTATCAAACATATCTGTTAGTTTAATACGCTTCCGCATCAAACTCTAAACTCAACTAATAGACTGTTAATTTTAATTAAGTGTATCTGGGTTCCAACAATTGGTATCAGAGCCTTCCTTGATTTTCAATATCAAGTGATCCACTTATCAAGATTCGTGATAGATATTATTGAGATTTAAAATTGTGTCTGGAAACTGCTTAAACCCAGAAAATCTTCAAGTTCATCGAAGTAACTCTTTAGTCATACTTTCTTTCTAAAATCTTCAAAAATGACAAATACAAATAATTTCTTTACTACTGGTTCTCTCACTAAACCTCCTACTCTCCTTCGAGATGAGTATCCTCAGTGGAAAATAAGAATGGTCCATTTTTTCGAGGGCACTGAAAGTAATCAAGTACAATATCTGTACAATCCTCCTCCTATTCCCATGACAGTAGTACCTCGTGTACCTGCTACTGCTGAATCTGCCGAAATCCCCGAACATCAAAAACCAAAGCCAAAAGGGGAGTGGTCAACCGAAGATAAAGCAGAAGATGAAGTTGCTCAGAAAACCAAGAGGACATTAATTATGGCAATACCTAACGAACTCTTTCAATCCTTGGATTCATGTGAAACAGCGCATGATCTGTGGAAAGAACTGGAAAGACAGTTGGAAGGAGGTGCTAAAACACAAAAAAACCGAAGAGCACAGTACATCAATGAATATCATGCATTCAGAGCCTCTGCAACAGAATCTCTGCAAACAACATACGACAGATTCAACTCTCTAATCAACAAGTGCAGAAAATCAGGCATTGACAGAACTTCTGAAGAAAACAATGTCATGTTTTTAAAAAGTCTAAATGAAGAATGGCTCCAGCTGTCTATGTCCCTACAGACAAATCAGGATCTAGACACCTGGACTCTCTCTGATCTTTACGGAACATTAGCCGCATAAGAACCTCAGATAGCACAGGCTAAAACACTAACCATTGCACCATATGCATTGGTTAGTAAAACTAAAGAGGATGCACAGAGACCAAGAAATGATAAAGCCACAGAGGAGAAGAAGAAGGAGAAGAAGAAGGAGAAGAAGAAGATGGTGATAATTGACAGTGAAGAAGAAGAGCAAGCAGAAAAGGAAATAACTCTTGCGTCACTAGCTAAATCTTTTGCTCTATTGACAAAAGAGTTCAGAGGAAACAGAAGAGGTTCCGGAAATGAAAGATATGATAGAGACAACCAGGACAACAGAAGAGATGACAGAAGAGGAGAAGAATCAAGTGGCCGACAGAGGTCAAGCGATAGAAATTACAGAGGGAATGACCAACAGAGGTCAGATGACTCGGTAAGCCACACGCATCAAGAATGCTACAAGTGCGGCAAACCTGGTCACTATGCAAATGAATGTAGATCAGAGAAAGGCGGAGACCTACAGAAGTTGTTCAACAGATGGAGAGTCTCAGAAGACAAATTCCACGACCTGGTCCAACACATGAAGAGATGGAAGAAGTGGTATATAGATACCTCTACAAACAATCCTATCAGACAAATCATCCAGTAGATCATGTGACAGATCCAAGGATCAGAGAAGAATTTGAGAACATCTTCACAAGAACAAAGCCAAGACCCAAAGCAGATGTCTTCTCAATTCACAAAATCAAAAAGGTGATCTTCTGCAGATTCTCCTTCACAAGAACCTATCCAAGGGTCAGGTACAATCTTTACAAAGTCAGAAGAGAGAACAATTCAGAATCTACCTTCGCTGATGCTGACTTAAGAAACATAAATCCTTACGATCTACCTGATCTTCTGCAATGGACAAAAGACAACTACAACACAGAGCCTAATACCAGAGCCTATCAAGTGTTGAGAAAAGCGATGAGGGAAAAGCTTCAGCTATACAGCATGATAGATTTTCAGCTGGGAAAGGATCTTGGTCTCAAACATCTAGATCTACGACCACCAGAAGATCGCTGCCCACCAGACGCTGTGCCCAACTCAATCATCAGAGAACCAAGATTTGGGTTAGTATTTCAAAACCCACAACACCAGGTTAAACTTTTTGTACTCATGGATTGTCAGAAGTACGCAACCAGTACTCTGAGCAAATTCAGAGCAAGCCTTGTAAAATACAGAGGTACAGAGAAAATGGATAGAGATGATGCAGATACTTTCATCAGAGAAATAGACTCAACAATCCGCCTAAGAGAACTCTGCATCAGATTCTACAAAGAGATCAGAAAAGTCGGAAGAGACAACAGAAGCTACAACGATTTCAAAGATGCCAAAATCTGATTCTCAGACCTCAAATCTCTGCAAACAAAGTTAAAGTTTATCTTTCATTGTACTCAAATGTAAAATGCCTCTGGCATATTTCTAAATGAAAGAAATTTCGAGGTATTGTTTAACCTCTGTCTTATCTAACTTAGCCAAACTTAACTCAAGGTAAAAAAAAATTATTTTTCACTACTTAGGGGGAGATTGTTAGCTTCAATCTTCCTAATCATAGAAGTATTTAGAAGTAGTGAAAAATAGGCTAAGTATAGAAAAGCCTCTCACAGAGGCTCTGTCACTTCTTCCAGAAGATCAAGTCCAGAAAGCCACAGAAGCTACAGAGGTAATCACAGAACCTCTGTAGTGCGCAAGAAGAAGATCAACTCGGAAACAAGTGGACTGCTCCACAGAAGGTCAGACCATAGAACCTCTGTAATACCTTACAGAGCCTCTGTGGTCTGCTATGAAGACTTGGAAGATTTTACTGGATACGTTCATCAACTTGCATGGAAAAGTACTGTCAAAACACGTGTCAAGCTCTGAGTGGACTCAATAGGGCATGGTACAAAATAGACGTCTGCGCCATTTAATGCATTTACCAATAGTACATCTGCTCCATTAAATGCGCATGGCTCAGTCAACTGCTCACACCATCCAGTTCACTATTCATGCCGTAAAAGGAACAGTGACCTACTTCATAGTCTTCTAAGAGTAGTATAAAAGAAAGTCTCATGTTGAGATCTTCCTAAGGACGAATACACAAGGAATCACTAATACTCTCAAAGCTTTATTGTCAAATATCTGAGTGTTATATTCTCACACACCAACAGTTCTTAATCTGTTCTTCGTGTTGTTATTATATATTGAATAACAGTAACGGTTCAAGAAATCCTTTTCATTCTTTACTGTTTTCTTTATATGTGTACGTTCTAATATCTATCAAACATATATGTTAGTTTAATACGCTTCCGCATCAAACTCTAAACTCAACTAATAGACTGTTAATTTTAATTAAGTGTATCTGGGTTCCAACAGTCGTCATGGTTTGGTACCCCCCCATGGACTCGCCAAGAAGATATCACACCGGTAGTTGCAAAAAAAACTAGGCCAAAGGTGAATGCAAAGGGAAATGGAAAGGGAAAGGGAAAGGGAAAGGGAGCGGGAAAGGGAAAGTTCACTTCACCGACGCTGATGACGAGCGCTTCGGCGTCGGATATATTGGACATGTGTCGGACTGGTCGCATCCCCCTCCTGGTATTTCCCTTTTACGCCAACCTGAACATTTCCAATCGGTTTTTCGAAGTACTATTGGCATGTAACCCGACTAACTCTTAACTAGAGGATCTGGTTAGTATTGAATTTGGGGCATTTAAATATAGTCATATAATCAAATATATTTCTTATTACATGTCTAACAATATTAAATGTTTTGTGTATAGCATATCGACTGTTGGGTCAGCATGATCCAATCGGCGCGTCCTGAATTGTAACACTCCCCCTTACCACGACACAATATTGTCCGCTTTGCCCCACTGGCTCACGGCTTTGTTCTTGGCGACCTGGCAAGGACTTCCCAGGAGGTCACCCATCCTGGTACTACTCCCACCCAAGCACGCTTAACCACAGAGTTCCCAATGAACCCGCATGCTTGTGGCCCCAAAACGCGTTGTGTCTGGTAAGGCCAAGGTTTACTAATATACCCAGCATCTCTCCTGTCCACGGCCGATGTGGGATATGCCTAAGGTGTTACACACACCCCCCCTTAGGGACTCATCGTCCTCGATGAGGTTTGCCCCACCATCCCGAACGGCACAGGAGTGGCTCTGATACCAATTGTGAGATCCCACATTGGTTGGGGAGGGGAACAATGTAACACCTTAGGCATATCCCACATCGGCCGTGGACAGGAGAGATGCTGGGTATATTAGTAAACCTTGGCCTTACCAGACACAACGCGTTTTGGGGCCACAAGCATGCGGGTTCCTTGGGAACTTTGTGGTTAAGCGTGCTTGGGTGGGAGTAGTACCAGGATGGGTGACCTACTGGGAAGTCCTTGCCAGGTCGCCAAGAACAAAGCCGTGAGCCAGTGGGGCAAAGCGGACAATATTGTGTCGTGGTAAGGGGGGGTGTTACAAATGGTATCAGAGCCACTCCTGTGCCGTTCGGGATGGTGGGGCAAACCTCATCGAGGACGATGAGTCCCTAAGGGGGGTGTGTGTAACACCTTAGGCATATCCCACATCGGCCGTGGACAGAAGAGATGCTGGGTATATTAGTAAACCTTGGCCTTACCAGACACAACGCGTTTTGGGGCCACAAGCATGCGGGTTCCTTGGGAACTCTGTGGTTAAGCGTGCTTGGGTGGAGTAGTACCAGGATGGGTGACCTCCTGGGAAGTCCTTGCCAGGTCGCCAAGAACAAAGCCGTGAGCCAGTGGGGCAAAGCGGACAATATTGTGTCGTGGTAAGGGGGAGTGTTACAAATAATTATATATGTAATTGTTGTTGTATGATCGGGGTGACCGATGGTTTATTAAGTATACATTTGTGGCTGTCTGATCGGGGAGACCGATGGTTTTATATATACAGTAGTTGTATGAGTTACCTGTTTAGGATATGTTCTTGAACTGGCATGTGTGGATAAATTATTTTATGTGTACAGTTTCGGCGAGAAACTACTTAGACCCTCGGGATGAGACTCGGAGCGAGCGATGATAGGTGTGGAAGGTAGTAGTAGAGCTCCTACTACCAGAAGCACAAGATCAATGCTCGAGTCGGGGAAGTCACGAGGAATCCAAGGAGTTGGGCGTGAGTGTTGTTAGTGTGCGTTGTTATGTGCTAATAACGCGTTGTATTATCTACCCTGAATAGCCGTCACGAGGAGAGACAAATATAGTAGATCCACTGGTACATGTGTGTACTTGACTTGCTTTGATGGGATGATCGTTGGGGTAGTGTCGAAGGTTCTAAACTAGCAGTCATTGGAATAGGAAGACGATTATAGTATTAGTCACTTGGAGTGACGATAAGGATGATATTTGTTGTAAGCAGATCATTTCGGGCCAAGATGGAAGATTGTGCTAGAGTCATAGGCTTTTAGAGCCGACTTTGATTTGAGGAAAAATCGTAGGGATTATTTGACGTAATTTTCCATCTTGCCCCAAGAGGCTTAAAGGTCCGGAGGACGATAGTGGATTGGAAAGGTAGAGAGGAGCATGAGTCGAGACGTTGAATGTCGACTGAGTCGTGCACAGAGTTTATTTTGAAAATAGGATTGCATTAACTAATCCTTGTGTTTCCAATCCTGATATGGATTGTGTTTTGAAACTTTGGAAAATGTTTAGCACACACACAAGATTTCGAATTATAGTTTTGAAAATGCTTGAAACCGTTTTATCACGGGAATTGAAAACTTTGTAAAAGATTGTTTCATTTGATTATTTTCCAACGGTTCTTCCGGGTACGATAATATCCGGGTTTTGTGGTGGTTAAGATGTTGGGTAAGTGACTACGGCTTGAGACTCTAACATTGGAACTCCTCCACATGTGTTAGAGTCGAGACGGAAAGTTACATTCCACGATGTCTGTTTAAAGGCTATTTTAGTGATTTGTCTAAAATGAGTTTGGAATTCTAGTGTCGCTTAACTTTTCGTTCGAGAGTTTGTGTTACTAAGTGTTTATTTTGCAAATAGTTCAGTGTGTGGATTGATTCATGCGTGACATAAGTGATGCATGGAGGAATTTGGTAACATTTCATAAGGAGTTGTTTAGTGCGCTTTTTAGTCAGCTAAAGGTTTTATTGACATTTTCATGAAAATGCGATTTATCGACTTAGGGGTATGCATACTGGGGTAGCCTTTGTTCTCGGCATTTTGATGAACGAGTCGTGCATGAAAATGCTTTAGTTCCTTTTTGTCGAAATGAAAGACCATTTGATCCAAGGAGTGTTTTAATGTTGTAAACATCATGCATACGATTACCATGTGTTATATTTTGGAAATATAAATGCGTAGATTTTTTACATTCGGTTAATTTAGAATTACCGTTCATTTTTTTTGGGAAATTAAAAACTTTTGCGTTGGAGGAAACGAGTATTTTGAGCATTTTCGATAAATACATTTTTTTAAACTATAATGTTTTGACATTATATGTCCCAAGTACGAAACTTGAGGAAGTGTTACAAGCTTGCATGCCTGCCCCCAGTTTGAGTTTTTACGAGGTTTTTAGTCGATATTTCCAATTATTAGAAGCGGACTGGTTTCTGTCTTCAAGTTTGCAACTTACACGAGACAATTGTGTTTTAACAAAAATATATTTGTAAACCGTGTCATCGTTTTGTGTGACTAGCTGACGCGCGAAAAATTTGTGGCGAACCCTGTGCCACGTCATTTATGATTAAAAAGGGGAATTTTTTGAATCAAACGTCGTGAAACTTATTTTGAATTATGTGCACACCTTTGTCGGACCCTGTTTAAGGTCAGCGGTTACCTTTAGTGCATGTCATGAGTCAATCCATACTGGAATCGAGGCGGTTCATTTTAAAGAAATTATTTATTACGCTTTGCTTTTGTGTGAGTAAACCGAACTGCAATGGAACGATTTTCAACGTGATTTTTCCTATGTGGGACGAGCGTGTCCAGTTTTGCATAACTATCGATCTGGTAATAGTAGTTTTATTGCTTACGATCTTTTTGAGATGAAAACCCTGATGTTGAAAATATTTTGTAAATGATTTTGTAAACCATTTGGGGAAATGTGCTTTTAAGTGTCATGTGTCATTTCGAGAATTTTCAGGGTATGAGTCCTTTTGGAAAACTCTTTTGGTTAACCCGTATTGAGTCTGGGACTAAGGTTGATTTCAGAGTGTTGCTTGCTTAAACTTTGTTTAAACGCATTTTCCGATCTATGGGTCTAGCAAGCGTGGAGCATTTTGCTCGGTTTTGACTTGGAGTTAGTCATGGGCCTATTGCCCGGGTTTAATGGCTCGATGTGGAGTCTAGTTGATGAGTTGTTTTTGTCGCACCGTTTGGCATTCTTTGCACGTTGAGTGTTTACATGTTTGGGTGAGTGAGTCAATCCGGAATAGGCATATTGTTGGTAGGCTGTTTGCTTTGGATCCTTAGACACGTTAGTCAGTCGTTGGTAATGGTCGGTTGGGTATCTCGGGGTGGGACCCCGGTATTCATGTGTTTTAACCTAGACTTTCCAGTAGGTACTAGGAGGATATAGTTGTGGGCACTTACCTGGGAGGTAGTTCCGGTATGCTGGGTCTTGAGGCGTTACCTGGGAGGTAGACGTCAAGGTGTATCCTCGATACGGTGTGACTTGGCTTCGTAGAGCAAGTGTGGATGGTACGTCGACGGAGGAAGGTAGGTATTCCACACGCGTTAGTACTGTAGGCCGAATAGTATCGGTTAAGGGATTGATGCCCTTTGTTATTAAGAGAATAAATGCGCATCAACCATTTCGAGGTAGGTGGTATATTTAGGTGTCGACTTTTGGGCTTGAGGCCAAACACCTTTAGTAATCGGAGAGTTGTAGCCAATGTTAAGATAATCATGGTGATGATAATAGTAACCCTGAAATGATCACTTGTGATGAATGGTTGTGGTGGAACGATCTACGTGTGTGTTAGTGATTTGGTAGTGGGGGATATCTATCGGTGTTAGTGTCTAGGATAATGCCACGTTTATTTGAGTTACTGAAATCGGTTGGACCGATGTTCGGCGGGTGGCCGATGTTTGTTATTGTGATCGGTTGGACCGATGTTCGGCGGGTGGCCGATATTTGTTATTGCAATCGGTTGGACCGATGTTCGGCAGGGGGTCGATGTTTTGTTGATATAATTTATTGAAAATCTTTGGAGTCTATTAGAATTTGTGGTAGTTAATCGACAGTTAAGGGTAGGAAGGATCGTAGTCGGGTATCCTGTAGGGTATATTGGTAAGCACCATTAGAAGGGTTAGAGCTTGAAAGTGGTTTGAGTTTGGGATATCATCAAATGCGAGAGAATTATTAGAAGCTGTTTGCGGACGTAGACTTCGGGGGCGAAGTCTAATCCAAGTGGGGGAGAGTTGTAAAGCCCGTGTCCCGGTATGTTTATTTATATTTTAATTAATTGCTTTAATTTCGTTCTTTTAGCGAATCTTTACTAATGGGGTTAGCAAGTTTGACCAAATGCGTAATAAATCTTTAAATAATTTAAAATGTTTACCTTTGATTGTTTTGGTTAGTGGTTTGGCGTCAAAAAGGACCTTATTGCTAACTTGGTTGCATTTTGGGTAGTTATGAGATATCCTTAAAAGTCGAGGGACCATTCCGTATTTATGGTGAAACTTTAGTATTGGACTCGGCCCATGCATGAAGTTGGAGAAGTCTATGTGGTTGGTTTTTTTTTTGAGGGTGCCGTGAAGGATAAGAAAAGGAAAACAAATCAAATCAAAAAAAAGGAACCCTACGGCGTTGAGTGGGTTTTTGGTGTGGTCGTCGGCCGAGAAACCCCCCCCCCCCTTCCCTCCTTGTCTTCTTCTTCGCTTAGAACCAGAAACCACCGGAGAGAGAGAGTGCGAGAGAGAGGGAGAGGAACCGTGAAGAGGAGACCGGAGTTAGGCGCCGTGGTTACGCCGTTGTCGTCGTCGTTACAAGGTTAGTCGTTCCTCGTTCCTCTTTCTTCCGTTTCTTTTCTTTTCCGGCGAATCAACCACCGCCGTGCGCCGCCGCTGTGGCGGCCGTGCGTGGACGGCAGGTGGTGCGTAGTGGGCTGGAATTCGGCTAGAGTAGGAGGTCGTTTCGTAGGTATCGCCGACGTCTTAATCTTTAATCGTCGCCGCCGGCCGCCGCCGCCGCTGCCGGAAACCACCATTGCCGGAGGTGGCAGTGGGTGGTGCGCGGTCGAGTCCAGACCCTAGTCTCCTTGAAACCCTAACCCGTAACTTTATCGCGTTAACCCGAATCGAATAAGCCTTGAACCGTTTTTATAAATCGTAATTTTATGAAAATTCTAAGTGTGCTGTCCAGTTTTCGCGTGATCATAACTTTTCTGTCGTAACTCCGTTTGAGCCGAAACTGGCGTCCACGGTTCAAGTTCAGGGTCGAGCAAGTTTTCCGTGTTTTAGCGAAAAACTGGTTCGGCCTCTAACTAGGCGAAAAAGTGGTCGCAAGTTCGGTGTTTCGTCATTTCATGTGAAAACTTCTGGAATCTGCCTTGATCTTGCGAAAATCATAACTTTCTGCTCGTAACTCGGTTTGGGGTGAAACCGGTGTCAAAAGTTCCCTTTTTGAGTCTAGAAACTTTTCTGTGTTTTGTGCAAAACCAAGTTCGGGACGTAGCATGGGTCGATTTGTCGTTTTATACTGAAAGGTGCTGAATTTCGCTGTTCCGGAATCTGTTTTTGTAAAATCCGTAGTAAATTGTAGAAAAATCGTTAGGAGGCGTATAATATGTCCTTGGAACCCTAACTCAGAGTACCTTCTGGTCATGAAATAATATTGGGAATTTTCTGGGTTTAAAGGGGTCGAAACAGGTCCCGAACAGACCTGTTTAGTGAGAACGGAAAATAGTTTTAGTGACGGTTTAAGCGTGTGTCGTGTCATAGGGTCCGGGTCTTGTATTGACACGTTTTAACATGCATTTAGGTGCTGGGAAGTGACCGTAATTGTGAAGCTTGAATTGTGTTATTAAGCTGGGCGCGCATTCGAGGTGAGTTCTCTCACTGTGTAGTTAGGGGTTGTATGCATGTCATAATAGTTTGTATGTACTACTGTCTTTGTGGTGTGAACTAGTTGTTTGTGGTGTGTAATATTTGATTGGGTTGAATGCTTGGTATAAATGTGTTACATTACAATTCGGTGGGACCGAGGCCTCGATGGTACTGAGGTGTTGGTGACATTACAATTCGGTGGGACCGAGGCCTCGATGGTACTGAGGTGTTGGTGACATTACAATTCGGTGGGACCGAGGCCTCGATGGTACTGAGGTGTTGGTTACATTACAATTCGGTGGGACCGAGGCCTCGATGGTACTGAGGTGTTGGATACATTACAATTCGGTGGGACCGAGGCCTCGATGGTACTGAGGTGTTGGATGCATAATTACTTGTAGATGTTTACTCGTTTTATGTAACTGTGATGTTGTTGCCTATGTGCGGATAGGGGTGATGTGTATATAATTCCTATCTGCGCATGTGTTGGAATTCACTAAGCTTCGTGCTTACCCTTTCCCAATAATCTGTGGTTTCAGGTCCGAGCGGCTCCAAGGCGTGACAAGTACACACTGGCGCGCGAGGAGAGCTGGTTGTTTTATGGTTTTATTAATTAAACGTTTATTCCGCTGGTTTTTATTATAAAGATAGTAATTATGAGTTTGCAAACGAAACGTTGGGATTCATTTAATGAGTTGTTATAAATGAATTGTTTATTTTTAAAAAATTTAAATTTGCTTGTAATTTTCGGGACGTTACAACTTGGTATCAGAGCCGGGAACCGGACTGGTGTGCCAGCGAGGACGCTGGGCTCCCAAGGGGGTGGATTGTGAGATCCCACATTGGTTGGGGAGGGGAACAAAGGTTGCCTTATAAGAGGAACTTGATACCTCCCCTATCAGACGCGTTTTAAAACCGTGAGTCCAGGTGTGCGGACAAAGCGGACAATATCTGGTACGGTTGGTCTGGGATGTTACATGAATCCGCGACGTGGACGATCATGATAACTAAGTTCTTTAGCATGAAGGTCCGGCCGGAACAAGGTGTTGATGTTGTGTATCGGCTCTGCAATGGTGCGGAAGGGCCGCATTGGGAGCACCTCGATACGGTATAAAAATCAATTTACATCTATTTTATTTAACTTGTTTGTTACCAACTATTTGTCTGTTATTGTAATTTTCAGGTGTACATCCACGGGTGCTCGGGATCTTGAAGCTTGATAAGATGTTAATGATTATATATGACATCGTTACCACCTTTAAGGGTCAGCTGTCGAGGTTACTTAGACTGATCAACGACCCTAGACGTCACGACCGTGCAGAGAACTTCAACCATAGGTTCGTCAAAAATGCACCGCAACAGAGGGGGATGAATGCGGATTGCGGTGTCTGGGTATGTCGTAACCTCAGCAATTGGGTTGACGACGTTATACCATGTTGGTCCCGAAAGGCTTAAACAAGTTTGTAGAAGGGGGGGGGGGGGGTTGAATACAAACACACTATTTTACTTTTCTAAATTGTTTATTGATAAATCATTAACAATTTACAGCTTGTTGCGGAAACAAGATTAAGGATAAACCTAAATCTAAACAAGTTGGAACACTAAGGTTTTCTTGCACTAAGAAAGATAAGGAGATTACTAATAAAATCCTATCTTGAGAGATTTGAACTTGTCCAGAGTTAGCAAGTTACTTCAAATGAAGTGAGTTCATCTCTTTATATACTGCATGCATTTAATGCAATCCAGTATATACTTTACACGTGTCATTAGCGGATTGGTTGCATGTCATTGACCTTTGATGACAACCTTAGTAGCCGCATGAGTGAACAGTGTAGTGTCAGAGTGGTTGTACGATTTCAGATTTTCGGAGGTTCTTTTCTGACATTTCGTACGGTGGCGTGCAAGGGAGGTTAAGACAAAAGTACTTTGTACGGAGGACTTCATGATCAGCTTTCGTTGATTCAGCGATTATCATTTACTATTCAGCAGATGATAAAGTTCAGCGATAGCTGAAGTCTTGTACTTGATACTTCACGTTGAGTGGACAAATCTGAGTCTTCGCTGATCCGCATCAGTTCATTAGGAGACTTGTCGCTGGTTCTTGAGCTTGATCTTCGACTTCAGCGTAGAACCTTTGTTGACGTGAATCTTGTCTTCAGGGATCATAAGTAAACAACTAACTTATCAGCGATCACCATACGGACTGAACAGACTCAGCGATATGGTGAACAGTGTTCGCTGAATGTTTAATCTAAAAGTGTGAGAGTTCCTATCAGCAGTACTGTAAGATCTTAGTACTTATCAGCGATAGTGAAACTCTGATACATATTGTTTACTTACAATTTTCACTAAGTATTTAAGATAGGGTCATTATCAAATCACTGAGGGTTTGGATCAACAATCTCCCCCTATTTGATTATGACATAGCAACAGAGAAAATTGCTATTTAATGAAAACATAAGGATAAAAAGAACTCATAAAATATTTGTCCCTTTTACTGTTTTCTGGGATCTTTTCAGTACTGATGGAGTAAAGTACATTCGCTGAAATCTTTCTTTAAATCTTTGAATCAGGTTACAATATGAATAAGAAAGATTACAAGTACAAGCGAAATAAATTACAAGTACTGAAGGATGACTGATACAATAGAGAAAATGGTGATTGTTGTCAGCCTTCAAAGGGTTCTTCCTTAATGAGAAGTTCATCAAGGGTTGTCTTTTCAGTTGGAATCATCCAGTCAGGAACCTTTTCTCCTTTATTCTTTAGCTTCAGAGCAGCTTCAAAAATCAAGGGTTTTAGGTGTCGTGCCTGAATGTCTTTTCTGAAGTCGCACCAGTAGATGAGATCTTTGAGCTGTTCGATTGGAGTGATTGGAAGCTCAGCGATCCGTTGAAAGCATTTACGTCCGTCGTAGTCAAGAAAGAATATTCCATAAGGATTACTGATGACTTTACCAGGGACGAAAAGTTCACATGGTGGCAAAGAGACATCAAGGGCAGATAGATCAGGATCAGGACCAAGTACTTCAGCGCGAGAGAAACCAATTCTAGTTTCATTTCGTATGACAGGACCTGAGTTTGAATCTTGACGTTTCTTCCTTGGAGAGTCCTTTTTTCTTTTCGGCTTTAGATCAGGAACAGGAGGAATATCCACACAAGAAGATATCAAATCGATCTGTCTGTTTATCAGCTTTTCGAAATGATCCTTGTACTTAGATTTTGACGGTTGGATAGCTAACCTCATCTCCAGCCATTCAGAGAGACCATACCTTTTTACAGTGTCAGCACGAAAGGTTTCAGATGAGTCATCTTCTCTGAACAGTTTGATGTCAACAATAGGTACTCCGACGGAGGTTCTTCCAGAGATGAATACCTTGTTGATCTTCGCTGGACGATATCTGAAGTGGATTTTCTCTTTACACCAGATCAGGGTGGTCTGAGAAACTTTAGCTTTCTTTTCCACGATCTTCTGGGCTTGTTCCCAAAGCTTTCGTTGGATTTGAATGGGAATACGCTTCAGCTTGGGGTCTTTGACAGATTCTTGAGTGAGCTTGATGGCGTATTCTCTGTCTTTATCTTCAGCTTCCTTCCTTTCAGCGATGAGGCGTTCAGCTCTGAGATGATCTTGGTATTCAGCTTTTGAAATTCTGAACTTAGGAGGAACTGAAGGTAGTTGATCGCGCCTTAGGATGATTCGCTGATCCTCGAATCGCTTTATCATTTCTTCTCTCCTCTTTTGATCTTCTTCACTCAGCCTTTGAGCAACTGAGGAAGGTCTGTTTCTGTGCGAGAGAGGTTGTTCTTCTGGTTCATCAGTCTCAGAGATTAAATCTAAGACTGGGATTATGTCTTCAGCGTTAGCTGGAATTATTGGTGAAGTCGCAACAGATCTTTCAGCGATATCCTCAAACAGGGGAGAGGACTAGCTGAAACGCAGCGATCTTACAAATAAGAACTGGGTAGAAGAACTTGGGTAGAAAAGATAGAAAAAAATGTGGATGTGTATGGTGTTTGTGGAATGGATAACTGATTTTTCATAGATGATCAGGGAAGGAAAAATAAGTTTAGTGTACCTGACAAATCGGCTTTGCAAGTAGGATCGCCAGATTATCATCTTCAGCGATGCCTTTGTCTTTGCTTTTCTCAGCGCCAGAGGCTGAGTGCTTTGTCTTTGTCTTCTCCCCTGAAGGTTCTTTTATTGAAATACCTTTAAGAGCTTTGGTTCGAGGAGCAGGTTTGACAACAAAGAAATCATCGTCATCTTCATCATCATCATCATCGTTCCTTGGAGAGGAGGATGGTTCAGCTTCAGGGATGTCGAAGTCTTCGTCTTCTTCTGCTTCAGATTCCTCAGCATCTTCATCGAGTTGCTCCCCCTCAGATATAGAGGCGAGGTTCTCGGTTCCCTCAGGGTTTTCATCTCCCTGAGGTCCAGTAATCCGATCTTCATTACCCTCTCCCCTGATAGATTCATCATGGGAAAGGTCTTCAGCGCTCTTCTCCCCCTCTTTCTCATGATGGGCGGGGGAGGAATGGGTAGATTCAGCATTGGTGTTGTCTCTGTCTTCTGGGCCAGAGATTTTCACACAACCTTCAAGCTTAGCTATTCTGTCTTCTAGGCCAGAAATAGCAGGCGTGATTTTCTTCAGCTCTTGGCGATCCTCTGCGGTGAATGAGTCCAAAACAGGTGCAGGGGCCGGAGCAGGAGCTGGATTATTTGCCTTGTTCACCAGCGTCTCGATCATTGTCTTGACGGAACCAAGGTCGGTCTTCACTGAGCCCAAGTCGGTCTTGACCACTGACATATCACCTTCGAGTGTACCAACCGATTTCTTCAGCGTTGTAACTTCGCTGGAAATGGTGGAAACTGATGATTTGAGGTTGGTGTAGTCAGTGTAGATGTCGGAGAGCACTTTGGCAAAGTCGGCGAGAGTTTTATCAAGATCTTTGATGTCATCAGAGGAAGCCTTCTTTTCCACCACAGTAGTCAGCTTCGTCAGATTCTCTCCAGCGTTTGTTACAGCTGTAGAGTTATTTGATAGACCGGTGGTGAGATCCGTAAGTTTCATCTCCATAGACTTCAGAGACTGGTTGATGTCTCCCAAAAAAAGGACCTGTAACATATAAGTACTTGTGAACAAAGGAAAGCTCAGAAGTTTCAGGTTTAGTTACAGTGTTTAAGGTGGGATCTGTACCTGCAGGAGCGTTGACGAACTCATCAAAGTTTCGAGTCCCTCCATAGTGTTCCATATCTCCCTCAAACGTTCCGTGAGGAATGGAGATCTCTGCAGGTCCTTTCTTCGTCATTCGCTGAGAAGCTTCAACGGCTTCTTGAATGATGGCATCTCCAGTTTTGACTGGAGGAGTGTCCAAAGAAGTAGAGGGAGGAGCGAAGGATAAGAATTGGGGTTGGAGTTCAAGTTCAGCGTTGGATTCGCTGAGAAGTACTTCATCAGTCTTTTGAGAGACTGACGAAGGTTGGGTAGATTCCAAAGTTCTAACCTCAGCGTTTAGGGACGCTGAAGTAGGTTTAGAAGGGATGGCTTGAATTGGTGTGGCAGAGCGTACCACGGAACTTTCCTTCAGCTCTTCAGAATGAGCTGAGGAGTCTTCAGCATGCAACT
Source organism: Saussurea involucrata (assembly GCA_033807775.1). Classification (NCBI taxonomy): domain Eukaryota; kingdom Viridiplantae; phylum Streptophyta; class Magnoliopsida; order Asterales; family Asteraceae; genus Saussurea; species Saussurea involucrata. The sequence goes on from CM066325.1 coordinate 54,208,277, forward strand.
GCTGGGGTTGCTCCTTGGTTTTCTTGATCCTTTTGGAATCAAGAGGGGTAAGAGATTGTTTCCTTTTCTTAGAAGGAATGGATTTTGTGGCCGGGGTATCAGCGATGGGTATTGTCGCTGAAGGAGCCACAGAAAGCGGAGAATTAAGAAGAGTGAGAAGAGTAGAGAGACGTACCTCGTTGGCGACAGGCTTGAAGTCGAGAACTTTATGGCCAATCTGAGAGAGTTTCAGATCACCCTCCTCAGGATAGCTGTCCTTCAGGCCATATTGAAAGATGGCGCTGATGAATCGCGGGTAAGGAACCCATGCTGGTCGGTCAGCGGCAGAATCAACACGTTGAATGAGGTCTTCATAGATGATGGAGGCCCAGTCAATGTTGAGACCTTTCAGCAGTGCGTAACCCATGGCCTGCTGAGGTTGAGCGGCTTGATCAGAAGATCCGGATTTCGCTGTCATGCAGCTGATCAGGTGAGCGAAGATGAAGTTCATCTCGCTGGGCATCTTGGATTTCTTTATCAGCGTCAGCTTCTTCTCAGGTAGCTTGTCTCTTCCAGTCTCCCAGATGTAACCCATCGCATCAAGGAAAGCAATGATTTCTTCCCTGTCAGCGTGCTTCTTGTGGTCAGGAAATGGAATGAAAGGATTTTCTGAGGTAGCGTTAGGGAATTTCAGAGCTTTACGGATTATTGCGGGGGTTATCTTGATGGTGCCATACTCAGTATCGCTGAGTATGCAGTCGATGGTTTTAGATGGATCTTTGGCTGAGGGTAGGTTGGTGTGTCTGGCAGAGTACCAGAATTGGGATAATAGACGCTGACTGGCAGGAGGTGTGATTGTCAGTGCTGTGTATATGGGGCTATTCTTCAAAAAAATCACAGCGTCGTCTAGATGGGATACCTGCTTCCGAGGAGGAAACTCGAGAAGCGCTGAAAGGTTGTTTGCCTTTGTCCAGTCTAGTTGATCCAGCTCAAACTTAACCTGAGGAGCTTTGGTGATTTCCAGTTCCTCAGAATCACTGGAGATGGACTCAGCGGTAACATTCAGCTTTGAAGTTGCCATTTCACTGTATTATCAGTTCAACCAAAGATGTTAACAAATAAGAAATATCTTAATGTGGAAAGAGAATTTCCATTGAGATTTTTCGAATTTTGTCCATTTCATTCAGACAAAAAAGTCTTAATGAAGATTAGGGTTTTTCTTGTTTTTTTTTTTTTTTTTTTTAAAAAAAACGAATATAACACCTATAAGCCTTGTATTCCAGTTTTTTTTTTTTTTTTTTTTTTTAAAATGGATACGAAAGAAGAACAAGTTTAAGATTTTAGATTTAAAACTTGAAGAACAACCATGAAATGGTTGTGTTTATAAAACCATGAAAGAAAATGATTTTATTTTTGAGTTCTTTTGTTTGATCTTGTGTAAAACAATGATAAGATCGAAAACAAGTTATTTGCATTTGATAAAAGATAAGAACATATTGACCTTGAGTTTGATGAAGAAGATGATGAACAGTTCTTGAAGATCGAGAGCACAAAATGCAACAGTGTTCTTTTCTTGCGGAGAAAGATTGATTCGCATAAAAGACAAATATAAACTTTGAGAGAGTTTATATAGGAAGAGAGTAGAGAGAGAAAAACTTGAGCGGGAAAGTTTTTCATCATGACACGGACACGTGTTTGCATTTGATTGGATAGACAACGAAACGTGCAAACGTGTGTCAGAAAAAGAAACGTGCCTGGTGTTATCCGTTGCAATGACGTCACAACTGTCCTTTCACATTCTTTCGTTGTCTCTGAGGTTTTGAAAGAAAAACTCAGGGACTCTTTGGAAAATATGAAGCACTGAATAGAAATATCAGTGAGGGTTTTAAGAAATTTCAAAATATCGCTGTTAAGGAAGAGATATTCAGCGATGTAAGAATTTGAAATCTTGCATTTTCATGCGTTTTGTCAGAGAGAGAAAACATACCTTGATATCAGTTTAACCCAATTTATTCAGAGAGAAGATGATGAAATGGATTGTACTAGTTTATTTTATCCAGAGCCTATACAAGAATGTATAAACGTATCGCTGATTAAATGTGAACCGCTGAAGATTTATCCTTCAAAGTTCAGCATTCCAAGCTCGCTGATGAGAAAGTTGAATCTTGTCTCATCAAGAGGTTTGGTAAACAAATCAGCTAACTGATAATCAGTTGGGATAAAATGAAGTTCTATATCACCATTCATCACATGATCTCTGATAAAATGATATCTGATTTCTATGTGTTTTGTCTTTGAGTGTAGCACTGGATTGTTTGCTATAGCGATGGCACTTGTGCTGTCGCAATAGATTGGAATTTTGGAGAGCTGAAGATCATAGTCTAGTAGTTGATTTCTCATCCACAAGACTTGAGAACAGCAGCTTCCAGCGGCTACATACTCAGCTTCAGCTGTGGAAGTGGACACCGAGTTTTGCTTCTTACTTGTCCAACTTACCAGCTTTCCACCCAGGAGCTGACATCCTCCTGTGGTGCTTTTCCTATCCATTTTGCAACCTTCAAAATCACTGTCTGAATAGGCGGTTAGATCGAATCCTGAATCTTTGGGATACCAAAGACCTAGATTCGCTGTACCCTTAAGATATCGAAAGATTCGCTTTACAGCTTTCATATGAGATATCTTAGGTTCAGCTTGATATCGTGCGCATAGACATGTTGCAAACATAATATCGGGTCGGCTAGCTGTAAGATACAGTAGTGAGCCGATCATCCCACGGTACAGCGTGACATTGACAGGAACACCCTTTGTGTCCTTATCAAGTATCAGCGGTGGTGCCATAGGGGTTTTCATAGCTGAACTTTCAGTTAAGTCGAATTTTTTCAGCATATCTTTAACATACTTTCCCTGATTTATAAAAGTTCCTTTTTCAGTTTGCTTAATCTGAAGACCAAGGAAATATGTTAGTTCACCCATCATACTCATTTTATACTCATCTTTCATTCTATCAGCGAAACGAGTACAAAGCTCAGGGTTAGTAGAACCAAATATAATGTCATCAACATATATTTGAACTAAAATGATATGACCTTTTATTTTTCTAAAAAACAAAGTTTTGTCAATCTTACCTCTCTCAAATTTTTCAAGGTGGAGATACGTAGAAAGAGTGTCATACCATGCACGAGGAGCTTGCTTCAAGCCATAAAGTGCCTTATCCAGCTTATAAACATAACCTGGACGCTTAGGATCTGAGAATCCTGGAGGTTGTTCCACATAAACTTCTTCATTCAGCTTTCCATTTAGAAACGCTGACTTAACATCCATTTGATGTACAGTGAAGTTTTTGTGTACAGCATATGCTAAGAAAAGACGAATAGATTCAAGTCTTGCTACAGGAGCAAAGGTTTCGTCATAATCTATACCTTCCTCTTGTCTGTATCCCTGAGCAACAAGACGAGCTTTGTTGCGAGTTACAGTACCATGTTCGTCCAACTTGTTTCGATAGACCCACTTAGTGCCTATCACTGTTTTGTCAGTTGGTCTCCGAACAAGTTTCCAAACTTTGTTTCTTTCAAATTCAGTCAGCTCTTCTTGCATAGCGCTGACCCAGTTTGGATCTCTGAGGGCATCATCTATTTTCTTTGGTTCAGTTAGAGAGATAAAGTTAACAAATAAACAAATATTACCTGCACTTCTACGAGTCTGAATACCAGCGTTGGGATCACCAAGAATTTGATCGATTGGGTGATTTACAGTCCATCGCTGAGCCGGAGCATGCGTCGCTGACGCAGTCTGAACTGGAGAAACTGAAGATGAGGCTTCAGCTACTTCTGGATAATCAGCTAAGAGAGGAATGCTTGCATTTGTCACTTCATTCACTGATTGCTGAGAAATAGATGGAATTTCTGAGACATTTGGATCAACTGCGGGTATAGTGTTTATAGGAACAGCTGAGACCCAAGATGTTTCAGCTTCACTATTCTGCATATTGGGAATGATAGTAGGACCATCATTTTCAGTTGTATGAGTATGAGTAGTGGGAACATCTTCTGAATCACAAATATGAGAAAACATCCATTGATTCAGTTCTTCTGTATCAGCGTTCGGTTTAGAGTTCGCTGAACGGGATTCGTCCAACGTGACGTGAATAGTTTCTTCTACAGTTTGTCTTCTTCGATTGAAGACTCTGAAGGCTTTGGAAACTGAGGAGTATCCAAGAAAGATTCCATCATCAGCCTTAGGATCAAACTTTCCAAGGGCATCTCTGTTGTTCAGTATGAAACACTGACAACCAAAGATGTGAAGAAAGCTGATTGAAGGCTTTCTCCCATGAAAGAGTTCATAGGCTGTCTTTTTGAATCTTTTGACTATCAGCGACCTGTTTTGCGTAAAACAAGCCGTGTTGACAGCTTCTGCCCAAAACTGAGTAGGCAGGTGAGAATCGCTGAGCATTGAACGTGCAGCTTCAATAATTGTTCTATTTCTTCTTTCAGCGACTCCGTTTTGTTGTGGTGTTCTCACTGACGAAAAGTTATGAGAAATACCCTTGCTCTCAAGGAAGGAATCAAGAGAACTGTTTTTGAATTCAGTTCCATGATCACTCCTTATTGAGCGAACAGTCATATTGTTCAGAGTTTCCATCTTCCGAACAAAGGTGATGAGTTCTTCAGGGGTGTCACTCTTAGAACGGAGAAACATTACCCATGTATAACGAGAGAATTCATCAACTATGACCAGCGTATATTTCTTTCCAGCGATGGATTGTTTGTTAACGGGGCCAAACAAATCCATATGGAGTAGTTGAAGAGGAGATGACACTGAGGAAACTTGCTTGGACTTAAAGCTTGCCTTGGTCTGCTTCCCTTTTTCACACGCTGAACATAAGGATTCTTTGGCGTATGAATGTTGAGGTAGACCAGTGACTAACTCTTTGGATGAAAGAGTATTCAGTGTCTTGAAGTTGAGATGTGAGAGTCTCTTGTGCCATAGCCAGTTGACATCAGAAGATGCCTTTGAGAAGAAACAGGAGTTCTCAGTGGTTGTTGAGTCCATGTTTATAACGTAAACATTTTCCAAACGATAACCGCTGAGAGCTATCTTCTCCTTTTTGTCAGAGACAAAGCAGGATTCCTTGGTGAAAATCACTTTGTTATCCATGTCGCAAAGCTGACTGATGCTCAGAAGATTATGCTTCAGCCCTTCAACATATGCGACTCTTCTGAAGGATGTTGTACCATTTGAAAGTACACCATACCCTCGGGTGTGTCCTTTTCCATTTCCACCGAAAGTTACAGAGGGACCCTTCTCTTCCTTGTATTCAGCGAGCAGGCTTTTCTTTCCAGTCATGTGTCTAGAGCATCCGCTATCGAGATACCAGATACCCTTCTTAACCTGCAATACAAAGGAAGATTAGTTTTGCTTGGGTACCCACTTCACCATGTATACGCGTTTATCAGTGGAAGTGGTTGGAATGGGTTCAGCAGTCTTCGCAGCATTTGAAGATTCAGCTCTGTCTTTCTTCACTTTGGTCAATTTCTTGACCTCAGCGGTATGAGTCACCTTGACCTGACTTGCAACTGGTTTGGTCTTCTTTGGTGCTATCTTCACCTTAGCTATCTTATCAGCTTTGGTGGCTGTGGGACACTTACTTGCAATATGATCGGTAAGTCCACAGTGATAACATTTCCTATAACTAAAATTAGTTCTAGGACCACTTGTGTGCTGAGCTTTTAATTTGGAATTAGAAGTGCCAGCACCAAGTACACTATTGGTTTTTGAAATAGGACGAACATTCAGTTCTTCAGATTTATTACCAAGGACATCTACTCTGAGTCTAGGAGTAGGTCGCTGAACTGATCCAGAGGTCTGATTTCTAGAACCAGATGAATGAATCACTAAGGCTTTGGAAGCATTCAGCTTAGGTACTAAAGTACCCTTCTGAGGATTTTGATAAATTACAATTCCTTTACCTTTATCTTTAGAGACAGAGGTAGGTTTTGAATAAACCATTTTATCCTTACCTTTTGAGGAGGTAGGAGTTTCCTCAGGGATTGGTGTAATCGACGAGGAGTACTGAGATGAAGAAGTGTCAGCTACTAAGGATACGAACGTTCCAAATTTAAGCATTGAACGTTCAGTGGTTGGTATTGGAGTATCATATTTATAACCCAGACCACGTTTATCACTCAGAGGAATCTGAGCCTTAATTATCTCAGTGATCTTTGTTGAAGAATTACACCATCCTTCAACAGTAGCTTGTTCAGCTTTTAATGCAGCGATAGCTTCCGCTCGTTCAATTTTGACTAGCTGATTTAAATGGACTTGATCTTTAAAATCTTCTTCAAATTTAGAAAGCTTTTCTATTTGAAGGTGGCAATTTTTAAGCTTTTCAGCGAGATCAAGATTTTGGTTTTCAACCACAGCTTTGCCGTTCATGGCTTCGTATAAGCTTCTAGTCAGTAGTTCGATTTTACGGAGACTATCAGCTTCATCAATATTTACAATATTGGTAAAGAAGGAAGGTGATACCTGAATGGCAGATGTTGAAGTGGAGGGTATGTCTGAACTTTCTTCCTCTTCTTCAATCTTGGCCATGAGACATTGATTTGCTTCATCATCTTCAGAATCAGATGATGAGGCTTCTTCATCAGAAGCAGCCCAATCATAGTCAGCCATTAGGCCTTTTCCCTTCTTCTTAAAGCTTTTCAGCTTTGCATACTTCTCCTTCAGCTTTAAGTATTTGTCGTCTTTATTCCTTGGAACAAAGGATTTCTTTGTAAAGGCTGAAGGTCTCATGATTTTCTTTGACCTGCACTCGTTAGCGAAATGACCTGTCTTTTCGCAGTTAAAACAAGTAGCAGTAGCCTTATCAACAAAAGCTGATGACTTAGGCTTGTCAGCTATAGAAAGAGTTTTGTTCTTTCTAAACATTTTCTTCTTGGCGAATCTCCTGAACTTTTTAGTTAGGAGAGCCAAGGATTCATCATCTGAAGAATCAGAATCTGATGATCTTTCAGAGTTACTTTCTAACTCAGTGATAGTGACCACGGGTCGCTGAGTAGAAGGTTCCTCTGAGATTAAAGCAACAGGGGTGCTTTTGGAATCTTTTACAAGATTCTTCTTAAGATGGCTAGATTGCTCATGATTCAGCAATGTGCCATATAAGGTAGCGAGTGTCATTGATCTTAGATCTTTTGACAGCTTGAGACACATGGAATAATTGTCCCAGCTTTCAGGTAAACATTCTAAAAACTTTGTCAGAACTTCAAAGTTAGAATATTCCTTACCAACCGTTTTAAGATCTATAATTAAGCAGTTAAAACGTTGATGTACTTCAGAGAGAGTTTCATTCTTACCAGAGATGAAACTTTCGTATTGTCTTACCAGGTTGATCTTTCTTGAATCCTGGACTTCAGACGTTCCTTCATACTGAACACATATTGTGTCCCACATGGCCTTCGAGGATTTCAGGTTCATGACGGAATGGTAGACTTCGTCAGGAAGGGCCATGGATAGTATGGATCTGGCTTTTGTATCTATAGCCACTTTCTTCTTGTCTTCATCGGTCCAATGATGGATTTCCTTTGGAATCAGCCTTTCTGGAATAGCAGCTCTAGTTGCAGTGGCTGGAACGGCAGGATCAATCGTTACAGGGATGTGTGGACCGTTTTCAAGATAGTAAGGTATAGTAGGGTCTACACCTTCTAAGAAGAGTGTCATCCTATTTTTCCACAAGTTGAAGTTGTCTCTGGAAAATCTAGGGGGTTTTGCAAGAGAACCATTGTCGATATAGTGAGTGTTTGTGTTTGAGTTGGCCATTTTCAGATAATAGCAAGGAAAAGAAAATATCTTAGATTAGATCTTGTTTATGAGATTAAACAAATCTGCTCTGATACCACTTGTTGGTCCCGAAAGGCTTAAACAAGTTTGTAGAAGGGGGGGGTTGAATACAAACACACTATTTTACTTTTCTAAATTGTTTATTGATAAATCATTAACAATTTACAGCTTGTTGCGGAAACAAGATTAAGGATAAACCTAAATCTAAACAAGTTGGAACACTAAGGTTTTCTTGCACTAAGAAAGATAAGGAGATTACTAATAAAATCCTATCTTGAGAGATTTGAACTTGTCCAGAGTTAGCAAGTTACTTCAAATGAAGTGAGTTCATCTCTTTATATACTGCATGCATTTAATGCAATCCAGTATATACTTTACACGTGTCATTAGCGGATTGGTTGCATGTCATTGACCTTTGATGACAACCTTAGTAGCCGCATGAGTGAACAGTGTAGTGTCAGAGTGGTTGTACGATTTCAGATTTTCGGAGGTTCTTTTCTGACATTTCGTACGGTGGCGTGCAAGGGAGGTTAAGACAAAAGTACTTTGTACGGAGGACTTCATGATCAGCTTTCGTTGATTCAGCGATTATCATTTACTATTCAGCAGATGATAAAGTTCAGCGATAGCTGAAGTCTTGTACTTGATACTTCACGTTGAGTGGACAAATCTGAGTCTTCGCTGATCCGCATCAGTTCATTAGGAGACTTGTCGCTGGTTCTTGAGCTTGATCTTCGACTTCAGCGTAGAACCTTTGTTGACGTGAATCTTGTCTTCAGGGATCATAAGTAAACAACTAACTTATCAGCGATCACCATACGGACTGAACAGACTCAGCGATATGGTGAACAGTGTTCGCTGAATGTTTAATCTAAAAGTGCGAGAGTTCCTATCAGCAGTACTGTAAGATCTTAGTACTTATCAGCGATAGTGAAACTCTGATACATATTGTTTACTTACAATTTTCACTAAGTATTTAAGATAGGGTCATTATCAAATCACTGAGGGTTTGGATCAACATACCAGCATGTGCACCGGAGGACACCGAACAAGAGGCCATCAACTATCGGAAACATATGGCGGAGACCATTTATTTGCATTGTTCTTACGGTTAGATTAGTACGTTTTTATATTTTAATATTATCTAGTATGTAACATTAAAGTATTTTTATTTTTAGTGTTAACTTTGTTAATTATTTTGTTAAAGTATTTAACTTGAACTTATAATTTTGTTTATTTTTTTGTTAAAAGGCACATATGAATACTTGAACCAAAACAAAAGCATTATAGGACAAGACAACTCACGTTCCACGGTTTCATACTTTTCACGTTTTCATACTTTTCACGTTTTTCATACTTTTCAATGCGAACCGGCATCCACATTTGGCTATAAATACCCCGCGCTAGATTAGTCGTAAAACACATATACGGGAACATAGTATTCATTAACGTCTTCTTACATGGCATCCTCAAATCTTCATGTTTGGTGCTTTAGGTGTTTATCTTAATCGCTTTCAGACAGTGGCAAAGAGTTATATGGTTAGTATGTATGTTTCTTTGGGTTTTGCTTGTTAGTACCGTTGTCTGAGACTAACTTTATTAATGTTCATGAACAGATGCATATCCACAGTTGTTCACCATGAAAGTCCACCATGGTGGGTACTTCACGGAACCACCTACAAGACATTATTTCCATGGTCTAGAAATTTATGTTGACATGTTAGATGTGGACGATCTTTCTATGCAACTGCTTGAAAAGATCATGAAAGAGTTGGACTATGAAGAACCAAAATATTATAGGTTGTATTTTAAGAGGCCGAATGCAGACTTCTTGACTGGACTGGTAGAATTGAGTACCGACGAAGATATAGCCAACATACGTCAGTATGTTCACGGCCATACTGTAATTGAAGTGTACAGTGAGAAAGTGGAGCTTAACACTTGAGACTCGTCTCGCCAGAGCATGTAAGAAGTCGACCCTGATTGTCAAAAACCCAACCATCGTGTAGTCGTAGCCTCAAATTTGGATAATTTTGTACTGTACTGATTAGTATGTGCTTATTATGAAATAATCTTGTATAACATCTATGACTTGTGTTTTTAAGTTGAATCACTTATCAGACTACTTTTCAGACCACTTTTCAGACTACTTAAACACTACTTTTCAGACAAATTTCAGACTACTTAAACACTACTTTTCAGACAAATTAAAGACCTTTATTCATGAGCAAACTTCTACAAGAAACATCAACATAAAAACTCCAGGAAGGAAACAACTCAATAGAAACAGGAAAGGAACGACACAACAACATAGAAACAGGAAAGGAAACGAAACAACAACATAGAACTGGAAAGTACAAGACAACAACACATAAACAACAAAGTACGAAAGCAACACCCGTAGCACCACCTAAGGATAAAGTGCCTTACATTGATCAATCCAGGATTGCTTCTCGGTTACCTTCGCTTGAAGAACTGCGAAGTCTTGCATAATGTGGTGAACTTCTAAGTTTTCTCGACGAATACGGGACTCCTTATCTTTTATCTCCCCCTTCATTCTTTTGATCTCCTTTTCTTCCTGTTCGATCCTTTTTAGGTGTGCATCCTTCCTGGCCATCATTTGCTTCCACTCTTCTGTCAGTTGCGCTATCTTCGCTTCCCTTTCTTTTATCGCCAGTTTGAGTCGCTCGGGCATTTCTTGTGTAGACGATGGGTTAGAAGATGATGCCATTTGTTTAGTGAGAGACGATACTATTATGATATCAAAATATTGTATGGATGTTGTGACCTTTACAATTGGAACTAACACGGGTATTTATAGCCACAAGGAGCAAATGGCTCAACAGAAACCTTCTACTTTTCAGGCGAATCTTGCATCAACTTTTCAGACGAATCTTGCAGGCTACCTTTTTAGACGAATCTTGCAGACTACTTTTCCAGACAAATCTTGCAGTCTCTTTTTAGTCGAATCTTGCAGTGAACTATTCAGACGAATCATGCAGGCAACTTTTCAGACGAAACCTTTGACCATATCCACATCCGTGATGAAGAACTTACATTTTCACGACTATAAGTAGATGGCATGATGAAGTAGTAATTCACAACTTGTTATCTATCTTTTCTACCCTCTACACCGTTTACAAACATTCTCTCGCTTTTCTTAACACTATGGCTGGAGGTTCAAGATCAAAGGGGAAAAGGTCGACGAATGGGGCTGGCACTTCACGTTCGGCAGCCAACCAACCACTGAATGATGGAGCTTTCTGGTGTACTTGGAAGGTACAGGAAACAGACGGGGAGTGGAGAAACCATGGGCGAACTGCGGCTGATGATCCATTCACGGCTGAGGGGGCAGAAGACTGGGAGATGGCATGGGAGCAATACTACCTCGATAATGACTAGAAAAGCCCACCAAGGTATCATTGTACCCAGTCGACGGGTCTTCCACAAAGTCAACGAATTCCTCCTATAGTGAAAGCATCCATTGATGCGGCGAACTCCGATATCGAAAGGGTAAAAGTTATGTGGAACCATAACATGGAACTTCAGCAACAGAAACGGGAGTTACTAGATGAGAAGAAACGAGAACTGTCCATGACTAGGGCTCACGTTCGGGATGTGCAACGAAAAATTAAGGAAGCAGAAGAGGAACTAAATAAAATCGAAGAAAGCTACGGAATGGAGGACGTGATCAAGGAAAAGGTTAACTGGATCACTGGAATCCATGACGCCTTCCCGTAATAGATTTCTTTGTTTAGATGCACTGTATTTGTTTCGGTGGGGAAAATGAATTGCAATAATTGATCTTTTAATTAATTTCCCAATTAAATAACTTAAAATGGAAAACATTACTTTAAATGAATACTTGAAATAACTCAGACAATAAGTGTGGAAAAAAACAGTAAAATCATGCAAAAACACGTGAAAACCCCCAAAACATGAAATGATAGCCTCAAAACTAGAGGAACCAAAAGTGAAAACCGTAGAAGGGACCAAAATTGACAACTGACCAAATTTAAGGTCCATCGCGGGGCCATTGCGACCCACCGCGGGCTCCCACTGCGGGCAATTTGGGTCGGGTCCGCGATCGCGGGCTAAAACGCGGGAAAACGGGGCATTTTTGCAAAACCAAAGAGATTTGGGGCATTTTGGCAACTTAAGTTTGAACTTAGGCCATTTTAATAAATTAAACCACAAATTTGATATATATATATATATATATATAGGAAAGTTCAAATGAAAACTCATTTTCAATTGTGCACATGAGGACGGATTTTGGCTCTTCCATCTCTATTGATCCAATGACTCATATTAAATAGAGTTTTTAATTGAAATTATTAATTAAGGTGATTAGGGGTAAAAAGAAAGAAAATTTCAATCTCACGCCTACCATATTTGACTTTTTATTTTCTTTTTTAATTAAAAAATTTTACCCCCTTAAATTTTAAAATAAATTATCTTATAAATTACTAATATTTTAATCAAACAAATTACATCAAAAAAACGAGAATTTCGTGCTCTTCGATATGACATCTATCTCGATATAGTTTTTTTTGTTTTAACTGTGTTTTACATTAAGTGTTATATATGTTCTATATTCATTATGAATATTAATGTAAGTTCAAATGTGTACCACACCTCGACATCGTAAGTCCGTAACTCGACATCACGTTTTTCAACACTTTCTTCAACGTCGTAAGACATTATTCATCACCGTTACCCAACACCCATTGAGTTTCGGTTGTGAACCGGGGAACAAAAGAGGGCGCGTCATGTGTCTACAATTTCACAGATTATTCATGTATTATTCATCATAAATGTATCATTCAGGATGAATAGTACAACATTCAAGGTGAATAATACACGATTCATTAATTCGTGTTGTATTCATCCTGAATGTTGTATTATTCATCATGAATAGTGAATGAACGTTCACCTTTGTTATTCATACTGAATGTGGACACCCGGGGATGTGCATACATATTCATAATGAATAAAATCAAATTTCGGCAATGAATCGGGAAACAAAAAGAGCGCGCGATGTGCCCACACCTTCACTGTCATTCATTTATTGTTCATCATGAATAATGTATCATTTAGGATGAATAATATAGCATTCATGGTGAATAATACACGATTCATGATGAATAATACATTAATCATGAATTTGTGTATTAATTATCCTGAATGTTGTATTATTCACTATGAATACTTTATTATTCATACTGAATATTGTATTATTAATCATGAATAGTGAATGAGCGTTCACCTTTGTTATTCATACTGAATGTGGACACCCAGGGACGTGCATACATATTCATAACGAATATAACACATATATGACATTTCACGTAAAAACGGTTAAAAAAACTATATCAAGATGGATGTCATATCGAAGAGCACGAAATTCTCGGTTTTTTATGTAACTTGTTTAATTAAAATATTAGTAATTTTTTAGATAATTTATTTTAAAATTTAAGGGGAAAAAAATTTTAATGAAAAAAAAAGTCAAATAAGGTAGGCGCATATTCAAATTTCCAATTTTGTCCCTAATCACTTTTTAATTAATCTTATTTTGTTTTAACCATTGATTAGTTTTCCAAATCTTGATCAATGGTTGTGACTTGTTCTCGTGCACAATTGAAAATTAGTTTTCATTTGAACTCGCCATTTATATATATATATATATATATATATATTATAGAGGGTGGTTCAAGGAAAAACCTCAAAAAATGAAAAACTAAGGAACACCATGTGAACCTTTCATCTGAACGGTATGTATTTGTGCATACAGATAAATTAAGTTGTTTTTTTGTTTTTATTCATTTGTGCATATCCACCTGTGCATGTTACAAATTATCTGTATGCACAAGTGCATACCATCCACATTAGGGGTGTCAATTTTGTACCAATACAAACCAACCAATTCCCATACCAACTGTACCAATATAATTGGTACCAATTTAGTTGGTACCATCCTAATTGGTTGGTATACCGTACCAACTATTTAAACTTGGTTGGTACATGGTATTAGAAGTCGTGTACCATGGTAATTCATACTTTAATTTTTAAGATGTTGGTACAAAACCGCACCAACATGTACCAACCGAAAAAAGTTGGTACCAAGTATAATTGGTTGGTACATGGTATAAAATTTTGTGTACCAATTGTAATTGGTTGGTACATGGTATATAGAAAAAAAAAACATGGTACCGTACCATGTTCACCCCTAATCCAGATGAAAGACTACCAAAGTGTTCTTTAGTTTTCCATTTATTTGAGGTTTTCCCCTGAACCTGATCATATATATATATATATATAGACCTGAGATTGTGTGAGACCAGACCATTTTCGTAAGACCAGACCATTTTCGTGAGACCGTGAGACCAAAAAATTAACACTAAACCTTCACAGCAAAAGACTATGAATGTACTGTGATGGTAAACCTTCACAGTTTTTTGCTTTGAAGGTTTGCTGTTTTTGTTACCTTCACAATGAATCGTTGTGAAGGTTTAGTGTTAATTTGGTTGTCTCACAGTCTCAAGAAAACAGGTTGGTCTCACATTAACCCAACCCTATATATATATATATATGGGTGTAATCAAATAAGAACTAATTTGTTTGTGAGAACTGTGAGAACCAATTTCAGCCTTAAAAAATAGGGGTAGATGGTTAAAAAGAAAAAGAAAATTAATTATTATATATATATAATAAAATGAATGGCTGAAATTGGTTCTTACAGTTCTCACAACAAAATAGTTTTCTCATGAATGGCCCCCTATATATATATATATATATATAGGGGCTTATTCATGGGAGATCCTAGTAAAAGGTGATAACTGTGAGATCCGATCTCAACCACAAATCAGAGATAAATTAGGAAACTATTTAATTTTGGTAATATTGACTTAAAATTTTAATTAAAGGGCAAATTAGGTATTTTAAAAGTTTCATCTCTCCTCCCTCCTCCCTTCTCTCTCCTCTCTCCTCTCCGGCCATCTCTTCTCCGACGAATTTTTTTTCAACAAACACATACAAAATGTAACACAGTGTAACACAATATCCTTAAACCCAGTGTAACACAGTGTAACACAATATTCACTGTGTTACATTGTGATTACCATACAAAATACACTATGATACCCAAAATACATACAACGATGCACAATGTAACACAGTGATATCCACTGTGTTACACTGTGATTACCATAGAAAAAGCACCATAATACCAAAAAATACAACAACGACACATTGTGATACATTGTGTAAACAACGAAAATACATTGTGAATTTGTGATATACTTGTGATACCAGACCTTGGTTGAATTTTTAAACTAGAAAAAATGCTTAAAAACATAAACGACGACTTCTCTTCCACAAATCAAGATTAATCCATACCTAGACGACGACTTCTCTTCTCAATCACAGACGACGGCTTCTCTTCTCGAATACCCTGCCATCTACGTGAGTACCATGATGATGGTGGTTGAGGGAGGGGGCGGGAAGGGCTGCCGGTAGTAGCGGAACTATTGACGATGGCGTTGCAGATCTGGGTATTACCTCTCTTACGAAAGTTGAATCGAGACACGAAGGATAAGAGAGAGGCACCTCCATATCCACCGCCTCCTTCACGGTCACCCCCACCACCGCCTCCGCCACTGCAAGATATGGGTATTAGCTCTCCGGCGAAGTTGAATCGAGAAACGAGGGAAAAGAGAGAGGCACCTCCATATCCACCGCCTCCTTCACGGTCACCATCACCACCGCCTACGCCACTGCAAGATCTGGGTATTAGCTCTCCGGCGAAGTTGAATCGAGAAACGAGGGAAAAGAGAGAGGCACCTCCATATCCACCGCCTCCTCCACGGTCACCATCACCACCGCCTACGCCACTGCAAAATCTGGTGGGTAACATTTAGGGAAGAATCCGTCGGTGGTGGTTGTGATCATGGTTGCAGATGTCGTCGGCGGCGGTAAAAGCTTGGTTCGATTGAACTGGATGCTTCAGAGAAAGAATTAGGTTAGGAGAGAGAGAGAGAGAGAGAGAGAGAGAGAGAGAGAGAGAGAGAGAGAGAGGTGAGAGACGTTTCATAAAATTGTGGAGAAATTTTAGTAGTTGATAATTTAATTAGGTTTGAAAAAACAAATTTACTTAAATACCCTTTTATATTTATTTAAATTTTATGTTAATTATTTTAAATGTGTGGCTCACGTTGGATCTCACAGTTATCACACTTTAAAAAGTTCTCATTTGATTACGTCCATATATATATATATAGGAGTGGGTTCAAATAAAAACCAAATTTCAGTTGTAAACGTGAGGACAAACAACAACCCTTGATTAAAAAATCGGAGATCATATCAATGAATAAAAAACACGGTGGCAATTTTGTAAATAACTTGAAAACTATGTCCATGGCTTAGTGAATTTTTAGCGCGCAGGGGTAAAATTGGAATCAGCCCTCTTTTGTTGACTTTTTATTTTCTTTTTTAATTAAAAAACTTTTACCCCCTTAAATTTTAAAATTAATTATCTCAAAAACTACTAACATTTTAATCAAACAAATTACATCAAAAAAACGAGAATTTCGTGCTCTTCGATATGACATCCATCATGATATAGTTTTTTTTCGATTTAACCGTTTTTTAAGTGAAATCGTGTATATATGTTATATTCAGACTGAATATAACACATATTCAGACTGAATATAACACATATTCAGACTGAATATGTGTTATATTCAGACTGAATATAACACATATTCAGTCTGAATATAACACATATTCAAACTGATGTATTTATATCAAAGAAAGGTAAGCATGAAAATGAGGTTTGAATAAACAAAAATGGTGTAATTATTCAAAAGGTCCTCCTAAACTACCCATCATCGAGGCTTCTGATCCATATACATTCTGCTGCTCATCATCCAGTATTCTCCTCCATTAAAAGGTGTACCCCATTGACAAACATCATACTTGCACAGTTAACATTTAATGGAACATAATAAACGAAATTGTTGGACAACCTAAGGGGGGGGTAAGGTTGTATTTAAAATCTTTTACTTTCAAAAATTCTTTTTACAAATAAATACAGAATAAAAAATAAATAAGCATACAATAATTATATAAACAGATATAATTTAAATGCACAGAGATTATATAAATAAATATAAATGCAAAGCAGTTTATATAAATAAATATAATAAAGCACAGCGGAATAAATAAAGAGATAAGGGATAGAGATACTTGACACAGAGATTTACTGATTTACCACCAACTGTGATAAACCAGCAGCCGAGACACTTCTCGACACGATCCAATAAATGTATTCTTTACGGTAGAAATACAAACCAAGTACAAAGGTATTGTAATAGTTTCTCAAGCCTCTGCTATGAGATAAACAGGATCACACACCCGTTATTCAAAAACTTACAAGAGGAGTATAACTCACAATGGGTAATCACTCTTGTATAATATCTCACACTTGGATATTTTATAAAAAATATTTTATAAAATATATATTATAAATAGTTGAGAGAGCTGAGAGGTGGTAGCAGCTTGTTGTTACTGTTCTTGTATTCTGAGGTCTTATGTCTCTTCTCCAGCATGCATCATTATATAGCATGAAGACTTCCAACGGTCACATGACCTGGCGGTATACCGCCTTGCACACCGCGGTATACCGCGGTCAGAAAGTACACTGGTACACAACGGCTACATTGCAAAGTTGACTTCTGGAAAAACGTACCCGCGGTATACCGGCTGGGTCTCGCGGTATACCGCCGTCAGGAAAAGCCACTTCAACCAATCAGAGATGCACACGGACTGCCGCGGTATACCGGCTGAACAGCCGCGGTATACCGGCCTGGTGTACCCGCGGTATACCGGGTATTCCCCACGGTATACCGGCGTCAGGAATGAAAACTTTCCAGTACGCAACCAAAACTTGCTGGATCTTCTCAAAACAATATTAAAATTAATTGTTGGGTTTTTAGAAATATCCAAGTGGTATATTATTTTAGGGTGTTTATCATTATTAGTTATAAACAATAATGACGACGTAAACACTTCCGTCTTGAACCCTTCAGATTAAATCTTCGTGTTCTTCAACAACTGCACACTTGGATAAAATTGTTAGACAAACAATAATGCGTTGTGTTTGTAATCATCAAAATAAATATATATAAATATATAGAGATGTGGTACACTTGCACCAACAATCTCCCCCTTTTTGATGATGACAAACACAACCGCTAAGCAAGAGCATATGCGGTTTCTCTCCCCCGTTTGTCGAAACAAAAAGGGTCAAGAGAGACGGTATGCTTCCCCTCGAGAGATGCTCCCCCTCAAAATATGCATATAATTGAGGTAGCATACACTCATGGGTAAAAGAGCTAAAACGCTCCCCCTCAAATTAATAACGATATCAAATTGATTTTAAAATTTGAGGGATAAAATAAAATGCAAAAAGCAATAGAGACAAAGATATACAAACCAATACGAAACACTTGCACCAAAACGGATCTTAAGGCTTCAATATTCGGTTAATTTTATGTGATTTAAAAAAAATCACCACGTATTATGACCTCGTCAGGTAACCACGTATTATAACCTCGGCAGGTAACCACGTATTATAACCTCGGCAGGTAACCACGTATTATAACCTCGGCAGGTAACACCTACAAAAGGCAAAGAAAATATTTCGTGGTACCCTTTTCTTATGGGTCCTTTTAACAGTTAGTATAAAACATAAACTGCAAAAAAAAAAATATGTTGTCGACATAAAACAAACACGACAAACATACAAAGCCATAAAAATGGTTTAAAACCACAAACGCATCCCACCCGGATTATCAACATTAAACATTCCTTTCGGAATCCATTTTCTAACCATTTTAATTTTGCGATCGTATTCATCTTACACATAAAATGAAGCATTTATATTCGCATTAGGTCTAGAAAAATTGCTATTATACATGCGAGCATACGGTTTCCTCCCATAATTCACATTTTTCATTTTTGACATATATGGGGGTTTTTGCGTTTTATTTTTAACAACAAATTTAGGTTTTTCAAAAACCTTTTTAATTGGCATACAATCACATTTTTCAATACACGTATTTGAACCAATGCCTTTTCGGCAATTTATACGATTTGATATATTTAGCATTTTAAGCACTTTATCATTGCTACTATTAAAAGCATTTGCTAATAAGTCATTTTTCTCATGCGATTTGCATTTAGCATTTAAACATGCAATTTCATTTTCAAGAATATCACATTTTGCACAAATAATATTTTCATGTGACTTTTTATTTAAACATGCAAGTTTCTTATTTAAAACATCACATGATTTGCAAACAATATTTTCGCATGCTTTCTTTTCTAAAGTGATAACTTTATCAATTAACTCATTTTTGATTTTATTATCACATGCAATGGTTTGTTTACAATTATTCAACTCATTTTGACATAATAATAGTTCTTCTTTTAATTTAGCATTCTCATTTTTATAACTATTTACGAGAACAATCAATTTTTGAAAAGAGACATTTGACATATCAATATCATCATCGTTATCACTACAACTAGAATAACTTGAGTATGAAGTACATACCTCTTTCTCGCAGTCGACGATGAGACAAGTTTCTTCATTTCTTTGATCTCGGGTTTCGTCTCTCTTTTCTTTTGAGTTTTCGCCATAGGTGATGTTCAAGTTCTCCCAAATATCATGAGCAGTTTCAAAGAGATAAACACGCTCAATATCATCGTTAGTAAGAACCGAAAAGAGAAAATTTTTGGCTTCATAATTTAAACAATAATTAGCCTCATCTTCGTCGGACCATTCCGAGCTAGGTTTTTCAACAACTTTGTTGTTTTGAAATTTTGTGGGTTTGAAATTTCCTTTAATAATAATATCCCAAATATTTTGATTTATCCCACGAACATAACGTTCAAAAGAATTTGCCCAAAGATCAAAATTTTCGAAATCAATAAGAAGAGATTTAGAAAACCAAGCATTTTGTTGAGCCATTAAATAAAAGATATAACTTTAAAAATTTAAACAGAAAATTTTTGAAAGCCCCGCTCTGATACCAAATGTTGGACAACCTAAGGGGGGGGTAAGGTTGTATTTAAAATCTTTTACTTTCAAAAATTCTTTTTACAAATAAATACAGAATAAAAAATAAATAAGCATACAATAATTATATAAACAGATATAATTTAAATGCACAGAGATTATATAAATAAATATAAATGCAAAGCAGTTTATATAAATAAATATAATAAAGCACAGCGGAATAAATAAAGAGATAAGGGATAGAGATACTTGACACAGAGATTTACTGATTTACCACCAACTGTGATAAACCAGCAGCCGAGACACTTCTCGACACGATCCAATAAATGTATTCTTTACGGTAGAAATACAAACCAAGTACAAAGGTATTGTAATAGTTTCTCAAGCCTCTGCTATGAGATAAACAGGATCACACACCCGTTATTCAAAAACTTACAAGAGGAGTATAACTCACAATGGGTAATCACTCTTGTATAATATCTCACACTTGGATATTTTATAAAAAATATTTTATAAAATATATATTATAAATAGTTGAGAGAGCTGAGAGGTGGTAGCAGCTTGTTGTTACTGTTCTTGTATTCTGAGGTCTTATGTCTCTTCTCCAGCATGCATCATTATATAGCATGAAGACTTCCAACGGTCACATGACCTGGCGGTATACCGCCTTGCACACCGCGGTATACCGCGGTCAGAAAGTACACTGGTACACAACGGCTACATTGCAAAGTTGACTTCTGGAAAAACGTACCCGCGGTATACCGGCTGGGTCTCGCGGTATACCGCCGTCAGGAAAAGCCACTTCAACCAATCAGAGATGCACACGGACTGCCGCGGTATACCGGCTGAACAGCCGCGGTATACCGGCCTGGTGTACCCGCGGTATACCGGGTATTCCCCACGGTATACCGGCGTCAGGAATGAAAACTTTCCAGTACGCAACCAAAACTTGCTGGATCTTCTCAAAACAATATTAAAATTAATTGTTGGGTTTTTAGAAATATCCAAGTGGTATATTATTTTAGGGTGTTTATCATTATTAGTTATAAACAATAATGACGACGTAAACACTTCCGTCTTGAACCCTTCAGATTAAATCTTCGTGTTCTTCAACAACTGCACACTTGGATAAAATTGTTAGACAAACAATAATGCGTTGTGTTTGTAATCATCAAAATAAATATATATAAATATATAGAGATGTGGTACACTTGCACCAACAGAAATCAAATACGAGATCTTGGTTACTTGAATGATCATAATAGATCACTTGCAGAGGGGCATGCTAAAATGATTCCCGTTTGAGTTTTAATTTATTCCTAAGTTCATAATCTTTTATATATATATAGTGGTTTGTATAGTTTGTTAGAATTGTTTGGTTTACAATTGAAACGCACAATATATATATATATATAGAGAGAGAGAGAGGGAGGTTCAAAGAAAAACCTCAAAAAACGAAAAACTGAAGAACACATATAAATACATCAGTCTGAATATGTGTTATATTCAATCTGAATATGTGTTATATTCAGACTGAATAAAGGTAGATATTCAAAACGAATAAATGTTTAAATTTTGTACCTTTATTCAGTCTGAATAACTCTATATATTCAGACTGAATAAAGGTAAATATTCAAAACTGAATAAATGTACCTTTATTCACTCTGAATATAACACATATACACGATTTCAAGTAAAACGGTTAAAACGAGAAAAAAAACTATATCATGATGGATGTCATATCGAAGAGCACGAAATTCTCGTTTTTTTGATGTAATTTGTTTGATTAAAATGTTAGTAATTTTTGAGATGATTTATTTTAAAATTTAAGGGGGTAAAAGTTTTTTAATTAAAAAAGAAAATAAAAAGTCAATAAAGGATGCGCTCATTCTAATTTGACGAAAATACCCCTAAAGCTGAATTTTAGGAATGACTTAAATATGGCTGCAATCAATGAACGAGATTTGTCCTCATGTTTACAATTGAATTTGAGTTTTCATTTGAACTTTCATATATATATATATATATATATATTGTTACAGTCACCTTTTAATTAAATAAATCTTGTACTAAAAATATAAATTTATTTTCATGTGTCACTTCACATGGAAAAGCAAAGCCACAATCTCATTCGCAGGATCGCCATAATAAACCTTTTTTAATTATGTTTTTATTCTATATATTCTTCGGGGGTGCTGTTTGTATCAAAAAATGGCTAATGGCATCAAAAAGTCAAAAAGCATGCATTGTTTTTTGTGTTTAATCATTTTTTGTTTATATATATATATATTATCTTTTTATATATATATATATATATGATATATATAGTGTTGTCTTTTTTTTATATATTTATTTGTATTATATATTTTTATTTAATTGTATTATATAGTTTAAAAAAGTTTTTTTTTCTTTTACTTCTTGGTTTTATTTAAAAATAAATAAAAATTTATAAATATAAATATTACTAATTTTTTATAATTATATAATTATAAAACTAAAACATAAACATTGTGATTTAACATATAAATAAAACATAAAATAATCTATATTACATTCGATTATTCTAAAATAACATTATCCGTAGTACAATTAACATGTAAAAGTCGCTGGTACTTCTGTATTCGATCTGAATACGGGGTAGCCCATCCTGCAGCACACGGATAACGGTAGTGGAAAAAATGTTGAGTTATAGTAGGGAACGGGTATCCTTCTGCCATATCTAATTTCACAACTATAACTCAACATTTTTTCCACTACCGTTATCCGTGTGCTGCAGGATGGGCTACCCCGTATTCAGATCGAATACAGAAGTACCAGCGACTTTTACGTGTTAATTGTACTACCGATAATGTTATTTTAAAATAATCGAATGTAATAAAGATTATTTTATTTTTTATTTATATGTTAAATCACAATGTTTATGTTTTATTTTTATAATTATATAATTATAAAAAATTAGTAATGTTTATATTTATAAATTTTTATTTATTTTTAAATAAAACAAAAAAGTAAAAGAAAAACAAACTTTTTTAAACTATATAATACAATTAAATAAAAATATATAATACAAATAAATATAAAAAAAAAGACAACACTATATATCCCCATCATATATATATATATATATATATAAAGATAATATATATATACATATATATATATATAAACAAAAAATGATTAAGCACAAAAAACAATGCATGTTTTTTGACTTTTTGGTGCACAAAAAATGATTAAGCACAAAAAACAATGCATGTTTTTTGACTTTTTGGTGTCATTAGCCATATTTTGATGCAAATAGCCTCCCCATATTCATAATTTGATCGTACAGATTATAATTAAACATGGTCTTGTACTTGAGATTGTAGAGTGGGTCAACGAATAAAATAAATAAAATAAAATAAAAAATTCATATCATAATTATATTATAAATATTATAAATTAAAACAACAAAAATATTTCAAAGTAAAAAAAATAACATATAAGATTAATCTAAATAGAATCATTATTCAATTACTAGGGTTCGGTACCGTGCGTTGTGCGGTAGTGATAAAATCTTTAGATAATATTGAAGTTAAATGGAGTGATGATTATATATATATATATATATATATATATATATCAAAATAATAAGAATCAATATTACAATTGATATGAAGTTGTTCGTAATTCTTAGTTGTTTCTTTTCATATATATAATTAAATAATAGCTAAGAAGTTCTATATCATCAAACTTTGCAATTGACTCAAAATGATAAAAGAAGTGAGTGAGACTATTGATTATAATAATGAGGTGTATACTTAGTATCGTTTTGTCATGACTCGTAATGTATCGATTTATCTCTAACATATATTCTCATATAATAATTATATTCACGGTGTAAACAAAATATTGCTACCTAGTTTTGTTTAATTGTGGGGCATTTTGGTAAATTGCTTACATTTTGGTAAATTGCTTACATTTGTTATAATGTACTTGTTGCAACTTCGACTAATATTTTTCCATGAAGTTCCCAAAATACGGTTGGACGAAAGATTAACAAAAGTCGTTAGTATTGTGATCACTTCGAGTATATGCATGCAAGCCTAATTAAATTATTAATTTTTCATTGTTCTAGTTTTTTTATTTGTTTGAGACTGTATCTCAATAACTTAATTTCTTAGTAGAGAATCTTGAAAATGAGGTTTTAGTCATATTTTTGTAAAATGAAACATAGTATATGAATTCTAATTTTATTTTTACACTTGATTTCAATTTAAATTAAAAAAATGCAATTGAAATAATTATATATTGATGATTGTAATAAATTATTCTTTCTAATTTTATGTATTTGGTTATACTAATTTATATATATATATATATATACACATTTCTATCCTTTTTTGTGAGATAGTTTGGAAATTAAAGCTAATTAAATTGAAAATGAAATTACCAAAGAAACCTTCATACAATGAAATACATAATTTTTATTTAAGGATAGAATGGTCATTTGAGAGAAGCTTTTTATTTAAAAAATCAAAATTATGAGAAAATAGAGAAATGTGAATGCATGTTTCTCATGATGTCACATAAGCAACTCCTTATTCTTTCTAATTTTATGTATTTGGTTATTCTAATATATATATATATATATACATACACATTTCTATCATTTTTTGTGAGATAGTTTGGAAATTAAAGCTAATTAAATTGAAAATAAAATTACCAAAGAAACTTTCATACAATGAAATACATAATTTTTATTTAAGGGTAGAATGGTCATTTGAGAGAAGTTTTTTATTTAAAAAATCAAAATTATGAGAAAATAGAGAATGTGAATGCATGTTTCTCATGATGCCACATAAGCAACTCTTCATCTTGCTTTTATAGAATATATAGATTGATAATAATAAGTTTTAGCTTTGATTATAATTTTAACTATATATATATATATATATATATATATATATATTGGTTCAAAATTTGAGGGGGAAAAAGAAGAAATTTTGGATTTTTCTTATAAAGTTACAAATTGAAAAATAAAAAACTATGTAGACATTAAAGAATGAGAGAAAAATCCACAATAAAAACCAAGGTAACAATTGTAAATAAATTGAAAGAAAAACCAAAAACTTATTTAACAACAATATGTAAACACACAATCATTAAAAAATGCAAATTTTAAATGAAAAAGAAGAAATTTTGGGATTGGGAAGCTTAGAAAATGGAAAATTAAGAAACTATGTATACATAAAAGAATGAGAAGAAAAATCCACAACAAAACCAAAAACTTTTTAAACAATATGTAAAACACGCAAAACATCAAAAAAATATGCAATTTATTAAAGAAAAAAATAATGATATTGATTGGGAAGAAAGTAAATTGAAATATAACTCACATATATCATTACCTAGAAATTTTATGGAGGATGGGCTAAAATATCGACAAAAAGTAAATTCTACAAAGAATAAACAACAAACAAACATACAAACCTAGTAGAATATAGTATAGAACATAAGAGTTGTTAATTTCATGTTATGGAGCATTAGGTTGTAATTTATATATTACTTTGTTGTAGTTCATCTAATTAATAAATGGAAAGATGAAGAGACTAAAATTAATGTCTCTAATAAGTGAGATAGTTTGGAAATTAAAGCTAATTAAATTGAAAATGAAATTACCAAAGAAACATTCATACAATGAAATACATAATTTTTATTTAAGGGTAGAATGGTCATTTGAGAGAAGCTTTTTATTTAAAAAATCAAAATAATGAGAAAATAGAGAAATGTGAATGCAAGTTTCTCATGATGCCACATAAGCAACTCATCATCTTGCTTTTATATATATATATATATATATATATATATATATAGATTCTAACATTTTTTAGAGGTGGAATCAGGAATAGCCAAAAAAAATTTTTGAAAGGCATAGAGGCATCGATCCTTTCGACCAACTACTACGCACACACGCACGCACGTCTCCCCGGCGGTATCGGGCATCCAAGGACAGCCCACTAATCCGCCGCTGTCCCGGCCCAGCTTACGCTGGACCTAAGGCCCAACCTTCGGTTGGGGGGATCAGCCCAGCTTATGCTGGACCATCCAAGGACTGGGTACTCCTCATGCTCCCAGATGTTTCCCCAAGGATTCGAACCCGGGTAGACTGGGATACCATCCACACACCCCCCACCCTGCGGATGTTACCGAACTCGGTTACCCAACTGAGCTAGACATGATTTGTAGGAATAGCCAAATTGGTTAAAAGAATAAAAAGCCTACAACAATATAATTAGTTTAAATTTCAAAACATGCATAAATAGGCTTAATCTAAGAGGTCGTTTATAAAACGCTTACTCGGGTAAGTGTTTACCAAGTCACATTAGTTTACCGGATGAATATGGCAAGGACCACGAATCTTACCCGGTAAGAGCGGAAGCAAGTACCGAGAGTCTTACTCGGTACGTAAGTGCGACGCCTCTGACCACGGTTAGCACTTACCGACTAATTTGTTGCATACGATGCCTTTTTGGTGGACTAAAATCTTACCCGGGAAGTAAGTGATAGTGTTGAATTTTACCGGTAAGCACTTACCCGGGTAAGTGATTAGGTAAACGGCCCCTAAGACACAAATAGATGTGTACCGAGTGTATTAGAAACATGACAGATGACAACGCTTCATTCTTCTGTCGTAAGGTAAACGAAATTCAGGGTTGTGAAAGGTGTCACTATAATATAATCTTTGGTGCTACCGTATATATTTTAGAACCATGATAATAACATAAGTTTGTCTTAACGTAATTGGTTTGAACGACTTTTCTCCATCCTAGGTGTAGGTTTGCATCCCCTTTCAATCATTTTCTTATTTTTAGTTGTTAGTTTCATGTTTATTATAATTATGGAAAAGAATTGCAAATCAAGACTCAAACACACGATTTCACATACGAAAAGTAGACCTAGCAAAAACTGACACGACACGCTAACTCGACATGAAATAAACGGGTTTGGGTAATACATTTCAACCCATTTAAGTAAACTGGTTGACACGACATGACACGAAAATTAAACGGGTAAGGTCAGGGTAAAAAAATTCAACTCGAAAATGACTCGAATAGCCTGTTTATATGCATAGGCATATGTATATGTATGTATATATATATAGGGTCAGGTTTAAGGGAAAACCTCAAAAAAACGGAAAACTGAAGAACACCCTAGAAGCCCTTCATCTGGACGGTATGCACTTGTGCATACAGGTTATTTGTAACATGCATTTGTGCATAAAACCAAAAAGTCAACTATTTACCTGTATGCACAAGTGCATACCGTCCAGATGAAGGGCTCCTAGGGTGTTCTTCAGTTTTCCGTTTTTTTGAGGTTTTCCCTTGAACCTCCCTCTCTCTCTCTCTCTCTCTCTATATATATATATATATATATATATACATATAGGGGAGAGATCAAATGCAAACCATTCTAATTTTGCAAACCGTGCACACCATCGATTTCATTGGTTAAGTTAATGAATTGGTTCATGAAGTTGTTTAATTTGATGAAACTGTTTCTTATAATTTTTTCCTTGATGATGTTGTTTCATATATTTGTGTTTTTTATGTAGTTACATGCATTTCTCATTCTGATGAAATTGTTGCATGCATTTTCTCAGTCCGATGAAACTTTTTCATTTTTACATGAAAAACACAAATATGTGAAACAATTTCATCAAAAAAATATTATATGAAACAATTTCATCAGAATGAGAAAAATGCATGAAACTACATAAAAAACACAAATATATGAAACAACTTCATTAAGAAAAAAATTATAAGAAACAGTTTCATCAAATTAAACAACTTCATGAACCAATTCATTAACTTAACCAATGAAATCGACGGTTTGCACGGTTTGCAAAATTAGAATGATTTGCATTTGATCTATCCCCTAATTTAACCAATGAAATCGACGGTTTGAACGGTTTGTAAAACTAAAGTGGTTTGCAAATGAAACCACCTCCATATATATATATATAAAATAAGTTTTTTTTTTTACTTTTTTGGATATTTAATGCTTTGGATTTGGTTAAGAATTTATAAGTTTGAATTATAAAATCTAGATTTCTAATGTTTTCATTTGAAATTTGGATTTGTTATTTTTTTGTGAATTTTTGATTTTTAATTATTAATTTTATAAATGATAAACGGGTTAGGCGGGTCGTGTGAGGTTGGGATTTTCTGACCCGTTTATTAAACAGGCACGGTTAGGGTTAGACACTCTCAACCCGACACAACACATTTGCAAGTCTAACAAAAAGTAATGAACTAACCATAAGATGATGATTTTTTTAATATACATAGCTTCGTTTCTTATAGGTAAATCAAGGGTGAACCTATTAAGTAGGGATGAACACCAATGACCGTTTTCCCGAACCGAACTGGGACTGAATTGGTAACGTACCGAACCCGGACCGGTACCGAATCGGTAATGTACCGAACCCGGACCGGTACCATGTATTCGGTCCGGTATTCGGTTCCAAACATTCCTCAAAATCAGTATTCGATATTTCGTTATTCGGTACCGGGGTTTTCCCGAAAAAACCGAAACCAAACAAGAATTTTTAAAAGGGAATGTCTTTTTAAATTCTTTAATTATTCATATCATCTGCTAAATAAAGTTTATCTTGATTGTTGTTAATATTAACTATCTTTGTTTCTTGTTGTATATATAAAGATTTGAAGAGGCGATAAACGAACAAAACGGAAAAGAAAATTTGTAAAAAAATACCGAAGATTGTTGAAATTTTGATTGTTGAAATTTTGATTGTTTAGGATTGGTTTTGAAACACATTTGAAACATTATGAAAGTATTTTGGTTTGCGATTGGTTTTGGTACACATTTGAAGGTATTCTGGTCTCAAACCGGTTGGTATAAAAAAATTGGATTAAAAAGTGGTACCGAAAACCAAATTGTATGTATTGATTCGGTTTCGGTGCGGGAAAATCGGTATTAGAACCACTTAGGATTGAAAATATGAAAATGTATCCAATATGTATCAAAACCAATCGCGAACCAAAATATATTTATAATGTTTCAAATGTGTATCAAAATTAGGGGTGTTCATCGGTTGACATCCAATGGATGTGAGGGGAACCGAACCGATCCAATCATCCATTGGATGTTGGATTTTGCCAACCGAACCGATCCAATCATCCATTGGATGTTGGATTTTGCCAATCCAATGGATGATTGGATCGGTTCGGTTCCATCCAATGGATATTTTTATTGGATATCCATTGGATTAGTTCGGTTTCATCCAATGACAACTGGATCAGATTGGATCCATCCGATCCGACATCCAATGGATGATCGGATCAGATCCATCCGACATCCAATGTTTTAAATCCAATTTTCAACAATGCACATAAATCATAATATTCCGAAATACTTAATTATCCATTCAAAAGTCCAAACTAGTGCTAAAAGGTTAAAACATACAACTACCAAATATAATCTCATACAAAAGTTCTAAAGTGGAAAGTGGAAAATGATAAACAATTAAACATATTGTCCGTCCGGCGTCCGCAACAAAACCGCAAGTCCGCAACAACTCAATCAATTCTGATTTCTCCATCTCCATCTCAACTCAAAGCAAACATTCAAGAAAGGTTCTTTATACCGAGGATCAAGCAAGATAGCTACAAGTAAAAATGGGTTCAAATCTTCCATTTTTCCCCAATACTTGTCATACTTTTTCTTCATTGAAATAGCCATTTCCCTCAACTTACAATCAACTCTACTCCCGCACCAAAACTCCAAACTACCCTGCTTAATTGAAAAGACACTAGTTGCTACTTTACACCAGAAAGATTAAAAGAAAGAAGCAAGCATATAAGGAAGGCATATATATAAGCAACATTAAAAGAAAACCTTTGTATCTTATATATTAAACAGACTCCATGTTTATAAATATAAGAGAAAACATAATCAAATCAATACTTAAAATAAAAACAAGAAACCTTAGTAATTAAACTCATCATCTTTTCAACTCATATGATGGAAAATCGTACAGTAAACTATTCGTGTGCGGGGAGTAAGAAAATCAAAACGAAAGAAATGCAAACTCAGAAGTCAGAAATCATACCGAGTTTGAAGAAGAATCCGTTTTAAAGTTGCTACAGTCGGTCGTCAGAGCTCGGAGCTGCGTGGGAGCTGCGTTGTCGATGTCTCGATGAATGCGACAGTCGGTCGTCGGAGCTCGGCCTGCAGATCGACTTTGGGCAAATTTTTCGATGAAGAAGAAAGAGGAGGCTGAGAGTTTAGGTAATTAGGGATTTAGGGTTTCAGTCTTTTGTGAGTGAATTCGAGAGTTGAGAGACGAGTGACGAGTGTAGTCTGTGAGAAGTGAGAGAAGAGGGAAATGGCGTTTAGGTTTTTAATTTTTAAGTATTTTGAAATATTTCAGGTTTATTAAATAAAAATAGAAAATAATAAATCCTAAAATGTAAATGATATTATATAATTGGATGGCATCGGTCGGTTTGATTGTCGGTTCGGTTCGGTTGTTCTCGCGGGTCGGTTCGGTCGGTTCCTATCGGTTCTGGACTGTCATCCAACAACCGAACCGATCCAATTGGATGTCAAAATTTTCGATCCGATCCGATCCAATTGCAATTGGATATCCAATCAAAGTCGGTCGGTTCTAATTGGATCGGTCGGTTTTGATTGGATCGGTTGGTTTTCTGCACACCCCTAATCAAAATCAATCCAAACAATCAAAAGCTCAACAAGTAAAAGTTCAACATACTAGATTTTTTTATGGTGTTTCTAGGGGCCGATTTTTTGATGCTTCAATTTTTTGGGAGAAGATATGGATACTTATGAAGAAAGTTTGTTTAGTTTACAAGATGATATATTTTGATTAGAAAAAAATAAGCTTATTTTAGGAGATGATATGCATAGTTTAGTAATTTAAAAAGTCAGTGTCCCTTAATATTCCGGTTCGGGTTCGGTTTTTTTGGGAAACTGCCAGTACAGAATCCCGAATCCCGGACTCGAAATCTTGGAACCAATAACCGGACCAATTACATGGTACCGATTTTGATTCAATTCGAGAAAATGATTCTTGAGGCTTATCCTTAGTCCTGGATCATGTATCTGCTTATTATATTTAGGCATCGTTTGGAAAAAAAACTAGCTTATAAGTTAGCTAATTTTTTTGGTACATGTTTGGATGACCATAAGTTAGCTATTTGATAAGCTACTTGGAGTAGTTTTTGAGTACATTTTTGTAAATGTTCCAAGTATTGCCTTATTAATATTAATTATTATTTATTAACTTTTTTTTAATTAATACGTATTAATTTTTTAAATTTAATTATTATTAATTTAACAAATATTAATTAATATTAACTGAAAATTATTAAATTAATTTTTAATTCGACATTAATATTAATTTTTGATATATTAGAGCCATTGTTAATCATATAAATTAGTTGTAGATATTTTTTAATATTAATTAATATATTTTAATTATCAATTACTATTATCTTTTTAAATATTATTTGATTTTTTTCATATTATATGTAACATTTAAAATCCTAAGTTAATATATATTTTTTCTAAAACTTGTTTTAACAAATTTAAAATTTATACTATATATGCATGTAATAATAAATTTTAAATTCTTTTAATTAACATATCATATTATTTAATTTTTTCTTTACTATTTTGTTGTAGTAATTAACAAATTATATTGCTATAAGTTAGTTGGTAGTTGATAAGCTAGCTTTGAGGGTAAACATAAATAAATACCCAACTTCATTCATATAAATTGATATGATGGATCATCGTCGCCCTGCATTCCTTCCCAAACAATAAACTGAGCTTTGCCACAAATACACACACACACGAGACATTCTCCATCACTTTGAACATGTGGAAACTTAGAATTGGTGAAGGAGACGACGAGAATCTGTATAGCACCAACAACTTCGTCGGCAGACAGATATGGGAGTTCGATCCAACCGCCGGAACCGAAGAAGAACGATCACAAGTCGAAGACGCCAGAGAACAGTTCCTCGTTAATAAGAAGAAGCTCGGCATCCATTGTTGCAGCGATTTGCTCATGCGTATGCAGGTTCGAATTCGATCGTCCTTATAACCATCACTACAGATATACAAATAGGCTTAGACTATTTTACAAACCAGTACTGTACAAAGTACAAACCGTTGTTTTCAATGTTTAATTGTTCCATGAAAGTTTTCATACGATGAAAGTGTTTCATATGATTCTTTTTTTGATGAAATTGTTTTATATATTTTTGTTTCTACGTAAAAATGAAATTGTTTAATGTCATTTTGATAAAATTGATTTCATATATTCTTGACCTTCATATTTTTGATGAAATCATTTCGTATATTCTTGACTAATCAACCCTTATAATTAGGAAAAAGTGAAAAAAAAAATGATTGGTTGAACGTGGTTTGTATGGTTTGTAAAATAATCGAACCCAACACACGGGTATATATATATATATATGTATTGTTTGTTTAAATGGATGAAGAATTTCTGATAGAAAATAATATGTGATTAGAGAAAGGAATTAACCGAGTCTGATGAATTTGAATGTGAAATGGACAGCTTATCAAGGAAAGTGGAATCGATCTAAGCGAATCAGTGGTGAGACTTGGAGAAGACGAAGAGGTGAACTATGAGGCTGTGACGACAGCAGTACGGAAAGCGGTTCGATTGAACCGGGCGATTCAAGCTTGGGATGGTCATTGGCCGGCTGAGAACGCTGGCCCTCTCTTCTTTACCCCTCCCCTTGTATGTTCCACTACAACAACACACGTTACCATCATCTAATCTAATCTAATATATTATCATATATATATATAATATTTTTATTATTATTCTTGAATATAAAAAATAGATAAAAAAACTATCTAATATTATAAAACATAATTATAATTATAAAAAAAAAACTTACGTTGAAAATAAATAAAACAAGTTACAAATAGAAGTACGAAATTACATATTAAAATAGAGAAAATTGCAGAAAATATGTCAACATTGGTCTCTATTTGTAGAGAATTGAAAAATATAAAATTTGATATATTTTTAATTTTTTAATCTTTTTGTTAAAGTCATCTTTTTAATATGATAAGATTTATAAAAAAAGAATTTAAACTCAACCAATAGGTTATTGACATGTGTAAAGATGATTTGATTAAAAAATAAAAAAAATATCTCAATCCAAGATTGGATTATGATACCCTCTAATTTTTCCCTTTCTTTTTTATTTTCTTTACTTTTTTTCGTCTAAGACCATCCCATCAACAAAGTAAACAAAACTTTTTTTTAATAAGACAAAAATTTCCATTTAAAAAAATGAATATATGACAAAGCAAACTCGTGCAAACCATTTGTTGGTGCAAACTATATTTGAAAAATATTTTATTAATAAAACAAGATTTTTTAGATAAATTATATAAGTAAGTGGCAAAATCTAATTGGTTGGTTTAGATTTTATTAGGATAAAACTTATCTGATTAAAAAGATAACTTTAATAAAAAAATTAAAAATTAAAAAATATACCAAAAATCATATTTTTCAATTCCCTACAAATAGAGACCAATCTTGACATATTTCGTACTTCTTTCTGTATTTTCTTTTATTTATTTTCAATTGTAAGTTTTTTATATTTATAATTATGTTTTAAAATATGAAATTATTTTTATTTATTTTTTATTTAAAGTTAAAAGATATATATATATATATATATTCTAAAATATTAAATATATAATTTTTAAGATTGGTTTGGATTGTGAATAAAGTATAACAAAAAGTTAGATTGGATTGGAATTAAAGATTGGATAGGTGGAAGAGAGAGAAATTAGTTTTTAATAAAGATTGGTTTGGTTTGATTTGTGAATAAACATAGTCTAAGGGAAGTTTTTTTATAACCTAACCAGAGGTAGCAAAATGAATGGATCGGAAATGAAGGGGGTGTTTGGGATTGCTTATTTAAAACAATTTATCTTTTTTTTAATGTTTATTAATTTATGTGGTGTTAAATCAGAGTTTTATAAAAAAATTGTTGAATTAGCTTATCACGGTACCAAAACATAATAAGCTGATAAGTTGTTCTTTAAGGGTCTTTGAGATTGATAATATAAGTAAAATGACCAAAAAGTTGATAAGTTTTTTCAAATATGTTAAAAGTGAGTAACTTAAAACTTCTTATTATCGGTACGAAACCAATATAAGCATTTTCTTTTTTTACTTATCAAAACATTAAAAACTTCTTATTATCGGTATCATACAGGGATAAGTTAATGAACACTTTAAATAAACAATCTCA
Organism: Saussurea involucrata; assembly: GCA_033807775.1. Lineage (NCBI taxonomy): Eukaryota > Viridiplantae > Streptophyta > Magnoliopsida > Asterales > Asteraceae > Saussurea > Saussurea involucrata. The sequence continues at coordinate 54,242,507 of CM066325.1, forward strand.
AACACCCCTAACTTTAAACGGGTTTTTTTTAGTATGAATATCTCACCGTCTCACAAACAGTTTTTTCAATCGTTATGAATTTTACAACTAATTAGGAGTTGTTTACCACATGGTTACCCGGTAAGCGCTTATCAACAAAAATTATCATATTCATTTGTTTTATCAGGTAACATTTTTTGTTATCAAAATGTATTGTTAATAAGTGTCTCTTACCCGATAGACATTAATCTGATAAAAGGTTGTTCATCAAACACTTAATTACCGAGCAAGCGGTTATTGGTATCACTTATTTTACCGTGTAAGCATGAAGTTTGTTGAGAATGTTACTCGGTAAGAGACATAGCTAAGACCAATTTGATGATACAGGAGAGGTTGTATATATTTAAATCCATTTTGAACGACTTATATTTTTAACTTATTTTTGTAACTAAATTTTTAATTTTAAACATTGAAGGAAATTTAAACAAAACGTGTTTGTGGTTTGTGTAACTACTAGTCGCACCTTACACCATCTTCGATCTTATATGCATAGAAGTTTTTATCGATCTAAGATTATCTTCAATGGGGTCACTAAATCTTACACTAAATACTATATTTTGTGTAAATGATATTATTCACGTATCCAATGAGGTCTCTATTTTTCACACTAAATTTAGTGTAATGAATAGTATTACACTATATTTGGTGTAACACTATTCATTTACACTACTTTTTACATCACTTTTAAATAATAGTGTTACCCGTCGGAGAAGATTTACTATTAACACTAAAATTTACACTATTTTTTACATTACTTTTAAGATTTGGTGTAAAATATAGTGTGACCTATTGAATATCCCTGAATGATAATATTCTTGGAACGTTTTAGTATTAATGACGTTGTATAGAATTTGTTGTAATTTTCGTTAGATTTATTAATTTTATTTGTGTTTGGATATTGCAGATCTTTGCTCTTTATATAAGTGGCACGATGGACACGATCTTGACAAAACATCACAAAAAGGAGATGATTCGTTATATGTACAACCATCAAGTATGTAAAGATACACATTAATTTCTTCATTTTTTTCCTTTAAATGGCGGATATTTTTTTTATTATTATTATGATTAATATAAATTTCTTTAAATTAATAACTATGCGTTTAAAGTTTATTATCAACCAAAAGTAGATACTTTAATAAAATTTGCGATTCTAAAACCCTCTGAATGATTTTGTATCCTGACCCTCCCTTAATCATTAAATGCCCTGATTTCATTCTGAACTATTATGGTGCGTTTGGTACGCAGACAAGATAGAACAGGACAAGACGAGACATGACAGAACAGAACAACTATTCAGCGTTTGGTAGACAGAACTGGACAGAACAGAACATATAACATTAGATAAAATACAATAAATAAAATGATAAAATATAAAATAGAACATGTATTTGATGTTTTAGAATAGTACTAGATTTTATTTTGAGGTTATATTGGTAAAACATAAGTCTGTTCCACCTTGTTCCAACCTGTTCCATGGGTTGGAGGTGGAACAGGCCTGTTCCACTATATTCCACTATGTTCCTGTTTGTTCCACGTAAAAGTCCTGTCAAACGTGGAACAGTGATCCATGCATGTTCTGTCCTGTCTTGTCCAGTGTACCAAACGCACCCTTACAAAATAACCATATTTCACTTTGAACTATATCATAAGAGCCTCTTAATCATTCTGATCAATTAATCATTCTGCACCAAACCATTTAGCAACCGCCAAAGAGCCCCTTAGTTTTTTCACCTATTATTAAGAAGCCTGTTGGTACTTGCTATTTTGTTGACATATTTTTGGAATGCAGAGTTCTAAGTTTTTTTTAGCAACAATTTAGAATATACCTGTAAATTCTTCCAAAATTAAATTAATGTTATTGAATTTACAAAATTAAATTAATGTTATTTTTCATTCCTATTTTGACAAATATAATTATAAAATATTTATTTTCTGAGAACACCGTGTAAATATGTATTTTAGGATTAGTTATATAAAATTCTGCCTGTTTAAAAAAATCTGTATTTTAAGGAAATAGTAAATTTCAACATTTTTTTTATTGTGAGAAACCAATTGTTTCTATTTTAAATAATATGAATCTAGTTATCGGGTCTATTAATAAAAAGCTCGAAAGATGATTTTTAAAATTGAAAATATTGATTTTCTAAAACAAAAATAAAATAAAGAGTTAATTACAGAGTTGGTCATTTGTCAATCTTTATGAAAATGTTCCCTAAACTTCAGATTAGGACTCGTTGTATGTAATATTGTAACCAATTGATCTTCACACAAGGACATTTTCATCCATTTACTTTTTTTTTGTCTTTACTCAAGAGACTAATTTCGTAACTTATGGTTTATGTTTGATTATTATTGTCGTTCTTATAGTTTAAACATGATTGCTTTCTTCGTCATTATGGTTTATAATTTATTTTTATTTTAGTTCATCATATTTAAATTTTAAAAGTAGTAATTAGCCTCATAAACAACAATAAAAATGAGTTGCAAACTCTAGGGATGAAAAAACAAAATTTCAAAACCCCAGGAATAAGATCCACAATTTTTAACAAATCAGTAGGGATGAAAAACTTAATTTACTCTTTTTTAGAACATGGTGATTTATTGAATATGTGTTTAAAATATTGTTAGTTCAAAATTTATTTTCTCTACTTTAAAAAATCTATTATAACACAAATGCATGTGATTGGTTGGTTGGTTGGTTGGTTGGTGTAGAATGAAGATGGGGGATGGGGTTTCTATATATCAGGAAAGAGCACAATGATGGGTAGTGTTTTAAACTATATTGCCCTAAGAATCCTTGGAGAAGGTCCTTCCGCAGATGACGATGATTATAGCGCGATTGCTCGAGGTCGTAAATGGGTGCTCGACCACGGTGGTGCTACCTCCATTCCATCCTGGGGTAAAGTTTTTATTGCGGTGCGTATCCAATCTCAAAAGTATATCTATAGTTTCTTTTATTTATTTTTCAGTTTGTCCTAAATCAACTATGAATTTGTCTCAGGTCGATTATTAGTTTTTTTTTTTATTTTGAACGACATCGATTTTATTAAACTAGCAAGATGCTAGAAAACACATTTACAACACATAACAAACACACATGGGGTCTTGAAGCCACCCCACCCAACTAAACTTGAGCTTACGGGTTCTATTGGATATCCATAAAAACGAAGAAGTAACAATATTATCCCATATTACCGCCTTTTTCGGCTTAGAAGTTCTAAATAAGAATGGGACCAGATGAACCACATTGCCGTATAAATAACCGTTTGTAAACTCTCCCATCCCACCTTCATAATTTTCAAAGAATCCAACCACCCATTCATCTTTGAGATTGCATTAAAATTTGGAATATCTAAGTTCCACCAATGGTCAATTTTCTTCCAGACACAGATGTCCCTGGCGATTTGGCACCCAAACGACAAATGACCCACCGATTCACTTTCAGACTCACATATAGGGCAAAGAAGGGAAGACACATCAAAACCTCTTTTCTCAAGATTCTCTCTAGTAGGAACTTTATTCAAGCCCAAGCGCCACAACAGAATATTAACCTTAATTGGAACAAGAGTATTCCATCTCATAGAGAGTTGGTCCGTCTCCAGAGTTTTAGAATCGATGAACTTTCGAGCAGAAGCCACCACAAACTCCCTTGAACTTTCAATACTCCAGCAACATCTATCCTTCTGATCCGTCAGAGTCACATTATCTAAGAACTCCTTAAGCACTATCATCTGAGACGGGCCTCAATCCCCTAACTCACACGATCTTTGACCAAAGCCGATTATTAGACTTGCTAGTTAAGCCTATATGACGATTTTAACTGATTTCAAGATGATTAGGTACTTTTGACCCTTCTAAATATAATGTTTTGGTTTTATATATCTCGTTGACCAGTTATTTTGGGATTTTGATAAGATTTGTATAAATATATTACCTTGAAACCAACTATATACGCCATCAAATGTTTAAAAAAACATCCTAGTGCATTTTAATGGCATTACATGGGTTGGTTCATAACCAAGGATAGTTTATTTCACTATAATATTGAAACAAAAGTTCATTTATCTAGTTAAATATGGGTTTTTAAATGTGTACGTATTTTTTAAATTATTATATTATGTTCACTATATTTAATATCCAACTTATCTAAAGTTTTAATTACGAGTTACTAGCAACTTATTAGGGACTGTTTGGTTCAGAAATTTGAATGGTCAATTCCATTCATTAGATTCCAAGTTTTGGTTCACGAAATGAAAGCGTTGGAATCCTTCAAATTCCAATGAATTCCACAATTTAAGGATTTCATTATTCTTTGACTTAAGTGGATGAATTGAATGCCTATCAACCAAACCCATGGTCAAATTGCATCAAACTCCATTCTAATTCATTCAAAGTCAAATTCGTTCGAGTTCCATAAATTCCATTATGTGAACCAAACGGGCCCACCTTAATGTAATTTTGGTGGATTTGAAATTAAATGAAAAATATCAACAAGAAATGCATATCATCTTGAAATTCATATATTTGATGAGTGAATTACACGTATATAACTTGATCATTATATATGTAAACGTTAAAATATGTTATAACGATCCATTCTAAATGATGAATAGCCAAACTATTATGTCATATATATTCTATTATTAGTCTTGTTTTGTTGTGTTGTGTTTTATCTCGTATTATCTGGATACCAAACACATCCTTATATACGTATTTTAATGTTATTATTGAATCTTAACACAGGCTCTTGGGGTGTACGGATGGGAAGGTTGCAACCCTCTTCCTCCAGAATTCTGGCTTTTCCCTAACTTCTTACCTTACCATCCTGGTAAGTTAAAATAATTCATTTCATCTTATTATGTCATTTCTTACACCAAAAAGGAATATGCTCAATTTTTCTATTTATAAACTTTGGTTATATAGATTTTCAATAATAGACATATATTTATTAATTTTATAAATGTAACTCATCCATTTTTTATTCCTATAGTAGCTTTAGCTTGATTACTTATATATTCATACTTTTTTATATTAGTTCGTGCGTCTTTCTTAGCAGTTTAATGAGCTTAACAACATTTACAACTTATTTATTCAGCTATTTATCACTGTTTTATAGTGGCTTAATGATATAGAAAGTGACTTAGTAAGCTACTAAGCTTTCATAGGGAGATTTATGTTGAAAGCCAAGTTTTTTCAAACGTGTCCATTCCAATTAAAAACATACTATTTTTCATCTATGAAAAAAATCCATCCCGAACAAAAATATTCGTAATCTATAGAGACAGATTATTCCATACAAACAACTTTTTCTATACAAGATTTAATGAAAACTAACCAACGAATCCCTAAATTGTTCATAATTAATGTCAAATTAAATTATCTTATTGCGGTCATCATGCATTTTTAACTTTGTTGTAATCATCAATTTATATAACTAATTAAGTTGTATACATAAAAATCAAATTTATTAAAATTTTAAAGATGAACACAAGTCTAATTTATAATATAACATAGAGTAAATTGCAATTTTGGTCCCTATGGTTTGTTGTTTTTCTCACTTTTGGTCCCTACAAAATTTTTATTTGCTAGAAAAACCTTGTGGTATGCAAAAGTACTCAGTTTTGGTCCCTGAGACATAACACCGTTAGGTTGTCTCCGTTAAAACCCCTCATGTGACTTGTCCATGAGGACGTATTGGTCATTTTACAAACAACATATCACAAGGACCAAAATTGCAATTTACTTTTTTTATTATTATACCACTTATTTAAAATGTTTTTATTACATTACGTTTTTTCTTTGATTTACAACGTCGCATTGAATATATATATATCATTCGGTAGATATTGGTTGATAGATGATGTTTTTACTTATATAATAAGTCATTTACCGAGTATTATTGTATAATACAATGATATAATTCAAAGACAACGTTTGAAGTTGGAACAATTAAGGGTTTGAACAAATAATGTTATCACTTAAAAACTTTTTATGGTTCCGAATTTGATTTTATGTTAAATTTGATATTGTCTTTTATTGAAGATGGTTAATGTGTGATTTTTGGTGGAATATATATGCAGCAAAAATGTGGTGTTACTGTCGTGAAACATACATGCCAATGTCACATTTATATGGTAAAGCCTTCCATGGCCCTATTACTGATCTTGTCTTATCCATAAGACAAGAAATCTATCCAATCCCCTATCACCAGATCAATTGGAATAAGCAACGCCATAATTGTTGCAAGGTAACCTCCATCTTTAATTACTATTATATAAATTGAGACATGTTTGTTTTCGTGACATCTGTAACATTGAACCTTCACAGTAAAACATTGTAAATTTGGCAAAAAAAAACCCCGAACCTTCACAATGCTAGATTCAGTGTTGTTTTTGTGGCCTCATGAAAACGGGTTGGTGTCACACCACATATGCATCTTCAAATCATTTTTCGGACTTTTTCAATGATTCACATATGAACCTTTCCTTAACCATTCTTACCCACTATATTTAGTATTTTTATTTGAACCGGCCATATATTGCACATTAGTAATTGAAAAAGGGTTGATTTTTGGAGCTTGATTGTCATATAAATATATTCAGGAGGATCTTTACTACCCTCATTCCTTCATACAAGATCTTCTATGGGACGGTCTTCACTACTTTAGCGAACCGCTTATGAAAAAATGGCCGTTTTGTAAGCTCAGAGAGAAGGGTCTGAAGCGCGTCGTTGATCTAATGCGCTATGGGGCTGAAGAAAGCCGTTTCATATGCGTTGGCTGCGTTGACAAGGCAAGTTTGTAGTTTCATATGTTGTTAATCAATATATTAAATCATAGCCTTAAATGAAAAATAAAGAATCATGGGAAACAACAATGTAAGGTAAAACTTCTTATAGCTTTCAATTTTGTTGTGGTTCTCATTTGCTTCTGCCCTTGTATATATATATATATATATATGGGTTTGGGCTCCTTTTGGGAGTGAGTTCTAACAAAGCCCATTTATGTAACAACCCGTCCTATATAGACAGAAAGAAAAGATTTGTGAGCTGCTTATAAGCTCAAAATTGTGGATTACCAATAACTTCCACAACTTTAAGTTGATTTGGAGGTTATTGGATTTTGTTACTGAACGAATGCAAGGAATCTTGTAGGCTTTGCAACTTATGTCGTTTTATGCGGAGGATCCAAATGGGATTGAATTCAAGCGACACCTCGCAAGAGTTCCTGATTTTTTATGGGTGGCGGAGGATGGTATGAAGATGCAAAGCTTCGGTAGTCAATTGTGGGATTGCACTCTTGCTACTCAAGCGATTATAGCGAGTAATATGGTCGAAGAATACGGAGATTCGCTCAAGAAAGCCCATTTCTACTTGAAAGAATCACAGGTTCTAATACAATATTTGTTCATTTTGCTTTATTTTGACCATTTTTTCTCTCCCAATTATTCGTTAGATTTGATATGCGAAATGGATATTAGATCAAAGACAACCCAGAAGGAGATTATGCTGAAATTTGTCGTCAATTTACGAAAGGGGCATGGACTTTCTCCGATCAAGATCATGGTTGGGTCGTCTCGGATTGCACAGCCGAAGCTTTGAAGGTAAGACCGATGAATTATTCTCATTACAACAAAATCGGGTTTATAAAATGTTTTACAGGACTTAAGTTTACATGGCATAATATATTCTTACATAGGACTTATCTATAGAACCAAACAGTTGTTTGTCTTATGCAGATACGTTCCAATCTTTTTGGAGGCCTTGTTACACCGAAACCTTTTGATTACAAATGCAAAGTTAGATAAAATATACACATATATACAAATTATTGTGTCGATGATACGACACATTGTTTTTGAATTCTGATAGAAATTAGTGAGGCACTAAGTTGGGCTGCGTTTTATATTCTCGTTGATTAAAGACTCTAAACAACGTAAAATTGGGCCCCAAAATTTTGGGGGCCCTGTTCAAAATCACACATTTAACATGCTAAAGAACGGTCCTGGTCTTATGTAAAATCGTTGCAATAAGTTTATAGAACGTTTTAACACTTTTTTAGGACACTTAAGAAAAATAAAGTGTTATATTAGGGGTTGTTTGGTTCAGGCAAGGAAATGAAAATCACAATGACAGGGAATATGGGAATGAATTTTCATTCCCCAAATTTAATTTGTTAAGATACCTAGAAACATTATATTATATAAACCCACAGTTTTTTTTAGTATTCAACCCATTAACGACAGTTTAATACCTTTAACTAAACACCTCCTTAGTTTTTTTATGGGAACATATCTTATTAGAGGACACTTGTTTTTATAGTAACTTTTTCCAATAACGTAATTTCAAAAAAAAATTATAGCACGTTTTATTTCAAAAGTATCCTAAAACACCTCCTAAAAACATTGTATAAATTTATTCCAGTGTTTAGTCCTATAAGCTTAAAATCTTGTAAAACAGTTATCGGGACATTTTTGGCGTCCTCTAAAACAGTCTATTAGGATACTTTGACATTTTTGGCATCCGTTAAATCCTGTATTGTTGCAGTCTCTATGTTCGATTTTCGTTTAAAAGCTTCATGAACATAGAACCAGAGTTATTAACTAGAACTTTTCTTGAACTCTTCTGAAGTGTCTATTGGCATTGTCTCAAATGCCCGAAGAAATTGCTGGAGAAAAGGCGGACAGCGAGCGATTATACGATGCTATTAATGTCCTCCTCTACTTACAAGTAAATTGTTACACTTGTCTCATTTCATTTCGTTAATCTTCGTAGAGATTGTTATTGATCTTGTTTTTGGGTCCGATATGATTAATTTCTGTGAACTCACTTAGAATCCAGACAGTGGTGGTTTCGCAATTTGGGAGGCACCTGTTCCAAAACCATATTTAGAGGTAAATTCTCTGGCTTAATCTTGAGATACCCAGAAACTTAAATTCTAAATCCTAAATCCTAAATCTGTTGTTGTGTTGCAGAAGTTGAATCCTTCTGAACTTTTTGCAGACATTGTGGTCGAGAGAGAGTAGGTTTTTTTTCTCCGTTTCGAGTGTTCTAGTCATCGTTCTATAGTAACCAATTAACTTTACGTTTGGTGGTTTTAGGCATGTTGAATGTACAGGTTCGATAATCCAGGCACTGACAACGTTCAAACGTCTGCATCCTGGGCATCGCGAGAAGGAAATAGAAATTGCTGTTGAAAAAGGAATACGATATCTGGAAAAGAAGCAATGGGAGGACGGTTCTTGGTAAGTACTATACCTATCTATGTTAGATTCTCACATCGGATCTGATGGGATTCCACATATTTTAGTATGGTATCAGAGCCAGCCAATGTCTTCCGTGTATGTCTAGCCTCCATTGGATATGGAGTTCTATAACAGCTACACTTTAACCCATTTCTTTTTAATATATATTGGAATCATATATACTTTTTTATTAATTGTTTTCCCGAGACTTCTTTTGGAAAGTAATCTGATGGGATTCTACGTATTAATTATATATTAACAACAGGTATGGTTATTGGGGTATTTGCTTCATCTATGGCACATATTTTGTGCTGCAAGGATTAGTAGCATGTGGGAAGACGTACGAAAACAGCGAAACTGTTCGTAAAGCCGTCAAATTTTTTCTTTCGACGCAAAATGCAGAAGGTGGATGGGGAGAGAGCTTTGAATCATGCCCAAAAGAGGTAAATAAGCAACACCATATTCTTATATATTTACCCAATCTTGCATTATAGCAATACAATTAATCTAACCATCTTTAATCTTTCTGGATCAAACTAAACCAGAAATTCATACCGTTGGAGGGAAACCGAACGAATTTTGTGCAAACAGCATGGGCAATGCTCGGTCTTTTGTACGCTGGACAGGTTCAGAATCTATGTATTTCAACGTTATTTGATAGATAAAAATTGAAAAATCTTTCGTTATGTTTTCTGATTCTAACACAATCTGGTCTTGTTTGAAAGCTCGAAAGGGATCCAATGCCTTTACATAAGGCTGCAAAATTGCTTATTAACGGGCAATTGGATAACGGAGATTTTCCACAGCAGGTATGTTTAAAAAAAACCTCTCGGCCTACTCGTTGCTTGCTAGCAGTAGAAGCATGAAAGGTTTCTCCTCGCTCTACGTGTTGGAGTCCCACATCAGCTAGACACAAACCATCGAATCTGTATTATATGTGAGTGGGGGGGGGGGGGGGGTCATGCGTTTGGTAAGCAGAATAGGTGCAACATTAGAATACACTTGTCCGGTTGTCCCACCAAAATAGGTAGATCAAAATCAGGAAGATGAGACAAGATTGGTAAATTACTAAACCACCCATGTCAAATTATAACCCTAAAATCTTCCAAGATTTTGGCACATGCCTACCCCACTCTCTTGTCCATTAGTCTTGTCTAGATACCAAACGCACCTTATTAGTTTTTTTTTTATATTTTTATTTTATAAATAGAGATTTATAAGGGTCATATATTCTAACTCTATGGATGACTCAAGACTGACACAAGACTACATCTATAGGATATTACCGGAGCGTACATGAAAAACTGCATGCTACATTATGCCGAGTATAGGAACATCTTTCCACTACGAGCATTGGGAGAATATCGCACGCATGCTTGGTTGGCCAAACAAGATCTCTAAATTCCACCGATAAGTAAGTCAGTCATGTGATTTTTGCAATAGATCATCAAGGTTTTTATTGGACGGCATAAATTTTGATTGTTGTAAATTTGTGTCATTATAACCAAATGTCTACTGGTTGTAGGTTAATTTGGCTCGTGTTCTTGTCATTCTCGCTAAATTTTCCGAGTCAGGCTCAACTCTACAAGTTTCAGAATCGAGACACTTGCAAAGAATAAACATTTATTGATATGGGTTTTAGGAATAAGTACACGAATAAAAACATGTATTTAGTATGAAGATAGTGTGTTTTGAACATGTCATATTGTTGTGGTAAACTTGGGTTCGAGTCTAGATGGACTCATGTGCTACAAGAACCACAAGTTATATGTAGTGGTTTGGTAACATCCTGGTGGGTAAGTGGTTGGTAGCCCTTACTACCCGGGTTCGAACCCCGTGGTGATCATGCGGAGGTATCCCCGAATCAAGGGGCTGTTCGTGGGCCTGTTGCTTGTGCCGGATCGTGGCCGGGTCGAATGGGGATTAGTCTGGACTAAGTCCAGGATACCCTCGAAATGCAATTGCCTTTCAAAAAAAAAATTATGTTCTTGCCCATTTACATTGGATATTAAGGCATTGTTTGGCAAAAAAAGCTAGCTTATTTTTTGGGTACATGTTTGGATGACCATAAGCTAGCTTTTTGAAAAGCTACTTGGAGTAGGTTATGAGTAGCTTTTTGTAAATATTCCAATTATACCCTCATTAATATTAATTATTAATTATTAACTATTTTTTTAATATGTCATTTTTGGTCATTTAAATGTTTATAAGTTACTTTTTGCCAAGCATGACTTTTTCATCAGCTAGCTTATCAGCTACCAGCTAGCTTATCAGTCAACAACTAGTTTATCAGCTATCAACTAGCTTATAAGTCATAAGCTAGCTTATCAGCTAGTTTGCCAAACATAGCCTAAATCATTCAATTTTTACAAACTTATATCTTGTGGAAAATATTGCAATTTGCTTGGCAATAGATGGCCCTCCATGATTGATGTAGGGGCAAAATGCCTTCTTGGTTGAGACTAAGGGCCCATTTGGTTTAATTGTAAGTCTGAAATTGAAATCCCAAGAAATCCTATAGACATTGGATTTAAAATTCTTGTGACGATAATTGATATTTTACATGATTTCGTAAGATTTATTCGTAATAATGTTTTATAATATATGCTAAAAAATTGATTTTGTAATATAACCGATTAATAAAAGGCAACTTAATTATTTTTATAGTTATTTATAATTTATTTTTATAAATAACCTATGATGAATGAAATTCAATTTCATTTTAAGTCCTCCAAACCAACCACAAGAAAGATTTCAAATCCTTCAAATTCGCAATCCAGTTCTCTAAAGAATTAATCCATCAAACCAAACATCCCGTAAAATATTCTACATGATTTGATATAAAATGAAAAATTACAGCTTCAAAAATATTTTGAACGAACATCTTAAATAACAAAAAAATATTATTTTAACTCTGTATAATTTAGTGTAAGAATGAAATGTGACGATTTGAGGTTTTCCAAAAAGATGTTAGAGATTCTGATGATCAATTTTTTAACGTAGAATCAATCAGTTATCACATTTAAAGAAATGCACGTCATATACGATCTCCCTTCGACTCACTCTGTTGGATGCCTCAAGATCCTGGTTCATGAACCACAAATTAAGTAACTAATCTATATATTTTAATTTTATTATTTTAACAAAAAAAGGTGAAGATGAGCGTTCTTATTCCTAAGAGGGTGTTTGGGAGTGCTTTTTTAGTCAAAAGTGCTTTTGGTCAAAAGTGCTTATTGACTTATTGCTTTTGGAAAATGAGTTTTTAAAAAAATGTTTGGATTAGCTTTTGAGATAGAACAAGTCAACAAGTCAATAAGTTATTTTTTAAAAAGTGTTTGGCTTAGCTTATACATGTAAAATGACCAAAAAGGACATGCCTTGTTATTTAACCATTTTTCCTTATTTTTACATACAATTTTGTATACTTTTATCAAATTTTTAATACTTTACTACTTTTAACCTTTTTTTAGACAATATTTTTTTTAACAAATATTTTTTTACAAACAAATAAAAAAATCACGTTTAGGATGAGGGTATTTCTGTAATTTGTTTTACAAACAAATATTTTTTTTACAAACAAATATTTTTTGCAAGCTGATGATGAGAGTCGTATGAGGTCACAGATAAAGGGAATTAGGTTTAGGATGAGGGTACTTTTGTAATTTTGCTATCAAAAAGTCATTTTCCAATCCAAAAGTCAGGAATGTGTGACTTATCAAAAATCACGTTTCTAGACAAACTTAAAAGCTGTTTTAAAAGCACTTTTGCATTTGCCAAACAAGCTTTTTTAACTTATTGACTTTTTGAAAAGCCAATAAGTCAATAAGCAGATTTAAAAAGCACTCCCAAACACCCTCTAATAATGTTATAAAAAAGTTATTTACTTAAATTTACAAGTTGACCAATTATTGGAGGACCATTTTTGTAGTTTGCTCAAAACCAAGGGTAGACCTTGATCCCCTATGGCGGGAAATCGACCGACAAATTGGCGGGAAAATCGGACCCATATAAATCATCCTGTAAGCAATCCAAGTCCTCCCATTGCATTCGATCTGTATACCATTCTCTGCATAAAAGATTAACACCATGATGTTCTCGGAAAGTCAGTTCGACGGTGGATTTACGTCTACTCAGCTCACCAACTCTCCGGCCGCCGCCGTAATCAAACCCCCTATTCCTCTTAAATCCAGTTCGTTCTATTCATTTCTTTTGTTATCAGTTTCATTAACGTTTTTTAATCATCGTTATGTTGTAGAATCGAGACACGTTTGGAGTGGTGCCGCTCACTGTAAAGCAGATCAGTGAAGCTTCTCACTCCGGTGACGATAAGTCTAATTTCGTTGTAGCCGGTGCAGATGTTGTTAATGTATGTTTTCCGATTTATGCACCTTGAGGATTTTTGCACATGCGACTTTTGAGTTTTGTACGTATAATTCAATGATGAGAAAAATGAGTTGCGTTGTTATCAGGATTAAATCACGACTCACGAGATCGTGAAAAAGAGCTGTATTGACCAATATAAGATCGATGTTTGATTTTGTGTTTCGTGATACATTGAAGTTGATATTTTTAATTGTTTAGTTGTTGAACTTCTACTTAGAATTCACTTAATTTTAGGTTACGGTGGTGGGAATGGTGTTCAACATAGTGGAAAGGAACACTGATGTTACTTTTACATTAGATGATGGAACTGGAAAATTGGAATGCAAGAGATGGTAAAGCTATTTGCTATTTTTTATTGTTATTTCATTGTTTTGGGAAATTTGTAAATATTATTGATTTAACCAATATCATGTGTTGCTTTCTCTTGGATGTATAAAATCTCATTTTTTGTGAAATTTATGGTTCAAGTACTATTTTTTTGTAGGCTGAATGAACCATTCGATAAATTGCAAATGGAGGAAATTAGGTGAGTTACTTTGTAGGATTCCTTTATATTGTTTTCTCTAGTTTGATTATGAAACTGTTAGCTTTATGAACATGAATTATGTGGGTGTTGTTGGTTTCATAATGGAATTCTTATGATTCTTCTGTTTGGCAGAGAAGGGATTTATGTTAACGTTGAGGGACACTTAAAAAGCTTTAAAGGGGAAAGGCATGTTGGTATCTTTTCGGTTAGGTATGTATTGCACGAAGATCTTTTAGTAACTTGCGTTTTGAAATAGGTGCTTTAACTGCTTATACTATACAACTATATTGATGCATTTCTGATGTGTGTTGATGCTCAGAATTTGAAGTGATGCATTTTGCTCTCATTTTAACTTGCTAAATTGGTGCTCTAGTGAACCAGATTGGTTTTTATTTGTTCTCTTACAAATCAAAAACACCTTTCAATTAGAAGTTGAATCCTATGCAACTGTTTCTAGGTGTTAGTTGTTGACACTTGGCAATGAGTTTGTTACTCATGAATGCCCTTGGACTAGTGTAGACATCGTTATTTCAAGATTCTTGAGTTTTCTTTGCCTTAGTTTTGATTAAAAAAATATATCTTTGTGAAATTTCAGGCCTGTGATGAATGCCCTTGGACTAGTGTAGACATCGTTATTTCAAGATTCTTGAGTTTTATTTGCCTTAGTTTTGATTAAAAAATATATCTTTGTGAAATTTCAGGCCTGTGATGAATGCCCTTGGACTAGTGTAGACATCGTTATTTCAAGATTCTTGAGTTTTATTTGCCTTAGTTTTGATTAAAAAATATATCTTTGTGAAATTTCAGGCCTGTGACAAATTTTGATGAGATCGCCTTTCACTTCATCGCATGCATACACAACCATTTGCGCACTACAAAAGTCCAGGTATGCAATATCTAACACACATCATATCAGAACTGATATGGTTAACTTGACTGTAATGCTAATGTGAACAATCAAATCTGACATTGTAGAAGATACAAGGGGATGCTACAGCTCTTTCCCAAAACACAAATTCAACTCCAAACACACCTATCCAGAATGGGACAAATGGTTTTAAGACCACCCTTCCGAGTCAGGTACCATCACTTAGATGTACTCTCATTATTGTGTTACAGCTTTGTTCTTTATTTTCTTGATTAACATGATCATTTGTTTCATTTTCAGCTTTCTATACCTTTTAATGTTGATGGACTAAAAGGCTTTGATCAAATGGTTCTTGCTTACCTGCAGCTTCCTGCAAACTAGTAAGTTTTGTTGCATTGCATACTTGTATTAGTTCTTGCGTAACATGGCATAACAAAGATGGTGGTAGGTTGAAGATGCTATTGGCATCATCTATAGCCAAGGGCCTTTTTTTCTAGTTCACACAATCTCCAATCATAAGCATTTAACTTGTAGATGAAGGATCATTGGAGAATAGGAGTTAATGTGAGAAGTGTAAGAAGGAGTCGGACCCTTGATCACTTTTAATTAGTGTTGATCTAATGTTTCAGATTAAGTCCCAAAATAACCCATTATTAGCTTAGAAGGTAATTTTCATTTGATCTTCAATTACGATTGATCCAAGGGTGGAGGTCTTACCTTTTTCATGATAACTACTATTCTTATGGGAAACCAACTCTTAACTTATATATTTATCTTATTAGGAGAATAAGAAGGAAGAAATTATTTTCAATAGCAGTAGTTGTTCATGAATAAAATAGATGAATTCACATTGATGCATATCAATATAACTCTTAGCGAAGCTGCTTGCTTGTTTGACGTTGGAAAGTCAAAGCTAGGACTTCCTAAATTCAAAATGGGTCTTTTAGAATCACTTGCCTTTTACATGAGCAATTTACACTTACTATTATGAAAGTGTCAAAATTTCTCTTTAAATTGATTACAAATGCCGAGTTTGAAGTTATTATACTTGAATTTTCATGACTTTGATTGGTGTTCTGACCCATATGTCATACATATTGATTTCTTAGCTTTGAGGGTAAAAAACTTGTTATGTTTCTTCAATTAGAACTTTCTGTATTTGATATTGAGAGTTGACAATGGAATGTAATTTGATCATTTTAACATGGTCTGCATTTGTAGTGGTAATGAAAAGGGCATCCATACAGATGAATTGGCGCAGAAGCTGAAACTTTCTCATGACAAGATCATGTACTCCTCCCACTTCTATCTCTATATATACATATATATATATACACACACACATACAAAAGCTAACACTTACAATGGGAAATTTGTATATCGTAGGGAATCGATAAGGACACTTGAAGATGAAGGTATGATATACTCAACAATCGATGAATTCCACTATAAAGCAACAAGTAGCAGTTGATGGTCTAAAGCTCTATGTCAAAGGTGTTTAACCTTTTCTTTTGCTTGTAAGTTTGTGGTGCTCTTATAGTATGATATATAGTATCTAAAACTATTAACTTCACTTAATATTTCATCATAGCTGCATTTTCTCTTGTACTATTATATGTCAACATCAGCAAAAATGCATTTAGACACAAAATTTTTCCTTTTTATCCGTAATTTTGGGATTCGGCCTTTTTGTTGTCGAGATAGTGTTGATACATATACGATAGGAACCCCCATATCGCCATTACCATAGAAACCATCTTCACACCATTCATCTCCTCATGGAAGAAAATGACCGCTAGAATTGGAACAATAGGCAACCCGACTGTACTAACAACATTAGAAAATAGACAAGAAACCTTAAAGATCAACCCGAGTGTCCCAATAGAGAAAATCTGCCAACAAACTGCCTTACTCACCAGTATCATCACATATGCCACCTTTCCGAGAGAAAACTTCATCATCTCCGCCCTCAACCTCCGCCAATCACCGCTACCAAAAAGCCCAATTGTGATCACAAAAGATGAAACCATTGACTGATAGATGATCATCGACACCACCGCTCTAAAACTTTCATCTTTCACAATAAACCGGTAAGAAAGCTGTGTTAAGGAAAGCAGTAGTGCATAACCAGCCGATGCGCAAATAGTGCATATGAACCCAAAAGCGTACTTTCCTTTCGAGGTGTTAATGGACTCTCCTGAGTTGTTTTGAAACACCAAAAGCACCGTTGATAAAGTGAGGATGAAAATGGAGTTCATAATGTAAGGAGTGAGTTTCTGTTGGTTGAGAAAATACGCGAATATTGCATTGAAGCCCAATTGGCTGGCACAAAGGAGCGAATACGTGGAAACCGGAAGGTATAAAAGTCCTATTGAATATAAAACGCAAAGTGCCGCTAGAAATACACCAAGGAAGACATAAAGTAACCCGAGTACTAAATACTTTGGTTTTTCAGCATTGGCATCGTTCGAAGTTCGAACTGATGATATTAACAACAAGGGTATGAGAGCCGGAAAGCCGACGGTTTGAACGAGCGTTAGTAACCAGATACTATTTCCGCCTTTGTTAAAGTAAAGTCTACCCATGATGGTTGCAACCGATTGGCCGAAAAGCACGAAGATTGTATAAACCATCATTTGGACCCATTTCCTGTGTTTCCGAGGCCAATGTACCATGAAAGATGGCTCGATGACAGTTGCATCGTCGGATAAGTTCACTTGGTTAGGTTCTTGAGCTGTTAAAAAACTGCAAAAATTAATGGAAGAAAGGAACAAAAGTTAGGATAAAATAATATGCAAATGCTTCAAAATACTCACCCATGTTTGATGGCCGACTGAGAGTTTGCAGTTTGGTCTCTGTAAGCAATGTGTAATAAATAATATGGAAATGCTTTAAAGGCATATGCCCATCAACAATTATGTAGAAACCCACGTAACCTAACAAAAACTTTTGACTGCTTTTGTAATCAGTCGTGTAATCTTATGTAGGATATGCACTCAGTGATATTCAATTAGTATTTTATTACGTCCAAGATTGTTTTGTGTATGAAAAATGACAACTATGAACCTGTCACCACTGTATTTTTACATGAAAACTGGTTTGTAAGTTTGTACAAATTATTGAGTTTGTCAAAGGATATATATATATATATATATATATATATATATATATATATATATATATCTTATTTGATGTGAGACTTCAAAAGTATCAAATAAATTTTTATTGATAAATTCTTGTTAATTACGTAAACTTTAACTTTAAATATCAAACAACCTGCTTTACAACTTTAAAGTTTTAAACTTTTAACTTTAAATATCAAGCAAAAATGCATTATTGAAAATGTTTCATAAAAAGGCTAATAATAGAGTTTGTTTCTTCTAAATTATCAAACTTTGTGGATGAAACTTGTTATAAGTTGTTTAATTTCATCCTAATAAGTTATTGTATAGGAGTTAAAGTTGATCAATATAAACTTAGCAAGCCATGTACACTATAACAAAGTCGGGTTTATATGATGCCAACAATTGCTAAATGTCATAATAGACTGTTTAATAGGACTTTCGTTTACATGACCAAATAATAAAATGTTCTAACTAAGAGAATTGTAATAAGCTTATACGATGATTTTGGAGTATTAACGAGTTTTTTAGGATATTTCTAAAATAAAAGTTTGTATTAGCTATTTTAGAGGACATTTTTTGAGAAGTTTCCTATAAACACTTTTTTTATAAAACATTTTTTTCGATTAATGTTCTATAAGACGTCTTATTTTAAAGTGTTCTGAAAAACTGTTAAGACGTCTAAAAACGTTCTATAAACTTATTACAACATCTTAAAGGATGATTTGATTTATTGTTTCATCCTATATAACAGTCTATTAGAACACTATTACATTTTTAGGGTTTAGCTACCTATAAAACTCAATTTTATCGTAGTGAGGGTCAAGTATATTAGATAAACCTATTTTATTGTAGTGACTAGTGACATCTTTTAAACGAGACTCATTGAATGAGCTATTTACTTTTGACTTAATGGGTTTAATGGTTGAACGGGCTTATTTGCACAGCCATATTGGAGCATTTTACTGAGAGTCCAAATGATTCAAGAAACACTATAAAAAAAGCCTATACCAGCGTAGCAACAACCGTGCACAAAAAACCAGTTACAAACTTGTTTTTCGGAGTTTGTTCAGAATCACTTTGGAACACTATTGTTAATTTGGTCATGCATCCAATGAATAACACAAGTTATAACATAACTTTTGTGTGAATTATGTTTATGTGTAAAGAGTAAATTTTCTTTTTTGCAATCAGTAACAACAATACAATGAAAATACAATTATCAAACAAACACAAATTAACATAGAGAGAGAAAAGGAGAGATCAAGTGGAATTATGGAAACTTTGGAATTACTCTGATTTTAGACCAAAAAGAAAGATGTAGTGAAATTATGGAAACTTTGGGTTTTACACTAGTATTAGTTTCCTAAATGTGGATTGAGTGTTAAATACCATTCCATGCCTTTGGGGTTACCCTTGACATTACGGATAGATTTAGCAACTAGTGTGAGGGATCAAAACCAAACATTTTTATATTTCAGAGGGGTCTTTTTGCAATAAAATATATATCCATAGAGACCCAATCAAAGAAAGACAACAAATCAAAGAGACCAACCAATTTTGTCAATTAATCTTTTTTATGGAAACCCATCATCCTATCGTTAAAGCAATACACAAGGACCATATAAAAACGGAATAATATGTTTATCCAATTTATTTAATTAAAAAGAACATTTATATCAAACACGATAATTGAAAATATTGTTACTTTGGTCATCCCCAATGTAGGGACAAGCTAGGTCGGAGCTAAACAAGTTGTTGTGCACCAGCTCAGTCGATTATGGTAAAAAAAAATAATAATAATAATAGGCGTCTAAAAGGTGCATCCGCTTGATTTAAAGGGATGCCCTTAAATACTTTGAAACCAAATATATAACATAAATTAAAAGACATGTGGGATGGTTAGATTATCACTCCACATGTTTAAGGCATTTACCCATACCTTACAATGTTATTTTGAAAATACTAATAGCAAAAATATAGCTAGAGGGACCGAACTCGCAACCTCGTACAAAACGATAAACATTACTACCACTATGTCAAAACAAGTTTTTGTTAATTTTTCTCCCTTTTTTTATTTCTTTTTCATGATTTATGTTCTTTCCCAATGTGAATTCATCTTAAAATCGTCGTTCTTTATCTCATTTTCGAAACAACATATATTTATTTTAAAGATCAAGGTCGATTCAATCTAAAAAAGTGTATTTTATTTCCTTTAAAAAAGTGTATTTTATTTCCTTCAACATATTAAATTGACTTTCCCTAGGTCAAACCATGTTGACTTTTTTCTCAAATCAAACCATGATTTTGAAAACCTTTGATTCACCTTAAAGGTGCACCCGATCAATGAAATTCGTGGTTCCCCAATTCTCCAATGATTATAACATCATTTTTGTGTAAATTATATTTAATTACACTTTCATGAGTTATATACATTTTCAACAATGAATCCTTCATGTTTATGTCCACATAACTATTATTATTGATGATGATGATGGCAATGGTTGATGATGAACGTGAAGAAGATGACGATGATGAGAGGGCGTCTGTGGTTGTCGATCAGACCGAGACTTCAGAAAGTAAGCTTGATGATTGCTCGGATGGTTCAATAATCCGAATAGAGATCGTTGCTAGAATACGACAAGGTGTAGGTTGGTGTTGCGATGACCTCGATTTGGGGAGATGATATATGAGAAGGGGAGAAATTAATAAGATTGGTAAAATGACCAAAATATCCCATAACGTTAGTGAAGGGGACGAAAACCGAGCGATTTTGAAAATGTCAAGAACACATGCTACATTTATATAACCACCTATTACAATTAGGTAAGATCAACTATAAGATTTTCGGTTCTAATCTCATCTTTTTCCTTCAAGTCATCGAGGTAATGTTGATAAATATACGATGTAAACCCCCATAACTGTAACAACCCACTCCAAAACATGTCAAAATTAGGACATTTGAATATGTTAAATCGCCAAAACATGGCCCACGATTCACACCATTCAAATTCAAAACTTGGGTTTGCGGAATAACCCTAATTACAACTGAGAGTATCTAAATACTGAAATGTAAAAGGATGGTCCACTAGTATCAACCACGCCCGTTCTCATGCCTTCTCCTTTCCACTAGAGAAGCTGCCCCTAATCTGCTTACCTGAAAAGGATTTTAGTTTTGAAACAAAAGCGAGGGTTAGACCACAAGGTCTAGTGAGAACCCTCAGATTCATCCACACCACAAATAACATTTTTAAGAGCTGCGAAACATAAATCAATAGACAGTTTGGCAAGTAACATATGGGACACCCCCCCATAAGCACCACACTATGACATATGGGACACCCCCCCCCATAAGCGTCATACCATAACATATGGGACACCCCCCCATAAGCATCACACATATCGTATGGGACACCCCCCCATAAACGTCACACATATCGTATGGGACACACCCCCCATATAGATCACGCTATGCATAAGTAATTTATATGCAACATACATTAAGTAAACACGCATGTACGAGTGAAGGAACAAGTACCATCAAGCTTTAGTTAGAAAAACTCACCTGTTACGCTTACGTCCCTTTCCTACACCGACCCGCACTTCCAAACGATTTACCTGGGCGAAAGGATAAATCTTAAGCTGATTACTCAACTATCCGGACACACCAAAATCTCTCCGGATAACACACTTTCCAGACAACACAATCTTCCCGGACAACACTTCCCGGACATACTACCTTCCCGGACAGCACACTATCCAGACACCAACATGTCCGGACAATATCCTATCCAGACAACATTCTATCCGGAATTTTCCCAACATCCGGACACACACACGACACTGGACACTACCCGGAAACCTTCAACCGCTCAATGTGTCCGGACGTCCAGGAAGCTATCCGGACGTCGACCTGTCCCTCAAATTGACCGAGAAATCACAGGCAAGCTTGAAATCTCGAGAAATAAGGGTTAGCAATCATAATAAGATCACTAAGCTCAACAATTTACTAGACCCTCAGCGAATATAACACCACATGACGCCCCGATTTCTCCCATATATATCTCAAACTCAACTTCAACAAAACCCACACAGATTATTCAATCTAACAACTAATCCACAGCCGAAAGATGAAGAGCGGAAATTACCTGATTGATTCTTTGCTGGAAACGAATCCCCAACACACCCCTTTCCTTTGATTTCCAAGCTTGATGACTCCCTTCTTCTCCAAAAATGCTTAAGAGCTACAAAACCTTCCTCTCTTCTTTTCTCTTCAACAGCCGCCAACCACAAATACAATTCAGGAGAAGAATGTCTCTCCTAGGGTTTTGTGCCCATTTATATTTATCTCATAAATACAAGATACTCCCCTCAACTTCCATCTTACAACATTCTTCCACGAGACTTGAATTTCTTTCGTTTAAACACGGTTACTACAACACTCCCCCCTCAAAAGAATTTCGTCCCCGGAATTCAATTCTCAAAAAGATGAGGGTACCTGGACATCAAATCTGACTCTACTTCCCACGTTGCCTCCCTTCCTTTATGATACATCCACTGAACTTTAACCAGACGAACCTCCTTATTCCTTGTCTTCCGAACCTTACTGTCCACAATCTCTATTGGTTCCTCTTCGTACCTCAATTTCTCGTCGGAACTGATATCTCCTAGCGGAATAGCCACATCCGACTCAGCCAAACACTTCTTCAGGTTTGACACATGAAACGTCAGGTGAATTCTGCTTAACTCCTCCGGCAACTCCAACATGTAAGCCACCTCCCCCATACGCTTGGTCATGGCGAAAGGTCCAACATACCTCGGCTTTAGCTACTCCCTTTTTCCAAATCGGACAACTCCCTCCCACGGAGATACCTTGAGCATCACTTTATCCCCTTCCCTGAACTCAATTGGTTTTCTTCTTTTATTCGCGTACGCTCTTTGACGATCCTGAGCCACCTTCAATTTTTCCCTGATTACACTGATCTTATCGGCAGTTAATTGCACGATTTCCGGTCCTGCTAACTGCTTCTCTCCTACTTCATTCCAACACAACGGCGTCCTACACTTACGCCCATACAACGCTTCAAACGGAGCCGCTTGAAGACTGGCGTGATAGCTGTTGTTATACGAGAACTCGATCAACGGTAGGTGGGATTCCCACGAACCCTTGAAATCTATCACACACGCACGCAACATATCCTCCAAGGTCTGGATAGTCCTCTCACTTTGTCCATCCGTCTGGGGGTGGTAGGCGGTACTCAAACAGAGCCGCATGCCTAACTCCCTTTACAGACTCCTCCAAAACGACGACGTGAAACGACCATCACGGTCGGAGACAATGGACGACGGCATCCCATGCCTCGTCACTATCTCGTTGACATACAATCTGGCCAACTTCTCCAACGAGTCGCTCTCCCGAATAGGTAGAAAGTGAGCCGACTTGGTGAGACGGTCAACTATCACCCATATAGCATCATGCCCCTTCGGGGTCCTTGGTAACTTTGTTACAAAGTCCATGGTAATACAGTCCCACTTCCACACTGGTATCTCTAAGGGATGCATTTCTCCATACGGCCTTTGGTGTTCTGCCTTGACCTTCAAACAGGTCACACATCGCTCCACAAAGTACGCGACATCTTTCTTCAACCCCGACCACCAATATAGTTGCCTCAGGTCTCGGTACATCTTATTCGTCCCTGGGTGGACCGAATATCGTGACTTATGCGCTTCTACCAATATTCGTTCACGCAAACCTCCCAACTTTGGAACCCACACCCGGTCCTCAAAACACTTCACCCCACTCTTGCTACACTTTAAGGATGTCACATAGCCGACGATCCTCTCACCTTTCCACTTCCCCTCCACTAGAGCTTCTTCTTGAAACTTCTTGATCTCGTCCAGTAGGTTAGGAACCACTTCTACTCGAAAGTCCACCACTTTCGTTGATTCTCTCCTTTTTTTCCGACTCAAGGCGTCGGCCACGACGTTCGCTTTACCTGGATGGTAAAGGATCTCGCAATCGTAATCACTCAACAACTCCACCCAACGACGCTGTCTCATATTCAGCTCCTTTTGATCAAACAAATGCTGGAGACTCTTATGATCAGAATAAATCTGACACTTAACCCCGTACAGGTAGTGTCTCCAAATCTTTAGCGCGAAAACCACCGCCGCTAACTCCATATCATGCGTAGGATAATTCTTCTCGTGCTCTTTCAACTGACGAGATGCATAGGCAATCACCTTTCCGTCTTGCATCAGAACGCACCCTAGCCCCAACTTGGACGCATAACTGTAGATTACAAATCCTTCGGTCCCCTTAGGCAAGGATAAAACCGGAGCACTACTCAACTTGTCTTTCAAATTGTTGAACGCTTCTTCCTGATCTTCCGTCCATTCAAACTTAGAATTCTTCCTGGTCAAAGCAGTCAATGGCGTAGCTATCCGAGAAAAGTCCTGAATGAACTTCCGGTAATAGCCTGCTAACCCAAGAAAACTTCTTACCTCAGACGGCGATCTCGGGGTTTCCCACCCTCTTATGGCCTCCACCTTGGCCGGGTCTACCTTGATCCCATCTTATGACACCACGTGTCCCAAGAATTGAACTTCCTTAAGCCAGAACTCGCACTTAGAAAATTTTGCAAACAGCTTCTCTCGTCGCAATAGGTCTAGCACTAAGCGAAGATGCTCTACGTGCTCACTCCGAGACTGGGAATAAATGAGGATGTCGTCGATGAACACAATTACGCATTTGTCTAGCAGTTCACTGCACACACGATTCATCAGATCCATGAATACCGCCGGAGCATTTGTCAACCCAAAGGGCATGACTAAGAACTCATAATGCCCGTACCTCGTACGAAAAGCCGTCTTCGGCACATCCTCTTCCCTCACTTTCAACTGATGATAGCCAGACCTCAAGTCTATCTTTGAGAAGAATTTCGCCCCTTGCAACTGATCAAATAAATCATCGATCCTCGGAAGCGGATACTTATTCTTGATCGTTACCTTGTTGAGCTCGCGATAATCAATGCACATTCGCATCGATCCGTCTTTCTTCTTGACAAACAGTACCGGCGCTCCCCAGGGTGACGAACTAGGGCGTATGAACCCCTTATCCAACAACTCTTGCAGCTGAGTCATCATCTCCTTCATTTCTGTCGGTACTAACCGATACGGCGAACGCGCTAACGGTGCCGCGCCGGGCATCAAATCAATTCTAAACTCGACCTGGCGATCCGGGGGTAGACCCGTCAGGTCATCAGGAAATACCTCCGGAAACTCACTTACTACTGGAACGTCTTCCAATCCCTTCTTCTCCTTCTTGGCGTCTAATACATACGCTAGGAAACCCTGACACCCCTTCTCTAGACAATGCCTCGCCTTCATCACCGTGATAAGGCAAGACTTACGTTCACGCCTATCCCCATAGATCACTACCTCGGACTTATCCGGCAATGCGATACAAATCATCTTCTTATTGCACACAATGCTAGCATCATTACTAGCCAACCAATCCATCCCCACCACAATATCAAACTCTCCCATACCCATCGGGTATAGGCGCAAGGGAAAAGTATGACCCTCTACTTCCATACTACACCCCTCATAAACCTCCCTCACCAAGACACAACTATCGTCTGCAATCTCAACCTCAATACCACACTCTAACCGCTTAGGCGTCACAGACAGACACTGAGCAAAGATCGGCGATACAAACGAACGGTTTGCACCCGAATCAAACAACACTTTAGTAAGCTTCGAATTAACAAGAAATGTACCTGATACCACGTCTGGCTCATCAACCGCCTCTTCCGCTGACATATGAAAAGCTCTAGCCCTCACTCGACCTGGTTCCACTTTCTTTTCTCTACCTCTTCCTCCTTGACCCCCTCCAGAACCACCAGAAGATCCCTTCCTCAACTGCGGGCAATCAGGTTTGATATGATCTGGAGAGCCACACTGATAACACGTTCTCGGGCTAGAACATTCTCGCGCCATGTGCCCCAGTTTTCTACACTTATAACAACCATCAGGTTCAAAGCAATCTCCACGGTGCACATTGTTACACTTCCCACACGATCTGTCACTGAACCTCAGTCCCCCCCGCAACTCGGGTCTAGAGGTCTTAGATCTCTTCACATCCCGAACGGGTCCATCCCACCTCCTCTTATCCACACTCCTTTCCGACAACTGTCGGTTCTTTTCCTTCTCAGTTAACTCTGCCACATCGACCGCCGCTTGAAACGTCGCAGGGCCACGATTCTGCACCAACTCTCTTATACTGCTCTTCAGACCCCAGACATACCTTTCAACCCGTCTTTCCTTAGTAGGCACATACACTTCAGCGAAACGTGCCTACTCAATAAACTTTGAAGTGTATTCTTGCACGGTCATCGACCCCTGCTCAAGCCCCATAAACTCTTCTTCCAATTTCTTTCGTGCTGCCAACGGGCAGAATTGGGCTGTGAATCTTCTAGTGAACGTTTCTCATGACGTTGTCTTTGCCACTTCCGAACCTTTACCTCCTGTTTCCACATCCCACCAAAAGATGGCATCTGCCTTCAGCATTGACATGGTAAACAACACTTTATCTCCTTCAGCACACTTACTTGTGTCAAACGCCAGCTCCATCTCTTAAACCCACCTCATTGCCAAAACCGGGTTACGTTCTCCACTGAAAGATGGAGGCTTGCAAGACACAAAGGTTTTGAAGGTACACCCCTTAACAAACTTTGACTCTCCCTCCACAAATGGGGTCACCTGGGAGTGACTTCCCACCTCAGTTGTAGGTAATTTGGATGCTTCACTCTCAGTCTCTTTCACACTTTCAGTCCGCCCTTCCGATGTCGACCCAATACAATGCTTCAACAATGCCTGCAAAGTTTCTTGCAGTTTACCCATTTCAGCAGTAAACGTTTCTTCCATCACAAAAGTCTGGTTGCGGTCCAGACTCGGACTCTCTTTCTCTGAAGCGGTACTCTCAGATTGGGTCGGCTTGCGCACCTTCGGTGCTCCCGCACTCTTAGCCCGACAGACGGTCGGCGCTTTCTTCTTACCTCTGGTCACCATCCCAGTTCCCCCAGTCTGGGTGGCAGCTCGTTGGGGTGCTTTTCCCCGACCCCTTCCACGGCCTCTGCCCCTCCCGCGGGCAGCCGGTTGTCTTGGAGGATTCACCGATCCATCCTCCAGAATCTCCTCCACGCGGATTTCCCCCGCTGTAGGCACATTTTCCACCAACGGTACAGACCTACTCCTCAAACTTCGTTCTGACATTCTCAACTGTTACATTACACAAAATATAGATTAACAACCACCCCAAAATAACAAGGCAAGAGTGATCACCGTCATGTACCTGTAAATTCACAATTACACTGGCCAGGTGTAACCCCGAACTTACCTTACATGATAGTTTTCACCACCCTATTATGTACGCATCCCAGTGAGGTCTCCCTAGGCCTTCCTATTTTCTCAGTTGTACTCTACAGTTTAAGTTTAGGCCCATCCGGTCACCTAAATCCCTTAAACTACGACTCTGATACCAACTGTAACAACCCACTCCAAAACATGTCAAAATTAGGACATTTGAATATGTTAAATCGCCAAAACATGGCCCACGATTCACACCATCCAAATTCAAAACTTGGGTTTGCGGAATAACCCTAATTACAACTGAGAGTATCTAAATACTGAAATGTAAAAGGATGGTCCACTAGTATCAACCACGCCCGTTCTCATGCCTTCTCCTTTCCACTAGAGGAGTTGCCCCTAATCTGCTTACCTGAAAAGGATTTTAGTTTTGAAACAAAAGCGAGGGTTAGACCACAAGGTCTAGTGAGAACCCTCAGATTCATCCACACCACAAATAGAATTTTTAAGAGTTGCGAAACATAAATCAATAGACAGTTTGGCAAGTAACATATGGGACACCCCCCCCCCCCCCCCATAAGCACCACACTATGACATATGGGACACCCCCCATAAGCGTCATACCATAACATATGGGACACACCCCCATAAGCGTCACACATATCGTATGGGACACCCCCCATATAGATCACGCCATGCATAAGTAATTTATATGCAACATACATTAAGTAAACACGCATGTACGAGTGAAGGAACAAGTACCCTCAAGCTTTAGTTAGAAAAACTCACCTGTTACGCTTACGTCCCTTTCCTACACCGACCCGCACTTCCAAACGATTTACCTGGGCGAAAGGATAAATCTTAAGCTGATTACTCAACTATCCGGACACACCAAAATCTCTCCGGATAACACACTTTCCGGACAACACAATCTTCCCAGACAACACTTCCCGGACAACACACTATCCAGACACCAACATGTCCGGACAATATCCTATCCGGACAACATTCTATCCGGAATTTTCCTAACATCCGGACACACACGCGACACTGGACACTACCCGGAAACCTTCAACCGCTCAATGTGTCTGGACGTCCAGGAAGCTATCCGGACGTCGACCTGTCCCTCAAATTGACCGAGAAATCACAGGCAAGCTTGAAATCTCGAGAAATAAGGGTTAGCAATCATAATAAGATCACTAAGCTCAACAATTTACTGGACCCTCAGCGAATATAACACCACATGACGCCCCGATTTCTCCCAAATATATCTCAAACTCAACTTTAACAAAACCCACACAGATTATTCAATCTAACAACTAATCCACAGCCGAAAGATGAATAGAGGAAATTACCTGATTGATTATTTGCTGGAAACGAATCCCCAACACACCCCTTTCCTTTGATTTCCAAGCTTGATGACTCCCTTCTTCTCCAAAAATGCTTAAGAGCTCCAAAACCTTCCTTTCTTCTTTTCTCTTCAATAACCGCCAACCACAAATACAATTCAGGAGAAGAATGTCTCTCCTAGGGTTTTGTGCCCATTTATACTTATCTCATAAATACAAGATACTCCCCTCAACTTCCATCTTACAACATTCTTCCACGAGACTTGAATTTCTTTCGTTTAAACACGGTTACTACAATAACGCCAGCAATAGAGCAATCACCTTCACTCTGTTCATCTTTTCGTGGAAAAACACCACCGCAAAAATGGGCACATTTGGGATACCTAAAGTACTAATCACATTGGAGAATAGAGACGAAACTTTGAAGATCAATTCTACGCAACCGAATGCGAAAACCTGCCACGAGATGGCTGTCCATACCAGATTCATTACGTACGAAACTTTTCCAGACTCGAAACCCTCCATCTCCACCGTTATACTCTTCCATTCGCCGCTAGCAAATAGTCCCACGAGAATTATGACACTCGCTATCAAGTTTTGGTACACAATCATTTCGAATACCACCTTGTAAGTTTCCGATTTCAAAATCTTCTGAAAACCGAGCTGCATTACAGAAAGCATCAACCCGTACCCTGCGCCTTGTAAATGACCAAATATATATATATATATATATATATATAGAGAGAGAGAGAGAGAGAGAGTTGAGTTCAAATGAAAACGTTAACTATTTAAGAAAATACAAGAACGATCGTTAATGTACAAAATCATACATGATTCAAGTACGGAATCATATATGATTTACGCGACTTCACATCGGGACTTAAGGTCACGACCAAAGTCGTCTGCGTCCCATTTTTTTGTTCTCGTGTTTCTTTAAATAATTAGCGTTCTCGTTTGAACTTTTCTCTCTCTCTCTCTCTCTCTCTCTCTCTCTATATATATATATATATATATATATAGAGAGAGAGAGAGAGAGAGACGGAGGATCGTGTGAGAAGATAGGTTAACTTGAGAAGGTAAGAAAAGATTTGGACCCTTGATCATTTTTTATATCAAATCCACCAATAAATCACGCTAGATACGAGATAACGAGAATTGTTTCGGTTCATTTCCGCTCATCTCACCCTAATGTGTAGATTCAAGGGTAAAGATTTATTCTTATTCTTCTCATGACAACTTTCGTTCTAACCGAACCCAACCATATGTGTAACACCCTAAAATCAGGGCTAAATTAAACCTCAAAATTCCACAAGTTATGATAATATAAACTTCAAACTTATCTAAATATAGCAAGTGAATTAACCATCAAGAGTATATTTACAATACAGGATCCTTCAAATAACCTATCAATCTAATCATATCATTATAATCAGATTAACTAAGTTATCTAAGCAATCCATCAAAATCTCCTCTTGTTAATTGACACCTCTGCTATTCCAAAAACGCTCGTCCCACAACCCTTTACCTTCCCGAGCTGGTACCTGGTAAGAAAACATCATATGAAACGATTAGGCCAACGCCTAGTGAGAACATTCGTTTCAATAATAACATTTTCAAAATCAATGTAAGCAAGTTATAACAAACCTGATTACCCTTTCTCTTACCATACGTGTAACTCTATTCCGTTAGCACGATTTTACCCAATTCCATGAATATGCCTGACCAACATTCCATCATCATATCATGTCTCAGAGCTGCTCTACGAATCTATACTGATTCTAGAGTAATTGATAACTCTATTTTTAGAGTTATTATTTCCATTTATTTTCCACTTTATTTTGTCAATTTTAGCCATTTCACTTCTTAAAACCCCCATTCTTGGTATATTTCACGAAAACAAGCAAAAGGAGTGAACCATGGTCTTTAATAAATTATTTGGTAGAATTTGGGTGTTTTTCACGTTTTATCCTGCAGTGACCACTGTTGTGCCCACTCCGGTTCCCCACTCTTCGAGCAGATCAAGAAAACAAAAGAAAACCATGGGCTGGAAATATAAAACCTGGAGTTTAGAAGGTTCAAATGGCAGGAAAATATGGGCTGGAGAAGTACAAGGTAGTTTTCATTGGAGATAGCATCAAGTACACCTCCTTGTACTTGGAGATTGACTTGGAAAAGAGTCCATTGGATAAAAGGATTACACAAGGAATTGATTTCTGCCACAACACAGCAGTCTTTACCCATTGGAAGACCCACATCTTTTGTGTAATACCCAACTCCTTCTCCTAGTATATAAAGGAGCACTTGGGTATCATTTATTATCATCTTTGAATACTTGTTTAGTCTTAAATTCTCTCAACTACCACATTGGCTTTAGTCTTTTATTTACTGCAGTAACTAGCTTTAATTTTCAGTAATTTACTTTCTTAGCTTAATTGTAGTTCGCAATACACAGTGACAGGGACGAACCCTCGTTCCCCACTGTGAGTTCTATTCAAGTCACTTTCAGTTTAATTATGTGCAACTTCTACTCTTTTGCTTTCTTTACTTCAAGTATGGGCTAAACATCCTTTGGGATGTAGGAACGAGAAGTACCTGGATTTTATTAAAAATGCTTGAGTAATCTTTATACTTAGAATATTTGTTGTTTTGGTCATTCATTCTCGATATTTACCCAAGGATGCGAACAAGCCGATCACTTGCAAGGATCTAAAGTCTAGTTCTTAACTTAGAAATAAGTAGAACGTAGTGACACGAGCTTGAATGATGCTAGGGGATTCGAAAGAATTTTTATGACACTTACGAAAGTGAGGTCGGCACAGTGAGAAAATCTCAACCCACTGGAGTAGTAGGCAAGCTAATTTGTGTATTAAAAACACTTAGAGTATTTGTCTCTACACATTCCATCGAGACCTGAAAAGGTCCATTCTTGAGATCACCATTGACAAAACAATAAGTACTAAAAGTATGGGATTTTTATCTAAACGGTGTGAGTATTTTGTAACCGGGCTTTTCTAGCGAAAATGTCCACCACGAATACGAGGATCACTTCTAAGGATCGAGTATTTGATATAAAATATAGGGAAAATCCAACCTACATTCCCCCTTTTTAACCTTTAGTAAATCGTTTAAAGTAGCTATTTCACCAAACCAAACCAAAGTATTATTTTCCTCTCTAATTGAAACTTGTAAAAGGAGCTCATAAGAACCGTATTGTCTTGATTGTCCAGTCCCTGTGGATTCGATTCTGGTATTTTACCAACTATTACTTGCTGTGACGATCATAGTGGATAGTGTACACTTGCACTTCTCACTGTGGGCAGTTTGCAACCCACTGCGATTAAAACACATATTTCGCACGTAACAAGTTTTTGGCGCCGTTGCCGGGGACTGGCGTGATTTTAAATCTCAAGATATTAGTTTTTGTTCGAGCCCGAGTAACTCGTTTTTCTAAGCTTTTCGTGTTGCATGCCACGGCAACAACACGAACCTTTGGTACCAATCGATCTTGAAATAGAAAAGACTTTTAGAAGAAGACGTAAAAACAAAAATCGACAACCCCCTGTGATCCCCACTGTAAACATGGCAGCAATACCACCACCTATAGTGGATACCACAGTGACGATTGCCGATAGCAAAGATCGAAAAATACGGGACTACGCTACTTCCGGAGCTAATGACTTAAGCTCCGGGATTCTAAGGCCCAACATTGTTGCAAACCATTTTGAACTCAAACCGGTGATGTTTCAAATGATTCAAGCCATGGGTCAGTTTGGAGGATCGCCATCTGAGGATCCGCACTCGCACTTAAAATCTTTCTTGGAAATGACCGATTCCTTTCAGTTACAAGGTGTGAGTGATGTTAAAACTAAGACTTTTTCCTTTTTCACTAAGGGATAAGGCAAAGTCATGGCTG
This sequence comes from Saussurea involucrata, assembly GCA_033807775.1. Classification (NCBI taxonomy): domain Eukaryota; kingdom Viridiplantae; phylum Streptophyta; class Magnoliopsida; order Asterales; family Asteraceae; genus Saussurea; species Saussurea involucrata. Next base: position 54,275,321 of record CM066325.1, read on the forward strand.
AACTCGCATGCACCTCACTCGATAACCACTTGGCAAGAACTTGCCGATAAATTTTTGCAAAAATACTTTCCTCCAACGAGGAATGTAAGGTTTCGAAATGACATAATTTTGTTTAAGCAAGAAGAAGATGAGGTTGTTTCAGATGCATGGGAACGATTTAAAGATTTACTTCGAAAGTGCCCACATCATGGCATCCCACATTGCATCCAATTGGAGACCTTTTACAATGGTCTTTCCAATGCAACCAAAATCATCTTAGATGCAACAGCCGGTGGAACATTCACGAGTAAAACCTACAATGAAGGATATCAAATCTTAGAAAAAGTGTCCAACAACAATACCGAGTGGTCCAATCCTAGAGCAGTAGTACCAAAGACCAACACCATCGATTCTGAAGCACTTAAAACAATGAATGCGCAGTTAGTAGCCTTGACCAAAATCGTTTTGAACCAAAATAGAGGCCAAGTTAATTCCGCAACCCATCTCGCCGAAAACTGCTCCCTCTGTGGAGAGGAGCATGTTTTTGATTTTTGTCCAGCAAATCCCGAATCTGTTAATGTCATAGGGACCAACCCGAGGAACAACCCTTATTCGCAGACTTATAATCCAGGTTGGAGAAATCATCCGAATTTCTCTTGGTCTGGTAATCAAGGACTCCAACCCCAAGGGTCGAGTCATATCCAGCAAAGACCACACAACCCCCTGGATTTCAACAACATCACAGTGGGCAGAACTCACATCACAGTGGGCAGAACCCACCAAACTTTCACCAAGGCCAATCCTCACAACAATACCAATCACGATATACTCAACCCGCTGAGACCCAACTGTCACTTGAATCAATTCTCAAGGGTTTTATGAATCAAACTCAAGCAGCCATTAGAAACATAGAGACCCAAGTAGGACAACTAGCAGTCGAAGTTAAGAATAGACCACCAGGGACGTTACCTAGTGATACCGAGCATGCTAGGGTGATAGGAAAAGGGCCTGAACATGTCAATTCCATAACACTTAGGAGTGGAAAAGATCTGAAAGATATCATTTTTAAGTCTGATGATTCGCCTCAAATACCCACTGTGATCACCACAGTGGGCACTCCTCAAGTCACTGTGATCCCCACTGTGGGGACCGACATCCCTGACCTTCCCACTTTTGGACCTGTTCCAAAGCCTACTGTTCCAAAGCCAATACCTCAGCAAACTCAAATTGACCCACGAAGTATCCATTTTCCTCAAAGAATGAAGCCTAAAAATGTCGATGTTCAATTTAAAAAATTCTTAGACATTTTTAAACAACTTCATATTAACATACCCTTGGTAGAAGCTCTCGAGCAAATGCCAAGCTATGTTAAATTTTTAAAGGATATTTTGAACAAAAAGAGAAAGTTGGGTGAGTTTGAGACTGTGGCTTTGACCGAAGAATGTAGTGCCCTCCTTACTAGCAAGATTCCACCTAAGTTGAAAGACCCGGGTAGTTTCACCATTCCATGCATTATAGGAGGACAAGAAGTAGGTCAAGCACTTTGTGATTTATGAGCTAGTGTCAACTTGATGCCGCTGTCCATTTTTAACAAGTTAGGTATTGGAGAGGCTAGACCCACAACCGTGACATTACAACTAGCCGACCGGTCCATTGCCTACCCCAAAGGGAAAATAGAAGACGTTCTGGTCCAAGTGGATAAGTTTATCTTCCCCGCTGATTTTCTAGTTCTAGATTATGAGGCCGATAAAGAAATCCCAATCATCTTAGGGCGTCCGTTTCTTGCAATCGGACGTACCTTGATCGATGTACACAAAGGAGAACTCACGATGCGGGTTAATGACCAAGAGGTAACTTTCAATGTTTTCAAGTCTCTTAAATATATAGATACCGAAGACTGCTTTGCCTTGAGTTCGATTTATGAAACCCACAGTCTTGACACACTGCCTACTGTGGGGAATACAGTTCCTACGGTGGGGAGTGATAGTGAGCACTCTGAATTTAAGAGTGATGACACTTTTGAGGATGAGTGTAACGAAATGGTTGCAGCTTTTGAACCTCTAGACTTTAAGGATAGAGATGTTCAACCCCCTTCAATAGAACAACCTCCCGAGTTAGAGCTTAAACCATTGCCTTCCCATTTAAAATATGCTTATCTCGCTAAGGATAATAAACTTCCCGTTATTATCTCTTCCAAACTTAGTGAGAAACAAGAACAACTTCTGATCGATTTGTTGATGAAGCATAAGGGAGCAATTGGTTGGACCATAGCGGACATTAGAGGAATTAGCCCCTCTTTATGTCAACATAAGATTAAATTGGAGAGTGACCACACTGGAAAAGTCCAACCTCAAAGAAGGTTGAACCCCATCATGAAGGAGGTAGTTAAGAAAGAAGTCTTGAAGTGGTTAGATGCCGGTATTATCTATCCTATTGCTAGTAGTAGTTGGGTGAGCCCCGTCCAATGTGTCCCTAAAAAGGGAGGGACGACCGTAGTGAAGAACGAAAAGAACGAGCTCATTCCCACTAGGACTGTCACGAGATGGAGAATATGCATGGACTATAGACAACTCAACTTGGCCACTAAGAAAGACCATTTTCCCTTACCTTTCATCGACCAAATGCTTGATAGGTTAGCGGGGAATGAATTTTATTGCTTTCTAGATGGATACTCCGGATACAACCAAATCCACATCGCCCCCGAGGACCAAGAAAAGACCACCTTTACTTGTCCCTACGGTACTTTTGCATTTTCGGAGGATGCCATTCGGATTATGTAATGCCCCAGCCACTTTCCAACGTTGTATGATGGCCATTTTTACCGACATGATAGAGGACACCATAGAAGTTTTTATGGATGGCTTTTCTGTGATAGGGACATCATTCGACAACTGCTTGTGGAATTTAGAAAAAAGCTTAGTGAGATGTGAGACCCACGACCTTATTTTAAATTGGGAAAAATGCCATTTTATGGTAGAAGAAGGTATTGTCCTAGGTCATCTTGTCTCAAAAAGAGGGTTGGAAGTTGATAAAGCCAAGCTTGAGGTAGTGGCACAACTTCCCGAACCCACAACTGTGAAAGGCATTCGAAGTTTTTTAGGTCATGCAGGTTTTTATAGGAGGTTCATCAAGGATTTTTCAAAAATTACAAAACCCCTATGCAACCTGTTGCAGCATGAAAAAAACTTCATTTTTACAAAAGAATGCCAAAATGCTTTTGAAACAATCAAGGAAGCCTTAGTCACAGCACCCATAGTGACCACTCCAGACTGGTCACTCCCATTCGAAGTGATGTGTGATGCCAGCGAGTGGGCTGTGGGGGCTGTTCTCGGACAGAAAAAGAACAAAGTTTTTCACCCCATTTATTATGCGAGTAAAACACTGATTGAAGCTCAGATTAATTACACAGTAACTGAAACAGAATTACTTGCAGTGGTGTTTGCTTTTGATCGTTTCAGGTCATACTTGATAGGGACGAAGGTCATAGTGCACATAGATCATGCGGCAATAAAATACTTGATCAACAAGGCTGATTCCAAGCCACGCTTGATTAGGTGGGTTTTATTGCTGCAAGAATTTGACCTTGAGATCGTTGATAGGAAAGGAACAAGCAATCAGATAGCTGACCATCTGTCCAGGCTCGAGAAGATAGTGGGCACTGTTGATCCCACTCCGGTCAGAGAAAATTTTCCCGATGAACAATTGTTATCAGCCCAACATCTCGAAAATAATATTCCTTGGTATGCTGACATTGCCAACTTTTTAGCAAGTGGACTAAAACCCCATGGGATAAGTGGACAACCATTTAAAAAGTTTTTACATGATACACGGCAATATGTTTGGGACGACCCTTTCTTGTATAAGATAGGGACAGATCAAATATTGAGGCGTTGTATCCACGGGAGTGAGCAACATCAAATACTCCATGGTTGTCACGCATCCCACTACGGTGGCCACTTTGGTGGAAACCGCACTGCTGCAAAAATCTTGCAAAGTGGGTATTTTTGGCCCACTATGTTTAAAGACTCTTATGAATTTGTGAAAAGTTGTGAACAATGTCAACGCACCGGGAACATTTCGCAAAGGAACGAAATGCCTCTTAACAACATTTTAGAGATAGAACTTTTTGATGTTTGGGGGATCGATTTCATGGGTCCCTTTCCAAATTCCAACAATAATTTTTATATCTTGGTTGCGGTAGATTATGTTTCAAAATGGGTGGAAGCCATTGCGTGTCATTCTAATGATGCCAATACCGTGGTAAAGTTTTTTGCATAAAAACATCTTTACTCGATTTGGAACACCACGGGCATTGATTAGTGATGAAGGCACCCATTTTGTGAACAAAGTCATGGCCTCGGTCCTTGCCAAATATGACATACATCATAGAGTAGCCACCGCATACCACCCGCAAACCAACGGTTTGGCCGAGCTTTCAAACCGTGAGATCAAAGGAATTTTAGAAAAAGTTGTTAAACCACACCGAAAAGATTGGTCAACCAAACTCGATGATGCTCTTTGGGCCTACCGAACGGCCTATAAAACTCCTTTGGGAATGTCTCCATTTAAATTAGTTTTTGGCAAAGCTTGCCATCTACCGATTGAATTGGAGCATAAGGCATTTTGGGCCCTTAAAGAGCTTAACATGAGTGAGGGTGTTGCGGGAATCAAAAGGACTCTACAGTTGCATGAGTTAGAAGAGTTGCGTTACCACTCTTATGAAAACGCAAAGTTGTATAAGGAGAAGACCAAGATGTGGCATGATCGTCGAATTAACCATAGGGAATTCATGGAGGGACAACAGGTATTATTGTTCAATTCTCGTCTTAAGCTCTTTTCGGGTAAGCTAAAATCTCGTTGGACGGGACCATATATCATTGTCAGGGTAAGTCCCTTTGGAACAGTGGAGCTGAAGTCCCCACAATCTGGTCAAACGTTCAAGTCAATGGGCAAAGGGTGAAGCACTTTCTGAATGAAAGTACCCACATCCCTGCCCACTCTCCACCACACTATGATTAAGAAACATCAGATCCAGTTGTAAATATTTTATTTCAGTTATTTGCTGCGTTTTTATTATTTTTGGTCTTTTTAATATTGCATGGTAGTTTGTTTTTATGTGTGTAGGCGAAATTGTCGTTTTTTGGAAGAAAATGCTTCGCAGTGGGGAAGACTCAGGTCACTGCGCTCCCCACTCTTAAATCTGACGGAAGATGGGACCATTTTTGGGGCCCAATGCTGACAAGCTTTCACCTTTTTCTGCCATCAAGTCTACTTTTCTGCCATGTTGTCATAGTTCACCATTTTCCAAGAAAAACCATCATAGTCCTCTCTCTCTCCTAGAAACCGACGGTTCCACCCTAAACCTTTTTCCAAAATTCCAAAAACCACCTTAACCCCTCAAAAACCACTTTCACTTCCAAAATATTCAAAAACACTCTTTCTTCTCCATTTCTCTCCAAGAAACCCAATCTAAAAAAAAAAACCTTCCTAAAACCCTAAAAATGGCAAGAACCAAGAGGATGAACACCAACCCCGATGCACCCACACGTGCGGCCGTCCGCCGCAGGACCGCCGAGGAACAACCGCCGGAAACCGTCACCGGTGACTTAAACGAACCGCCGCTAGTCTCCGGCGAAAACCCAATCATCTCCGGTGCGGCCGACGAGGGTTCTTCACGGCACGAAAGCCCAATGGCTATTTCATCCTCGCGAGTCTCAGACACCAGTATCACACATTTCGAGACCGAGGCACTTCTAGCCGAAGAAGAAGAGAGGCGGTTAGCAGAGGAGTTCAAACAGAAAATGGAAGCCATTAGAAAAAGAAAGGAAGAGGTCGAGAGGAGGCGTCGAGAGGAAGAAGAAAGAATCAGAAAGGAAGAAGAGGAAAAGCGAATGGAGGAAGAAAGGTTAAAGGCTGAGAAGGAAAGGATTTTTGAGGAAGAAAGGAAAAGGGCTGAAGCAGAGATTTTTGCTGAAGAAGTGGAGTTTCAGAGGAAGGTTGATGATGACTATCAGGAACAATACCGCAAGCTTGGGGATAATGTTGAAAGAGAGACAGTGAGGAAGGATGCCCACAGTGGGGAGGACCCAATTCTGCGGGCCATGAGGAAGAAAGGCGTGGTCACCAGGTCTGCGGTGACCAAAGCTCTGAAAAAACCGACAAAAAGGCCGGCAAAACAACCGTCAAAGAAAGGTACAAATCTTCAACCCTCTTTGAGTTCATCTTCTGTTGAGGTTGATGTTGGGGATGACCAAGTTCAAACCCAAAACCCACATCAATCCACAGTGGGCACTGCGCATGCCCCCAGTGGGGTGCCCAGGCAGTTCACCACTCCGGAGGTGGCTGCCCACTATGAGACCATTTGTTAAGAATAGGATTGTAGCGCAAGACTGGTCGATTTTGGCCGCAGCCAATCGACGTGCGAATGCCTCGTTAGTGCGTGAATTTTACGCCGAGGCCTCTCAAGCAAAGGATCCCACTGTGGTAGTTCGGGGAAAACAAGTGAGTTATAATCCAGGAACGATTAACCGGGTATTAGGAAGAAGGAACCCGACTGTGTGTGAGTTTGCCCAGTTTTTAAAGAAAATGACCCCGGCGGACGAGGATCTCGTTTTGCGCGAAATAGCAGCCGAGGGGAAGCCGTGGAATAAAGACGGCCAGAGAAGGTGCCTAAACGCTAGCTCCCTCACTACCGAGGCCGCTGTTTGGTTCCAATTTCTCCGTGCCTCTTTATCCCCAACATCGCACGATACCACATTGTCTATGCATAAATATGCTTTGTTGTACTGCCTCCTCACTGGAAGAAAGATCAACGTCGGGATTGTTATGCATGCGGCCATCGATCAAGCTCGGAACCGAAAGAAAGTAGTCTTGCCCCTTCCTTGCCTCATTACGTTACTAATGATAGACGCAGGTGTACCCTCAGCGGTGGAGGATCAGTGGTTTGACTCCACAAGCAACATCAGCGCACAAACCATCCGCAAGATGGGAAGGTACGTCACCACTCCTCCATCTGAACCAGAAGAAGATATCCCCACAGTGGGGACTGTTCACCCCACTGTGACCATTGCTGAGGAGCATGTTGTGAGAACGCCGCGTACACCACTCCATTCAACCGAGGCAGGATCGTCAAGCAACCAAATGGGAGAGATCTTGGCAGCTTTGAAGAAGCTCACATACAGGATCGAGTTGCTGGAAGGTGAGCAGCGATATCAGAACCGAGCCACGCAGAAATTTGGATGTATACAAGAGAACGGGATGCGGTGATGGGCCTGATGATGAAGGAGGCCAACCAGGTGCTAGCTGCTCAGCTCCCAGATTTTCCTGAGGATATTTGCCCGACTTATGCTAGCGATGATGAATTTGAAGAAGATGACGCCGCCAGTTCACCAGATGCAACCCCAACCCCCTGAATGGTTTGTTAAAACAATGGTTTATCTCGTTTGCTCCCAAAACAATTTTATTTTGTGTTTGTTTCATATTTTGTGCCTATGGCTAGGCTTTCTGACAATTTGCTACATTTTTATTTCTGGTTTAATGATGCATGAAATCCTACCACTGGGTAGGTACTTTTGGGTACTAACGTATTTGTTGTTTGAATGCTTGTTTGATCTCGTTTCCATTTCAAGGTACAACTTTCGGCTTCCGACTTAAAAAGGTCCCTTTAGTAAGTACGAATCTCAACTTGATACCATGAAATGATATAGGCCGTTTTTCGCATCCAAACACGATCCTTTTTGTACCCCAAACCACCACCTTTGTTCGTTAATTCAATGTCACAGTGGGGACACTGTGAGATTTTAAGTTTGAGGTGGGAACTTCCAGAGTGACTTCCAGTCTTCCCACAGTGGGGACACTGTGAAGTCTAAGTTTGAGGTGGGTAAGCCATACCCCCCTCCCAAAAAAAACAAAAATACAAAAACAGAAGAAAATCGGAGTGTCACTAACAAACTTGATGGTGTGCCTTTCTGGACCATCAAAGTGTTCACTTCCAAAAAAGATGGTGTGCCTATTCTGGACCATCGGAATACCCACTTTCACAAAAATAGCCATACCTAAATAAAGCCTGAAAGTGTGCGTACATACCCATGAAAAATCCAAAATACCCACTTCTTGAAATAAAAATCTCCAAGCGAGATTTTCGGTCCATGTTTGGAAATACTTGACAAAAACCCTTGGGAAAATATTCAAAGCCATAAACCCGCCGAACCCAAGAAAGCCCTATTGATTAATGGAAAACAAGGGAAAGATTTCGTCAAACACAAAAGTGAAAATTTCAAGTTTGGAACCGAAGGAAGTATTGAAGGAAGGAGATCAACGCCCATTCAAGTCAAGAAGTATGTAAGTCCCTAAAAGTTCTACTGCATTTTGTTCATTTTATTTATTTCTTTTTATTACTTGGGGACAAGTAATGGTTTAAGTTTGAGGTTGTGATAACTCTATTTTTAGAGTTATTATTTCCATTTATTTTCCACTTTATTTTGTCAATTTTAGCCATTTCACTTCTTAAAATCCCCATTCTTGGTATATTTCACGAAAACGAGCAAAAGGAGTGAACCATGGTCTTTAATAAATTATTTGGTAGAATTTGGGTGTTTTTCACGTTTTATCCTGTAGTGACCACTGTTGTGCCCACTCCGGTTCCCCACTCTTCGAGTAGATCAAGAAAACAAAAGAAAACCATGGGCTGGAAATATAAAACCTGGAATTTAGAAGGTTCAAATGGCAGGAAAATATGGGCTGGAGAAGTACAAGGTAGTTTTCATTGGAGATAGCATCAAGTACACCTCCTTGTACTTGAAGATTGACTTGGAAAATAGTCCATTGGATAAAAGGATTACACAAGGAACTGATTTCTGCCACAACACATCAGTCTTTACCCATTGGAAGACCCACCTCTTTTGTGTAATACCCAACTCCTTCTCCTAGTATATAAAGGAGCACTTGGGTATCATTTATTATCATCTTTGAATACTTGTTTAGTCTTAAATTCTCTCAACTACCACATTGGCTTTAGTCTTTTATTTACTGCAGTAACTAGCTTTAATTTTCAGTAATTTACTTTCTTAGCTTAATTGTAGTTCGCAATACACAGTGACAGGGACGAACCCTCGTTCCCCACTGTGAGTTCTATTCAAGTCACTTTCAGTTTAATTATGTGCAACTTCTACTCTTTTGCTTTCTTTACTTCAAGTATGGGCTAAACATCCTTTAGGATGTAGGAAGGAGAAGTACCTGGATTTTATTAAAAATGCTTGAGTAATCTTTATACTTAGAATATTTGTTTTTTTGGTCATTCATTCTAGATATTTACCCAAAGATGCGAACAAGCCGATCACTTGCAAGGATCTAAAGTCTAGTTCTTAACTTAGAAATAAGTAGAACGTAGTGACACGATCTTGAATGATGCTAGGGGATTCGAAAGAATTCTTATGACACTTACGAAAGTGAGGTCGACACAGTGAGCAAATCTCAACCCACTGGAGTAGTAGGCAAGCTAATTTGTGTATTAAAAACACTTAGAGTATTTGTCTCTACACATTCCATCGAGACCTGAAAAGGTCCATTCTTGAGATCACCATTGACAAAACAGTAAGTACAAAAAGTATGGGATTTTTATCTAAACGGTGTGAGTATTTTGTAACCGGGCTTTTCTAGCGAAAATGTCCACCACGAATACGAGGATCACTTCTAAGGATCGAGTATTTGATATAAAATCTAGGGAAAATCCAACCTACATTCCTCCTTTTTAACCTTTAGTAAATCGTTTAAAGTAGCTATTTCACCAAACCAAACCAAAGTATTATTTTCCTCTCTAATTGAAACTTGTAAAAGGAGCTCATAAGAACCGTATTGTCTTGATTGTCCAGTCCCTGTGGATTCGATTCTGGTGTTTTACCAACTATTACTTGCTGTGACGATCATAGTGGACAGTGTACACTTGCACTTCCCACTGTGGACAGTTTGCAACCCACTGCGATTAAAACACATATTTCGCACGTAACAGTAATGTTTATATTCTGGAAATCGCAATATACACATGCCCAGTTCCGTACACCTCTATTCCAGAAACCGCAATATACACATGCCCATTTCTGTACACATCTAAGAAATAACAATATACACATGCCTATTTCTTAGAGAAGGAAATAGTGATTACAATATACACATGCCAATCTCTTCTTTTCCTTAGAAATCAGGAATTACGTTTATTCCATGATTTCTCACACACATCAGAATAATGATTAATCTTCATCTATTCTACGTGTACATAACCACTAGTGCCTATGGATCCATTACACTTTACTAACGTATAAGCATAACAACATATTACAGCTCATATCATATTCTCAATTCTAAGAATACTATATAACCTATCGTATCTTCATCCTCAAATGCCCCCCCCCCCCCTTCGGCGACTTAGCACGGGGGTTCCGGATAACTACAACTTTCCGGATAAACCATACTTTCCGGATACCTATTTAATCCGGACGACACCCGGAAACTAAATAAATCCGGATACCATCCGGTAACTAATTTCATCCGGATTCTTGTAAAAATAAAACTTACCCGAATACTTCCCGCGTCCGGAAACATTCATCATCGGGTTTTCCGGATACGACGATTCATCCGGAAAAGTCGGCCCTGCAGCCTAAATTTCAATCTATTTTCTTGTTTGTTCGATTCAGCTTAATCCAAACCATACCAAACAGTTCATAACCAATTTATACAGCTATTACAAGGTTTAATTTAACATGAAAACACTGATTTAAGAAAGGAACAAATGAACTCACCTTAAGTTTGCAAAAACCCACTTTCTGCATAAATCTGATTCCCCCAATCTGTTGTAAATGATTCTGTAAATCAATCCAATACACAGATTCGTTCATAATCTAACATTACCAACAATTTTATCAGAAATCAACACACATACCTTACCAATTTGATGACCAAATCTTGCTTTTCTTCCTTTTCTCTCTTTCTCTTAGCCTTCTAAACCGACTCAAACATAAAATGAGATAAATATCTGATTTTTCAGCTATTTTATCCAAACCTACTTTCCACAAATGAACAAACACACCTCTAGATTTCATTATTTCCAAAAGTCACACCAAAGTTTAATATCTTGTATTATAACCTTATTGAATTATAAAACTTCCAAATACTTCAAGGTTTACACAAAATACAAATACATCCCAATTCTCATTAAAATATTATTATTGAAAAAATTTAGGATGTTACAATACTCCCCAACTTGAAAATGATTTCGTCCTCGAAATCAAGATCAGGTAAACAGATGGGGATACCTATCCTTCATGCTTTCTTCTGACTCTAAAGTCACATTAGCACCTCGATGGTGTTTCCACTGTACTTTCAACGTAGCTACTTCCTTGCCATTACGTAGCTTCCTAACCGATCTTTCCAAAATTGCCTCTGGTTCTTCCACACATCGACTCTTTTCATCTACCCTTACATCGGCAAGTGGAATCACATCTTTCTCTTCGGCTAGACATTTCCGAAGATAACACACATGAAAAGTGTTGTGGATTCCTTCTAATTCAGGTGGAAGATCCAACTGATAAGCCTGCAATCCTATCCTTTTAGTAATAGTGAAAGGTCCTAGAAAACGAGGACTTAGCTTCCTAAGTTTACCAAACCTTATCACTCCCTTCCAAGGGGATACCTTAAGCATCACGCGCTCCCCAACTTGGAATTCTTTTGGTCTTCTTTTCGGATCAGCATAACTCTTTTGTCGATCCTGAGCTGCTTTCATATGCTGCCGAATTTCTTTCACCTTATCGGTTGTTTGTTGTACCAATTCTGGACCAGCAAACTGTTTCTCTCCGGCTTCTAACCAACATACCGGAGTTCTACATTTACGACCATACAGAGCTTCGAAAGGTGCTCTTCCAATACTAGAATGGTAACTATTGTTATACGCAAATTCTACTGACGGTAGATGCGTATCCCAATTACCTCCAAAATCCAACACACAACACCTGAGCATATCTTCCAAAGTTTGAATGGTCCTTTCACTCTGTCCGTCAGTTTGCGGATGATAAGCAGTGCTCAAATTAACTTTCGTACCCAACTCTTCTTGTAGTGACTGCCAAAACCTTGAGGTAAACCTACTATCACGATCCGACACTATAGCCACCGGTATACCATGTCTTGACACCACTTCATCAATATACAGCTTCGCCAATTTCTCTATTGGTGACGTTTCTTTCATAGCCAGAAAATGAGCACTCTTAGTCAAACGATCCACAATCACCCAAATAGTGTCGTTACCTTTTTGTGTCTTTGGTAACTTCGTCACGAAATCCATGGTGATCTTCTCCCATTTCCATTCTGGAATCTCCGAAGATTGGAAACTTCCATAAGGTTTCTGATGTTCAGCTTTCACTAAAGAACATGTTGTACACTTTTCCACTATTCGCGCCACATCTACCTTCATAGTTGGCCACCAATAGTGTAACTTCAAATCCCTATACATCTTTGTACTTCCAGGATGTATAGAATACTTAGATCTATGAGCATCTTCTAGAATCAACTCTCGATTTCCTCCAACTTTTGGCACCCAAACACGACCTTGAAACAACTTAATTCCACGACCATCTTCAGTCAGTTGAAGATGTTGTTTGCTCATCACCTCTTTTTTCAGATTTTCTTCTCGTAAGGCTTCCGCTTGTGCCTCCTTTATCTTTTCTATCAAACTTGACGTTACATCAATCCTAGCATTAGTCGATTTCAAACATCCACTATACTCTTTTCTACTTAAAGCATCAGCTACTACATTTGCTTTACCAGGATGATAATGCAATTCACAATCATAATCCTTAAGTAACTCTAACCAGCGTCGTTGTCTCATGTTCAACTCTTTCTGATCAAAGACATGTTTCAAGCTCTTGTGATCAGTATAAAGAGTACACTTCGTCCCATACAAATAGTGCCTCCACAACTTCAAAGCAAAAACAACTGCTGCTAACTCTAAATCGTGCGTTGGATAGTTCTTCTCATGCTCCTTAAGTTGTCTTGACGCATAAGCAATTACCTTGCCTCGTTGCATCAATACACATCCCAAGCCCATCTTGGAAGCATCACTGTAAACAACAAAATCTTCGGTTCCTTCTGGTAAGGCAAGAATAGGGGCTTCACACAACTTTTGACGTAAAGTTTTGAAAGCCGATCCTTGTTTCTCCGTCCAGACAAACTTCACATTCTTTCTAGTCAATAAAGTCAAAGTAGAAGCAATCTTCGAGAAGTCTTTAATAAATCTCCGATAATAACCCGCAAGACCTAAGAAACTTCTTATTTCAGATGCACTTCTTGGTGTCTCCCAATTCTTCATAGCTTCTATCTTTGCTGGGTCTACTTTAACTCCTTCCGAAGTGATCACATGACCTAGGAATTGTACCTCTTTTAACCAGAATTCACATTTTGCGAACTTCGCGTACAACTTCTCTCTTCTTAATACTTCTAAAACTTCACGTAGATGATGTTCGTGATCTTCTTCAGTCTTAGAATAGACTAGGATGTCATCAATGAATACAATGACAAACTTGTCCAAAAATGGTCGACATACTCTATTCATCAGATCCATGAATATAGCTGGAGCATTTGTCAAACCAAATGGCATTACAAGAAATTCATAATGCCCATACCTTGTTCTAAAAGCTGTCTTAGGAATATCTTCATTCCTCACTTGAACTTGGTGATATCCTGACCTTAAATCAATCTTAGAAAAACATCCCGCACCTTGGAGTTGATCGAACATGTCATCAATCCTCGGAAGCGGATACTTGTTCTTAATAGTCACCTTATTCAGCTCACGATAATCTATACACATTCTCATAGTACCATCCTTCTTCTTAACAAACAACACCAGAGCTCCCCACGGCGAAGAACTCGGTCTAACGAAACCTTTATCCAACAATTCTTGAAGTTGAGTCATCATCTCTTTCATTTCGGCCGGCGCTAGACGATAAGGTGCTCGCGCAATTGGTGCCGGTCCAGGAATGAGATCAATACGGAACTCTACCTGCCGCTCAGTCGGTAGGCCTGGAAGATCATCGGGAAATATGTCTGGAAAATCACGTACCACCTTGATATCTTCCACTCGCTTCTTTTCTGACTTTACATCTAAAACATAAGCTAGATAGGATGAACATCCTTTCATTAAACATTTACCCGCTTTCGCAACAGAAATTAACGGAACTTCCCCTTTTTGCTTTTCCCCAAAGATGAGTACATCATCCCTATCAGCCATCGGAATCCGGATTAATTTCTTTGCACAAAATATTTCTGCCTGATTGGCTACCAGCCAATCCATAACCACAACCACATCAAATCCTCCAATTTCCATCAACAACAAGTCGATCGGAAATTTTGTCTCTTCTATCGAAATAAAACAACCATCAAGTCTTTCACGAACCAAGACCTGACCTCCATTAGCTACCTCGACTACTAAGGCATCTTCCAAAGTAGTAACAGGCATAGCTAACTTGTGAAAGAACGACTTGGACACAAATGACAGATTTGCACCACAGTCGAATAAAATACGCGCAGGACAAGAATTAACAAGGAAAGTACCCGAGACGACATCTTTCGATTCCTTAGCTTCGTCAGCTGTCATATGGAACGCCCGACCCGTTGGCTTTGGGATATTTGATTTCTTACTTTCATCTCCACTCTTTTTCAACCTTGGGCAATCCCGACGGAAGTGACCAGGTTGTTTGCATTCATGACACGTAAATCCTTGAACTGGACAATTATTCATCATATGCCCACTTTTACCACACTTGAAACATTCCAAGGCTGTCACCCGACACGGCCCAAAATGTTTGCTTTTACATTTAGAACACCAGTTTGGTTCCCTGCGAGAGTCGTAACGAATATTCTTGCCAAACAACTTGGTTTTCTGAGAAGATTCCGAACGACCTTCCCATTTTCTCTTTTCCCCCACATGTGCTTTCTCCTCTTTGTCTTTGGCATACATCTCTTCTATTACTTTCGCTTCTTCAATTGTCTCCCTTAAAGTAGTAGCTTTCGAACTTCGGACCCTCGTCATCATATCCGCCGGTAAACCCTTCAAATAAGCTTTAACTTTATCTTTTTCATTTGGAGCCACATGCCCCACCAGGTTCAGCTTCTCCATGAAGGATTCTGTATACTTTCTCACAGTCATATTGCCTTTCTTGAGGTTCCTGAACTCTTCCTCGATTCGATCCATTTCAGTTTCGTTACAGTACTCCTCCAGAATCTTTGCTTTGAACTGCTCCCAAGTCATAGCATTCAAAACAGAAGCTGTCACAGAAGCTGATAGCACATTCCACCAAGATAACGCGTTACCGCGTAACATCTGTGATCCAAACCTAACTTTAGACTTTTCATCATAACACTCACAAGCTCGAAAATCTTGTTCAATTTCCCTTAGCCAATTCATGCAAGCTATTGGATTATCTTCTCCTTTGAATTCCGGCGGTTTACAGCTCAAGAAGGTTTTGTAGGAGCAGTTTCTTTCAACCCTTCTTTCAGTCTCCGACCCTGGGTTGCCAGTTGGATTTATCACACTAGTATCAACTCTTGTCCGTCTTGGTTCCATACTTCGATCATTAAACAATTTCATGAACATTTCTGCTTGTCTTCCCATGGTGGTGTTCATCATTTCAGTTTGTCTTTCCATTGATGCATTCATCAATCTGGTAACATTATCCATAATGCGTCCTTCCATACTCGCTTCCGATGGTGTTTGATCGACAGTACTGGTACCCACTCTGTGTACCAGATTACGCACTCCTCCTAAAGAAAGAAAATCTGGTGGCGTCTCATGAATTCCGCCTACTCCAGTTTGTCTATCTCCCGTATCGCCTAACCAATTCCTATTCATAGAAGAATTAGGAGACCTCGGCGGAGTATTTACCATTGTTCTGGATGAGCACAAAAGAATACCCATCAGTAATGGTTTATACATAACTAAACATACAAAAACGTACTTTACCGCTAATCAGTCACTGTAACAATTAGGAACAAGTATGCTTGTGTAACGATATATTCATAATAACAGTAGCTAATTGAAATTGTGAACATATCATACAGGAGAATCCTCGTCTCATTATTACAGTACTAATTTCACGTATTTACGTCGACTTTAAGACCATCCCGTCTTAGTATTTCTACCCATTCTCACGAATCATAACTTAATTCATCACAACTTAAGTCTAAGTATCTCATCAGCATACTTAGTTCACTTAAACTATAGCTCTGATACCATATTGTAACACCCTAAAATCAGGGCTAAATTGAACCTCAAAATTCCACAAGTTAGGATAATATAAACTTCAAACTTATCTAAATATAGCAAGTGAATTAACCATCAAGAGTATATTTACAATACAGGATCCTTCAAATAACCTATCAATCTAATCATATCATTATAATCAGTTTAACTAAGTTATCTAAGCAATCCATCAAAATCTCCTCTTGTTAATTGACACCTCTGCTATTCCAAAAACGCTCGTCCCACAACCCTTTACCTTCCCGAGCTGGTACCTGGTAAGAAAACATCATATGAAACGATTAGGCCAACGCCTAGTGAGAACATTCGTTTCAATAATAACATTTGCAAAATCAATGTAAGCAAGTTATAACAAACCTGATTCTAGTTTCTTAAGCCTTTTTCAGTTTCTTAAAAGTGTCCGGACAACATAGGTTTTCCGGACAACAGGGGTTTTCCGGACAGCTGAACTTTTCCGGATAACTACAACTTTCCGGATAAACCATACTTTCCGGATACCTATTTAATCCGGACGACACCCGAAAACTAAAGAAATCTGGATCACATCCGGTAACTAATTTCATCCGGATTCTTGTAAAAATAAAACTTACCCGGATACTTCCCGCGTCCGGAAACATTCATCATCGGGTTTTCCGGATACGACGATTCATCCGGAAAAGTCGGCCCTGCAGCCTAAATTTCAATCTATTTTCTTGTTTGTTCGATTCAGCTTAATCCAAACCATACCATACAGTTCATAACCAATTTATACAGCTATTACAAGGTTTAATTTAACATGAAAACACTGATTTAAGCAAGGAACAAATGAACTCACCTTAAGTTTGCAAAAACCCACTTTCTGCACAAATCTGATTCCCCCAATCTGTTGTAAATGATTCTATAAATCAATCAAATACACAGATTCGTTCATAATCTAACATTACCAACAATTTTATCAGAAATCAACACACATACCTTACCAATTTGATGACCAAATCTTGCTTTTCTTCCTTTTCTCTCTTTCTCTTAGCCTTCTAAACCGACCTAAACATAAAATGAGATAAATATCTGATTTTTTAGCTATTTTATCCAAACCTACTTTCCACAAATGACCAAACACACCTCTAGATTTCATTATTTCCAAAAGTCACACCAAACTTTAATATCTTGTATTATAACCCTATTGAATTATAAAACTTCCAAATACTTCAAGGTTTACACAAAATACAAATACATCCCAATTCTCATTAAAATATTATTATTGAAAAAATTTAGGATGTTACAATATGTATATATGAACTACAAATGAGAACACTTCTCTTTTGCAAAAATGTGAGAATACTAGCTTCTTGGCCTCCAAATTATTTAGCTGGTAAAAAAATTAGCATAATTGAAAATAAATTAGTATTTATCAATAATTTTCCATTATTTTAGATTTGTTTCTATCCCTTAAATATTGCTAGTCCAATCGAAGATTTTTTATGCCAATGCCTCCGTTGTCAATAATGATGTGATTTTGTTGTAATAATAATGTGATAATGATTTGATAAATTGAAAACTTCTTATAATGTGATTTTGTTGTGATAATTATGTGAAAAGTTGTGATAATTATGTGGTTTTGTTATGACAAATTTGAAAATATAACTCTGATATCCCTCATCACTTATCCCTTCCCGAGCTAGTACCTGGTAAGAAAACTTAATTTGAAAAGATTAGGCTTACGCCTTAGTGAGAACATCCAATTTTCAAATCAAAATCTTTATAAGCTTTGAAAACCAAATTTGTAAACAAAGCATATACATTAACCTGATCACAATCTTTCTTACTGTATACATAACATCTTTCGATGACGGGAATCATACATGATTCTATGAGTATGACAAACACTAAGTAGGTCATAGTATCATGTTCAAGAGCGCCACTACGAATCACCACGGATTCTAGATCATTGCTCATGTCCAAGAATTTACAATTAGCGTCATGCCTATTTTTTGGAGTGGAAGTAGGGATTACAATTAAGAGCCATGCCTATCCCTTACTTTCCAATAGAAATCGGGAATTACAATTAAGCGCCATGCCTATTCCACGATTTCACATCACAATACGAAATGGGAATTACCATTAAGAGCCCGACCTATTCCTCATTTCAAAACAACGAGAATTACGATTAAGCGTCACGCCTATTCCACGTTTATTAAATCACAATACTAAATGAGAATTACCATTAAGCGACCAACCTATTCCTCATTTATCAAATAATGATAGTGCCTATGGATCCATTACACTTCCTAGCATATGTGCGTATCAATTCAAAACACATATCAACTCGTATCATACTTGCAGTCGAGTTATAATTATGTTCACACTGCTAAAATCAAAATATGTTTCGTATTCATAAAACATTTGAACAATACAACCTTGCACAAAAATATACAGGAAAACTTGTCCGATAAACTAATCCGGAACCAAGTCCAGAAAACATATCCGGAACAATCCGGAATCCCAACAATCCGGTAACATCCGGAAAAAGTATCCGGACTCCAAGTCCGGAACCATCCGGGAACTGCATCCGGTAAACTAATCCGAAATTAATCCGGAAAATCCTCCGGAATCCGGAACTATCCAGACATTCAATCCGGAAAACGATCCGGAAAAGTTATCCGAAAAATCAAATCCGGAACTATCCGAAAAATTCTACTTCCGGATTTGTTCGGTGGTTCATATGATTTCTACCCAGTATTCAAATAACCAATTAAATCCATTTCATGGAGATATCAATAGATACACAAAACCATTTCAATTCGATTCATCAATTTTTAGTGAAATAACAACCGAAAAGATGAACTCACCTGAAATCAGGATTCGAACACAAAGTCTACAACCCAATTCAACTAGTACTCCAAAATCAAACATGATTCTCACTGATTGAATAACCTAATCAAAAGCCAAAATTTACTTATATAACTATCAATCTTAATCAATTGGAATTTGAAACGATCATCTAATTTCTTACCGTTCGAGAGTTCAAAACTCAATTTCTCTTTGCCTCTTTGGACCGACTTCAAACAAAATTTGATAAGCTCAAACATATTTCCTTTCCATAAATATCTCAAAATTTTCCTCAATTCCTTTTTAACCCAATACTTTCTCAATAAAACCAAATCACCCCATTATTCCTAAATTTGACTAATAACAATTAAAATCCCTTAATACCAATATTTAGTCAAAATACAATTCAGTTTTATCCTTAACAAAGATCAAAACTGAACAATTCCATCCATTCAACATTTTCACAACAAACTTACATAATTTGTGAAATTTCGAGGTGTTACAAAGTGGATGTTAACGTGAGAAGTGGTTATCAACCGTTGGATAAGAAACGGATGGACATTAGGGATGAGATGCATCGAGATAAGATGCACCAGATCAATTCCCTTCTAAGTCGCAATTCATGGGAAGGCATGAGATTAAAATAGATCAAGGCAGATCCACTTCTCATGCTTCTCATCGTTAACTCAACTTCTCACATGATCCTTTGCCTATATATATAGGGGTGAGTTCAAACGAGAACACTAACTATTTAAAAAAACACGAGAACGACCGTTAATGTACAAAATCATATATGATTCACGTACAAAATCATATATGATTTATGAGACTTTGCCTCGCGACTTAAGTCGCGGCCAAAGTCGTTTGCGTCCAATTTTTTACTGTTAATGTAAACTAACATGTAATTTTGCACATGATTTTCTATTCTCGTATTTTCTTAAATAGTTAGAGTTCTCGTTTGAACCTTTATATATATATATATATATATATATATATATATATATATGTGTGTGTGTGTGTGTTTGTATTGTGTGTGATGTGTGAGTGGAAATATTAAGAAAAAAACCCTTAAAAAACAACCACATAACTCATCCAAACTGTGATAAGATAATTTAGATTAAATTTTTTTACTTAAACGGATGAAATTAGCAACTCTTAGGGGCCGTTTACCTAATCACTTACCCGGGTAAGTGCTTATCGGTAAAATTCAACACTATCACCTACTTCACGGGTAAGATTTTAGTCCACCAAAATGGCATCGTATGCAACAATTTAGCCGGTAAACGCTAACCGTGGTAAGAGCCGTCGCACTCACTTACCGGGTAAGACTCTCGGTCCTTGCTTTCGACTCTCGGTGTTTGCTTCCGCTCTTACCGGGTAAGATTCTTGGTCCTTGTCATATTCATCCGGTAAGCTAATATAACTTGGTAAACACTTACTTGGATAAGCGTTTTGTAAACGACACCTTAGTCAGGGACCAAATCAAACACTTTCACATACCATAAGGGTATTCTTACAATTTTATTTGTATAGAAACCCAATCCAAGTAAAACAACCAACCATAAAGACCAAAATTGCGATTTACTCTTTTGTTAATTTTATCCTCTTTATGGATACCTATCAGCCTCTCGTTAAAGCAATACGCAAGGACTATATAAAAACAGAATAACATGTTTATTCAATTTATTTAATTAAAAAACATTAAATCAAATAGGATAATTGGAAATATTGTTACTTTGGTCATCTCCAATGTAGTGACGAACCTATTCCGAGTTGAAAGGGTTTTTATATGCCAGTTCAGTCGATTACTGTAAAAGAAAAAAAAAACCTTAGATGTGTAAAAAGTGCATCTGATTGATTTGAAAGGATACCGTTAAATACTTTCAAACTAAACATATAAATTAAACACGGATGAGATGGTTGGATTATCATTCCACATGTAACAGGTCACGATCAATGGTTTGTTTCTTATTTCGAGTGAAAATTTAATTTTTTTCTTTATTAATTTTAGGCTCCAAGGCCCGGTCCAAAGAATTTCGTCGGGCCTTACAATGCTATTTCTAAAAATATTAACACAAAACATATAGTTAGAGAAATCAAACTCACAACCTCATATAAAATTATAAACATTACTACAACTATGCAAACACAACTTTTTATTAATTTTTCTCCCATTCTGATTTAATTTATTAATTTTGTCGTGACTTTTTTCCTTCTCCCATTCTGATTTAATTTAATTTAATTTATCTCATTTTCAAGGCAATGCATATTTATTTTAAAGATTAGGCCGATTCTACTAGAAAAAAATGTATTTTATTTTCCAAATCGACACAACTGACTTTCTCCCCGGATCTAACAATAATTCTATGGAATTTTGATCCATCTTAAAGATGCACCCGCTCAGACAAAATTCTAGGGTCTTTTAAAAGTCCAATGATTATAACATCATCTTTGTGTAAATTGTATTTATATACAAAGGTGTTGCTCGATCGACGTGGAAGCGTAGAAGTGATTGTGATCGTGATGGTAGCTGGCAGGTTAATGACGGAATATTGTTAAAAAAAACTGAATAGATTGAAAGAAAAGATACAAGAATCAATGATTAGAACGTGAAATGATCACTATCCTTAGGATATTATTAGCCCCCACTGTCAAGGCTGTTTGGGTTTAGGCTAATACACCCCCAGGAGTTATCTAATCATAAGAGAATGTTTAACAACCAAACATCATCTTCAAGAACATGATTTCAGAATTTCTATGAAGAGATAGGAGAAGATTAGAGAGAGATCAAAAGATGTAACAATAGCACACATATATATAGACATGTTCTGTAACCAATTTGGATAAGATTAATCAGAAAAAAATCTTATTCAAATTTGAATAGAAACAGATAACCTGTCAAAAACCAGCCAAAAACCGTACCAAAGGTTGGAGCGGGTCCCGACGCTAGTCAAACCGTGCGGGAACTCGCGCCGGCTTCTGTTTCATGAACCCGCCCGCTCATCCGCGCAATTTGCTAGTGCTATCTTTTTTACCGTAAATATTTGTGCAAAATCCACACATCAAGGCTAAATCCTTCTTAGTTCAATGGATCTTTTAAACAACTGTACAAGTTGTTTAAAGATTATAAACTATGAAAGATTTTATTACTTTTCCTATGTGGGATAAGTAATAAGCCTAAGACATATATAGCTATATTCTTCAAGCGAAATGCCATTATTGTTTCTATGTGGGACAAATCCCACTATGAAGACTATATATATAACATGACGGATAGTTAGAAAGAAGAAGAACGACCATGGAAAAAGAGAGAATGAATATTTGAGTTTTCTTTTTACAATTATACATAATTTTTTAAAGTAGAAATTAACAAGATTTGTAAAATGACTAAAATATCCCTTATTTAGTTGGATTAAGAGAATTAACATTATTGAAAGAGACGAAACCAAGCAATTTTGCAAATGTCAAAGAACAAACGCCATGAACCAAACCCGAAATTTACCTTTTTAATAATAAAAGTATTAATTATATTTTCGAGAAAAGGATATAAAAGAGTCGGGCTAGCTCTGTCCAAATTTATTTTTATATAAGCCCATATCCACTCATTAATCTTAACGGGTCGGGTCGGTCAAGACGCATCTATCGTTTCCAAAATTGTTGTCAAAACTCATTTTTATGACGGAAACAACTATACTAATTGTCCGAACAACACGAAGACTATATAGTACCTTTTGCATCAAGCCATTTCTCGTCTTTAAGACCAATGAACCATGAACGATCACTTGTTCGCAGTTTCATTGTCGACAAAGTTAACTTCTCTAGTTTTGTGAGTCGCTAAAATACAAAGCATTGAACACAAAAACTAAAAAAATTAACGGAAACTAACAAAAACTTTGGCTATAAGTCATGTAATCTTATGCAACATCGATCGTACTCTTGTTATTAATGATGAAAAAACCCTTTACTGTAACGTCCCAAAAATAACAATAAATTTGAACTTTTAAAAATACCATTTTATTAAATAAGACCATAAGTATTTGAATCCAATCAAACGTTTGTCCAAATCTCGTTAAGTTAAATAACCGAATCAATTAACACAGCGGAAAAATGTGAATAGTATAAACATAATGTCTCCAAGTAAAAATGATAAAAGTCTCCACAACGCGTCAGTGTGTACCGTCACGCCTTGCTGCCACTCGTACCTGAAACAGTAATTTGTAGGGAAAGAGTAAGCACGAAGCTTAGTGAATTCAAACACATGCGTACAATATCAATCATATCGACACCACCCCTATCAGCAGATAGATATAACAACCAACACAAGCAATTTAATAAAACAAGCACACTCATGCAAGAACACCTATGCATGTACCATTCGGTCTCCCCGAATTCATACAACGCTCGTGTACCCATCCCTCGGTCTCCCCGAGTTCATACCACACCCGTGTACGTACTCCTCGGTCTCTCCGAGTCCTCGGTCTCCCCGAGATTTATACGACACCCAAGACCTTATACTAGACACTACTCGGCCTAGTACTACACACAAACGACACAGATATCACACACGAACTACAACAATGCGCATACAATCTCTATCCTACGCAGTGAGTGAACTCACATCAGAAAGCAATGTAGAACTCCACGAATAGCAATAAGAGCCCGTCCACTCCAACTCACTTCTTTCCACCTAAAGAAGTGTTAACAAGCGTTAAAGTGAAGTCCCAACTCGAAATACAACTACAAGTCTAAACGTGCACTTTCCCGGTTTTTAGTCTAAAACTACAGGTCTGTTCGTGACCTGTTTATCCCCCTTTAAACCCATCTAATCAGCAAGATAACTCCATAAATAGAAAGTTCTATGTCTTAGGTTTCCAGGGACATATCGCACGCGTTCATACGAGGTCCCTACTATTTTATACGAATTTTCTAAGACAGACTACCCGAAACAGGAATTCCGGACCAGTCTGTACTAATTGCCATTTTGGCCCTAGCTAGAGGCCGAATTGATTTTTCGGCAACGCATAAGAAACTCAGTAGACACAATTTGGGAAATTTGTGCACTGGTTTCACCCCAATCCGAGCTTCCTAGACTAAACTACGGATTTCACAAGACAGGGATAAAACGAACGTTTCACATAAAATGATAACCTTTAAAAACGGTTTAGGGTTTTTGGGTTTGCAACTACGGTTTACTAGTTAGGGTTTTAGGGATTGGGTTTTATGCTCCTGAGGCTGGACTAAACCGCGCACCACCCACTGCCACCTCCGGCAGTGGTGGTCGGCGGCGGCAGCCACCCCCCGACGGTGGTAACTTGGCGAGACCACATATACCCAACCCAAACAACTTGGTCCTACACACACAACCAATCAAGCAGCCATACTTGCGCACGTAACAGCCACCGAACGGTGGCGCACGATGGCGACGAACACCGCCGGCAGCCATGGCTGCGGCGGCGGCGGTGGTGTTTTCCCGGCGATTCTACGACGAGGCCAAACGGAAAATCCCGACCACCCTACTCAGCCACACACATCCACACGCACCCTAACCGACGTACACTCGCCATCACAACCACCCAACTGGTGGTGCAAGGCGGCGCACCTGCCGGCAGCCAAGGCTGCGGCGGTGGTGGTTTGCGGTTGAAGACGACGAAAGAAAGAAGACAAAAGGGAAGAGAGAGCCTTACCTCGACGACGACACAACAGCGACCAACGTCCGGCTTCTCTCTCTCTCTCTCTCGCTACCCTCTCTCTCTGCAGGTCACTTTTCTCTCGCCGGCAGAACCAGTGGCGGCGGCGACGACGGTTTGTGTGAGGTCCGGCGGTGACAACAAGGGGAAATGGAAAGGGAATCGGCGATGAAGGCTAGAAGGAGAAAAGATTAGGGTTTTCATGGATGCTCTTTGCGTGGGACGGAAGTGAACGAGAAAGGGAAGGGGGTCGGTTCCTTAAGGGCCGATCCCCATGCAAGTTTCAAAGAAATACAAAATGGTCCCTGTCTTCAAGTTTCCTTACAAACAGTTTACAAACTTAACCAAACTAGTCCCTCCTCATCATGCTTTAACATTTTGGTCTTTTCCGTTAAAATTCGATTAAAAGAAATTATAAAATAAAAAAATAATCAGGAAGAAATCCATACCGGGACACGGGCTTTACAACTCTCCCCCGCTTGAATTAGACTTCGTCCTCGAAGTCTACGTCCGCAAACAGCTCCGGATAGTTCTCCCGCATCTCAGCCTCGGGTTCCCAAGTCCACTCGGAACCCTTTCGGTGTTGCCACTGGACTTTCACTTAGCCAACCACCTTGTTACGCGAGGTCCTCGTCCTCCTATCAATAATGGCGATCGGCTTCTCTACGTAATTAAGCCGCTCGTCGATCTGAATATCCTCGAGAGGAATCACCGCAGACTCATCCACCATACACTTCCGCAACTGAGACACGTGGAAAGTGTTGTGGATCAAACTCAGCTCGTCCGGTAACTCTAAGCGATAAGCTACCTTTCCCACTCGAGCAATGATCTTGTAAGGTCTAATGTAACGGGGCCCCAACTTTCCCCGTTTACAAAACCGAATCACCCCTTTCCAGGGTGAAACCTTCAACAAAACATAATCTCCCAACTGAAACTCCAAATCTGATCGTCTCTTGTCGGCGTAACTCTTCTGCCGACTCTGTGCAGTAACTAAACGGTCCCGCACCATCTGTATCATCTCAGTCGTCTTTAGCACAACATCAGTGCTCCCAAATACTCGCTGGCCAACCTCACCCCAGAAAATGGGCGTCCTGCACTTCCTACCATACAGCATCTCGTACGGCGGCATGCCAATACTGGAATAGAAGCTGTTGTTGTAGGAAAACTCCGCCAAAGGAAGGTACTGATCCCAACTACCTCCAAAATCAATAGCACATGCCCGAAGCATGTCCTCGAGTGTCTGAATAGTACGCTCACTCTGCCCGTTAGTCTGTGGATGAAAGGCCGTGCTAAAATGTAACCGCGTACCCATCTCCACCTGAAACTTCTCCCAAAACCGGGAGGTAAAACGGGTGTCCCTGTCAGAGACAATCGAAACTGGCACCCCGTGCCTGGCTACAATCTCTAGCACGAAAATCTATGCGAGCTTCTCCGCCGAGGAGCTCTCCCTGATGGCCAAAAAGTGAGCACTCTTGGTCAGACGATCGACAATCACCCAAATAGCATCATTCCCACGTGGAGTCCTTGGGAGTTTAGTAGTGAGATCCATCGTGATCTGCTCCCATTTCCACACCGGAATCTCTAAAGGCTGCAACTTCCCATGCGGCCGCTGGTGCTCAGCCTTTACTTTCCGACATGTCAAGCATACCTCTACACACTTGGCGACATCCCGCTTCATGCCGGGCCACCAATAATTCTCCCGCTGGTCGCGGTACATCTTCGTAGCTCCAGGATGAATCGAAAACTTGGACTTATGCGCCTCGTCCAACAATATATGCATGTTCCCACCAGCGAAGGGAACCCACACTCGACCATACCGGGTCAATAAACCTCGACTATCACGTGCAAAATTCGGAATTTCACCCGAAATCTCTCGCGTTTGGCATTCTTGTCCCGAACTGCCACTTCCTGAGCACTACCTATCGACTCAAGGAGAGGTGTAACCACTGTTAACCGTTTACACAAACCCCGCAGTGGCTCACCCACTGGATGTCGACTAAGTGCGTCCGCGACAACATTCGCTTTACCCGGGTGGTAAAGTATCTCACAATCATAATATTTAACTACGTCAAGCCGCCTCCTCTGACGCATGTTGAGGTTTTGCTGGTCCATCAAGTATTTGAGGCTTTTATGGTCAGTGTATATCGTACACTTGACGCCATACAAGTAATGCCTCCAAATCTTGAGAGCAAACACCACTGCTCCCAACTCTAGGTCATGTGTCGGGTAGTTCGCCTCATGAGGCTTCAACTGCCTCGAAGCGTAAGCTATAACTTTACTGCGCTGCATGAGCACGGCGCCCAATCCCTGGTGACAAGCGTCACAATATACTACCAGATCCTCCATACCCTCGGGCAAAGTCAACACCGGAGCCTCGCACAAACGCCTGCGTAGCTCCTCAAAAGCCCTCCACTGCTCTTCACCCCAACTAAAAGCCGCAGATTTCTTCGTCAATCGGGTCATAGGTAATGCAATCTTGGAGAAAAATAAATCTCCGATAGCACCCTGCTAACCCAAGAAAACTCCGTACTTTAATGGGAGTCTTCGGCACCTCCCACCGCATCCCTGCTGTAATCTTGGCCGGATCGACCATAATACCATTCTGGTTCACGACATGTCCTAGGAATTGGACCTCTGGTAACCAGAACTCACACTTGGAGAACTTAGCATAAAGCTTCTCCCGCCTCAAAACCTCCAAAACTTCTCGCAAATGCATCTCGTGCTCTTCCTTCGACTTCGAATATACGAGAATATCGTCGATGAACACAATCACAGACCGATCCAGCATCGGGCTACACACCTTATTCATGAGGTCCATGAACGCTGCTGGTGCATTGGTGAGCCCGAAAGGCATCACCACAAACTCATAATGGCCATAACGTGTACGAAATGCCGTCTTCTCCGTATCCTCACTCCTCACCCGCATCTGATGATACCCCGATCTCAAATCAATCTTGGAGAACCACGAGACTCCCTGTAGCTGGTCGAACAAGTCATCGATCCTTGGCATAGGATAACGGTTCTTCACCGTAAGCTTATTCAACTCACGGTAGTCTATACACATCCATTAGGACCCGTCCTTCTTCTTCACGAACAGAATCGGGGCTCCCCACGGTGAACAACTCGGCTTGATAAACTCCTTTTCGAGAAGTTCCTGCAACTGCGTGTACAACTCCTTCATTTCCGGTGGAGCCAGGAGATAAGGTGCCTTGGCCACCGGAGCAGCACTCGGAATTAAGTCAATGCGGAACTCTACCTGTCGCTCGGGAGGTATCCCCGGTAAATCGTTGAGAAATACATCAGCAAACTCCCGTACAACTGGCACATCCTCCGCAGTCTTCTTCTCTCCGTCGACGCGCGTGTCTATCACATACGCTAAATATCTCTGACCACTGTGTTGTAAGTATCTCCGAGCTCTCGCAGCCGAACATATCGCTGGGGTCCGCCTGGGCGAGTCGCCCTGAACTAGCAGTTCTCCCCCGCTTGGGGTTCGAACTCGTACTTGTTTGCGACAGCAAACAATCTCAGCATCGAAAGCATCCATCCAGTCCATGCCCACAATCACGCACAACTCACGCATAGCGATCGGAATCAAATCAATAGGAAATCTCACACCAGAGATTTCCAGAGTGCACCCACGATACACGTCAGTAACCGTCAAGGTCCTATTATCAACAACCTCAACCACAAGTGGACAACCTAACCGTCCTACAACTCGGCCCAAACACTCACTAAAAGTGTGAGACACGAAAGAATGAGTAGCCCCGCTATCAAACATCACTACAGCAGGCACCGAGTTAACTAATAACGTACCTGATCACACAGTTTAAGCAAAAGCAATTACATACAACAATCAATAACCAAAAAGAATCAAGTGATGAAGAATACCTGTCACCACTTTAGGCGTAGCTTGTGCCTCCTCCACTTTCAGTTGATGAACTCTACCTCGGGCCGCCTCGGGTCTAGCCTGACCCACACTACCATCAGTAATACGCAAGGGGGCAGCCGCAGGAGCTCTTTGTGCCCCGCCCCCATCAGCAACCCTCGGATTCGGGCAGTTGGCCTTCACGTGGCCCGTCTGTTTGCAGTTAAAGCAGACCATCAGTGGTACCCTGCAATCACGACCGTAGTGTCCCACCTGGCCGCACTTGAAACATTTGTCGTCTTTCCTTGCGTTACTATCCCTGGGCTTAAACCCACCGCTCCTTTGACTCGAGCGTGAGTCCGAGAACTTCGTCTTCTTTGGAACAGCCGATATCGGTGCCACGGTCTGCACCGCCTTCCTCTTCTTGGCCTGCGTCTCCAACTCAAGTTCCCGTCTCCGGGCAGCCTCCATCATCGCAACAAGTGAAACATACTGCGCAGTACTCACGAACTCCCTGATCTCGGTACGTAGCATATCCTTGTACCGCGTCATCTTCATGTCCTCGGAAGCAGCATACTGAGGACAGAATAGCGCCATCTCCGTGAACTTTCGGTTCATCTCCTTTACAGTCTCCGTAGTCTGAGTGAGCTCCAAGAACTCTTTAGCAATCCTCTCCATCTCCACTGGAGGCACATACTCTGCACGAAACCGTTCAACGAACTCCTCCCATGTCAAAGTAGTGCGCTCAGCAAGCGTCAAAGCAGTAGTACACCAGTCTTTCGCTCCATCTCGTAACAGATTCACCGCAAAGCGAACCTTCAGATTCTCAGGACAACCACTGGTAAGAAATGCGCACTCCATATCCGAGATCCAGCGCATACTAACGATCGGGTTCGAGTCTCCCTTGAACTCAGGAGGAGAACAAGCAGAGAGATCCCGATATTGAAACTCTCGCGCTCGGGGCTGCCCACCGGCAGGGGGTGGAATCGCCGCGATGCGCTCCTCTATCAATACTACTACCTCATTACGAATGGCGGTAATAATCTCGGGGATCGCCTCCCCAATAGCATGTGTCACCTCCGCCGCAATCATCTCACGAATCTGCTCTGCAGTGAATCCAGTACCAGCATCTGGATCAGCATTGTTGTTCCTTCTTGTGATGGCCATTCTGGTAATTATTACGGCGATTTATTAGCACACAATAAATCCTGCTAACTACGCTCACGCTCAACTCCTCGGATTCTCTGTGACTTTCCCCGACTCGAGCACGGATCCTGTGCTTCAGGTAGTAGGAGCTCTACTACTACCTTCCACACCTATCCTTACTCGTTTCGAGTCCCGTCCCGAAGTGTCCAAGTAGTTCCTTGCCGACAGTTTCAACCCATATGCCCGTACCAGCATATGTAAACACTCTTCCTAGCTCACTAGGAATTTCACCCCATTCCGCTACCCTTGCTATGACGAAATCCCACTAGTCATGACGAGTCGCCGCGCGAATGCACAGTTGCATACAGTGTGAAACCAGATAGACATTCGAATAAAAGATTCTATCCTACAACGGTTAGACTCAAACAAGAGCTGCGCAGTAGAACTAAATCCAACATTCTAAGGCTATTTGGTTCCTACCGCATACAACTTATAAGGCATTCACTTAACAACCTATCAGGACTAGCATAAATTCCTACTAGCAAGTGACAAACATGCAGTACAGTGTAATAAGCACCAGGCAATCTATCATACATACTCCTATGTTCTAGAAGCAATTAATTACACTAAGTATTTTACCTTTTCCCTTGGCATCGGCTGACTGTACACACTGCGCCTCCGGTCACCGTTTCTAAAACGTACTTTTCCTCTCTTTTATTTCTCAAAAATTTTAAAAGGAAAAAGATAATCCCGAGCCGTAAACTTGAATTTAAACACACCGAAATGTGTTTGATTCGCTCAAGCTGTGCTCTGATACCAACTTGTAACGTCCCAAAAATTACAATAAGTTTGAACTTTTAAAAATACCATTTTATTAAATAAGACCATAAGTATTTGAATCCAATCAAACGTTTGTCCAAATCTCGTTAAGTTAAATAACCGAATCAATTAACATAGCGGAAAAATGTGAATAGTATAAACATAATGTCTCCAAGTAAAAATGATAAAAGTCTCCACAACGCGCCAGTGTGTACCGTCACGCCTTGCTGCCACTCGTACCTGAAACAGTAATTTGTAGGGAAAGAGTAAGCACGAAGCTTAGTGAATTCAAACACATGCGTACAATATCAATCATATCGACACCACCCCTATCAGCAGATAGATATAACAACCAACACAAGCAATTTAAAAAACAAGCACACTCATGCAAGAACACCTATGCATGTACCATTCGGTCTCCCCGAATTTATACAACGCTCGTGTACGCATCCCTCTGTCTCCCCGAGTTCATACCACACCCGTGTACGTACTCCTCGGTCTCTCCGAGTCCTCGGTCTCCCCGAGATTTATACGACACCCAAGACCTTATACTAGACACTACTCGGCCTAGTACTACACACAAACGACACATATATCACACACGAACTACAACAATGCGCATACAATCTCTATCCTACGCAGTGAGTGAACTCACCTCAGAAAGCAATGTAGAACTCCACGAATAGCAATAAGAGCCCGTCCACTCCAACTCACTTCTTTCCACCTAAAGAAGTGTTAACAAGCGTTAAAGTGAAGTCCCAACTCGAAATACAACTACAAGTCTAAACGTGCACTTTCCCGGTTTTTAGTCTAAAACTACAGGTCTGTTCGTGACCTGTTTAGCCCCCTTTAAACCCATCTAATCAGCAAGATAACTCCATAAATATAAGGTTCTATGTCTTAGGTTTCCAGGGACATATCGCACGCGTTCATACGAGGTCCCTACTATTTTATACGAATTTTCTAAGACAGACTACCCGAAACAGGAATTCCGGACCAGTCTGTACTAATTGCCATTTTGGCCCTAGCTAGAGACCGAATTGATTTTTCGGCAACACATAAGAAACTCAGTAGACATAATTTGGGAAATTTGTGCACTGGTTTCACCCCAATCCGAGCTTCCTAGAATAAACTACGGATTTCACAAGACAGGGATAAAACGGACGTTTCACATAAAATGATAACCTTTAAAAACGGTTTAGGGTTTTCGGGTTTGCAACTAGGGTTTACTAGTTAGGATTTTAGGGATTGGGTTTTATGCTCCTGAGGCTGGACTAAACCGAGCACCACCCACTGCCACCTCCGGCAGTGGTGGTCGGCGGCGGCAGCCACCCCCCGGCAGTGGTGGTAACTTGGCGAGACCACATATACCCAACCCAAACAACTTGGTCCTACACACACACCCGATCAAGCAGCCATACTTGCGCACGGAACAGCCACCGAACGGTGGCACACGGCGGCGGCGAAAACCGCCGGCAACCATGGCTGCGGCGGCGACGGTGGTGTTTTCCCGGCGATTCTACGACGAGGCCATACGGAAAATCCCGACCACCCTACTCAGCCACACGCATCCACATGCACCCTAACCGACGTACACCCGCCATCACAACCACCCAACTGGTGGTGCAAGGCGGCGCACCCGCCGGCAGCCAAGGCTGCGGCGGCGGTGGTTTGCGGTTGAAGACGACGAAAGAAAGAAGACAAAAGGGAAGAGAGAGCCTTACCTCGACGACGACACAACAGCGACCAACGTCCGGCTTCTCTCTCTCTCTCTCTCTCTCGCTACCCTCTCTCTCTACAGGTCACTTTTCTCTCGCCGGCAGAACCAGTGGCGGCGGCGGCGACGGTTTGTGTGAGGTCCGACGGTGACAGCAAGGGGAAAGGGAAAGGGAATCGGCGATGAAGGCTAGAAGGAGAAAAGATTAGGGTTTTCGTGGATGCTCTTTGCGTGGGACGGAAGTGAACGAGAAAGGGAAGGGGGTCGGTTCCTTAAGGGCCGATCCCCATGCAAGTTTCAAAGAATTACAAAATGGTCCCTGTCTTCAAGTTTCCTTACAAACAGTTTACAAACTTAACCAAACTAGTCCCTCCTCATCACGCTTTAACATTTTGGCCTTTTCCGTTAAAATTCGATTAAAAGAAATTATAAAATAAAAAAATAATCAGGAAGAAATCCATACCGGGACACAGGCTTTACATTTACTCCTTCCGTATTCTCTCCATATTCATCCAATAAAAAGTAGACATATCAACTGCTTTTCACTCTCCTACTACTATGCATGGGATTATGTGAGAAGTGTTATTTTTGGTGAGAAATGTGAGAAGTGCTTTTAAACTGTTGATCACTTTTAATCAAATACCCTCACATGAATTGCAGCTTAAAAGAAAATTAATTCAGTGCATCATATCTCATCCTAATGTTCGTCCATTTCTCATCCAAAGATTGATAACCACTTCTCACCAAATTTGACACTTCTGACCGGAACTCAACCCCTACTATTTAACCTATATATGCACCCTTCTATATTTATATAACCACCTCCTACGGTTACGTATATTGGCCCCATACCTTTACACATGTTGAAATTTGATTGGAGGAACACGAAAGGGTGGAAGGGGTAATTTGTTTTCGGTTATTGATTTACTCTTGTTTCCGTAAGATCAACTTGACGATTTTCGGATCTAGTCTCGGCTTTTTCCTTCAAGTCGTCGAGGTAATGTTGGTAAATATATGATGTAAACCCCCATATCGCCAACAACATAGCAATCACCTTCACTCCGTTCATCTTTTCGTGGAAAAACACGACAGCAAGAACGGGCACAATCGGGATTCCTAAAGTACTAATCACATTGGAGAATAGAGACGAAACTTTGAAGATCAATCCAGTGCAGCCGAGTGAGAAAACCTGCCACGAGATGGCCGTCCATACAAGATTCATTACGTACGAAACCTTTCCAGACTCGAAACC
Source organism: Saussurea involucrata (assembly GCA_033807775.1). Lineage (NCBI taxonomy): Eukaryota > Viridiplantae > Streptophyta > Magnoliopsida > Asterales > Asteraceae > Saussurea > Saussurea involucrata. The sequence continues at coordinate 54,308,891 of CM066325.1, forward strand.
CTCCATCTCTACCGTTATACCCTTCCATTCGCCGCTAGCAAATAGTCCCACCAGAATTATTACACTCGCTATCAAGTTTTGGTACATGATCATTTCGAATACCACCTTGTAAGTTTCCGATTTCAGAATCTTCTGAAAACCCAGTTGCGTTGCTGAAAGCATCAACCCCCACCCTACACGTTACTATCATCCGTTAAATTAATTATGTAACTTTAACTTTAAACACCGGACAAAATTAAGGGGCCGTTTAGCAAACGCTTACCCGAGTAAGTGCTTACCGGTAAATTCAACATTATAATTTATTTACCGGGCAATTTAGTCACCAAAGGGCATGTGGCCTAGCGGTATTGGAGTATTTAGCCTCCTAGGAGGTCACGGGTTCAAACCTCACCAAAAGTGAGGAGGATGTGTGAGTTTATTTGTTGTATTTGCCGTATATAAATATTATATACTTCAAAAAAAGAATTTAGTCCACCAGAACGGTATCGTGTGCAACAGTTTTTCCGGTAAGCATTAACCGTGGTAAGAGTCTTCACCATCACTTACCAGGTAAGAATCTTGGTTCTTACCTTAACTCTTATCGGGGAAAGATTTTTGGTCATTGTCATATTAATCCGGTAAGGTAATGTGACTTGGTGAGTACTTACCCGAGTATGTGATTGGTAAACGGCCCCTAAGACAAAATCGGTTTAATAGAACGCCAAATATTTGTACATGACCTAATAAACTACTTTATAGGATTTTGTGTGTCTTTTGTAAATATGTTATAATCAAATGTTACAAAGGATTTTGAGTATCCTAACAAGTTTTTTCGAACACTTTCGAAATACAGTGTCCTATTATGTTTTTTATATAAACCTTTTAAAAATTTGTCATGTGAAAAAATCTCTTGGTAATGTGGTGTAACAAAAACTAATAGGACTTTTTATTTCAAAATTGTTCTAAAAAACTTGTTAGGACGTCCAAAAACGTTCTATTATTAACTTACTGTAACACATTTACATAGAATGCATAATTGTTTAGTACTGTAAACTTACGTCTTATAAAGAATCTATTAGGATATTTAGAGACACTTTTTGTGTTTTATAAACCCGATTTTGTTAGCATTACAAACTACCTCTCAAGACTTTAAAGTTGGTTCTATCTATGATTCTAAAGAACACTATACCTGCAGAAGCAGCAACCGTGCATACAAACCCAATCACATACTTGCTTTTAGACGTTTTCGCAGTCTGTTCGGAATCACTCTGGAACACGAGAAGAGTAGACGAAAAGCTAAGAAGAACAAGTGAATTGGTAATCAAAGGAGTGATCTTTTGCCCGTTAAGAAAGTGCGAAAAGAATGCGTTGAACGCAAGCTGGCTGGCGCAGATCAACGAGTAGGTTGAAACCGGCAAAAAGTTGAGCCCAACGGTGTACAACATGCAGTCTGCAGCCAAGAATATGCCAAGAAACATATAGAGTGCAACAACGGCAATCCAAGAAGGTTTTGTGGTGGTAATTTGGTGGTTTTTAGGGGGTATTTTTGAAGGGGAGAAGAAGAAGATGAAAGGGAATGTTATTGGGAATCCTGCAGTTTGAACAAGTGTTGCCATCCATTTGCTGTTTCCTCCATTGTTGAAGTAGAGTCCTCCCAACATAGTTGCAGCTGATTGGCCTGCGAGTACAAATATGGTGAATGCTGATATCTGCATCCACCACTTGTACCGTACAACTCTTGAAGACCCTCTTCCACCATTTTGGATTTCACTACTTGATCTATATTCATCTGGTAATTATACGGCAAAAACAGTATTAGAATCACCATACTCATGTCAAAATACAATTTTATTTGCATATACTATAACAAATTTGAGTTTATAGGACCCCTAAAATAAATAAGTGTCATAATAGAGTGTTTTACAGGACCTTAGTTTATACGACCAAACAAAAAAATGTCTTATCTAAAAGTGTTACAACAAGTTTAGGACGCTTTTGAGCGTCATAACAAGGTTTTTAAGACATTTTCAAATTAAAGTGTCGTATTAGCTAATTTTATAGGACACTTTTGAAGAGTGTCCTATAAACCCTTCTTTCTAGAGGACACTTGTGTTTATAGGAAACTTTTCAAATAGTGTCCTATAAAATAGTTAATACGACACTTTATTTGAAAATCTTCTAAGGAACTTGTTATCACACCCAAATGCGTCCTATAAATTTTTTATAACAGTTTTAGGTAGGACGTTTATTAATTGTTTGGTCCCTAAACTTTGGTTTTATAAAACACTTTATGAGGACATTAATTTATTTTTAGCGTCCTATAAACAATTTTGTTGTTTTACAAGTGATTTTGCATCATGTTCGTGTTTTATTCATGTGTACAAATTAAATTTTACGGCATAAGGTACAAGTTTATAATGCATGTTTGTTGATGGAAAAGGGTTGTTTCAAAGTTGAAAAAAGCTCTTGTTTTAATTAACAAATCAAGAGCAAGAGCATACTTCCTATGATATCTGATAACCGGGATTTGACATCAAAGGGTCATTCATCCACCCTCCGGAGTTTTCTTGAAGTTACAACTAATAATGCATATTGTACAAGTAATATTGCATTGTTGGTCTATGTTTCCAGGATCTTGGGTCAGTGTACAATTTTCGATGCATGATGTACAAATCACTATTGCATGATTTCAACGTTAAAATATTTAGAAACAAAAAAGAAGGTTTTTCAAGGTTGAAACAAATCCATGTCAAACATACAACTTTTACTGCATGATATATATATATATATATAGTTGCGGATCCAAGATTTTTGCATAGTGGAGGCACTTTTAAGGTAGGTTAAAGATCCGCAAAGTCGTTCGATGTGTTTTTAGCCTAATTCTATATTTCTACGGTTTCGAGAGATTTTTGAAGTTTTTCGGTTGATTTCGAGGGATTTTTTATATATGATACTATGATGGTAAGAATTTGACAAAAAATCTCATGTTTCATGCTAAAAAGATCACCAAGAGCATGTTTCCAATATCTTGGGTGTTTTATATGATTAATTACTATTTTAACATGTATAACTTGAATTGCATAATTAAGGTGCATGTTTTTTATGGACAAATATGTAAACTGAAACAAAGAAAATTAATAGAAGGTTTTGGGATGATGAGGTGAGTGTTACTTACTGTTGGGACTTGTTGCCTCTGCTTGATCAACCTCCCCCATTTCAATAATGGAGTAGGGAGATGAGAGAGTGGGAGAAAGAAGAAATAGACTGTGTCTTCAATTCATATGGTGTCAATTCCAATGCTATCTAATTCATATATATATATATATATATATATAGTTAAATCAAATGAGAACCACAATAAACCATGAGAACTGATATAAAAAATATTTTTTTACATAATATTTTTTCATCAAATGTTGTGATTTATTATATTTTGCTTCACATATATGTGTCTCATAATATGATAGCTTCACATGGATTTGTTTCACCATGTGAATACTTTTTATGAGTATTTTTCATTTCATTAGGTGAAACAAAATCCGTTTTTCACATGTAATCTCTTCACAAGGTGAACACGAAATATGTGTAACAATCTCTTAAATCATAGGTTTTGATGAAAAAAAATCATGTAAACAAATATTTTTATATTGGTTCTCACGGGTTTGTAACATATTTGTGGGTTCTCATTTGATTATCGTCACACACACACACATATATGTGTGTATATATATATATATATATATATATAGGGTTGGGTTCACGTGAGACCAACCTGTTTTCGTGAGACCGTGAGACCACAAAATTAACACTAAACCTTCACAGTGATTCGTTGTGAAGGTAAGAAAACAACGAACCTTCACAGCAAAAACACTGTGAAGGTTTACCATCACAGTACATTCACAATCTTTTGCTGTGAATGTTTAGTGTTAATTTTGTGGTCTGACGAAAATAGTCTGGTCTCACATGATCTCAAGTCTATATATATATATATATATATGGATTTTATAGGTAAAATTCATTTGTTTTATAGTGAATACCTTAAAATAAAAGTTCTAGTAGATATCAAAATTTTTAGATTTCTCAAATGATTAAATTTTTATACATATATCTCTTTATCATCTCCTCTCTCCGTAACATACACACATACACATATCACAATTAAATGTGTATATAACGTAAACACATTGAACACAACATATACAACCTTAAGAATTTTTTTACTGGGGTCTTCACACGTTGTCGGTTTAGCTTTAGTGTTTGTTATTCATACATTTTAATAAAATTTCCGCAAAACAACAAAAAACATTATCTGCCTTAAAACAATTTGTTATACTATTCATTGTTATGTCGATAAAAAGTACTGATGTAATATTAACAATTATCAAAAATCAATTTTCTAATAAGAAAACATGCTGACAACGAACACGATTTCTTGATTTCTTAATTAAAATAATGTGTCAATTAGAAAACTACAACACTACTAAATGAAAGTCTTTTGTCTACGGACTTTTTCTAGAGAAATTTGTCGCTAAAAGATGATTCGTCACAAAAATTGGTAGGTAAATTGTTGGTGGGTAATTCAAATCAATGACAAATTGTCCAGAGATTCTCTGGATGATCCATTGGTATTTACTCAAAAACAACGGATTCGGCCAAATCATTAATATTTTCTGGGTGATCCGTCGGTAATGTTCGACATAAATTTCTCTGAATGATTGTTATAGATAAAAGTCATTTGTTTTGTAGTGTTAGAAAACCATTATAAATCCTAATCAAACCACGAACCGTTTCTTCTATTTATCCCCCTAATTAAAATAACCACATTTGGTTCTTCACCTCCTCCCTCTTCCTCTTCTACATCATTGACCCTTCTACGGCCGGTCATAGAAAAGAAAATTATTTTTTTTTGTCAAAAGTGTAATTTAGTAAAAAAAAAAAAAACCGGCCGGGTCGACCGAACATTTCGATCATACTTAATAAAGTGTTATTTATTTATTTAGTAAAAAGTTATTAGAATGTGTCTATGAAAAACAAAATATTTTTATTTTTGGTCTAAAGATAAATCCAAACAACTCAATTATGTTGAGGAAATATCAATTTCTTGTACTCTTCCCACAATATACTTGGTAGTGTTTTTCTTCCAAACTAATGTTCTACACCACACGTTGTATGATGATTAAAACTCAATTTAAAAATACTCAATTCTCATAGCATCACCTCTATATCCCAAGGTTTTCCTTTTAGATAAACACAAATACATTTCATTCACATTTCTTATACATATTATTTTGCTTTAATTTTCAACTTCTCATCAATGTGGGATGATGCAAAAATAAGGTAGGCTAAATTAAGCCAATCTTATGAGATGACACAAAAACATCCATCCCTGCTTTTTTATAGTCACTTCCTACTTCAAAAGTTTCATCTTCTCATCAACGTGGGATGATAAAACTCAACCGCATTTCTACATTTGAGAAGTACTCAAATCTTATGGTGCCAAGTAATCTTTGTCATTCATTCGGTCAAGATCGGTTTTGACTGGTCAAAAGTTGCGACTGTTCCAAAAATAGAAGGGCAGTTTCGTAACTTTTACAAATACGCGGGACGAGTTCATATGTGAACCCATGTAATTCACATATGAACTCTTTTTAACTAATTCACGTATGAACCTTTATGATTCATATATGAACTAATTAACTGATTCACATATGAACTAATTAACTGTAGGTTCATATGTGAATCAGTTGAACTAATTAACTGATTCACATATGAACCTTTGTGATTCATATATGAACTAATTAACTGATTCACATATGAACTAATTAACTGTAGGTTCATATGTGAATCAGTTGAACTAATTAACAGATTCACATATGAATCTTTTTTTTGGAAAGGGTATCCCAGGCACAACCCAAACTAATCCCTGACAATTTTGAAACTTAAAGATGTCTTATCAATGTTGAGGACGCCTCGAATCGAACCCTGGGTAGATAGGATATTCCACCACATCACCCAAGACGATCAACCACTGCGCTACAACCTGATTGACTTCACATATGAATCTTTGTGATTCACATATGAACTAATTAACTTATTCTCAATGAAATAATTAACTGATTCACATATGAACGTATAGTTCATATGTGAATCACACAGGTTCACATATGAACTCGTTCTGCGTATTTTACGAAACTACCCCTCTATCTTGTGCAGACCACGTGAGGAATTATCCGCTGATTCTCAATCAAAGCCACAAATGTTGACCAGATGAAGGGCTAGGATCATTTCTCTATTTCTCACACATTTAACATTTCTCATTTGAACCTCTCCCTATATATATATATATATATATATATGTGATTTTGATATATTGATTGATTGATTGGGTAATGTAAAATGAATCAACTTCATTGGTTATCATAAAAACATTATATATATATCTATATACTATACGAAGGGAGGAGGGACTTAGGATGCGCGTGTGACATCATGCGTGGCACATCTACCCATTTCTCTCCCCACTCGCACCTTCCCTTTTTGCCTAAATCAGGCGCGTCTGAAGATTTTTCCCCACTCGCAGACTGATTTTTGCCAAAATGTTGATGATAATTCGGTTTCTTCAGGAGAAAAACATAGATCGATACCCTAAACCATCTGATGTCGTCTACTCCATTTTATTGATTCTCCAAAAGAACAACGATCCTCTCATCACCATCGATCGTCATCACCATCGCTCATCTCGCTCGTCGTCTCAAAACCTGTTCACCCTCGTTCGTCTCTCCTCTCTTCAGGTATGTTATTTCTCCATCTCAATCGATTTTGTTTTTTGTTCTCATTGTTGTATTTCATTTCTGTTTGATCTCCCTGATGTATTTCGTTTTCGATTTTTGTTCCATTTCGTTCGATCCAATACAGCAATGATTTTGATATATAAGAATCCTCCATTTTGGTCATTACTGGAAAATGTTGAACACAACAGTGAATTTGGTAGTTATTTCAGTAAATTCCAGTCTTTTTTAGATGTTATTGTTGGATTGTGTGTATTATAAAACTTTAGATCAAAACAGTAGAAGCAAAAAAAAACACACAATCTTCCAGAGATCGGGTTATAAGCAAAATTATAAGTAACATAAAACAAGAGAAGGATTAGAGAGACCTTTTTATGATGGTGAAGAAGCCAATAACATGATTCTCTCTATCAGAAGCACACCAAAAAAATGTAGTCACGTAGGTAGCAAGAAATCACCTCCCTTCTTCTCTATGCAATCCCGTAAACACCACACTTGAATCTCTTTGTGTGTTTTTGGAGAAATAGGCAAAACCTCTTCTTGGGAGCTTAGGTGGTCGTCAATCAATAGAGAAGAGAAAGAGAGAGCCTTTTAAATTAGGGTTAGGGTTTCTTGATTAGAATCCCATTTAAATAATATCTCATTTTATTTTCATAATTGTCCAGACTAATTTGATATTATTTAATAATAATATAATTAGTCTAATAATTATCTAGATATTATCTAATAACAAGTATGGACTAATTACTAGTTAGTCCCTCTAGTAATTCCATATTCATTAAAACACTTTTAATTAATTACTTGTTAAACCCTCTAAAATGTTTTCTTGCTTTTACAACTAAACTTTGTGTGCGACCCAATAGGCCCATGCATTTTAGGATAATTACTGTTTTGTTGTGTTAAATGGCCATATCTCCAACAGACTCCCACTTGCACATGTCACAACAACTGAATAGTAATACCGACAATGATCAATATCTATCAATACACCATTGCCTTTATGTCAGCATGAGGTACGTCATCCAAGACTGAATTTCTGCGTTAAGGAGTCCTATAGGTAAGTGATCAAATATCCCTTTGTCACAGATATCCGTATGAACATGAGACATGGAACATAGTCAATCTCTAGATCGTTCACCATTATGTTTCTCGATAAAGATTTGTGGTGACCTAAAAACGGACTGTAAGATTGATGCAACATCAATCTAGTCCGAGTATGCATACATTCAACGTCAGCACCAAATCATCGAGAGGCCCAAGGGAGGCCCAAGGATATCACTTTTATTACTAGATAAAAGGAACAAATATTATTGACTACATAGATCTCCTACCCACTAATCACACTACACTCTTCTCTTTATAGTCGCCTGTTACGGACAATGTTGGAGAAACATCAAGGCATAACAGACTTTGTGTCAAGAATCTCATGTATCTCTACTTATGAATAGTAGATATTACCATCTTAGAATTGCTTGTGACATGATCCATGAAGCAATCTCTAAGTGCGGGTCGTTCCAATACTTGATCTTTATCAAGTACATGTGAGTGTATAGTTGCATCTCCATGCTATATCTATCTCGTATGGATAATCAACTAACACTCCACATCAGTCTTAATTCACTACTCCTTTCCAATGGAGAACGACTGACTGTGGAAGAATTCTGAACTAATTGTTCAAGGAAGTTAATAAACATGCAAAATTAGAATATTAATAATACATCAAATGATAGTAACTGCTCCAAGCATATATTAGGATCTCAATCATAATATCGATACATCATAAAATAAGTGTATAAGTTCCGAAATTTCAAATCAACTAAAATGAATACAGACAAGCCAAATCGATAGCAAATCTAATGCCTATAGACCTAGTATGAGCATCATGCTTGGTCTGTGACAAAGGCTTGGTGAATGTATCAACCAAGTTTCCATCCATGCCAATTCTACTAATGATGATGTCTCTGTCTTCGACAACCTTCCGAACGTAGTGAAACTTCATGAGTATATGTCGTGTGCCCTTATGTGATCTGAGTTCTTTATCCAGGATGACTGCACCCTCGTTGTCACAGAGATTTCTATGGGATCATTAATGTTAGAAACTATACCAAGATCCCCGATGAACTTCTTCATCCATACGGCCTCTTTAGCAGCCTCGTTGATTGCAATGTACTCAGCCACCGTTGTCGAATCTTCTCCGGTGCTCTGCTTGGAGCTTCTCTAAGAGACTGGCCCACCGTCCAACAAAAACACGAATCCCGATTGCGAGCAAGAATCATCTCTATCGGTTTGGAAACTAGCATCAGTGTAACCCTTTACACTGAGTTCCTCCGCACCTCCATAAACCAAGAACATTTATTTAGTTTGTCTCAAATACTGGAGGATGTTCTTTACTGCTTTCCAATGGTCATTTCCTGGATTGGCCTGATATCTACTCGTCATGCTCAAAGCACACGACACATCAGGCCGAGTACATGTTGGTCCCAATGGGGTTATACAAGTTTGTAGAAGGGGGGGGGGTTGAATACAAACACACGATTATTATCTTTCTAAATTGTTTATTGATATGTATCAAACAATTTACAGTTTGTTGCGGAACAAGATTAAGGAATATGTAACGTCCCGAAAATTACAATAAATTTGAACTTTTAAAAATACCATTTTAATTAAATAAACCACAAGTATTTAAAACCGAATAAACATTTTATCCAAAACTCCGTTAAGTTAAACAACCAACTCTTTTAAACAGTGGAAGATAAAGTAACTCTAAACGTGGTGTCTCGAAATAAATAAATAAATAAAAGTCTCCTCGACGCGCCAGTGTGTACCGTCACGCCTTGCTGCCACTCGTACCTGAAACAATGATTTATAGGAAAAGGGTAAGCACGAAGCTTAGTGAATTCAAACACCAACATAAGATAGCAATCATATAGACACTACCCCTATCCACAGATAGATACAAATAATCCATACATGCCAGTTTGAGAACATATCCTAAACAGGCAAACTCATGCAAGAACAATTGTGTACATAACCATTGGTCTCCCCGAATTCATACAATACCGTGTACGTGTTCCTCGGTCTCCCCGAGCTTATACGACACCCATGTACGTATCTCTCGGTCTCCCCGAGTTTTATACGACACCCAAGGTCCATACTAGACACTACACAACCTAGTACCACACACAACAAAATAGCTAGCACACACGAGCTACAGTAATGCACATATAACCCCTATCCTATGCAGTGAGAGAACTCACCTCGAAAAGCAAAGCAGATATCCGCAACCAGCAATACGATCCCGTCAACTCCAACTCACTCCTTTCCACCTAAAGAAGTGTTAACAAGTGTTAAAGTGCAGCCCCAACCCGAATTTACAACTGCAAGTCTAAACGTGTATTTTCCAGCTTTTTGGTCTAAAACTACAGGTCTGCTTGTGATCTGTTTAGTCCCCCTTAAACTCATCAACCCAGAATTATAATTCTATAACTAGAAAGTTCTATGTCTTAGGTTTCCAGGGACATATCGCACGCATTCATACGAGGTCCCTACTATTTTATATGAATTTCCTAAGACAGACTATCCAAACTGTGAGTTTCGGACCAGTCTGTACAAATTGCTAACTTGACCCTAGCTAGAGGCTTAATTTATTTTTCTGTAAAACATATGAAACCTACTCAACACAATTTGTGAGATTTTGGCACTGGTTTCACCTCAATCCGAGCTTCCTAGAATAAACTACGGATTTTACAAGTCAGGGACAGATTGGATATTTTTCACATAAAATCATAACATGGGTTAAACCTCCATTAAGCTATGACTTAATACAATCAGACCTGCAAGTCATACTTTGGCTTAGGGTCATAGGGTTACTAAGGGCTGGACAAAACCACGCACCACCCACTGCCACCTCCGGCAGTGGTGGTCGGCGGCGGCGGCGGCAGCCACCACCGGCGGTGGTGATTCGGTAAAAGAAATCAGCAAGACCCCACGGATGCTCCACCCAACCTATCTCGCCACACACGCACTCATGCCTACCCTAACAGCCGTAGCTCGCCATCACATCCACCAAACTGGTGGTGCACGGCGACACATGCCGGCGGCAGCCGTAGCTGCGGCGGCGATGGTGGTTTCGGTAAAACAAACCGACGAAGCAACGGGTACACCATTAAAACCACACGGCCGCACACACCCATGCTCAACCTATTATCCCCGACTTCACACAATGCCACCACCAATCTGGTGGTGCACGGCGATGGCAATGCCGCCGGCAGCCAAGGCTGCAGCGGCGGCAGTGGTGGTTTGCGGTTGAAGACGACGAAAGAAAGAAGATAAAAGGGAAGAAAGAGAGCCTTACCTCGATGACGACACAGCAGCGACCAACGTCCGGCTCCTCTCTCTCTCTCTCTGCAGTTCTCTTGTCGCCGGCAAGAAACAGTGGCGCCGGCGCCGGCTTGGAGGTGGGTCAGCGGCGGCAACAAGGGGGAAGGGAATGGGTTCGGCGATGAAGGCAAAGAGGAGAAGATTAGGGTTTTGTGATGGATCTTTGCGTGGAATGAAAGTCGTAAACGAGAAGGGGAGGGGGAGGGGGTTGGTTCTATAGGGCCGATCCCATGCAACTTACAAACATAAACATTTTTGGTCCCTCCTTTTCCAACACTTTGCATAATAGCTAAAGTTTTCCCCATATTTATCATTTTCGGTCTTTCTTGTTAACCCCGCTAACAAAGTTCGTTTAAAGAAAGATATAAAAGTAATTAAATAAGCAAAACAATTCCATATCGGGACACGGGCTTTACAGAATAAATCTAATCTAAACAAACTATGAGAACACTAAGATTTCTTGCACTAGAAATAGAGATTAAGAAAATCAAGAACACTAAGGAGAGTATTCTTTCCCACAGTAAGTTCAGCGAGAGAGGAATGGCCGATCTTCAAGAAATGAAGTAGGGTTTCCTTTATATACTGCATGCATTTAATGCACAACAATATACCTTTACACGTGGCAGCCTCTGGTTGGTTGCATGATTTGACTTCAGTAGACAACCTAGTGGCCGCAAGATGAACAGTGTAGAATCAGAGTTGGTTGTACGATTATAGACAAAGGGATGTCTGTTCTGACAAAATCGTACGGAGGCGTGCAAGGGGATAAGGCAAAATTTTCTTGTAGAGGAAGCTTCATGATCAGCGTTCACTGAATGATTCTTTATCAGCGAATGATAAAGTTCAGCATTCGCTGAAGTCTTCTACTTGAAACTTCACGTTGAGTGGACAAGTCTTGGCTTCGCTGATATCCGCATCAGGTCCCTAGTAGACTTAGTCGCTGGTTCTTTGGCTTGATCTTCGACTTCAGCGTAGAACATAGTTGACGTGAATCTTGTCTTCAGGGATCATAAGTAAACAACATAAGTTATCAGCGATCATCTGTCATACTGAACAAGCTCAGGGCTCACTGATGAACAATGTTCGATGAATGTATAATTTAAAGTGTATGTTTTCATCAGCGATACTAAACATACTTAGTATATATTCTTTGATGACAAAGCATTAATACATATTGTCTACTTACAATTTTTACTAAGTGTTTCTCAGAGTCATTATCAAATCACTGAGGGTTTGGATCAACAATCTCCCCCTATTTGATGATGACATAGCAATAAAGGAAAATTGCTAAGTATAAAAACATAAGGATAAAAATGACTCATAAAATACTTGTCCCATTTACTGTTTTCAGGGATCTTTTTAAGTACTGATGGAGTAAAGTACATTCACTGAAAATTTTCATTAACTTCATATAGATTACAAGGGGAAGTGGAAAAATTACAAGTATAGTGAATTAAAATTTACAAGTACAAAAAGTTACAAGCTGATAAAAGATAGAAGAATTACAAAAGGGAATCCTATCAGCTATTCGGGTTCATTCTTGGCAAGAAGTTCATCAAGAGTATTTGTTTCAGGAACCATCCAATCAGGGACTTTCACTCCCTGTTCTCTTCTTTTCTTGGCTTTTTTGTAGATCAAGGGCTTCATGAAATGTCCGAGTAGGTCTTGTCTGAATTCACACCAGTAGATGAGATCTTTGAGCTGTTCGATAGGAGTGATGGCTAGCTCAGAGATGCGTTGAAAGCATTTGCATCCGGTGCAGTCAATGAAGAAAATACCATAAGGTTCGCTGAGAACCTTTCCAGCGATAAAGTCTTCACCAGGGGGTAGAGAAACATCGAGTGCTGATAGATCAGGGTCAGGACCAAGGACAGCTTCTCGTGAGAACTCGATGCCGGTTTCATTTCGGATAGGAGGACCTGAAGCTGAGGGTTTCTTTTTTTTCTTTGCAGCAGGCCTTCTATTTTGAACTTGAGGAGGAGGGATATCAACGGCTTATGTTACCAAGTCGATCTGCTTGTTCAGAGCTTTCTCAACAAAGGATTTGTAATTTGAACGTAGCCGCTGAATGGCTATCCGCATCTCCAACCATTCAGAGAAACCAAGCTGATCAAGCCACGATGTGTAGATGGTTTCCGTGTGACCATTCTCTCTGATAATCTGAATGTCAATGATAGGAACGTCGTTGAGCGTCCTTCCCCTGATGTTGACCGTTTGAATTCTGGATGCATGGTGTCAGAAATGACATTTCTCCTTGCACCAAGCTACTGTGGAATCAGATACCTTGGTTTTCTCTTCAGTGATCTTCTTGGCATCTTTCCATAGCTTTCGCTGAACGGAGATAGGAACCTTCTTCAGGGAAGGGTCCTAGACTGAACGTTGGACGAGTTCTAAGGCATATTCTTTATCTTTTTCTTCAGACTTCTTTCATTCAGCCAGAAGTTTTTCAGCATTGATAGCCTCAACGATTTCCCTGTTATAAGATATTTACGTGAGGAGGGACAATCCGCTGATCTTCCAACTTTTGAATCATCGCTGCTCTTTTTCTTTTTACATCTTCACTTGGTATTTGAGGAACCAAGGAAGGCATGTTTCGGTGCGAGAGCAGCTCTTCTTCTTCTTAAAAACGTCATCGGTTGAATTCAGGACCAGAATTATTTCTTGATCATCAGCTCTAGAGGCTGGGATTATTGTTGATGCATGGGGAACTTCAGCTTGACCCTCAAGCAGGGGAGAGGACTAGCTAAAACACAACGATCACAGAGGTAAGATCCTTTGGGGGAAGAGATAGAGAAAGGATGAGCTAAGTGTTTAGAGGTTTGAGAGTGAGTATGATAGATATTGAGAAGGGGTAGAGGAGGGATGCAGTGTAAGGGAATAGGATGTAACATACCTGACAAACTGGCTTTTTGAGTAAAATAGACAGGTTGTCCTCAGCGAGGCCTTTTTGTTTTCCAGAGTGGGCCGCTTTCGCTGGAGATGTCTTTTTGGTCCCCTTCCCTTGTTCTTTTATTACAACTCCCTTCTGAGCAGGGATCCTTTTTGGCTGCTTTTGTTGGAAAACGAAACCATCATCATCTTCATCATCATCAGGGGATGAGGATGGTTCGTCATCTTTCAGCTCTGGTTCTTTGTCGTCTTCAGCTTTATCATCCTCTTCCTCACCCTCTGAAGATAAAACAGTAGCAGCAACATGAGAGTGAGTGAGGTCTTCGAGTTGCTCCCCCTCCGAATGAGAGGGACTTTTCTCGGTTCCCTCAGGGTTCTTATCTCCCTGAGGTTCTTCAAAACTTTCCTCTTTATCCTCCCCCTCAGAAACATGGGGAAGGCCTTCATCTTTATCCTTCTCCCCCTCTTCCTCATGTTGGATGGGGGAGGTAGCAACAAATACCTGTTCAGGACCCTTGTCTTCATGGCCAGGGAGACGTGAACGGGTTTCAACCGCTGCTAATCTGTCTTCAAGGCCAGATATAGCAGGAGTTCTCTTCAGAATATGCTCCACTGCCTTTTCCAGCTTTTCCCGGTCGTCCTGAGAAAAGTGGGACAAAGGAACAGTGGGAGCGTTGAGCCGATCGAGGAGTTGGCTGATTAGATCGTTGGAGGAGCCAACCTTGTGAGCTAGATCAGTATTCAGAGACGTCACCTCTCCCTGAAGATTAGAAACCTCTATCTTCAGTGTTGTGACTTCGCTGAACAGAGTTTTGAAGTTGGTGGAGAGGTCGTCGTTGGTGTTTTTGAGGGCGCTGATGGAGGAAGAGTTGTTGGAGATGGCCTCAGCTACACTGGATAAACCTCCTTCAAGTTTTGAAACATCAGCGGTTGTACCTTTGTCGTTCATAGTCTCGGCCATTTTCTTCAGCGTCTCCCCAGCGTTTGTAACCGCTGTAGAGTTGTTGGTGAGACTTTCCACTTTATTAGCGATCTCCGTGAGGGAGTGGCTAATAGTGCCCAAGTTAGGACCTGTAACAGAAAAGAACTTCTTAACAAAGGAAAGCTCAGAAGTTGGGGGTCCAGAGAGAGGAGTGTTTAGGGTACCTGGAGGCGGGTTGGAAAAAGTGTTGATGTCACAATATCCTGACAAGTGTTCCATGTCATCTTCCAGCGAGCGATGAGTGGAAGCGCCTTCATGTCCTTGATTTTGCTGTATGAAGCGTTGTAGTTCAGCAGCAGCATTGTCATCGAGATGGATGACGTTTGAAAGTGATGCAGAAGGGAATATGAATTTTGAAGAGACCAAAGAATGGGTGGGAAAAACAAGAGATGTAAAGAGGGTGTGGGTAGCAGATTCAGCGTTGGATCCGCTGAGGAAAATCTCTTCAGTACTTGGAGGTACAGAGAGTGGGGGGTCCTGATCCATGCAAGTTTCAGCGAATGGATTCACTGGAACGGTTAAGGAAGGGGTGGCTTCAGCGGATGTGGCGGAGTGTACCACGGAACTTTCCATCGTCGTCTTCAGAGGGACCGTCGTGGAGTCTTCAACCTGGGAAGGCTTGGGTTGTGTAATAACCAGGTATTTTATATAATTTAAAATTGATAATTTCATAAGTCTTTATGTTAGTGTTTATGGAATTAAGAAGTTAAGGGGTAAGTTTTAATTTTATTATAGAAACTTAGGGGTATGTTTTGCCATTTGGGAGAAACTAAAGGTTTGTTTGGTAATCTCTTTACCAAATATCTTCACCACCGTCTTATGTTTGCTAAAAGTAGGAGGTGTCCTCCTTAGTTAAGATAGAATATTGAAAGTGTTAGTGTGTATGTGTGTGTTTCGGTGTTGAGAGAAAAAGAGAAAGAAATCGAAGGAATTAAAGGAGAAGAAGGAAAATCAAAGTTGCTGCTGTGATTTAAGGATCTAACTGAAGAATCAGAAGGTAATAAATCCTATATCATCTCATCTTCATGTATATTAATTCCTACAAGTTTTACTATAAGTTATAGTAGTGGGTTATGGTATTTTAGTAAGATATGTGTTATTTGAGGTTATGGTTAGGTTATGTTTATAGTCTTAAACCTATCTGCAACTTTACAGCTACATGCATAGTATAAAACTGCAAAAATCTGGGTTTTAGGATGAAACAGTGAACTGAGACATTCATCGAAGTCGCAATAGAGGACTGCGACATTCAACGAAGTCGCAATGGTCGATTGCGATTTAGGCTTGAAGTCGCAATGGTCGTTTGCGACTTGGATTGGAATCGCAGTAGTTGATTGCGATTCGGGTTTGGGATCGCAATAGTGGGTTGCGACTCCAGGGTGGAATCGCAATAGTTGATTGCGACTTAGGGTGAAGTCGCAATAGTGGGGTGCGATTTCGGGGTGAAGTCGCAATAAGAGGTTGCGACTTAGTACTGTTCATTACCGTTGCGACTTGTACTGTTCATTGCGATTTCATATTATTTTGGATCGCGATTTGAGTTAAGGATTCCGTAAATTTAGTTTTAAGAAGAGATATCTGTTATTTTGTGTAATTTCAGATTCTGTGAAGGGTGGAAATACGTGAGATAAACTTGAGAAGGCTTTTGCTGATAAACTGATCAGGTGAGTTTTACGTTAAAAAGTATTTTACTGGAATACATTACGTGAATAATAAATATTTGATATGTGGTATGAATATGTCATACGTGGGTGATTATAATATATTGAGATATTATAATTACGTGAGTATTATATGAAAATATAATACGTGGCCGGGCTTTGGACCGGTGTGTTAAATTGGCTCGCACCCAATTGTTATTGGCCATTGGTGGAGGGATAAGGTGGAATGGGACAGGTATGTTGTGTAAATTGTAATTGGTATTAAGTTGTGTGTGAAGTATATGTATTTATATGAATGTGTGTATTTATATAAATGAATTTAATGATTTTCAAATATCAGGGATTTACTCACTAGACCCTTAGGTCTAACCCTCATTTTTGTTTTAAAAATCTGTATTCCAGGTGGTGGTACCAGTAAGAGTAAGTGATTAGATTACTTGGTGGATAGCTATGCGGAATGATGATCATTATGAAGTTGATGATACTTTTGTACTTAAATTTCAGTTATTAGCTATTATCAGATCTAAATGGGATCAAGTTTGTACTGAATTTTATATTGGTTAGATCAGACTTTGGGACCAAATGTGTAATGTGAATGATTTTGTTGAAACCCTGTTATAAATTATATGTTATATGTATGTTTAGTTTACGGGATGTTACAGATGGTATCAGAGCCCTAGTTTAAGGGATTTAGGTATTAGTATCTGTACCTAGACTTAAACTGCATGTGAAGTAGGATGTCCCTATTAAATTAGAACCTGGGGATATTAAGTATAAAAGGTAGAAGGAACATCATGTAAGGTAATTTCAAATTACACCAGGCCAGTGTAATTATGATCTTACAGGTACATGTTTGAACTGGAATATCTTATTATATGGGGTATGTGCTTATGTGTGTATATTAACTTTGTTTGAATCCACAGAATGGCGAGTGGTATCAGACAAGGGAATCAGAGAAGAGGAAGGAATTCCAGTGGAGAGAATCCACCATTAGGAACAGGGGGAAGAGGAGGAGATCGTGGTAGAGGTAGAACCGGAAGAGGAACAGGAGGTCGAACTGGAGGAAGAACACAACGGCATGGTACAGAGTTTGTTACACGAGATGATCTGACTGCTGAAATGGGGAGATTACAGGATAACATACAAGCCATGTTCGAACGTAATCGTCTTAATGAAACTGAAAGACAGATCCGGAACATGAAGTGGATATACCACTTACCTCTACTGTTCTACCAGGGGTGAAAAGGTGCGATTATAAAATGTTTCTTAGTTGTAAGCCCCCTACATACTCAGGAGATCGGGATCCGGTAAAGACGATGAGATGGCTGAAAGAAATAGAGGCCATCTTCAAGACGTGTAAATGTGCTGAAGAAGACAAAGTGCTTTATGGGGCTGCGATGCTGAAAGGGGATGCTCTGTATTGGTGGGATGCTCATACAGAATCGAGAGGAGCGGATGTATATACTACTTTTTCATGGGAGGAATTCGTGTTAGCTTTCACAACGCACTTCTGTCCACAAGCCGCTGTCAGACAGTTAGAAGAAGAATTCATGAATCTACAACAAGGAAATCTGTCGGTTAGAGATTATACTGCACGATTTTTGGAGAAGTCTCGTTTTGCAGGATATTATGTTGCTACAGATAAGACGAAGATGGAGAGGTTTATTTATGGGTTGAATTCCGAGGTTCGAAGATTGGTGACTGCCACAGGGCCAAATACTTTTACAGCTGCGGTGGATGTTGCCGAGAATGTGGAAAGAGATAATAAAAGAGATACTGGTGATAAGAGCTTAGGGAAAAGAAAATGGGAAGGACCACCACAGGATTCGAGGAAACCTAGATTCCAGAGGTTTGACAACCGTCCGTCATTTCGACCAACAGAAAGACCATGTCCAAGGTGTAATCGTTTCCATTAGGGAAATTGCCAAGTAGAGTCACGGGTTTGTTTTAAATGTGGGAAAACTGGGCATGTTGTAAAGGATTGTCGAGTAACACGATTTTTCTTTTTGTGCAATTCTCCGGATCACCTCCAATCAGACTGTCCGCGAGGTAGAATACAATCAGGGGGTACATCGGGGAAACCGGCCATTACGAGACCAGTAGTTATAAGAATAGAACCGCCGAGAACGAGGGGTCGTACGTTCCAAATGACAGCTAAAGAGGTGGAGGAAACTCCTGATGTGGTCACAGGTACATTTTTCATAAACTCCACGCGTGCAAAAGTGTTATTTGATTCCGGTGCAAACCGATCTTTTGTGTCTCCTTCCTTTGCTGCTCACATGCATTTAGAGCCTAAAATGTTAAAACATGCTTTATTAGTAGACACCGCAAATGATAACCAAGTGGCAGTTAACGAGGTTTTTGATCGTTGTATGATAAACATAGAGGGGTGTGGAGTACCGATACAACTGTTCCCAATAGCTTTGATTGAATTTGATGTGGTAGTAGGAATGGATTGGCTAGCGGAGAATCAGGCTAATATAGTTTGTGATAAGAAAATAATCAATGTCGTTTTACCTGATAAGAGATCGGTAGTAATTTATGGAGATTGTAAGAATCATCAGTCCAGTCTTATATCTATGATAAAGGCCCGTAAATGTGTTAATAAGGGTTGCTCTAGTTATCTAGCCTATGTGATAGATAGTAGGCTTGAAAAGTGTAAGCTGGAAGATATTTCCATTGTTAGTGAATACCCAGAAGTTTTTCCTGAAGACTTGAATAGTCTTCCTCCTGTTAGGCAAGTAGAATTTGGAATAGACCTGGTACCTGGAGCCAATCCTATTGCTCGCGCGCCGTACAGATTAGCGCCACCAGAAATGAAAGAAATGATGTCACAGCTTCAAGATTTATCTGATAAGGGCTTCATCAGACCCAGCTCATCGCCATGGGGTGCACCAGTTTTATTTGTGAAGAAGAAAGACGGCTCAATGAGAATGTGTATCGATTACCGGGAGCTGAACAAGCGCACAATCAAGAACAAGTATCCACTCCCAAGAATTGATGACCTTTTTGATCAATTAGTTGGAGCTTGTTATTTCTCCAAGATTGATCTTAGATCTGGCTACCATCAGTTGAAGGTTAAGGAAGAGGATGTTTTAAAGACTGCATTTCGCACAAGATACGGCCACTACGAATTTTTGGTAATGCCTTTTGGATTGACGAACGCTCCAGCCGCTTTTATGGATCTGATGAATCGGGTATGTAAGCCTTATCTCGATAAATTTGTCATTGTGTTTATTGATGATATACTTATTTATTCCCGATCCAAAGAGGATCATGCGCAACATCTTCGTTTGATTTTGGAATTATTGAAGAAAGAAGAGTTGTACGCTAAGTTCTCCAAATGTGAATTCTGGTTGCGGGAAGTTCAGTTTTTGGGTCATGTAGTTTCAGAGAAGGGTATACAAGTTGATCCAGCGAAAGTGGAAGCAATTGAAAGATGGGAACCGCCGAAGACGGCAACCGAAGTGCGCAGTTTTCTGGGTCTAGCTGGATACTACCGGAAATTTATAAAAGACTTTTCTCGAATCGCGACACCATTGACCAAGTTGACTCGGAAGAATTTAAAGTTTGAATGGAAGGCAGAACAGGACGAGGCATTCAGGATATTAAAGGGGAAACTCTGCAGCGCGCCGATATTAGCATTGCCAGAAGGTTCGGATGATTTTGTGGTCTACAGTGATGCTTCTAAGTTGGGATTGGGATGTGTACTCATGCAACGTGGAAAGGTGATGGCCTATGCTTCGCGTCAATTAAAGGATCACGAAAGACAATATCCTACCCATGATATGGAGCTTGCAGCAGTTGTCTTCGCATTAAAGATTTGGAGGCATTATCTTTATGGTTCTAAATGTCAAATTTTCATGGACCATAAAAGTCTTCAACATCTTTTCGATCAAAAGGAACTGAATATGAGACAAAGAAGATGGTTGGAATTGGTAAATGATTATGATTGTGAAATTCTATATCACCCAGGGAAAGCGAACGTGGTGGCAGATGCGTTAAGTCGTCAAGAAAGGAGTGGAACGATAAAAGCGATATCTCTTCGAGCTGAACTACTTCCAAATATTTTTGACGAATTATTGAAATGCCAAATAGATGCTTATCAAGAAGAAAGTTTGAAATCTGAACGGTTGGTTGGGATATCAGCATTGCTTGGGAAAGATGACCGTGGGTTGTTGTGTATGGGAAACAGAATTTGGGTACCTCGTTTGGGTGGATTACGGGATCGTGTACTACAAGAAGCTCATCAATCTCGATTTTCTATTCATCCAGGTACAAATAAAATGTATAGAGATTTGAAACAATTCTATTGGTGGCCGGGAATGAAGAGAAGTGTTGCTAAGTATGTGGAAGATTGTACTACCTTCAAGAAAGTGAAGATTGAACAACAGAAACCGTTTGGTCAGTTGCAACGACTAGATATACCAATGTGGAAATGGGATCAGATCACTACTGATTTCATTACCAAGTTGCCAAGAACTTCAAAGGGATTCGATTCTATTTGGATGATTGTGGATAGGTTGACGAAGTCTGCTCACTTCTTGCCGATAAAAGAAACTGATTCTTTGGAACGTTTAGCTAAGTTGTACATTAATGAAATAGTAACTCGACATGGAGTACCAATTTCGATTATTTCTGATCGAGATAGTCGTTTTACTTCTAGATTCTGGAGAAGCTTTCAAAAAGAGATGGGAACGCAGATAAAGTTGAGCACAGCATATCATCCACAGACTGACGGGCAGAGTGAAAGAACAATCCAAACTTTAGAAGATATGCTTCGGGCTTGTATAGTTGATTTTGGGGGATCATGGGATAAACATCTACCTTTGATAGAATTCGCCTACAACAACAGTTATCATTCTAGCATCCAGGCGGCACCGTTTGAGGTATTGTATGGTAGAAAAATGCCGAACGCCTTTATGTTGGAATGAAGTGGGGGAGAAGCAATTGGCAGGGCCAGAAATAATACAGTTGACGGCAGATAAGATTACTCAGATTCGGGATAGATTGAAAACGGCACAAGACAGACAGAAAAGTTATGCAGATCGACGCCGGAAACCTTTAGAATTTCAGGTTGGGGATTTTGTGATGTTAAAAGTTTCGCCTTGGAAAGTAGTCATACGTTTTGGGAAGCAAGGTAAACTCAGTCCGCGTTATATTGGGCCATTTGAAATTACGGAAAGAATTGGTGAAGTAGCTTATAGATTGAATCTTCCGCCAGAATTAAGCAGAATTCACAACGCGTTCCATGTATCGAATTTTCGGAAATGTTTAGTTACACCAGACCAGGCAGTCTCTCTACCAGATATTCAGGTTGATGAAAAGTTAAACTATGTGGATGAACCGGAGGCTATAGTTGATCATAAAGTCAAAGTGTTGAGGAATAAAGAGATCAGGCAGGTAAAGGTTCAGTGGAAACATCATAGAGGTCAGGATGCGACGTGGGAATCAGAGTCGGAGATGAGAACCAAATACCCTCATCTGTTCTCTTAACTAAATTCCGGGACGAAATTCTTTTTAGGGGGAGATGTTGTAATAACCAGGTATTTTATATAATTTAAAATTGATAATTTCATAAGTCTTTATGTTAGTGTTTATGGAATTAAGAAGTTAAGGGGTAAGTTTTAATTTTATTATAGAAACTTAGGGGTATGTTTTGCCATTTGGGAGAAACTAAAGGTTTGTTTGGTAATCTCTTTACCAAATATCTTCACCACCGTCTTATGTTTGCTAAAAGTAGGAGGTGTCCTCCTTAGTTAAGATAGAATATTGAAAGTGTTAGTGTGTATGTGTGTGTTTCGGTGTTGAGAGAAAAAGAGAAAGAAATCGAAGGAATTAAAGGAGAAGAAGGAAAATCAAAGTTGCTGTTGTGATTTAAGGATCTAACTGAAGAATCAGAAGGTAATAAATCCTATATCATCTCATCTTCATGTATATTAATTTCTATAAGTTTTACTATAAGTTATAGTAGTGGGTTATGGTATTTTAGTAAGATATGTGTATTTTGAGGTTATGGTTAGGTTATGTTTATAGTCTTAAACCTATCTGCAACTTTACAGCTACATGCATAGTATAAAACTGCAAAAATCTGGGTTTTAGGATGAAACAGTGAACTGAGACATTCATCGAAGTCGCAATAGAGGACTGCGACATTCAACGAAGTCGCAATGGTCGATTGCGATTTGGGCTTGAAGTCGCAATGGTCGTTTGCGACTTGGATTGGAATCGCAGTAGTTGATTGCGATTCGGGTTTGGGATCGAAATAGTGGGTTGCGACTCCAGGGTGGAATCGCAATAGTTGATTGCGACTTAGGGTGAAGTCGCAATAGTGGGGTGCGATTTCGGGGTGAAGTCGCAATAAGAGGTTGCGACTTAGTACTGTTCATTACCGTTGTGACTTGTACTGTTCATTGCGATTTCATATTATTTTGGATCGCGATTTGAGTTAAGGATTCCGTAAATTTAGTTTTAAGAAGAGATATCTGTTATTTTGTGTAATTTCAGATTCTGTGAAGGGTGGAAATACGTGAGATAAACTTGAGAAGGCTTTTGCTGATAAACTGATCAGGTGAGTTTTACGTTAAAAAGTATTTTACTGGAATACATTACGTGAATAATAAATATTTGATATGTGGTATGAATATGTCATACGTGGGTGATTATAATATATTGAGATATTATAATTACGTGAGTATTATATGAAAATATAATACGTGGCCGGGCTTTGGACCGGTGTGTTAAATTGGCTCGCAACCAACTGTTATTGGCCATTGGTGGAGGGATAAGGTGGAATGGGACAGGTATGTTGTGTAAATTGTAATTGGTATTAAGTTGTGTGTGAAGTATATGTATTTATATGAATGTGTGTATTTATATAAATGAATTTAATGATTTTCAAATATCAGGGATTTACTCACTAGACCCTTAGGTCTAACCCTCATTTTTGTTTTAAAAATCTGTATTCCAGGTGGTGGTACCAGTAAGAGTAAGTGATTAGATTACTTGGTGGATAGCTACGTGGAATGATGATCATTATGAAGTTGATGATACTTTTGTACTTAAATTTCAGTTATTAGCTATTATCAGATCTAAATGGGATCAAGTTTGTACTGAATTTTATATTGGTTAGATCAGACTTTGGGACCAAATGTGTAATGTGAATGATTTTGTTGAAACCCTGTTATAAATAATATGTTATATGTATGTTTAGTTTACGGGATGTTACAGGTTGCTCCTTTGAGGACTGCTTGGTCTTATGGATGCCAAGGGAGGATTCAGAATGTTTTCTCTTTTTGGAAGAGATGGAGGTTGCAGCCTGGGTATCAACGATTGTGTCAAGCGCTGCCGTTGAGGTAGTTGCAGAAGTAGAAGACGAAGGAGAGCGAAGAAGAGGTAAGAGTTGAGAAAGACGTACCTCGTTCGGGATGGGCTTGTAGCCGATTATCTTTGGGCCAACCTGAGAGAGTTTCAGGTCGCCATCTGTGGGATACTTATCTTTTAGGCCATGCATGAAGAGAGCACTGAGAAAGCGGGGATACGGAACAACAGCTGGACGATCTGCGGCGTCCACTCGCTCCAACAGATCTTCGAAGATCAGGCTAGCCCAGTCCACGTGAAGACCTTTGAGAAGGGCATATCCCATTGCAGTCTGAGTCTTTGAGGCCTGATCCGTTGACCGAGTCTTTACAAACATGCAGCTAATGATGTGAGCAAAGATGAAGTTGAGCTCGCTGGGAATTTTGCTCTTAAGCACAATCGTTATCTTCTTCTCAGGGTTACCCGGACGATTAGGGATCCAGTTGTAACGCATCAAGTCCAAGAAGGCGATAAGTTTCGCCTTTCATGCATTGGAGTTGGAGTCAGGGAATGGGACGAAGTGATGATTCTTTGAGCTTCCCGAGAGATTCAGGGCATTTTGTATAGCTCCAGGGGTGATTTGGGCTTCACCAAGTTCAGTTTCAAAAGAAATCACGTCCTGCTTTCGGTTTGGGTTTTTGGAGGATGTGGCAGTGGTATGATGTGTGGTATACCAGAATTGAGCAAGGAGGTTTTTGTGAGCAGGGGGTTTGATGATCAGGGCTGTCGCCAGAGGACAAGTCTTGATGAAATTAACAGCATCATCAAGATGAGTGATATTCTTCTTCTTGGGGACTTCCAAGAGGGTGTATGGGTTGTTCGATTGGAACTGAATCTGATCTAGAGAGTGTTTCATGTTTGCAGCCTTTGGAAGTTCAGCATTGTCAGAAGATGAGGGAGATGCGGCGTTGGTGTTATCAGTTGTCATTTCTGTTCAGAACACAAAAAGATGAAGAAGATGAAGAAAGTTTATCAAAATGGAAGCATATTCCACAGTAAGATTTTTAGGGTTTTTGAGTTTCCATTTAGAAAAAGAAATGGTAAACTAGGGTTTCTAGTTTTGAAAAGAAGTACAAAACTAGTGAAAATCTTGTTTTACCAGTTTCCTTTTATGGAAGGGATTCTGAAAAAAACGTATGAAATGCATAAGTTTAAGATTTTGATTTTAAACTTACAAGAACAACCCGCAAACAGATTGTGTGCATAAAACCATGAATAAAATGATTTCATTTTTAGAAAGTTCTTTTGTTTGATCTTTTGAAAACAAAAATAAGATCAAAAACAAGTTTTTAAGAGATTAAGGAGATAAAAGATGAACCTGTTTTGTTGAAGTAAAAGATGATGAATCACAAGTTCTTGAGTAAATAATCCGAATGCAAGAGAGTTCTATTGCTTTAGGAGAGTATGTTCGCGTAAAAGGTAAAAATATAAACTCGATGGGTTTATATAGTGAGAGTAGAGAGAGAAACTAAGAGTGGGAAAAGTTTCTCATGATGACACGTGACACGTCCCTTAAATCTTATTGGACAAGAAAACGAAACGGGCGAGGTGTGTCAGAAGAAAAGTCGTGCCAGGGTTTATCCGTTGTGATGACGTCACAAACGTCCTTTCATATTTACAATTGTCTCTGAGGGTTTTTGAAAAACTCAGGGATAGTTTTAAAATATAGAAGCACTGTTTAGAAATATTAGTGAGATTTTAGAGTTTCAAAAGAATCACTGAAAGGAAGAGATATTCAGCGATGTAAATTATTTTGAAAATCTGCATGCTGAGGCGAATGTCAGCGATTAAGAGAGAGAACATACCTTGATATTAGCGAATCAATTTTGTTCAGAGATTAGATGATTAATAGGGATACACAAGTTCATATTATTACTGATCTAATGCTAACCACTGAAGATTTTACTCTTCCAGGTTCAGCATTCCAAGCTCACTGATGAGAAAGTTGAATCTTGTCTCATCAAGAGGTTTGGTGAACAGATCAACTAACTGTAAGTCAGTTGGAATAAAATGAAGTTCTATATCACCATTCATCACATGATCTCTGATAAAATGATACCTGATCTCGATGTATTTGGTCTTTGAGTGTAGCACTGGATTGTTTGCTATGGCGATGGCACTAGTGCTGTCGCAATAGATTGGAATTTTGGAAAGCTGAAGGTCATAGTCCAATAGTTGATTTCTCATCCATAAGACCTGAGAACAACAGCTTCCAGCAGCTACGTACTCAGCTTTAGCAGTTGAGGTGGACACTGAATTTTGCTTTTTACTTGTCCAACTCACCAGCTTTCCACTGGAGCTGACAGCCTCCTGTGGTGCTTTTCCTATCCAATTTGCATCCTGCAAAATCACTATTTGAATAGGCGATTAGATCAAACACTGAGTCTTTAGGATACCAAAGACCTAGGTTAGGAGTACCTTTAAGGTATCTAAAAATACGCTTTACAACGATCAAATGAGATTCCTTAGGTTCAGATTGATATCGTGCACATAAACAAGTTGCATACATAATATCAGGATGACTAGCTGTAAGATACAGGAGAGATCCGATCATCCCACGGTACGCTGTGACATTAACAGGTTTTCCTGAAGGATCCTTGTTTAGTGTCAGCGGCGGTGCCATTGGGGTTTTCATAGCTGAGCTTTAAGTTAGATCAAACTTTTTCAGCATATCTTTAACATACTTACCTTGGTGAATGAAAGTGCCTTTTTCATTCTGCTTGATTTGAAGACCAAGGAAATATGTCAGTTCACCCATCATACTCATTTTATATTCAACTTTCATTCTTTCAGCGAAACGAGTACATAAGTCAGGGTTAGTAGAACCAAATATAATATCATCGACATATATTTGAACAAGAATGATATGACCTTTTACCTTCCTGAAAAATAGAGTTTTATCAATTTTACCACGCTTAAATTTTTCAATATGGAGATAAGTAGAGAGAGTGTCATACCATGCACGAGGAGCTTGATTTAAGCCATAGAGTGCCTTATCCAGCTTATATACATAACCTGGATGCTTAGGATCAGTAAATCCTGGAGGTTTCTTAACATAGACTTCTTCATTCAGCCTTCCGTTAAGGAATGCTGATTTAATATCCATCTGATATACTTTGAAGTCTCTGTGAACAACATAAGCTAAGAATAGATGAATAGCTTCCAGTTTTGCTACTGGGGCAAAGGTTTCGTCATAGTCTATGCCTTCCTCTTGTCTGTATCCCTGAGCAACAAGATGAGCTTTGTTGCAGGTTACAGTTCCATGTTCATCCAACTTGTTTCGATAGACCCATTTAGTGCGTATCATGGATTTGTCAGATAGTCTTGGAACGAGCTTCCAAACTTTGTTTCTTTCAAATTCTGCCAGCTCTTCTTGCATAGCGCTGACCCAGTTTGGATCTCTGAGGGCATCATCTTTTTTCTTTGGTTCAATTAGAGAAATAAAGTTAACAAATAAACAAATATTACCTGAACCTCGTCGAGTCTGAACACCAGCATTTGGATCACCAAGAATTTGATCGATTGGGTGATTAATAGTCCATTGCTGAGTCAGAGTATGATTCGCTGACTCAATTTGAACTTCTGGAGGAGCTGAAGAAGAGGCTTCAATAACTTCAGGAACTTCAGGAAAAAGAGGACGAGCTTCATATGGCATTTCATTCACTGATTGTTGAGAAGTAGATGGGATATCTGAGGTAGATAGTTCAGAAGCAGGTATAGTGTTGAGAGGAACAACTGAAACCCATGAAGATTCAGCTTCACTTGTCTGCATGCTTGGGATGATGGTAGGATCATCATCAGCGGTAGGGATGTTGACCTGAGGATTAGGAATGCTTTCCGAGTCCGCAAGATGAGAAAACATCCATTGATTGAGTTCTTCAGTATCAGCAGAAGGCCTTGAATTCGCTGAACGGGATTCTTTAAAAGTGACGTGGATTGTTTCTTCTACAGTTTGTCTTCTACGATTGAAGACTCTGAAGGCTTTGGATACAGAAGAATATCCAAGAAATATTCCATCATCAGCCTTGGGATCAAACTTTCCTAGGGAATCCCTGTTGTTCAGTATGAAACACCGACATCCAAAGATGTGAAGATAGCTAATTGAAGGATTTCTCCCATGGAAAAGTTCGTAGGCTGTTTTCTTGAATCTTTTGACAACCAGCGACCTGTTTTGAGTAAAACAAGCAGTGTTGACAGCTTCTGCCCAGAACTGAGTAGGTAGATGAGAATCACTGAGCATTGAACGAGCAGCTTCGATGATCGTTCGATTTCTTCTTTCAGTGACTCCATTTTGTTGCGGTGTTCTCACTGAAGAAAAGTTGTGAGAAATACCCTTACTTTCAAAGAAATTTTCAAGGGAACTGTTTTTGAATTCATTCCTATGATCATTTCTTATTGACCGAACAGTGAGGTTATTCAGGACTTCCATTTTCCTGACGAAAGACATCAGTTCTTCTGAGGTGTCGCTCTTGGCACGGAGAAATATTACCCAGGTATAGCGAGAGAATTCTTCCACGATGACTAGGGTATATTTCTTTCCAGCGATGGATTGAACGTTGACAGGGCCAAACAGATCCATGTGGAGAAGTTGAAGAGGAGATGACACTGAGGAAACTTGCTTTGACTTGAAGCTAGCTTTGGTTTCTTTCCCTTTTTCACACGCTAAACATAGAGATTCCTTAGCGTACGAATGTTGAGGAAGACCAGTAACCAACTCTTTTGAAGAAAGAGTATTCAGTGTCTTGAAGTTGATATGAGAGAGCCTCTTATGCCATAGCCAGTTGACATCAGATGAAGCTTTGGAGAAGAAACAAGAATTCTCAGTGGTTGTTGAGTCCATGTTTATAACATAAACATTTTCAAACGGTATCCGCTGAGAGCGACTTTCTCCTTTTTGTCAGTGACAAAGCAGTATTCCTTAGTGAAGCACACTTTGTAATCCTTATCACATAGCTGACTGATGCTCAGAAGATTATGCTTCAGCCCTTCGACGTATGCGACTCTTCTGAAGGTTGTTGTACCATTAGAGAGTACACCAAACCCTCGGGTACAGCCTTTTCCGTTCCCACCAAAGATCACTTAGGGACCTTTCTCTTCTTTATATTCAGTGAACAGGTTCTTTTTGCCAGTCATGTGTCTAGAGCATCCGTTATCGAGATACCAGATATCCTTCCGGACCTGCAAACAAAGGAAAATTAGTTTGATTTGGGCACCCATTTTACTATGGGTCCACATTTCTCAGTGGTGGTTGAGGAAGTTGAAGGTTCAGCAATCTTCGCAGCATTTGAAGATTCAGCTTCAGTGATAGTCTTCACTTTGGTCAATTTCTTAACCTTAGTGGTTGTTTTCACCTTATCCTGATTTGTACTAGGATTGGTCTTCTTTGCCTTAGGGGCAGTGATCTTCACCTTAGCTAACTTTTCAGCTTTGGTGGCTGTAGGGCACTTACTGGCAATATGATCGGTAAGTCCATGGTGATAACATTTGCTATAGCTAAAAGTAGCTTTAGGACCATTTGCATGCTTAGACGAAATTTTTAAATGGACAGGGCCAGCACCAAGAATACCTTTGGCATTGGAAATAGGAGGAACTATCAGTTCTTCAGATTTCTTACCAACTACATCCACTCTCAGTTTATGAGTAGATCGTTGAATAAATCCAGGGATCTTGGTCTTAGACGTAGAGGGATAATTCACTGAAGTTTTAGAAACATTCAACTTAAGTACAAAGGTACCCTTCTGAGGTTTTTGATTAAAAACGTTTTCTTTACCTTTACCTTTAGAGATTAAAGAGGAACACGGAGACGAATATGTGTCAGGGATAGAAGACACAAACGTTCCAAACTTAAGTATGGAACGATCAGTGGTTGGTTCTATAGCGTCAACTTTATAACCAAGACCACTCTTATCATTCAGGGGAATCTGAGCACGTATTATCTCAGTGATCGTTGTTGAGAATTTACACCATCCTTAACAGTAGCCTTTTCAGCCTTTAATGCAGTGATAGCTTCTTCTCGCTCAATGCTAATTATTTGATTTATACAGACCTGATCTTTCAAATTTTCTTCTAATTTAGAAAGGTTTTCAATTTGTAAATGACAGTTTTGAGATGTTCAGTGAGATCAATATTTTGTTTTTCAGCTCTGGTCTTGCCATCCATGGCATCATATAAATCAATAGTCAAAAGATCGACGGTTCGACGTCTATCAATGTCATCAGAGGTTGAAGTGGAAGTGTCAGTGAGAGAATTTGATACCTGAGAGGTAGAGGTAGAAGTAGAGGGAATTTCATCTTTTTCTTCCTCTTCTTCTATTTGGGCCATGAGGCAGAGATTGGCCTCATCATCGTCAGATTCAGATGATTCTTCATCCGAAGCAACCCAGTCATGATCTTCAGCGATCATGCCTTTTCCTTTCTTTTTGGAGCCTTTCATCTTTTGATATTTTTCTTTCAGCTTCTGGTATTTATCATCTCTAGCCCTGGGTTAGAGGATTTCTTGTAGGAAGAAGATGACGGTTTGAAGAATTTCTTTGACCTGCACTCACTAGCAAAGTGACCTATCTTTTCACAATTATAGCAAGTGGCAGTAGCCTTATCAACAGGGGTTGAAGATTTAGGCTTGTCAGTGAGGGAAATAGGTTTATTTCTTCTGAAGTTACTCTTTCTGGTGAATCTCCTGAAAAGAATTAGTCAGGAGGGCCAGTGACTCATCTAGTTCTGAAGGATCAGCTTCAGATAATTCGTCAAAATTAGATTCCAACTCAGTGATAGTGACAGTAGAACGCTGAGTGGGCACCAACTCTGAAGAGAGTAAAGCAACATGTGTGCTTTTGGAATCTTTTACAAGATTCTTCTTAAGATGACACGACTGCTCATGACTGAGCATAGTGCCATATAAGGTAGAGAGGGTCATTGATTTCAGATCCTTAGAGAGTTTAATACACATAGAATAATTGTCCCAACTTTCAGGAAGACTTTCCAGAAACTTTGTCAGGATCTCAAAGTTAGAATATTCCTTATCAACAGTTTTTAAGTCAATGATTAAACAGTTAAATCGTTGATGAATTTCAGAGAGAGTTTCATTCTTACCATAAATGAAACTTTCGTACTGCCTTACCAGATTGATCTTTCTTGAATCCTGGACTTCAGTAGTACCTTCATATTGAACACATATAGTGTCCCACATGGCTTTAGAACTCTTCAGGTTCATGACGGAGTGGTAGACTTCATCAGGAAGAGACATAGAGATGATGGATCTGGCCTTAGTATCGATGGCCACCTTCTTCTTGTCCTCATCAGTCCAGGGAGTGACTTCCCTGAGAATGATTCGTTCAGGGATGACAGCTCTAGTAGCAGTGGCTGGAACTGCAGGGTCTATCATGAAAGGGACATATGGTCCATTTTCGATATAGTGAGGTATAGTAGGATCTATATCTCCCAAGAAGAGCATCATCCTATTTTTCCAAAAGATTGAAATTATCTTTGCTAAATCTAGGGGGTTTTGCAAGAGATCCATTATCGATATAGTTTGTGTTTATGGAGTTAGCCATTATGAAAATAGCAAGGAAGAGAAAAGAATATAGTATAAGCAAGATCTTGTTTATTAGATTAAACAAACTGCTCTGATACCACTTGTTGGTCCAAAAGGGGTTATACAAGTTTGTAGAAGGGGAGGGGGGTTGAATACAAACATATGATTTTTATCTTTCTAAATTGTTTATTGATATGTATCAAACGGTTTACAGTTTGTTGCGGAACAAGATTAAGGAATAAACCTAATCTAAACAAACTATGAGAACACTAAGATTTCTTGCACTAGAAATAGAGATTAAGAAAATCAAGAACACTAAGGAGAGTATTCTTTCACACAGTAAGTTCAGCGAGAGAGGAATGACCGATCTTCAAGAAATAAAGTAGGGTTTCTTTTATATACTGCATGCATTTAATGCACAACAGTATACCTTTACATGTGGCAGCCTCTGGTTGGTTGCATGATTTGACTTCAGTAGACAGCCTAGTGGCCGCATGATGAACAATGTAGAATCAGAGTTGGTTGTACGATTCTGGACAAAGGGATATCTGTTCTGACAAAATCGTACGGAGGCGTGCAAGGGGATAAGACAAAAGTTGCTTGTAGAGGAAGCTTCATGATCAGCGTTCGCTGAATGATTCTTTATCAGCGAATGATAAAGTTCAGCGTTCGCTGAAGTCTTTTACTTGAAACTTCACGTTGAGTGGACAAGTCTTGGCTTCGCTGATATCCGCATCAAGTCACTAATAGACTTAGTCGCTGGTTCTTTGGCTTGATCTTCGACTTCAGCGTAGAACATAGTTGACGTGAATCTTGTCTTTAGGGATTATAAGTAAACAACATAAGTTATCAGTGATCATAAGTGAGACTGAACAGGTGCAGGGCTTACTGATGAACAGTGTTCGCTGAATGTATAATTTAAAGCGTATGTTTTCATCAACGATACTAAACAGACTTAGTATATATTCTTTGATGACAAAACATTAATACATATTGTCTACTTACAATTTTCACTAAGTGTTTCTCAGAGTCATTATCAAATCACTGAGGGTTTGGATCAACAGTACATATCATGGCATACATGATCGATCCTATAGCTGAGGCATAAGGGATCCGACTCATCCTTTCTAGCTCTGAACTAGAACTAACTAAGACTTGCTTAGTGCCAAACCATGCTGCATAGGAATGAACCCCTTCTTGGAGTCCCGCATGTTGAACTTCTTCAACACTTTGTCTATGTAGGTACTTTGGCTTAGACCAATAAGACGCCTAGATCTATCTCTATAGATTTTGATGCCCAATATGTATGATGCATCTCCCATGTCCTTCTTAGAAAAACATTTCCCTAGCCAAGCTTTCACGCTTCATAAAGTAGGAATATCTTTTCACATAAGGAGTATGTCATCTACATACAATACAAGGAAGACTACAATGCTCCCACTAGTTCTGACATATACGCATGGCTCATCTTCGCTCCTCATAAAACCAAACACTTTGATTTTCTGATCAAAGCTGATGTTTCAGCTGCGAGAAGGTTGCTTAAGTCCATAAATAGACTTATGAAGCTTACACACTCTATCTGGATGCTCGGACTGTACAAAACCCTCAGGTTGTGTCATAAACACATCCTCAGACAACTTACCATTAAGGAAAGCGGTTTTTACATCCATCTGCCATATTTCATAGTCATGAAATGCTGCTATGACAATGAGTATCCTGATGGATTTCAACATAGCCACCGGTGAGAAGGTTTCATCAAAGTCTACACCATGAGTCTGCGTGTAGCCCTTCGCCACCAGTCTAGCTTTGTACATGTGTACTTTGCCATCTATGTCAGTCTTCTTCTTGAAGACCCATTTACACCCCACTGTCTTTTGACTGGGTGTCTGATCAACCATGTCCCATACTCGATTATCGTACATGGATTGCATCTCACTCTCCATAGCCTCTTTCCATTTAGCGGCCTCAGGGCCCGCCATGGATTCCTAATAACTGGTAGGCTCATCAAGATCTACATGTGTATCATCACCATCAGATATGAGTAAATTATATCTTTCTGGTGCATAACACACTCTATCAGATCTGCGAATAAGTAGTGACTGGATGTCAGATTCCTCAATAACTCTTTGTTGAGGCTCAACAATTGTAGGTTCTATAACCTGTTGTTGAGAACTAGTGCCAACGTCAGATTTCATGTTGGTTGACTCTTGAATTTCTTCAAGATCAATTCGGCTCCCACTAGCTTCTTTAGACATCAGTTCCCTTTCAAGGAAGAATGCCCTTCGAGCAACAAACACTTTGTTCTCAGAAGGTTTATGAAATAAATATCCAAAAGAATCAACTGGGTATCCTATAAAATAACACCTCTCCGATCTGGGTTCTAGTTTGTCTTGAGCTTCACGACGTACGTAAGCTTCATAACCCCAGATTTTAGTGAAGGAACCTTTCCATTCCATATTTCAGAAGGTGTTTTGGAAACCTTCTTCATTGGTACAAGATTCAGAACCCTTGCAGCTGTTTCTAAGGCGTAGCCCCAGAAACCGATTGGAAGTGCAGTTCGAATCATCATGGGCCGAACCATATCAAGCAATGTCCGGTTTCTCCTTTCAGCTACATCATTATGTTGTGGTGTCCTGGGTAGAGTAAGTTGTGCGATTATACCACAACTCTTTAGATGATCTTTGAACTCTTGATTAAGATACTCACCACCCCTATCGGATCTAAGAGTATTAATCTTTCTGTTCAGTTGATTCTCTACCTCGTTTTAGAATGTCCTGAACACCTCGAGGGTTTCAGATTTATGTTTAATCAGATAAACATATCCATGCCTACTGAAATCATCAGTGAAGGTAACTAAGTATCTATCTCCGTGCCTTATGACTGATCTGAACAACCCACATACATCAGTATGTATTATATCCAATAGATCATTGCCCCGCTCACAGGTTCCTGTAAACGATGCCTTCGTCATCTTTCCCATAAGACAAGATTCACATTCATCATTCATCATTCATCATTCTATGTTTGGTCGAACGATTCCAAAATCCCATCCTCCTGAAGTTTGGTGATGCGTTTCTTGCTAATGTGACCAAGACGACAGTGCCACAAATACGACTTATCCAAACCATCTTTGGATTGAGTCGATTCAACATTATAGATTGAACTTCTATTGTCTCTTATACTTATATTGGTTTCATAAATACCATGACATGGGTTAGCCATAAAATAAAGCATATCATCTTCATAAACAAGGATAGGTCCATTATCAAACCCAAAATCAAAACCATCTTTATATAAAGCATAAAATGAATCGATATTTCTGGCCATATCAGTCGAGTAGCAACAATCAAACAAAACCATAGTTATCCAGACAAAAAAACTCACAATTTCCTATCGTGTCAACAGCAGCAATCTGCATGTTTCCCATGATCAGGTACAACTCCCCACGTCTCAGCTTCCTACTTCTTTTTAGTCCCTACACATCAGTACAAATGTAGGTACCACATCTTGTGTCCAATACCCAGGAATTGGAAGCAAAAGTACTATGGAGTTCAATCATATACATACCTAAAGTTCCTGCTCCATTAGCCTTGAGCTTCCTAAGCTCCTCCAGATATTTAGGACAATTACGCCTCCAATGTCCTACCTCCTTGCAATGAAAGAATACAACATCCTGAGGAGTCTTTGATTGAGGTATATCAGATTGGGCTTAATAGTCTTTCCTTTTCCTTTGCCTTTGGCAGGGACAACCTTTTTCTTCTTTACACCTCCCTCCCTGATCATCAATGCTAGGGCAGCAGGCTTGGAGTTGGTCATGTTAGACTCTGCAGTCTTAAGCATGCCATGAAGCTCCATTGTGGTTTTCTCTAAGTTGTTCATATTATAGTTCATAATAAACTATTCATACAAACCAGTCAGCGAGCTTAAGATAAAATCTGTTGCAAGCTCCTGACCAAAGGGAAAACATAGACGCTCAAGATGGTCAAGGTACGATTTCATTTTCAGAACATGTACACTGACGCTGGTACCCGGGGCCATTTTACATTCTACCAGAACTTTGACATTGTCATATCGTTCTTGCTTAGCCTGTTGTTGGAACATGTCTTTCAGCTGGTTGTTCATGTCGTACGCCCCAAGTCTTTCCATACCCTTTTGGAGTTCTGGAACCATGGTCGCCAACATTAGGCAAGCAACCTCGTTTGATTCGGCTAGACGTTTTTCATATCCGTCCCGAATCGCCAGAGATGCTCCGACAGCAGGTACCTTAGGGAATGGTTCCTCATTGGCCCTCTGCTTCTTTTCCATCCTGAGAACAATTCTCAGGTTTCGAAGTCAATCCATGTAGTTCAAGCCCGTAAGCTTGTCCTTTTCGAGGAGACTTTTCAAACAAAAGTTTAAAATCGATGAATTTGCGTTATTTGACATCTATCAAAAGAAAAAACATTATTTTAGTGATTTAAATGATCTTCGTTAAAAGAAATATATTACTCGGTTGTTTAAAACACATTTACTTTTAACAAAACTAAGATCCATATTTCGCTTCCACTTATGACGGGTTTGCCGCGGATCGTAATTAGAAGCTATTTAGGTAGGTAACCATTTTAACGATTCCATTTCTATGAAATTCTTAGATCCTTGCGGGATTTATTGACATCCATTATGTCGTTTGGCATGTTTAATCCATTCCACACTAATCCTTTCTCGTGATAGGTTTGCCATGGATCACGAGTCCATATTGTAAATCAACCATACTAAGCCACATGACATCCGGCCCAAGACTCTCGGATATCGCGAATGTCACAACCCTTATCCCTAACATCTAACCGACGCGTTGGCTTTAGGCGCCCTTTCCCCATGCTGATAGATTATTAGTTCAAATGCGTGCCTTAAATGGGTAGCGTGTGATTTACATTTAAAAACGGGTTTTTGTTTTTCTTAGTTAAAACATTTTTAACTGTTTTCATTTTAGCAAATTTCGTTTTAACCATCTTAAAACTTTATTACAAATCCAATTTTATCCATTTGAACCAAAGGGCCTTTGGCCTAGCGGTATCGGAGCCCCTCACCTTCTAGGAGGTCAGGGGTTCAAACCTCACCAAAGGTGAGGAGGGTGTGTGAATTTATTTGTTGCATTTGCCGTATATAAATATTATATACTTCAAAAAAAATATCCATTTGCCAAAATGCACTTGCAAGTTTTTATTAACTCTTTAATAAAAATTATTGTTTTTCAAAATTATTTTAGAATATCTAGCATGCAAGACCTAGATAATAAATAAATAAATAAAACACAACCACATGCAAGTAACGGTAATATTTTCCTCAAGCCTATGCGTTTTTTTCCATGAGCCACCACGAGAAAAACATGGTCAAACTAGGGACTAAAAACCATAAAAGATGATGTGCCGACTCTCACTAAATTCGCCATTTCTTCAATGCTCGAGTGGGTCCATGCCAAGACTTCAATCTTCATGAATCTTGTTTGTTGTCTTCGGTCTTCTTTTACAATTTTGTAATAAAATAAATTCCTATTCTATTCTATACTATTGTACAAATACAAAAAAAGGAAACGGCTCGCAGGCCGCGCAAAAATTACAACCATTTAAACAAAACAATCAACAACCAAACATCACAACACATAGGTCTAATTGAGGCAAACTATTACCGGGTCCATACAAACACAAATTTTTCTTATAAAAGTGATAGAGTGTCAAATCCATGCAAGAGACAACTCTTTGATAAAGATTGATTTCAACATACACTTTGTTACTTAAAATAAATCAATCTTTGCTTAAACATACAAGCACACTTAATATTTATGCAAGTATGGTTTCATGCCAAAACCTTCCAAACATGAAATATACAAGTGAATCAAAAGGTTCGGGAAAAAACAAATATAATGATATCAACAACTGAAATAAAAAAATCGTTTTTCATGGTTTTTCTCAAAAGGTTTCGAAAATCTAGTTTTCTCAAAACCCTAGAATTCGAAACTTTAGTTTTAAACACTCTAAGTTTCAAAAAGAAAATCCTTTCCCAAAAAAGGAAACTTTAAACTCTAAAACTTCAATTTTTATAGTTTAAAACCCTAGACATCCCAAGTAAGAAACTTTTAAGTCTTGTAAAACCTAATTTAGGGTTTAAAACCCTAAACGTCCAAAATAGAAACTTTTGTTTTTACAAAAACTATCCTAGAGTATTAAAACCCAAAGTTTCCAAAATTAGAAACGTTATGTTTTCATAAAACCTAATTTAAAGTTTTAAAACCCTAAACTTCCAAAAATGGAAACTTTATGTTTTGAAAACTTCAAATTAAGACTTTTAAATCTAAAATTTCAAAACATGGAAATCTATTGTTTTTAAAAAACCATAATTTCGAAATTTAGGGTTAGAAACCCTAAACTTCAAAAATTAGAAACTTTAATGTTGAAAACATCAAAACCAATAGGAAAACCTTATAATTTTCTTTCTGTGTGTTTCATATATTCAATTTTCCCACTTGAATGTATAACCACACCCAAAACCAAATTCTGATACCGCTATTGGATTGTATGTATTACAAAACTTTAGATCTAAACAGCGGAAGCAAAAAATAACACACTATCTTCCGGAGATCAGGTTACAATCAAAATTACAAGTAACATAAAACAAGAGAAGGATTAGAGAGACCTTTTTGATGATGGTGAAGAACCCAATAGCAGGATTCTCTCTATCAGGAGCACACCCCAAAGATGTAGTCGCGTAGGTAGCAAGAAATCGCCTCCTTTCTTCTCTATGCAATCCCGTAAACACCACACTTGAATCTCTTTGTGTTTTTGGAGAAATAGGCAAAACCTCTTTTTGGGAGCTTAGGCGGCCGTCAATCAATAGAGAAGAGAAATAGAGAGCCTTTTAAATTAGGGTTAGGGTTTCTTGATTAGAATTTCATTTGAATAATATCTCATTTTATTCTCATAATTATCTAGACTAATTTGATACTATCTAATAATAATACAATTAGTCTAATAATTATCTAGATATTATCTAATAACAAGTATGGACTAATTACTAGTTAGTCCCTCTAGTAATTCCATATTAATTAAAACACTTTTAATTAATTACTTGTTAAACCCTCTAAAATGTTTTCTTGCTTTGATACAACCAAACTTTGTGTGCGGCCCAATAGGCCCATGCATTTTAGGATAATTACTATTTTGTTGTGTTAAATGGGCATATCTCCAACAGTTATTGGGCTGAGACAAAGGCTGAAGACGATGGAGAGTTATATGAAGAAGATGAAATAGGAGGAACAATGTTGGTGAAGAATTATTTTCTAGAGTTATGTGCTAAGTTTGATATCTTGATGGCGAGGTTAACAGCGGCATCAATGGCTGAGATCCCTGCAGAAAGCTTGTTAGATGATGAATATGATTGTTGTTCTTGATTCATGTTCAAAGAATAGATTAACGAAATTTGTTTGCTTCAGCAACAGCAGGCGTTTAAACTTGCAACGTATGGATTATGTTCACTTGTAAGACTGGGTCAGATGAAGCGATAGAGAAACTTAAGAAGCTTGGTGCTAATGAAGTGTATACGGAGTGCCAGCTTGAAGGGTACACGGAGAGCCAACTTGAAGTGAAAAATCTCAAGAGTCTTTTGGTATGTTCCTTAAATGAAACTTATTAATTATTCTACAATTTTTTGTTACTTTGTTCATTCTTTTAGTCATGTTCTAGGGTAATTGTAACACCCCGAAAATTCTAACTTCAATGAAAACTTATCAATTTAGAAATGTACATTTTAAGATTTATAGGTTGCGCGAAAGGACCCTTTGGACACGTGGCATCGATTTTGACTCGACAAAAGAAAGTTGGCCTAAGACCGGGCTCGGTACACGGACCACAACTATGCCCGGCGATTGTGACAATGTCACTCTCGCCAGGGCATTGTCGCCCATGAGGTACCGTGAGTGGGGGAGACCTCGCGACTATGCCACGCGATTGTGACACGGTCACTCTCGCGATGTCAATGTCGCACCATCTGTACCGTATGGTAGGTAGCGCGGGCGAGTATGCCCCGTGACTATGCCAATGGCATAGTCGCACGTCAATGTCTCGAGCGTCCTGCTTTCGGTATAAAAGTGGGATTTACGGGATTTTATCACATTTTGGCATTTGAAGGCTTTTAAGGAACCGATATCTCTCTTCTCCAAAGTAGGGTTTCACATCTCTTCATCCTCTTCCATCAATTTTGGTAGGTGGGATGCATTTATGATAATTTATTGTGTGTTTAGGATCTCAACCTCTTTAAGTGCAAGATTTCCACCCCTCACTCAAGATCCAACTTCCTCCATCTCATTGTAGGGTTTAAGCTTTCCATCAAACCCTCTAAGGTGAGTTTACTTCTATCTTTCAAACTATATACATGCTTATTTTGTGGGTTTAACATCCTATCATCTTCCTACTCAACATATCTTGGTTTTCAACTTTGACCTAGAAATGGGTTTTAAAGGATTTGGGGTTTTATTGAATAAAATGGTTTATAAAGACAAAGTGTATGATATTCTTTAATTACCTAGGCTTATTATCTTTGATTCACAATTTTGATGAATTAAATGATTTTGACCATTTTAGGTCAACATCTAAGGTTTTGGAATATTTGGGGGTTTTAAAGTAATAACTATAAAAATGGGGTTTGGTGATGAAATGAGGTCCCAACCTTAACTTTAGAAATCATGGTAATTATGACTTAAGGTGAAGTCTCGTGTTGACTGCTCCGAAATAGAAAAGTTTGTTTTAATGTTTTGTTGTTAAGCCTAGCCTCATGATGATATTAATGTGGATATATAAGTCTTGGTTTAATAAGTTTGAGTGTAATGGATCCATAGGCACTAGAGCCGTTATACACGATGTGGAACACTAGTTTTCCATATCGTAGCACGGAATATGCATCAGGATTCATGATAAGTAAGATGTGGGCCTATATGGTCGGGCACCGTCTCATGAGCAATAAGGTGTAATTCTAAGGTGCTAGTTTGTTTGTGGATTTGGGTGACCCAATGTATAGACCTAGAGGGGTTGCAATTGGGGATGCATAAGCAATAGAGTCTTCGGGGTTGCGCTTGACTCCATGCTTATTAATATTTCTAATGTGACTTGTAGCTGTTTGCTTTTATGTCTTTGCTTTGGCTAACGGGTTTTCCCCCGTCAACACTTGAGGTATTTGTATCTAATGGTTTCCACCCAAGGGTTTCTCCATGTTCTTGCATTGAAACCTCAATTCAATTTCATTACTATATAATAAGTTCTTTCTCTCAATTGGGTATATCCTAACACTTCTTCTTATTGGGTGTGTTGTTCAGGACTTCCACAAGGTGGGGCTCCTCGGGCTTGAGCGAAGAGTTGTGAAAGGAAATAGCATTTTTGGAGCACATAGAGGCGTACGTGTTAGACTTTTGGAAAACATTTTTGGTAGCGAATTGACAACACCCGAATATAATTTAAGGCTTGATAGATTAGATTATTAGGTTGTTGGGTTTCATTCCGCCTATTCTTTTGTAATGTAAATGCCATACTTTTATTCTCTTTATTGGGTGATTTCTCTATGTTAGCTCGTATTTTTCCGCATTTCCACAGGTTTTATTTCAACCCGGTTTTTAGGGTGTCACAAGTTAGTATCAAAGTAGTAGTTTAAGTAAACTAGGTATGTAGTAGAATGCCTAGACTTAAGCTGGAAACGATTAAGTGTTTATTTGTGAGCTTGGGTAGAACTCTTAAGATAGGATGGTCTTAGAGTCGACTGAAATACATAAGTCAAAAGTTGTGACTATGATAACGAGAATCCTTATGTGAAATATGTTCATAATTTCAACTAGCTACTACTATTGGGAATATATGATTACGTGAGTATGCTTAGATTGTTATTGTTATGATAATTGATGCGTATAGTAGCACGTTTCAGTATGTGTAATTTTGTAGCCTGTTTCTCTCCCTCATTCTCAATGTGCAGCAGACCATAATGGTTAACACTTGCAATAGGCTGGACGGCCAGGATGCTACGACATCTACAGCTGATCAACCAAGGGTGACAACGACAGCAAGACCTCCACCGATTAACACTGTTTGGGAGGGGGAACTGAGAATGTCCCCCACCATGAGATGGAAACGTCTGACCCTTTTTTGGAAGAGGTAACAGATGAGACAAGGATGATGGAACGGAATGAAGGCCATGAATAAGTCCATGGCCCAACAGCAAAAGCAGTTCCTGAAACTGATGGAGGACAGGGATACGAACAACCGTAGGCATGAGACGGTTGCTGAGAATGTTATAGTGGACGAATCTGGAGGTACAGTGAATGAAAATCCTACTGATAGTTTGGGAACAACAGAAACCGGGCAAGCAGGAAAAGTTTGTTCGCTTAAGACCTTTCTTAGTTGGAAACCGCATGAATTCAAAGGTACGGATGGTCCGGTTGTCTGTATGAACTGGATCCGAGAGATGGAGCAAGCATTCCGAACTAGCGAATGTGGAGAGGGCCAAAAGGAGAAGTTTGGTTCTCAAATGCTTCAAGGGACAACCCTCACTCTGTGGAATGTCCACTCTACTTCACTAGAGGTCGCGGTGTTGGCCAAACTGAGTTGGGCAACTTTCAAGGAGAAGGTATTGGAGGAATATTGCAATGAGAGGGCGATGGACCAAATTGAGGAAGAGTTTCGAAACTTGAAGAAGGGAAATTTGTCGGTAAGAGAGTACAACCAACTGTTCATGGATAAGTTGGGGTTGTGTTAGAGCATTATTGTATTCGCATCCTCAAGGATACGAGGAGTACACTACTCGCATCCTCAAGGATATGAGAAGTGAGCTACTCGCATCCTTAAGGATACGAGTAGTAGGTGTTCGCATCCTCTTCATTACGAGAAGTGCCATTTGTGGTTCAACACGAGAACTTTTTCTCACTTGGAAGAATTCGCATCCTTGTTCACGCGAGTTCTTTAGATGAACAGTACCATGTCAGTCCTTTTTGACATGTGGGGTCCACTCATTTTGTGCCACGTGTCACTTTCACGTGTGGGTATAAATTCAAAGTTTAAACCATTATTTCCCACTTTCTCATTTGTTCTTTCATACGAAACCCCCTGAAAAAGCATTGTTCATCTTCTTCACTTCGACTTTCAACTTTAGTTCAACATTTTATTCGTTTAAGGTATTCACTCTCTCTCATTCTTGTTTATGTGCTTTCGTATTATAGGTTAAATTTGTTCTATCCGATTAGATTTTGTTTTAGTTCAGTTTAAGACCATCAATGTCATTCCAATCAGGTCGAAAACTGTTCATTTTTTTGTGTTATTATTTTTCACTTCTAAATCAATCATTTAGGGTTTAAAGTTAGAAATAGATAGTTGATCTTTAATGGGTTTTCATTTTCGAGTCTGTGTGTGGTTTGTGTGTTAAATATTGTGTTTTTCAACTCAAAATTTGAATCTGTTTAGTTTGAATGTTGCGAGAAATAGGATGTTCATCTTAAACTGGAAATATCTAAGGGTAGAACTCGCATTGGTCTTAAGCATCCACAACTCGTATCCTTTGGGTTACGAGTTCTTTAAACTCGCATTAGTATTCCAAGTCAAGAACTCGCATGTATCATGAGTCAAGAACTCGCATCCTTTGTGTTGAGAGTTCTTCAAACTTGTTCTTAATGGTTAAAGGTCAGAACTCGCATCCTTCCTGTTGCGAGTTCCTCAAAACTCGTATCTTTGTATTGCGAGTTCCTCAGAACTCGTATCCTTCTCAATGCGAGAAGTCAAGAACTCGCATACTTCGTTATGCGAGTTTCTTGATCTGTTTCATGTGTGTTGCGAGTTCCTTTATTTTAGTTGGTTGCGAGTTGTCCATTGGGTCAGTTGGTTGCGAGTTCTATACTTAGAGATTTTTCAAAAAAATTGAAAACATGATTTTTGCCAAAATTAACCGTTTTAGAACTATTTTTCAAAATAGCTGTTCACATGGCAGAAAATCACGAGGAACAAAGCAGGGTTCAGGGTTTTGGTGAAAACATACCAATTATCCCTGACGCAACACCAGATGTTCCACTTCCATCCACACGATCAGTTCAACCATCTGTACAACAAGGAGATCCAGATCACATTATAATACTTCCACGCGACTATGTGGAAATCAAGGCCAACAACCACCATGTTGACTTTGATAATATCAACATATCTCTGATCATCAAAGAAATCTTACGGAATCACCCATTGGCATATGCATTGACTCATACAGTCAATGTACCTATGTTGTACCTTCAACAAGCCTGGAAGACGATTGTACAAACCATGGAGAACCGAAGGCCAATCTTCTTGATACAGATTGATGAGTATATTACAAAGCTGGATTTGCATCGACTACGGCTTGTTCTGAAGTTACCTGGGCCTGACTCCAGACCTGGGAGAACGTCATTTGATTCTTATGCATCGGAAGATGAAGTGTTTGAAGGCATTAAGGCTTTGGGATATATTGGTGAGCTGAATCAAATCAAAGACTTCAACAAAGCAAATCTGCCGCCTTTGTATTATACAATATTCTCAGTCATCAACAGGTGTCTCACTTTAAAGCACTCGGGCATCGACAATGCCAGTTTGAGTATTCTAAAGCTGTTCCACACGGCAGTGTATGATCTACATGTAGATTATGCAGTTATCTTTTGGAATGAGCTCCAACAAAGAGTGGAAGATAGAGAAAAGAAGAAAGGCAAACCTTATGTGCCCTACATGAGGTTCTTACAGATAATTGTTCATAGCATGTTGCGGTCAAACAGAGATATTCCACGGCGATTGAACCATCCTTCTGCACCGGAAAAATCAATGCAATATCTTCAAAGGCAAAAGCAAACATTCCATAATGAAATGCCTTTACCGGAAGGTTTACTTAGATACACGAATCAGGACGCCGAGTGTGTAATAGAATATAGGGAGTCTATGGTCCGACCAGAACCGGAGGGACCTACCCCGGACTCAACCCCTAGGCGAGAGGAGTCAGTGAGGGTTCTGGATGCAAGGACTACTGAACGGGGATAGTCGAGGGAAAATTCCGAGAGGGGAACCGGTGGGGGTC
The DNA here is from genome assembly GCA_033807775.1 of Saussurea involucrata. Taxonomy (NCBI): domain Eukaryota; kingdom Viridiplantae; phylum Streptophyta; class Magnoliopsida; order Asterales; family Asteraceae; genus Saussurea; species Saussurea involucrata. The sequence goes on from CM066325.1 coordinate 54,353,548, forward strand.
AGTCATCTGTACTTGAAGATACACAGTTGTCGTCTGAGGACACACAACTAGATGATCGTGTAATACAAGATACCGATGAGCTAATTCCTCAACATGTTGGAAGAGCTCATTCGGTTGAGTCTTCTAGTGATGGTACAGGGTCTGACAATGCGTCTGATCCTACGGAAGAACACGCTGATGCTAATGATGATGACAATGATGATGATGGTGCTGATGATGATGACAATAAAAATGATGAAAATGATTTTGATGATGTTTCCAAGTACTTGAACTTTCCACGCATGGAACATTTAGATGTTGAAAATGTGCAAACTGTTATTGAAACAGTTACGGGAGATATAAGGAGAACTGAGGGAGTATTAGTTGAAGATGTCAGTGAGCCTGTGAGAGAAACTGAATAAAAAAACATAGAGAGTGTGAGAGCTACCACAACTTTCAATACCAGACGGGCAGCCACATCCACCACCAGATCTCATGCGTTGGGATCAGGTGTTAAAAAAGTCGTTAGTCGCCCACTAACGCAATTGCACACCTCAGCCATCCATTCGGCTTCTTCTCAACAAGAAGTCGTCTCACTTTCTTACAGGGCAAATGCACACAATCTATCTGGTTCTCACTTGGAGAATCCGGGTATTGAAACAGAGCGACTCCCTCCCCGGTCCTCGACCTTCATTCCTGCACAAGTTGAGAGTCTAGTGCCTGTTGCTAACATTTTATCTTCTTTTCGTAGAACACTTATGGGAACATCTGATGCGAGTCTTTGTGACCCACCTGGAACACTCAGAGTAGATCCTTCTTTAGGACTACGAGGACCGAGTGGAAATCCTACCAGCGCTAACACTGTGCCAACACTGAGCGTAGGTCACACAATTGATTCAACTGCTGTGTCAACGGATCACCTAAGTGGTACCAGAGTTAGATTACCCGTCTTTGTGACAAGGGAAGATCTCGATGGCGCCCTAAAGGCTGTTGAGGAAACTTTTATTCGGGAGATACAAGGGGTAAAATCTTTGTTGAAAGGCAAAGGGTCGGTGATTGAAGTGCCTGAACCTCCTCCAGTTCAGAAAAATCCGATGGATCAAACCGTTGATGAGCTGAAAGATCTGTTCTATGCTAAACTACTTTCCATCAGTCCTGACGATCAGCAAAGCAAAACTCTATTATCATTGCTCGAGAACTTCCAATCCAATCCACAACCACCTCCACCTCCACCTCCACCTACACCTACACCGACAGTTACATCCACAGAGTTCAATGCTTTCAAGTCAGAGGTTGTACAGTTTCTGAGCGATATGAAGAGGTCCATGGATGAGCTAGCCAAGCAAGTAGCCATCTTGAATCAGAATTGTAAAACACAAGCCCAAGGTACGAAACGAAAGCATGATCAGGATCCCGATGATCATGATCATGAGGGGGAGAGAAGTAAGAAGCAGAAGTCTGATTCAGAAATTTTGAGTATGGGAAAACCGTTAACTACTGAAGATGTTGTTCAGTTATTTGAATCCGGAGCAATGGACGAAGAAAGCGGAAAACAGATTGTGCTATATGTGGATCCGAATGTAGAACCGACGGTTGAAAAGCCTGAGGTAAATGAGGAGGATATAACAGAAGTTGTAGATAACTTTGTGGAAGTTATTGATGTGATTGATGTCAGCTCTGATGATGAGGCTGATGAATTGAACAACGAATATGCAAAGTTTTGGAAAGTGAAAGAGGAAACTGAAACGCTCTTAATGATCACATATGAACCAGATGATCAAGGTGTTGGGTTCACTCAAGATGAAATGGATTTTCTAACTGAAATATATGGGCCAAAGACACCTGAAGAAATAGCCGTAAGCCCCATACACTCACCTGAACCCATCTCAAGTACCTTGATGCCAGCTCAACCTAAAATTACACCATTAACCTTTAACCTTAACCAACCAAGCTCAACAAAAACCACTGTTGGTGCAAGTGTACCACATCTCTATATATTTTATATATTTATTTTGATGATTACAAACACACCGTATTATTGTTTGTCTAACAATTTAATCCAAGTGTGCAGTTGTTGAAGAACACGAAGTTTTTATCTGAAGGGTTCAAGACGGAAGTTTTACGTCGTCATTATTTATATATATCTTATAATGATAAACACCCTAAAATAATATATCACTTGGATATTACGTATCTATATAAATATATTTGAATCAAATATATATATATATAATACATATTTTTTTATATTAAAAAAATATAAATCGTATATATATATATAAAAAGTATAAAGCATGGAGACATCATCTTCATCATTGCTTTTGCTTTTTTTTTTTGCTCTTTGACAAATTGAAAAGGAGCAGTTGAAATATTTGTCAAACTCAGCTCTCAAATCAGATATCAAGAAGTGGTTACTGTTCATGCATTTATTGAAGAAGAAAAGCTGTGCATCTCTCATTGGCTGGAAGAACACTTTTCGTCAGGCGGTATACCGCCAAGGACACCGCGGTATACCGCGCCTCATATATCCGTTGGAGATGCTGATATATAAAGAAGCATGCTGGTGATGAAGAAGACAGAACACAAACAAACAGCAACAACAACAATCCAAACTCTCAGCTCTCTCACTCTCACTTATTTTATATATATATATTTTATAAAACATTTTTTATAAAATATCCAAGTGTGAGATATTATACAAGAGTGATTACCCATTGTGAGTTATACTCCTCTTGTAAGCATTTGAATAACGGGTGTGTGATCCTGTACATCTCATAGCAGAAGCTTGAGAATCAATTACGTTACCTTTGTACTTGGTTTGTATTTCTACCGTAAAGAATACATTTATTGGATCGTGTCGAGAAGTGTCTCGGCTGCTGGTTTATCACAGTTGGTGGTAAATCAGTAAATCTCCGTGTCAAGTATCTCTAACCTTTATCTCTTTATTTATTCCGCTGTGCATTTAAATTATATCTGTTTATATAATTGTTGTTTATTTATTATTTCTATACTCTGATTTATTTATACTGTTTCTGTACTGTATTTATTTATAAAAGAATTTTTTGAAAGTAAAAGATTTAAAATACAACCTTACCCCCCCTTAGGTTGTCTAACATTTGGTATCAGAGCGGGTCTTTCAAAAAATTTCTGTTTAAATATTTTTTTAATGGCTCAACAAACTAATTTTGTGTTTTCTAAACCTCCTTTGATAGATACTGAAAAGTTTGGCATTTGGGCCGAGCTATTTGAATGTCACGTTCGTGGCAAAAGTCAAAAAATTTGGGATATTATAGAAAATGGGAATTTTAGACCAACCAAAGTTGAAAATGATCTTATTGTTGATAAACCCATAAAAGATTGGACTCCCGCTGAAGAATCTCATTATTGTTTAAATTTTGAAGCTAAAAATATATTATATGCTGCTTTAACCTCTGATGAAATTGAAAGAGTTTATACTTATAAAACTGCTAATCAAATCTGGCAAAGCTTGAGCGACACTCATCGTGGAAATACTCAAGTTAAAAGCTCTAAAATAAATATTCTTGTTCATGATTATGAATTATTTGAAATGTCAAAAGATGAGTCAATCGACTCAATGTTTAAACGTTTTAACCTCATTATGACTACTTTGAAGGGATTAGGTCGTACTTATCCTAATGAGGATTATGTAAGGAAAATTCTTCGAGCACTTCCTTCGGAGTGGATGGCAAAAATCACATCCTTGGAAGACTCCCGAGATCTCGCAACTATGAAGCTCGATGATCTCATCGGCAATCTTAAAGTGCACGAAATTGCACTAAAAAGAAATCAGGTCCGGGAGCAAGTCAAAAAGAAATCCATAGCTTTAGAAGCCGTTGCCTCTAAAGATGAGAAAGAAAAAGAAGAGGAGGAAGATGCAAGTTCCTCGGATGATGAACCCGAAAATCTTGACGATTTAGTCAAGTTGGTAAGAAAACTTTCTAAACTTTTATCTAACAGAAAGTTTGCCAAAAATGATAGGTTTCAAGAAAATGGAGACTACCGTCGTGGTGGTAAAAACCAAAGTCGCAACGTCCATAAAAGTGAAGACAAATATGACGAATCTAGCGACGATGAAAAAGCCAATAAAAAGAAAGGCTTTTGCTATGTGTGTGGTGATAAGGATCACTATGCAAGTGTGTGTCCAAAACGAGCAAAACAAATCAACACACCAAAAGCTCTCGTTGGAGGCGCGTTGAGCGCAAGCATAAATGAGGCCAAAATTTTTTGTTTCATGGCCGACCATGATAATGAGGTATCTTCATCATATTCTTCTAAAAATAATTGTGATAGTAATTATAGTGATAATTATTATAGTGACGATGAAAATAATCTTGACGAATTATATAAATCATTTCATGATATGGCCGCTCTTGCAAATAGGTATAAAGATGAAATCTCTAATTTAAAAGAAACCGTATCCGCATATAAAAAGGAAATAGATGACGGTAAACAAAAATCTGCTTATGATTTAGATATTATCACTAAATTAGAAAATAAATTAAGTGAAAAAGATATTTGCAAATCTTGTGATATTTTAAAAAATAAAATTGCATGCTTAAATAAAAAGACACATGAAAATGTTGTATGTACAAAATGCGAGATTCTTGAAAATGAAATTGCATGTTTAAATGCTAAATGTAAATCGCATGAGAAAAATGACTTATTAGCAAATGCTTTTAATAGTAGCAATGATAAAGTGCTTAAAATGCTTAATATATCAAATCGTATAAATTGCCGAAAAGGCATTGGTTCAAATACGTGTATTGAAAAATGTGATTGTATGCCAATTAAAAAGGTTTTTGAAAAACCTAAATTTGTTGTTAAAAATAAAACGCAAAAACCTCCGTATGTTCCTAAAATGAATTATGTGAATTATATGTCGAGAAAATCACATGCGTTTATGTATAATAATAAGTTTGCGAATCCTAAGAAAAATGTTAATCCGCATACTTCTTTTTACGTCTATGATGAATACGATCGTAAAATTAAAATGGTTAGAAAATGGATTCCGAAAGGAATGTTTAATGTTGATAATCCCGGTGGGATGCGTTTGTGGTTTTAAACCATTTATATGGTTTTGTATGTTTGTCGTGTTTTATTTTATGTCGACAACATGTTCTTTTTTTTGCAGTTTATGTTTTATACTAACTGTTAAAAGGACCCATAAGAAAAGGGTACCACAAAAATATTCTTTGCCTTTTGTAGGTGTTACCTGCCGAGGTTATAATACGTGGTTACCTGCCGAGGTTATAATACGTGGTTACCTGCCGAGGTTATAATACGTGGTTACCTGCCGAGGTTATAATACGTGGTTACCTGTCGAGGTTATAATACGTGGTTACCTGACGAGGTCATAATACGTGGTGATTTTTTTTTATCACATAAAATTAACCGAAAATTGAAGCCTTAAGATCCGTTTTGGTGCAAGTGTTTCGTATTGGTTTGTATATCTTTGTCTCTATTGCTTTTTGCATTTTATTTTATCCCTCAAATTTTATAAAATCAAATTGATATCGTTATTAATTTGAGGGGGAGCGTTTTAGCTCTTTTACCCATGAGTTTATGCTACCTCAAATATATGCATATTTTGAGGGGGAGCATCTCTCGAGGGGGAGCATACCGTCTTTCTTAACCCTTTTTGCTTCGACAAACGGGGGAGAGAAACCGCATATGCTCTTGCTTAGCGGTTGTGTTTGTCATCATCAAAAAGGGGGAGATTGTTGGTGCAAGTGTACCACATCTCTATATATTTTATATATTTATTTTGATGATTACAAACACACCGTATTATTGTTTGTCTAACAATTTAATCCAAGTGTGCAGTTGTTGAAGAACACGAAGTTTTTATCTGAAGGGTTCAAGACGGAAGTTTTACGTCGTCATTATTTATATATATCTTATAATGATAAACACCCTAAAATAATATATCACTTGGATATTACGTATCTATATAAATATATTTGAATCAAATATATATATATATATAATACATATTTTTTTATATTAAAAAAATATAAATCGTATATATATATATAAAAAGTATAAAGCATGGAGACATCATCTTCATCATTGCTTTTGCTTTTTTTTTTTTGCTCTTTGACAAATTGAAAAGGAGCAGTTGAAATATTTGTCAAACTCAGCTCTCAAATCAGATATCAAGAAGTGGTTACTGTTCATGCATTTATTGAAGAAGAAAAGCTGTGCATCTCTCATTGGCTGGAAGAACACTTTTCGTCAGGCGGTATACCGCCAAGGACACCGCGGTATACCGCGCCTCATATATCCGTTGGAGATGCTGATATATAAAGAAGCATGCTGGTGATGAAGAAGACAGAACACAAACAAACAGCAACAACAACAATCCAAACTCTCAGCTCTCTCACTCTCACTTATTTTATATATATATATTTTATAAAACATTTTTTATAAAATATCCAAGTGTGAGATATTATACAAGAGTGATTACCCATTGTGAGTTATACTCCTCTTGTAAGCATTTGAATAACGGGTGTGTGATCCTGTACATCTCATAGCAGAAGCTTGAGAATCAATTACGTTACCTTTGTACTTGGTTTGTATTTCTACCGTAAAGAATACATTTATTGGATCGTGTCGAGAAGTGTCTCGGCTGCTGGTTTATCACAGTTGGTGGTAAATCAGTAAATCTCCGTGTCAAGTATCTCTAACCTTTATCTCTTTATTTATTCCGCTGTGCATTTAAATTATATCTGTTTATATAATTGTTGTTTATTTATTATTTCTATACTCTGATTTATTTATACTGTTTCTGTACTGTATTTATTTATAAAAGAATTTTTTGAAAGTAAAAGATTTAAAATACAACCTTACCCCCCCTTAGGTTATCTAACAACCACCATACCATCTTCTGAACAAATTTCTCAATCCGTTCCCGTTCATCATGAATCTCAACCTTTCCATGATCCATTCCTTAAAGAACCAAAGCCTGAAGAATCAGAACCTCCATTCACTACATCTTTTGTACCACCTGTCATTCCTGCAAGTGACGAAGTCGGTCCTTCCAATCCTCAAACATCTTATCAACCTGGTCCTTCTACTCCCCGAAACAAAAGGTTATCCGAACTTGAACAGCGATAACGAACATTGTATTTGAGAACACCATTTTTGGAAGATACTGAAAGAAGACTGTTTGTTCACAGATGCAGGAGATTGAATCCCTACGCCGTGTTGGGAATTACAGATCAGTCGGACCAATACAAGTTCGAATACATGTACTTTCTAAGAGGCAAGTGTCAAAAGGAAAGGTTTGTGAAGAGTAAAAAGTTGATTGTGTCAATAAAAGAGGTGACGGCAAGGTTATTCTACAAAATGTGGTATCCGGAGTTCGTGGTTCAAAGGCAGGATTGTAGAAACTACACGTTCACAGAAGCTGATTTTTGTCATCTAACCATTGAAGATTTTGAGTTCATGTACCATCATTTCAGAGATCTTCAGATCGGGAGAGAAAACATAACTCTTGCATTGAACGCTATTAAAAGATTTCTGAGAAGACACATCTTGTTTACACAATGTCATGACTTTCAGATGGCCGTGGAAAGCGAGCAACCGATGGTAAATTTGATAAGGCCTAACCAAGTAATGCCTGGATTGATGAGGATGCCTCTATATGCTGTGATTGAAGAGCCAGAGTTTGGCATTGTTTTCAGAAATGATAGAGGAGAAAAGATCTTCATACGGGTTGATGAATTGGCAAAGTATTCTGATGGTACTCTCAAAGTTGTTAGACTCCAGTTGGAACAAAGGCTCAAAAGACATGATGCTGAACGGAAGATTACTTGGATGTCTTCAAAAGCTAGAATTCTCGTGGTCAGAGCTATGTCAGAGATTGATGACAGATTGAACTTCAGAATGGCCATGAGAAGAATCGAAACTTATCTTGGGTTCCGAAGAAGAAGAAGACCCTTCCTGCCTTGATAGCTAAGGGGGGGATTGTTAGTGCACTTTAGTAGCTATCAAGACAGTATCAAGAGAGAATTAGTCATTCATGTATTGATCAAAAAGTACAAATGACATAAGCTTTCAAAGTGTTGGTGGGACATCTGGTCCCGACTATAACAGAAAAGATTAAGGCCTACATCAAGGGTCTTCCATCGGACATGATGACCATGGCCTGAGTGTCCAAGGCCTCTACCCTTCGAGAGGTGGTAGAGGAAGCCCAACTTGTGGAAGATGCCTATAGTCGAGGCAAGGAAGAGAGTGTTAGAGTGCCGTAGAAGAGGAGATGGGAAGGGAGTTTCGTGCCCTCCAAGAAACCGAGGCCATTCAACAACAATTATCGGGGAGCCGACCCCAAGAGGGAGGCTAGGTGGTGTTCTAAGTGTTGGAGCAAACACTTAGGCCAATGCAACATTGTTCCCAGAAATTGCTACAAGTGCAGCAAGATTGGGCATTCTGATAAACCCCAAGATCTAGCTAAGTAATCACAATGATGTAATGAGAGAATCTAGAGAGAATTAGTAATTCATGTATTGATCAAAAGGTACAAATGACATAAGCTTTCAAAGTGTTACATCAAAGTTACTAGCTAATGGACTAGACATGCCTATATATACCCCATGCATACAAGGTATAAAGGCAAAGCAATTCAGTATAGACTATTACAGTTTATTGACTTTACAGTAAATCTTGAATACAATAATGCTCTAACATTCTCCCCCTTTGGATTCAAGATTCAACAAAAATATAGCAGCAGACTTCATTACTTTATCTTTAAAACTTTAACACTGGCCGCTTTAAACATTGAAGCTCTTACCATCTTCAAACACAAAATAATCTTCAATTTGCCCTTTGTAAAGTCAATCTTCTTAAACAAACACACTATCAAATCATCTTCAAGTCTTGTACATGAAAATCAGATCTTTGCAGCTTTATTAGTCTTTGAGGATTCAAACTTTTCGTATCCAACATAGAATCATAAAAATATAAAACTTTTCGGATCAAGCAGCATGCGAGTTTTGATGCTTCTCGGATCCTTCTGATATGAACGATGAACTTCTCGTATCCTTCAGCATGCGAACTCTGACTTCTCGTATCCTTCAGCATGCGAACTCTGGACTTCTCGTATCCTTCATGATGCGAGTTCTTTGAAGGTTACAGTTCATTTTGGACTTTGATGTACTAATGTACTAATTGTTTGTGAACAACGAACTTTCTCGAACAATCTCAGAACATCTTATTGACTTTGACTTATTGTTTTTCTTTTGATCTTTCATAGATAAATCTCCCCTTTTTTTTCAGCATATTATTTCTCCGCCTTTTCAACAGTATATTATATCTCCCTCTTTTTGATGATTGTGAACATTATGATCATCAAAACCTTTATCAATTCCAGCACGCACTTTGTTCACCACAAGTAACATTCTCCTCCTTTTTATCTGATAAACCGTCAATTTCGAAAGATATTTATCTGAATCTTTTCAAATTCAGATAAATAGAGAGTGGTAACCCTGAAACAATGGATGAATCAGTTAAAATGCCTGTAAGTAGCACGGAGCCACTAAGTACAACAGATGTACTTTGTAAAGGAGCTTTTTGATGTTCACTCCCCCAGGGCTTCCATTCAATCATCAAAATACCACAATGGAATTTCTATGAACGTTATGACAAGAAAACATATTCCTTGTGTGAACGCGCATGTGTAGAAAGAATAAAGCAACATATGCTTGAAAAATATAGGCTCAAAACGTGTAAACTGTTGAGACAGCAACAATTTTCCACGAACTCAATGTGCATGAATGAAGAGCGAAGGTGGGGCAAACTTTATTCTTTTTCAATATCCAAACCTTCCGAGTGAAGATTAGATAGATTTTATGTTGCGTCCCCAAGAAAAATGAAACATTTCTTTGTTAAGAAAGAAACGAGTAGCTGGTGGGGTTAATGCAAGAGTTGGCATGGGCTAACTGCCTGTTTCAATGATGGTCATCAAAGAATGTGAACCAATTAGTAATGTGGCTTCCCGGCTCAGAAAATGGATGGTGCAGAGTTCTCTTATTCTTTTAACTCTGTTCTCACACCCTCTTTCTGTTTTTAATTCGCTCACTTCTACCCAAACTCTCATTTACTTTTTACCTCAGCACAATGAGATACTCAACCGGATGAGTTATCTCCCCCACTCTTTGATGTAGACCTGTGAATCCCAGTTTGATCAGGTAACAATAAATCAGTAAAAAATAACACGAACAATTGATGATTTCAACTTGTCATCCCTCTCATATTCATAAATCAAGATAGTTACAAAGGTTTGAATGAAAATCTCAACTATCTCTCTCTAATGAATTTCTCTCTAATGAATCTTTAGGAATGGCTAATCAATTGCTAATAAAGGGCTAATGAATCGCTTTAAACTGATTTTGTCTATTTGAAATCTCTAACCTAATTCTAAGGTTAAGGAAACCTTATATACTTAGGCCTTTAGACAAACAACGCCCAAGCCCATTAGACCTAAACTAAGCCCAATTAACATAATTAAGCTTTTACAATAATTAATTAAACTAATTAACCACTATATAATTATTTATATATCTTTCTAATATGTAGGACATTTATGGTCCTAACAATCTCCCCCTAAAGATATATAAATAAAAATCGGTCTTGAAATCTTCAGATCTTGATCTTGTCTCCTTCTTGAAACTTTGGAATGCAATGATGTTGCTTGTCTTCATGTCTTTGGAAGCTCCCCCTTGAATAAAGCTCTTGAATTTGATTTCAGCTTTAAAAGAACTTGTAGAACCAATATGCTCGATGGAGGAAATAATTTGAAGCAAACCCCACATGATAAGGAATGAGAAGAATTTTACTCACATACTCCAAACTGTAAATCCAACGGCTTTTCAATCTAGGATTTAATCTTTGCAATCTTATCTTCAATCAGAACACAGTTACTCCCCTCGGCTTTTGCATGGGGACTTCTTTACTCCCCCTCGGCTTTAGCTAACTCCCCCTCAACTTGATATTCGATGTCTTTGAATCTGTACCCTTTCTCCCCCTTATGACGAGTAGGAGCATCCGGAGCATCATGCACGTTCAAAGACAATAGTGACGAGTAGCAAAGAATCCAGATCAAAAATATTAAGTAACCAGAATGGGGTAATCAACTAACACAGAAACACGTTAGTAACTGTTATCACAACAATTTTAAAAAATTGTGTGGCCTATGTTTAGAGTTGGCAATGGGTATCTCTGATAGGACTTCCAGTTATCACTGAAGTAAAATTTTAGAAAATTACTTCTCAAACTGTTCCGGCAATATCACGAAGATATGCAAATGGAATCACAAAGACTCGTGCTTGTGTGAAAGAAATAATTTATATCTATTAGGCTCAAAAAATTGATTTAACTTGGGACGCAAGTTAAAAATCAATAGACACAGTGATTAGAATATGAAGTTCGGAGACCGGAGCTAATGTCTTCCTTTTTCAATATCTAAGACCTCCGAGTGAGGAATAGATAGATTATGTGCTAATTCTCCGTGCATATATGAAACAAGCATCTGTTGGGAGATACTTGAGTGGCTAGGTGGGGTGACACGAGTTATTGACACTGGGTCCATGTCTGTTTCAATATTCATCTCAAAAGAACGAGAATGAATAGATAGTGTGGTTACCCGGATAACTGACTCGGTTTGGTAAGGACTAATAATTCTTTTAAGTCCAGTCACTGCCTCACCATATTCTTTTCTCTCCAAACTCTTCTATCAATCTACACCCCTCACTGATGTCTATAAGGGATGTGTTTCTTGGGTAGGTCCTTCCGGTTCTGGATAGACCATAGAAACGATGTAAGTCCTAACACTCATTCATGCATCGAGTAAATCAGTTAAGTAAACATTGAAGTACGAGTTCTAAACTGAGGTGTTTAGAAGTCACAGCGTTTAAGAACGAGTCCTGATCTGAGATGATCAGAAGTCAAAAAATGAAGTCCGAGTTCTGATCTGAGGTAATCAGAAGTCATAACAATTAGGACCGAGTTCTGAACTGAATTATTCAGAATTCCCCATGCAAGATCGAGGGGGAGTAACAGTTATGTTATTTGATCAGTTCCGAGATTTTATCAAAGCGAAAAGACTTCAAAGTGTTAACAAGTGGTCATATCTTCTCGTTCTTATCAAGTGGTGTTTCCTAAAATCATTTCCTCCGTCGAGCATATTGATTCTACAAGTTTTTTAAAGCGGAAAGCAAATTCAAGAGCTTTATTCAAGGGGGAGCTTCGAAAGACATGAAGACAAGCAACATCAAAGTGCTTCAAAGATTCAAGAGGGAGAGAAGATCAAGACTTGAAGGTTTCAAGACCGATTTTTGTTTATATATCTTTAGGAGGAGATTGTTAGGACCATAAATGTCCTACATATTAGAAAGATATATAAATAATTATATAGAGCTAAATTAGAGTTTAAATTAATTAATTTGTAAAAGCCATTTGTGTTAAATGGGCTTTAGTGCCTAATGGGCTTAGGCCTTGTTTATCTAAGGCCTAAGTATATAAGGTTTCCTTAACCTTAGAATTAGGTTAGCAATTGATAGAGAGTCATCGTGAGCTTAATCGTTTAGAGAGACATAGTTGAGTTTTTCATTCAAACCTTTGTAACAATCTTGAATCATGAATACGAGAGGGATGACCAGTTGAAATCATCAATTGTTCGTGTTATTTCTTACTGATTTATTGTTACCTGATCAAACTGGAACTCACAAGACCCCTCACCCCTCAATTACTCAAGGATAACTTCTTGGGTAGGAAACACTGGTTAACGTGAATCCATATAAGTTATGTATGCTCACACACTGATCCCATGAAATTGTCCTAAAATGATTTATGTTGTTCAACAGTTTAGCTTGAACAAATAAACTTCAGCATTTAAATAACATTGTCATCAGAATGTATGCTCCTCAGTATTTGAGCATTTGAACGATGAAGAATTCTCAAAACAAGAATAATGAATGAATGAAATGAATTCGAAGTACTTGGTTGAGAATCTGACAATGTATTAATCGGATCAAATATTATGAAAGATGATCATAAAAGGATAGGGTATCAAAGAATTGAAATTTGTTTATATGAACAAATATAAACAATCTTTGAATGAAACGTTTAAGTTTTACGCTGAAAAATATATGATGCTCAACAAAATTGGAATACAAACGGGAGTATTACCATCGAAAAATTGTTTCGTTTTGAGATATGGTAATAACAAAGTCAATATGAAGCTGAACCGATGTGTATGAATACTTGAAAGTATAGAAAAGGTAATACACAAGTATTAATCTTTGGAAACACACGGTCAGAAATGATGTTACAGTAATCCGAGATCTCCATGAAAAACATTTAAAAGCACACTTCTAAATTCATAAAATCTGTTTGAGAATAGAGAAGTGGTTTGAACATTTAAGAAAACGTTTTTTATGCTTGAAAGTCGTTCTTCTTTCAAATAATCAGAGATTAAGGTCAGAAGATACGTACAGTCAGAAATATTTGAGCTCCCCCTCAAATCATGATACAATGATTTAAAATATCATATAAGCTCCCCCTTAACTTGTGCAAAAGATTTTTATGTGTACAAAATCTGCACAAAGAACAAGACTTGGATTAAAATATCCTTAATCATGAAAACGAGTTCTGAATTACTAGGATTGAAGTAAATTCAGAAGTCATAGTCGTTGAAGAACGAGTTCTGATCTGATATGATCAGAAGTCATAATCATTGAAGTACGGGTTCTAAACTGAAGTGTTTAGAAGCCAATAACGTTGAAATCTGGGTTCTAAACTGATGTGTTTAGAAACCATAATCTCTTTGATCCCCCTTAATGGCACAAGTACTTCAAATATCCGCACTGCTTCTCTTCTGTTTTCCAGTCATGTGTGTGATATATATTTCCAAATCACCACAACACATGATGAACCTGCAAAAACTGATTAAGCAGATTTTGGTACCCAACGGTACTTGGGTCCTAGTGTGTTAGGTGTAGATTTCTTAGAAGAAATTTTGTAAGTACCGTACCAATAAGAAGTATAATCTTTATGCACAAAATCATTTGATCCACAATAAGAACAACAAATTTTATTATGTGCCAACCTAATCAGATGATTTGCGGAATGAATAGGATTAGGTTTAGCATAAAATTTACCTTTCGGAGTATTGTTCTTCTTGGCATTTGATGTGGAGGCAAATGATTTTGGTACATCTTTCTTTGGAATTGTTGTGCCTTTTACTCGCCATTCCATATTCACCTTTTTGAAGACTGAAACTTCTTTAGGATTGGAAGTATTAACTTTAGGCACTTTTGGTTTATTATCTGATTTATCGAACAGAGGATTATAGAAGAGATTTGTAGAACGAATCTGATCTTTTGAGAAATAATTTGATCTATTACATTGTTTAGAATAAATGTTTTTAAAACTCGAACTTGAAGCAGTTTTAAAAGAGCATTCAGAATCATTTGAATCAACAAATGGAGTCTGAAAGATAGTGTCAAGACTGACCTGCTTTGAAACATCAATTTTAAAAATGATGTCTTCAAGTTCTTTGACTTTGTTTATCAAAACATTTTTCTCTTTAAAAATTAGATCAAATTTCTTTTGGAGATCAGATTTGATCAATTGATCCTTCATAATATCTGCTGATAAACCAGATAATCTTTTGGTAAGATTAAGAATCGCATCTTCAAAATATTTGCGTTCGATTCAAAATCTTTTTCCAAAAATTTTCTTTTATCAGTAATCTCTTTGAAAGTTTCCATATTTTTCTTTTTAAGGATTTTATTTTCCTTTTGAAAGAGATTTTTCTTTTCCGTGAAATCTTTTCTTTCCTTTTCCAAAACATTTTCTAATTCAGAGATTTTCACGGAAAGTTTAGAACTTTTAATCTCAAAAGATTTTCGTTCAGTTTCAAATTCAGTTCTTTCTTTTTCTTGCTTCTCTTTTTCAAGATATAAAACTTTTTCAAAGTCAGAGACTTGTTTTGAAAGTTTTATATATTTCAATTCAATTGCTTTCTTTTCTTCAAGAACTTTCTTTGAAGAAGGTGACACCCTTTCACGTTCAAAAAGTTTCTTCTTCAATTCAACGTTTTCACTTTCCAACGTTGTTCTTTTCTCTTGAACTCTTTTTATTTGATCTCGTAGATATGAGTTCCCCTTCTCTCTCTTGTCTTCTCCGCTCTTCATATCAGCATTTTCACTTTGAAGAGTTGTTACTTTCTCTTGAAGTTTCTCGATTTGATCGTGCAGACTTGAGTTGTCTTTTTTTGTTTCAAGGCCTGCAATATAAACTTCAAGATCAGTAATTCTTTTAGTAAGTTTAGCATTTTGTTCTTTTAAACTAGATTTTTCATTTGAAGAAGAAATGTCGAAATTTTGTCTCTTCAGAACAACATTTTCTTCTTCCAATGCCTTTATACTCCCTTGAAGCTTTTTTATGTATTCATGATGAGTTAAGATCTCAAGTATCTTAGTCTTCTCAAGAGAAGAAAATTTATCTTCCAATTTAGCGTTCTTAGACTTGAGCTTTATGTTTGCATTTCCCTCTTCTTCAGAATATCTCATGTATTTAGAAACCAAACGATTAAGAAGCTCGATCTCATCTTTAGCTTCAAGAAGAGTCCATTTTCTCTCTTTTAACTCCTCTATATGATACATCTTGATAAAAAATTTTAAAATTGCTCGAAACTGGATCTTTCAGAAGATCAAACAGAAAGTGAATGAAATACACAATTTTTTTTAAATCACTTTTCGCAATACACTGTGATGAACAGTCACTTCTCGCAACTGCCTTGATGCGAGTTCCTGACTTCTCGCAACACGCCTGATGCGAGTTCTCTACTTCTCGCAATAAGAAGAATGTGAGTTATGTACTTCTCACAACAAGCTTACAGTGAACAGTAACAACTCGCAACAGCCTTGATGCGAGTTCTCTACTTCTCGCAAGAAGAAGGATGCGAGTTCTGTACTTCTCGCAACACAAGGATACGAGTTCTTAACTTCTCGCAACACAAGAATGCGAATTCTGAGCAACTCGCAACACTAAGGATGCGAACTATCAACAACTCGCAACACTAAGGATGCGAAATCTTGCACTTCTCGCAATCAAAAGAATTACGAACTCCTTAACTACTCGCAATAGATTGAATGCGAGTTCCTAACTTCTCGCAACTAACTAGATGAGAGTTCTGAATTCTACCAACAAGTCGCAATCAACAGGATACGAGATCTCTTAATACAATGCGAATTCTTCAAAGTTCGCAACAAGAACGATGCGAGTTCTTCGATGCGAATTCTCTGGATCTTGCGAGTTCTTCAATTAGAAGCTTGCGAGTTCTTCATTTTCTTGCGAGTTCTTCACCGAAAAACAAACTTTTTCAATTAAAATCTTCAAATCTTAATCAAAATCAGTGAAACTTTGCAGGATTGTTCGAAATTCCTTTTCGAACACTTTTGTAGTTGATCACTTTCACTAATTCTTCCAAAATTGTATGAATTCGATCAAGACACAGATTTATCAACTTTTTCGAAAAACAGTGACAAATCCTCAAAATTCGTGTTATTTTGCCAAAATTAGGTCTTGAACCCTGAATTAATTGTGTTCAGGATCAAAAACTGAATATAGTGAACACAAATTTCGATCAATTTGATCAAAAAATGAAGATTTTGCAAAAATTTGGATGAACAGTGATCGAAGATGGATGCGAGTTCTTCACAAAAACCACAAATTCTTCAAAAATCCATGCTAAATCTGATTGAATCTTCTGTTTAGCTCTGATACCCAATGATAAACCCCAAGATCTAGCTAAGTAATCACAATGATGTAATGAGAGAATCTAGAGAGAATTAGTCATTCATGTATTGATCAAAAAGTACAAATGACACAAGCTTTCAAAGTGTTACATCAAAGTTACTAGCTAATGGACTAGACATGCCTATATATACCCCATGCATACAAGGTATAAAGGCAAAGCAATTCAGTATAGACTATTACAGTATATTGTCTTTACAGTAAATCTTGAATACAATAATGCTCTAACATTCTCCCCATTTGGATTCAAGATTCAACAAAAATATAGCAGCAGTCTTCATTACTTTATCTTCAAAACTTTAACACTGGCCGCTTTAAACATTGAAGCTCTTACCATCTTCAAACACAGAATAATCTTCAATTTGCCCTTTGTAAAGTCAATCTTCTTAAACAAACACACTATCAAATCATCTTCAAGACTTGTACATGAAAATCAGATCTTTGCAGCTTTATTAGTCTTTGAGGATTCAAACTTTTCGTATCCAACATAGAATCACAAAAATATAAAACTTTTCGGATCAAGCAGCATGCGAGTTTTGATGCTTCTCGGATCCTTATGATATGAACGATGAACTTCTCGTATCCTTCAGCATGCGAACTCTGACTTCTCGTATCCTTCAGCATGCGAACTCTGGACTTCTCGTATCCTTCATGATGCGAGTTCTTTGAAGGTTATAGTTCATTTTGGACTTTGATGTACTAATGTACTAATTGTTTGTGAACAACGAACTTTCTCGAACAATCTCATAAAATCTTATTGACTTTGACTTATTGTTTTTCTTTTGATCTTTCATAGATAAATCTCCCCTTTTTCTTCACCATATTATTTCTCCGCCTTTTCAACAGTATATTATATCTCCCCCTTTTTGATGATTGTGAGCATCATGATCATCAAAACCTTTATCAATTCCAGCACGCACTTTGTTCAATAGTTGTAGATCCGGTATGCTTTGGAATTCAAGGAATAACCAATAAAAATCCCTTCATCAGCTTTGACTTGGAATTTTGTAAGGTGTTCACGATCTTTTAGCACATAACATCTGCATCCAAAAACACGCAAAAACTTTGTGTTAGGTTTGCGATTATTAATTATTTCATATGCAGATTTGTTAAGGTGTTTATTGATAATTGTCCTGTTTTGAGTAAAACATGCTATGGAAACTGCTTCAGCCCACAAACTTGGTGGAAGTCCCGAATAGGCAAGCATTGTTCGAGCTGCTTCTACAAGCATCCGATTCTTTCTTTCAACCACTCCATTTTGTTGTGGAGTAATTGGTGCAGAAAAGTTGTGGGAAATGCCAACAGAGTCAAGAAAAGATTGTAGCGTAGCATTCTTGAATTCAGTTCCATTGTCATTTCTTATCTTTCGAACTTGACGTTGTAGAAGAATCTGAATCTTTTTGATGAATTTGATGATCAACTCAGGTGCTTCAGATTTGAGTCGTAGAAAATCCAACCAAGTGTAGCGCGAGTACTCATCAACCATAACTAATATGTATTTCTTTCCTCCCATTGATTGAGTCCTCATCGAGCCACAAGGATCCATGTGAATTAGTTCCAGAGCGTTGTTACAGTTGGACAAAGTTTTGGACTTGTGAGAAACGTGTTTCATCTTTTCCATTTCACAAGTCGGACAAATAGAAACTTTGTCGATCTTCAATTCTGGGAGTCCTGAAACTAATCCATCAATCCTCAGCTTGTTGATGCTTCAAAAGTTTTGGTGAGACAGTCTTCTATGCCACAACCAACATTCATCTTGAGAAGCCTTTGACACAAGACATACTTGATTCGAAACAACAAGACTTGCAAAATCAGTGATATATAAATCTCCGCATCGTTTCGCTCTAAAGATTTCTGAACCTTTCTCATCCACAACATAACAGAACTTCTTGTCAAAAATAACCTTACAGTCCTTGTCGCAAAACTGACTTATGCTGAAAAGATTATGCCCAAAACCTTCTACATACAGAATCTTCTCAATTGACATCGAATCATTCTTCAACGTTCCGTAGCCTCGAACATAACCTTTTGAGTTGTTGCCAAAAGTTTCACTGATTTTGATTAAGAATTGAAGGTTTTAATTGAAAAAGTTTTATTTTCGATGAAGAACTCGCAAGAAAATGAGAAACTCGCAGGCTTCAAACTGAAGAACTCGCAAGATCCAGAGAACTCGCATCGAAGAACTCGCATCGTTCTTGTTGCGAACTTTGAAGAATTCGCATTGTGCTAAGAGAACTCGCATTCTGTTGATTGCGAGTTGTTGGTAGAGTTAAGAACTCAGATCTAGTTAATTGCGAGAAGAAAAGAACTCGCATTCAGTCTATTGCGAGTTGTTGAGGAGTTCGTATCATATTGATTGCGAGAAGTGTGAGAATTCGCATCCTTAATGTTGCGAGTTGAAGGAAATTCGCATAAGTCCAAAGTTCGCATCCAGAAGGTTGCGAGAAGTGTAGAACTCGCATCTAGGAGGTTGCGAGTTGTTTCTGTTCATATAGACAGTTGCGAGTTTCTAAGAACTCGCATCCTGGCCATTACGAGTTGTTACTGTTCACTGTAGGCTGTTGCGAGAAGTACTTAAAATCAGTATGTTGCGAGAAGTCATAAAAATCAAGGAATTTTTTTAAGTATTTTTTATACTTTCTGTTTGATCTTCTGAAAGATCCAGCATCTAGCAATCTTAAAGATGTCGAGAGAGTTACTAAGCATGGGATCAAAGTCTAAGCCTCCAGTGCTACTAGCTGAAGAATATTCTCAATGGAAAAAGAGAATGATTCTGTTCTTAAATCATCATAACAGAGATCTTATGACTTCAATCAAAGAAGGTCCTCACAAACCACACATGGATATTGGCGGTATTGCTGAAACAGCCACAAGTTAATACGTTGCTCCAAGGAGAGTTGAAAAAGAGTACAAGTTTTATAATGAAAGAGAAATAAATGGTAGCTATTGATGAACTAGCGTTGACGTATTTGGCCATGGCTATTCCCAACGATATCTACAACCGTGTAGATAGTCGTGGCTCAGCTAAGGAAATTTGGGATGAGCTTGAAAGGCAATTTGAGGGATCAACGAAATCTTTGAAGACAAAAAGAAACCAAAGCATTAATGCTTATGAAGGTTTCAAAGCAAGAGATGGTGAATCGTTGAAGGAGACTTACAATCGGTACAACATCATTCTGAATGATCTAAGAAGGAACGGTGTTGACAAATCTGAATCGGAAATTAATTACAAATTTGTCAAGAACCTCTTACCTGACTGCTTACACAAAAGCGATCTGGGCTTTCAACCAAATCTCTTGAAGAGAAGAAGAGACTTCAGCTTATGTGCTTAAAACTTTCAAAACAGATCTCCGACTTTGAAAAAGTTTTAATTTCAGAAAGAGAGAAGTTTGAAATAGAACGCAAATCTTTTTCTCAAAAGAATGGAGAACTTTCCTCGAAAATAACTGCTTTGGAAAACGAATTAGACGCTCTAATCAAAGAGTCTGAGAAAGGGAAAGTTGAAGGCTTTAGGGCTAAATGTTTGAAAGATGATTTTGAAAAAGAGAGGAAGATCTTTCGGACTGAGATTTCTAAACTTACACAGAGATTATCTGGATTAGCAACCTAGATCTTGAAAGAACAAATGGTTATATCTGATTTACAAAAGAAATTTGACTTAATTCTCAAAGAACGAAATGATTTATCCGTTAAGGTCAAGAAACTTGAAGAAAGCAAGTTCAAAGGTGTTCAACCTTCGTATGCTTTAAGTTCATTTTCTACAAATCGTTCTTCAAAGAATTTTGTTGAATCAAATGATTTTTCAAAAGATCAGATTCGACCTTCCAATCTTTTCTATAATTCTCGTGTTGATAAGAAAGATAATCAATTTTTCAAGAAAGTAAACATGGTGTGGAGAGTTAAAGGAACCACTCCAGCTCCAAAGCCATTTGTCTCTGTTAAAAGTGAAAAGAACAACACAGCTTTCCACGCTAAACCTTTTGTGAAAACTGATCGAGTTTACTCTGTTAATAAACTGATCAGCTTATCTACACAGAAGCTGTGTTGCTCTTATTGTGGAACAAGTGAGTTTGTGAATAAAGATCGTGCCAATTTTTGGTATGGTACTTATGGTTTCCCAGGTCCTCATAGGGCATCTAACCAACAAGGATCCATCAAAAGATGGATACCAAAATCCCTCTAATCTGTTTTACAGGAATGTCATGTGTGGGTTTTTTAATTTCTTTTATTCATATCACATGACGAGCATTCAAAGATTATGCCACATTTGAGGGGGAGTACTATTCTATGAAAGGTAAGTGAACTTCAACTGAATTCAAAGACCGTGGTAATTCATTCTGGATAACTTACTTGTGTTTGTTATTCTCCAATTTTGAATTCCATGATTACCACGTGTCAATTTTTTCTTGACTTAGTTATTTCCATGTCTCACATAATTGTTGATTTTTCGATGGAAATACACTCGTTTGAATTCCTAGTTGTTTTCTAAGTTTGCTATTTCTTGCAAATGATTCCATTCTTATCTGATATGTTAATTGTGACTTGTTCTTCACAATTAAATTTTATAATCATTGTTTCATTTTTGCAAATATTGTGCTTACTGAGTCATTCTGTTTTGCGCTTGATTTTGTTTCTTGAAACTCCGTTATTTCAAATGATGACTTCTGATCAAATCAGATCAGAACTCGGTCTTAAATATGTGACTTCTAAACACTTCAGTTTAGAACTCGTACTTCAACTGTTTTACTAAACTGTTATACTTGATGCATGAAAGGAGTGTTAGGGCTTACATTGTTTTTATGGTCAAGCCAGAACCGGAAGGACCTACCCAAGAAACACATCCTTTATAGACAACAGTGAGGGGTCTAGATTGTTAGATGAGTTTGGAGTGAAAAGAATATGGTGAGGCTGTGACAGGACTTAAAATAATTATTGGTCCTTACCAAACCGAGTCAGTTATCCGGGTAACCACACAATCTATTCATTCTCGTTCTTTGGAGATGAATATTGAAACAGACATGGACCCAGTGTCGATAACTCGTGTCACCCCACCCAGCCACTCAAGTATCTCACAACAGATGCTTGTTTCAGATATTCACGGAGGTTTAGCACATAATCTATCTATTCCTCACTCGGAGGTCTTAGATATTGAAAAAAAAGACACCAGCTCCGGTCTCCGAACTTCATATTCTAATCACTGAGTCTATTGATTTTTAACTTGTGTCCCAAGTTGAATCAATTTTGAGCCAAATCGATATAATCTATTTCTTTCACACATGCACGAGTCTTTGTGATTCCATTTGCATATCTTCGTGATATTGCCGGAACAGTTTGAGAGGTAATTTTTTAATATTTTACTTCAGTGATAACTGGAAGTCCTATCAGAGATTCCCCTTTGCCAACTCTGAACATAGGCCACACAATTTTTTAAAGTGTTGTGATAATAGTTACTACGTGTTTCTGTGTAACCTTTTTATCTCGTTCAGGTTACTTAAAATGTTGTATCTGAATTTTTTGCTACTCGTCACTATTGTATTTGAACGTGCATGATGCTCCGGATGCTCCTACTCATCATGAGGGGGAGAAAGGGTACAGATTCAAAGACATGGATTATCAAGTTTAGGGGGAGTTTGCAAAAGCCGAGGGGGAGTAAAGAAGACCCCACGCAAAAGCTGAGGGGGAGTAAAAAAGTCCCCATGCAAAAGCCAAGGGGGAGTAACGGTCAAGTTTCGAAATCCGAAAAGACTTCAAAGTGCTTACAAGTGATCAACTCTTCTCATCCGTATCAAGTGGTGTTCGCTTCAGATTATTTCCTCCTTCGAGCATACTGGTTCTACAAGTTCTTAAAGTTGAAGATTTGAAAATCAAGAGCTTTATTCAAGGGGGAGCCAAAAAAGACATGAAGACAAGCAACGCCGAAGTGTTTCAAAGATTCAAAAGGAAGAGAATATCAAGACTTGAAGATTTCAAGACCGATTTTTATTTATATATCTTTAGGGGGGAGATTGTTAGGACCATAAATGTCCTACATATTAGAAAGATATATAAATAAATATATAGAGCGTAATTAGTTTTATTATAGAGGTTAATTTAATTGTAAAAGCCTTATTTGAGTTAAATGGGCTTATCTGGTTAAATGGGCTTAGGCCTTGTGTGTCTAAAGGCCTAAGTATAAAAGGTTAGTGTTAACCTTAGAATTAGGTTAGCAATTGAGAGGCGATTCATTATCATTCATTAGAGATTAATTGTTAGAGAGAGATAGTTTTGATTTCCATAGAAATAGTCGTACCTTTACTTCCATTGTAATCTTGTTGAACGATTAATACTTTGAATGAATATGAGAGGGATGACAAGTTGAAATCATTAACTGTTCTTGTTATTTCTCATTGAATCGTTGTTACCTGATCAATCTAGGACTAACACACACACGCAACTTATTATAAAACACTATTATATATATATTTTTTTTTCTTTTCAATTTTTATTTACAAATAACAAAATAGTAAAACATAATTTAATAGGGGTATTTTAGGCAAGTCATTAACGCTAATTTGAGGCGATATTTGACGTAAAATATATATAAAAATGCACTTATCAATCTTGGACCTGTAATTGCTAGATATCCCTTTTATGGGGTTTCAATGTCGCCTTGTAGCAATCACATGCGGTCTTCTGTTCACTTTTGATTTCTTATACTCCCCATGGCGTCGGGAATTTGATCGTCTGGTGATAGGTCGAGGGGACCGCCTTCATGTCATGGATCCACGGTCTACCAAGTATAACGTTGTAAGCTGACGAACAGTCAATAACGTTAAACTTTGTTTTCTTGTTGACCCCTTTAGCGTACACTGGGAGGATGATCTACCCCAAAGTGTTGGTGGAATCGCCATTAAATCCTATCAGAGTCGTCGATCGATGAGTGATCTCTGACATATCGATGCTCATGGCTTTGATCGTGCTCAGGAAAATGATGTTAGCCGAACTGCCTCCGTCGACAAGTACTCTCTTGGTCGAGCAGTTGCCAATAGTAAACTGGATAATCAATCCGTCGTGATGTTTCTGCCAGTTGTCCTGGAGGTCGTGCTGATCGAACGTTATTGGCATCGCTTCCAGTTCCAATTTTTGCTTTGGTCGAGATGACAGAGGAATGGGATACTCTCCCGATGATTGACTGGCATGCCGCTTGGCTGCCGAATATGTTAAACCACAGACGTCTGATCCACCGGTTACACAATTGATGACTTTTGTGTGGGCTGGGGATGCTGGTCTTATGTTTTCAACTGGCATAGATTCTTTATCAATCAAACCTTCTGTAAAGCAAGGCAGTTATATGTCGTATGACCATGGTCGCTATGGAAGTCGCACCATTTGGTCTTGTCCTTCTTGTCATCTTTTTTGTCGCTTTTCTTGGGCCATCGAATATACGACTGAATGTTTTTGAGAGCTTCGACCAAATCTTTCGATGTCCCCTTGAATACATAAGAGGAGATCTTAGGATATTGAGGAAATCTGGGCGTGGGATTATTCTTTTTCTTATCGAACCGAACGTTCGATATCTGGCGCGCTGGCTCTGTCTTGACGCTCGTCTTGGACATGAAATCAGGTTTCTTGATCCCGAGCAACTTTTTGTCGGTCGAATGCTTACGACGAAAGGTCGTATCGTCCTCGACTCTCATGTAAGCCAATGTCCTAGCTCGGACGTCTTCAAAGTTCTCTGGCGGGTACTTCATAAGATGGACGTACAGTACTGTAGTATTGTCGTTCAGGCCACGCTTGTAGGCTTCGATGGTGGTCTTGACATCACAGTTTCGGATGCTGATCATTTCCGCATTGAAACGGTTAAAGTAATCGCGGATGGATTCTCCAGATTTTTGGACGACGTAGTACAGATCGCTGGTCTGCTTCTCCATCTTGCGACTACTTGCGAATTGTTGTGAAAATTGGTTAACCAACTCCGCGAAGTTGCTGATGGACTTGGTTTGAGATTGATCAACCATTAGAGAGCAACACCTGTAAGAGTCACGCCAAAGATTTTGCACATGCACACCTCTTGATATTGATGTGGAATCGACGTGTCCACGTCAATTGTTTGTATTGGGCAATGTGCTCCGTTGGATCGGTTATTCCCGAATACTTGGGCGTAAAAGCAGGAATGTTGTACTTCTTTGGAACGTCAACATTCGCTATCTTGTCGACGAAAGGCGACGCCTAAATCCTGTGAGGGGTTCGACGTCGACGGGGACGGCGGCACCTGGTAACTTTGAAAGTAGCGACAACATCTTTTCGTTCTGATCCTCTAATAACCTTAGTCGTTGGGCGACAGGGTCGTCTGGATTGTAGAACACACCTGTCGGGGGAATGAATCCTGAATCTTAAGTTGTCATGCCGACCGTCGTGTGGAAACCATTTCTGTACGACGAACCATTGGCTTCTCCGTTAAAGGGGAAGTTCATGGGGATCGTCATTGTTGGTTGCAATATTGTTGGGATATGATATAGTATGGCTCTATTGTACAGCGGCGGCGGCCTCAAATGCTGCGGAGGAAATTGTCCAAAGGCGGGATTGCTAACGATGGCCCTGGACCTATCTGGAATGGCGGCCTTGTGAAAGGTGCACCTGTAGCTCGGGGACCGTTCTGCGGTCCAAAGGAATTGCCAATCACTGGATTCCTCAGAGAAGCAATTTCTGCAGCTGCTTTTTGGTTCTGCTCGTTTAGAGCTTGAATCTGACTCCGGGCTGCGTTCAATTCTGCGTGAAGTTGAGCCATAGGATCTTGGTAATTTGTCATTTTCCTGGAAACAACAAAAACTTCACAAGATCGTTAGAGCAATGTATGCTTGGCTTGAGATTTTCTCTAGATGGGGTCCCACGGATGGCGCCAAACTGTTAATGCCAAAAAATCACCCAAAGGATAACTTAAGGATGATGTATAACTTTTAACAACTAAAGAAAGGGATCTCAAGACAAACAACACAATCGCGATGTTGGTCCCAAAGGGTTATACAAGTTTGTAGAAGGGGGGTTGAATACAAACACACAGATTTTTACTTTCTAAATTGTTTATTGATAAATCAAAACAATTTACAACTTGTTGCAGAACAAGATTACGGATTAACCTAATCTAAACAAGTTAAGAACACTAAGTTTCTTGCACTAGAAATAAGACAGAAAGGAGAAAAGGAAATTACGAATAATATCCTAACACTAAGAGAGAAAGAAGAAGATGGTCGAGCACTTCATTTTGAAGTAGGTTTCTTCTTATATACTGCATGCATTTAATGCATGGCAGTATTACTTTACACGTGGCAGCAGCTGAGTGGTTGCATGTTTTGACCTTTGTAGACAACCTTAGTAGCCGCATGGTGTACAGTGTAGAATCAGAGTTGGTTGTACGATCCTGGACAAAAGGGATGTCCTTTCTGACATTATCGTACGGAGACGTGCAAGGGAGGTAAGACAAAGTAACATGCAGAGGAGACTTCATGATCAGCGATAACTGAACAGTACTTTATCAGCAAGTGATAAATCTCAGCGATCGCTGAAGTCTTCTACTTGGTACTTCACGTTGAATGGACAGGTCTTGCTTCGCTGATATCCGCATCAGTTCATTAGTAGACTTGTCGCTGGTTCTTGGGCTTGATCTTCGACTTCAACGTAGAACCTTTGTTGACATGAAACTTGTCTTCAGGGATCATAAGTAAACAACTAAAACTTATCAGTGATCACCAAAAGTACTGAACAGGCTCAGAGCTTTATGGGTGAACAGTTTCGCTGAATGTCTAATTTAAAGAGTGAGAGTTCGTATCAGCGGTACTGTAGAGTCATAGTACTTATCAGCGATAGTGAAACTCTAATACATATTGTTTACTTACAATTTTCACTAAGTGTTTCTAAAAGAGTCATTATCAAATCACTGAGGGTTTGGATCAACAATCTCCTCCTATTTGATTATGACATAGCAATGAAGGAAAATTGCTAAGTATGAAAACATAAGGATAAAAAGAACTTATAAAATATTTGTCCCTTTTACTGTTTTCTGGGATCTTTTCAGTACTGATGGAGTAAAGTACATTCGCTGGAATTTTTCTTTAAACTTCGTATAAGGTTACAATGGGAAGTGGAAAAATTACAAGTACAGCAAATAAATTTACAAGTACAAAAGATGTAAGCTAATAAATGATAGACGAATTACAAGAAAATCCTATTAGCCATAATGTTCAACGAGAAGTTCATTTGTTGTAGGTATCATCCAGTCAGGGACCGTTACCCCTTGATCTCGTTTATTCTTTGCTTCGTCAAAGATCAGGGGCTTGAGATATTGTGCCTGAAGATCGTGTCTGAATTCACACCAATAGATGAGATCTTTAAGCTGTTCGATAGGAGTGATTGGAAGTTCAGAGACGCGTTGAAAGCGTTGTCGTCCATCATAGTCATGAAAGAATATCCCATAAGGTTCGCTTATGACTTTTCCAGGAATGAATCGTTCACCAGGAGGCAGAGAGGTGTCAAGCGCTGAGAGCTCAGGTTCAAGACCAAGTACTTCAGCACGTGAAAAACCAATACCTGTTTTGTTCCTGATAGGAGGACCTGAATCTGAAGGTTTTGACTTTTTCTTTGCAGAGGCCCTTCTTTGTTGAGTTGCAAGAGGAGTGGGAGGAGGAATATCCACAGCAGCAGACACCAAGTCGATCTGTCGATTTATAAGTTTTTCAACATGATCCTTGTATTTAGAACGTGACTTATGAATGGCTATTCTGATCTCCAACCATTCAGAGAGACCGTACTTCGTGATAGCATCACCATAGAAGGTTTCCTTGGTACCGTTCTCTCTGAATATCTCGACCTCAACAATTGGAACTCTGATGGTCGATTTTCCAGTGATGTATACCTTGTTAATTCTGGCAGCCCGATATCGAAAGTGTACTTTCTCTTTGCACCATTTCAAGGTAGAAGCAGATACCTTGGTCTTTTCTTCGATAATCTTCTGGGTGTCTTCCCACAACTGACGTTGGACTTCGATGGGAGTTCTTTTTAGTACGGGGTCTTTCACCGATTGTTAGGCAAGCTGAATGGCGAGAGCCTTATCTTTTTCTTCAGCTTCCTTTCTTTCGGCGAGTAGTCTTTCAGCTCTGAGGTGATCAGTGAATTCTTTCCTTGATAGTCTGAACTTTTTAGGAACAGGAACTTTGTCTCGTGGAAGGATGATTCGTTGATCCTCAAGCTTCTTGATCATTTCTTCTCTCCTTTTCTGATCCTCTTCACTCAGCTCTTGAGGAGCCAAGGAAGGTCTGTTTTTGTGAGAGAGCAACTGTTCTTCAGGTTCATCGGTCTCAGTGATTAAATCCAATACCAGGATTATTTCTTCAGCTCTTGTGGCTGGGATTATTGTTGGTGCAGCAGTGGGGACTTCAGTTGGATCCTCAAGCAGGGGAGAGGACTGACAAACTGGCTTTGTCTGAAGGATGGCCAGATTTCCTTCTGCAGCAAGGCCTTTGTTTTTTCCTTTATCAGCTTCAGATACTGCAGGTTTTGTCTTAGTCGTCTCCCCTGATTGATCTTTGATGATAACCCCTTTTTGAGCTGGGGCATTCTTGATAGGTTGGACGAAGAAGAAAGAGTCATCATCATCGTCATCATCATCATCGTTTCTATGAGTTGATGATGGTTCGTCGTCAGAGATGTCGACAACTTCATCGTCTTCAACTTCTTCTTCGGATTCTGCCTCAGTCGCATAAGCCTCGGTTACATCAGCAACAGCTTCATCATGTTGCTCTTCGAGTTGCTCCCCCTCAGATACAGAGGGAGGTTTCTCGGTTCCCTCAGGGTTTTCACCTCCCTGAGGTTGTGCGGTTGAAGCAGCAGCAGCAACAGTTTCATTTGTCTCCCCCTCAGCATTATGGGGAAGACCATCATCGTTCTTCTCCCCCTCTTCCACATGATGAGTGGGGGAGGTAACAGAATGTTCAGCAGCAGCAGCAGTCATAGGATCACTGTCTTCCAGGCCAGTGATTCCCATGAAGGTTTCAATCACTGTGATTCTGTCTTCTAGGCCAGAGACCACAGGATTGAGGCTTTGAAGATCCTCTCGATCAGCCTGAGTGAAGTGCGAAGGAGTACAAGTTAGAGCGTTCAGGCGATCGAGGACTTGCTGAAGGAGATCCTTGACCGAGGAGACCTCACCCTTGAGAGTTACCATCTCTGTTTTCAGTGTTGTGACTTCACTGGACAGAGTGGAAAAGTTTGTTGCGAGGGTGGTGTTGGTGAGGTTGAGATCGTTGACGATTGTGGAGTTGGTGGCGAGAGTAGTAGAAAACTGAGCAATGCTACCATCCACCTTTTCCAGATCAGCACTGGAGGCTTTCTTATAAACAATGTCGGTCAGCTTTTTCAGATTCTCTCCAGCGTCTGTAACCGCTGAAGAGTTGGTGGAGAGAGTGGTGTTGTAAGATTTCACCTTTGTGACCAGATCTTTCAGGGAGTTGTTGATATCTCCCAAATTAGGACATGAAAAGGTTATTAACTTATGAACAGAGGAAAGCTCAGAAGTTTGGGGTTGTGAGAGAGGAGTGTTTGGAGTTATGTGTATACCTGCGGGATGGTTGACGAAGTCCTTGAAGTTTCGATGACCTGTAAACGTTTCCATGTCATCTTCCAGTGTACCTTTACGCTTGGAAGTTTCCACAGGTCCCGTAGATTGACCTATCATCCTCTGAAGATGTTCAGCAGTAGTATCGCTGATGATGACGTTTGTTGAAGAGAATGGGGGAATATTGGTGGAGTGTCCAAAGAAAGAGTGGGAGGATCGAAGGATGAGAAGATTGGTTGGGTGCGAAGTTCAGCGTTGGATCCGCTGATGAATACTTTTTCAGTCCTTAGAAGGTCTGAAGGAGAGGGGTTCTGTTCCAAGTTTATAACCTCAGCGTTTAGAGACGCTGAAGTTGGGATGGAAGGGGTGGCTTGAGCAGCTGTGGCAAAGCGTACCACGGAACTATCCAATGGCTCTTTAGAGAGAACCGTGGAGTCTTCAGCATGTGAATGCTTGGGGGTTGCTCCTTGGTTTTCTTGATCCTTTCGGAATCAAGTTGGGAAGAAGAGTGTTTCCTTTTACGAGAAGGAGTGGAGGGTGCAGCGTGGGTATCAGCGGTGGGGATTTCCGCTGATGTAGCTGCAGAAGTGGAAGAAAGAGGATTGAGAGGAGGTAAGAGAGTAGAGAGATGTACCTCGTTTGGCATGGGACTGCAGTCGATCACCTTAGGGCCAACCTGGGAGAGTCTCAGATCACCCTCTTTTGGGTATTTATCCCCGAGGCCTTGTAGAAAGACGGCACTGATGAACCGGGGGTATGGAACACAAGTTTGTCTATCAGCCATGTCCACTCGGAACGCAAGATCGTCGTAGATGATCGAGGCCCAGTCAACATGGAGACCTTTCAGCAGTGCATATCCCATTGCTTGCTGATGTTGAGCGGCTTGGTCAGAGGAGGCGGTTTTCGCTGTCATGCAGCTTATCAAGTGAGCGAAGATGAAGTTCATCTCGTTGGGCATCTTTGACTTCTTGATTGCGATCAGCTTCTTATCAGGTTGTTCATCTCTCCCTGAGTCCCAAACGTATTTCATCGCATCAAAAAATGCAATGAGTATTTCCCTATCAGCATGTTTCTTGGGGATTGGGAGAGCAACAAAGGGTTTTTCTTTGGTAGCGGCTGGGAGATTCAGTGCACGCCTGATAATAGCAGGGTTGATTTTGGTTGTGCCAAATTTGGTGTCACGGAGAATGACATCAAGGAGTTTGGTTGGGTCTTTGTCTGCTGGTACCTGAGCTCGTCTGGCAGTATACTAGAACTGAGCTAAGAGGAATTTATGGGCAGGGGGTACAAAAGTTAGGGCTTTAGATAAGCAGCAGGTTTTGAGAAAATTTACAGCATCATCTAGATGTGTGACTTGCTTTCGCTGAGGAAAGTCGAAAAGCGCATAGTGGTTGTTGTGTTGGAAGGTGACTTTGTCAAGTTTGAATTTGACCTGAGGAGCCTTGGTGAGAGTCAGTTTCTCAGCAGTAGTAGACTTGGGGGTTGGAGCATCAGTAGAAAATTCCATTGTTGTGTAACACATAAAACCACGAAGAAGATGAACAAAAATGTCTTAATGTGGAAAGATTTTCCAAACAGATGTGTTTGAATTTTGTCCATTTCATTTAGACAAAAGGTAGCTTAATGGAGATTAGGGTTTTCTAGTTTTGATGAAAAGAGACAAAAACCAGTGGGTGTCTTGTTTTCCAGATTCCTCTTTTATAAAAATTAGGATTCTGGAAAAACGTATTAAGAACAAGTTTAAGATATTGTTTTAAACTTGAAGAACAACCATGAAGATTGTGTTCATAAAATCATGAGAGAAAATGATTTCATTTTAAGAAAGTTCTTTTGTTTGATCTTTTGAAAACAAAGACAAGATCATAAACAAGTTAAAACATGTAAATAATAAGAATATTAACCTTATTGTCGAAGAAGAAGATGAACAGTTTCTGGAAACTTGAGTTCAAAATGCGGCAGTAATTCTTGCTTGGAGAAGAAGTTGTTCGCGTAAAGAGAAAAATATAAACTCGAAATGGTTTATATAGAGAGAGTAGAGAGAGAAAAACTATGAGCGGGAAAAGTTTTTCATGATGACACGGACACGTGTTTGCATTTGATTTGATGGTAAACAAAACGTGCAAACGTGTGTCAGAAAAAGAATGTGCCAGAGTTTATCCGTTTGATGACATCACAAACGTCCTTTCATATTTTAGGATGTCTCTGAGGTTTTTGAAGACTCAGGGACATTTTGAAAACATGAAGCACTGAATAGAAATATCAGTGTTAGTTTTAGAAATTTCAAAGTATCGCTGATAAGGAAGAGATATTCAGCGATACAATTTGTTTTGAAATCTTTAAGTTCTAGGCGAACGTCAGCGAGCAAGAGAGAACAAACCTTGATATCAGCGAATCAGTTTTGTTCAGAGAGAAGGTGATAGAAATGGGTTATACAAGTTCATTATTATTACTGATCAAAAGTGAACCGCTGAAGATTTTACTCTTCAAAGTTCAGCATTCCTAGCTCGCTAATGAGAAAGTTGAATCTTGTCTCATCAAGAGGTTTGGTAAAAAGATCAACTAACTGAAAGTCAGTTGGGATAAAATGAAGTTCTATATCACCATTCATCACATGATCTCTGATAAAATGATACCTGATTTCGATGTGTTTGGTCTTTGAGTGTAGCACTTGATTGTTGGCTATAGCGATGGCACTAGTGCTGTCGCAATAGATTGGAATCTTTGAGAGCTGAAGGTCATAGTCCAGTAGTTGATTTCTCATCCACAAGACCTGAGAACAACAGGTTTCAGCAGCTACGTACTCAGCTTCTGTGGTTGAGGTGGACACTGAGTTTTGCTTCTTACTTGTCCAACTCACCAGCTTTCCACCTAGGAGCTGACAGCCTCCTGTGGTGCTTTTCCTATCCAATTTGCAACCTGCAAAATCACTATCTGAATAGGCGATTAGATCAAACCCTGAGTCTTTGGGATACCAAAGACCTAGGTTAGGAGTACCCTTAAGGTAACGAAAGATTCGCTTTACAACGACCATATGAGATTCCTTAGGTTCAGCTTGATATCGTGCACAAAAACAGGTTGCGTACATAATATCAGGTCGGCTAGCTATGAGATACAAAAGAGAGCCGATCATCCCACGGTATGTTGTGACATTAACAGGTTTTCCCTTTGGATCCTTGTTTAGTATCAGCGGTGGTGCCATAGGGGTTTTCATAGCTGAACTCTGAGTTAAATCAAATTTCTTCAGCATATCCTTAACATACTTTCCCTGATTAATGAAAGTTCCCTTTTCATTTTGTTTTATCTGAAGACCAAGGAAATATGTTAGCTCACCCATCATACTCATTTTATACTCTGCTTTCATCCTTTCAGAGAAACGAGTACAAAGGTCAGGGTTAGTAGAACCAAATATAATATCATCGACATATATTTGAACAAGAATGATATGGCCTTTTACTTTCCTGAAAAATAGAGTCTTGTCGATTTTACCACGCTCAAATTTTTCAATATGGAGATAAGTAGAGAGAGTGTCATACCATGCGCGAGGAGCTTGCTTTAAGCCATAAAGTGCCTTGTCCAGTTTATAGACATAACCTGGATGCTTAGGATCTGAGAATCCTGGAGGTTGTTCCACGTAGACTTCTTCATTCAGCTTTCCATTCAGGAACGCTGACTTGACATCCATCTGATAAACTTTGAAGTCTCTGTGTACATCGTAAGCTAAGAAAAAGACGAATGGATTCTAGTCTTGCCACTGGAGCAAAGGTTTCGTCGTAATCTATACCTTCCTCTTGTCTGTATCCATGAGCAACAAGTCGAGCCTTGTTGCGGGTTACAGTTCCATGTTCATCCAACTTGTTTCGATAGACCCATTTAGTGCCTATTACTGACTTGTCAGATGGAAGAGGAACAAGCTTCCAAACTTTGTTTCTTTCAAATTCAGTCAGCTCTTCTTGCATAGCGCTGACCCAGTTCGGATCTTGGAGGGCATCATCTGTTTTCTTTGGTTCAATTAGAGAAATAAAGTTAACAAATAAACATATATTACCTGCACTTCGTCGAGTCTGAACACCAGCGTTTGGATCACCAAGAATTTGTTCAATAGGGTGATTGATAGTCCATCGCTGAGCCGGAGCATGAGTAGATGGCTCAATCTGAACTTCTGGAGGAGCTGAAGATGAGGCTTCAACGACTTCTGGTATATCAGCCAAGAGAGGAATAGGTGCTATATCATTTCATTCACTGATTGCTGAGAAGTAGATGGTATGTCGGAGACAGAAGGTTCAGAGGCAGACATAGTGTTTAGAGGAATAGCTGAGACCCATGATGTTTCAGCTTCACTAGTCTGCATGTTTGGGACGATAGTAGGACCATCATCTTCAACGGGATGAGTATGAGGAATGGGAATGTCTTCTGAATCACCAAGATGAGAAAACATCCATTGATTCAGTTCTTCAGTATCAGCGGAAGGTCGAGTATTCACTGAACGGGATTCGTCAAAGATGACGTGAATAGTTTCTTCAACAGTCTGTCTTCTTCGATTGAAGACTCTGAAGGCTTTGGAAACAGAAGAGTATCCAAGAAAGATTCCATCATCAGCCTTAGGATCAAACTTTCCAAGGGCATCTATGTTGTTCAGTATGAAACACTGACATCCAAAGATGTGAAGAAAGCTGATTGAAGGCTTTCTCCCATGAAAAAGTTCATAGACTGTCTTCTTGAATCTTTTGACGATCAGCGACCTGTTTTGAGTAAAACATGCAGTGTTGACAGCTTCTGCCCAAAACTGAGTAGGCAGGTGAGAATCGTTGAGCATTGAACGTGTGGCTTCAATGATAGTTCTATTTCTTCTTTCAGCGACTCCATTTTGTTGCGGTGTTCTCACTGATGAGAAGTTGTGAGAAATACCCTTACTCTCAAAGAAGGAATCAAGAAAACTGTTTTTGAATTCAGTCCCATGATCACTCCTTATTGAGCGAACGGTCATGTTGTTCAGGACTTCCATTTTCCTGGCAAAGGTGACGAGTTCTTCAGGGGTGTCACTCTTAGAACGGAGAAACATTACCCAGGTATAGCGAGAGAATTCATTAACTATGACCAAAGAATATTTCTTTCCAGTGATGGATTGTTTGTTAACAGGGCCAAACAAATCCATATGGAGAAGTTGTAGAGGAGATGACACTGAGGAGACTTGCTTTGACTTGAAGCTTGCTTTGGTCTGTTTCCCTTTCTCACACGCTGAACATAAGGACTCCTTGGCGTATGAGTGTTGAGGTAGACCAGTGACCAACTCTTTAGAGGAAAGAGTATTCAGTGTCTTGAAGTTGAGATGAGAGAGCCTCTTATGCCATAGTCAGTTGGCGTCAGATGAGGCTTTTGAGAAGAAACAGGAGTTCTCAGTGGTTGTAGAGTCCATGTTTATTACATAAACATTTTCCATACGATAACCGTTAAGAGCTATCTTCTCCTTTTTATCAGTGACAAAGCAGGATTCCTTAGTGAAAATCACTTTGTTATTCTTGTCACACAGCTGACTTATGCTTAGAAGATTATGCTTCAGTCCTTCAACATATGCAACTCTTCCAAAGGTGGTGTTACCATTAGAAAGTACACCAAACCCTCGGGTATAGCCTTTTCCATTTCCACCAAAAGTCACAGAGGGACCTTTCTCTTCCTTATACTCAGTAAGCAGGTTCTTCTTACCAGTCATATGTCTAGAGCATCCGCTATCGAGATACCAGATACCCTTCTTAACCTGCAAAACAAAGGAATATCATTTTGACTTGGGCACCCATTTAGTCATGGGTCCACGTTTGTCAGTGGTGGCTGAGGAAGTGGAAGGTTCAGCAATCTTCGCAGCATTTGAAGATTCAGCTTTGGAGTCAGTCTTCACTTTGGTTAATTTCTTAACCTCAGTGGTCTTCTTTTCCTTGGGGGCAATAATCTTCACCTTAGCTAACTTTTCAGCTTGGTGGCTGTGGGGCACTTACTAGCAATGTGATCAGTAAGTCCACAGTGATAACATTTCCTATAGCTAAAAGTAGCTTTAGGATCATTTTTATGCTTAGCCAATAATTTTAAATGAGCAGGGCCAGTACCAAGAATACCTTTAGCATCAGATCTTGGGAGAACTTGAGGTTCATCAAGATTCTTAGCTAGAAAGTTCAGCTTGATCCTAGGAGTGGATCGCTGAGGATTTTCATACACCTTATCCTTAGAGGATGTGGAATGATTAACTGAAGGTTTAGCATTCTTTAGATTTGGTATTTTGGTACCCTTCTGAGGTTTTGGATAAATAATTTTCTCTTTACCTTTAGAAGTTAAGGTAGAGATTTCCTCAGGAATAGGAGGTTTTGAAGAGGAACACTGAGAAGATGAAGTGTCAGGGATAGAGGACACGAACATTCCAAACTTAAGCATGGAATGGTTAGTGGTTGGTTCTTCAGCGTCAGCTTTGTAACCAAGACCACGTTTGTCACTCAGAGGAATCTGAGACTTGATTATCTCAGTGATCGTTGTTGAGGATTTATACCATCCATCAACAGTAGTTTTTTCAGCTTTTAATGCAGCGATAGCTTCTTCTCGTTCGATTTTGACTAGCTGGTTTATATGAACTTGATCTTTCAAGTCTTCTTCAATTTTAGAAAGCTTTTCTATTTGAAGGTGACAGTTTTTAAGTTGTTCAGCGAGATCAATATTTTGATTTTCAACAACAGTTTTGCCATTCATGGCGTCATATAAACTCATAGTCAAGAGATCGATCTTTCGAAGACTATCAGCTTCATCAATATTTGAAATATTGGTAAAGAAGGAAGGTGATACCTTGGTAGCACAGGTTGAAGCAGAGGGAATGTCAGAATTTTCTTCCTCATTTTCAAGTTTGGCCATGAGACATAGATTGGCTTCATCATCTTCAGAGTCAGATGATTCTTCTTCGTCAGAGGCAGCCCAATCATAGTCAGCCATAAGGCCTTTGCCTTTCTTCTTAAAGCCTTTCAGCTTTGCGTATCTTTCTTTCAGCTTTTGATACTTGTCATCTCTAGAACTGGGGTTAGAGGATTTCTTGGAGAAAGCTGAGGGTTTATAGACTTTCTTTGACCTACACTCGCTAGCAAAATGTCCTATCTTTTCGCAGTTATAGCAAGTAGCAGTAGCCTTATCAACAGGAGTTGATGATCTGGGCTTATCAGTAATAGCAAGAGGTTTGTTCTTTCTGAAATTTTTCTTT
Source organism: Saussurea involucrata (assembly GCA_033807775.1). Taxonomy (NCBI): domain Eukaryota; kingdom Viridiplantae; phylum Streptophyta; class Magnoliopsida; order Asterales; family Asteraceae; genus Saussurea; species Saussurea involucrata. Next base: position 54,390,177 of record CM066325.1, read on the forward strand.
TTGGCGAATCTCCGGAACTTATTAGAAAGGAGAGCCATAGATTCATCAAGATCTGAAGAATCAGGATCTGATGAGCATTCAGAGTTAGTCTCCAACTCAGTGATGGTGATAGTTGATCGCTGAGTGGAAGGTGACTCTGAGATTAAAGCAACAGGTGTGCTTTTGGAATCTTTTACAAGATTCTTCTTAAGATGACTCAATTGCTCATGATTAAGCATCGTGCCATATAAGGTAGAAAAAGTCATAGATTTAAGATCATTTGACAGCTTGAGACACATTGAATAACTGTCCCAGCTTTCAGGTAAACATTCTAAGAACTTTGTCAGAATTTCAAAGTTAGAATATTCCTTACCAACGGTTTTCAGTTCTATTATTAAGCAGTTAAAGCGTTGGTGAACTTCAGAGAGAGATTCATTCTTACCACAAATGAAGCTTTCATATTGTCTTACCAGGTTGATCTTGTGAGAGTCCTGGACTTCAGAAGTACCTTCATATTGAACACAGATTGTGTCCCACATGGCTTTGGAGGTTTTCAGATTCATGACTGAATGGTAGACTTCGTCAGGAAGAGCCATAGAGAGAATGGATATGGCTTTGGTGTCGAGAGCCACTTTCTTCTTATCTTCATCAGTCCACATATTAATTTCCTTTGGAACCAATCTTTCTAGAATAGCAGCTCTATTCTCAGCGGCTGGAACTTCAGGATCAATTCTGATAGGAATGTATAGACCATTTATAATAAGGTATAGTTAGGTCTACACCTTCTAAGAAGAGTATCATCCTATTTTTCCATAGATTGAAGTTATCTCTGGAGAATCTAGGGGGTTTAGCAAAAGAACCATTGTCAATATAGTTTGTGTTTGTGTTAGTAGTCATTATGAGAAATAGCAAGGAAGAGAAAAGATTTGTATAGGCAAGATCTTGTTTATGAGATTAAACAAATCCGCTCTGATACTACTTGTTGGTCCCAAAGGGTTATACAAGTTTGTAGAAGGGGGGGTTGAATACAAACACACAGATTTTTACTTTCTAAATTGTTTATTGATAAATCAAAACAATTTACAACTTGTTGCGGAAAAAGATTAAGGATTAACCTAATCTAAACAAGTTAAGAACACTAAGTTTCTTGCACTAGAAATAAGACAGAAAGGAGAAAAGGAAATTACGAATAATATCCTAACACTAAGAGAGAAAGAAGAAGATGGTCGAGCACTTCATTTTGAAGTAGGGTTCTTCTTATATACTGCATGCATTTAATGCATGGCAGTATTACTTTACACGTGGCAGCAGCTGAGTGGTTGCATGTTTTGACCTTTGTAGACAACCTTAGTAGCCGCATGGTGTACAGTGTAGAATCAGAGTTGGTTGTACGATCCTGGACAAAATGGATGTCATTTCTGACATTATAGTACGGAGACGTGCAAGGGAGGTAAGACAAAGTAACATGCAGAGGAGACTTCATGATCAGCGATAACTGAACAGTACTTTATCAGCAAGTGATAAAGCTCGACAATCGCTGAAGTCTTCTACTTGATACTTCACGTTGAATGGACAGGTCTTGCTTCGCTGATATCCGCATCAGTTCATTAGTAGACTTGTCGCTGGTTCTTGGGCTTGATCTTCGACTTCAGCGTAGAACCTTTGTTGACGTGAAACTTTTCTTCAGGGATCATAAGTAAACAACTAAAACTTATCAGCGATCACCAAAAGTACTGAATAGGCTCAGAGCTTTATGGGTGAACAGTTTCGCTGAATGTCTAATTTAAAGAGCGAGAGTTCGTATCAGCGGTACTGTAGAGTCATAGTACTTATCAGCGATAGTGAAACTCTAATACATATTGTTTACTTACAATTTCACTAAGTGTTTCTAAAAGAGTCATTATCAAATCACTGAGGGTTTGGATCAACACGCGATAAAGTAAATAAAACAAGGGAATTGGTGACGCAGAAAACCCAAACAAGGGAAAAAACCGCGGTCGACTTGTGAGAGTCGACGGTGCACTATGGTCGCCAAACAAGGGTGAAATCCTTTGGTAACAAGTGTCTTGTGTACAACAGATTACAATAAGAATAAAAACAAACTTAATCGTAAGATAAAGTTGTGCGTCGTGCGTGAATCGTGCGAAATAAGCTGTTTGTCGTGCGAAACGAACTGCTCGTCGTGCGAAACGTGTGTGAGTGATATTCGTTAAAATGCTTCTGATGTAAGAATATTGAAAATGTTGAGTTCAGATGTTGCGTAGATTGTCAGTTGTTTCGATGTGTGATAGATGATCTATTCGAATGTAGAGCAGGTCTTTATATAGCTTCTGGCAGCAATAAATGTGTCTTGATGACTTGTTTGTAACCGTCGCCAGGTCTTTAATGCCATTAAGAACTCGTCTGTTACTGGCCGTTGTACCATGATTGCTCGTGGACTTGCATTAAAGGAACAAAGAGAAATGGTTGCTGACTGTTAACGGTTAGTATAATCGTATGACCGTCTTGAGTCTTGGACATCGGTCGTATGGAACTTACGACCATCGCATAAATGTACGACCAAATGTTCGGCAGTAAATAACCTGCAAGACCTTATCTTAGTACAAGAATGATCTTACATAAATGTCATATGTGTTTTTTATCGTCGGTCGTGAGATGTGAATTTTTACCCAAACAGTATGCTGGACAGGACAGGACAAAACTGTTAAAATGACCAAATTACCCTTAAGCGTTGTTTAATGTATGTTTTCCGTTACAACTAAAACAAGAAACCATTCACAAGAAGCATCGGAAAAAAGTAACATAGGCTGCCATTGGAAAAAATCGATCACAACAGCCTTTCAAAACAGTACCATAGGCTGCCATTGGAAAATTGAGTTCAAAAAATTGATGCCATTCACATTAGGTCCAAATCAGTAAGCAATTCAAAATGATAGCAAGAAATTGATGTCATTCACATTAGGTTCAAAAAAACTGATAGCAAATATGAGGAAATCGATAACCAAGATAGCAAGAAATTGATGCATTGGAAAAAAAAATCAATAGCAAATCTGGTGTCGACCATGGTCTTCCATTAAAGAGGTTAAAAAAATCGATAGCAAGTCGATAATGGGAAGAAATAGACCATTAATCATTAGTCTATGTCGACCATTGGAAGAAATCTGGAGGAATCGACCATGGAATTAACGAGAAATCAAAGAAGAGAAAAAGAAATCGTACATGTGTAGTATGGAGAAAGCGACGAGATGGAGGGGATGAAGTCGACCAAGTATGGAGAACACCTACATGGAGGCGATGAAGTCTGGAAAACGATTTGGATTAGGTTTAGAATATCAGATGTGTAAAAAAAGGGTAAAATGGTAATCTAGATGTTTAGTGCAATGTTGTTCCACCTATTTTGGTGGAACAAAAAAATGCAAGTTTTGTCCCATGAAATCAACTATTTGTCCCATGTTGTCCCATTTAAATTTTGTCTCATGGCTTATCAAACATGGAACTATATTTTTTTGTCCCGTCTCGTCCCACCCAGTCTGCATACCAAGCGCACCCTCAAGGATGTGTTTGGTACACAAACAGAATAGAACAGGATAGGGCGAGACAAGACAGAACAGTTGTTCATCGTTTGGTAGACAGAACTGGATAGAACAAAACATATATTATGAATAAAATATAAAATAGAATGTGTATTTGATGTTTTATAAGAGAATTAGATTTTATTTGAGGTTAACTTGGTAAAACATAAGTCTGTTCCACTTGTTCCAATTTGTTCCATGGGGGTGGGGGTGGAACATGCATGTTCCACTCTGTTCATGTATGTTCCACATTAAAGTCCTGCCAAATGTGAGACAGTGATCCATGTTCTATTTTGTCATGTCATGTCCAGTGTACCAAACGCACCCTTACAATTATATAACTTGACTCTAGCAAGTAACATGTGTCTTTAGAAGGTAACAATATACTAAATGTTTAATGATTTTTTATGACTTATAAATAAGTGACTCCAGGTAAATAATATGTTTCCTTTGAAGATAACAGTATACTAGAAGTATGATGTGTTTTATGTCTTTTCCTTTGTTGAACCATGATTCATGATTAATCCTACAGTAGAAAGTTATTATTATTACTTTAATATTTTTGTTATGTAATTAACATATTCTTCAAACATGGGCGACCCAGAAGGGTGGTTATGGTGGCACGTGTCATCGTATTATTCGGCCGACAAAGGGTAAAAAAATTTAGGCTTGTAAAATGTGTCACTGTATCAATTTGTTTTGTGTCACCATATATATTTTGAAACTACAATAAAGACACAAGTTCCGTTGGTTGAGTTTGTCTGGAAGATTTGTATTCCATTGCAGGCGAGGTTCGAGTCTTATTATAGTCATTTTTGTAGTTTTTAGTTTTTAATTTTATATTTATTATGTTTCTAAAACATTGCAATAATAGGACTCAAACTTGAGACCTCTACTTTGAAAAGCAAATGACTAACCACCAGACAAATACTAATTTTGTGAAAAACATTTGTATATTTGTTTTTTTATAGGCAAATGATGTCACCGTTTAAAAAAAATTGCGTCTGTCCATGTCTTCAAACCAACTAAATTTATTGTTAATAATGGATGACCCATAAGTGTATTACAAGTTACAACCAATGATGGAAAGCCCACAAACATGGTGAATGGACAATGCTTAATGGATCTATATCCAAGTCCCTTACAATATTTGGTAATTGATTCAAGAATCAAGAATATAAAACAATGATATAATCCAAATGAAATTATGTTCATGTTCATCTTGTCAAAAGAAACCAGTGAACCTAATTGTGATTGTAATATCCGAATGAGCACTTCATATAATCTTTAAAAAAGACATACCCACACATAGGTCCTCTTAAAACAACAAAAATATCGATTTTCTGTTACATTTATTATATTCAGGTAAATCTATAGTATAACAAAGACCAAGAGAAAAACTTATCACCAATAAACAAAATCATACAATTTTTAAGAGTGCATTTTTGGGATCTGTTAAGTTTTATTTAATTTTCCATATTTAATATAAGTTATGAGTTTTTTTCAAAATTGAGTAAAGTTTATTTTTGGTCCTCCATGTTTAACCTTTTCAACGGTTTTCGTCCCTAAAGTTCATTTTCTCACTTTAGCGCCTCACATTTGACAGCTTGCAACAGATTTCGTCCCTCGACTTAAGGGTCGTTAATTTTTCGTGTTAAATCCAATTTAATGAGGGGTATTTTAGTCATTTGACCCCTTATCTTAATTTTCTTGTTTTTAAATAAACATCAAAATTTAGGGACATGTTGTGTAATTAATATATATATATATATAAAGACAAACAGGGACCTTCCCTTCCCTGTGCATCGCCCCAACCCACTTCAGCTGTCGCTATTCATTGGCCACAGTGGCCATCTTCCATCTACGAGTTTATGCACAGGGATGATTTCTACCCCAACATGCCTCACCACCGGCCACCGTCTGATTTCTTCCCATCCTTTCCACACACCCACCACCGTCTACCACCCCTCCTTCAACCTCTCCAAACCCCATTTCCATCTTCCGAAATATCTTTTGGAGATCGAGAGACAGGGAAGAGAAGAGAAACACAGAGATCGTGATACAGAGAAGAGAGACAGATCGAGACAGAGAATGTCGCCGGAGGTGTCGCCTGTTTTCATCCATGACGTTTTGGTCCTTGGGTTATATGTATATGATTAGAGTATTACATAATTGGTCCCTAAAGTTTGATTTTTAGGTAAAAACAAAAAATTTAAAAACAAGTAAAATGACCAAACTACCTCTCATTTAATTGGATTTAACGGAAAATATTAACGACCATTAAGTCGAGGGACGAAATCTGTTGCGAGCTGTCAAATATGAGGAGCTAAAGTGAGAAAATGAATTTTAAGGACGAAAACCGTTAAAAAGGTTAAACATGGAGGACCAAAAATGAACTTTACTCTTTGAAAATTTCAAAAACTCGAAAGGACAGTAATAATAATAATAAAAAAACAATAATAATGTGTGGAAGAATGATTTGTGGATGCCATCCATATCCATCTTCACATTTAAAGGCTTTGTCATTGTATTTATTGGCTTCAACTACCCATCTCAATCTCTCGCTTTCAACTTTCATCATCTATATACAATAAAGGGAAATTAATTAAAATGCCACAAGTTTAACCGTGTGTTACCAAAATGGCACAAATTTAAATACAATAAATTCTATTTTGATTTTGGTTCCTATTTCGTTAAATACAATTTTATCATTGTAAGTTGTATTTTTTATTTTGTTTTGGTTTCAACCATTAACGATTGTTAAACAAATCTGTTAAGTAAAGGATAACTTGATCTTTTTATCCCTTCTTTTGTTCTTTTTTTCTTTTAAAATATGTAAAATAAAATAATCACCTTTATTATATAATATTATACTAATTAACATTATATTTAGGCTATTTTTGGCAAACTAGCTGATAATCTAGCTTATGACTTATAAGCTAGCTGGTAGCTGATAAGCTAGCTGATGAAAAAGTGGCAAAAAGTAGCTTATAAACATTTAAATGACCAAAAAAGACATATTAAAAAAATAGTTAATAAATAATAATTAATATTAATGAAGGCATAATTGGAATATTTACAAAAAACTAGTCATAAGCTACTCCAAGTAGCTTTTCAAAAAGCTAGCTTATAAGTTAGCTTATGGTCATCCAAACATGTACCCCAAAAATAAGCTAGCTTTTTTTTGCCAAACAATGCCTTAGTATATTTATATTTATATTAATATACATACGTATGTGTGTGTGTGTGTGTGCGCGCGTTTGCGTGTGCGTGCGTGTGCGCGTGCGCGTGTTCGTGTGTGTGTGTGCGTGTTCGTGTGTGTGTGTGTGTGTGTGTGTTGGTTATGGTTTTACACAAACAAACACACAATAAAATAATCAACAAGTTCTCAATCGGTCTCGATTAAAAATGAAGGTGTTAAGTTATGATTTTAACACGCAACCACACACCAAGTCAATGGATGGGTTCTCGATTAGTCTCGATTGGTGTCGATTGGTCCCGATGGGTTCTCGATCGATCTCGATGTGTTCTTGATTGGTCTCGATGGGTTCCCGATCCGCCTCGATAAAAACTGAAAGTGATAGGCTATGATTTTACACATGCCAACAAATAATAAATCAATCGATAGGTTCTTGATGGAAAATGAAGGTGGTAGGGTGTGGTTTAACACATAAAAACACACCACGTCAATGAATGGATTCTCGACCTTTCTCGATAGGTTCTCGGTCGGTCTCGATAGGTTCTCGACTCGTCTCGATTGATGTTGGGTTTACGGTGATGAGAACGCGATGCCTTACAACGTTGAAAAAGGTGATGTCGAGTTATGGACTTACGGTGTCAAGATGTTGTACACACTTGAACGTACATAAATATTAATGATAAATATAACACATATATAGAATTTCACTTAAAACGGTTAAAAAAACAATATCGAGATAGTGTCATATCAAAAAGCACAAAATTTTCGTTTTTTGATGTAATTTGTCTGATTAAAATATTAGTAACTTGTAAGATAAAATTATTTTAAACTTTAAAGGGTAAAAGTTTTTAATTAAAAAATAAAATAAAAAGTCAAATATGGTAGGCGTGAGATTGAAGTTAACTTTCTTTTTTACTACTAATCACTTTGATTAATAATTTTAAACAAAAACTCTATTTAATATGAGTTGTTGGATAAATAAAGATGAAAAACCAAGATCAATTTTTACATTCACAATGAAAATTGAGTTTTCATTTGAAATTTCCTCTATAATGTTATTGATTCGATAAATACATGTTTTTATTTATGCTTAAAAATCCTTTTGGAGTAATATATAATGTTTCTTATAATTTTATTTTATTTATTATCAGAAAACGAAAAGCTATATTAATTGAAGAATAATTGTGTAATATATTTTATTGTAGGGAATTTAATTAAAATACCTAAAGTTTGAATTTGACTTACCAAAATACCCATTTTTTCAACTTTTGCAAAAATACCCATTTTTCCCGCTATAAGGTCCGCGATCGCGAAAAAGGGTATAAAATGAAAATAGCGGGACAATAGTGGGACAATAGCGGGACAAATAGCGGGACATAGCGGGATAAATATTGAGAAATTAAACAAAATGCCCCAAGTTCACATTGCTTTCATCCATTTGCCCTATCTCCCTCCCAATTTGCCAAAATACCCTGAAAATCCGTGGGCTAACCCGTGGCCCACGGAATTGGTTCAAAACATCTCGCCCACGGAAGTTTTGTGAAGACCCACGGATTTTAGGTCCGTGGCCCACGGATTTTTGGGCTGTGGCCCACGGAATTTTTTCAATGCCACGGATTTTTTTGCTGGTCCACGGATGTCCACAGATTTTTAGGGTATTTTAGTAAATTAGGAGAGAGAGAGGGCAAATGGGTTGGTGAACTTGGGGCATTTTAATGAATCACTCATAATATTTTCATTTTGTACCCTATCCCGCGATCGCGGGACCAATAGCGGGAAAAATGGGTATTTTTGCAAAAGTTGAAAAAAATGGGTATTTTGGTAAATCAAAGTCAAACTTTGGGTATTTTAATTAAATTCTCTTTATTGTATTGTAAATTTGTAATACTAATAATAGTTTATAATGTGATAAATAAAAGAACTAGTTAAGTATTAACTAATATGAGACCATTTGTCAATCGGGTTGTAGCGCAGTGGTTGATCGTCCTGAGTGATGTGGTGGAATATCCCATCTACCCAGGGTTTGATTCCAGGCGTCCTCAACATTGATAAGACATCTTTAATTTCAAAATTGTCAGGGATTAGTCCGGGCTGTGCCTGGTATACCCTTTCAAAAAAAATATATGAGACCATTTGTATTGTTTTAATAACCAAAATCTCACTTAATAAATTATTCAAACGTACTTCATAAAATATCTAAAAACTGAACATGAAATAAAATAATTTATATTATAAAAAAGTATATGTTAGGACACTGTAGTTGTCCTTAATATTAGAAAGTTTTGTAAAGCAATAGCTGTGTTAAATGGCTTATGCTTAACTGTTGTAACAAGTGAGGAAGACTATAAATAGGACATTACTTGTAATTTTGTAATGGGCGAATTCATAATACAAGATGTAGACATTAAATCTCTTTGTGTTCTCTCTAGGTTAGTTTTACTTTTCTAATAATGTTCTTCCTCATCTTGTTCTTATATCTTGGATTGTATGAAGATCATAGACCTAACATGTGGTATCAGAGCCAAATCGAAGAATTTTTCATCGATACGATCATCGGATCTCATCAATTCAAGTGTTTTTAGCCCTATTTTGCTCAGATTTCGGATCCTTATGCTGTTTGTTCGAGAAAAATGTCGAACTCACCTTTTGGATCAAAACACTATCAAATCGATCGAATTACTACTTTTGATCAACTAGAAATCTGTTCATCTTCATTTTTTGAATTTGTCTGTGCAAGAATCACTCAAATTGGTTCAGAATTGAAGAAGTTATGATGATTTTAGTGATTTTTGGATGCTGTTACTTGGTTTCGGTCCATTCATCATGGTTTCGGATCGTTCATCATGGTTTCGGATCATTCATAGATGGTTTCGAATCCTTCTTCATTTACTGTTGGTTTCGAATCCTTCAATGTTTACTGTTCATCATGGTTTCGGATGCTACTGTTGCTTTTGATGGTTTAGATGGATTCGAATTGTTCTGAGTTGATGGTTTCGAATCTTGTGAAGTCAGAAATATTGCTGAATTTGGTCATCTTAGTTCTGAGTTTCGGAATGTGCTTACACCTAAAAATTCAACAATGTGGATGGTTTCGCATCTCTCTATTCCTATCTCAAATGGTTTCGGATTCCATTTATTCAGATTTGGCATGGTTTCGCATCCTTCATGATACGACTTCTATTGGTTTCGCATCCAACACGATCCGACTTCCATGATTCCGCATGCTTCTTGATTCGACTTCCGTGGTTTCGGACCTAACATGATTCGAATTCTCATGGTTTCGGACCCTTCTTGTTCCGGATTCCTTGGTTTCGCATGCTTCTTGATTCGACTTCAGTGGTTTCGGACCTAACATGATTCGAATCCCATGGTTTTGAACCCTTATTGATTCGAATCCCCATGGTTTCGCACCCAACATGATACGGAATCCATGGTTTCGCACCCAACATGATACGGAATCCATGGTTTCGCACCTGCCTTGATCCGAATCCGCATGGTCTCGCATCCTCTTGCATCCGAATTAATGGTTTCGAATTTGCCTACATCCGAATTCTGATGGTTTCGGATCCAAGAAATTTATTGAAAAATATTTCTCATTAAAAAAAATGTGCCAAGTCTCAGGAGGGGTATGTGCCAAGTCTCAGGATGGTTTCGGATCCAAGAAATTTATTTCACATTCTGATATTCAGCTTGCCACATACATTTAGCAACTGTCAAAGTTTAAAAGGGCTCTAGTCTTTCAAGATTTTCAGAAGTTGATTGTTGGAGTTCAGTCTTTGATTGGATTGGAAGAGACGCTTGAGTATTTGCAATCATTATTCAGAAGTTTTGTTGACGATGCTAGACCTTTGAGTGCTCTTAATCATTTTTCTGACTTGATCAACCAGAAATGTGAGAGCTTGCAATCATTGTTCTGATGCTTTGATTGTGATTCAGACTTTTGAGTGCTTATAATCATCCAGCTATTTCTTGAAGATTGAAGTTCTGGATTCTCTTCATTCAGTGGTTTGAAGTATTTTGAAGATGATGTAAAGCCCGTATCCCGGTATGTAATTTTTTTATTAATTCTTTTCTTTTTAAGTTTGATTTAATGTGGTTTCCGTTAGCGGGGTAGTCGAATCGGACCAAAAAGTTAAATGAGTCAACCTTTGTGGGTTTTTGCAAGGAAAGGAAAGTTGAGGGGCTAATTGGGGCATCTCACCAAAGTTTGGCAAGGGATCGTCCAAGAGTCACCCCCTCCCCTTCCCCTTCCCTTCGGTTTCATGCTAGTAACCACCACAGCCTTTAGTCATCCCCTCCCCCTTTCTTGTTGTGTTCGGCCAAGAAGAGAACTAGAGAGAGAGAGTGAAAGAAAGAAGCCGAGAGAGGGAGAGAGAAACCGAGAGGGTGATAGAGGTTGCTGCCGGAGACGAGGAGAGAGGAGGAAGGAGACGATCGCCGGCAGGTTTGGTCGGAAAAGAGGAGGAAGAAGGGTTCGTCGAGGTAAGTTCGTCTATTTCTCGTTTGTTGTTATCGTATGTCAAAGAAACGCCGCCAACCACCACCGCCGCCGGAGGCGGCAGGGGGTGGTGCACGGCTGTTGTCCAGCCTAGGGTAACCCATATTCAGTAGTTCATATGCTTTTCGGGTCTGTTGGGATTAAGCCACGACTTAATGGGTTAATAATCAATAGTGTCATTCCATGTGAAAATTTAGTAATCTGCCACTGTTTTGCTTAAACCGTAACTTTTTCCTCGTAACTCGGATTGGGGCGAAATCGGTGCCAAAAGTTCCCATTTTGAGTCTAGTAACTTTTCTATGTTTTGTGCAAAAACCAGTTCGGAACGTAGCTTAGGTCAAATCGTCGTTTTGTACTGAAAGGTTCTGTTTTATCTGCTCTGAGAGGTGTTTTTGTAAAATTCATATAGAGTGCTAGGAATATCGTTAGGACGCGTGCGATACGTCCCTGGAACCGTAAGACATTGAACTTCCTGAATGTGGAATTAGATTTTTGGTTTGATCAGTTTAGCAGGGGTAAAATGGGTCCCGAACAGACCTGCATTTTTAGTATAAAAGCTGGAATTTTTAGTTTCGTTAAACTAGTAAAAGTGTAGTGAGTTGGGACCTTCCGTTGACGTTTTTAGTGCGTAATTAGGTGGGAAAATGTGAGGAAGGTTGACGTGCTGGTGTTGCGGCTCGGGAGCGCGTCGCTTTGCTTTGAGGTGAGTTCTCTCACTGCGTAGTTAGGAATTTCATGTATATCGTTGTTTTTGTGCTATGTGTTATTACGTGTTATTACGTGTTTACGTGGACCAATTTGGTTGGGATGATTTAGCTGTGATTGTTGAAATTATATGTCGATTATTTGTGCTTGCGTACACCTCAGTGGGACTGGGGGGCTCGGTGGGACCGAGGGCTCGGTGGGACTGAGCTAGTACAATTGTATTATCTTTACTCGGTGGGACCGAGGGCTCGGTGGGACTGAACTGGTATCAATGTCTTTACTCGGTGGGACCGAGGGCTCGGTGGGACTGAGCTTGTGTGGATATATTTTTGGTGTACTCGGTGGGACCGAGGTTCGTATTTATGCATTTATCATTATGTGGTTTTATATTTGTGGTGATGGTGACGTTGCCTACTTGCGAGTAGGGGCCATATTCGTGGGGTTGCTACCTGCGTGTGTGGTAGGACTCACTAAGCGATTAGCTTACCTTTTCCCAATATGTTGTGATTTCAGGTGCGAGCGGCAGTCGGGCTTGACGGTACACACATTATGCGCGGGGGGCTGAGAGTGTTTAAAATTTCACTTTTAAACCTTTAGATTTTATTTTATGAAATTTCCGCTGCGTAAACTTTATTGACTGTTTGAGTTAACGACGTTAATTTAATTTGAATTGCGAATTATTAAATTGGGGTTAATTTATAATGAAATGCATGTTTTAAAAATTTTAAATTCCTTGTAATTTTTGGGACGTTACAACTTGGTATCAGAGCACAGCTTGAGTGAATCAAACACATCTCGGTGTGTTTGGTCTCAAGTTGCGGCTATGAAGTTTTTTTTTTAACTCTCTTATTAAAATCTTTGAAAATAAATGAACGGAGAAAGCCCGTTTGGGAAACGGTGATCGTGGGCGCAGTGTGTACAGTCAGCCGACGCCAATTGGGAAGGTACAACACTTAGTGTATTTATTGCTTTCTAGGCATAGGGTATGCATGCTAAATTGCCGAGGTTGTTTACACTGTACTGTACGATGACTGCTTGCTAGTAGGAATCAATGCTAGTTATAGTAGGTTGTCAAGTGAAGGCCCTATAGGTTGCATGCAGTAAGAATCATATAGCCTTAGGATATTTGATTTAGTTCTATTGCGCAGCTCTTGTTTGAGTCCAACCGTTATAGGATAGAATCTTGTATTCGAATGTCTATTTGATTCACGCTGCGTGCGACTGGGTATTCGCGAGGCAACTCGTTATGGCTAACAGGGATTCCGTTGTAGCAAGAGTAGTGGGATGAGATGAAATTCCTAGTGAGCTGGGAATAGCGTTTACATATGAGTACGTATGCTAGATTGCTTTCTAGAACATAGGAGTATGTATGCTAGATTGCTTACGTGGATTTTGTGGTATTGTATGGTTGTTACTTGCTATTAGGAACTTATGCTAACCTTGATAGGTTGTTAAGCGAATGCACTATAGGCTGTATGCGGTAGGAACCGAATAGCCTTAGAATGTTAGATTTAGTTCTATTGCGCAGCTCTTGTTTGAGTCCAACCGTTGTAGGATAGAATCTTATATTCGAATGTCTATCTGGTTTCCACTGTATACGACTGTGCGTTCACGAGGCGACTCGTCAGGGCTAGTGGGGGTTCCGTTCTAGCAAGGGTAGTGGGGTATTACGACTTTTCTAGGGAGCTAGGAAAAGTGTTTGCATATGCCGGAATGGGCATATGTGTTTGTTTGTGGTAAGCAACTACTTGGACGTCCTGGGACAGGACTCGAAACGAGTAAGGATAGGTGTGAAGGGTAGTAGCAGAGCTCCTACTATCTGAAGCACAGGATCCGTGCTCGAGTCGGGGAAAGTCACGGAGAATCCGAAGAGTTGAGTGTGAGCGTAGTTAGCAGGTTTTAATGTGTGCTAGTAGCTCGTTAAGGAGGAACAACAATGCTGATCCAGATGCTGATGCTGGAATTATTGCTGATCAGATTCGTGAGATGTTTGCGGTCGAGGTGACGCATATTTGGAGGAGGCGATCCCCGAAATTATTACCGCCATTCGTGATGAGGTAATAGTGTCGATGGAGGAGCGCATCGCGACGATTCCACCCCCTGCGGGTGGGCAGCCCCGAACAAGAGAGTCGGGATCGGTTATGGAGTGCACATTCCTTACCGGTGGTTGTCCTGCGAACTAGAAGGTTCGCTTCGCGGTGAATCTGTTACGAGACGGAGCGAAAGACTGGTGTGCTACTACTTTGACGCTTAACGGGCGCACTACTTGACCTGGGAGGAGTTCGTCGTATGTTTCGTGTAGAGAATGTGCCTCTAGTGGAGATGGAGAGGAGTGTCAACGAGTTCTTGGAGCTCTCTCAGACTGCGGAGGCCATAAAGGAGGTGAACCGAAAGTTCACGGAAATGACATTATTCTATCCTTAGCATGCTGCTTTTGAGGACATGAAGAGGACACGGTACAAGGATATGTTACGTACCAAGATCAGGGAGTTCGTGAGTACTGCGCAGTATGCTTCACTTGCTGTAGTGATGGAGGCGGCCTGAGGTAGAGTTCATCAACTGGGAGTGGAGGAGGCACAAGCTACATATAAAGTGGTGACAGGTACGTTCTTGGTTAACTCGGTGCTTGCTGGGGTGATAATTGATAGCGGGGCTACTCATCCTTCCGTGTCTCACATAGTCAGTGAGTGTTTGGGGCCGAGTTGTAGGACGGTTAGGCTGTCCACTTGTGGTTGCAGTTGCTGAAGACAGGACCCTGACGGTTACTGACGTGTACCGGGGGTGCACTTTGGAGATCTCTGGTGTGAGGTTCCCGATTGATTTGATTCCGATCGCTATGCGGGAGTTGTGCGTGACTGTGGGCATGGATTGGATGGATGCTTTTGATGCTGAGATTGTTTGTCGTCGCAAACAAGTACAAGTTCGAACCCCAAGCGGGGGAGAAATGCTAGTTCAGGGCGACTCACCCAGGTGGACCCCAGCGTTATGTTCGGGTGTAAGAGCTCGGAAATACTTGCAGCACAGTGGCTAGGGGTAATTAGCGTATGTGATAGACACGCGCGGCGTCGGAGAGAAGAAGACTGCGGAGGATGTGCCGGTTGTACGGGAGTTTGCTGACGTATTTTCCGATGAGTTATCGGGGTATCATCGGATGCGGGTGAGGAGAGAGGATACGGAGTAGACGGCCTTTCGTTCACGTTAGGGCCATTTACAAGTTTGTGGTGATGCCTTTCGGGCTCACCAATGCACCCGCAGCGTTCATGGACCTCATGAACCGGGTATGTAGCCCTATGTGGGATCGATCGGTGATCGTGTTCATCGACGATATTCTTGTGTAATCGAAGTCGAAGGAAGAGCATGAGATGCATTTGCGAGAAGTTTTGGAAGTTTTGAGGCGGGAGAAGTTGTATGCTAAGCTCTCCAAGTGCGAGTTCTGGTTACGAGAGGTCCACTTTCGAGGGCATGTCGTGAACCAGAATGGTATTATGGTGGATCCGGCCAAGATTACGGCTGTGACGCGGTGGGAAGTGCCGAAGACTCTCACTGAAGTACGGAGTTTTCTTGGGTTAGCAGGGTACTTCCGGAGATCCATTCAGGATTTCTCCAAGATTGCTTTACCGATGACCCGATTGACGAAGAAATCTGCGGCTTTTAGTTGGGGTGAAGAGCAGCAGAGGGCTTTGAGGAGCTACGCAGGCGTTATGCGAGGCTCCGATGTTGACTTTGCCCGAGGGTATGTAAGATTTGATGGTGTTTGCTCTCAAGATTTGGAGGCACTATTTGTATGGCGTCAAGTGTATACACTAACCATAAAAGCCTCCAGTACTTGATGACCGGCAAAACCTCAACATGCGTCAGAGGAGGTGGCTTGACGTGGTCAAGGATTATGATGGTGAGATACTTTACCACCCCGGTAAAGCGGATGTTGTTACGGACGCACTTAGTCGACATCTGGATGGTGAGCCACTGCGGGGCTTGTGTCAATGGTTAACAGTGGTTGCACCTCTTCTCGAGTCGATAGGTAGTGCTCAGGAGGTGGCAGTTTTGGAGGAAAATGCCAAACGCGAGAGAGTTTCGGGGGAAATTCCGAATTTTGTCCGTGATAGTCATGGGTCAATTGCTCGGTCTTAATGGTCGGTTGGGTATCTCGGGGTGGGACCCCGGTATTCATGTGTTATGACTTTGACTTTCCAGTAGGCACTAGGAGGATATAGTCTTGAGCACGTACCTGGGAGGTAGACGTTAAGGTGTATCTTGATACGGTGTAACTAGGCTTCGTAGAGCGAGTGTAGGAAATACGTCAACGGTGGAAGGTTGGGTATTCCACGCGTGTTAGTACTGTAGGCCGAATAGTATCGGTTAGGGAATGATGCCCTTTGTAATAAAGAGGATATATGCGTAGAATTTTTGAGGTAAATAGTATATTTAGGTGTCGACTTTTGGGCTTGAAGCCAAACACCTTAGTGTAATTGAGGAATTGTAGCCGATTTTAAGGAAATTATGTTGATGGTAGTAGTAATCCTGAGGTGTTTGCTTGTGGTGAATGGTTATGGTGGAGTGACCTTCGTGGGTGATTTTAAATTTACTGGTTTGACGATTCTTGTAGGGTAATTTGTGGGAGTATAGTAGAACTCGTAGGAGTTAATCGACAGTTAATAGTAGGAATGATCGGATCCGAGTATCCAGTTGGGTATATTGGTAAGCAACTTGAGAATGTTTAGAGCTTGAGATTTGAATCGGGAGGTATGGAATATCTAAGGTTGGGAGACAACCGAAGTCGCTTGGCTAGGAATGATTCCAATTGGTGAAGTGTTCTATCGATCATAATTTTAGTGTCCTAGAAGGAGTTCGTTAGTAAGAAAAGTATTCGAGAAGTTTTAGAAGGGGTCTCAAGTGAACTTGGGAACCTGAGGTTGAGATGTGGGAGAACTATCTTTAGCTATGCACGGGCATAGACTTCGAGGACGAAGTCTAATCCAAGTGGGGGAGAGTTGTAAAGCCCGTATCCCGGTATGTAATTTTTTTATTAATTCTTTTCTTTTTAAGTTTGATTTAATGTGGTTTCCGTTAGCGGGGTAGTCGAATCGGACCAAAAAGTTAAATGAGTCAACCTTTGTGGGTTTTTGCAAGGAAAGGAAAGTTGAGGGGCTAATTGGGGCATCTCACCAAAGTTTGGCAAGGGATCGTCCAAGAGTCACCCCCTCCCCTTCCCCTTCCCTTCGGTTTCATGCTAGTAACCACCACAACCTTTAGTCATCCCCTCCCCCTTTCTTGTTGTGTTCGGCCAAGAAGAGAACTAGAGAGAGAGTGAAAGAAAGAAGCCGAGAGAGGGAGAGAGAAACCGAGAGGGTGATAGAGGTTGCTGCCGGAGACGAGGAGAGAGGAGGAAGGAGACGATCGCCGGCAGGTTTGGTCGGAAAAGAGGAGGAAGAAGGGTTCGTCGAGGTAAGTTCGTCTATTTCTCGTTTGTTGTTATCGTATGTCAAAGAAACGCCGCCAACCACCACCGCCGCCGGAGGCGGCAGGGGGTGGTGCACGGCTGTTGTCCAGCCTAGGGTAACCCATATTCAGTAGTTCATATGCTTTTCGGGTCTGTTGGGATTAAGCCACGACTTAATGGGTTAATAATCAATAGTGTCATTCCATGTGAAAATTTAGTAATCTGCCACTGTTTTGCTTAAACCGTAACTTTTTCCTCGTAACTCGGATTGGGGCGAAATCGGTGCCAAAAGTTCCCATTTTGAGTCTAGTAACTTTTCTATGTTTTGTGCAAAAACCAGTTCGGAGCGTAGCTTAGGTCAAATCGTCGTTTTGTACTGAAAGGTTCTGTTTTAGCTGCTCTGAGAGGTGTTTTTGTAAAATTCATATAGAGTGCTAGGAATATCGTTAGGACGCGTGCGATACGTCCCTGGAACCGTAAGACATTGAACTTCCTGAATGTGGAATTAGATTTTTGGTTTGATCAGTTTAGCAGGGGTAAAATGGGTCCCGAACAGACCTGCATTTTTAGTATAAAAGCTGGAATTTTTAGTTTCGTTAAACTAGTAAAAGTGTCGTGAGTTGGGACCTTCCGTTGACGTTTTTAGTGCGTAATTAGGTGGGAAAATGTGAGGAAGGTTGACGTGCTGGTGTTGCGGCTCGGGAGCGCGTCGCTTTGCTTTGAGGTGAGTTCTCTCACTGCGTAGTTAGGAATTTCTTGTATATCGCTGTTTTTGTGCTATGTGTTATTACGTGTTATTACGTGTTTACGTGGACCAATTTGGTTGGGATGATTTAGCTGTGATTGTTGAAATTATATGTCGATTATTTGTGCTTGCGTACACCTCAGTGGGACTGGGGGGCTCGGTGGGACCGAGGGCTCGGTGGGACTGAGCTAGTACAATTGTATTATCTTTACTCGGTGGGACCGAGGGCTCGGTGGGACTGAGCTGGTATCAATGTCTTTACTCGGTGGGACCGAGGGCTCGATGGGACTGAGCTTGTGTGGATATATTTTTGGTGTACTCGGTGGGACCGAGGTTCGTATTTATGCATTTATCATTATGTGGTTTTATATTTGTGGTGATGGTGACGTTGCCTACTTGCGAGTAGGGGCGATATTCGTGGGGTTGCTACCTGCGTGTGTGGTAGGACTCACTAAGCGATTAGCTTACCTTTTCCCAATATGTTGTGATTTCAGGTGCGAGCGGCAGTCGGGCTTGACGGTACACACACTATGCGCGGGGTGCTGAGAGTGTTTAAAATTTCATTTTTAAACCTTTAGATTTTATTTTATGAAATTTCCGCTGCGTAAACTTTATTGACTGTTTGAGTTAACGACGTTAATTTAATTTGAATTGCGAATTATTAAATTGGGGTTAATTTATAATGAAATGCATGTTTTAAAAATTTTAAATTCCTTGTAATTTTTGGGACGTTACAGATGAGCATTTCTCTACAGTTGCTGAACAATGTTTTTGCTTGGGTCGTCTCATCCCTACCGAGTAGCGTGTGCTTTTTACCGTTCCTCCTTCGAGCAAATTTGGACCAAGCTCTTAAGCCGAATTCTTACTCAACTCATGGTCCAACGACGGATTCTCTGTTTTATACTAAGATGCATATACTTTGAAGATGATTTTAGTGCACTTAGTCGAGGTTATGGAGTACATTGAATCTGACTTTGTTCAAGGTTGAAAATATGATGAGTAAGAGCAACTTTCAAGGGGGAGCCGAGCCTATATTTGAAGAATGCACCGCTAAAGTTTTTACAAGTAAATCAAGGGGGAGAGGATCTAAAGATTTGAAGATGATTTGCTTTCCAAAACTTTAGGGGGAGAATGTTAGGACACTGAAGTTTTCCTTTATAATAGAAAGTTTTGTAAAGCAATAGCTGTGTTAAAGGGCTTATGCTTAACTGTTGTAACAAGTGATGTAGACTATAAATAGGACATGTAATGTAGTTTGTAATAACAAGTTTTGATAATTCAAGATGTAGCTCTCTAATCACATTGTGTTCTCTCTAGTTTAGATTTACTTTTCTAATAAAGCTTCTACATCTTCTTGTTACTAGTTCTTGGATTGTTGAAGATCAAAGACCTAACATGTAAGGGTTCGAAACCTTTGGTTTCACATCCTTATAGATTCGAATTGATGGTTTCGCATACAGCCCGATCCGAATTCTGATGGTTTCGGATGCTTCTTGGTCCGAATTCATGGTTTCGGATCCTTCTTACATGAAAGAAATTTATTTTTTGGGCTGTGTGATATATTTCAAATGGCAGGAAAAAAAAATTCTCTAGGGGCGCTGCCCCTTGACCCCATCCGCTAACCGGGTAGCGGAACCCCCGTGCTAAGTCTCAGGAGGGGGACATTGTTCATGGATTTTAGCATAACGCGTGTGTGACATCATTCTGATTTTCAGCTTACCACATACATCTAGCAACTGTCAAAGTTTAAAAGGGCTCTAGTCTTTCAAGATTTTCAGAAGTTGATTGTTGGAGTTCAGTCTTTGATTGGATTGGAAGAGACGCTTGAGTATTTGCAATCATTAATCTGAAGTTTTCTTGACGATGCTAGACCTTTGAGTGCTCTTAATCATTTTTCTGACCTGATCAATCAGAATTGTGAGTGCTTGCAATCATTGTTCTGGTGCTTTGGTTGTGATTCAGACTTTCTGGTTTGGGAGAGTAAGTCCTAAGGGGTGCTCTACACCTAGTCCCTAAGATCAACTGGTCTGGGATCGGCTGACCCAAATCCTGCTATAGAACCAGATAGAAAGCCATGTTTTACTGGTACAAATGGGTTTAAGATATATCGATGTGGCCTTTCTGGTTTAGGAAATTAAGTTCTAAGGGGTGCTCGACACCTAGCACCTAAGGCCAACTGGTCTGGGATCTGCTAACCCATATCCTGCTATAGAACCAGATAGAAAGTCATGTTTAACGGTGTATCTTATTCTTACTAAACTTTTTGATTAAAAGATGCCAATGAGCTCAAAGTTAAAAGATGCCAATGTGCACAAAATCAAAAGATGCCAATGAGCACACATCTCTTGACACTTGGGGAAAATACAAAGTTGCGATAAACCCGTAAATTTGTGAAAATCCTGATTTTGGACAAATAGTGTGAGTAGAGCAATGTATTCTTATATGTTTTAGAATGGCATATGCTTGAAGCTAATCATATTTCGCTTGCTAGCACACCAAATAGATTTAATAAAAGGGTTGAAACTGAACATTGTTAACTTGATATACAATGATGACCTGTACTTGAATCCAAACACATGCATTTGATTTCATTTGATTGAAAGATCTGGTATATTTCATTAAGTTGAATTTCTTTTGCAAAGTTTTCAAATGATCAAATGTTAGTAGTTATAAAATGTGGTTCAATGAATTTTATATTCCTTGTATAAATGTTTTCATTAATGCACTGTATTTGAAATGAATATTTTTAATGAAATATATGCATACTTTCAGGGGGAGAAAACAAATTGCTCCAGAATTCTTATTTTGAGGGGGAGCAAGGTTATTCATTAAGGAGGAGATTGTTAGTGATATTCAGAGACGCGACTGAAATTGAAAAAGGTTTTCGATGATCATGATGCTCACTATCATCGAAAAAGGGGGAGAAATGTTTAATTCAATTTCATGTCGAAGATAATTCAAGATCAAAGAGATGAAGATACTAAGTTCAAGAAATCATTCAAAATACAAGAAATATTGGTTTCGAATCTTGTGAAGTCAGAAATATTGCTGAACTTGGTCATCTTAGTTCTGAGTTTCGGAATGTGCTTACACCTAAAAGTTCAACAATGTGGATGGTTTCGCATCTCTCTATTCGTATCTCAAATGGTTTCGGATTCCATTTATTCAGATTTGGCATGGTTTCGCATTCTTCATGATACGAATTCTCATGGTTTCGGACCCAACTTGATTCGACTTCCGTTGGTTTCGTACTTGCCTTGATCCGGATTCCTTGATTTCGCACTCTACATGATTCGAATCCCATGGTTTCGAACCCTTATTGATTCGAATCCCATGGTTTGGAACCCTTCTACATCCGGATTCCATGGTTTCATATCCAACTTAATACGAAACGGATGGTTTCGCACCCTCTTGCATCTGAATCCATGGTTTCGAATCTGTCTACATCCAAATTAATGGTTTCGGATCCTTAAAGTTAATATGAGAACTAAGGTTCTTGCATCAAGAAGGATACGAGAAGTTACTGTTTGTCAAAGACTGATAAAGCTGCAAAGATCTGTTTTTCATGTACAAGACTTGAAGATGGTTTGATAGAGTGTCTGTTGGAGAAGATTGACTTTACAAATAGCTGAAGACTGCTGTCATATTTTTTAAATCTTGAATCCAAAGGGGGAGAATGTTAGAGCATTATTGTATTCAAGATTTACTGTAAAGTCAATGTACTGTATTAGTTCATAATGCCTTTATACCTTGTATGTTATGGGTATAAATAGGCTTGTCTAGTTCAATAGTTAGACAACAATCTAGAACACTTGTAGCATTTGTCATTTTGTACTCATTGATCAATATATGGATGACAAGTTTGCACTCTAGATTCTCTCTCTATATTTCATTGCTAGATTCTGAGTTTATTAGTATACTCTATATTTCTTACACTATTCATTGTTAATTTGACAAAAAGTATTGACGTGACATTAAAAACTATCAAAACCAGGTTTTTTCTTAAGAAAAATTATACTAATAATCATCATAATTTCTTATTAAACGTGTGTCACTTAAAAATCACATAGAAATTATCGTTGTAGATGGTCTAATAACAACATGATTCGATTTCCGTCTATTTCAAATAATATACTTTCGTCGTTCAGAAATTTAAATATGTTGTCTAATTTAAACAAAAAAGACATTGCTTGACATAAGAATTGACCTAACCATGTTGTTGTTTTGTGCATTTTATACTTATACTTATTATTATTATTTTTTACTTATTTGCTTATGGTTATTCCTTACTACAAATAAGCTATTTCTAGTGTTTTGATTGAAAAAAGAAAAATTGTTTATGATTTTTCAACACCGCAAATAAGTTGTTTTTGATAAGTAATTTCATCCTAATTTATTTGAAACTCCTTATCAACTTAACTGTTCAAATTACATTTTTACCCCAACTCCTTTTCGTCACCACATGAGTTAATAGGCACTTTTAAAAATAAGTTTTAGTTGTTTTAAATAAGCAATCCCAAACACCCCCAAAGAACGAGGAAATGCATACACAATTGGGAGAAATGATTTTCCCACAAGTCCTTAGTCATAGGGGTGGACCCGCTTTTTTTTTTTTGAAATGGTGGTACCATTTAACTATAAGAAACAAATATAGAGATATTATTCATAAAATCAATGTTGGTCTGGAGGTTAATCCCTTGCTTTTCAAACAGGAGGTCTTAAGTTTGAATCCTATTATAACAGTTTTTTTAGAAAAATAATAAATATGAAATTAAAAACTACAAAATGGCTCTAACAAGACTTGAACCCGGGTTTGAAGTAGAATAAAAGTGTTCCAAACCAACTCTATCAAGAAAATTTTGTGTTCTTATTGAGCTTTCAAAATATATATGTTGGCACAAAATAAATTGATACGGTTGCACCTTTCACGAACCTAATTTTTTTTACCTTACAGCGGAGTAACAATAAGGTGGCACGTGCCACCTATTGCTCTTACCTAGGTCCACCTATGCTTTGTCGACTCAAAATAAGTCTACGTTTGTGTTCGAACTTAGTTAAGATAAGAGAAACATTGTCCCCACATAGGAGTTAAGATGTAAAATAGAAAACTTAATAAACTTCAACCGTGATGAATCATTTAATTGCTTGGACCATGAAATGTGGTGTTCTTGGTGGACTCTCTTCGACACACACACACACACACACACACACACACACACATATATATATATATATATATATATATATATATATATAGGATACAAATCAAATACACATCATGTATTTGTTGCACCCCTTACAAACCACAGTCTGCATATGTGCAGATTGGTTCTGCATATATGCATTTGTCCCATATGAATGTATGTCCATTATATGTATATTCTTGCACGTATGCATATGCATATATGCAGAATCAGTCTGCACATATGCAGATTGTGGTTTGTAAGGGGTGCAACAAATGCAAGGTTTGCATTTTACGGAGCCTCTATATATATATATATATATATATACATAGGGGTGGGTTCAAATAAAAACCAAATTTCAGTTGTAAACGTGAGGACAAACCACAGCCCTTGATTAAAAAATCGGAGATCAGATCAATGAATAAAAAACACTGTGGCAATTTTGTAAATAACTTGAAAATTATGTCCATGGCTTAGTGAATTTTTAGCGTGCAGGGGTAAAATTGGAATCAGCCCTCTTTTGTTGACTTTTTATTTTCTTTTTTAATTAAAAAACTTTTACCCCCTTAAATTTTAAAATAAATTATCTCAAAAACTACTAACATTTTAATCAAACAAATTACATCAAAAAAACGAGAATTTCGTGCTCTTCGATATGACATCCATCATGATATAGTTTTTTTTCGATTTAACCATTTTTTACGTGAAATCGTGTATATATGTTATATTCAGACTGAATATAACACATATTCAGTCTGAATATAACACATATCAATCAGTTAATAGTTTTTTTACCCAAAAAATAAACATGTAAGGGAACATTTCCTATTAAGGGCTGCATCTTGATTTGTATGGTAATTAGAAATAAATCAATTTGCTGGTTGCTACTTGATATGAATCCAATCCATTCCCTAAACCTAAATTCAATCATTCTTTACTAGTCCCAAATACTTATCATCAGTCTAAAAGTTCGGCATTGTTGGATACTCTTCCCTCCATGAAAAGAGCCCCATTTAGGGTCAAATAACAGGATGTGCGAGTTAACAATCTGAAGTGTTGGAGTATGAAATTCAAAAACAATAACAGAAAGCTAATTAACAAACCAAAGAAATGCCCAAATTCCAAAATCCACTAAATGTTTATAACCCACGAATTAATACAATCTAGTTTCGAATACTTACATGGATTCTGTTGAACTCAAGCCCCATTTCCGCCACATAAGAGAAAAACACCCACCTCGGAAACTTGCTCTAGGGTTAGATATTGCAAGTTCTAAAACAATAAAAGGTAGATTAAAATAGAGCAATTTCGTAAAATCCAAGACACGTTTTTCTATTTCCTAAAAGAACTGTTGAGAAGAATGTAAGTTTACCGCATGATTCTTCTCTAACGTGACGGTCGTGATCGATGATAAGGATTTTGCTGATTTTGGTTTGTTATCAGTCTGAATATGTGTTATATTCAGTCTGAATATGTGTTATATTCAGTCTGAATATGTGTTATATTCAGACTGAATATGTGTTATATTCAGACTGAATATGTGTTATATTCAGTCTGAATATGTGTTATATTCAGACTGAATAAAGGTAGATATTCAAAACGAATAAATGTTTAAATTTTGTACCTTTATTCAGTCTGAATAACTCTATATATTCAGACTGAATAAAGGTAAATATTCAAAACTAAATAAATGTACCTTTATTCACTCTGAATATAACACATATACACGATTTCACGTAAAACGGTTAAAACGAAAAAAAAAACTATATCATGATGGATGTCATATCGAAGAGCACGAAATTCTCGTTTTTTTGATGTAATTTGTTTGATTAAAATGTTAGTAATTTTTGAGATAATTTATTTTAAAATTTAAGGGGGTAAAAGTTTTTTAATTAAAAAAGAAAATAAAAAGTCAATAAAGGATGCGCTCATTCTAATTTGACGAAAATACCCCTAAAGCTGAATTTTAGGAATGGCTTAAATATGGTTGCGATCAATGGACGAGATTTGTCCTCATGTTTACAATTGAATTTGAGTTTTCATTTGAACTTTCCTATATATACATACATATATATATATATATTGCTAACCAACCAATTGGTACTAACCATGTTAATCAATCATCGACCAATCAGAATGCTCCCTTTTATTTTGTTTAGTTTCACGCCATATGCTTCATATGAGGGTAAAACGGGTATTTCAAAGTAATATTCCTTTTCATTTTTTATTCCATATATTCCCAAATCAGGTACACGGTTTCATTCCTTTCTTTTGCCATTTTTTTCTCTTAATTAATAAACAAAATTATCAAAATCCTTGATTTTCGAAATCTATTTTATTTAAAATAATTTTTTAATATCAAAAAAGATATCGATCAATATAGACGTTTTAACTGATTAATACGTTTTTTTAGATTCAAATGCACATGTGCACAAATACACAAATGTTTAACCATCTAACTATGTTTAACGTCTGTTTTTGAATTTGTTCATGTATGCACAATTTCAAGATTCCCTCCATGTATTGTTTTCATATTTTTATCTTTTTTAATGTTGCTAGTTATTTTATTTGAATTTGTTCATGCATGCGCACATTATGTAAATGGTTTAATTTTTGTTTTTGAATTTGTGCATGTATGCACAAATTAAATTTTGATATTATGTTTAATTTTTTTTTACGAATTTCAAGTAATAATTTAATGTCTGGTCTTGAATTTGTTCATGTATACACAAATTCAATATTCCATACATGTATTGTTGTTTCCATATTTTTCTTCTTTTTAAATTTGATGGTTATTTTATTTGAATTTATTCATGTATGTACAAATTAATTATTTCGGAACCAGTTACCATGGATAACATTTGTCATGTTTATGATTCTTGTGTTTTGACAAGATTACCCATATTCGCATATACACAAAATGCAAAGCGCGTGTGACTTACCAAAATTACACTTATTAATCCTAGTCATTGATCTGATGCATCTACGGTTGTGGTTGGTTAACACAATTAGTACCAATCGGATGCTTAGAAAAAGAAGAGAACCATATATATTAAATGTCAAATATGGGACTTGGGGTCGAGATTCATTGGTTGTGGAATGTGTGGTGCAGGCAAGACAGAGGACGATGCATGTCGCGGCAAAGTCGCGGGAGACTCTGAAATGTTTTCGACAAACAAAGCTTGGCGCGGGTTTGCCCGCGCCAATAGTTGTGCGGAGCGTCTCGCTGTTGAATTCGGGTATGACAGCAAGCTATAAATAGCACACCATTCCATCATCGTTTTTGACGATTTTCTTCATATTTCTGAGTTTTTCTCATTGTTTTTCTTGTCTCCAAACGTCGTTTAATTCTCTAGTTGTATCTCCGGGACAAACGCCCATATCATCGACGAATTTTTGTCTTAGGACACTACTTTCGTACAACCCTCAATCGGTTCGACTTCATCAACAATCTACTGAACTTCAAGTAAGATTTATGTTTGTTGTTGTTTTTGTTGAATTGGTGTTACAACTTTGATTTGTAAAAGAACTGTTTATGCAAATTTATAAAATTTCTGCATATTTCATAGTTTATTATACACAAAAATCAATTCACGGTTGATTACTCCTAACAGTTTGTTCAAAGACCTAATTTGATGGAATTTATTATCTAACTAACGATAATCAAGTGCCTTTCCAAAAACGATAATCGAGTTCACGCTATACTAATCGCCTAGGTTATCATTACGTTAGTTTGGTCGAAACAAGATTCTGGCAAGAAATCCTCATTTTTGTTCGCCATGAAAGATGTCCTATAACGGCATAGCTCATTTACCACGACTATTTCACCTTTGACTGAAAACGGCATTACTCCTAATAGTTTGGTCGTTGATTTTTTTTTCTTCTTTTAATATGTATTCTTATTTGTCATTATTGTAGGGTGTTGCTAAACCCACCTCCTGCAAATGTATACCCCCTCCTATAAACCACCCTACACACCTAACTCTCTCACAAACCAAATTAAATAAATTATATTTACCTTTTATACCCCTATAGTTATTTATTTAGTTTACTTTATATAATTTACTTTCTAACTTTCATTTTACACTTTCATCATATTAACACATATAATCGTATATTAGCTAAAATACGTTAAAAAATACGTTTTAATTTAAACAAATTACTCCATTATAATCGTCTATTTGATACGTTTGAAATGAGCCAAATATTGAATATTTTTTGATTTATATATTTTATTATATATCATATATACTACATAAAAATATTTTTTATATTTATAATTTATATCCTTATAGTTAATTATATAATTTATGGTACTCTTATAGTTAAAATACGTTAAAAAATACGTTTTAATTTTAACAAATTACACCATTATAATCGTCTGTTCGATACGTTCGAAATGAGCCCAATATTGAATATTTTTTGATTTATTTATTTTATTATATATCATATATAATACATAAAAATATTTTTTATATTTACAATTCATACTCTTATAGTTAATTATATAATTTATGGTACATCCCTTATCGTTCTAACTCATTAAGTTAAAAACTTATACAAAAACTTTACTGTTATAGCTTTTAGGAGAGTTTTTTTATCTCATTTATTTTTGTAACGCCAATAATTATAGAAAACTATTAAGATGTCCAAAAAATATATATATTAAAATCTATTACATCAATCGTATTTAAAAAAATTTGGCTTTGTATTATTTAATAGATCGTTATCATAATTATATCAAGAGACCGTGTTAATCATAGTCCGCTAACGTTTTAGGACGAAATCTTAATATTTTTAGCATGAAAATAAAAGTGTCATATTGTTTTATATTTTGCTTTGGTGTAAATTTATATAGGTGTCTATATTATATTATAAAATTTTTATGTTTATTTTCTTAGAAGTTCTTAAATTTTTTATGGTATTTTTGTTTTTCTCTTTTGTAAAACATATATTATAGTAAATATTTGTTTATTATATACTGTAAAACATATATTATAGTAAATATTTCTATAAAACAAAATTAATATATGTGTTTATTATATACGGTAAAATATTTATTATAGCTAACTTATTACAATATTTGTTTATTATATATTGTAAAACAAAAATACTATAAAACATGTATTATATGCCTACTACGAACCTAGTGTCTTTCACAAACAACGTAAAGTTACCTTTTAAACCCTTTTAATTATTTAATTATTTTACTTTATACGTTTTACTTTTCTAATTTTCATTTTACACTTTCATCATATTAACACATATATTAATCATATATTAATTAAAATATTGAATATTTTTACTACGAACCTACTGTCTCTTTGATACGTTCGAAATGAGCCCAATATTGAATATTTTTTTATTTAATTATTTTATTATATATCATATATACTAAATAAAAATATTTTTTATATTTACAATTCATACCCTTATAGTTAATTATTTATTTAATTTATGATACATTTCTTACTTTTTCAATTTTCGTTTTACACTCTTTATCACCTTAACATAATAATCATATATTAACTAAAATATGTTTAAAAAATACGTTTTAGCATATCACATTAACATACATAATTACGTTAAAATACGTTAAGGAATTCGATATATATATATATCGAACGTTTTAATAATTTGATTTGAAATAAAGTATGGTAGAAGAGGAAAAAAGAATTAGAAAGAAAGAAAATTTTGGAAGACCTCAAAATTAGAGACGTCTCTACAAACTTTATATACAAAAAAGAAATAGTATTTTAATTTTTTTTTCCACCAATAAGTTATACAAAAAAATATTTAGAAGAAAAACATAATACGTTACTAAAAATAATAGTTAACAATACAACTGTTAAAATAGAGTAACCGTTAAAATTTAACTTTTAATAATTTATTTTAGAAAAATTATAACAAAACTGTTGTAGATGATGTGAGGACATAATGTGAGTGGTATGTAAATGAAGGGTACAAATAACAACCCCATACAAAATACACCAATCATCTAAAACTCAATTTTTTATGGTTCGGTTTGTATTTCTATCTCATTTGATTTTATTTACATTGTGAATCTATGTTATTTGGAGAGATCAAAAGTTATAGGATGATTATTTCGTTATCAGTTTTACGAGCATTTTAGTGAAGTTTTTTTTTGAGAAAATAAGAGTTATTTCGTATTTAAATATGTTTTTCAATATGTTTTTCAATATGTTTACAAAGTTTAATTATAGAGCTACAAAAAATTATCGTTATGGTAATAGGTTGGAAGTTTGAGTTTTAGTATATTTTAAGAAAACTAGTAAATAATTTACAATATAACAGATGTTTGGCATTAACATACTCATGTAAGTATACACGTAATAAAAAAATCTGAAAAACCAATTAAAAATTATAAAAATATATATCTCAAATTTAAAAGAAAAATTGTTTGTTTTTTGGTATATTTATTTAATTAAAATTTTAATGATATTTATGATTATTTAGATTTGAAGATGTCGTAGGTAACATGTAACAAATTTAATGAAATATGTATTAATAAGTTATTTTAAGAGTTTTTGTAAAATAATTTATAATATAATATAGATATTAAGTTTGGTCACATAAATTTAATCGGTCTAATATCAAAAAATATTCTATATTGAGCTCATTTCGAAGGTATCGACGAGACAATTATAATGGTGTAACTTGTTAAAATTAAAAAATATTTTTTAACGTATTTTAATTAACACACGATTATATGTGTTAATATAATGAAAGTGTAAAATGAAAAATAGAAAACTAAAAGTTATAAAGTAAATTAACTAAATAAGTAAGGGGTATGAAATGTAACTTTTAAATAAAAAATAAAAAATTATGGAATGTGAGGGGAGAGGGGTGTACAAAGTTGCAAGGGAGAGGGGTGTACAAAGTTACAGGGGTGGGTTTAAAATATAACCCGATATACTCCTTTCTAGACGTTATCATTTCACAAATCATTCAACATCTTACATCTATTTGCTTCGAGCCTTCGACAAACGCAATGTTTAAAATAAGGAAAAAAGTGTCCCCAATGCTTTAAATGAATTTTGTTTGTTTCCAATAGCTTGATTTCCAAAAAGATGCAAGTCTTCCATAGATTTGAAATAGTTTCTTAAAATACATCAGTAAAAGTAAAAAATTCCAATTGCGTCCCGTTGCTAAAGACTTATGAATTCTTATTGATCGATGGTGGCAAATTGATATTCCACCTCTTTGCTCCTATTCAGAGTGGATCTCTTGGATTGATTCAATCCGGTTGAAGAAAGAGGTTTTTTGGTGTTTCGAGACCGTTATAGTTATAACTTTATGGTCTACATTGGTTTTTCGGAATGGTATTCTCTTTCACAACCCGAAGCCGAAAAAAACGACGATCTTGGAGAATATTATAACTCGTGCTTACTTTTGGGTTAACCATAGAATTGGCAAACTATCTATTAATTGGGTTGGTAGACTTGCAAATCCTTCTCTTGCAATTCTTTCTATGTAAGTGTTTCTTTTTCTAACTTCTTGCTAGTTGTATAAAATTTCGCCATTCTAAAAAAAATATTCCAAACGATAACTGTTACGGAATGGTCGTAAGCTTTTCATAACATTTTCCATGGAAAATACTTTTAGGGGCAACACTCTCGACTTGTAACTTGAATCAATATGTTCTTTTAAAGTTGGTTATTATTTTAAAGTCTATATGCTAATAAATTTTGGTGTTGCAAGTAATTACAGCCATTTGTAAGTGAGAACGGAATAGTTAAGATATTAGTAAAATAAACGAGGGATGAATGCTTTTGTATCAATTCATATACTTGGCTCAATTTAGTCTACCCTATTTTGCATCATCTCACATTGTTGAGAAGATGCAAGTTTTGAAGGTTGAAGTGAGTATAAGAATTCAGGGGTGAATGTTTTTGTGTCAACTAATGTGGTTGACTCAATTTATCATGCCTTAATTTTGCAAAAAGGGGTGTTTGGTTGGTGGTATTGAGGGGTAAGGAATGTGAATGATAAAGAAATTACTGTTTGGTTTGATATAATATAATGGGTCAATTATCCCAAACCCATTAATTTCCATTTTTGACCAAATTGGGGGGAATGAAAATTTAGTTCCCGCTTAGACATTTTTCTCATGTGTCCCTTCATTTCTCGATGTTGAATGAAAAATATTTTTTACTTTCATGTTGAACGTCACTTATTTGTATTAAAAATATTATATAAAACATTTTTTATTATTTATATTGTTTTAACCAAACAACATCAATGGAATGCTCATTTCTATTCTCATTCTCATGCATTCTCATTTTCATTTGCATTCTCATTCGTCCAAATGAACCAAACGCCCCCTTATATATATATAGGGTTAGGTTCACGTGAGACCAAGCTGTTTTCGTGAGACCATGAGACCAAAAAATAACACTGAAACTTCATAGTGATTCATTGTGCAGGTACTGTGAAGGTACGGAAAACAGCGAACCTTCACAGCAAAAACACTGTGAAGGTTTAGTGTTATTTTTGTGGTCTCACGGAAATAGTCTGGTCTCACGTGATCTCAAGTCTCTTTCTCTCTCTCCCTCTCTCTCTCTCTCTCTATATATATATATATATATATATATATTGATGAGTGTTACCTTACCAAAAAAATAAAAACTAATTTAATAAAATCTTGATTTATAAGCATTGTAGTTTATTAAAAAAGTAAAATGATTAGGTTTATATATTGATTGTTGAATATATATAGAGAGAGAGAGAGAGGCGGGTTCAGGAGAAAACCTCAAATAAATGAAAAACTAAAAAACACCTTATCGATCGTTAGATTAGATGATCTGATGGATGTGATTAAACAGGCGGTTACAACAATATTAATTAAGTTATAAAAACCTCACCCCTCTATTTTTTAATCGAAAAAAGACGAAAAATAAACAAATTTCGAACGAAATAAATTACACCAAATAAACGACTATATTTTTCTCGTTAATTTGACATCCATATTGAGATACTTTTTCATCCGTTTTTTCGTGGTTTTTCGATTTTTCATTTATTTAGGGTTTTCCCTTGAACCTGACCCTATATATATATATATATATATATATATATATATATATATATATATATATATATATATATATATAGAGAGAGAGAGAGAGAGAGAAAGGTTCAATAGAGAAGTGCAAATATTTAGAGAAATAGAGAAGTAAAAAAACACGGGACCGTTCATATATGAACGTTCATATATAAACAGTCATATATGAACGTTCATATAACAGTCATATATGAACGTTCATATATGAACGGTCCCGTGTTTTTTTACTTCTCTATTTCTCTAAATATTTGCACTTCTCTATTGAACCTAAGGCTATATATATATATATATATATATATATAGAGAGAGAGAGAGAGAGAGAGAGAGAGACTCCTTCAAATGTAAACTTTTTTTTCGTGTAAACCGTGTAAACTTTGTAGTTTCATAGATTTTTTTGATGAAACTTTTTTATGAAATTGTTTATTTTGATGAAATTGTTTCATATCATTAATTTTTTTGACGAATTTTTTTTAGGAAATTTGTAGTTTCATAGGTTTTTTTCATTTTTATGAACTGTTTCATACATTTTTCGTTTTCACCTATGAAACTTCAAATTTCGCAAAAAAATTTCATCAATAAATGAATGATATGAAACAATTTCATCAAAATAAACAATTCCATAAAAAAATCATCAAAAAAACCTATGAAATCGAGAGTTTTTACACGAAAAAAAAGTTTACATTTGACGCTCCCTCTATATTTATTTGAGGTTTTCTCCTGAACCTCTCTCTCTCTCTCTCTCTCTCTCTATATATATATATATATATATATATATATATATATTTATTGATGTTAAGATATTCAAACTTAGGTTGAAATCATTTTAAAATAAATTAAAAATGACTAATATAAAATTAATTTAATTATTAAACTTAGGTCTAGCTATATCTAGCCAAACTCTATTTCAATTTTTCGAACACCAGCAATCAACTCTTTATATAAACATATTCTATTTCACGTTTTTTTTATTTTGCTACCAATGTGGGACAACCTAAACAACACTAAGGTTTCACCTATTCACCAAATCCAACATTTAAAAAAAATCAAAATTCTAAGGAAATAGATAAATGCCATGGATATATATATTGATGATTGTTGGGTTGGATTCCAGCGAGAAGTTAAAGTTAACGTAAGAAGCACTACAAAAAAAACATAAAATTTCGACGGCCAAATTCGTCGGAAATCCGCCGAAAATAGGGGATTTCGGCGGATTTTTCGACGGATACGGGCGTCGGACAAAAAGGCGCCGAGATTGAACATTTTCGGCGGAATTTTCGGCGGAAGCCAGTTTTCGGCGGATATGACCGTCGAAAATCCGTCGGAAAAAACTCGGTCTACTTAATCAAAATCTGATTAACAAGATAATTAAAAAATACATTTTCGACGGATTTCAGGCGGAATAATCCGCCGAAAATAATTTAAATTATTTAATTTTTTTTTATTAATTTAGAATTTATATTTATTTTTTATTTTTTATTGTTTTCGGCGGATTTCAGACGGAATATTCCGCCGAAAATAATTTAAATTATTTTTTTAGAATCAGTTGAAAACTGCAAAACCCGGTTTTTTTATTCAAAAAACTGCTAAAAACTGTAAAATCTGCTAAAATGCTTTATATCATAAATGAAAACGACAAATACATTGTTCGGGCCAAAACGACCAAATGGTTGTTCCAAATTCGTTCAAATAACACAAAACACAATTATAAAAGTTTCATAATTACTACGGAGGCGGATGCGGAATATTTTGACTGAGACTTTTGACCAACGCGCACATCTCTTCATATTGTGCTCGAAATCTCGCTTCCTCTTGCCGACGCCTCTCATCCTCTTCTCGACGTGCCTCTTCTCGTTGCTTCAACTCTTGCACTTCGGTCATTAAGTTCTCAACGATGTGCTACAAAATAAAAAAGACGTTAGAATATTTAATATGAATTAAAAATCAAATTGATAAACATCATTTAATGAAAAAAAATTGGTACACACCTGTTGGGAGGAAGACGACGCACCACCTGACGATGATGATCCACCCAATATCGCATTGGGATCTGCATGGTACCCAAATCCAAACGAACGACCTTTCTTCGTTCCCCCGGTCACTTCATGCCACAACTGGGTATCAAGTGACGGATGATTGGCAGGGTCCTCGCCGTATCTCTCTGTCACGCCTGCCCGATACCCAACCTGTGGTTTTTACAAAAGTATACAAGTCAATTTCGACAGCATAACGGCTGTAAATGGGACGTTTCCATTTTTCTGTTAAACACTCCTAACGTTTGCCCAACAAATGGCAACCCAAACTAGATAGATATTAACGACAAGATATATATCAAAACAATTATAAAGCTTAAAGTTAAAAAATAAAGTGCATGTCGTATATATAACAATCCTAACGTTTGCCCAACAAATGGCAACCCAAACTAGATAGATATTAACGGCAAGATATATAGCAAAACAATTATAAAGCTTAAAGTTAAATAATAAAGTGCATGTCGTATATATAACAATCCTAACGTTTGCCCAACAAATGGCAACCCAAACTAGATATATAAGATAGCTAGCTACCTAGTTTTGGTAAAAAAAAAATACTTACCGGAAAACGTCTACACCGCGATGTCACATACTCCCCAGATTCGGAAAATGTGCTATCAGTTCCCGACCGCCGCTTCTTATGGGTATGGTCGAAGAGCTCAATACCCGACGGTGGCACGCCTCCTTTTGCTCTCATCTGCAAAGATCAAATAATACAAACATAGGCGAATTATAACATGTTAAGCAACCAACAAACTAGTAACGCAATTGGTTAATAATAACATATGAAGGTCATACCAATCTTGAAGCTGTCTCCCCGAAAGAGATCGATCCATTTGTGTGCTTCGACATTTCACCGTCAATCTCTGTCATTCGGTTCGAACGCGCCACCACTGAAACCGACTTCCAACGATCGTTGTTCCATAAATTGATAATTACATTCCACTTATTCGCATCTAACCAGTTGGGATTGTAGGGGCGCAGCAAGTCCATATCACTATTCGGGTCGTCTTCGTCATAAGGCCGACCATTTTGGTTGCTCAAACTGGAGGCTCTACGTCGTGCGCTTGAAAGATTGTCGTTGTAGGATTTCCCACATTTCTTCTCCCATATTTGACGAATCCGAGCATCCAACGCCGGGTCCCATGTGTAGTATTATTGAACATACATGTTTAGTTATTTTTAAGTTTACAAGAATACTACCAAGGATTTAATTACTTAAATATACACTACGAACCTGAAAACGCTCAAACATTTGGTTGCGAGAAAAAAGAGGGATGTGGGACCAACTGCGATGTCCCCCGGTAAAGTATAGCCGATTGATGTTCGTCGCAGCTCGGCTTATTTGGGAATCATTAAACCTACATAATGAAATGAATTAATATCGATATAAGGAACAATTAACTTGATCAAAAAGTTAATAGAAATGAATTTACTCCATTGACTCCTCAGAGCGTGTTGCAATCCTCGTCCTCTGCGACGGCTCCGGGACCTGCGGAATACCACTGGCACGGTTCTGACATCTAGACTCCTCTGGATGTGCTGAGCCGCTACTAGAGGCTCCGCCAGTACCTCAGCTAGGAGTAGCTTGGCTAGGAGTAGCTCGGTAGGATGCCGGGGTACGCGGCATTGTCTACAAAGCAACGTTAGAAAACATAGAACAGTAATTCAAGTTTACTGTAACAACCCGGATTCCCAACATACAAATAACATATATTTCATTTACGGTCCCTTAGCTTCTACAAAAAGGTCTTTCAACTACAAACTTTTTCTTTACAATAAAGTACAAAATGTCATAACAGATACAAAACACATCTTGAATCTTCATAATCATTTATCTTCCAAAAACTAGACATGATAAACCTATCATTTGTCCTTACTTGCTCCTCGACCTGGAATACATATTTTAAAACAAAAATGAGGGTTAGACCTTGAGGTCTAGTGAGAAAATCCTCGTTAGTTAAAATCACCTTTACAAACAATCAATACACATAATGCACATAAGAAATACCAATTATGACTCATGCATCATGTATCTTTCCATCTCTTTCTCTTTCTCTTTCTCTTGGCCATATTAATTGGTAGCAAGCCAATTACATAATTTACACCGCTGTACTAAATACAGCCAACACCACTGTCCCTCTGTACAACCAACTTTCACCGGTCCTAAGCCCGACCAACTAGCACCCATGCAATGTAATACTCATATAAACACTATATGCACAATATTACATTCATTCACATATATGTATTTCATTTGAAAACATTTTAAATAAAAACTCACTTGTTTCGCTTAATTCCAAAATCCTCCCAAGCTATTACCAAGCACTCCAATTTCTTCAGTCCTGTTTCACGGAATCTGTACCACATAAATACAAATATTTCTTTTAAAGACTAAAATCTCTAAAATCCTGAAATCCTCGACTCAAGTCGCAATCCACTATTGAGATACCCTATGTCGCAACACACTGAACCAAGTCGCAATCAACTACTGCGACAACTCCCTCAAGTCGTAACCAACTATTGCGACATAGTACGAAGTCGCAGCCCACTGTTGCGACTTCACGAGCAAGTCGCAACTCAAGGTTGCGACATCCATGAAGATTGCAACATTCAACCATGTCGCAACCCACTGTTGCGACTTCACAAGAATGTCTCAGTCCACTGTTCATCCTAAAACCCAGAAATTTAATCTTTTAAACTATGCATGTTGTTGAAAATATGCAGATATGTTTAAGAACATAATTAGCATCTACCCATAAGCTCAGATTTCCCCACACATCCCTAAATCATCAAAACCCACTTCTAAAACTCATATAAAACTTAATACACATAAAAATAAGGATTATATAGATTAAATACATTTGTTGTCTTGCTGTAAATCTTAAAAACCCAGCAGAATCTTGCCTTCTTCCTCTTTCCCTTCTACGTTTCTATCTCTCTCTTCTCTCTCTCAACCGAAAACACATACACACACCCACACTTTGTTATTTTTGCTACTTGTGTCTCAAAGGGAGACACCTCCTCCTTGTGAGGTGATAATGTGAAACACTCTAAAAACAGGGTCAATTTAAACCTTAAAATTTTCCACAAGTATGATCAAAACTTCAAACTTATATAACCTGAGGATCAAATGTAAGGTTTCTATATACATACGACATTACTTAAATAACTTATTAATCTAATCATATCATAACAATCAGATTAATCAAGTTATCTAAACAACTGTCCCAAAAGCATCAAAGAACAACTAGATCCTCCGTTATCTCTAAGTCTGAATCTTTCCAAAAGTTCTCTTCTCTCATTCCCGCTTACTTCCCGGAGCTTGTACCTGGTAAGAAGATTCAACTTGAAACATTAGGCTTTCGCCTAGTGAGAATACTCAAATCAAAATAAAATTTAATAATAAAAATATGAACAGATAACTCAAACCTGTTCTCACCCATCTTACCGTATGACAACTCCTTTTCTTACGGGAAATCTATTCCACTCCCACACTTATGACTAATTCATCTAATCATAATAACAATATCAAGAGTTTACTATAAATCATACCAGATTCACAGTCGATACTCTTACACAAGAAATTACAAGTAAAAACCTGCCTATTTCTTAATCAGGAAGTAGGGATTACAAATTACTTTATGCCTATCTCAAATCTTCCTCTCATCACTGGGAAATCTCCGATCTTTCCTATAACAATGGAAATCTCCGATCTTCCAAATCGAAATGGGAATTACAAATCAAAATCTGCTTATTCCACATTCCACCTCAGAATCAATGGTCCCAATGGGATTATAATATCGCAATACTCAACCGGGACCCCGATGATTCAAGGTACACCTAATTACTAAAAATTACATCCCTTATTAGTCAATGGCAAGTAATCGGTTCCCATTAGACCGTACCCTAGTGCCCCCGATGACCGGATGCCTATTTTTAGTAAAAGCACATAATATATAAATATAATAACTGATACTATCATATGCGTACGACATACAATATATCATTTCTCCGAACATATTCTATATATACAACAACAATAAATAATATTATTAGCTCATCCTCACAATCTCTTAACTATCCCCTTTCTGCAATCTAGCACGGGGATCAACATCTCAACTGTTATCTACATTTTCGGACTCATAGATAAGTCTTTATAATTTATCATAATATGGCTTCAAAATCGTATTTAGAATTCATAATCATATCACATATTGCATATAGTAGATAATCATATTCATTATAAAGAATATTAATAACCACGGTTCATCAACTTCTTAATTATCCCCTCATAGCAATTTAGCACGGGGATCAACCTAACATAACTTTTAATCGTCCTTCTTGGACTTATCACTGAGTTAGTCAAGTCCTTATAAACACATACATGCATACAGATAAAACATCTATTTCAATATTAATTACTGAACTTTAAAGAGAGTTGAATAAACTCACCTGATGCGTAGTCACCTCCTTTAATCCTTAAAAAGTCGTAGAGACTTCTGACTTCACTACCACAGTTCGCTGTAATATTCAATATACAGATATACTGATATTAACATCTAGAACAGAACCCTCCACAACTAAGAATCCTTAATCTCTAAAAACTATATCTCAAATCGCAATGCACTAAGCCAAGTCGCAACCAACTGTTGCGATTCCAATACCAAATCGCAACCCACTATTGCGATTCCAACCCAAGTCGCAGCCTTCTATTGCGATCTCGATACCAAGTCGCAACCAACTATTGCGACTCCAATGCCAAGTCGCAGTCAACTGTTGCGACTTTAACTCCAAGTCGCAACGGTCTATTGCGACATGCATGAATGTCGCAGCTCAAGGTTGCGACTTCCATGATGTTCATACAAGTCTCAGTCCACTATGTTCATCCTTAAACCCAGATTTTGTACTTTTATACTATGCATGTTTCTGATAATGTGCAGATTTGATTAAGGCTATAAACTAAGCCTACTCATAAAATCAAATTTCCCAAAACATCTATTTTTCATAATAACCCATCTCTAAACTTTATCTAACAATTATGAACATAAGATGAAGGATTTAGGGAAAGTTTACCTTTATGATTCTTCAAGATTAATCACTAAAATCAGTTATTTGCAGTTGTTCTTCTTCCCTTGATCCTTCTTCTCTTTTCTCGATTTCTCTATCTCTAACTCTCGGCTCTCTTTCTCTCCAAACCGAGAAACACACACAACAACACACAACTCACACTCACACACTTAGTCTATAATGACTAGTTAATTGACACCTCACATAATTAATCATGAGTCATAGGACTCTTACCAAATAAACCCCCAACTTTAAGAGAATGACACCACAAACCCTCAAACTTTAAAGAAATAACATAATACACCTCATGCATAAATAAAACTCATAATAATAACCCTTAAGTTTAATATTCTCAAAAGAAATCTTTAAACTTTCAACATTTGTATTTTAACCCTAATTGAATTATAATACTCTATATAATTCAAGGTTACTCCAAATACAAATACACTCTAGATCTTATTAAAATAATAATAACAAAATTTAGGATGTTACATAATGGCGGTAGTGGAGGTGAAGTTTGGCAAAAATACCAAACAAACCCCAAACTTATCCTATATGGCAAAATACACCCCTATACTTCCATATTAAAATTATAACTTACCCCTTAACTTCTAACTCCATAAATACTCAACTAACTTGAATAACACTAACTCCAAACCTTTCTTAAATTAGAGTAATAACATTAAATAAATCCATGACATACCTGGTTATTACAACATCTCCCCCTTAAAAGAATTCCGTCCCGAAATTCAGTTAAGTGAACAGATGAGGGTATTTGGCTCTCATTTCTGACTCTGATTCCCACGTAGCATCTTGACCCCTATGATGTCGCCACTGAACTTTCACTTGTCTTATCTCCTTATTCCGTAGAACTTTGACTTTTCGGTCAACAATAGCTTCAGGTTCTTCCACATAATTCAGCTTTTCATCAACTTGTATATCTGGTAAGGACACTGCCTGATCTGATGTAACCAAACACTTTCGAAAATTTGACACATAAAAGGCGTTGTGAATTCTGCTTAACTCTGGTGGTAAATCTAACCGGTAAGCTACTTCCCCAATTCTTTCGGTAATTGCAAACGGTCCAATATATCTCGGGCTAAGTTTACCTTGCTTTCCAAATCGAATGACTCCTTTCCAAGGTGAGACTTTTAACATTACAAAATCTCCTACTTGGAATTCTAACGGTTTCCGACGTCGATCAGCATAGCTTTTCTGTCTGTCTTGAGCCACTTTCAATCTTTCCTGAATTTGAGTGATCTTATCTGCTGTTAACTGTACTATATCTGGCCCTGCTAATTGTTTCTCTCCGACTTCATTCCAACACAGAGGCGTTCGACATCTTCTACCATACAGTACTTCAAACGGTGCCGCTTGTATGCTGGAATGGTAATTGTTGTTGTAGGCAAATTCGATCAACGGCAAATGCTTATCCCATGATCCCCCAAAGTCAACAATGCAAGCCCGTAGCATATCTTCTAAAGTTTGGATTGTTCTTTCACTCTGACCGTCAGTTTGAGGATGATATGCTGTACTTAACTTTATCTGCGTCCCCATTTCTTTTTGAAAACTCCTCCAAAATCTTGAAGTAAAACGACTATCTCGATCAGAAATAATCGAAATTGGAACTCCATGTCGAGTTACTATTTCGTCTATATATAACTTGGCTAATCGTTCCATTGAATCAGTTTCCTTTATCGGTAAGAAGTGTGCGGACTTTGTCAACCTGTCGACTATCACCCAAATAGAATCAAACCCTTTCGGAGTCCTTGGTAGCTTTGTGATGAAATCTGTAGTAATCTGATCCCATTTCCACATCGGTATCTCTAATCGTTGAAACTGACCAAATGGCTTTTGATGTTCAATCTTTACCTTTTTACAAGTAGTACATTCTTCCACATGTTGAGCAATGCTTCTTTTTATTCCCGGCCACCAATAGAATTGTTTCAGATCTTTATACATTTTATTTTTACCTGGATGAATAGAGAATCTAGACTGATGAGCTTCTTGAAGTACCCGATCACGTAGACCACCCAAACGAGGCACCCAAATTATGTTTCCCATACACAACAACCCACATTCATCTTTTACTAGCAATGCTGATAACCCCACTAACCGTTCTGATTTCAAATGTTCTTCCTGATAGGCTTCTATTTGACACTTCAGCAGTTCGTCAAAGATGTTAGGCAAGAGTTCAGCCCTTAGTGAAATAGCTTTTATTGTTCCACTCCTTTCTTGACGACTCAGTGCATCAGCTACCACATTCGCTTTCCCGGGATGATAAAGCATTTCACAGTCGTAATTATTCACCAGTTCTAGCCATCTTCTTTGCCTCATATTTAGTTCCTTCTGATCAAAAATATGTTGGAGACTCTTATGATCGGTAAAGATTTGACATTTAGAGCCGTAAAGATAATGCCTCCAAATCTTTAGCGCGAAGACAACCGCTGCAAGCTCCATGTCGTGCGTAGGATACTGTCTCTCATGATCTTTTAATTGACGAGAAGCATAAGCAATAACTTTTCCATGCTGCATTAATACACAACCCAATCCCAACTTAGAAGCATCACTATAGACCACAAATTCTTCGAAACCTTCAGGTAATGCTAGTATCGGCGCGCTACAGAGTTTCTCTTTCAGTACTCGGAATGCTTCATCCTGTTCTGCTTTCCATTCAAACTTCAGATTCTTTCGAGTCAGCTTAGTTAAAGGCGTGGCAATATGGGAGAAGTCTTTTATAAACTTTCGATAGTAGCCGGCTAAACCCAGAAAACTTCGTACTTCAGTTGCTGTCTTTGGCGGTTCCCACTTTTCAACTGCTTCCACTTTCATCGGATCAACTTGTATACCTTTTTCGGAAACTACATGCCCCGGAAATTGAACTTCCCGTAGCCAGAATTCACATTTCGAAAATTTAGCATACAACTTTTCTTTCATCAATAACTCCAGAATTAAACGAAGATGTTGCGCGTGCTCTTATTTGGACCGAGAATAGATAAGTATATCATCGATAAATACAATAACAAATTTATCGAGATACGGCTTACATACTCGATTCATTAAATCCATAAAGGCAGCTGGAGCATTCGTCAAACCAAACGGCATCACTAAGAATTCATAATGACCATATGTGGTGCGAAAAGCAGTTTTCAGAACGTCTTCTTCTTTGACTTTCAACTGGTGATAACCGGATCTTAGATCAATCTTGGAGAAACAACAAGCTCCAACTAACTGATCGAAGAGGTCATCAATTCTAGGTAACGGATACTTGTTCTTGATCGTACGCTTATTCAATTCCCGGTAGTCGATACACATTCTCATCGAACCATCCTTCTTTTTCACAGACAAAACTGGTGCTCCCCACGGCGAAGAACTCGGTCTGATAAAACCCTTATCGGATAAATCTTGCAGTTGTGCCATCATTTCTTTCATCTCTGGAGGTGCCAGACGATACGGTGCACGGGCAACAGGAGCAGCTCCAGG
The DNA here is from genome assembly GCA_033807775.1 of Saussurea involucrata. Taxonomy (NCBI): domain Eukaryota; kingdom Viridiplantae; phylum Streptophyta; class Magnoliopsida; order Asterales; family Asteraceae; genus Saussurea; species Saussurea involucrata. The sequence continues at coordinate 54,433,163 of CM066325.1, forward strand.
AATCAGATCTATACCAAATTCTACCTGTCTAACGGGCGGAAGGCTATTCAAGTCTTCGGGGAAAACTTCTGGAAATTCACTAACAATTGGAATATCTTCCAACTTACTCTTCTCTAGCTTAGTATCTATCACATAAGCTAAGTAACTCGGGCAACCTTTATTAACACACTTACGGGCTTTTATCAAAGATATAAGGCAATACTGATGATTTCTACGATCACCATAAATCACTACCGGCCCCTTTTCAGGTAATACAACATTTATTAATTTCTTATCACAAACTATGTTAGCTTGATTCTCGGCTAACCAATCCATTCCCACTACCACATCAAACTCGACCAGGGCTATTGGAAATAACTGAATCGGTACTCCGCACCCTTCTATATCTATCACACAGCTATCAAATACTTCTTTAACCGACACTTGATTATCATTTGCAGTATCTACCATTAAAGCATGATCTAACACTTTAGGCTTTAAATGTATATAAGCAGCAAATGAAGGAGACACAAACGATCGGTTTGCACCGGAATCAAATAACACCTTAGCACGTGTAGAATTTATTAGGAATGTACATGTAACCACGTCCGGAGTTTCCTCCGCTTCTTTTGCTGTCATCTAAAATGAGCGACCTCTTGTTCTTGTTGGTTCTAACCTCGGTACTACTGGTCTAACACCCGTTGCTCTTGCTGACGTACCACCCGATTGTATTCTCCCCAATGGGCAATCAGACTGAAGATGATCAGGAGAATTGCACGAATAACAAAATCTAACCACTCGACAGTCCTTAGCAATGTGACCGATCTTCCCGCACTTATAACAGTTTCTAGGATCCACTTGACAGCTTCCTTGATGAAAACGGTGGCACTTTGGGCAAGGTCTTTCAACTGATCGGAAAGGTGGACGGTTATCAAATCGCTGAAACCCGGACTTCTTCGGATCGTGTGGTGGCCCTTCCCATTTTCTCTTTCCCACACTCTTATCACCGGCATCCCTCTTATTATCCCGCTCCACATTTTCCGCGGCGTTTACTGCTTCTGAGAAGGTATCAGGTCTTGTTGCAGTCACTAACTTTCGAATTTCCGAATTCAATCCGAATATGTACCTTTCCATCTTCATCTTCTCCGTGGCAACATAATACTCTCCAAAACGTGACTTTTCTAGGAAACGGGCAGTATAGTCTCTGACTGATAAATTCCCTTGTTGTAGGCTCAGGAATTCCTCCTCCAATTGTCTGACTGCTGCTTGAGGACAAAACTGTTCTTTGAATGCCCTTGAGAATTCGCCCCAATTAAAGGTTGAGTATACATCAGATCCCTTAGAGTCAATAAGGCCCTCCCACCAATATAAAGCATCTGCCTTCAACATTGCAGTTCCGTATAACACCTTATCCTCTTCCGCACATTTGCTGGTTTTAAATACAGCTTCAATTTCCTTCAGCCACCGCATCGCCTTTACTGGATCTCTATCCCCTCCATAAGTTGGTGGTTTACAGCTTAAAAACATTTTATAGTCACACCTTCTTGGTACTGATGAGACAGTAGGTGTGATAGGCATCTCATTTTCAAAGTTAGGATCTGGTGTTTCCGTTTCCGTATTATGAGTTTGGTTAAACATAGCCTGGATATTTGCCTGTAATCTTCCCATTTCAGCCGCTAAGTCGTCTCTCGTAACAAACTCTGTGCCTCGCCCCTGTATTCTGCCCCCAGTCCTGCCTCTGCCTCTTTCTCCCCCTCTTCCCCTTCCTCCGGCTGTTGGATTGGATCTACTCGGATTTCCTTCCCCTTCCCGATTCGTTTGTCTCGTCCCACTTGCCATTCTGTTGATTCAGACAAGGTTAATATACACGTAAGCATATACCCCATATAACAAGGTATTCCAGTCCAAACATGTACCTGTAAGATCACAATTACACTGGCCAGGTGTAATATGAAATTACCTTACATGATGTTCCTTCTACCTTTTTATATTTAACATCCCAAGGTTCTAAAATAATAGGGACATCCTACTTCGCATGCAGTTTAAGTCCAGGTACAGATACTAATACCTAAATCCCTTAAACTAGGGCTCTGATACCATCTGTAACAACCCGGATTCCCAACATACAAATAACATATATTTCACCACAAAATAATACATCATATTTCATTTACGGTCCCTTAGCTTCTACAAATAGGTCTTTCAACTACAAACTTTTTCTTTACAATAAAGTACAAAATGTCATAACAGATACAAAACACATCTTGAATCTTCATAATCATTTATCTTCCAAAAACTAGACATGATAAACCTATCATTTGTCCTTACTTGCTCCTCGACCTGGAATACATATTTTAAAACAAAAATGAGGGTTAGACCTTGAGGTCTAGTGAGAAAATACTCGTTAGTTAAAATCATCTTTACAAACAATCAATACACATAATGCACATAAGAAATACCAATTATGACTCATGCATCATGTATCTTTCCATCTCTTTCTCTTTCTCTTGGCCATATTAATTGGTAGCAAGCCAATTAATTAATTTACACCGATGTACTAAATACAGCCAACACCACTGTCCCTCTGTACAGCCAACTTTCGCCGGTCCTAAGCCCGGCCAACTAGCACCCATGCAATGTAATACTCATATAAACACTATATGCACAATATTACATTCATTAACATATATGTATTCCATTTGAAAACATTTTAAATAAAAACTCACTTGTTTCGCTTAATTCCAAAATCCTCCCAAGCTATTACCAAGCACTCCAATTTCTTCAGTCCCGTTTCACGGAATCTGTACCACATAAATACAAATATTTCTTTTAAAGACTAAAATCTCTAAAATCCTGAAATCCTCGACTCAAGTCGCAATCCACTATTGAGATACCCTATGTCGCAACACACTGAACCAAGTCGCAATCAACTATTGCGACACAGTACCAAGTCGCAATCAACTACTGCGACAACTCCCTCAAGTCACAACCAACTATTGCGACATAGTACGAAGTCGCAGCCTACTGTTGCGACTTCACGAGCAAGTCGCAACTCAAGGTTGCGACATCCATGAAGATTGCAACATTCAACCATGTCGCAACCCACTGTTGAGACTTCACAAGAATGTCTCAGTCCACTGTTCATCCTAAAACCCAGGAATTTAATCTTTTAAACTATGCATGTTGCTGAAAATATGCAGATATGTTTAAGAACATAATTAGCATCTACCCATAAGCTCAGATTTCCCCACACATCCCTAAATCATCAAAACCCACTTCTAAAACTCATATAAAACTTAATACACATAAAAATAAGGATTATATAGATTAAATACCTTTGTTGTCTTGCTGTAAATCTTAAAAACCCAGCTGAATCTTGCCTTCTTCCTCTTTCCCTTCTACGTTTCTATCTCTCTCTTCTCTCTCTCTCTCTCAACCGAAAACACATACACACACCCACACTTTGTTATTTTGCTACTTGTGTCTCAAAGGGAGACACCTCCTCCTTGTGAGGTGATAATGGCGGTGGTGGAGGTGAAGTTTGGCAAAAATACCAAATAAACCCCAAACTTATCCTATATGGCAAAATACACCCCTATACTTCCATATTAAAATTATAACTTACCCCTTAACTTCTAACTCCATAAATACTCAACTAACTTGAATAACACTAACTCCAAACCTTTCTTAAATTAGAGTAATAACATTAAATAAATCCATGACATACCTGGTTATTACATTTACAACACAATTAGACAAAGTTTACTAAGTCTAAGATTAACAGATAGCAAAACATGGAAACAATTAGACAAAGTTTACTAAGTCTAAGATTAACAGATAGCAAAACATGGAAACAATTAGACAAAGTTTACTAAGTCTAAGATTAACATAGTATTTATTCATCAGATGAGTGATCAGAGAAGTCAGGTTCTTCTTCGTCAGAGTCACTACCCGAGTCTTGGAACTCGTCCTCTTCGTCACCACTCTCGTCAACATGCCAAAAGTCGCGACCGTCATTTGCAATTTCGATGCCCTCTCCAACCGTGTTAAGACGGATGGGTTCTTCCACGTCTCCGTTTCCAACTGTGGGTGCGATTCTATCATTTTCTTGAAAAAATTGTTCCCCATCCACATTTTCACCTGCCGGTACTTCAAGTGTACTTGATGCCAAGTCATAGACCCCTCTAGGTTTTGTCTTCACCACAGACCACCAATCTTTTAATTCCTTCGATGGATATGGCACATAATAGACTTGTTCAGATTGCGATGCGAGGATAAAAGGGTCGTCTGAACGAAGTCTTGATCTGTGTTTGACGTCAACGAGATTATGTTTTGGGTGAACTCAGACCCCGTTAACTGTATCAAACCATGTGCATTTGAATATTGGGACAACACAACGACCGACTCTCGAATGATATTCTATCTCTAACACTTCATCCAACAATCCATAGTAGTCCGCATCAAACTCCGAGTAACAAGAGCCTCTCACGCAAACTCCACTGTTATGTGTGATGCGATTCCTACCATGAGACTGGGTGTGGAACTTGTAACCATTTACAAAAAAACCTGGGTGTGTCCAAGCCCAACGGAGAGGTCCTTGTGCCAAAACTTTCAGATGGTCGATTGAGGGGTCGGGCCGAGTGATAACCTATATTATAAAATATTATGTCATTTTTAATATGATGTCAAGTACATATAAATGATGATGAACAAGATGGGTTCATAAGGAGTTCTTACATAGTTCTTAAACCAATCAGCAAAGTGGTCACCTCTACGTTTGTCGAGCCCCGCTTCATCAATATACGGCTCCGAAAGTCTAATCCAATCATCGAAAATGGGGATGAAAGGAAAGACTTCTTCACAGTTAAGCAAGATGTATGTGTGAGCCTTGTGCATATCTCCAGCATCCAACTGACAATGACTTCCGGCCTTATCATATAATGGACGACACGAGGTTTTAAATATTTTCAAGCGTTTGTCAGAAGACTCACATTCGGGGGCAAAATTCCGAGGCTCACGGTTTAGACACGTCTCTACAGTTGGATCAAAATACAGCGCACAATAGTTAGAGAGCTCGTTCACCAAATATGTCTCCACAATCGACCCTTCTACCCTTGCTCTGTTTCTCACTGTCCTTTTCAAAGATCCAAGGCGTCTCTCGTAGAGATACATCCATCTGTATTGAACCGGACCCCCAACTAATGCCTCATCCGCCAGATGTACCACAAGGTGTTCCATGGAATCAAAGAACGCCGGTGGAAAGACTCTTTCCAACTTACAGATCGTTTCAATTATACTTGTCTTCAGTTGAATCAAGTCGTCAACATGTAACACCTTCGAGCATATTGCACGAAAGAATATGCACAACTCAGTGATGGCATCCCATATCTGGGTGGGTACCATCCCTTTAATGGCAATAGGGAGCAGTCTTTGCATGAACACGTGACAATCATGACTCTTGAAGGCATAGAAACTACCTTCCTCAAAGTTAAATAATGACCCTATGTTGGAAGCATAACCGTCTGGAAATTTCAACGTCTTCAACCATTCACCCACCTTTAATACTTGCTCTTTTTTCAAAGTGTATACCGCTTTCGGTTTAAATATTTTATTTCGTTCCTCCCTAAGATGCAACTCCGGTCGATTACAGTATTCTTCTATGTCTTTCCTTGCTTTGATGTTGTCCTTTGATTTTTGTGTGTCCATAATCGTGTGAAACAGATTATCAAACACATTCTTCTCAATGTGCATTACATCCAGGTTGTGCCGTATCAACAAAGTGTGCCAATACGGCAGCTCCCAGAAAATGCTCCATTTTACCCAATTGTGTGTTACCCCAAAACCCACAGGCTTTCTATAGTGCCTTGCCTTGTGTGGGACACCATCATAAACCGTAGGAAGGCTACACACTTGATTCCATATTTCTTGACCGGTTGGCACTAAGGGTGGATCGGCCGTCTCGGTATGTCCCCTACGAAATTGCTTTCTGTCACGTCTGAACGCATGTCTCTGTGGTAGAAACTTGCGGTGACAGTCAAACCAACACGACTTACCTCCGCTTCGTAACTAGAACGCACCCGCATTGCCCATGCAATATGGACAAGCTAACTTTCCATGCGTGCTCCAACCAGAACGCATGGCATAAGCAGGGAAGTCACTAACCGTCCACAACAGTACGACCCTCATGGTAAAATTGGTCCGACGAAAAGCATCATAGGTATGGACACCCTCCAAGAATAACATCTTCAATTCATCGATCAAGGGCCGAAGAAATACATCCAAGTTTTGTCCGGGACTCTTCTTGCCGGGAATCAGCAAAGCGAGGTGGACGTAGGACTCCTTAATGCACATCCATGGCGGTAGATTGTAGTTTGTAAGAAAGACGGGCCATAGTGAATACGGATTTGAGTTCGAGTTATTGGGGTTGAAACCATCCGTACATAAGCCCAGACGAACATTCCCGATCTCGGATGAAAAATCAGGATGTAGCGTGTCGAAATGTTTCCAAGCCTCACCATCGCTCGGATGGACCATCTTTCCCTGATCAGTCTGATGTTGACGGTGCCAAGTCATCGTTTTTGCTGTTTTCTTACACAAATACATCCGTTGCAATCTTTCTGTAACAGGTAAATACATCAACACCAACTGAGGCACCTTATTGTTTCGGCCAGTTGTTTTGTAGCGAGGCTCCCGACACACTTGACAAGTGTCATAATCGGCAGATTCCTTATAGAATAGCATGCAATGGTTTTTGCAAGCATGGATCTTCTCTTTCGACAGACTAAGTTGCTTCAACATCTTCTTTGTCTCGTAAAAGCTACCAACCAATTGTTCACCTTTAGGTAGCATTTCTTTCACCATAGCAATGTTACGATTGTAGGTTGTCTCTGGTACATTGCAATCTGACTTCTAGTTCAAAAACCTTGCCACTGCCTCTAACTTTGAAAAGTTCTGGCATCCCTCCCACAAAGGCTGGTCTGAAGCTTCTAACATCTCATAGAAACGCCGTGCATGTTGATTTGGTTCTTGCTCCTCCCACATACTTGATGTACCGGGAATATTTTGGTCCATCACCATTTGTTGAACACTGTCAACCTCGGAATAATCTTCGTCTACTATTGCCTGTTGAACTAAGGGTTCTCTTTCGTCGTGTGCATACCAGTGCTGTTCTTAATAAGTCTAAATGAACCTCATCTCTAATTTTAAACTTTGTAAGTTTACATTTCTTACAAGGACATTTTGTAAATAATGTTACCCCCTCATCTATGCCTCTCGGTAGAATAGATTGCTCATATGTGAAAGCAAAATCCAAAAATCGTTCTACTTCACATCTAAAAACAGGATTTATTTCACCACTCCTATTTACTCGTTTGTACATCCATCCTCTATCTGTATTAGTCGACATAGCTACAAACATATAATATATACACCTATTAGAAAAAAGTTCATTCATAACTTACATTTTATATACACATAATATATGCACATATTAGAAAAAAGTCCATTTATAACTTACATTTTATATACACATAATATATACACATATTAGAAAAAAGTTCATTTCATAACTTACATTTTATATATTTCTAATACATACATCAAGCTTAAACATCAAGATTAACAACCACACAATCCAAATCAAGAGTTTCAACAAACTATGCATCCATTCAATTATCAAAACTGATAATCACCATTAACAACCACACAATCCAAATCATAAAAACCTAACATGGATTCAAAATTTGAAATGGGAAACAGAGGTCAGAAAATACCATCTATTACCAGAAAACAGTTGGCTCTATTGAGTTCCATCGATTGAACTTCAATTAACCACAAAAAATACTAATAAGTAATAGTAAAACAAACAAAAAAACATCACAGCATAAGAGCATCAACTAATATTACCAAAAAGTAATAGTAACAAAAAGAACCATAATAATAACCTGATGCCAATATTTAACGTGGAAACTGTAAAGGAAAAAAAAGGCATGGCAGTAGTGTGAATTTAACATAACAGAAACTATAAAGCAGACCCAAAAATTGAAACAATTTCAGATTCCGAGATAAACACATATTCTATAAAATTCTAAGTCCAAAATCAAAACCGTGATTCCAAATTAAAAACAAACCCAAATTCAGAAATCAAACCAAATACATACATACATACATACATTGAATTTTTTGAGAAAAAAAAAACAAATTTTTTTACCCAAATGTGTAGAAATCGGCTGGAGAAAGAGGTGGGAGTCGGAGACGAGATGAGAGAGGTGACGGCGACGGTCCGACGCCTAAAATCCGGTGGCGTTCGTCGGCGATGTGGTGGAACCGTTCGTCGGCCATGTGGTGCAGCGCGCAGAGAAGGAAGGTTCGTGGTAGTTTGCGATGTGGAGAATCGTTCGTGGTATTTTGCGGCTGGAAGAAAACAAAGGAAGGAAAGAAGGGTTAAAACCCTTAAAATGATTCCGGTGGCTTTTCGGCGGAAGGTGCCGCCGGAAGTTTAAAAATTTTCTTTCCCGTTTCTAAAAAAATGGTTCCCCCCTTTTCTAAAAAGCGTTCCCCCCTTTTGCATATATATATATATGTTATTATTAATATATATTATTATTATTAATAACATATTATTAATATATATATATATTATTAATATTGTTTATTTATTTGACATTATTATTAATATTATTTATTTATTTATTATTACTATTATTACAATATTAATATATAATTAATATTATTTATTATTACTATTATTACTATTATTAATATATATTTAATATTATTTATTATTATTATTAATATTATATTATTTATATATTATTATTATTATTATATATTAACATTATTATTATACAGTTAAAGCCCTAAACGGTCCATTAAGCCCACAAGGGTCCATTGAAGTCCAATACGGACCATTAAAGTCCAATACAGTCCATTAAAGCACAATACGATTCATAAAGGCCTAATACGGTCCATTAAAGCACAATACAATTCATAAATGCCCAATACGGTCCATTAAAGCACAATACAATTCATAAAGGCCCAATACGGTCCATTAAAGTCCAAACCATTCCATAAGCCCATTAAAGTTCAATTGAGTTGACTAAACACCAAGTAGATTACTGAAATCCCAATAGGATCCATTAACGGTCATTTAGATCCAATAAACCCCTGTTGGGCTCGTTAACGACCATTTGGATCCAATAAACCCCTGTCAAATCCATTTGGCAACCTAATACGGTCCAATAAAGCTAAAACTGTTCCATAAGCTATAATGGTCAATTAAAGCCCGATACGATTCATTAAAGCCCAATACATCCCATTAAAGCCCATAACGATCTATTAAGCCCACAACGGTACATTGAAGCCCAGATGATCAATTAAAGGCCAATATGGTTCGTTAAAGCAAACTAGAATCCATAAAGCCCAATATGGTTCATTAAAGGCCAATACATCCCATTAAAGCCCATAACGGTACATTAAGCCCACAAGGGTCCATTGAAGCCAAAATGATCAATTAAAGGCCAATACGGTCCATTAAAGCCCAAACCATTCCATAAGCCCATTAAAGTTCAATTGAGTTGACTAAACACCAAGTAGATTACTGAAATCCCAATAGGATCCATTAACGGTCATTTAGATCCAATAAACCCCTGTTGGGCTCGTTAACGACCATTTGGATCCAATAAACCCCTGTCAAATCCATTTGGCAACCTAATACGGTCCAATAAAGCTAAAACCGTTCCATAAGCTATAATGGTCAATTAAAGCCTGATACGATTCATTAAAGCCCAATACGTCCCATTAAAGCCCATAACGATCTATTAAGCCCACAACGGTACATTGAAGCCTAGATGATCAATTAAAGACCAATATGGTTCGTTAAAGCAAACTAGGATCCATAAAGCCCAATACGGTTCATTAAAGGCCAATACATCCCATTAAAGCCCATAATGGTACATTAAGCCCACAAGGGTCCATTGAAGCCCAAAATGATCAATTAAAGGCCAATACGGTCCATTAAAGCACAATACGATTCATAAAGGCCCAATATGGTCCATTAAAGCCCAAACCATTCCATAAGCCCATTAAAGTTCAATTGAGTTGACTAAACACCTAGTAGATTACTGAAATCCCAATAGGATTCATTAACGGTCATTTGGATCCAATAAACCCCTGTTGGAATCGTTAACGACCATTTGGATCCAATAAACCCCTGTCAAATCCATTTGGCAACCTAATACGGTCCAATAAAGCTAAAATCGTTCCATAAGCTATAATGGTCAATTAAAGCCCGATACGATTCATTAAAGCCCAATACGTCCCATTAAAGCCCATAACGATCTATTAAGCCCACAACGGAACATTGAAGCCCAAATGATCAATTAAAGGCCAATATGGTCCGTTAAAACAAACTAGGATCCATAAAGACTGATACGGTCCATTAAAGCCCAATACGGTTCATTAAAGGCCAATACATCCCATTAAAGCCCATAACAGGACAATAAGCCTACAAGGGTCCGTTGAAGCCCAAAATGATCAATTAAAGGCCAATATGGTCCATTAAAGCAAACTAGGATCCATATAGGCCCAATACGATCCATTAAAGCCCAAACCGTTCCATAAGCCCAAAATGGTCCATTAAAGTCCATAACGATCTATTAAGCCCACAACGGTACATTGAAGCCCAGATGATCAATTAAAGGCCAATATGGTCCATTAAAGCAAACTAGGATCTATAAAACTGTGTATTCACTGATATGTTCTACGATAAAAATATTAGGTTTGATTTATCATTAAAATTAATTTTATTTAATATTTATAAAATTAAAAGTAATTCTAAAATTATTTTATTTAATATTTAATTTTATTTATCATTTTAAAAAATATTTTTTTTAAAAATATTTTCGGCGGATTTTAAAAATTATTTTTTTATTTTTTAAAATTTAATTTCGGCGGATTCTTAAAAAATTAATTTTTATTTTTTAAAAATTATTTTCGGCGGTTTCTTAAAAAAATTAATTTTTAATTAATTTTATTAGAATTATATTTTCGGCGGATTTTAAAAATTATTTTTTTATTTTTTTATAAATATTTTCGGCAGATTTTCGGCGGATTATAAAATAATAAATTTTCATTTACTTTTATTTGATGTACAATTTCGGCGGATTTTAAAAAAATTTATTTTTATTTTTTTTTAAAAATATTTTCGGCGGATTTTAAAATAATTTTTAATTTTTTAATTAATTTTTAACTAATTATAAGAGTTCCGGCGGATTTCCGACGGATCGTAATTTAAAAATAATTAATTATATTCCGCCGAAAAAATGTCGAAATTTTTAAAATAAATAAATAAATTTTTTTTTTTGGGATTTTCGGCGGAAGTCAACAGATTTTGACTTTTTTAATTTCCGTCGGAAATCCGCCGGAACATTTCACGCGGAAAATCCGTCGAAACAATCCGCCGGAAATTTGTTATTGTTTAGTAGTGAAGTGTAAGAAGTGGTTATCAACCGTTGAATGAGATATTGATGCATATTAGGATGAGATGCACCGAGATAAGATGTACCGCGATTAACTGAAATAAGATGTACTGAGATGCACCGGATCAATTCCCTTCTAAGACAAAATTCATAGGAAAGCATGAGATTAAGGGGGTGTTTGGGATTGCTTATTTGGAGGCTTATTAATTTATTTTGTTTTGTCACCACTGATAAGCGATTTTTAGTGTTTGGGTGGGAGAAAAAAAACTACTTATACCGTTTTGCCACCGTTGATAAGAAGTTTTTAATAAGAGGGTGTGGATCCCAGATTAGTGCAATATAGTAGAAATCACGAACAAATAATCAATAAGAACAATATGATTTCAACTTGTCATCCATCTATTTCATAACCATTCAGAGAATTCAGAGAGAATGTTTGCAATGGTTAAATGGACGATTTAGCACGATTAACCTATAAACTCGCTTAAGGAAAGCTATTTATACTTAGGCCTGTGACAATTAAGGCCCAAGCCCATTAAGCTAAACTAAGCCCAATTAACATTAAAGGCTTTTTACAATTAATATTTTTTTCTATAATTCTTTATGTAACTTTCTAATTAATAGGACATTTATGGTCCTAACAATCTCCCCCTAAAGTTATATAAAGAAACAAAAAGTCCTGAAAAATTTAGGTCTTGATCTACTCTTCCTTTAGAATCTTTGAAACACTTTGGTGTTGCTTGTCTTCATGTCTTTCCAAGCTCCCCCTTGAATAAAGCTCTTGGTCTTCATATCTTCAACTTTATCACCAGATTCAAAGAATCTGTCTTTGAACTGCGAGTTGAATTTACTTTCAGCTTTAGCTTTAAGAACTTGTAGAACCAATATGCGTAGCAAACACCACTTGATAAGGAATGAGAATAATTGATTACTTGTAATCTTTTCTTGCACAAGTAAAATAGTTACTCCCCCTCAACTTTTGCTAACTCCCCCTCAACTTTTGCTAACTCCCCCTCAACTTGATATTTGGCGTCTTTGAATATGTATCTGTATCATTACTCTCCCTCATGATGATTAGGAACATCCTGAGCATCATGTAACTTCAAAGACAATACTGATGAGTAGCAAAATTCCAGACAAAACGTTAAGTAACCAGAGTGGGGTAAATATCTAACACAGAAACACGATAGTAACTGTTATCACATTAATTAAAATAATTGAGTGGCCTATGTTTAGAGTTGGAATCGAGGTATCTCTGATAGGACTTCCAGTTATCACTGAAGTAAAATTTTAAAAATTACTTCTCAATCTGTTCCGGCAATATCACGAAGATATGCAAATGGAATCACAAAGACTCGTGCATGTGTGAAAGAATTAAGTTATATCTTTTTGGCTCAAATATTGATTTAACCTGGGACGCAAGTTAAAAATCAATTGACACGGTGATTAGAATATGAAGTTCGGAGACCGGAGCTGAGGTCTTCCTTTTTCAATATCTAAGACCTCCGAGTGAGGAATAGATAGATTATATGCTAAAACTCCGTGAATATATGAAACAAGCATCTGTTGTGAGATACTTGAGTGGCTAGGTGGGGTGACACGAGTTATCGACACTGGGTCCATGTCTGTTTCAATATTCATCTCCAAAGAACGAGAATGAATAGATTGTGTGGTTACCCGGATAACTGACTCGGTTTGGTAAGGACCAATAATTCTTTTAAGTCCTGTCACATCCTCACCATATTATTTTCACTCCAAACTCATCTATGCATCTAGACACTTCATTGATATCTATAAATAGGATGTGTTTCTTGGGTAGGTCCTTCCGGTTCTGGATAGACCATAGAAACGATATAAGTCCTAATATTCCTTTTATGCAACAAATAGAACAGTTTAGTAAACAGTGAAGTACGAGTTCTAAACTGAAATGTTTAGAAGTCAAAGCTTTTAAGAGCGAGTCCTGATCTGAGTTGATCAGAAGTCATTAAAATCATTTGAAATATCGAATTTCAATAAAATAATATCAAGCGCTAAACAGAGTGACTCATTGAGCACATTATGAAAAAAAATAATGATCAGAAAGTTTAATTGTGAAGAACAAGTCACAATTAATGTGTCAGATAAGAATTGAATCATTAATAGAAATGATGAACGACGAAAACAAATTGGAATTCAAACGAGAGTATTTCCATCGAAAAATCAACAAACATATGAGACATGGAAATAACTAAGTCAAAAATTATTGAACGTGGCAATCATGGAGGTTAAAATCGAAGAATAACAAACACAAGTTAGTTATTTAGAATGAATTACCACTGTCTTTGAATTCAGTTAATGTTCACTTACCTTTCATAAAATATTGCTCCCCCTCAAAATTGGCATAACCTTTGAATGTTTGTCATGCGATGTGAATAATATGAATTAAAACGCACATGACATTCCTGCAAAATAGATTAGAAAGAGTTTGGTATCCATCCTTTAATGGATCCTTGACGGTTAGATGCCCTATTATAGTGAGGACCGGTGATACTATAAGTACCATACCAATGAGATTCATATTTTAGATCAACAAAATCATTCAAACCACATGCAGATCAACAAATACAATCATGAGAAAGTTGAAGCAACTGTTGAATTGAGTAAACCCTTAAAGGAAACATCACTTTTTGTTCAACAGAAGTACGAGAATTAAACGCATCATGATTATGATTGTATGTCCTAGCATGCTAAACTGACTTAAATGACTTTGTATTCGTTGTGCTTTCATTTGACTTCTTCACTACCCAAACTTGTTTGAACCCTTTTCTTCGACCATTATTATCTGAACTACCATTAAAGGTATGATCAGTAGAGTTTGAGTAGGAAGGATTTCTATCATTTGATCCACTAAGTCTTTTGCCGCGTCTGTAAACGTTTTTGAGAATGAGAATCGGTTTTAGAAGCGTCGTTCACAGACGGGGTCTTGAGTTTTGAAGAACACTCGCCTTTAAGAAATTTAACCTATCGATTTACCGCTTTTGAAAGAAAATCGGTGTGATTTGGAAACAGTTTATCGAATTCAAACTTTTGAAACTCCTCATCTGAACTTACATTGGAATTCATAAAAGCTGAAAAATTAATTTCAGGCACAGATGGAGCCGTAGTGGTTGAGGGAGGTGACGAACACTTTGATTCTGTGTTTTCAGAAGAATCTGTTGCGAAAGCTTTTTGAAATTCAGAGTTAAGATTCTTTTGAGCACAATTTTCTTGAGACTCTTTTCCTTTTCTAGAAGAAGTTTTGCCAATAAAGGCCTTACACGAAGATGTATCTTAGGAGTCTGAGGAAGGTTTGGGTAGATTCACCTTTTCTTTTTAGAGTTGGTCAAACTTCTCTTGGAGTTGACTTTTACTCACTTGCTCTTGCATCACTTATGTTGCCAAGGCAGACAGTTTGGATGTAAGCCGATTGATTTCTACCCGAAGAAGTTCCTTGTCCTCAACAGATGCAGGTTCGGTTTTGGTGGATTTGAGTTTCTCAAGTTCAGTTAAAAGCTCTTGTTTTTCCTTTTGAAAATTAGTCCTTTCCTTTTCGAGTGTCTCCTCTAACTCGACTATTTTTTATTCCAAAACAAGAGGAGGAACATAGAGTTTAAACTCGTCCGTCTCAGTTTTGGGTTCAGGTGCTGGGGCCTCATCCTTTTTAGAGGAATCCTTGGGCATTGCAACCTTGTAGCCGTCAAAGTAGTCATTCGAAAGGTACTTGGATTTATCAGATTAGTGCAATACGGTAGAAATCACGAACAAATAATCAATACGAACAATATGATTTCAACTTGTCATCCCTCTTTCATTAACCATTCAGAGAATTCAAAGAATAAGGTTACAATGGTTATGGACGATTCTAAACGATTTAGCACAATATGAATTCTAACCTAAAACTAGGCTAAAACTAAACCTTATATACCAAGGCTTAACAACTAAGGCCCATGGCCCATTAAGATGATAAGCCCAATTAACATTAAAGGGTTTTACAATTAATAATCTTTTCTAATCTTCTCTTTATATCACTTTCTATATTATAGGACATTTATGGTCCTAACAATCTCCCCCTAAAGTTATATAAAGAAAAACGGTCTTGATCTTCTCTTCCTCTTGAATCATTGAAACACTTTGGTGTTGCTTGTCTTCATGACTTTCAACACTCCCCTTGAATAAAGCTCTTGATCTTCATATCTTCAACTTTAAGAACTTGTAGAACCAATATGCTCGAAGGAGGAAATAATGATTTGTAGCGAACACCACTTGATAAGGAATTAGAAGAACTGATCACTTGTAAACAATTTGAACTCTTTTCGGAACTGATCAAATAACAAATACTCCCTTTCAACTTTTGCTAACTCCCTCTCAACTTGATAATTGGTGTCTTTGAATCTGTATCATTTCTCCCCCTCAAGATGAGTAGGAGCATCCAGAGCATCATGTAATATCAAAGACAAGACTGATGAGTAGCAAAATAGTAGGTAAACGTGTAAGTAACCAGGATGGGGTAAAAATCTAACACAGAAACACAATAGTAACTATTGTCACAATAATTAAAATAATTGTGTGGCCTATGTTCAGAGGTGACAATGAGGTATCTCTGATAGGACTTCCAGTTATCACTGAAGTAAAATCTTAAAAATTACTTCTCAAACTGTTCCGGTAATATCACGAAGATATGCAATTGGAATCACAAAGACTCATACATGTGTGAAAGAATTAAATTATATCGATTTGGCTCAAATATTGATTTAACCTGTGACTCAAGTTAAAAATCAATTGCCACGGTGATTAGAATATGAAGTTCGGAGACCGGAGCTGATGTCTTCCTTTTTCAATAACTAAGACCTCCGAGCGAGGAATAGATAGATTATGTGCTAGACCTCCGTGAATATATGAAACAAGCATCTTTTGTGAGATACTTAAGTGGCTAGGTGGGGTGACACGAGTTATCGACACTGGGTCCATGTATGTTCAATATTCATCTCCAAAGAATGAGAATGAATAGAATATGTGGTTACCCGGATAACTGACTCGGTTTGGTAAGGACCAATAATTCTTTTAAGTCCTGTCACGTCCTCACCATTTTTCTTTTCACTCCAAACTCATCTATCAAGCTAGACCCCTCACTGATGTCTATAATTGGATGTGTTTCTTGGGGAGGTCCTTCCGGTTCTGGATAGACCATAGAAACAATATAAGTCCTAATATTCCTTTCATGAAACAAATAGAACAGTTTAGTAAACAGTGAAGTACGAGTTCTAAACTGAAATGTTTAGAAGTCAAAAAAATGAAGTCCGAGTTCTGATCTGAGGTAATCAGAAGTCATTAAAATTAATTTAAAATATAGAATTTCAAGAAACAAAATCAAACGCTAAACAGAATGACTCATTGAGCACATTAGGTTCAGAAATGAAACAATGATCAGAAAGTTTAATTGTGAAGAACAAGTCACAATTAATGCGTCAGATAAGAATTGAATCATTAATAGAAATGATGAACGACGAAAACAAATTGGAATTCAAACGAGTGTATTTCCATCAAAAAATCAGCAAACATATGAGATATGGAAATAACTAAATCAAGGAAATATAACACGTGGCAATCATGGAAGTTAAAACTTGAGAATAACAAACACAAGTAAGTTATTCAGAATGAATGACCACGGTCTTTGAGTTCAGTTAAAGTTCACTTACCTTTCATAAAATAGTAATCCCCTTCAAAATTGGCATAACCTTTGAATGTTTGTCATGTGATGTGACTAATATGAATTAATACGCACATGACATTCCTGCAAAACATATTAGAAGGAGTTTAGTATCCATCCTTTGATGGATCCTTGACGCTTAGATGCCCAATTATAGTGAGGATCGAGGATACTATAAGTACCATACCAATGAGATTCATATTTACGGTCAACAAAATCATTCATACCACATGCAGAACAACAAATACAATCATGAGAAAGTTGAAGCAACTGTTGAATTGAATAAAGTCTTAAAGGAAACTTCACACTTTGTTCAACAGAAGTACGAGAATTAAACGCATCATGTTTATGATTGTATGTCCTAACATGTGGAACTGACTTAAATGACTTTGTATTCGTTGTGCTTTCATTTGACTTCTTCACTACCCAAACTTGTTTGAACCCTTTTCTTCGACCATTATTATCTGAACTACCATTAACGGCATGGTCAGCAGAGTTTGAGTAGGAAGGATTTCTATCAATTGATCGACTGGTCTTTTGCAGCGTTTGTAAACATTTTTGAGAATTTGAATCGGTTTTAGAAACGTCATTCACAGACCGGTTTTTGAGTTTTGAAGAACACTCGCCTTTAAGAAATTTGACCGGTCGATTTACTGCCTTAGAAAGAAAGTCGGTGTGGTTTGGAAGAGGTTTGTCGAATTCAAACTTAGCAAACTCCTCATCTGAACTTTCATCGGAATTCATATATGCCGAAAAATCAATATCAGGGACAGATGGAACAAGATTGGTCGAGGGAGGTGAGGAACACTTTGAATATGTGTTATCGGAAGAATCTGTTGCGAAAGCTTTTTGAAATTCAAATTTAAGATTCTGTTGAACACATTCATCTTAAGACTCTTTTCCTTTTCTATAAGATGTTTTGCCAATAAAGGCCTTACACGAAGATGTATCTGATGAGTCCGAGGAAGGTTCGAGTAGATTCATCTTTTCTTTTTGGAGTTGGTCTTGGAGTTGACTTTTACTCACTTGCTATTGCATCACTTCTGTTGCCAAGGCAGACAGTTTGGATGTGAGCCTATTGATTTCTACCCAAAGGAGTTCCTTGCCCTCAACAGATGCATGTTCGGTTTTGGTGGATTTGAGTTTCTCAAGTTCAGTTAAAAGCTCTTGTTTTTCCTTTTGAAAATTAGTTCTTTTCTTCTCGAGTGTCTCCTCTAACTCAACAATTTTTTATTCCAAAACAAGAGGAGGAACATAGAGTTTAAACTCGTCCGTATTAGTTTTGGGTTCAGGTGCTCGGGCCTCATCCTTTTTAGAGGAATCCTTGGGCGTTGAAACCTTGTAGCCGTCAAAGTAGTCATTCGAAAGGTACTTGGATTTATTTTTCTTGTAGGAATAGTTAAGAGATTCATACGCAAAAGGTAATTGCATTTTAGTGGTGTGTGCACGTTTGTATTCCTCTGTTTCCTCTTCCTTCTCTTCGAGAGGTCCAGTCCATTTGATTTTGTATTCGGGAAACTTTTTCTCGAGACCAAGAAAGTTAAAGTCGTAAAGAGTAAGTCTCATTGTCAAAATCTTTTTCAAGTATTGTGGGTTGTCATACCCGATTCCCCATTCTTTATTGAAATAACCTTAGGTTTGTTCATGTGAATTGTTTGATCAGTTTGACCTCGTTTGTGCAGTTTACTTTCAAGATCAGTTATTTTAGAAACAAACTCTTTGTGATGAATTTGAAGAGAGGAGCATTGATATATAATCTCTGCTTTCTCATCCTCACACTGATCAAGCTTTGAGTTTAAATCAGATATCTTGGCCCTAAGATCTTTTGGTGCTATCGAAAGATTTGCACACTTTTCCTTTAAGTAGGTGTTGTCAGACTTAAGCTTTTCTGTTATATTTGTTTGTACATCTAACTTTTCTTTTAGAGAACTAATTTCAAGTAGTTGTTCATTAGAGGTAAACATATGGGACTCTACCTTTTGACCAAGCAGGTGAATCTTATCAACTAAAGCATTATGAGTTGGTAGACATACCTGACAAGCTGCTGCAGATTGAGATGGGCAAGACATCTTTATTGCACTTAGATGACCGTCAGACAGTTGAAAATATTGATTCAAGGAAAAATCAGACAATATCAAGAAAACTCAAATGTCCCCCTTCGGCGACTTAGCACGGGGTCCCGCTAAAAACTGAGAGTTTCAGAGAGATCCTGGATATGTAATCTGGGTGGTTTCCGGATAGGGAATCCAGAAAAACAGGGGTGTCCGAATGAAAGGGTGACCGGGTAAAACAAGGAATCTGAGATCAAACAAGGTTACCGAATAAATCAAAGGAAATCGGATAACACAAGGTTACCGGAAGAAATAAGTGACCGAATAAAATACTACCCGGTAAAGTAGAACTTACCGGATGAAATCAGGAAGCAGAAGTGTCCGATCAAGGTTACCGGAACTCTGATGTCCGAAAAGATGTGTGGTCCGGATAGAAAAGACTTACCGGGAATTTTGAGCAAACCGGATAAGCACATCCGGGAACTTGAGCGATCCGGGAAGTAGATCGTCCGGAAACTTGGACAATCCAGAATATTGCGTTCGGATAGTAGCGAAATAGGGGAACTTACCGGATACAACAGACGTCCGGACACAACGGTTGAGAATGAAATTCGGATCTTGGAAACAATTAGGGTTGCTAGATTTTGTTCCTGAAAGGTTAGGAAACAACCAAAACACGAAAACAACACTACCCTAATCGATTTCTAAGCAAAAAACCATGATTTTGATTCAAAAATTATGACTTTGACAAGAAAAGAGACTCAAAAACTTGAAAATTTTCTTTTTCTTAGAAAACACTCAAACGAACGAATTGGACACTTAAAAATTGCAGAAACTCTAATATTACTAATATGAATCAGATGGAATAATTAGAATCAAGCAATTTCAATAAGAATAGAAAGATGAACTTTTTCAATAACCTATCAGTCGACAGAAACCAAAGAAAAACTTACCAGAAACCTTTGAATCACCTTGAATAGAATCGTCTGTATGCTCTGATACCAATTGTGGATCCTAGATTAGTGCAATACAGTAGAAATCACGAACAAATAATCAATACGAACAATATGATTTCAACTTGTCATCCATCTATTTCATAACCATTCAGAGAATTCAGAGAGAATGTTTACAATGGTTAAATGGACGATTCTAACGATTTAGCACGATTAACCTACAAACTAGATTAAGGAAAGCTATTTATACTTAGGCCTATGACAATTAAGGCCCAAGCCCATTAAGCTAAACTAAGCTCAATTAATATTAAAGGTTTTTTACAATTAATATTCTTTTCTATAATTCTTTATGTAACTTTCTAATTAATAGGACATTTATGGTCCTAACAGAGGGTGTTTGGGATTGCTTATTTATGTTACTTATCTGCCTATTTCATTTTGTCACAGATAAGTTATTTCTAGTGTTTGGATTGAGAAGAAAAAAAATGCTTATGACTTTTTGGTACTGTAGATAACTTATTTTTAATAAGTCAGTCTATACTGACTTATCAACTTATTTGAAACAGCTTAAAACTTTTTTTGGTTATTTTACATGTATAAGCAATCTCAAACACCGCTTAAGTCATTTCATTCTAACTTATTAACTTAATTGAAACAATTTATGAGTTTTTTAGTTACTTTACATGTATAAGCAATCCCAAACACCCATAAATAATAACTTATTAGCTTATTACGTTTTGGTACCACCATAAGCTAATCCAAACACTTCTTATAAAACTCCATTTTGATACCATATAAGTTAATGAGCATTTTTACATAAAAACATAAGTTGTTTTAATAAGCAATCCCAAACACCTAAAAGTGATCAACGATTTAGATCCACTTGTTATGTTCTCATGTTAACCTGAGCTTTTTACACAAACCTATCTTTTAAAAGACACGCGCTATTTGGCTATTCGTGGTTCAACAACGAAGAAAAGCATACCACACTTTTAGTATACTATTATCTTCTAAGAGCATCCACAACAAGGATTTCATATAAATTTCATATGGATTGCAAATGTGCCACATAGGATTTCTATTTTAGAAATTATGGTGGTTGTGAGTATGATTGCTAAATTAGAAATTGGTTTTGTTAATTTGCAAATGTCAAATCAGTACTTTTTGTTGATGTGACAGTGAATAATATAAGAAATTGTAAGGAATAATTTCTAAACTAGAAATTGATTTATGTCAAATCATGTTTTGTAGAGTATGTTTATGAAAAAATGTATTATTACTTTTTTTGTTAATAAATATTTAAAAAATGCAAAATATAATTTATATTAAAATACAATAAAATAAATTACATATTAAAAATACAAACTTAACACATAAAAATACATCATTGTTTGTTTAGAAGTTCTTCAAGTTGATGTTCGTATAATTTCCGTTGTGGTTCGCTCATTGTCGTGGGATCCATTTCCATCAACTTCATGATTATTTCTCGATTTTCCCGTTTATTCTTAAGTTTTTCTGTTTCCACAAATGATGTATGGAATTCTCTCATCACCTGAATCTTTTCTTTTTCAATATTCTGGCGTTCTAATATTGTCACTTGTTCGTTTTCGGTAAAACTTGTTGAGAAGGGTTTTTTTACCTTTATCTTTCAAAACTTTCTTTCCCAACGGGCGAGAAGATGAAAGTCATATTTATATTCGTCAATTTGATGATATAAACGATGATGTTAATTTTACTATAACTACGTCTCAAATCTCTCATAGCATACTTCCTATTATCTCCAAAATCACATACAAGTACGTAGTCGGTCAACGAATCATTGTTTACATTCAGATTTAATTGAAGAGATTTGACAAAGATTTAGAGAAGGAGAAAATGATGATTAATGTAATTATTTTTACTTTATATTTTAATTTAATGTTTTATAAATTAAATATTTTATTTATTTTATTTTATTATAACTGTTTAATTAATAAAATATTTCGTATTAAATTATAGTAAAGAATATTTAATTGTAGTTTTTTTGTTATTTGAATAAAATATAGTTTTTTATGATGAGGCGTTACTTTAGAAAGTGGTTGAAATTTCATTGTTATAGAGGATAATTTTAAGATAATTGCAAAGCTGATATGCCGTTGATGTGACACTTTAGAAATTGTCGTTGTGGATGCTCTAAGGACCACAATATGTCATTTCCATAGAAGACCACTTAGGTGTTTGGGATTGCTTATATTTTTGACTTATTTGCTTATTGTTTTTTTCCTCACCGCAAATAAGTTATTTTTAGTGTTTGGATGGAGAAAAAGAAAAGTGCTTATGACTTTTCCCCACCACATATAAGTTGTTTTTTGATAAGTTAATCAACTTTAACTTATTTGAAAGTGCTTATAACTTATTTGTCCAAATTATATTTTTACCCCTAACTCCTTTTTATCATGACATAAGTTGATAAGCACTTTTACAAATAAGCATAAGTTGTTTTAAATAAGCAATCCCAAACACCCATTGTGAAAGCCATATCCATATCTATATCTATATCTATATCTATATCCATATCTATATATATATTCAAAGGAAAGGAAGGCCAAACAGATGGTTGTTGTAAACTAAAAGCAAATTAGAAAAAATAGCCATGGAACACATGAATACTGGCAATGGAGAATTAAGCTATTCCCAGAACTCATTACTAGAGGTCTCTCTCTTTATTCTCTATCATTACACACACAAGATGAAAAACTAACATTTGATTCACGAGATATTCATCATGAATGTTGTAATATTCATAATGAATATTGAAAAAGTTCATGTCACGGTGAATGGAGACATCTGTCGCACTCTTGATTACTCTCTTGTTCGCAAACGAAAACATGTTTGCAACTGAACTTTCCTCTCTCTCTAATATGTATATATATATATATATATATTCTTCTTCAGGAAATGGTGATACGAAAAGGGGTGCCAGTTTTAAAGCATACAATCAAGAGTATGGCTGAGATGATGGTCTTTGGCAAGTGTTTCAAGATGGCAGATTTGGGGTGTTCGTCTGGAAAAAATACGTTGTTGGTTGCAAGAACCGTTATCGATTTAGTAGATGAGGTGTGCAAAGAAAAGAATAATGGTTTGGCATCAGGTGTAGAATTTAAAGTGCTGTTAAACGATCAGTATGGTAATGATTTCAATGCCCTTTTCAAACTGTTACCCGATTTTCATGCAAAGCTAAGGAAGGAGAAGGGAGAAAATTTTGGGGGTTGTTTTGTTTCAGCTGTTCCAGGTTCCTTCTATGGAAGACTCTTTCCTAATAAGACTTTACACCTTGTTCATGCCTCTTATAGCGTTCATTGGCTTTCTCAGGTATGCAAAAGATATATTTGGCCAACTCCTACACTTAATTTAACTATATATTTTCTCATATCATATATATAGGAATTTTAACTATATATTTTCTCTCATATATATATATATATATATAGAGAGAGAGAGAGAGGGAGGTTCAAGAGAAAATCTAAAATAAATGAAAAACTAAAAAATACCTAATCGACCGTTAGATTAGATGATCTGATGGATGTGATTAAACAGACGGTTACAACAATATTAATTAAACTAAAAAACATCACCCCTCTATTTTTTATTCGAAAAAAACGAAAAGTAAACAAATTTCGAACGAAATAAATTACACCAAATAAACGACAATATTTTTCTCGTTAATTTGACATCCATATTCATATATTTTTTATCCGTTTTTTCGTGGTTTTCCGGTTTTCCATTTATTTGAGGTTTTCCCTTGAACCTGGCCCTATATATATATATATATAGGGCCAGGTTCAAGAAAGAAATCTAAAAAACGAAAAACTGAAGAACACTCTGGTAGCCCTTTATCTGGAAGGTATGCACTTGTACATACAACTAATTTGTATCATGCATACGTGCATAAAAACCAAAAAACAACTTCCTCAATTTTCCATTTCTTTGAAGTGTTCCCTTAACACCACCCCTCTCTCTCTCTCTCTCTATATATATATATATATATATATATGTATATATATATATATATAGAGAGAGAGTTAGGTTCAAACGAGAACAATACATATTTAAAAGAACACGAGAACGAACAAAATTATTTGTGATTTTACATTATCGCACGAAAAAGGGAATTTGGTCGCGGCTTCATGTCTGCGTGGTTTTTTTGCGCGTTAATGTTAAATCACTAATGATTTTGTTCGTTCTCGTGTTCTTTTAAATAGTTATTATTCTCCTTTGATTCTCCCTCTCTCTATATATATATATATATATATATTAGCTAGCTATTCTTTTACCATATATATCAAATATATCCTAATAATTTCCACCATTCATAACTATCTTATACTTCGAACCGTTAAGAGTCAAAAATATAAGTTCAATATATATACATATATATATATATATATATACATATATATATATATATATGTGTGTGTGAGTGAGAGAGAGAGACCAAGGTTGGATTCTGGTGAGAATAAAAGTTATAATGAGAAAAATAAGAAGGATCTCCACCCTTGGATGTATATTAAGATGAGATGCATCAGATCAAGGGTCGAGATCTTTTCTTACATTCTCACCTTAACTCTTCTTTTCATATGATCTTTCTTCGTGTGATCATAGGTACCTGAAGGTCTTGACAACAACAAAACAAACATATACATGGCGAGAGCAAGTCCTCCAAATGTGTTTGAAGCATATCGAAACCAATTTTATTCGGACTTTGCAAAGTTTTTAGAACTACGGTCCAAGGAATTAGTAACCGGTGGGCGTATGGTTTTAATATTTCGTGGCCGTAGTATTGCTGATCCAACCGTTGATGATTGTTGTCGTCTCTTTGAGCTACTAGCACAATCACTTGTCGATATGGTCAAAGAGGTATTTGATTTTAGCTAATAATGTATTTTGTTCACATCTTTTAGTTATTCTCACTGTAGTAACATTGGGTTTATGCGACGGCTAAAAATTCTAGGTGTTCTAATAGAATGTTTTATAGGATTTAAATCTATAGGAACAACCCACAAAACGTCATATCTAAAAGTGTTATAATATTTTTATAGGACAATTTTTGGTGTTCTAACAAGTTTTTATGACATTTTAAAAATAAATTGTTGTATTAACTCTTTTAAATGACACTTTTGAGAAGAGTCCTATAAACCCCTTTTTATAGTGTCCTATGAAATAGCTAACGCGACTCTTTATTCTAAAATGTCATACAAAAACCTTGTCAAAACACCCAAAAATGTCATATTATAACAGTTTTGGATATAAAGCTTTATGGTTTGGTCCTATTTATTCGGAGTTTAGGTGTCTTATAAATTAACCAATTTTATTTGTTGTAGTGTTTACTGATTCACAGACTAACCATAACGAATATTACAGGGCCTAGTTCGAGAATCAGATATTAACTCATTCAATATTCCATGTTATACTCCATGCGAGGATGAAGTTAGGAATGTTATTCCTTTTTCGGTTGATACCTTGAATGTTTTTCAAGGCAACTGGGATCCATATGACACAGATCTCACAAATTGGAATGATTCTAAGGAGAAGAGTCGCATACATGGGAAAAACATAGCACAAAGCTTAAGAGTTGTCACAGAACCCTTATTGACGTCTCATTTCGGAAGTTCGATAATTGATGTGTTGTTTAAGAAATTTGAAAAGTATGTGGGCGAAGATCTAGATATTTTAATGTGCTCGTTTCATTGGCTAAAAAGTGAGTGAGTATTCATGTTTCAGATCTCACTTAAATAAACAAATAACAATTTCATGCTTCATTTGACACTTTTATTTTATGTTACGCTTGTTATTTTCTTAAAATGATTCTTAATTCGTAATTGTTCATACCAACAACTCGATTTACTTATAAATTACCGATGATGTTTTGCTTATAAATAACCGATTAAGATCATATGCTTTCTTAAAATGGATCCCCGCCCTTGGATTAATCCTAATCGAAGTTGGTTGATGTATGTTTAAGTGGTTTTATGCCCGATGAAAATAGGGTGTTTGAAAAAGAAATAAAAAAGAACCTATGACCAAAATCATGATGTTGCAATATCACAAGTACACCAAAAACATGATGAATAAAAATGCAAACCCAAACACATTATCTAACTAACAAAAACATGAGGTTTTTGTCTTGGCACAAACATTCTCGACACACAAAATTAACCTGCAATAATGACTTCTTTTTTGTTTCGAATGCTTGCCCATGAATCTAAATTACACATACTTACATGTTTTGTTCTCCTTCTCAAATCTCAACAAACTACGAAATGCATATTGAAAAGAATTACCTTCTACTATGCCCGACTAGATCGACCTCTTGCCAATGTTCTTGAAGAGCGAGGATGTTCAGACTACAGGAAATTATATTTTTCCATGTATGTATTGTATGTTTTGTGTTTTAAACAGGATGTATCTTCTAACAATTTTTGGACTTCATCGTGCCTGTAAATTCAGATTGTGCAAGTAAAGGTCAAGACTTGAGATTCTCATAGAAACATTCGTCCCAAAAGAAAGTGCAGATTTGACTTTTCACTCCATAACAAATATTAGTTTATAAACAACATCATGAAGAGACATAATATCTATTATGCTAAATCCAAATCAAATTTGATTCTTCTTTTTAGAAAGACACGAGTATACCGTAGTAGAGGAAATGCCAGCCATGCACTCATTGTATACTAAAAATGAACTCTATATAACGGGGATATTTAGTATATCACCCTTGCACTTTTCACCATGAGAGATAACCCACTCTTTTATCTAACTGTTTTCTGTTTAATCCTTAAAGTTATATGGAATACATGGAGGGGTCAGGTACAGTACAGGATTGTAAGATGGAGAGAGAAATAGGATTATTTACTGCATTACAGATTCTTTACAGTCATTGGTTGTATATTAAAACCAAATATGCATTTTTGAGCCTGTTAACATGATACTAACATGGCTGCATATATGGATAATAAGATTCAAGAAACACATTTGATGTAGAAATTTAAATTACCACTTTGGCTTCATGTCAGGAAGGTCAAAGATTGAGGCAATACACCTCCTCGTGCATCTCATGGAAAAAGTATAGAGAGCTTACACATCGGGTTCATAGACCTGGAGAAGGCCTATGAATATGATAGTGTGCCACGGGACGTAATTTGGAGGAGTCCAGAAAAGAGAGAGAGGGCAGAGGTTAACATAGAGTATGTCCCGGTAGAGATACGGCTACACCAAGGATTGGCTCTAAGCCCGTTCCATTTTATTTCTAGATTTCCAGAGAGATTAAGGGTAGTGTCCCATAGTGCATGTATTCGCTCATGACATTGTGTCGGTAGCGTAGTCGAGGGCAGAGGTTAACCAGACGCTAAAAGAGTGGACTGCAACTTTGGAAGGACAAGGCTTGCGCATTAGTCACTCTAAGACCGATCTATGGTGCAACTTCAAGAGGGAGAGCATTGACAAGGAAGTTGAATCAAATGATACCTCAAAAGGACTGCTTTAAGTATCCAGGCTTTATGATTAAGCAGAGGATGACGTGACACATCGCATAAAGATCGGAAGTAGAGAGCTCCAACCAGAGTGTTGCGTGACAAGAAAGCTCAAGGAGAAATTCTACAGGGTTGCCATCAGACCAACTATGTTGTATGGGTTGGAGTGTTAGGCGATAAGGAAGGCGCACAAGAGGAACTTAGAAATGCATAAATGACGTTGCTCAGATAGACATGTGGTCGACCATGTTGGACAGGATACCGAATGTCCAAACGAGATCTTTCGAGCGGAGTTGGGAGTTGCTCCCATCACAGATAAACAAAGAGAGGGAAGATTACAGTGGTTTGGGTATGTTCGTAGGAGGCAGATTACGACACCGATGAGAAGGGTAGGAATATGATGGTCAAGGAGGTAAGGTGGAGGGGTAGACCGAGAAGGACATTAGGTTAGAAGGGTAGGACTAGGAGTATGATGGTCAGGGAGAGGGGTAGCATGGCAGTAATTAGGTTATTAGGGCCTTACGGCCATTGGACGGTTGTTTTACTTTTTCCTTCCATACAAGTATGTTGTTATCGTTTATATCTATATGTCTCATTTGTTGTACATCAGTTCTAGATCTTCTTCAAGTAACTGTAGTAGTTTATAATGTGCTTTATGCCCCTTGTCCCCTTGCTTGGGTAACCTATCTCCCTTTTCTCTATTCTATTACATTGTCTGTTTGCTTGTGCACACACTCTCACCTCTATCTTACTCGCTTGTTCTATATAGTTGTTCAGCAAGTCAGGGGTCCTCAGAAAAAACAGACTTTCTACAGACTCTCTACCCCTTGGGGTAGAGATTAAAGTCTGTGAATATCTTACCCTTCCCAGACCCTACCTCTGTGTGGGATTTGCCGGGTGTGTCTGGTTTGGTATGGTAACTAAATAAGATAACCCTTTCAAATTAAACTAAAGTACAAGGTACAACCGTGCAACACATGGAGTAAGTAATAAAAAAATTAACTTAAAGTCTGTCTCTAAGACAATTAATTGAGCTAAAAATCAAATGTACAAATATGAAATTCTTTGCTAACAAGTAATCAAATAACCAATGTACATATCAAGACATGGTCTACAAATAATTTTGAACATATTTTTAAAAACACCCCCTCCACCCCTTCATTTTCTGTTCTATATGTCAAGAATGGTGTGCTTCCTCGCAGAGCTACCTGTAACCCCCCCCCCCCCCAACTCCAAAATGACCACATTCATCCCTACATAACCACCTTTTGTTTTCTCAACCCACCACCACCACCACATGTACCTTCAAAATTTTACACATTTTGATTTCGGGTAAGGCCAAATTGTATGGATTTGTTGTCCCAATTCTAACTTTTTTCTTCTGAACCACCCAAGGCCACCGGATAAACCTTGATTATGCAGATACAAGCCAAAAATAGCTGCTCCAGTAATAACATTGTAAAGCAAGTGTGAAGGGGTATGGAAGGGCTTACCGGTTATTGAGGAATCTGAACAACAATGAACGCAAAGAAGTATAAACACCCAAAAATAGCTGCTCCAGTAAGAACATTGTAAAGCAGCTGTCTATCGTTTTTTGTGGGTATGAAAACTGATTTCAGTGTGTTTGTCAGTTCAAAGAGCCGACAGGATATCTGCATTTACAAGCACAACTGAATTATCACCCATTTATCTCATGTCATTAAATTAGAAAGGTAAAAGGATACTTTACTCACCAACACATAAACTGCAGTGGTAAGCATGAAATTGAGCATAGGGTAATTTGGGATAAACGAGAGAAGCCACTTTGGCTGTGCATTCGGGATATCTGATCTGCACCATTCATGCTGGTTAGTGCTAGGACATTGCATTTATTGGCTTCAGACGTAATTTATTACAATAAGTTAAGAAAGGAAGTCATTTCATAGCCACAACAGAAAAACGGACAAAAAGTATCCATTCGGTCATCTTATATGTGAAAGACTATTACATGAAGAAAAGAACCCAAAAGTGCTACAGACAGAGATAACAAAGTTAAATTTTTTTATTTGAAAAGCAAACACGGATTTTACTCACCTTAGCCAGATATGGAACTGAGAAATATACGTCTCCAAAGTAATCTTACCCAGCCACCTATTAGCGCAGGGGAGAAGTATAATTGAATCGTCAATGAGCAAGCAATATACATGTAAGAGTATTTTTATAGCTCTGAATCTTTAAATATGGAAGTTAAAGAGAGCGTACGCAAAGAGAGTTAACGAGAAATTCCGAAGATGTTGAGTGAAATTCCTCAAGCAAATGTAGACACTGACAGCAGCAGAAGAACAAACCAACATGTTTTAATAAATAAAAAAATTGCAAGCAGGTATTGAAGATAAGAAGATAAAAGAAGAATAATATAATTACACACGTTATAGGTATCCATGATGTGTAGGGGTGGTATTTGTTGTATGTGACCTTGTCCAACTTGTATATGTACTCGTACCACATGTATCCAGCCTGAAAAGAAGCTAACATGAGCCCCACAAACTCTTGAATAAGAGGATCATCTTTAAAAAAGATAATCTAGACTAACCAGAACAGATACTGAAACAATGGATGCCTTTACAGTGCGTCTCCGCTTACTATCTGACTCCTCGAGTTTTTCCATCCACTTTTCAACCTGAGATAATATCTTACATGGTTTTAGCAATGACATGCCTCTGGAATGTAGATTAAAAAATTTCCAGAGCTTAATTACATTAGGGTGCAGATATGCATAAATCATCCCAATGATCCATATATAGCGATCTAGCCCAGATCTGAAATGCCACTCATGCAACCGAGGGAGGTCTGGTTTTGCGGGATCAGTGTAACCTGCAAAGCAAAAAAAAAACTACTTTTCAGGACGTCATGTTATATATTAGAACTGTATTTAATACACTAAATATGTTGATACATTATGATACTCTGTTTCTCTAAACACAGAAATACACAAAAGAGAATATCACAGTAACTACAAAGTAATGAGTAATATATTCTGACAAGAGGAAAAGGAAAATATACTGGCATGATGAAATTCTTATGAGTTAGAATTTAAAATATATAGCTTTAGGATTTAAGTCATGGTTTTCTCATTTACGCAGTTATCTTTAGTTGCTGTCTACAGTTATAGCATATTAATATGCACTAAAGGGAAAATAAAACGTACCTAATAGGAATGCCAATGGGCTCCAAATTATGTAAAAAACTCCAGGAATCTCCCACACCAAGATAACCACAAGAAAGCATACAAGGATCTTCATAATCATCACTGATCTTATCTCATTATATTTGCTTCCGATAGCAAGTGCTCCATACACCATAAGAGTAAAAAGTGTGTGCATGGGACAGATATAATAGAGCATATAGTCGTTGTTAAGAACTATACAACAAAACGCCACAAAAAAGTTCAGCCTCCACATCATCTGCAAAGAGAATAAATAATATTAGGTGCAAATAATAAATCAATTGTAAAAGTAACTGACTCAAAAATAGATGTGGAAACTGGAAATTCCTACCAAACAGTATATGGCAGTATTTTCTAGAGTAGTGACTCATAGTGATAACTATAAAGAGGATGATTCTATCTTCAACCCACACTCGTAGTGCCCCATGGATATGTTTAGGCATCCATTGAGGAATATATACTTTTAGCCAATTTTAGTTATTGATACTACACATAGGGACTGTTTACTTGTTTTAACATTAAGCCATGTATAGGTTTAAGTAGTCTGTTTTGATAAATCTGTCTGTCTGAGGGACGTGAGACCAATGGGTTTGAGGGAAGCAAAGAGAGAGGATTGGATTATCTCTGGGCATTTCTGGTATTAATTTGTCTGGGGTGGCTTAATGGGGACAAGTGAGGGGTCCTGGCTTATTCCATATAGCCATTTTAGCTTAATGGCTTAATGATTAAGCCGTAAAGAAACACTTATGTATGGCTGAGTGAATAAGCCGCTCACGCCATTAAGCTTATTAAGCTATAAGTAAACAGCCCCATAGTCACATTTTAATGTTGAAATTTCCACCGAATAAGCCGCTCAGGCCATTAAGCTTATTAAGCTATAAGTAAATCCATCTAGCAGTTTGCAAATTAGAATTCTATTTAAAAGAACTTGTGGTACTTAGTTAACTTGTGTGCAGCTTGCATAAAGTCTCATGCAGCCAATCTTGAGCTGATGTTTACCAGTTTTATCCTCTCTCTTTTTTAGTAGCTTTCAAAGCCCATGTTATGTATTTTTCACATTTTTCATCATATAGTTAC
This sequence comes from Saussurea involucrata, assembly GCA_033807775.1. Classification (NCBI taxonomy): domain Eukaryota; kingdom Viridiplantae; phylum Streptophyta; class Magnoliopsida; order Asterales; family Asteraceae; genus Saussurea; species Saussurea involucrata. The sequence goes on from CM066325.1 coordinate 54,465,138, forward strand.
GTACATAAATGACCTTTAGTAAGAATAAAGGGTGTTAGCATGTGATGTTGATGTCTAAAACAACTTAAATATCACCTATGACGTCAGCAACAAACTCAAGATTCTCTAAAAGACCAGCTAGATCAACAATAAGAAAAATAACCTGAGAAAATCGTGCAATACTGAAATCCTTTCGGATGTAGTAGTAGGAGAAGTTTCCAAAACCAGTCATCCAGACATAGGCAGCAATAAAAACACGAATTGCGTTGTATATCTCCGTGGCAGCAAAGTAATGATACATTAAGAAGAGAACCTGTCAAATGACAGAAAAAAAATATAAAAGCAACTTCAAATGACTTTCTTTTTGTACTAGTATAACCATGGTATGATGTGTCAAATGGGGTAGGCAATAAGAAATATTGAATGAATAACTGCATATAACAATATATGAACTCTAATTCAAATCCACAAAGATGAAAACAGTGGCACGGTAATAATATTGACAAAACACTTGCCTGCATCCATCCTTTCCACTCCTCTGTTTGATGCCGATTGAGGTAAAGTATCGATTTTCCCGAGAATGCCGACTTGTCGCTATGTTTCTTCAGAGAAGTCATTGCTGAAACAATGATAAGAAGAAGGTACAGGAACAGGAAAAGATCGCGATTGTAGCTCTGTACCAGGAAACAGAAGATGGTTACAATCAAAGAAGAAAAAGTTTATTAATCACAATTGTGAAATCTTCATACAAACAATTGTGAAATCTGCATACAAACAATTATTGCAAGTGCAAGAGTGAAACATGAGGTCTCAACTATTAATATTTGCTCTAGCAATTTATGTATTAATCGAGATATAAGCTTTTTCAGGATGATGCCTTGTGAATTTCAACATTCCCCTAGTCTAAACTGCCAAATCGGGCACTAAACTAGCCAAAGGCTGAAAAAAAGAATCTTAAAACAATCAAAAAAAGGTAATTTTGCCTTATATAAATATTATATACTTCAAAAAAAGGTAAAACATGAGGTATGAACCTTTGTAGATTCCGGAATTAAGCTGGTGCGATCACACAAATAGAAATAGAATAAAATTCCCCCAAATTCTGACCTACATGAAGTAGTAAAGTCAAATGTAATTGTTGCATCAGCTTATAGGGCAAACCCATCGCAATATAATCAACACAAAGAAAGTGATATGACTTACATTGCTCTTAGGGTTGCTCGATTTTCAAGTAAAAATGATTCCTCCATTGTCATAAATCTACAAATCAAGATGTGCAGAATGTAATTAGAGGTTTCACTGAAGAAGAAAAAAAGAACAAAAACAAGAAAATAAATCCATCAAATCAGTAACTAACCTAATTAAGTTTGCTCTAATGGAAGCACCAGGCGGCCTCATTGATGCTGACTTTGTGAGGCCTCCTTCCAGCAAAACAGCCCGATCATCTTCCTTATTTACCTCAGTTTCCAATTCAACCAAACTATTGTCTGAATGACTGCTTCCAAAAGACATGAGTAAACAAGCATTAGATGATACTGTACATCCAAAGTAAGCATACACCTATTCGATGTTGAATACAACAAATCACACCTATTCGATGTTGAATACAACAAATCACATCTTAACAATTTACATGTTATGGAGGGTAATTTGATCTATGAAGATCAAAGCTACTGAATATTTGCAAAAACAAAGCCTGACTTGATTATTTGGAGAAATCATTGTCGCATTCCAAGTTGAACTATTTTCGAATAATCATAGGACACAAACAAGCTTTATGATACTAAGACATTTCAAGTCATCTCCTAAAAACTAAATAGATAATGTAGTTCAATGCAGTGCAAGATATGCAATAATGCATGATTAGCAAAGTTGAACGTGTTACACATAGCTTGTTCAGAGCATTACGAAGATAGTCCATGCTTAGCGAATGATTCAGCTCATCACTTACCTACACAAGCTAAGTTTGTGAGGAACTAAAACCCTAAATGGTTTAATCTATCTGCATCCATTCATTTATGTAAATGGAAGATGCTAAACATGGATCTCATGCACAGAGACACTTACAATAATAAAATGAAACACAAACCAATCCCACATCCATGTGTAAGAAGCACATAGAGAAGAGACAAATGAAGTTGATTGGAGTAATTAAGAAACTTACAGTTTAGATGGGGATGAAGATTTCTTGTATTCCAGCCACTCCGAATAAATCCAAGAAACAAATATAGGGATGATTCCAAGCAAAAAGGACACCTAAAAGACAATGATATTAATGATAATAATGAAGGCCTTTTAATCACCTATAAGAAAAAACACAGTGTAAGACTAGATTTACCAACAAGAAAGGCGTGCCACCAAAATGCATTTCTCATGCTAAATTGAGTAAAAAGTTAATATCAACCCTTATCTACATTTCTTCCTTTCACTTGTTTTGTTTCTATCCAACTTACGTAGTAAACGGTTTGGATTTGACATTAAAAACCATTCAATTAAGTATCCATACAACAATTTTACTTATCTTTCTAGTTGTTTCTCAGGCAGATTGGTATTTTTAATGGCGGCACAGTTTACCTAAATTAAGTTCAACCCAACAGCTTCACTATGCAAAGAAGTAAGCGCTTCATATGTTGTAAATAGCAATGTCCATCAGACTAGTACACATAAACATTATATTTGAGTGAAGAGATTTATTGTGTGCAAGATCAGTTATTATTCATCTGCTGGACTATTGTTTGGAAACATCTAGCAAGGAGATTTATTGTAAGATATAGGACTTCTATATAAAACAAGGGGTTCAAGATAAACTTATGCATGAAGGAAAAAAGTGATACAGAACAAGAAAAACTTATGGGTTCCAGTTACTGCATGACGGTATCAGAATGTCAAACATATGATCTATCTTATACCTCAATTATGGATAAATTGACAATTCGATAGAACAAGATCACAGACTAAGGTCCATGTTATCTGTGATAAATTACATTGAAGAGATAAGTCGATAACAAAGGGAGTTAATGGATTTACCTTTGGTTAGATATGGGACAAGAGGTATGGGGTGGAGAATAGAGTAATAGTATATTGCAATAAGTAATCATAAGGGTAACACTATTGTCAGCTAATACACCAGACATTCAGTGTTGAGCAATAATAAGCCACTTTAAAAATTAATCAGAATTCTGAGATGAGTTCATTCTCAGAGATGATGGCAATGTAAATTTGTAGTACCAAAGATCAAAAAAACCAAAGTTGAAGTGTATGATCCGAAAAACAGCAAATCAATTAACTCAATTGCAGACAGGGCATGCTCTTAGAAATCAATAGCCAGGATCATTAACCGACAACTCTTTCAGAATGAAAAACACACACACACATGTGCCCATACAATGGTAGACTAGATACGAACTTTAAGTTGATCAACTTCCTTACACGATCAAACCAAGGTAGCTCGTGGACATTCAGATCAAGAACAAAACAGAACCCTCAACAAATATGCGTACCAAAACAGATCTCCAAATCAGCCACCAACTAAACAAATCGCCAATTAAACTGATGAAAAAAGATTTTGAATGTACGATGTAGTAGCTAGTATTGTTACCTGGCCAGGTGTTAGAGGTCCAGAAACCACCATTTTTGTTGCAACAAGCCCGATTTCGATTGGGAAACCACCAGCAATGCCTCAAGAACAGAACAAAACAAAGTGAAATGAAATCAGAAGGCGTAACTCAATCTTGGCATAGATTTGGATCTATCCAGACACAGTAGTATGAATCTCGTCAAGTGTGTGTATGTAGGTATATATGAAGGAGAGAAAACTAATAATAATAAAAAAAAAAGAGAGGAAAGGATGGTGAGATAATGAAACCCTAACTACTAGTGGAGAAGAAGGTAGAGAAAGAGAGAGATCTGAAGCAACAAGAGGTTGGAGATGGTGGGGTAGGAAGGAGTTGACGTCGTCGTTTGCTTGAAGAAATGAAGATCGGAAAAGGTGTCTATGTCTATGTCTTGTACAGATTCAATTAACCGTTAAGACGGTGGTTGTTTTGGTGTCCAATCTCACATAAATCCCAACACAAAATTATGCAAGTATTTTCGTTAATTAGCGTTTATATTTTATTTAAATATATTTATAATTAAATTTAATGAGTCTAAAAATATAAAGTTAAAAAAATTATAATATATAGTAATAAGTGATAAGCTTAAATTTTAAAAGCTTAAACGTATATGTGTTGTGGTATAGTAGATATTGTTGTTCCAGCTATTTTGGTAACAAAAAAAACTTAAAGTTTTATCCCCTGAAATCAAGCTTTTGTTCCATGATATCTTATCTGATTTTTGTTTAATGGCAAAACAAACATGGGACTAATATTTTTGTTTCGTCCTGTCCCACACAGTTTGCATATCAAACGCACTCTTAGTAATTTTTATCTTGATTTTGCACAAATGTCACTACTTCCGCAATATATAGGTTCGTAATTACAGACCTAACTTAAAAACTTGAAAAAAATACGAATCTGGTCAATTTCATGTAAAAAAAATTGGGCCCAGAATAGCGGACCCCACATCGCAATTTCTTTTTTTCTTTTAGGAAAAAACGACTTTTTCTGGTGTTGTTTTGCCGGGTCCGCAAGTTACGGACCTGGATATTGCGGATGCAGTGACATTTAGGTAAAAAGTGGGAGAGAAATGACTAAGAGACTAATTTATCGATGTAAAATGGCTATTTGACTCAATTTCCCTTATTTTTAATTTACATTAGTGGTCTTTCTGTGCCTTCAACCCGGCTAATCCAAACCATGTGAAGTAGCCCTAGTTTTTGGAGCTTTTGTCTTAAGGGTCATTTACCAAACGCTTATCGGATAAGCGTTTATCGCACCACCCTCACTTACCCTATCCGGTAACATTCTTGGCCATCAAAGTAGATTGTTGGTAAACGTCTTTTATCCGCTTACGGGGTAAAAGTCTTCTCCCTCACTTACGTAATAAGATTCTTGGTTCTTGTTATGCAACTGATTGGGTAAGATTTCAGGTCCTTGTAGTGCTCATCCGAAAGATAAGTGACACACGATAAACGCTTACCCATTAAACATTTGATAAACGACCCATTAGTTTCCCAAAGTTTTTCCATTTCGGAGGGAGGAGAGCTAGTGTAGAAATCTTGGAGAATCTTCCGAACATCGAGAAATATTATTTTATTGTTTTCAGCAATTAAATATTAAAAAAACTAGTGATCCGGCTCGCGCGTTGCGCGGAGTTCCAAAAACATTATATGAAAAATTTTAAGCTTTTTTTATAGATCATTTTCATTTTTTCTTGTATTAATAAACTATATTGCAAGTTATTGAGTGTTGTTATCATCATCCGATGCTTCGTGATTGTGATATGGATGATCACCAACGATAACCAAATCGAAATAATAAACAATTTCAAGAAGGTTTGAGGATGATAGTAACATTCAACATTGCTTACCATATAAATAATAAATAATAACAAAGATGGGCTTACTTGCAGAAAAAATACGGGTTAAGTTTAGCAACTAAAAACACAAAATAAAAATAAGCTAAGCCTATCTTGTAGAAGCTTTTTGCTTGTTCTTATTTGTTCTTCAAACCCCATTTTTTCAATGATTTAGCCCGCCACCAAGAAACTTGCGGTCAACATTGCTCAATAATAGAAACCATTTTAATTATTCTTCTATATGAATAACCAATCAAAGATAATTTGTTGTCGAACCTTCTTGCCGAGAGCTGGATATACACGATGTTTTATCATCATGGTCAGAAATAAATAGTTGCAAATAAATATGGAACTGGTTTAAGTGACATGGTTCACGATGTCGAACCATATCAGATTTGAAACAATGGAATTATTTGTTGGTGTTAGGAACAGTTAAGTAACAACAAAATTGAGTAATGGCATTGATATCAGGCTCATTAATCTCAATAAAAACAACACTAATATTGGCTTTGGCTGAAAAAACATGAGTCAAACTTAAAAGTATCAATTCAAAAAATGAATTACATGTATTTAAGCAAAGTAAAACATTAACACATCCATCCAAGCATGTTCATGCATATGCATATTCAAGTATTTCATAGCCAAAGGCTCCCACTTATGTAAAATTCAAACACTTAATAGACAAATAATGTGTTTGAGGTATGTGAATATTGAGGATTATAATGTGATATATATATATATATATATATATAGGTTAAGTTGTTGTCAGGAACAATTGAGGAACCATGTTATAGGAAGCTTAAAATCCAATAAAGCACATAGTAAATGGATTAATGTCATCATGTTCGACTAATCGTTATTCGAATAATTAATAAAAGTATAAAAATAACCTCTTTTTTAGAAGGGGGTATGTTTTGACATGAAATGGATATATCCATATATCTACTCAAATATATGAGATGGTAAAATATGGCAAAAATCTATACCGAAAAAGGGTTTACGTGGACATATTGGTTCACGTAAGAGTACACGTAAAATACCAAAGGGGGTTATTCATATTCAAGCAAGTTTCAATAATACCATTGTGACTGTTACAGATGTACGGGGCAAGTGGTTTCTTGGTCCTCCAACTCCGAATTATGGGTTTTAGATTTTATATTGCTTCGGGTTCGAGTTGGTTGGGTTTTGGGTATTGATATATGCAAAAAGTATATACATTCAATCAGTTTTGATGATGAAATCGATAATAGGTTTAGAAATTTGAAAAGTATGGCAAAATATGATTTAGGATTTTCAATAAGATAATTATATAGATAAATATATTTATATAATATTTTAAATTATATGTATGTATATATCGGGTTTTCGGACAGGTTGGGTGGCCAAAAACCATACCCAACCCGAACCTAAATATCCCTCAAAAAGTCGGGTTTCTGATTTTTGGATTTCGCGGCATTTTGATTCGGAACAAACACCTCACTTTCAATTGGTTCCGGGTCGGGTTTTGCACACCCCTAGTTCAAGCAATTCCATTCAACCTTTCATTCATTCTTTAGTATAAACTTCGACCTGGATAACAATAATATTTTGCGAATAAACAAACGACGGTTACAATGTTGATCAATACATGATCTACACGAATACGCAAATTTCTCTTTTGAATGTCAAGAATCCACAAGTATCTAGTAAAAGATGGAAAGTAGATTACCGATTTCTTCCCAAATTGTGTTTCACACCCCGCATAGATCTCATCCTTTTAACATCCTTCCAAATCCTTGTGAATGGAAAACGATGCCATTCTTGTGCTCTCTAGAAACCCATGTAGAATCCTCCACAATTATAATCATCAATAATCGTCGATGTCTCTCCTTCGATTTAGCGTGTAATACGATAAGGATTTTCTGATGTGCAAAATCCTGTAAACCGACAAACAAAGACAAACCCTTATAATTAATAAAAAAGACCTAAATTAGTAGCAATATTCATTGATTTCTCCTCATAAGGGTAAGGGGGAGAGAGAGAGAGAGAGAGAGAGAGAGAGAGGGAGAGAGAGAGAGAGAGAGAGAGAGAGAGAGAGAGAATCGGGTAAAGAAACTTACATTGTTACATGGATTTCAAATTTCTTCCACCGGAATCAATGCATGGGAGGGATACCATGTTTGAGTATAAAAGAAAAGAGACATACTTGTGACTTGTGAGGAAGTTAATATGTTTTTAAGACAATTAAATATTTTACAATTGAGTGATAAGAGATGGATATATGAAGAGGTGGATAAGATAAATTAATTGCAATAAACAATGACTTCAAAACCTAAAATTAATTGAAAAGTTTGGAGTTAAGCCTAAAATTAATTGTTATTTACAAAATTACAAAATTGAAAAACAAAATAACAATAAATATAGAGGTGGGAAAAGTTGAGTTAAGGAGAAAAAAGATAAAGGATGTTCTAGGCATGAGAAGATGCCACCTCACTACACTTGGTTTTTGTTTTACTATATATATTGATTATTATGATATTAAATGTTTTCAGTAATTTATCAATATAATTAACATCACAATGTTTAAAATAAAAAACTTGTTGAAGTTGGAATTTGATGTAAAATATTATATGATGTTTGTGTTTTTAATATTGAATATTGAACTCATTTTAATCGTCATTAAGTCTTTGATGGTGTATTTGGTTATAAAATATATTTACTTCTACTTGAAATGAAAAATATGATTATATGTGGGAAAACGAAAAATGTGAGCAGAGTAAAATAAAAAAAAGGGCTTAATGTACGAAATAATAACATACTCTCACAAATTTTTTTATTATAGCATTGTACTTTCATTTTTTACATATTACAATAATGTACTTTTAAATTACTTTTTATTAAGACATACTTTGAAATTTTTATTCATTATAACAATAGATAACCTTTTAACTTGGATTAAGATAACATGACACAGATTACTAAGTTTCCATGTCATGTCATTGTCCATCTGTAACATATTGCTAACGTATCATTTATTATTACTGCATTGTACTTTTAATTTTACACTTCATTTAATAGATTTGTAAACATGTAATGCCTTGTCCAAATATTTTCGTTCGGATCGTGACAAACGTTCATGTTTTGAAAATACAGAGACTACTAGAAATGTGTCAACAAATAAACAATACACTGATATCTTATGTTATTCTTTCCAAAGAGACATCATTTTCGAAAACACATGTACTCGTCTTTTTGTATTGCTAGTCACATGCGTACATACAAGTCGATACTCTTGACATGCAACAATGTCATAACTTATAATCAAAACTCAACTCAGAAAAACATTCCAAGTTGTTATAACTTATAAGGTCGACTTGTTTCTAGTTATGGTGAGTGTGCATGAAAATACCAAAATTAATGTAATTGATTTGATTATAAAAATATATAAATATTAATTTGCAATCTTCACGTCAATTCATTACTAATTTTGATCTTGATTAATGTGAGGGAAAAACTAGTAAGAAGGGCCCAAATAGTATACATGTAGTCATAAGATCATCCACTAGGATTTTTAATAAATATTTAATGAGTTCTTAATTGTCACAATAAGATTTCTAATCAAGAAATTATTGTCAATATAGATTTTTAATAGGAAATTGGTTTTTGGTAATTGTTAATCTTACATCGATATCTTTTTGTCGATCTAACAGTGAATAGTATAGAAAATTATAGGGTATAATTTTTTAATAAGAAATTGTTTATGTCACATCATGCTCTTTGAAAGAGGTATGGATTGTGGTGGCTTGGGCATCAAGGCATATCCGTAAAGACAATTTACGAGTTAAGAGAGTGGAAAGTGCTTTCGGTCTTCGGATGAGCCAAGTCGATAGAAGGAACCAAATGAGTTCTGCAACATCAACTTGATGGTTGAGAAGGTGAGGAGGAGGGGTAGGCCTAGAAGAATGTGGGATGACCGGTTTAGAATAAACATGACAAGTTTAGACATTTTTTAGGACATGACCTTTGATAAGAGTTCTTAGAGGCACAAGACTAGAATGGCCGGTTTTTAGTAGGATTTGGTAGAGGATGGCAACCAGGGTATCGAGAGGAGGATAAATGTTCAAAGTAGGCAAATTTGCTCGACTTTCTAACGGGTCATATGTACATGTTTAGGTTGCTATATACATTAGTTTCTACTTGTACTACATATTTTATCTGATCACATTGCCGGCTTTGCATGCCGTTATAAAATCACGAACAGACCATGCGTTCGTTATTCTACTACCTGTTGTATTTCCTATGGATGAGCTCGGGACCGAACCGGTTGGTACCGAATTTTTTTGGGACTAAAAAGTAGGACAATAAACCGAACCATATGTACCGGTTTGGTTTCGGTTTCGGGACGGGAAAATCGGTACTAGGACCACTTAGGACGCAAAATATGAAAATGTATCAAATGTATATCAAAACCAATCGCAAACCAAAATATCTTCATAATATTTTAGATGTGTATCAAAGTCAATCCCAAACGATCAAAAGTTCAAAATAGATATAAAAAGAAAATGGAGAAGATATGGATACTTACAGAGAATATTTGGTTAGTTTAAAACATGATATAACTTGATTAGGAAAAGATAAAGTTAGTTTAGAAGATGATATATCTTGCATAGTTTAGGAATTTAAAAAGTCAATATCCCGGTTTTTTCGAGAAAATACCGGTACCAAATGCCATAATATCAAATTTGTCGAATATATTGGTTTTGCATTTAAAAGCACCCAAATATTAATCATTTTAATGGTTTGATTCAAAAAGTATAGGTCTGAACATAAAATTCAAATCAAACAAAACATACAATCATATATCCCACTCAACAACCTTTCATCTACCATGAGTGTATATCGTTTTCGTGAAAACCCTGGCTTTTTCGTTCGAACATTTTGAAAAAACCACATGTACTCGTCTTTCTGTATCGCTAGGCACATGCCCAGCATGCGAGTCGATACTCCAACATGCTTACAGCATTACAGCTTACAATCCACGTTGAAATGTACAACCGAACCCACAAAATTAAACCAGTAAATAAATAGCCATGTCTCGGCTTAACCGGATGTGATCCGCTGCAACGCTCTCCCAGCCCAACTGCTGCACCGTCGATCGGGCAGCCTTGCCTTGTGCATTTTCACATTTGTCCGCTCACCGGACTCCAATTTGAAGTGATACGATTGATTTTGCTTCTAGTTATTGTGGGTGTGCATAAGGTCGGCAAGCATGATCTTGCCGCAGTTTCCGCTGTCCAGCCGATCAAATATTTTGCATATTTGTAATATGTCTTTCTCCGAAATCTTTCCCATCTCCTTTAGCTTGTATATCACAAACTCCGACTTACTGAAAAACACGTTCAATATTAAAATCGTTTAGTACGTGGGACATGACGAGACTGGAATTAATAAAAACTTGTTATCCCACGTGTGGTGGGACATTAGACTATGACAGAAGTGGTTGGGACAAAAATGCATTTTTTTGTTCCACCAAAATAGATGGAACAATAATCAAGAAGATGGCACAAGATAGGTAAATTACTAAACTACTCAAATCAAATTAAAACCCTAAACGTGCGTTTGGTATGCAGACAGCATAGAATGTGACATGACAGTAAAGTGAAAGTTTAAAGAACACAAAATACAATAAATAAAATTTAAAGAATGAATAAAATATAAAAAAGAAGGCATATTTGATGTTTTAGAAAAGAATTAGATTTATTTTGAGGTTATATTGGTTAAACAGAAGTCTGTTCCACTTTGTTCCATGGGGTGGGGGGTGGACCAGGCCTGTTCCACTTTATTCCACTATGTTTCGGTTCCACATTCTGTTCTGACATATCCTGTCCAGTAACCAAACGCACTCTAAAACCTTCCACAATTCTTGCACCTGCCACGGTCTAAGGAACTCGCTTAAATACATTCTAAGAGGTTCCACATATCATCACAACAACATAGATGTAAAAATGAGATGTACTTGTACATATAATATGTATGTAAACATGTAGCTGATCTAGCATTCAACAAATAAAGCCTCAATAAAATATCAACAAACACAATAAAAAGAACCCATACTAGATACAAATCATTTACCTCACGTAGCCATTGTTATCGATATCGGCCGCAAGAAACTGAGAAACAGTCAAACCCTGATCAAGAACCAGTTTCGCCATCTTCCTATGCCGCTTATCAATTCTAGCTTCCGCCAAGTAAAGAAACGCACGAGCCACCGCCAACGTTGACACAAGCAACCAAACCGACGCAAAAAGCCGCCCGCCCATTGACCTAAACGCCCTATCCCCATACCCAACAGTAGTAACAGACATAACCGATAGATAAAACGAATCAACCCAATCTAACTTCTCCACAAAATGCATCACACCAACACCTATCCCAATACAAAGAATCACAACCCCTAATGCTAATGCCACTTTCATTCGAATCCTCATCCTACCCTTTTTCACATCGATTATATACGAAGGATGATGATCTTGATCATGATCATAACCATGCTTCAACGATCGTAACAAATGATTTTCTTGCAAATCGAGAACATAGCTAACCATGCCACTAAGCAAGATATCTATGAACCCGAAACCGATTAATACAAACAGGATTGAAAACAGCTTTGTGACGACACTATTTGGAGTTATATCGCCATACCCAATTGTGCACATTGTGACAATGCAGAAATAAAGAGCATCAACAACCACATGAGTTTCAGAAGCAACAAAATGTTCTTGATTGTACCAATATATAACTACACCAAGTGATAAATAGAGAATCAATAGCAATACCGCTTGGCGAACGATGGTTGATGATGGGGGTTTGGATTCGGAATGGTGTTCGAAATCGTTGATTGCAGCCATCGCAGGGGCGGTTTTTGAACGGTGGAGATTTGTTCTCCCGAATGAGTAATTGGGATCCGTTAACCACGATTGAGGTGAGTCCGGATTGGTTGAATTCGGATTCAAATTCAAGTCGCAAGTGGCGAATGGCTTCTGGTTATTCAACGATAGGGCTAGGGCATCAACAATGGTTGAAGATGATTCTTTTGGGGAACCAAATATGAGCATATCTTTGAGTTCTGAAGGAGTTAAGGGCATAGGAATCGAGATTTCATCATCTTCAGGAAGAGAACAAAGTTGTGATGATGGTGTTCTTGGTGTATTTGAATTCGTCGGAAGAAGTGGTTCTTTCTCCATTTTAGGTTTTGTTTCAAGCAATCAATTTCATACGGTGGTTTCCGGTATGATTGAATTCGCTACAGAAAAGGGGGGAAGAACACTAAAAAACTTGAAATCAAAAACCCTAATTTGAAGTATAGAGTGAAAGGGTTTACTTCGATCGTTAAAAGAAGATTCGTTGTGACGTGTATGACCAATATTCAGACAGGATTGACGGAGAAAAAGAGGGGATTTAGATCAAAAGTCGAACCTCAGCCATGAACAGATCAGATGAAACTCGACATCTGTCTCTTTGAATACACGAAGCAACTCTCTTTATAATGAAGATCAATACTTTTCAAACATCATGGTATTCTTCTTGTCCATTATTATTAATCAAACCATATAGAGAATCAGAAAATATTATTTAATAGGGAATTTAATTAAAATATTCAAAGTTTGACTTTGACATGTTAAAATATCTAATTTTTTTTCAGAATTTGTTAAAATACCCATTTTACCCGCGATATGTCCTGCGATCACGGGATAGGGGAAAGTTTTGAAAAAATTGTCTCTCGCTATCGCCGGCACACTCAAATTTGTTAATTTCAATTGATATTTACACTTTCAACTCTTATACTTATTTACTTACTTTACTTTATACCTTTTACTTTCCTAATTTTAATTTTACACTTTCATCATATTAACACATATAATCGTATTATTAACTAAAATACGTTTTAATTTTAACAAGTTACACCATTGTACTCGTCTCTTCGATGCCTTTGAAATGAACCCAATATTGAATATTTTTTGATTTATTTATTTTATTATATATCGTATATACTACATAAAAATATTTTTAATATTTACAATTCATACCCTTATAGTTAATTATTTAATTTATGGTACATCTCTTATTTTTTCAATTTTGTTTTACACTCCTATCGCATTAACATAATAATCATATAATCGTCAAATTATTTGAATTATATATATATATATATATATATCGAACTCTTTAACATATTTTAACGTAATTATGTATGTTAATGTGATATGTTAAAACGTATTTTTTAAAACGAATAATTTAAAACGATTTAATCAATTAGTTAATATATGATTATTATGTTAATGCGATAGGAGTGTAAAACGAAAATTGAAAAAGTAAGAAATGTACCATAAATTAAATAATTACCTATAAGGGTATGAATTGTAAATATTAAAAATATTTTTATGTAGTGTATATGATATATAATAAAATAAATAAATCCAAAAATATTCAATATTGGGCTCATTTCAAAGGTATCGAAGAGACAAGTACAATGGTGTAACTTGTTAAAATTAAAACGTATTTTTTAACGTATTTTAGTTAATAATACGATTATATGTGTTAATATGATGAAGGTGTAAAATTAAAATTAGGAAAATAAAAGGTATAAAGTAAAGTAAGTAAATAAGTATTGGGTTGAAAATGTAAATATCAATTGAAATTAACAAATTTGAGTGTGCCGTGAGTTTGTCTCTCGCGATAGTGGGACACAATTTTTCAAAACTTCGGAAAAAATGGGTGTTTTGGCAAATTCTAAAAAAATGGGTATTTTGGCAAGTCAAAGTCAAACTTTGGATATTTTAATTAAATTCTCTATTTAATAAGTCAAAAAAAATTATTATTTAATAATATGTATTAAATAAATAATCGATACAAATTTATGTGATAGATGAGACACAAAAGGGACATGCACTACTAAACAAAAGTCGATTTCCGGCGGATATTTTCGGCGGATTTTCCGCCTGATATTTTCCGGCGTCTTTCCGGCGGAAATTAAAAAGTCAAATTCCGTTGACTTCCGCCGAAAATCCGCCGAAAATCACAAAAAAATAAAATTTTCGAATTTTTTTCTAAACGATCGACTTATTTTTTGGCGGATATTCGGCGGAATACAATTAATTATTTTTAAAATTAATATCCGTCGGAATTCCGCCGAAAAACCTCTAATTAATTAAGGAAATAATTTTTTTTAGCCATCCGCCGAAAATCCGCCGGAATCCGTAACCTTTAAAAATAAAAAAAAAATAAACTAAGTTACGATCCGCCGGAAATCCGCCGGAACGTAATTTTAAAAAATAAAAAATAATTTTTTTAGCCATCCGCCGGAATCCGTAACCTTTAAAAATAAAAAATAAATAAATGAATTTACGATCCGCCGGAAATCCGCCGGAACTTAATTTTAAAAAATAAAAAATAATTTTTTTAATTATCCGCCGAAAAGCCGCCGGAATCCGTAACCTTTAAAAATAAAAAATAAATAAATAAATTTACGATCCGCCGGAAATCCGCCGGAACTTAATTTTAAAAAAATAAAAAATAATTTTTTTAATCATCCGCCGGACATTAGTATTTTAGAAATATTTTTAATTATATAAATATTAAATTAAATTTTAATGACAAATCAAACCTTGTGGGCTTAATGTACCGTTTTGGGCTTTAATTGTTTATTTTGGGCTTCAATTGACCCTTATGGGCTTAATGTACCGTTATGGGTTTTAATGGAATGTATTGGGCTTTAATGGACCGTATCGATCTTTATGGATCGTAGTTTGATTTAATGGACCATATTGATCTTTAATTGATTATATGGGATTCAATGTACCGTTGTGGGCTTAATAGATCGTTATGGGCTTTAATAGACGTATTGGGTTTTAATGAATCGTATCGGGCTTTAATTGACCATTATAGCTTATGGAACGGTTTTAGCTTTATTGTAACCGTATTAGGCTGCAAATGGATTTGACAGGGGCTTATTGGATCCAAATGACCGTTAATGGATCTTGTTGGGATTTCAGTAATCTACTAGGTGTTTAGTCAACTCAATTGAACTTTAACGGACTTATGGAATGGTTTAGGCTTTAATGGACCGTATTGGGTCTTTATGAATCGTATTGTGCTTTAATGGACCGTATTGGTCTTTAATTGATCATTTTGAGCTTTAATGGACCCTTGTGGGCTTAATGTACCGTTATTGGCTTTAATGGGATGTATTGGCCTTTAATGAATCGTAATAGGTTTTAATGAATCGTAATAGGTTTTAACGAACTGTAATAGGTTTTAATGGACCATATCGAGCTTTATGGATTCTAGTTTGCCTTAATGGACCGTATCGGGCCTTTATAGATCCTAGTTTGCCTTAATGTACCATATTGGTCTTTAATTGATCATCTGGGCTTCAATGTACCATTGTAGGCTTAATAGATTGTTATGGGCTTTAATGGATCGTTTTGGGCTTATAGAACGATTTGGGCTTTAATGGATCGTATTGGGTCTATATGGATCCTAATTTGCTTTAATGGACTATATTGACCTTTAATTGATCATTTTGGGCTTCAATGGACCATTATGGGATTAATAGACCGATATGGGCTTTAATGGGACGTATTGAGCTTTAATGAACTGTATTGGGCTTTAATGAACCGTATTGGGCCTTTATAGATCCTAGTTTGCTTTAATGGACCGTATCGGGGCTTTATGAATCGTATTGTGCTTTAATAGTCCGTATTGGGCCTTTATGAATCGTATTGTGCTTTAATGGACCGTATGAGACTTTAATGGACCGTATTGGCCTTTAATTGACCATTTGGGCTTCAATGGACCATTATGGGATTAATAGACCGATATGGGCTTTAATGGGACGTATTGGGCTTTAATGAATCGTATTGGGCTTTAGTTGACCATTATGGGCTTATGGAACAATTTTGGCTTTAATGGACCGTATTGGGCTGCCAAATGGATCCGACAGGGGTTTATTGGATCCAAATGGCCGTTAATGGATCCTATTGGGTTTTCATTGATCTACTAGGTGTTTAATCAACTCAATTGAACTTCAATGGGTTTATTTGTGGTTTAATATATTCTTTTAATCTTTAATGGAACGTATTGTGTTAAAATGGTCGTTAATGATTCCAACAGGGGTTTATTGGATCCAAATGACCGTTAATGGATCCTATTGGTCCGTATTGGGCCTTTATGAATCGTATTGTGCTTTAATGGACCGTATGGGACTTTAATGGACCGTATTGGCCTTTAATTGATCATTTGGGCTTCAATGGACCATTATGGGATTAATAGACCGATATGGGCTTTAATGGGACGTATTGGGCTTTAATGAATCGTATTGGGCTTTAGTTGACCATTATGGGCTTATGGAACAATTTTGGCTTTAATGGACCGTATTGGGCTGCCAAATGGATCCGACAGGGGTTTATTGGATCCAAATGGCCGTTAATGGATCCTATTGGGTTTTCATTGATCTACTAGGTGTTTAATCAACTCAATTGAACTTCAATGGGTTTATTTGTGGTTTAATATATTCTTTTAATCTTTAATGGAACGTATTGTGTTAAAATGGTCGTTAATGATTCCAACAGGGGTTTATTGGATCCAAATGACCGTTAATGGATCCTATTGGACCGTATTGGGCCTTTATGAATCGTATTGTGCTTTAATGGACCGTATTGGCCATTAATTGATCGTTTTGGGCTTCAATGGACCCTTGTGGGCTTAATGTACCGTTATGGGCTTAATGAGACGTATCGGTTATGGGCTTTAATGGAACGTATTGCCTTTAATGGATCGTTTCGGGCTTTAACTGTATCATAATAATGTAAATATAATATTAATAATAATGTCAAATAAATAATAATAATAATAATAATATAGATCCTAGTTTGCTTTAATGGACCGTATCCGGGTTTTATGAATCGTATTGTGCTTTAATAATAAGAAATAATATATAATAATAATAACTACTACATATTAATAATAATAATAATATTAATATATATTAATAATAATAATAATAACTACTACATATTAATAATAATAATATTAATATATATATTAATAATAATAATAATAACTAATAGATATTAATATTAATATATATTAATAATAATAATAATCTTGAAAATTAAATTTCCGGCGGCATAATCCGCCGGAATTCCGCCGAAAACTCACGATTTTTTTGCCCTAATCTCCTATCCAGCCGACGATTGCAGTTAACACACATCACAAATTCCACAGCGCGACGATTGTAGTCATCGACCACCAGTCCACCACCGACGAAGAGCCGATCGACCACCAGTCCACCACCGCCGGTCGGACCACCAGTCCACCACCGCCGCCGTTGGACAGCCGAAACCCTACCGGTCGGACCACCAGTCCACTATCGCCGTTGAACGCCGTTGGACAGCCGAAACCCTACCTCACGCGACCACCAGTCCACCACCGCAGCCCACCGCAGCCCACCGCCACCCACCGCTGCTCAAGCCTCAAGCTGCTCACTTCTGTATGTATATATCTATCTCATTCACATCTTGATGTGTTTACTCATATGTTTTGTGCAATCTCATATGTTTACAAGCATGTAAATGAACCAATACAAAGTATTCAGGTACCTTTTTTCACATCAAGCTTGTTTTCACCTTCAAAACTGTTACCATATAATTTACAGATTTTTATTACAAATAGAGTAGTGTTGGTATTGAATCTGATACGATCCCCCTATTAATTAATGGGATTATGGAGGGAATATTTAGGATGATAATGTTGTGTATTGGTGGAATTTGAGATACTGAGGAATTTTATGATAATAGTCTAGAATGTTTGTGTGATCTATTGCAGATTCTGAGGAATCCAAATGGAGTTAACGCCATAATCTTTCATATCCATCAATTGATTCTGGACTTCTGTTTTGCCAAATCTTGTATCCATCAATTAATTAGGTATTTATTCTTCTCTTTTGGTATTACAATCAGGCTTTGTTTCTGCATCAGCTTAGATATGAAATTGATTAGCAAGGTATAAGACTACATACCTTATTCATTTCTTTTTTGGGGAAAGAAACTACATACCCTAATGTTATCAATAAAGACATCATTCATTCATTCAATAAACCTCAAGTATTTGATAGAATTCAGATGACACAAGGACTTTTGAGTGAGCCTTGAGAACGAAATAACAAAAACCGTAATTTTAAAGCCACATGGATGAGTCAAACCAGATGAACTAAAACCTTAATTTACTCTAATAAAAATATAGAGTATTACAATTTTCGTTCTTATAACTTATTAATAATTTTAATTTTCCTTCTTATAATTTTAAAATAGTTTAAAATTTATAATATTCGTTTCTATAATTTGTATTTTATTATATTTTCCTTTAAATATAAGAGAGTAAAACATAGAAAAAATATAAATTTCAGTAAATTGTTAACTATAAGAATAAAAATAGTAATGAATGACAACTATATGGATGATAACTGTAGTTTTTAAACCACAGGGACGAAAGTCGCATTTGAAACAAAGGAACTTTATTAGACATGGTATTATTTTTCTAAAAATGCAAAGAATTCAAATAAACTTTTTAGGTCTTGTTTAGTTTCTGTTTTTGTAATGAAAAGAGATGTGAGTTTTATTTGGCAACAAAACAAAAACATATTTGACAACATTGCTTTTTTTAAAGGCACGACTGAATCTAATACCTTCTTCACTTGAACAACAAATCACTACTACACAGAAGTTAATCTAATATGTGTATATATTATGTGTCTATAAAATGTAGGTTATGAATGGACTTTTTTCTAATATGTGTATATATATATTATATGTATATAAAATGTAAGTTATAAATGGACTTTTTTTTCTAATATGTGTATATATTATGTGTTTGTAGCTATGTCGACTAATGCAGATAGAGGATGGATGTATAAACGAGTAAATAGGAGTGGTGAAATAAATCCTGTTTTTAGATGTGAAGTTGAACGATTTTTGGATTTTGCTTTCACATATGAGCAATCTGTTCTACCGAGAGGCATAGATGAAGGGGTAACATTATTTACAAAATGTCCTTGTAAGAAATGTAAACTTAAAAAGTATAAAATTAGAGATGAGGTTCATTTAGACTTATTAAGAACAGGATTCATGCTTTCTTATACTCACTGGTATGCACACGGCGAAATAGAACCCTTAGTTCAACAGGAAATAGTAGACGAAGATTATTCCGAGGTTGACGGTGTTCAACAAATGGTGATGGACCAAAATATTCCCGGTACATCAAGTACGTGGGAGGAACAAGAACCGAATCAACATGCACGGCGTTTCTATGAGATGTTAGAAGCTTCAGACCAGCCGTTGTGGGAGGGATGCCAGAACTTTTCAAAGTTAGAGGCAGCGGCAAGGTTTTTGAACTGGAAGTCAGATTGCAATGTATCAGAGACAACCTACAATCGTAACATTGCTATGGTGAAAGAAATGCTACCTAAAAATGAACAATTGGTTGGTAGCTTTTACGAGACAAAGAAGATGTTGAAGCAACTTAGTCTGTCGAAAGAGAAGATCCATGCTTGCAAAAACCATTGCATGTTATTCTATAAGGAATCTGCCGATTATGACACTTGTCAAGTGTGTGGGGAGCCTCGCTACAAAACAAGGGGCCGAAACAATAAGGTGCCTCAATTGGTGTTGACGTATTTACCTATTACAGAAAGATTGCAACGAATGTATTTGTGTAAGAAAACAGCAAAAGCGATGACTTGGCACTGTCAACATCAGACTGAACAGGGAAAGATGGTACATCCGAGTGATGGTGAGGCTTGGAAACACTTTGACAGGCTACATCCTGATTTTTCAACCGAGATCGGGAATGTTCGCTTGGGCTTATGTACGGATGGTTTCAACCCCAATAACTCTAACTCAAATCCGTATTCGCTATGGCCCGTCTTTCTTACAAACTACAATCTGCCGCCTTGGATGTGCATCAAGGAATCCTACGTCCACCTCGCTTTGCTGATTCCCGGCAAGAAGAGTCCCGGACAAAACTTGGATGTATTTCTTCGTCCCTTGATCGATGAATTGAAGATGTTATTCTTGGAGGGTGTCCATACCTACGATGCTTTTCGTAGGACCAATTTTACCATGAGGGCCGTACTGTTGTGGACGGTTAGTGACTTCCCTGCTTATGCCATGCTTTCTGGTTGGAGCACGCACGGAAAGTTAGCTTGTCCATATTGCATGGGCAATACAGGTGCGTTCCAGTTACGAAGCGGAGGGAAGTCGTGTTGGTTTGACTGTCACCGCAAGTTTCTACCACAAAGACATGCGTTTAGACGTGACAGAAAGCAATTTCGTAGGGGACATACCGAGACGGCTGATCCACCCTTAATGCCAACCGGTCAAGAAATATGGAATCAAGTGTGTAGCCTTCCTACGGTTTATGATGGTGTCCCACACAAGTCAAGGCACTATAGAAAGCCTGCGGGTTTTGGGGTAACACACAATTGGGTAAAGCGGAGCATTTTCTGGGAGCTGCCGTATTGGCACACTTTGTTGATACGACACAACCTGGATGTAATGCACATTGAGAAGAATGTGTTTGATAATCTGTTTCACACGATTATGGACACACAAAAATCAAAGGACAACATCAAAGCAAGGAAAGACATAGAAGAATACTGCAATCGACCAGAGTTGCATCTCAGGGAGGAACGAAATAAAATATTTAAACCGAAAGCGGAATACACTTTGAAAAAAGCGCAAGTAATAAAGGTGGGTGAATGGTTGAAGACGTTGAAATTCCCAGACGGCTATGCTTCCAACATAGGGTCATTATTTAACCTTGAGGAGGGTAGTTTTTATGCCTTCAAGAGTCATGATTGTCACGTGTTCATGCAAAGACTGCTCCCTATTGCCATTAAAGGGATGGTACCCACCCAGATATGGGATGCCATCACTGAGTTGTGCACATTCTTTCGTGCAATATGCTCGAAAGTGTTACATGTTGACGACTTGATTCAACTGAAGACAAGTATAGTTGAAACGATCTGTAAGTTGGAAAGAGTCTTTCCACCGGCGTTCTTTGATTCCATGGAACACCTTGTGGTACATCTGGCGGATGAGGCACTAGTTGGTGGTCCGGTTCAATACATATGGATGTATCTCTATGAGAGACGTCTTGGATCTTTGAAAAAGACGGTGAGAAACAGAGCAAGGGTAGAAGGGTCGATTGTGGAGGCATATTTGGTGAACGAGCTCTCTAATTATTGTGCGCTGTATTTTGATCCAACTGTAGAGACGCGTCTAAACCGTGAGCCTCGGAATTTTGCCCCCGAATGTGAGTCTTCTGACAAACGCTTGAAAATATTTAAAACCCCGTGTCGTCCATTATACCATAAGGCCGAAAAACAATGTCAGTTGGATGCTGGAGATATGCACAAGGCTCACACATACATCTTGCTTAATTGTGAAGAAGTCTTTCCTTTCATCCCCTTGTTTGATGATTGGATTAGACTTTCGGAGCCGTATATTGATGAAGCGGGCCTCGACAAACGTAGAGGTGACCACTTTGCTGATTGGTTTAAGAACTATGTAAGTACTTCTTATGAACCCATCTATTTCATCATCATTTATATGTATTTAATATCATATTAAAAATGACATAATATTTTATAATACAGGTCATCACTCGGCCCGACTCCTCAATCAGCCATCTGAAAGTTTTGGCACAAGGACCTCTCTGTTGGGCTTGGAGACACCCAGGTTTTTTTGTAAATGGTTACAAGTTCCACACCCAGTCTCACGGTAGGAATCGCATCACACATAATAGTGGAGTTTGTGTGAGAGGCTCTTGTTACTCGGAGTTTGATGTGGACTACTATGGATTGTTGGATGAAGTGTTAGAGATAGAATATCATTCGAGACTCGATCGTTGTGTTGTCCCAATATTCAAATGCACATGGTTTGATACAGTTAATGGGGTCCGAGTTCACCCAAAGCATAATCTCGTGGACGTCAAACACAGATCAAGACTTCGTTCAGACGACCCTTTTATCCTAGCATCGCAATCTGAACAAGTCTATTATGTGCCATATCCATCGAAGGAATTAAAAGATTGGTGGTCTGTGGTGAAGACAAAGCCTAGAGGGGTCTATGACTTGGCATCAAGTACACTTGAAGTACCGGAAGTTGAAAATGTGGATAGCGAACAATTTTTCCAAGAAGATGATAGAATTGCACCCACAGTTGGAAACGAAGACGTCGATGAACCCATCCGTCTTAACACGGTTGGAGAGGGCATCGAAATCTCCAATAACGGTCGCGACTTCTGGCATGTTGACGAGAGTGGTGACGAAGAGGACGAGTTCCAAGACTCGAGTAGTGACTCTGACGAAGAAGAACCTGACTTGTCTGATCACTCATCTGATGAATAAATACTATGTTAATCTTAGACTTAGTAAACTTTGTGTAATTGTTTCCATGTTTTGCTATCTGTTTTGTCACATTTACAAAGTTATCTATTGATTTGTGACCATGTTTACCTATCTAATAATTTGTTGTAAACTTGAATTATTGGTGTATGTTTTCTAACGATGCTTTGTAGACAATGCCGCGTACCCCGGGATCCGGGCGAGGGAGTAGTGGATCGGCACATCGAGGTACTCCTACTCGAGGTACTGGCGGAGCCTCCAGTAGTGGCTCGGCACATCCAGAGACAGGGTTTGGACATGATGACGGTGCTAGTGATATTCCGCAGCAGGTCCCGGCTCCGTCGGAGAGGAAGATTATTGCTCCACGCGCTCCAGACTCAATGGAGTAAATTCATTTCTATTAACTTATTGATCAAAGTAATTGTTCTTTGTATTGATATTAATTAATTTCATTATGTAGGTTTGATTGTGAAAATGCGAGCCGAGTTGCGACGGAGATTAATCGGCGATACACTACCGGGGCATGTCGCACTTGGTGCCAAATCCCTCTTGCTACTCGGAACCAAATGTTTGAGAAGTTCGAGGTTCGTAGTGTATATTTAAGTAATTAAATCCTTGGTAGTATTCTTGGAAACTTAAAAATAACTAAACATGTACGTGCAGCAATACTACCAATGGGACCCGGCGTTGCACTCTAGAATTCGTCAAATTTGGGAGAAGAAATGTGGGAAATGCTACAATGACAATCTTTCATATGCACGAAATAGAGCCATCCGTTTGTGCAACGAGAGTGGTCGTCGTTATGATCAGAACGACCCAAATAGAAACATGGACTTGTTGCGGCCGTTCAATCCCCCCTGGATAGATGAGAATCAATGGAACAGAATGATCGATGCCTGGAATTCCGATCGTTGGAAGTCGATTTCAGTGACGGCACGCTCGAACAGGATGACTGAGATTGATAGAGAAATATCGAAGCACACTAATGGATGTATTTCTTTCGGGGCGACAGCTGCAAGATTGGTATGACCTTCATATGTTATAATTAACCAATTGCGTTACTAGTTTGTTGTTTGCTTAACATGTTATAATTCGCCATTGTTTGTATTATTTGATCTTTGCAGACGAGAGCTAAGGGAGGCGTGCCACCGTCGGGTATTGAGCTCTTCGACCATACCCATATGAAGAAGAAGAAGAAGCAGCGGTCGGGAGCGAATGACACATCTTCCGAATCTGGGGAGTATGTGACGACGCGGTGTAGCCGTTTTGCGGTAAGTATTTTTTGACCAAGACTTTACAATATCTACATAGTTTGTGTTTAACTATAAACATTATAACTAGGTAACTAGCTATCTTATATATCTACTTTGGGTTGCCATTTGTTGGGCAAACGTTAGGATTGTTTAACTTTAAGCTTTATAATTGTTTTGTTATATATCTTGCCGTTAATATCTATCTAGTTTGGGTTGCCATTTGTTGGGCAAACATTAGGATTGTTTAACTTTTAGCTTTATAATTGTTTTGTTGTATATCTTGCCGTTAATATCTATCTAGTTTGGGTTGCCATTTGTTGGGCAAACATTAGGATTGTTGTTTAACAGGAAAATGGAAACGTCCTATTTACAGTCGTTATGCTGTCGAAAATGACTTGTATAATTTTGTAAAAACCACAGGGTGGGTATCGGGCGGGTGCCATAGAGAGATACGGCGATGACCTTACCAATCATCCGCCACTTGATACCCAATTATGGCATGACGTGACCGGGGGAACGAAGAAAGGTCGTTCCTTTGGGTTTGGAAACCATCTAGATCCCAATGCGATCTTGAGTGGGTCATCTTCGACAACTGATGCGTCGTCTTCCTCCCAGCAGGTGTGTACCAGTTTTTTTTCATTAAATGATGTTATCAATTTGATTTTTAGTTCATATTAAATATTCTAAAGTCTTTTTTCTATTTTGTAGCACATCGTTGAGACCTTAATGAGCCAAGTGCAAGAGTTGAGGGAACGAGAAGCGGAACGTCAGGTAGAGGATGAGAGACGTCGAGAAGAGGATGCGAGACGTGAAGAGGCCCGTCGTTCGGAACGAGCACAATATGAAGAGATGTGCGAGTTGATCAAAAGTCTCAGTCAAAGTACGCCGCGTCCGCCTCTGCCTCCGCCTTCATAGCGATTTGAAACTTTTATAATTGTCTTTTGTGTTATTTGAACGAATTTGGAACAACGATTTGGTCGTTTTGGCCCAAACAATGTATTGAACGTTTTAATTTATGATATATAGCATTTTAGCAGATTATACAATTTGTAGCAGGTTTTTAGCAGATTCAATGAAAAAATTAAATTTGAAATTAATTAAAAAAAATTAAAATTAATTAAATTTCTTTCGGCGGAATATTCCGCCGGAAATATTACCGAAAATATTTTTTTATTAATTGAAATATAAATAAATAAATATATTTTCAGGCGGAAAAATCCGCCGAAAATCCGCCGAAATGCAACCGAATTTTTTTTTAATTAATTGATAAATAAATAAATAAATAAATATATTTCAGGCGGAAAAATCCGCCGAAATGCAACTGTAATTATCTTGTTAATTAAGACTTTGATAATTATTTCTACCGTTTTCCGGCGGACGGATCCGCCGAAAATGCCGCCGAAAAATACATATCCGCCGAAAATTCCGCCGAAAACCTGTAATCTCGGCGACCAATTTTCCGGCGATCGAATCCGCCGAAAATTCCGCCGAAATAGACTGTTTCCGGCGGATTTCCGACGGATTTGTCCGCCGGAAATCAGGTTTTTTTTAGTAGTGATATGATTAGGGCTGTAAACGAATCAAACGTTCAGCTAACCGTTCGTGAACCGTTCGATAGAAAGTTCGTTTATGTTCGTTTATTAACGTTCGTTTATTTAATAAATGAACGATCATGAACAAATTTTTTTTTTCGTTTAGTTAAACGAACGAACATGAACAAATGTCTCGTTCGTTCATTTATGTCCGTGAACGTTCGTTCATTTATGTTCGTTAACGTTCGTTTATTTATGTTCGTTTATGTTCGTTAACGTTCGTTTATGTTCGTTTAACAATAAAATATTTAAGAATTAAATATTTGAACTATTATATATATGTAATCATATTTAGTAATTGTAATTTATAATCATCAATATATAAAAACAAACCCACAAGTATTGACGTGGCAACATTAGAAGCTTGGAAACTGTGTTTTCTTTTTTCTGAGAACTCCAGCCCCCTTCTATTAATTATCAAGTTTTAGCTTAAAAAACAATGAAATTGAGGAGACATACCACCGAAGAGACGCACTATTGAAGAGACGCACCATTATTCTTACTTAAATTGCTTCCTTCTTCCATGTTTCTTTGTTCTCTAACCTGTCTTCTCCAAGCATATCCTTTCCCGGCAATCTTTTCGCCGGCTACTATTCCAGAAAGTTTAGAGGTGGGTCGAGCTGTCTGTGGATTGATTTCATGCTGTGGTCCGAGATCCATGGAAGAAGTACAATCGTCACGGAGAGGCTGATGGGTTTTTGTTCGGTAATTTCAGTGGCAACAAAGAGAAAAAGGAGCAGCAAGTCATGGTTGTTAATCTGAAATGTAACTTTTACTGTTTGTTGGTCCTGGGTTTTTTTTAACTTCTGTTCTACATTTTTTTGGATTTTTGTACTACTTTAATTTGTTCTCCCCAGGAATCGTTGGAGCAACCATCGTCTTTTGATATATATATATATATATATATGTGTGTATATATACACTTCAAAATCTTATTACGAATTAATGTATAGAAGTATGGAAACAAAGTAAACGATATTAGATTGAAGTTCTATTCAAGTTAAGAGGGCTCAAGGATTTGAAAACTGCATCAACTTTTCCAATCAAGTATGTTCTCGATTACGTCAACAACAACCTTAATCAAAATGTTGGAAGGCCAATTGTTCCTCTCAGTTGTAATGACTCGCAAGTTGTTGGATCAGTATTGTTTGTAAGGATTTTTCTGTTTTATTGTATTTTTTTGGTAAATCTTTAATATGTTGCTAACTCTTCAGTTTGCCATGTATGAAGAAGGTAATTGAACTCCATAATGAACCGGTTCTTTGGTAATTTTACATGGATTAATTACGTCAATGCTATCCATTGTCTCCCATCAACCCATTGTTTCATTTCAGTGTAACCGTTGCAACGACAGAGGGGTCATTGGAACAGTTGCATAAGTAGCGTATAAATTCATAGAAGCGATGTGAAGAGGGGTCATTGGAACGGGGAGTTGGCAACACCATAGTATAATTCTTAGGCAAAGAAGCACTTAGAAGAGAAGAGAGGAGAAAACGAGGATCATTTTTATGCTTGACAACTCGAGTAGTTCGGTAGAAATGGTAAGAAAAGAAGTTGGTTAACCGTTGATATAAAATAAGTGGCTCCATATTATGCTGAAACAGACCGACTGAACTGCACAAAAAATGAAAGTAGCAGCAGCCAGAAGAGTGATTCATCTTAGAAGTTTATGATCGAGCATAGCTCACCGATAGGGATGACCACGCTAAAGAAGATCAATAGATATGGAGTTGTACGTGTGGTGCTTGAAGATGAAGAAAACAAATAGTACGCATATATTGATATAGGTTGCTGGAAGGACTTGGAAAACCACACGCATAATGAGAGAGAGAGAGAGAGAGAGAGATCCCATTTCAGAATCAGGTGGATGTTTTTCATTTGCTTCCTAAATTAATTGTTATTTCCACTTAACCAAATATTGTGTTGTAAGTTGTAATAGTATTTTTATAGTTTTGTAGTTAATTTGTATAATTTTAGAATAGAGCATGTGGGGTGTTTAATGTAATCAAATTGGTTGCAGTTACCGTTATTTTCGTAGACCAAGAGTTCACGAAAACTGCAATTGCTTACTGCTTTCATAGTTAATTGTTGATAGTTGAACCCTGTTCAAGAAATACTATATGATTACCACATAAATAAAAATTTAAAGGTTAGGAATCGTTTACCAAATGCTTATCCGGGTAAGTGCTTACCAATTAACATTACATTTCCAATATGGTAAGGACCAACCTTTTCGGCTGAATATGGTAAGGACCAAAAATCTTACCCTGTAAGAGCGAGACAAGAACCAAGAGTCTTTACCTGGTAAATGAGAGTGATAACTCTTATCACGGTTAGCGGTTATAAGGTAAATTGTTACATACGATGTCGTTTTTGTGAACTAAAATCTTACCCGGTAAGTAAGCGATAGTGTTAAATTTTATCAGTAAACACTTACCGGTTAAGTGTTTGATAAACGACCCCTTAATCTCAAATAAGTGTCATCATCACAAGAGTACTTTTATTCCATTCACATCATCCTTTATCTTAAGTTGTGTGTTGTGTGTCGATATGTGTAGGGCTAACCAAACTTATTATTTAATGTCGACGTCTTCATTATATTTCGTTAAAGAATTATTAAAATACTCTTATTATAAAAAAAATGATATAACATCTTTGATACTGAATGCACATCTCATCAATGGATGGTCATATTGAACATTAATTTATAAACACATTTTGCCTATAATACGGTTAACTGATATAGTAAGAAAATAATCGAAACCAAAACTTACCTATTTGATTAACTGAACAGTTTAACCAGCAAATCGAATAACCTAAACCGTTTTGGTTCGGTGAGTTACAAATTTTTATACCCTTACGATCTCGAGTCAACTAAATTTCTGGATTTGCCACTGGCTACCGCGCAACGCGCCGGCACCACACTAGTTTTATATGATGATAAAAACAAAGAGTATTAAGTTTTGAAAGAAAAAGTTTAGAAGAAATTAGTGTTGATTCCAACTCTTATATACAACACTTATACACCTATTTTTGTACTAAAAAATCGATGTGGGATACATAACAGAGAGAGTATGAGCAATCGGTGGTAACGGGTAAACAACAACATGAAAGTGGGATTTTCACCTATCCCACATCGGATCCTCACCCCTTTCATTGCTCAATCCCCTATTATAAATAGAATCCTCACCCCTTTCATTTTTTAGCACATCAACCCTTGAGCCAACCATGGTGGTTCAAGCCCATTGGCTTGAGCCTTGCCTTATGGCTGTGGGTTGCTATTGACTTTTCTGTTTGGGTTCCTTGTGGTTCGAGTCTTGCGGCTTGAACTTGATGGTTTGAGCCTTATTGGCTTGAACCTATTGCAAAATTTTAACTGGAGCACCCTAAGATCTAAGTTTTTGTTCGTTTAATATCTTAACGAACATAAATGAACGAACACGAACATAGGCATTTTTTAAACGAATGAACACGAACATCAAAGTTTTTGTTCTTTTATTGTTCGTGTTCGTTCGTTTGTTCGGTTAAGTTAAACGAACGAACATGAACAAGCCCTTGTTCGTGTTCGTTCGGTTCGTTTACAGCCCTTGACATGATATGATAAAACCTCGGTAATACTATCACTATCCCTGTGAATTCCATACCCTCTCCTATCATTTGTCGGCTAACTCACATAAATTAAAGAGTGAATTACATCGGTGACCTTTGTGGTTTATCCAAAATTTGGATTTGGTCCTTAAAGTACATTATCTACGGTGATGGTCCCTAACTTTTTGATTTACTTTCACTCATGGTCCTTCTATGTTAAACATAGGAGGACCATGAGTGAAAGTAAAATAAACGTAGGAGGACCCTGAGTGAAAATAAATTAAACATAGGAAGACCATGAGTGAAAGTAAATTAAAAGAAAGTTAAGGACCACCACATAGATAATAGATAATGTACTTTAGGGACCAACTACAAAATTTAGGTAAACCACAAGGACCATAGATGTAATTCACTCTAAATTAAAAGATTCCAATTTAGTTTAGTTGATTATATATATACTTACATTTTATACCCCTATAATTATATAGTTAGTTTATTTTATACTTTTTATTTTTTTAATTTTCATTTTACACATTCATCATATTAACATATATAATCGTATATTAACTAAAATACATTTTAATTTTAATAAGTTACACCATTATAATCGTCTCTTCGATACCTTCGAAATGAGCCCAATATGGAATATTTTTGGATTTTGATTTGAAATAAAGTAAAGTTATTGATTTGAAATAAAATAAAGTTATTGATTTGAAATAAAGTAAAACCAATTCGATATATATATCGAGCGAACGATCCGTTCATATATATATATATATATATATATATATCAAAGTTCCATATGACAAACATGGGAGAAGATTTGACACCAACATCAGAATTTGTCACCAACAGGGTACAATATTATGATATGTGGAAAATGCATCTACGTCAATATTATTATTTTGTTTAATATTATTATTTTTGTTTAAT
The DNA here is from genome assembly GCA_033807775.1 of Saussurea involucrata. Lineage (NCBI taxonomy): Eukaryota > Viridiplantae > Streptophyta > Magnoliopsida > Asterales > Asteraceae > Saussurea > Saussurea involucrata. The sequence continues at coordinate 54,495,383 of CM066325.1, forward strand.
ATTATTATTTTGTATATTATCCAGGTACGATATGCCTCTTCTTAAGATAGTTGGTGTAACATCAACCAGCAAGACATTTTGCATAACATTTGTTTTCATGCATCAAGAAAATGTATCAAATTATATTTGGATGTTAGAATGTCTAAAGTCCAAAATATACAAGTCATGGGTTGTCATGTGCACATGAACAAAAACTATATACATGTCAAGGCGTACCCATTCCACTTGATGCGATCGAAGTATTTTGGAAAAACTTGATTTCTCGCCATGTGTGTCCACACAAGATGACGATATTCAATGTGACGATGAAGTTCAGATGTTTAGAGAAAATTTCAATAAACAATCAGTTCTTGGTCGTAAAAGCTTGCTGAAAAAGTTAAAGGATATAATCATGCCATCAAAAACGTTGTTTCATGAACCCTCGGCTCATAGAACCACTCGTGGACGTCCTTCTCTAAAGAATCAAGCTCTAAAGAAAAATATTATTGAAGACCCTCGTAGACGCAGTTGTTCTAACGCGCCAACATTTATCAACTCTGAAGATTTTGGTCATCAAGAATCTGCGAGGCATAGCTCCTACTTCCAACGACAACCCCCCCAATCCATATCTTGATCAAATCCCGAGTTTATTTCATCCATACATCACACAAATACAAGATGTATTGGGCGATGGAAATTGCGGATTTGGAGCCATATCTACTTGTTTGGGTGGTCATGAGGACGCATAGGACAATACCCGCACAGAGTTAATGGTTGAACTAACTGAGTATCAACAGTATTACTCTTATGTGATTGGCAACGAGTGCCTAAGAATTTACGAAGCGTTGAATTTTTTCAAGAAGGGCGTCTTTGCACCAGCTACACATTGGATCGCTATGCCTGAAATGGGAATTCTAACTGCTTCAAGGTTCAATGTCATACTACATGTTCTCAATATGGCAGGCAGTGTGACATACTTACCATTCATTACATAAAGGTGGTATTAAACGAAGAATACAATGAATAATCAAAGTTTGAATTTGTTGGAATAAAAAAATACCCAATATATTTATTATCTTTATGTTAAAAATTTACGAGTGATGCATTTTCTCTTTTTTTCAAAAAAAAAATCAATTAACCAATACGTTATAGCGGCCTATATATGGTTTTTTCTTTCAGAAAATGTCTAAGGACTTAATCGTTCAAAATAAAAGAATACGTCTTAACATATCACATTAACATACATAATCAATACGTATCATTGGATTTAATAATTTTATTATATATCAACAAGGTACAGTATATGACATATAATAATATAATTAAATAAAAAATATTCAATATTTGGCTCATTTCGAAGGTATCGACGAGACAATTATAATGATGTAACTTGTTAAAATTAAAAAGTATTTTTTAACGTATTTTAGTTAATATACAGTTATATGTGTTAATATGATGAAAGTGTAAAATGAAAAATAGAAAACTAAAAGGTATAAAGTAAATTAACTAAATAAGTATAACGGTATGAAATGTAATTTCAAATAAAAAAATATAAAATAATGAATGTGAGGGGAGAGGGTATGAAAAGTTGTAGGGGGTAAGGATATAATAAGCCTAAAACCTTCATATGATTTTTGCCTAAGAATCATGTTCATGAGGTAAGGATGATGTGATAAAAAGTTTATCTATTTATATTATTATCGATTTTTTTAGTAAAATAGATATTAAAAAAACGAGATGTATGAACATGTCTATCGTCATGTTAGTCTTGTAAATGGTTATCATTCTCGATGTCGTTTCTTGGTCATCATCTACCATTGAGAACGATTATCTAAGCTACAATTCAGATTTCAAATAGTTTAAAAGGCCAATTTCTAAGTCGGGTTGTTTTTTATCCATCGGGTGGTTAATTGGCTATTAGTCATGTGTGTTGTTGAAGATGTCGATTGTTAAGGTGCATAAATCATGTTTGGTGTGTTCAAGGGCGGGTCTACTAAGGGGGTAGGGGGTTCACAGACTACCATTCTACCATTATGTTGTAATTAGAAAACAAAACTATGGGCCATAAAGATGCATCCGCATAATTTTGAAGGGTGTTCTAATATTTCTTTTAAAACCAAACTCATAATAGAAATTTGAAGTAGTTGAGATGGTTGTTGCTGTTTGGCTTTCTAGAGGCCAGAGGTTCGATTTTTGCTTACAACTAAAAGTTAGTTTTTCACATTTTAAATTCCAATTACTAAAAAATTAAAAATGCAGAGAAAATATGTAGTTAACATCCTAAAGTAGTGTCGGTTCATAAAATGGAATCTATCAGAATTGTAATATGTCAAAGGAAACCAAATGAGGAATATGAAAGAATTGGAATGAATAATGTTTGACCATGCATTTGGTTGACAGGAATTTGAATGAAAAAATGTCAAAAGAATTTGAATATCGTAGTGGTGGTGGGGTGTAGACGATAGTCGTTTCGATGTTAGTGGTTGTTAGAGTTATTATTGTGCATATGTAAAGTACAAGGTCTATTCTGTAATTATCTATATCTTAGCTGTATATATAGGTTACTTATGTTTCAGTTTTAGGTCAATCATATAATTGTAATCGTTCTCTGATATATGAAAACCCACGGCCGTTCCAGCCAACATCTCTCTCGATTACATCTTTCGTTCATCAATTGATTCACGCATCGATTCTAACATGGTATCAGAGCATTAGGTATGTCTCACCAATTCTTCTGATTACTTGCCTTGTTCTATTTTCATTGCTCGATTTCTGCCTGTCATCTTGATCGTATTTTATCGAATCGCAAAACCCTAAGCCGTAATACCGGAACTGCCTTTTTACCGAAACTCTCTAATACCGGAACTGCCTAGTACCGGAACTCCCGAATACCGGAATTGCATAGTACCGGAACTGCCTAGTACCGGAACTCCCTAATACCGGAACTACCCGAATACCAGAACTGCCTAGTACCGGAACTGCCTTTTTACCGAAACTCCCGAATTCCGGAACTGTCCAAAGTCCGGAACACGATTCATCCAGAACACGATTCATCCAGAACACTATTCATCAAGAACACTATTCATCAAGAACACTATTCATCCGGAACACTATTCATATTCCGTAACAACTTTTGATTCCGGATCTGCTTCTGTCCAAAATCTCTTCCGGAACAGTTTTCTCAAAGTCCGGAACAGCTTTCTTCGATTACTGGAACAACTTTTCTCTTAAGTTCGGAACCTTAGTCTCAATTCCGGAACCTCCAATTCCAGTTCTCATTTTTTAGTCTCTCACTTAGTTTTGTCAGATGGCTCTCAATGGTCAGTCTCAATACAGTGAATGCACGTTCTGTCACTCTACTTCTCATCTTCTCCTCAACTGCCCAATTCAAAAATGTCGCTGGTGTGGGATCACACAGCCACGACACTATGGGTCTGACTGTCCAAAGCATCCACGGAATTCAGGTAATCAAAGGCAACAGCGCACTCAGTCATTTGCTGGATCAACCACTCAAGATTCCCCTTCGCCGGTAATTCAGGCACCGCATAGCAACAACCTCTCGCCTGACCTTATGGAACTCATGCGCCGAAACCAAGAGCTTATAGAGCGACTCATGACAGGTTCTATGGGTATGAATCCTCAGTGCAATATCTCAGCACCAGGTAACCCTTGGCTATTTGACTCTGGATGTTGTAACCACATGACACCTAAGGCTGACGGGTTTGTCTCTAAGCAGACCTCCAAAATGTTCTCATCAGTTCGTACTGCGGATGACACTCGCTTACCTGTATCTTTCAGTGGGACTGTCTCTACCCCAATATACAATTACCTTATGTGCTACATATCCCTAACTTATCTCTGAGCCTGATTTCAATCATTCAGCTTATGGAATCCGGTCTAATTGTTCTGTTTCATCCTTCTGGTTGTGTTGTGCAGGATCCAAAGACCAAGCAGATTCTTGGAGTAGGCCGTAAAGTTGGTCGGGTGATTGAAGTGGTCTACCTCCGTCTTCCCTTACCCTCATCAAATTTTGTTGCTTCTGTTTCCAGTACCCCTTCTTTTGAATTATGGCATAAGCGTCTAGGACATCTATCTTTAGCTAGAATAAAACTGTTAGCTAGTTCAGGATTATTAGGCAACACTTCTTATGAAAACTTATCTTGTTTATCTTGTCAACTTGGCAAACATCATGCCTTACCTTTTCAACTAAATGATTTTAAATCTGCTTCTTCTTTTGATCTCATCCACTCTGATGTTTGGGGACCAGCACCACATCCATCCATGGGAGGTTCTCGATATTTTGTTATCTTTATCGATGATCACACACGCTTTACATGGATATATCTCATGAAACATCGCTCCGAACTACCTCAAATATATATTACCTTCGCCCGTATGATTCTGACCCAGTTTTCCAAGCCTATAAAGATTCTCCGAGCAGATAATGCTATGGAATACAAAGAATCTTCTCTCCTCTCTTTTCTTCAATCTCAGGGTACTCTTTCTCAGTACTCCTGTCCTGGCACCTCTCTGCAAAATGGACGTGCAGAACGTAAACATCGCCACATCCTCGATAATGTTCGAACTCTATTAATCTCAGCCAAGTGTCCAGAACGTTTTTGGGGCGAAGCTGCCTTCACGACTGTCTACACCATCAACCGTCACCCGACTCCCATCCTAAATCAAAAGTCTCCCTATGAAGTGCTCCATGGGGTCTCCCCTGCATATGAACTCCTAAAAGTATGGGGTTGTGCCTGCTTTGTTCAGTTGCAACCTCATGAACACACCAAACTCGAACCTCGTTCTCGATTATGCTGCTTTCTTGGCTATGGTATTGAACACAAAGGTTATCGTTGTTGGGATCCAGTCTCTAAGAGACTACGTATATCCCGCCATGTCACATTCTGGGAACATCTTCCCTTCTCAACAGTGTCCAAATTTCAGGACATACCAAATCCTTCCACTTCCTTCTTCACTGATAACTCTATCTCTTTGGACTCACTCCAATTAGATCCCATATTCACCCCTCCATATAGTACAACTCCTTCCATCTCACCTCAATCTGTGACCTCATCATCTGCTCCACTTCCTTACGTCTCGTCTCAACTTGAGCCTTCACCTATGCCATTTGTGCCTTCTGATCATGATCAATCATCTGCACCATCTCTAAGGACTATTTCTGAGCCATCTGCTGAGTCTATGGATCCTAGCTCCTCTCAACCACAAGATGAAGTACGACTCTCAGACCGGGTAAGACAAGTTCCTTCTCACCTTCGTGATTATCATTGTTATGCAACACTGTTGTCCAACCATGAACCCACTTTCTTCAAGGAAGCTGCTTCTAACCCTGTTTGGAAGCAAGCTATGACTGAGGAACTTCAGGCCCTTGACAAAGCAAATACATGGGAGTTTGTACCTCTCCCACCGGGCAAGTCACCTATTAGTTCCAAATGGGTCTTCAAAATCAAAAGAAAGTCTGATGGATCCATTGATCGATACAAAGCACGCCTTGTGGCAAAAGGCTTCAATCAAGAATATGGAATTGATTACGAGGAGACGTTTGCTCCTGTGGCTCGTTTCACCTCGGTTCGTAGTCTTCTCGCCATAGCTGCCACCAAAAGATGGCCACTTTACCAGATGGATATCAAGAATGCCTTTCTAAATGGTGATCTCGAAGAGGAAGTCTACATGAGACCCCCTCCAGGTGTGATCTCTCGTCAGGGTCATGTATGCCGACTTCGAAAAGCCCTCTATGGCCTCAAACAAGCTCCTCGTGCTTGGTTTGAAAATTTTAGCAATACTGTCATTTCATTGGGGTTTTCTCCGAGTAATTATGATTTTGGCCTGTTTACTCGGACCACTGCTGCAGGTACTATCTTACTCCTATTATATGTTGATGATATGATCATTACCGGCAGTGACTCTACAGGTATCACCCATCTCAAACAGTCTCTCAGCTCATGCTTTGAGATGAAAGATCTTGGTAAACTACACTACTTCCTTGGTCTTGAAGTTCTGTCAGACTCTTTCGACATCTATCTCTGTCAAGCCAAGTACATTTCAGATCTGTTATCCAAAGCTGGGATTACAGACAACAAAGTTGCTTCTACACCCATTGAGCAAAATCTGCATCTTGCTCCCAATGCCAGCACCCCGCTGCGGGACCCTACACGGTACCGTCAACTAGTTGGTTCTCTGGTCTACCTGACTGTTACTCGACCGGATCTTGCATATGCAGTTCATATAGTCAGCCAGTTCATGGCTGCTCCGTGCTTCGATCACTATGTCGCGGTTCTACGTATCCTTCGGTATCTTAAAGGGACAATGTTTCATGGACTTCACTTCTCATCCACGTCGTCCTTAACTCTTCGTGCATTCTCCGATGCTGACTGGGATGGAGACATAACAGACTGGCGCTCTACCACCGGATATTGTTTCTTCCTTGGAGACTCTCTTATTTCCTGGCGCGGCAAGAAACAATCTCTGACAGCTCGATCTAGTACTGAAGTTGAGTATCGCGCTTTAGCTGACACTACACAAGAACTTGTATGGCTTCGCTGGTTACTATCTGATATGGGTGCTCATCAGATCTCTCCAACACCATTGTGGTGTGATAACAATAGTGCTATTCAGATTGCTCACAATGATGTCTTTCATGAGCGTACAAAGCACATAGAGATTGACTGTCATTTCACTCGTCAACATGTTATTCGCAAGACGGTTAAACTTCTCCCGATTTCAACCATTGATCAGACAGCGGACATCTTCACCAAAGCTCATCTTCCGGGGCGTTTTTGGGCCCTTGTTTCCAAACTCAATTTGGCTCATTCTTCCCCCACTTGAGTTTGAGGGGGGGGGGGGGGTGTTATAGTTATTATTGTGTATATGTAAAGTACAAGGTCTATTCTGTAATTATCTATATCTTAGCTGTATATATAGGTTACTTATGTTTCAGTTTTAGGTCAATCATATAATTGTAATCGTTCTCTGATATATGAAAACCCTCGGCCGTTCCAGCCAACATCTCTCTCGATTACATCTTTCGTTCATCAATTGATTCACTCATCGATTCTAACATTGGCAGTGGTGGTGGTGGGGTGTAGAAGATAGTCGTTTCGAAGTTAGTGGTAGTGGTGGTTGTGACGATGACTGTAGTGACGGTAGCGGTGACGGTGACAACAACAGTAGTAGCAGTAGTGGTGACATCCATCGTGAAGCGTCACCTAAGGGGGCGTTTGGTCAACGAATGGAATTTGGTGGAATTGGTCAATTGGAATCCATCAAATGAATTTGGCTTTGAAGGAATTGGAATGGAATTTGATAAATTTGAGCATGCGTTTGGTTCACACAAATTGGAATGGAATCTTGCAAAAGAATAGAAATATGCATATGTCGAGGGTGGGGTGACGGTTGTGATGACGACAATAGTGGTATAGTGCTGTTGGGAGTGGGTATGTGGGGTGGGTGGTGACTATCATGGCAAAAAATAGTGGCATTGTGGAGATGGTGGGTGGTGGAATGATAATATTAATCGATGGTGGTGGTGGTGGATATGTTGTCGGCGGCAGTGATGAGGACGGGACGGGGTGGGGTGGTGGTTAAATTGAATGAAAAACTATTTTTGTCTTTGTAAACAAAATTATAAATTATGTTACATTTGCCGCGAAATGGAATTCAAAAATCTTCGCATATGCTAAAGAATAATCAAATCCCTCAAACGTGGAATTCGATGGAATTTGGTGGAATCCAATCAATTCATTGAGCGAAACTATTAGCTCCAATCTTTCTGTTTAGAAGTATTGAAAAATAGGCTAAGTATAGAACACTCTGACAGAGATTCTGCCAAGTGAAGTCTTCGACAGAGGCTCTGCCGAGTCTCCAAGAAGACCGAAGATTCACCAAGAAGACCGGAGCAACGCCAGAAGACTCTTCTCTGCGGACAAGGCCACGGAGCCTCTGTCATACTTGACAGAGCCTCTATGGTATAAAGCTATACAAAGGAAAGACGTGCTTCCAACAGTTTCTGCTGTACGAAGATTCTCATGATCTTTCATACAAGGCATGGCCTGACAACTACACGTGTCAAACTCTGATAGGTCATAGCCTTAGTAGAAGCCGGCGCTCTTAATTAACGTTGTACTATCAACAGTACCAGAATAGTGTCTTAGTACCTTTCTGTCCTTGTTATCCAGAGCTTGTCCCCTTTAGAAGTAGTATAAATAGAAGACTCATGTTGAGTTCTTCTATAAAAGCTTTGCACGACACACACACCATTTAAGAGCAGATTTCTTGTTAAACCTTTGGTGTTCTTAAGGTGTTCTTATTAAATATCAAATACAGTAAATCATTGAGATATTAATCTGTCATTTACATATTACTTATTTGATATTGTGTGTTCTTCTACCTCTTTATATCTTTCAGTTCTATAAATACGCTTCCGCACTATAACTTATCTGAACTAACTGAAAGAATCATCATTGTTAAGAAAAACAGGAACCAACAATTGGTATCAGAGTCTGCCTTGATTTTTAATATCAAGTGATCCTCTCTAACAATGATTTTTGGTAGAAACTTGGAGTGATCTTAACCTACTCCATATCTTTCAAACATCTTCTGTTTTTCTGCCATTTTCGACTTATTCGACTTTGGTAAACTTATAGAACCTGTTTTCTTTGGTTAAATCTCCATCTTAGTGCATTGTTCAAAGGTTTTAAGTTTACAAGCATCCACTTCATCTTCTGAAAATTTACTGTTCATACCCTATTTTCTGGATCTCTCATACTCTTTCAAAATGACAAACACAAACAACTTCTTCACCGCTGGTTCTTTAACCAAGCCACCCACACTACTCAGAGATGAGTACCCTCAGTGGAAGATACGAATGATTCACTTCTTCGAGGGTACTGACAAATAACTCATCTACTATATCAACAATCCTCCTTTCGTACCAATGATCACAGTACCCCGTGTACCTACCACAGACGACACTCCAGAAATCCCTGATGGTCAGATTCTGATTGGGCAAAATATGAAGTTGCTCAGAAGACTAAGAGACTTCTGATCATGGCCATACCCAACTACCTTTTCCAATCCCTAGATGTGTGTGAATCTGCATACGATCTGTGGAAGGAACTGGAAAAACAACTGGAGGGTGGGGCCAAAACTCAGAAGAACCGTAGAGCCCAATGCATCAACGAGTACTATGCATTCAAAGCTCTGCCGACAGAATCTCTACAGTCAACATATGATCGCTTCAACTCTCTGATCAACAAGTGCAAGAAGTTCGGAATCCACAGAACTTCTGAGGAGAACAATGTCATGTTCCTAAAGAGTCTCAATGAAGAATGGCTCCAGCTATCTATGTCTCTGCAAACAAATCAGGACTTAGACTCCTGGACTCTGTCAGATCTCTATGGAACGTTGGCAGCCCAAGAACCTCAGATTGCACAAGCAAAAGCTCAAATCAGTGCACCTCTTGCGCTGGTTGGTAAGGCTACAGAAGCTAAAGAGAAGACGAAGAAGGAGAAAGTTGTGGAAGAAAAGAAAGAGAAGAAGAAGAAGATCTTGATCGTTGATAGTGAAGAGGAGGAGGTGGTGGAAGAAGATGAGTCAACTATGGCCTCGATAGCTAAATCGTTAGCTCTTTTAACAAGGGAATTCAGCAGAGGATATCAGAAGAAGTCTGGTAATGAACGCTACGGAAGAGATGATCGTGGAAGAGAAGGGTCAAATGACAAGAACAACAGAGGTGTCGACCAACAGAGGTCGAATGATAGAAATAACAGAGTTATCGACCAACAGAGGTCGAATGATAGGAATGACAGAGGTGGTGACCGACAGAGGTCAGACGACAAAGATGGCAACGCTCCTCAGAACCAAGGATGTTACAATTGTGGTAAGCCAGGCCACTACGCCAATGAGTGCAGAAGCAAATCAAACCTCCCTCAGAGGGATTCTGCTTTCTACAAAAAGAAAGCAGAATATTATGCTCAGAAATCACTTATGGTAAGTCAAGAAGACTGGCAGTCAGATACATCCTCTGACGAAGGAGAAAAGAAGAACGCCCTGTTCTGTGGCATGGCAGAGGTCAGCCCCGACTCTGATAGTGAGGTATCCACTTCTAACTCTATTCAAACAGAAGCTGATTTGCTCAAACTAAACATTGAATTCACAGAACTTAAAAAGACCTGCGAAAGTGTTCCGAAGAAGCTTACCTTCTTTGAGAGAGAAGCTAGACTTCTCACTCAAGAAAAGGCCAAAATCTTTCAAGAAAAGGAAGAAATTGAAACAAACTGGAACAAACGCCTAAAACCTTTAAATGAAAAGATTTCTGAACTTAATTCTTCTTTAAAAGCAAAATCAAAAGAACTTATGGACGTTGAGTGCGACAGAATGAATATGCTAGCTCTTAAACATTATTTTCAAAAGGAAAGAGAAGTACTCTGTCAAGATTTACTCAGAAGAGATCTTTTAATTAAGAAATATCAAGACACACAAAAGGTGTACGAGAAAATTAATACACAAATAGGGAGACGGGGATTTGGCTTCTGTGATATAGATCCATATACTGGAAACAAAAGAAACAAATCTCTGTCCTCTCTATTTCATATAGGAAGTATAAGAAAATCTGGATTTCCAAATCTACTCTCTGTAAGTAAAAGTCGAAAAGTCTCTGGGGAACCTCACCAGAGGAAACCTCTGAAGATGATAAATGTGTGGTTTGAAAACACAGATTTGTCACCTTCAATCTCTGTCAAAAGAGAATCCAAACCTAAGAAATATCTGAAAACTCAAGATCAGATAGGAATCTTCAAGTTTGGTGATCCCAAGACTCAATCACAGGTTGCTTTTGTCTGCATGATAGACTCTGAAAAGAAATTATCGGCAGAAGCACCTGAGTTTAAGCCTAACTTTTTAGAAGAAAAACATAAAGATATCCCGGAAAAGGATCTGATGGAAATCGAGAAAAACCACTTGTACGAAAACTTCTGTACACCCTCTGTCGACCAAAATCTCTCTGATAAAACCTTAACAGATACTTCTGTTGACTTGGAAGTTAGTTCTATAGAAAAGGAAGAAAGCGAGTATGGCACATGCTCTGAAAGTCCAGCCTCTGTCGAAAGAGAACTAAGTGACTCAACCTCTGTATATGAGGACGATTCATCCTCTGACGAATCTGAGACTGACTCTAAGTCAGAGATAGTACCTTGTGACTCAGAGGATTTTAAACTACCCTCTGGAGTTCTTAACAGAACTATTTATCCCAAGGAGAAAATCACAAAAGTTCCTATCTGTCCAGACTTTTTGGACATGTGTATACAAGCCAAAACCTCTCTTGAGCTTGAGAAAATCAAACAACAAAAGAAAACGTCTTCTCAAGATTCAACAAGTTCAAAGCTTTCAAAACCCTTAAAACCTATCAAAGAAAAACTAACATAGCAACAGAAGGGAAAATGGGCTGAACATAACAAATCTTTTTCTTCTGTGACAGTGAAACCTGCAGAAGTTCACCACAGCTGAAGGGGTCCACAGAAGGCTACTCTCCCAAGAGGATTTTCAAAACAACAATCAAGTCCACATAGGTCTTCTTGTAATAGGAAGTCAGATGTTAGAGTAGATTGTAAAAATAAAGCCTCTGTACCCCTGTTTAATGTTTTCAATGAAAAGTTCAAGCAAATCTCTTCGCACATTCAGTATTGTCATTGCTTTGATCTCATGCATAAATTAATCCAGCATTTCTCAAGTCCACACTGTTTCCTACCTGTACCCAAAAGAAATGCTAAATTCAAGGGTAAGAAGAAACAAACTGGTTCTTCAACAGAAGCTAAAACCAAGACCAAGAATGCTAAAGCAAACTTAAAAACCTCTAACAAAGCTGGACCCATTTGGATATGGGTACCTAAAACTCTCTGATTGTCTTGCAGAAGCAGTATGTGCCAATCTGGTATCTTGACTCCGGATGCTCGCGGCACATGACTGGCGACAGAGGTCTACTATCCTCCTACAAAGATAAACTCGATGGAGGATCTGTGACTTTTGGTGACAACAAGAAGGGGTATATAAAAGGCTACGGAGTCATCAAGAAAGAAAACATAACCGTATGCAAAGTTGCATATGTGGATGGCCTTAAGCACAATCTTCTCAGTGTTAGCCAACTTTGCGATACGGGTTTCGACGTAATGTTCAAAAGAACCTTCTGTTCTCTACAAGGTGAGGACACAGGAGTCGAACTTCTGCGAGCCGAACGAAGAGGCGATCTTTACCTCATGAACTTCTGTGCCAAGAACAAGGAAGACAAGCTCTGCCTTGTTGCCGGTAAAAGCGAAGAAGCCTGGTTATGGTATAACAGGTTCTGTCACCTAAACTTTCATACTCTAGATAAACTCGTTAAACTTGATCTAGTCAAAGGTCTGCCAAATGTTAAATTTAATAAAGATCATTTGTGCTCTGCTTGCGAAATGGGAAAACTCAAAAGAGCTTCCCATAAAGGCAAGACTGATGTATCTTGCCCTAGGCCTCTGTACATGCTTCATGTTGACCTCTGCGGACCAATTGCTACACAGAGCCTAGGTGGCAAGAAATATATACTTGTTTTGATCGATGAATATTCAAGATTTACATGGGTTGAATTTGTCAAAAAGAAATCAGATGTTCCAAACATTCTGATAAATTTAATGAAAAGAATCCATGTTCTGTATGAGTGCAGGGTTTAGAAACTAAGAAGCGACAATGGCACAGAATTCAAAAACTCTGTCATTGAAGGCTATCTTACAGAAGAAGATATATCACAGAACTTCTCTGATGTACGCACCCCACAACAGAATGGCATGGTTGAACGAAAGAATCGCACGCTTGTGGAGGCTGCAAGAACTATGCTGACAGTATCTGGATTACCAATGTCTTTTTGGGCAGAAGCAATATCAACCGCTTGCTACACCCAAAATCGATCAACCATTGTAAAGAGGCACATCGAGACACCATATCATTTGATCAACAAAAGGCGACCAAACATCAAGTTCTTTCATGTATTTGGATGCAAGTGTTTTGTCTTGAATGATCGAGAAGCTAGAGGAAAGTTCGAGGTAAAGGTCGACGAAGGAAAGTTCATAGGATACTCTGCCACTTCAAAAGCTTACAGAGTGTACCTTTTGCGGTCTCTATCCATTGTAGAAAGCATCAATGTATCTTTTGACGATTCCTTTCAGAAGACTTCTGAACAAATCAGTTCAGAACTCGGACTAAAGAAGGAATCCTCTGGCATCTCAAAAACAAGAGAAGACCTAAATCTTCTATTCGAAGAGATGTTCCATGATAATGTTGATCCCTCTGCTGGAACTGTCAGAGCCTCTGGAGAACCATCTTCTACTAACCAGACTGAATCATGTATTTCTCTAACTGGTCCATTGAATACTTCATCCTCTACTGTGAATCATACAGATGCACGTGCTGAGGGGGAGCAAAAAGAAGATGATACAACTAAGGACTCAACCACAGAGGCTTCTGAAATACCAACTCCAACAACTACAGAGGAATCAATACAAGAGGAAAACGAAGACTCAGTCTCCACTTCCTCAGAGGAACAAGTTCCACAATCAATCCCGAGAATCCCACAAGCTGAAAAACTAAGCAAAGGCACAGAAGTGCCATCTACAACAGGGGCTGCACCAGAACCACAGTATGCAACTACAGAGGTTCATCTGGATGACTCAAATGACCATCTTCCTAGAACAACACAGTGGACGAAAATCCATCCTCCAAGCCTTATAATCGGAGACCCTTCTGAAAAGGTAAAGACAAGATCAGCCACTGCTAATTTTTGTTTCTTTACAAATTTCATCAGTGTGATCGAGCCAAAAAGAATCTCTGAAGCCCTAGATGATCCAAACTGGGTAGATGCAATGCAAGAAGAACTTTTACAGTTTGAGAGAAACAAAGTCTGGACCCTTGTTCCTCTGCCAAAAGGGAAACAAGCAATAGGGACTAAATGGGTCTTCAGAAATAAGAAGGACGAGGATGGGGTGGTCATTAGAAACAAAGCAAGATTGGTGGCCAAGGGATATCGCCAAGAAGAAGACATTGATTACGATGAAACTTTTGCCCCTGTCGCACGGCTCGAAGCTATAAGAATCTTCTTAGCCTTCGCAGCCCACAGAGGTTTCAAAGTGTTTCAAATGGATGTAAAATCTGCCTTTCTGAATGGTGAAATCCAAGAAGAAGTATACGTCCAGCAGCCACCAGGGTTTGAAAGATGCAAGTACCCAAAATACGTGTATTATCTCGACAAAGCTCTATATGGACTGAAACAGGCTCCAAGAGCATGGTACGAAAGACTTTCAACCTTTCTTCTCAATAACGATTTCGACAGAGGTACAACCGATACAACTTTGTTTTATAAAAGAAAAGGTGATGAGATTCTACTTGTACAGATCTATGTGGATGACATTATTTTTGGGTCTACAAATGCACAACAATGCAAAGATTTTGAAAAACTCATGCAGAGTGAGTTTGAAATGAGTATGATAGGAGAATTAACCTTCTTCCTCGGACTCCAAGTAAAACAATCATCAGAGGGAATTTTTATAAATCAAGCTAAATATGTCTCTTACATACTTACAAAATTCAGTCTCTCTGATGCCTCTGTAATGAAGACCCCAATGGCTACTGGAAATAAGTTATTCTCAGATCCAGATGGCAAATCTGTAGAGTGCAAGCTCTATAGAGGCATGATCGGGTCTCTTTTATACATAACCGCAAGTAGGCCTGATATAATGTATGCCACATGCCTCTGTGCAAGATATCAAGCTAACCCAAAGGAATCCCACTATATTGCTGTAAAGAGGATCTTCAGATACCTTAAAGGAACCAAAAATCTTGGGCTCTGGTATCCGAAGAACTCTGGCTTTGGTCTTAAGGCATACACAGATTCAGATTATGGAGGATGCAAGCTTGATCGAAAAAGCACCTCTGGGAGTTAATTCCTGGGAGGTAAACTAGTCAGCTGGACTTCAAAGAAGCAGAATTGTGTGTCCACATCTACAGCAGAAGCTGAATATGTTGCTGCTGCTAGCTGTTGCTCCCAAGTTCTGTGGATGAAAACTCAGCTAAAGGACTATGGCCACAACATATTCAAGATACCCATCTTCTGTGATTCAAAAAGTGCCATAGCCATCTCTGCCAATCCAGTACAACATTAAAAAACAAAGCATATCGATATTCGCTACCACTTTCTGAAGCATCATGTTGAATATGGCACAATCGAAATGCACTTTGTGTCCACTGAATTCCAGCTTGCAGACTTATTCACCAAGGCACTTGATGAGAAAAGATTCCTTTTTTTGGTGGGTAAGTTGGGAATGATTAACATGAGTTAAGTCTTCTGCAAATATAATTTGATCGTTTTATAAATATGTATATATATTTAAAACTTCTGTATGTAAATTCTTAATCATCAAAAGTTCTACAAAGCTTCTGTGGGATTGCTCAGAGCCTCTGACAATCTCCACAGAACCTCTGATGAGCTTGACCTATGTTCTGTGCACTACTTATCTTATTTGATCCAAGCATAGGTCAAGGGGGAGCAGAAGAAGACCTTGCACTGATCTACAGAGGTTGATCATTCAAGGGGGAGCAGAAGAAAACCTTGAACTGATCTACAGAGGTTGATCATTCAAGGGGGAGCCAAAGAAAAGATGTCATCAACCAAATTCACAGAAGTGAAGGTTTTTGCCGAACAAAGGGAGAGCCAAAAGGTAAGTATCTCATACAAATCCTTTCTGAAAAACAATTTTCTAGGACATCAATTTCCAAATACGTCCTAGAAACATTGTCTAAGACATTCCAAACAAGTAATGATAAAAAATATTTATAAGTCTTCCGTTATAAGAAATTTAAGCTCATAGAGCCTCTGCTGAGCTCAACAGAGCTTCTGTAAGCCGGATCTTCTATGACTACAAATTTTCATACGGGAACTCTATCGATCAACTTCAATGTCTTCCTTAAGGATTCGCACGCACAAATGCACACACAAATATACTGGAAGAAATTATTTTGGTCAAAGAGCTCACTCCACCAAAGAGTCTCTGTCGACCAACCTAGACACTCAAAAATAAGTATCTCGTACAAAACCTTTTTCCAAAACAGTTTTCTAGGACATCAATTTCCAAATATGTCCTAAAAACAGTTTGTAAAACAGTGAAAACCTTGGATGATCAAAAAGTTTTATAAATTTTTAGTTATGAGAAATTCCAACTCATAGAGCTTCTGCTGGCTCTGACAGAGTTCCAAACCTCTGTGAATGTAATCTCTACACAAACTTATCGATCCTCTCCAATGAAATTTTCAAACGTTTTTGGTAAAGGTGCAAGCTTCAGAGGATATAAAAAGCAGGTTTCAGACCACATAGCTCATTCCACTACAGAGCTTCTATCGTTTCTAGTACTTATGGAAATTCTGTAAAAGTACGGGTTATCTACTGCGAGTAACAGTAATCTGAAAGTAAAAGGCCCACGCGCCAAGCATTAATGGGCCGCACACGCCATCTAATCGTGCTCTGACATGCATGACGTGGCACAATTTGATTGGGCGTACATGTCACACGTTCTCATGGAAAGTTGAACCCAGCCGTATGTACTCGATTGCGGACCCCAAATATTATTCACTTTCAAATATTTACCTCTTCAGATTCTACCATTTTCTCCAGTACAAAACCTAACTTACCACTTCATCTAAACTTTTACGAACTTACTCCCTTCATTAACTCCGGCGAACCTTGCAAAACCTGCAACTTCCATTTTCTACTCTCTTTCTTCAAGTTCATAGCAATGGCATCCACCTCCAATACTCCGGTGAACTCCCCAACCCATTCTGAGCATTCTCAGAACCCAGAACTAGCCGGAAACATAGAACAGGATAACTCCGGCGACACAGCAGATTTTGCTCCGACAACCCACCTTCTAAACTTCATCGCTCATGAACACTTTGAAAGTGTTCTTCCCTTAAAACCCAATAACTACTACCTGGTTCCCTCCAAAACCGCATTTGGGGAAGAATATGCCATTCTCCTCCACATTCTGGAAAACCATTATCTCAACCCCCTGTTAACCAAAACCGTCAGCAAAATCCCTGCCAGATACCTCAATCAATTCTGGCAAAGCAGCAGGTATGACCCAGAAGATAGATAAATCAAGGGCTACATCTCAAAACCCGACAAATCCGAGCACCTCGAACTCAAATTCAACAGAACCATGTTCTCACTAGAGTTCAGTCAACCCACCAGAGGTCTACTAGGCATAAAGAAGTACGCAGAGGAACCCACAGACACCGAGCTCTGCCGTTTTGTTGAAATGTTGGGGTATAACACAACCCTAAGGAAAAGGAATGATTTCAGAAGAAATCGACTTCCCCCTCTATGGAATACTCTCTTCTCCATTCTCAACAGGTGTCTAACTGGGAAAGTGGGTAGTCCAGACCAAACTTCTCACCAAGTAATGGCCATTATGTACGGGGTATACTACGATCTACCTCTGGACTACGCCACCCTCATGATGCAAGAAATGGTTAACACCATTGACCGCAGAATCTCCTCCCAGAAGGCCAAAGGACGCAAGACCGATGCTCTGCCTCCTCTACAATACCAGCGAATTCTGGGTGTCCTTCTAGAGCCTCTGCTCCAATTACAGAAATGGCCAATGGAGGGACCAACGGCCATAGTGTATCCCATGACCAAAAACACCCCAACAAAGCATGAAGACAAATACCCTTTCTGCAGACCTCTGCCAACCAAACTTCTGGCATATGCAACAGACATAACCCTTAAGTTAAAGTACATACGCGATCATAGGACTCCAGAACCGAGTCCTGTGACACCCCCGCGTCTAGGAGCCCCCATAGGAACCCTAGTTGTAGATAGGATGACAGACGAAGAATGGGCAGTGGCTTTTGCTAAGCATGAATTGATACAAACAAACTTTCATGCTCAGCGAAACACACTTCTCTCCTCTATTTCTAAGAGCAAGTCCTCTGCCAAGAAGAAAGCTCACAAGAAAAAGAAAACGACAGAGGGAACTTCTACCAGTGCTGTTCAAACCCAACAGTCCCCTCCTCATGCAACAGAGGTCGGATCATCTGCACCTCCCCCTCCTCCAAAAGACAAAAGGAAGAGAAAACATAAGTCTTCTGAGGAGGGAGCCCCCAAACCAAAGAAAAGGAGCAAGTCCAAGAAACCTCACCCTCTTCTGCAAACCATCGCAGAAGAAACTGATATGCTCGAAGACACCACTGAACAGCCTCTGCAATCTCCTTCACCCATCAACTATGCAGAAGATCAGGGTGACTTCAATACTTTCCTTGAACACCCCGAAATCGCCGATACACTAGACACTTCTGGCTGGAACGCAGAAGCCCTCTCCAACCAGTCAGCAGAAGAACCAGACTTCAGGATCTCTTCTGACTTGGATGAGGATGACCAAACCCAGTAAGCATTCAGGGAAAGACCCCAGAAGTACTTCAGAACCCCTTCCTCCAACCTGGATATGATGTACTACGAAAGAGTCCAGAGGAAGTAGACGCCACAGAGCATATGGGTGATTTCAGCGAGATAGAGAGCAGAAGTGAAACCGTTAGGTTAGGGTGTATGACAGAGGGTGAAGCACAAAAAGATGCCGTAGATGGAAGAGGCACACAACCCCTACCAACTCCCAGTGCAACCCACACTTCTATTACCGCCAGTCTAGTGGCAGAAGGTAATATTGAACAAGAGCAGCACGACTCTACCCCAACCCAAACTAACCGGACAGAGGAAATTCTTTCCTCCTCTGTACCATTGATAGCCGGGGAAACTATTCCAAGGGAGTCCTCTCCAAAGGACTTGACTTTAGTTTGTGATCCCTCGCCCCGGATCACATCTGACATCCCTGCAGAGGAATCTGTTTCCTCTGCCACACGCACACAAATAGGTCCAAAAATCTCTTCAGATGAGCTTAGAGTGCACAAAGACGGAGAGACTCTAGAGAAGTCTCCAAGTCAACTCAAGGATAATCGTGTACCCACCTCTGGAGTGGATCAAGACAATGTCCTTGACAGAACCTCTATAGAGTCTGAAGCACAAGATGCTTCTGCTCGAGGATCAGAGGGAAATCCTTCCGTTCTCAACATTCAAACAGGAACGAAAGAAGGTGTCCAAGGAACAGGGACTCACTCTGGGGAAGAATGTGTTCCCCCAGAGGTTACACCAGGCTCACATGTCGCAAGGGATGAGTTCCAAACCCTTGTCACCTCTGTGACCACTTCGTTGGGAGAGTTGAAAAGCTCTCTTGATGCTCTTGCAGAATCTACAAGGAAGGCCATTTCTGAACTGACCACCAAAGTGGATAACCTATCCACAGAGGTGAAACAGGCATGTGCTCAAATAAGAGAAACTACATCAACCTCTGCTACCGCCACTGCTTCTGAGTTTGAGAAGGCCACAACCTCTGCCTTCCAAACTTCTGTCAAAGATCTCTTGGCTCAACTCAACAAATCCTCAACATCTAATGGCCTTACATCAGAAGACCTAAAGAAGGCCTTAGAGCAAGTTCAAGAGCATACAACAGAAGCAACTCTGGCCATGAAGCCCTCCGACTACATGACCAGAGCTCAACTGACAGAGCTTGGGCAAGGGATACTCGATCAAATGACAGAATTCATTCGCGCCTTCACAGCTGCCAACGCTAATTATGTCAAGGACTTTCAGAAGAGCGTCGGCAGAATGCGCTTTAACACGGAAGCAGAGGTCCATACACTCCTTGGCCTCTGTGATGACCTATGCGCAAAAATGATGGCTGCAGATGCCGTACCGCCCAAGAAACCAGAAGCTTAGTGCATAGCAGAGGGTACTAAAGATAGAGGTCAGGATGACTCTGATGACGACTCGGATAGTCCATCAGATCATCCTGAAGGGGAGATACTAAGGGAAGAAGCTGCAAACAGAGGTCTACCAGAACCACCACTATCAGCAGAACCCTTAAGACAAGTACCCCTAACTGAAACCCAAGGAGGAAACCAACAACGATCCACAGAGGCAACAACCACCTCTGTGGAAACAACCTCAGTATTCGGAGAAGATGTGCCAACCCATGAACAGATTCAAATCTTAACATCCTCCGAAGAAGATCAACCATCCCAATCACCAAAACCAAAATCACCACAAGAACTCCCTTCCCCAACACCAAAAACACCAGAAGAACCAAAATCTCCACCTCCCACACCCAAAACCAGAACCAAGTCGATTGCTCACAAAAGAAAATATTTGAGCAAGTCTACAGAAGCCTCACCAACCTCCCCACCATCAAAGACCTCCGAAACACAAATGTCAAAACCAACAGAGGCAACCCCCAAAAAACCAACAGAAGCACCAACAACCAAACCCAAATCTCCTACAAAGCCCTCAGAACCCCAAAAGACAAAATCCTCAGAGGCAATCCCATCTCTACAAGAAGATCTACAGCAGAAGGCAAAAGACAAAGGCAAAGGGATAATGACAGAGGAACCTAAGAAGAAGAAGCCAAAGCATCAACCAGCAGAGAAATTAATGAAAAGCTCATTCGACGCCTATGTAACACCAAAGCCAGAAGAAGAAGAAGAATGGACTTTCGGTGCTACCCCTCTGTCAAATATACCTATTATGGATCCAAGGTCAAAACTAACAAAGGATTGGGTGGCCCAAATTAAGAAACAAATGGATGCTCTGCGCAGGCACATGCCTCCACCCGGTGCACCTCCACGACAGATGGAAGAGGTGGTGTACAGATATCTTTACAACAGAACTGCCAGAGATCCTCTGCCACCAACCATTCAAGATCCCGACTTCCATGGTGACCTCGAGAACACCTTCACAAGAACTACACCCAAGTCAAAACATCAAGTGTTCTCAGAGTCCAAAATCGACAAGGTAATATACTGTAAGTTTTCTCAAACTAGAACCACACCTAAGGTTTCCTATAACATCTATAAGGTCAAAAGGGAGGACATAACCGTGACCCAATTCTCAGATGCTGATCTGAGAAATCTAAGTCCCTACGACCTACCCGACCTTCTCAATTGGATGAAAGAGAACTACACAACAGATGCACATCGAAGGGCATACAGGGTAATAAGGAAAGCCATGCGTGAGAAACTTCTGCTATACAGCCTTGTCGACTTCCAATTAGGACGAGATCTTGGAGTAAGGAACCTAAGTCTAAGACCGCCAGAAGATGACTGCCCATCCTCTGCCATACCAAACTCGATCATTACATCTCCAAGAGTTGGGCTAGTTTATCAAGATCCTGCTGGGAAGACAAGATTGTTCGTAGAGATGGACTGTCAGAAGTATGCAACAAATACTTTGACAGAGTTCAAAGCAATCCTCGTGGAGCACAGAGGAACGGAGCATTTGAATCAAGCTCTCGCATATAGACTGATAGAGGTCATCAACCAAGTAATCAACTTCAGAAACCTCTGCATTAGTTTCTATCAATAGCTTAGAGAATTAGGATTCGACAACAGAAGTTTCAACGACTTCAAAGACGCCAACGTCGGATATCCTCCACCAACCTCTGCAAATCTTTCCTTTCATAATGTAATCAAATGTAAGTGCCTCTGGCATAATTCTGTATGAAAGAAAAGTAATCTTTTATTTTACCTCTTGTAATGTACTTAGCCTAGAAAACTTTGCACTTTGCACTTTTTTATTTTTCAATACTTAAGGGGAGATTGTTAGCTCCAATCTTTCTGTTTAGAAGTATTGAAAAATAGGCTAAGTATAGAACACTCTGACAGAGGTTCTGCCAAGTGAAGTCTTCGACAGAGGCTCTGCCGAGTCTCCGAGAAGACCGAAGATTCACCAAGAAGACCGGAGCAATGCCAGAAGACTCTTCTCTGCGGACAAGGCCACAGAGCCTCTGTCATACTTGACAGAGCCTCTGTGGTATAAAGCTATACAAAGGACATACGTGCTTCCAATAGTTTCTGCTGTACGAAGATTCTCATGATCTTTCGTACAAGGCATGGCCTGACAACTACACGTGTCAAACTCTGATAGGTCATAGCCTTAGTAGAAGCCGACGCTCTTAATTAACGTTGTACTATCAACAGTACCATAATAGTGTCTTAGTACCTTTCTGTCCTTGTTATCCAGAGCTTGTCCCCTTTAGAAGTAGTATAAATAGAAGAATCATGTTGAGTTCTTCTATAAAAGCTTTGCACGACACACACACCATTTAAGAGCAGATTTCTTGTTAAACCTTTGGTGTTCTTAAGGTGTTCTTATTAAATATCAAATACAGTAAATCATTGAGATATTAATCTGTCATTTACATATTACTTATTTGATATTGTGTGTTCTTCTACCTCTTTATATCTTTCAGTTCTTTAAATACGCTTCTGCACTATAACTTATCTGAACTAACTGAAAGAATCATCATTGTTAAGTAAAACAGGAACCAACAGAAACAAACATCACTAAGAAACTTGGTGAAAATGATTTTTTATTCCAATTCCATCAAATTTCTTTGAATTCCGCAAACCAAACACCCCCTGAAAGTATCAAACTTAGGATTTTAACTATAGAATCGCACAAACTTTCTGATCAACTAGTGTGTTTTTGCTACCTAATTATCCTCACCTTACTTTTATTTTTTCTTTCCTAAACCTTTTTTCCTTCCATTTTGCCATTAATCTTAAAGTTGTTTTTTTTTCTATTTAGTCCCAACACATTTCTTTGTTTAAATCACATCTAAACGTGTACCCTCTTAGAAAATTTACTGGGTTTGTCGTTGGGTTTGTTACAAGATTTGTAATCAATACCAAGTATCGTATTTTTGTTTCTATCTTTAAGAGTAGATTTTTTTCTTTATTCAATTGAAATGTGGTAAAAGAACAACTGTTAGCTTTGATAACAATAATAAGTTCGATATGTTTTATTATAAAAGTCTATAATTTGAGTTTGTATAACTCTAAAACGCTATACAAAGTTCAAATCTTTAGGGCCATAATCTTTAACTCCAAAGATAGAAAAATAGGTGTCAAGAGAAAAACTACCAATTATTCGTTTTAAACAACTAAAATGTAATACTCGAAAATTCAAAAAGGAACAAAACATAAAATTTTAAAACAATGGTTAAAAATGTATCTTTTGGAAAGTTTGAGGGGCTAATTGTAAAATCCCTCACTGATGTGGGACCTTGTTTGTAAATTTCCGACTCACCCTAGTAATGGGATAGTAGTGGAGGGTGTGGCATGATCAAGGCGTATTTCGTTGATGATTCATGAATAGAGATTATTATATAAACACATTTCACATATTTTATAACGAAAATATGTGTATTTTAT
Source organism: Saussurea involucrata (assembly GCA_033807775.1). NCBI lineage: Eukaryota > Viridiplantae > Streptophyta > Magnoliopsida > Asterales > Asteraceae > Saussurea > Saussurea involucrata. Next base: position 54,518,708 of record CM066325.1, read on the forward strand.
TCTGTTTTGTCTAGTGTATCAAACGTATCTTGAAGACAATGTGAAAGATTAAGTGCAAACCGTACCAAAAATGACATTTCAAGATTTATATCTTGTTTGGTCGTATGTTGTATTCAAATAATACGTTTTGTACAAATTCCGTTACAACTCATAAATGTATCGAGATCAATGTTATAACGAAAATGTTAAGTGAAAGTAAAAGTGTTTCAATAGATCATGGAAAGCGAGCATATGTCATGCTCCCTGTGTTAACTTTCCAATCTTGACAAATAGATGTCATTTATATGTGGTAGAACGGATGTCAAAATTGTATGCATCTTTTGCATTAATTGTTTTATTTTTGATATGGGTGTAGGTTAATTGTCACGTAATTAGGTATATATTAACTTGAGGTTAAATGTTAATCAAACTCTGTGTACTTATTTTCAACGATGTTATTCTTGAATATGTCAGCCCAAAAAAGATTCAGTTTTTGAAATTCTAAGAAATGTCGTTTTTAAACCAAAAATATCTAAGGTCATATACGAAAACTAAGTTCCTACTCACAACCTATATATTGACATTCATAAAAAATATCTAATGAATTATGAGTTCAATGCATCATTTTTAGCAGAAATAAGCTCTTATATCAAACCTTAGTATGTAACTAGCCTCAAACAAGCTCTTGAGGGCTTAATTCATACTAGCATTAAAAACCTATGGAACCCGAGTCCAGACATATTAACACATAAACTCGATTAATATATTTCCACCGTTTCACCTAATTTCACAACAAAAAGAAATCTTTAACAAAACCCAATTTGTTGCGTGTCACTAACAATAGTTAACTAAACAATTACGAATTTAGAAAACAAGTTGACCACAATCAATTTTCATACAATTGATCAAAAAGTATAAAAACTAATTTTATAAATCATAAAACTTTAGAAATTAGATGAATAATCAAAATAAAGTGGATTACATCATCTCAAACAACCACATGAATTGGAAATTGCAAATGTAAACAACCCAAAGTCAAAATTTTAAAGAAAATTAGCCACACATGGCTAATTGAAACTAAAACTAAGAATTTGGGAAGAAAGTTAACCTAATTTACGAAATTGATGAACTTGGAACGAAGAAATCTCTCCCAATCGTCTCCTGCTCCATTGTATTCCATAATCGATTTCTAAAAAATGGTTCTCCCCCCCCCCTCAAATGACGGTTTTTAGTGGGTTTTTATATCCCTCACGTGAGAAACCGCCAAAAGAGATGCACAAAACCTATTTCTGAACCCCGCGGTTTGGGGCACGGTTTGTACCCGCGTGATGGGTCGCGCGACGTCTAAAATCTCGAACAAACAGAGAGTTCAGCGAGATTGGGCGCGGCCTCTGATGAGGCCGCGTGAGAGGTCGCGCGTCACTGGCTTCCGATCGATGCTGCTGTTGGTGAAAAGGAAGAAGACGCCGGCTGCACTTTTCTTTTGTGGGCTGCACTTTTGGGCCATCTTTCTCTTTCTATTTCTTTTCTTTTCTTTGTTGAGCTGTCAACGAAACAAATGGACCAAAACAATTAATCTATATTTTTTTTCTGCTTGTTGTACCTAACTACACTAGTATGTATCTACCATATTCTTGAAAGACCTCTCACTCTCCACTACTTGGATAAAATACATGCAATTAAATCAAAAGGACTTTTCGGGTGTAATGAACTAAGGCTTTGGGTAAGGTATGGATGTAATTTGGGAAAAATGGCTAACGACCGTACACTAAATGGGGAAATCGGTTCTTCGACAATGAAAATTTCTTTCAACAAAGGGCTTTACATATTTATCTTGAAGCTTATTTCCCTTGGAATGATAGGGGATAAAGATTAACGCTTATAATTAATCATATCATCATCATTTTTCGTCGTCTTATTTCTTGACGACCTATTTTTTTCTCTTTTCACATATTTCTTTTTGATATTTTTGCTTTTCTCTCCTTTTTTTTCTTTCTCTTTCCCAACACATTGGTGTACTTTTCAAGCATATGGGGATACCGAGATACTCCATTGGTGATTGGTCGGGTGAGTCATGTTTGGTTTGGTTTGGTTTATGATGTGTGTGGAAAAAGATATAGGCTAAAGCTCAAAGTGATGCACAAAATGGGTGATAATAATATAAGGGTAGGCTTAAGGCTAATTGGCTAAAACAAAAATGAGGAAAATGATGGCCTTTATCATATTAATTTATTAGCATGTATATATCATGTTATATTAAGGAGAGACAATTCAAGTTCTAGAGGTACACATCTAGGCATGACGTAATCACACAAGAATTGAATTCAAGACTAATTTAAAATATTTAGTCTAATAGACTCAAAGTCTTACGGTGCTAAAGCTAGTTTAAGAGATTAGCAAAAGTCTAACTTAAACCGGCATATATTGATCGACTCTAAGTGTTATCAATCAAAGTTCAATCATGATATACATGCATCCAATCTCATTATCATCAACATTTAAGCTCATAAAAACATGCTAACACATCACCCAAAACGAACAAAGATACACATTAAAGCACAAATTTGCAAAAATTTACCCCTAAAAACCAACGTATACCCAAACCATGCCCAATTCATGCAAACTCAACTCAAAATCAAAATACACCCCGCCCCCACACTTAGACTATACATTGTCCTCAATGTATTCAATAAAGCAAAGGACATTCAAAGCAATAAAAGAAAGAGGGGAAACAGTAAACTCCCCTGATTTGGTGAATAATCCTCTAATGTATGTGTCTGTGAAGGTGGATGCGTCCTTTTAGCTCCAAATAATAATCACCAAATAATAATTCCAAACTCCGGGGTGAATCCTGAGAATAACCAAGGGAAGCGCAAGAGTGAAAGAGGAGAATCTAGCGAAACTAAAGTAAATATGGAAAGCAATAAAAAGCAAATAAACGAAAATCCATATGTTGCCTCCCATTCAACGTCTTTCTTTAACGTCTTTGGCTATACGCCCTCATGTCTAAATCCCTTTATCCTTCGTGATTGGTTGGAGAAAACAATTTTGGTACATAAGGGTTAGGCGAATCTGCAAAATGCTCATAAGACACACCACTAGGATGCCCGTCAGTGAAATCAGCAACAAACTTAATCTCAAAATCATCAACTTTCATAGAAACGGTATCTCTATCCAAATCAATGAAGGTTTTGGATGTTTTCTGATACGACAGCTCAAGAACCCACAAGTTCAGTGGCAGCTCACAACTCAAGCGAGCCTGCGCAACCGACGCGTCGTTCCAGCCGAAGTCGAGTGGTCCCCAAGTGGCACGACAACTATGTAGTTAAGAATAAATAGTTAATGTAGTAAGTATGGCAAGTGGTTAAGTAATTGTGGTAGTTTTATTGATCAAGTGGGTAGTCATAATTGTAGGGAAGTGGCTCTGGAAACCAACTTATGGTTTTTCCTTAGTGGTTGCAACTATGTAAATGAGTGGAAAAAAGGGGGGAAAAACGTCTTGTTTGCTGGAAATTCTTTACCTTCTATCTCTCTTCTCTTCTCCTCCCTCTTAATTCTGGAGTCGGCACTCACTCGAAGAGTGTACAACTAAAATCGTATCAATTGGTGCTTTCATTGAGAGCATGGCAGAGGAGGCAGCTTTGCGGGCATTGGTCAAAGAGCAAGTTGACGCATTGACGACTTATCACGGGAGCTTCATGCGAACCGAACACACGGCGGACAACCGCTTCAGGGCGAGGCGGGAAGAGTACCCAGATCCATGCGCCTCGATGTTCCACGATTCAACGGTACGGATCCTGAAGCATGGATATTTTCTATGGAGGAGTTTTTTGCTCTCCAGGGGACACCCGTGGATCAGAAGTTGCGCATCGTCGAGTTCAACTTAGATGGGGAAGCGGCAGAATGGTTCCGTTGGATGCGCCGGAATAATTTGATTACCACGTGGGACTATTTTTTGGAGAGTCTGCGTACACGGTTTGGGCCTTCCAAGTTCGAAGATCCGCAAGGGGCATTGTCGAAACTGCTACAACAGGGAACAGTTGCGGAATACCAGGATGAGTTCGAAAAGTTGATGAAACGTGTGACCGGCATCAGTGAACCTCTACTGATCTCATTTTATACGTCGGGATTTAAACCTGCGTTGCAACGGGAGTTATTGGTGGCTCGTCCTTCAACGTCGTGGAAGCTTTTGCATTAGCCCGTATCACTGAAGCACGAACGGAAGCTAGTTGGGCTTCTGGGTCATCTGGTCGCAAGGAGCGGTGGGGAACTCCAACGTCCACACTATCGCATACCACACGCACCCCACCGAGTACGAGCGGCCTACCCTCGGGCTCGGAGCTTGCCAATTTTGCACACAATCCTTCCTCTCGACCACCACTTTCCTCTCGCCCACCACTTTTGCCTACACCCAGTACGAGATCACCGCTATCAAACAACCAGCATAATTCGGGACTGCCGAGCAAGTGGATTTCCGCAGCCGAGCGTCAAGATCGCATTAACAAGGGGTTGTGCTTCAACTGTGATCAGAAATTTGTGTGAGGGCACAAGTGTTCGGGTCGTTTCCTACTCCTGATGAGCGCGGAAGACGGTGATGAGGACGGACCGGGAGGGGACGCGGTGCATGAGGACGATGTGGTCGAAAGCGGCGATGTTTCATTGTTGAATTCACTCATGGGTCCGGGTAGCCCACGGTCACTTCAGTTATGGGGTTCGATTGGCAAAAACCGTGTGCATGTGTTGATTGACAACGGCAGTACCCACAATTTTGTTTAACCGGGCGTCGTTGAAAAGCTTAACCTTCCCGTTCAGGCATCTCGGGCTTTCAAGGTCTACATTGGCAACGGTGACACCCTACTTTGTGAGAATGTTTGTCTAAAGGTGGCATTACACATGCAAGATATCAATTTTGAAGTGGACTTGTATGTCTTACCCATCAAAGGTGCCGAGATCGTGTTAGGCATCCAATGGTTACAACGTCTTGGTAAGGTGACGCATGACTATTCGCAACAATCCATGGAATTTGCGTTGGGTGGCCAACCGCGTACTTTACGCGGTGATGCATCATTGCGGATGAAGCGGGTGAGTTTTCAACAAATGCAGGCCTTGATGACTACGCCGGACGTCTACGGTATTTATGAGTTGTATTCAATGGAGGCCGAGTCAACACAGCCCACTTCGCCCAGCCGCGAGGCACCACTCCAGGTGCCAACACCCATTGATCAACTTGTGGACCAGTTTCACACTCTTTTTCAGGTTCCTACCACGTTGCCACCGCACCGTTCGGTCGATCACAAGATTCACCTCCTTCCAAACACCAAGCCTGTTAATGTGCGACCGTACCGTTATCCCCATTATAAAAAAGAGATGGAGAAGTTGGTCGCGGAGATGATGGAACAAGGCATCACCCGATTCAGTCAGAGTCCCTTCTCGTCATCGGTGCTACTAGTTAAAAAGAAGGACGGTACTTATCGTTTTTGTGTTGACTATCGTGCCTTGAACGCGGTTACGATAAAAGATAAATTCCCGATTCCGACCGCTGACGAAATGTTTGACGAGTTAGGTGGCTCTACCGTATTTAGTAAATTGGATCTCCACGCGGGTTATCATCAGATTCGTGTCCATGACCGTGACGTGTACAAGACCGCTTTTCGCACTCACGAGGGGCACTATGAATTTCTCGTGATGCCCTTTGGCCTCACGAACGCACCATCGACGTTTCAAGCTACTATGAACCGCTTGTTTTCCCCGTACTTGCGCAAATTTGTCATCGTTTTTTTGATGATATATTGGTTTACAGTGCTTCTATCACAGCTCATGCCCAGCACTTGCAGATTGTTTTTAATTGTTTGCAGGACCATCAATTTTACGTGAAGCGCTCCAAGTGTGTTTTTGGGGCAGCCTCTATCGAGTACTTAGGCCACGTTATTTCTGGACGAGGCGTGGAAGTCAACACCAAGAAAGTCGAAGCCATCACGGCTTGGCCACAACCCCGGAATCAGCGGCAGCTTCGCGGTTTCCGGGGACTCGCGGGCTATTACCGCCGCTTCATTCGCGGGTTTGCGTCTATCACAGCACCACTCACAGACGTGTTACAGCGTGACAACTTCCAGTGGGGCGAGCCCGCACAGGTGGCTTTCGCGCAACTTAAAGATCGACTCTCCCACACACCGGTGTTACGGCTACCCGATTTTTCCCTTCCGTTTGTTGTTGAGACAGATGCTTCCGGTGACGGGGTGGGTGCGGTGCTGTTGCAAGATGGCCATCCGGTCTGTTTTTTTAGTCGCAAACTCGGCCCGCGCATGAGGACTGCCGCTACGTATCAAAAGGAGCTCTTTGCCATCGTCGAAGCTGTTTACAAATGGAGACAATATCTCTTGGGGACGCGGTTTGTCATACGTACAGATCATAAAAGCATTAAAGAGCTTATGCAACAAGTCATTCAGACTCCCGTCCATCAACAATATGTTCGCAAACTGATGGGCTTCGATTTCACTATCGAATACAAACCCGGCGCAACTAATACAGTAGCAGACGCATTATCACGTGTCCATGCGGATAACCCTTTATTGAGTCCGCATTTATGGCTCTCACTCAACCGATCAGTGGGTTTCTTGACGAGCTAAGACAGGAAAACGCTTCTTTAGAGGAGTTGCGACTTCTACATGAACGTTTAGCCCATGGGGAGCTTTCATCAGATTATTCTCACCAAGACGGCATTCTTTTGTTTCGGGGTCGCTACTACTTGGGTACACAATCTCAACTCAGACCACGCATCCTGCATGAATTTCACTCCACACCAAGTGCAGGCCATTGTGGGGTTAAGAAGATGATGGTTAGTTTATCAGCCTTGTTTTTCTGGCCAGCGATGCGTCATTCGGTGCGTGCATATGTGAGTCAGTGTCGTTCCTGCCAACACACGAAATATTCAACGCAGGCACCGGGGGGATTACTTCAGCCCTTACTGATTCTCGATGTCGTTTGGGAAGATGTGACGATGGATTTCATCACGGGTTTGCCATTATCTCAGGGCCATTCGTCATCCTTGTCGTGGTCGATCGCCTCACGAAATATGCCCACTTCGGTAGCCTGGCTCCTCATTATACTGCCAAACGGGTAGCCGATATGTTCATCGATATTGTGGTGAAGCTCCATGGCATTCCCAAGTCTATCATATCGGACCGAGATGCCGTGTTTCTCAGCTCCTTTTGGCAACATTTGTTCCGTATTAGCGGTACGACTCTCAAGCACAGCACGGCCTACCATCCTCAGACCGATGGCCAGACCGAGGTTACCAACCGCGGCCTCGAGCAGTACCTACGCGTAATGGCAATGGATCGACCTCAGCAATGGTCGATGATGTTGAGCTGGGCGGAGTACTGTTATAACTCCTCTTACCACAGTAGTATTAAGATCTATGATGTTAATATCGTATATCGGTGCCATATCGGTCAAGGACCGATATTCGATATCGGTGATATATCGGTCCAAGAATATCGGTTCATATAATATTTTTTAGAAATATATATAATATATATATAATTATATAATATTATATATATATATATATATGCATCCATAAACATATGATATGCTCATATGCATTAATTAAAATTTAAAAACATAGTTCAACATCAAAACATCAACGTAAATAAGGTTTCACAAAACAAAATAGGAAAAGTGTTCATGACTCAAACGAGCTAATTGCAATCAATAGGTTCGGCATCCGAGTCAACATCATCTAATACGTGCACTTCCTCGTTTATGTTAGCTTCCAAATCTTCCTCTTCTTCCCCTACATCTCCAATGAGATCATCATCATCGTCATCCCTATAACGCTCCCTTTTACTTCTTGTGCTTGGCCCAACATGTTCATTACCTCCCATTGCTTCTCGTACATCTGACCAAAGGAGGCCATCTCTTGCATCCACAAACTCTTGGAGCTCAAGTTCGGTTGGAACCACCCAATCATCATTTTCTTCCACACCTCTCAAGAAAATAGGATCTGAAGATTTTTTATTCTGAAGAGATTTGTAGCGTCTCTCTAGTCTTTTGTTATATTGAATGAAAACAAGATCATTCAACTTCTTTTGCAAAAGACAGTTTCTCTTCTTAGAGTGCAACTAAAATGATAATTGATAAATTTAAAAGTTAAATAATTACTTGAATTAAAGTTTCATTTGAACTAATAATCTAATATATTTTCCATAACAAAAAAACTCACATGATCAAATGCACTCCAATTCCTCTCACAAGGAGAAGCGCTACAAGTTTGGCTTAGCACACTAATCGCAAATTGTTGGAGAACTGGTGTGTCGAAGGCATACATTCGCCACCATACATCTACGTTTTATAGGTGCATTAAGTTAATAATAAACACACAAATCATCAATTATATACTTATATATATAATATATATTATATACGATATCATACTTACGTGGTGCAACTTTAGTTCTATTCCTTATGGCAGCCGCAGATCCAAATTGCCCCGATGATTCAACATATTGATTGATTTCCATCCTTAAAGCATCATTTTTTTCATCATCACGCACAAGTCGGTTGATTGCCTCGTATAGTCCCGCCTTGATGTATCTATCATTCTCAACTTCTGAATCTTGTGCATAATAGATGGCGGGGTTGAGGTAATATCCAGCTACGAATATACTAAAATTAATACCAATAATAGTTATAGATTAAATATATCATAAAAATATTTTATAAATAATAAATTATACCAGCGTGCAAAGGATGATGAAGTTGGTCACTCCATCGTGCTTGAATCATAGCCCAAACTTTTGTGTATAATCTCTCTTGAGTAGTGCCGGCCAAGTTCTTCTTAATTTGATCCTTTGCTCTCTCCGTAGCATCATATATGTAACCCATACATGGCTTCTCTTCCGTGTCAACCAACCGAACAACATCAACCAATGGTGCCAATACCTGACAAGCAAGAACAATATTGTCCCAGAACTCTTGCTTAGCTATTATTCTTTCAATTCGTTTTCCGATGGCTTTCTTGGCAAAGTCACTCTTCTTCCATTGTTCAGAAACAAATAGCACTTGGAGATGATGTCGGTTCTCATGAATGCTTTTAATGGTGTAGAATTGTGTTGCAAACCTTGTAACACAAGACCTATGCAATTCCCTATTTTTAGTGAGCTTCCGCATCATATTCAAAATCCTTCCGTGGTTATAGATATAAACCACTACCGCTCTCGCATCGGTTAGCGCACTCTTAATCTTTGGTATTTTCTCTCCAACATCTCCTATCATAAGATTCAAGCAATGTGCTGCACATGGTGTCCAAAACATCTGAGGATGTTGTTCTTCCAAGATTTTTCCCGCAGCTTTAAAGTTGGACCCATTATCGGTAACAAACTAGTATAAGTAAAAAAACAATTGGTTAATATATATCTATATATATTATACAATTATATAGATAGAATATTTGTTACCTGCACGATGTTCTCCTCTCCAACATCCTCAATAACCTCATTGATCATCTTTACAATTAATTGAGCATCTTTCACATGCTCTGATGCATCAATTGATTTCAAAAATATTGTTCCTTGAGGACAATTAACCAAAAAGTTGATCAAGCTTCGCCCTTTACCGTCCGTCCAAAAATCCGACATAATACTGCATTTACTCTTCTTCCAATGTGAACGGAAGGAATCCACAAACCTATGTGTATCTTCGAGTACATCCTTCAACAAAGTGACACGAATATTGTGATAACTTGGAGCCGGCATGCCTAACAAGTACCAACAATAGGAATAAAATTATTATTTAGTAATTAATATATATAAATATATAATTTGATATTGTAATTAGTAATTACCTCTTCCGTACTCTCCAACTGCATATATAAACTTTTGGAAGTTCTCGTCGTGCACGGCATTAAACGGCAACCCAACCGAATATGCCCAAACCGCAAACTCTTTCCAAGCGGCCATCTTTAACTTCTCCTTGATTGGGTTATTTTTATCCAAATTACTTTGTTTAAGCTTGCCATAATCGGGCTTCAACATTGCATCAAGAGGACCGCGAACATCACTAGTGGTAGTGGCTTTTCTTTTCCTACTAAGCGGAGGTGGCACTCGGGCTTCAGTAATTTCTATTTCATCATCTTCTTCCTCCTCATTGTCATCAACCGAGTATTGTTTGAGAATTTCCCTGTTTCTAGTTCTTTCTTTCTTTTTCTTATCATTTTCATTTATTGATGCGATAACTCTTTTTTGGATGTCGATAGTTACATTAGGACAACGTGTCACGTTACCTCCGATGTGGGTAAGATGTTCTTTCAATCTACTAATCCCTCCACTCATTTTTTTATTGCACAAAGTACACCATACCATATTTTTTTTGGTTGGATCTTTCTGTTCGCCCCATTCCCAAGCCATGTCACCACTACCAGTCACGCTCACGCATCTTGTACCCGCATCCGATGAAGTAGTATTAGTCGGGCCTGTCGGGTGGGTCACAGATGCTCTTGAAGAGTGACCCCCTTCCATTGCGTTCGTTAGCTAAGCCAGTAAGCCTTAAGCCCTTAACAATATAAAATAGTTTTTGATGAGCAAGAAGCAACTAAGCTTAAATAAGTAGAGGTCGACTATAATCTAATTCTAAATTCTAATAATCATAATCATAAATAGCAATAAGCCCTTAAGCTGCAGTTCCTCATCATTCTTAAATTAAAAGAGATTCACAGGTTACCACAGGTTCGTGAACAGAAGAAGTGAAGAACAGGTTCGTGAACTGAAGAAGGTCAGCAGGTCAGCAGCAGCTTGGTTCGTGAACAGCAGCAGAGAAAAAGAATCTGCTGGGATGCTTGTTGGTTCGTGAGCAGATCAGCAGCAGCTTGGTTCGTGAACAACAGAGAAAAAGAATCTGGGATTCTTGTTGCCTTGTTGGTTCGTGAGCAGATCAGAGAAGAAGTGAAGAAGAAGAAGTGAAGAACAGAAAAGAAAAGAAGAGTACGGAAAGAAAAGAGGGAAAAGGAAGGAAGCATTAAAACCTAACTAATAAATCAGTAAAAAAACAGGAAAATAGCCTCATTAATAAAGCCCAAACCGTAAAGCCCACAAAAAGTCCCAAAAAAAGTCAAAACGATATAGCAACGATATATCGGCCGATATATGAAACACAATATCGGCGATATATCGGTACATATCGGCGATATATCGCCCACCGATATAAATTCCGATATTTTGCAAAGAGATATCGCCCTATGTCCGATATCCGATATATCGCCGATATATCGCGATATTGACAACATAGATTAAGATGACACCATATCAAGCCTTGTATGGAAGGCTCCCACCATCCTTGATTCCCTATGTTCCAGGTTCCTCGAAGATCGCGGCCGTAGATGATGTCTTACGTGACCGTGATGTTCTCTTGCGCCAATTGAAAGCCAATTTGCAAGACGCTCAGCACCGCATGGCCCTTGTCGCCAACCGACACCGTCGCGAGCTTCAGTTCGCTGTGGGCGACCTGGTGTTAGTTAAGCTGCAGCCGTACCGACAAATTTATGTTGCTCGTCGTATTTCCCAGAAACTCGCTAAGCGTTACTACGGTCCATTTCCAGTTTTGGATCGCATTGGGGCAGTCTCGTATCGCCTCGGCCTACCCACGTCTAGCCGCATTCATCCCGTGTTCCACATCTCTTGCCTTAAACCGTTCCGGGGACCAGCTCACAATGCACCCGACAGTTTACCAGCTTCGTTCGAAGGAGGACAGCCCGAAGAAACTCCCCTCGCCATATGTGGTATACGACGAGTACTGAAGAACGGTCAACCGAGCACTTAACTCTTGGTCCAATGGACTTCCAGACCACTAGAGGATGCTACCTGGGAATGGTTGTCCGAATTCCAACAAGCATTTCCCTATTATCACCTCGAGGACGAGGTGCTTTTGGAAGGGCGGGGGAGTGATACGACAGCTCAAGAATCCACAAGTTCAGTGGCAGCTCACAACTCAAGCGAGCCTGCGCAGCCGACGCGTCGTTCCAGCCGAAGTCGAGTGGTCCCCAAGTGGCACGACAACTATGTAGTTAAGAATAAATAGTTAATGTAGTAAGTATGGCAGGTGGTTAAGTAATTGTGGTAGTTTTATTTATCAAGTGGGTAGTCGTAATTGTAGGGAAGTGGCTCTGAAACCAACTTATGGTTTTTCCTTAGTGGTTGCAACTATGTAAAAGAGTGGAAAAAAGGGGGAAAAACGTCTTGTTTGCTGGAAATTCTTTACCTTCTATCTCTCTTCTCTTCTCCTCCCTCTTAATTCTGGAGTCGGCACTCACTCGAAGAGTGTACAACTAAAATCGTATCATTTTCATAAATGGTCTCCCTAAGACAATTGCATTGATAATAGTAGGTTACCCGCTCTTATGTCTAGCACATAAAAGTCAATAGAAAACACTAAGTCATTAATATGGACCAAAACATCCTTTACCATCCCGTTAGGAGGAACATCATTCCCATTTGCCAATTGAATAACTGATTTGGTCTCTTCCAAAGGACCAACATTCAAAGATTTAAAAATGGTCAATGGCATGATGTTTATGACGGATCCTAAATCTAATATTGCCCTCTTAATCATAACATTACCTATACAGAAAGGGATAGAAAACTCACCTGGATCCTCGCATTTTGATGGCAACTTTGTTTGTATGACCACTAAAGTATCCTCTTTGGTGAGAACATCATTCTTTTCATCGATAACGAATACTTGCTCATCCTCGCTATTCACCTTTTGAATCACTTCTTGAACCATTCCTTGACTCACTTGAGATATGCCTTCAATCTTTTCGGGGATTGCTTCCAACTTTTTCTTTTTCGGTGGTTGCTCAAATCTTGTTGGAAATGGTGGTGGAATGACAAATTTCGGCATCGTGTTCTCAACTTCACTTCTCATCCTTGATCTACCAAATCTCTTCTAACTCTTTAACGTCATCATACTCACATTCAACTTTGGGGGTGTTTCGGTCTATGATGGTAGCTATCCTTGAGATTCCAACCGGCTCACGAAGGTAGCAAGTTGTGTCATTTGAACTCACAAATGTTGAATACTTGCTTTCGTTTTCTGTTGGAATTGAAGAGTGTTAGTAGCTAAATTTTTGACAATGTCTTCAAGAGACATACCTGAGCTACTAGAAGTAGCTTGATTTGGATTGAATGAAGCTCTTGGCTGATAGGGTTGTTGGAACAACTTCGGTTGGAATTGTGGAGGTCTTTGGGCATCAAAATTGTTGTTATAGAATCGTGGTTGCTGCCCCTGAAATCCTCCTATGGCATTCACGTCCTCCGGAGTCACCACCACATCTTCTTGAAGCTTCGCACAAGCATCTGTCGGATGGCCTACCACCTTGCAAATCCCGTAAGCCTTTAATTGTTCTTTCCCGATAACCAACTATTTCACAAGGTTAGTAAGATCATAAAGTTTACTTTCTAAGCTTGAAACATTACCTCGTTCACTCTTTGAGGTTCTCTTCGCATGTCAGATCGAGTGTTAAAGTGCTGAGAATTTTTAGCCATTGTGGAGATCAATGCTCTTACCTGAGTCGGCGTCTTGTTGAAAACTTCCCCACCGTTCGCCGCGTCTATCATTTTGCGTTCCATAAGAAGGAGTCCCTCATAGAAATACTGGAGGAGTAGTTGTTCTGAAATCCCATGTTGTGGGCAACTCACACACAAATGTTTGAATCTCTCCCAGTATTCGTGGAGAGTCTCAACATCGCGTTGTTTGATGCCACAAATATCCCTTCGTAGGCTAGCAACCCGGGAGGCAGGAAGGAATTTATCGAGGAATAACCTCGTCATTTGGTTCCATGTCCCTACTGTTCCGGGAGGTAGGGAGAACAACCAATCCGTGGCTCTGTCTTCTTAAGAAAAGGGGAATGCCCTTAACTTTATTTGATCCCTAGTGACCCCGTGGGGTATCATACTAGAACATACCACATGAAACTCCTTAAGGTGTTTGTTAGGGTCCTCGTTCTCAAGGCCATGGAAACTAGGCAATAGATGTACTAGACCGGTTTTGAACGTGAAATTTACCTCACCTTGTGGAAAACGAATACATAAAGGAGCTTGGGTTACATCTTGTGTCGCCCATTGTCGCAATGTCCGCTCGTCGGCCATATTGACAATTATCTCTTTTTTCTTTTTTTGGATTTTCTTCTTTTTCTTTTTCTTTTTCTTTTTCTTTTTCTTCGCCCGAATCGCTCGACAGGTCAATATCTTGCCAGGTGACGAAGTTCCCTCACCTAACTTTTTCCGAAGCTTGGCTTGTTTCCTCAGTCGTTTCGCGGTCCGTTCGATTTCTAAATCAATAGACAAAGGTGAACCTGCACGAGAAGATCTTGGCATAAACGGTTAAATGCACCGAGTCCCCTGCAGCGGCGCCAAAAATTTGACGGATGCCGAGTCCACCAAATAATAATTCCAAATTAACACACGTTTTTACAACCAAAATTGCAAAAGTGGTAAGTTGAGTCGAATCCACAAAGACTCGATTCTAACCTATTTTATACCGAATCGACAAGTGCAAGATTTGTTTACTTAGAAGTAACTGTAAAAAGGGGGGTTTGTTTGTTCAAGAAATTAACATAACAAAAATAAAATGAATTTAAAAATAATATAGACGAAAACAAATTCAACTTTGAGTAGCAAAAACAAATGCAATTCCATTCAAAAGTTGTATCATTGATGATGTATATGATTATCACAACTACTTCGATTAACCCGGTTATAATTGTTAAGAAGCTCTAACAACCAATTCCATCATACATAACATTTGAGAGAAATAAGCTCTTCTACCTTAGTATGTAACTAGCCTCAAATAAACTCTTGAGGGCTTAATTCATACTAGCATGAAAAACCTATGGAACCCGAGTCCGGACATATTAACACATAAGGTCGGTTAATATATTTCCACCGTTTCACCCAATTTCACAACAAAAAAAGGAAATCTTTAACAAAAACCAATTTGTTGCTTGTCACTAACAATAGTTAACTAAACAATTACGGATTTAGAAAACAAGTTGACCACAATCAATTTTCATACAATTGATCAAAAAGTATAAAAACAAATTTTATAAACTATAAAACTTTAGAAATTGGATGAATAATCAAAATAAAGTGGATTACATCATCTCAAATAACCACATGAATTGGAAATTGCAAATAAACAACCCAAAGTCGAGTTTTAAAAAAATTTAGCCACACATGGCTAATTGAAACTAAAACTAAGAATTTGGGAAGAAAGTTGACCTAATATACGAAATTGATGAACTTGGAACGAAGAAATCTCTCCCAATCGTCTCCTGCTCTCTTCTATTCCATAATCGACTTCTAAAAAATGGTTTCCCCCCCCCCCCCTCAAACGACGGTTTTTAGTGGGTTTTTATATCCCTCACGTGAGAAACCGCCAAAAGAGATGCACAAAACCTATTTCTGAACCCCGCGGTTTGGGGTGTGGTTTGTACCCGCGTGATGGGTCGCGCGACGTCTAAAATCTCGAACAAACAGAGAGTTCAGCGAGATTGGGCGCGGAATGAGGCCGCGTGAGAGGTCGCGCGTCACTGGCTTCCGATTGATGCTGCTGTTGGTGAAAAGGAAGAAGACGCCGGCTGCACTTTTCTTTTGTGGGCTGCACTTTTGGGCCATCTTTCTCTTTCTCTTTCATTTCTTTTCTTTGTTGGGCTGTCAACGAAACACATGGACCAAAACAATTAATCTATATTTTTTTTTCTGCTTGTTGTACCTCACGACACCATAAGTAGGGGTGAGAAATACCGGGTACCCGCCTTATTTTCATGGAACCGGAACCAGAACCGTTCCCGTCGGTTCTCTTTTTTTTAGAACCGGTCCCGGAACCGCTGGGAACCGGTTCCGGGTACCCGCTGATTACTAGGTACAGCAAGATTTTCTTAGATTATCGAATTCTAACTCATAAGAGAAGACACATATTTCTTAGATTACTAGGTACAGCAAGATTTTCACCTGATGTTCGGACTACAGACAAATAAAATGGTATAGAAGTCTCTCTTTCAACTAGTGAATATCACTGCCACCCTTCGTCGACTAGAGATGCAAGTAAAATTCCATACCCCTTCATGTCTTTGTGCAAGGGCAGTCATTTATGTTCATCCATTAGTGAATATTTAGAACAATACTACCCTTATGTTTCAACTAGTGAATATCACTGCCCAGCTGTCGCAAACCTCAAAAGTCCACCTTCAAACTCATTTATGATTTCCTAAATTACCTAAATTACCTCTAAACTATTATAATCGAATAACATTGATTTATAAAGCTATTATGATTTCCTAAATTACCTCTAAACTATTATAATCGAATAACATTGATTTATAAAGCTATTATGATTTCCTAAATTACCTCTAAACTGGAGGACTGACTAAAATTGTAAAATCAGTAACATGCGCCTTGATTTTACTTCAAATCGAACGAAATCATCAAATTAAAGTAAAACCTAACCTAGTTAAAGCGAAATTGAAATCAGGAAACAGAGAGGAAGCATGTTCTAAAAACCTAACCTAGTCGTTATTTACTCACCGGAACGGCCGCAGAATCAGGTTGGCGGACGGCGGACGGCGGCTGAGCAGACCTTCGTGAGGTCGGACGGCGGCTGTGGCGTCGCTGAGCTGCTTGAGCAGACCTTCGTGAGGCCGGTAAAGAAAGTGTGAGTGTGTGTGGCGGCTGTGAATGAATGAATGTGAAATTGTGAATGTCTTCCAAGAGTAAAGTCACTAACCCTAAAAAGTAATTTTTGTTACTTTATTAATTTTTTTACTTAAATTAAATATTTATATGTAATAAATATTAAATATATAGATATTTTATATTAAAATATATCGGGTACCCAGCAGGACCGGGTACCCGGTTTCGACGGATACCCAGCAGGTAGCGGTTCTAAAAAAATGAGAACCGGAACCGGACCCAGTCTTAATCGGTTCCGTATTTTAGGAACCGGAACCAGTCACATCGGTTCAGGTTCCGAAACCGACAGTTCCGGAACGGTTCCTGTTCCAAAGGCGGGTACCCAGTTCCGCTGCTCACCCCTAACCATAAGGACCCTAAGCTTTTGTTTTTTTCTTTCTTTAATTATAACACACACATAACCTAAATAATTTTAATTTTGTTTCAATTTGTTTATTTTTTTCTGTAACAACCCAAATCCCATAACATACATCATAATACATAACATTCATACATATCATTGATTTACAACAAAAGTTACATAACAAACCAAGTACGGTCTCATTAGTCTTGACATTACAAAATATATCTAAGCTTCCTAATCAACATCCATCAAAAGCTTCCTACACTTCATCCTCTCCTGCCGATCCTTAACCTGGAAAACATATTTTTGAAAACAAAATGAGGGTTAGACCAAACGGGTCTAGTGAGTTAATCCCGGTCCTTTCCAAAATCATTATAAAACCTTTTATGTAAATCCTTTGTATCAAGATAGTTTAGACAAACCTTTGGTAATCCTTTCGTAAAATATAAACATACCACACGTATTTAAATACCAATTCAGACTCGTGCATCGTGTACATCTCATTCACCTTATTCCTCCACCAATGGCCATATTAGTTGGTAGCAAGCCAACTAATAAATCAACAACCGGTCCGCTCACCGGAACCCGGCTACCTGTCGGTCCGCACACCGGAACCCGACTACTCACCGGTCCGCACACCGGAACCCGACTACACACCGGTCCGCACACCGGAACCCGGCAACAAGTGCACTCGTGTAGTGCAAATCTTATATAAATACAATATATATCTCATTACATCATATTGTCATTTATATACACATAATCATATTCCTACCACATAATCATCTCATATATATATTTATACACATATATGTATTCCAGTTCAAAAACGTTTTAAAGCAAAACTCACCTATATGCTTACAATATGCTTCCAAACCTTTCTCCGAGCTATCCGATCCTTTATCCAAAATTCTCAGAATCTGAAACCATTTACATACAAATATCTCCTTACCAACTTATGTATAAGACTTACTAGCAGGTTATGGACTCTAGATACATCTACATAACTTTTATCCTCAAAATTACCCAAACAGCCAAGTTATCCGGAAACCTCAAACTATCCGGACAACTTTCCGGACAACACAAAGAATCCGGACAACATGAGGAATCCGGACAACATGAGGAATCCGGATACCATCCGGTATCCCATTCCATCCGGAAAAGTATAACAAGAAGGACTTACCCGGATAAAACCTTGTCCGGACACCTTCAGAAAGTCATCCGGACACCATCGACATAATCACCCGGACACCCCCAACAGAACTATCCGGACACATTCATACTGTGTCCGGACACCTCTGTCGGTTCTTCCTATTTTACACATAAATCGACAGAAATTCCTACCAGTTCGATTCTATTAATTCTAATCCGACAGAAACCATTTACCAACCATTACAAACACAAAATACAAAGGAACTTACCTTATTTTCACTTCCACATACACCAAATTGAATTTCCTAGCCTTCTTTCCTTCTTTGGCTCCTTTTCTTCCCAACACACACACATTTAGGTTTTCTGGATATTTGCTATTTTATGAAATATCTGATTTCTAAATGAGATAATATCCAACTCAATTTACCACTTTAGTCCCTATACTATCCATAAATGACCAAAATACCTTTTTAACTTATTAATTAATCCAAACACCCCTAAACTTATAAATTCACCTAACTCACCCTAAATATCAACTTTAAAGTTAACTAAACTTAACGAAATTAGATTTTTAACTAACGGATTTACCCGGGTATTACATAATCTCCCCCTTAAAAGAATTCCGTCCCGGAATTCGATTAAGCGAAAAGATATGAATACTTATCTCTACTACTTCGAACTCAATCAAAACCATAGTAACTAACTGAATAGCCACCCCACACCCACCTATATCTCTAACACAGATAAGCAACAAAAGTACGGAAATATCAATAACCATGTTGCACCGAAGTCAGATAACACCTTATCACGTATAGAGTTTATAGAAATATACCTGTAACCTCATCAGGACTTTCTTCCACCTCTTGTTCCGTCATCTGAAAAACTCGACCCTTTGCTTTCGGTACCTCAGGCCCTTGTTCCTCTCCCGGTCTAACACTCGTTGGTCTTACCGTCATACTACCCTGCTGTGCTTTCCATTGCGGACAATCTGCCTGAATATGATCCGAGGAATTGCAAACGAAACATAATCGAGTTACCCGACAGTCTCTAACTATGTGACCAGTCTTTCCACATTTGTAACAACTTCGGGAATCCATATAACAGTTTCCTTGATGCACACGGTTGCATTTTGGACATGGTCTTTCAACTGGTCTGAAAGGTGAATAACTATCAAACCTCGGGGATTCATATTCTTCCGAATCGTACATCGTTTCTTCCAGTTTTCTTTTCCCAGCACTCTTATCACCAACGTCTCTCCGGTTATCCTGTTCCACATTTTCCGCGGCATCCACTGCGGCTGAGAAGGTATCGGGTCCTCTTGCAGTCACTAGCTTTCTAATTTCTGCATTTAACCCAAAAATAAACCTTTCCATCTTTAGAGCCTCCGTGGCAACATAGTACTCCGCAAAGCGAGACTTCTCCAGAAAGAGAGCGGTGTAATCCCTAACCGATAAACTTCGCTGGTGTAGGTTCATGAACTCCTCTTCCAATTGTCTAACTGCTGTTTGAGAACAAAACTGTCCTTTGAATGCTGTTGTGAATTCGTCCCAAGTAAAAGTAGAGTATACATCCGACCTTGTGGAATCAATGCGAGCTTCCCACCAGTACAGAGCTTCTGCCTTCAACATCGCCGTTCCGTATAATACTCTGTCCTCATCCGCACACTTACTGGTCTTGAAGATGGCTTCTATTTCTTTTAACCATCTCATCGCCTTCACTGGGTCTCTATCTCCTGAGTAAGTTGGAGGTCTACAGTTTAAGAACATCTTGTAATCACACCTTCTTGACACTGGTATGACCGTAGGTGTAATGGGCATTTCGTCTTCCAAACCAGGATCTGGTGTTTCAGTATGACGAGCTTGGTCGAACATAGCCTGGATATTTGCTTGAAGTCTTCCCATCTCTGCCATCAAATCGTCTCTGGTAATAAACTCCGTACATCGCCCCTGAACTCTACCTCCGGTTCTGCCCCCAGTTCTACTCCCCGTTCTACCTCCGGATCTACCTCCCCCTCGCTCTCCTCTTCTTCCCCCCGTTCCTATTGGTGGATTCGTACTATTCGGATTTCCTCCTCCTCTTCTATTCGTATTTCGAGTACCGCTTGCCATTCTGTAGATTCAGACAAGATTAATATACACATAAGCACATACCCCATATAATAAGGTATCCCAGTCCAAACATGCACCTGTAAGATCACAATTACACTGGCCAGGTGTAATCTGAAATTACCTTACATAATGTTCCTTCTACCTTTTATACTTAGCATCCCAAGGTTCTAATATATTAAGGACATCCTACTTCACATGCAGTTTAAGTCTAGGTACGGGTACAAATACCTAAATCCCTTAAACTAGGGCTCTGATACCATTTGTAACAACCCAAATCCCATAACATACATCATAATACATAACATTCATACATATCATTGATTTACAACAAAAGTTACATAACAAACCAAGTACGGTCTCATTAGTCTTGACATTACAAAATATATCTAAGCTTCCTAATCAACATCCATCAAAAGCTTCCTACACTTCATCCTCTCCTGCCGATCCTTAACCTGGAAAACATATTTTTGAAAACAAAATGAGGGTTAGACCAAACGGGTCTAGTGAGTTAATCCCGGTCCTTTCCAAAATCATTATAAAACCTTTTATGTAAATCCTTTGTATCAAGATAGTTTAGATAAACCTTTGGTAATCCTTTCGTAAAATATAAACATACCACACGTATTTAAATACCAATTCAGACTCGTGCATCGTGTACATCTCATTCACCTTATTCCTCCACCAATGGCCATATTAGTTGGTAGCAAGCCAACTAATAAATCAACAACCGGTCCGCTCACCGGAACCCGGCTACCTGTCGGTCCGCACACCGGAACCCGACTACTCACCGGTCCGCACACCGGAACCCGGCTACACACCGGTCCGCACACCGGAACCCGGCAACAAGTGAACTCGTGTAGTGCAAAGCTTATATAAATACAATATATATCTCATTACATCATATTGTCATTTATATACACATAATCATATTCCTACCACATAATCATCTCATATATATATTTATACACATATATGTATTCCAGTTCAAAAACGTTTTAAAGCAAAACTCACCTGAATGCTTACAATATGCTTCCAAACCTTTCTCCGAGCTATCCGATCCTTTATCCAAAATTCTCAGAATCTGAAACCATTTACATACAAATATCTCCTTACCAACTTATGTATAAGACTTACTAGCAGGTTATGGACTCTAGATACATCTACATAACTTTTATCCTCAAAATTACCCAAACAGCCAAGTTATCCGGAAACCTCAAACTATCCGGACAACTTTCCGGACAACACAAAGAATCCGGACAACATGAGGAATCCGGACAACATGAGGAATCCGGATACCATCCGGTATCCCATTCCATCCGGAAAAGTATAACAAGAAGGACTTACCCGGATAAAACCCTGTCCGGACACCTTCAGAAAGTCATCCGGACACCATCGACATAATCACCCGGACACCCCCAACAGAACTATCCGGACACATTCATACTGTGTCCGGACACCTCTGTCGGTTCTTCCTATTTTACACAGAAATCGACAGAAATTCCTACCAGTTCGATTCTATTAATTCTAATCCGACAGAAACCATTTACCAACCATTACAAACACAAAATACAAAGGAACTTACCTTATTTTCACTTCCACATACACCAAATTGAATTTCCTAGCCTTCTTTCCTTCTTTGGCTCCTTTTCTTCCCAACACACACACATTTAGGTTTTCTGGATATTTGCTGTTTTATGAAATATCTGATTTCTAAATGAGATAATATCCAACTCAATTTACCACTTTAGTCCCTATACTATCCATAAATGACCAAAATACCTTTTTAACTTATTAATTAATCCAAACACCCCTAAACTTATAAATTCACCTAACTCACCCTAAATATCAACTTTAAAGTTAACTAAACTTAACGAAATTAGATTTTTAACTAACGGATTTACCCGGGTATTACATTTTCTTTTTCACTTTTTAATTATTTACAAATAACTAAACTAAAACTCGACATAATAGGGGTATTTTAGTCATTTAAATGGCTCTAATTTAGGGGATTTCTGACGTAAAAAAATATAAAAATCGGCACTTATCAATTTTCGCATTTACTTTCCATCTAAGTTTATAGTTTATTTCTCTCTTTATTTTAATGCAAGTAGTTAACAAGTATTTCCTTTCTTACATTATGTCTTTTAGCTTTATTATGAGCTAATCACCCTTTGGGTGTAGGTGTGAATCAAACTTGAGACTAGTAGGCGACACTTGGGTGTTGCCATCGTTGCGAGCTCTTAAGCTTGGTCACTTGAGTTGGGACTGCATTCAACGCGGCAGGGGTGGAACACAAGCTTTCCGACGCAGGGTCGGACCTAGAGATGGACAAAATTGGTCTGGTAGTGGTTTTGTAACTGATGGCCGACCCTAAAGATGGCCCAAATCGGTCCCCGTCCCAAATAGTGATTCCGTAACCGATTACTTTCCATTTGAACTTTTTTCCAAGGGTTTTTGGTAGTCGGAACCTCGAATTTTCTATGTATTATCAAAATTCAAACCTAGCTAATCAAACAACTGAAAATCCAGTCAAAGTAATCAAACAATTTTATTATTGCAAATAAACACTTAAACAATGGAGAGCAACAGAAGAAAACCGACTAATAGAGAGTAGCAGAAAGTGGAAACAGAAAACATAAAACTAATTTAGTGATAGAGATGATGAGATCGAAAACAAGAAGTGAGCAATACTGTCGCACTGCAACAGAAAATCGAGAGCAGAAACTTTTACATGTGGTCTGTGGAGAGCCGAGAGCAGTAGAAACTTTACCCGTGGTTTGTGGAGAGCTGAGACCAGGGAAAACTTACCAGTGGTCGGCGAACGACAGCAGTCCGACGGTGAGCGCCTGAGGGACTGTACACAAACATCAAACAAATAACTTACAGAAACAGAATAGTGAATACCAATCAAACGTTAACTTGCGCCGTCTCCGGTCCAATTGTCGGCATCTCCGATCTGCCTTGTATCCGGCTGCAGGATGTCGCCATTTTCGTGTATGAGTTTGTGAATTGTGAGAGGGAAAGAGGCGTTTTCGAAATTCAAAGTTGGACCTTCACACTAGACTCAATACTAGACAAAAAGAGTACGGGGCCCAAACCGAGTTTTCTTTTTTTAATACATCAAAATTGACTGCTTCCTATATCATTTGAAAAAAAAACACAGGGCCCTAGTCATTAGTATCCCTCATGGGCGTCTGCCCCTGCAACGTGGATAAGCCGATAACTTTGAAGTATTAATATTAGATTTTAGACCTCGAGAGGGGCGAGTCCGAAATACGACTTAAGTAACGCACAAAAATTTGAGAAAGTCTTTGATAACCACGTAGGGATACGGGTTTTGTATGATTTGCTAAGGTTCGAACTTCGGTCGAGATTTATATTACAAAGAGATTTGAGTATATACTGATTGAACTTTAATTTTTGAGTCATACTTAGTTAAATCGACTAGATTAAGAGTCGGCAATAATGGTGACTTTATGGGCATTTTGTAGGACCGGTCTATAAAAATCCACTTTCAAGAGATCGAATTTTTTATAGATATTCTGTACTACAAAGTGACTAACAATTCCGTCACTGCAAACATCTCAACGAAAACTCACACCCATACCCACTTTTATTTACTTGTTTAGCTTTTGTTGTTAAAAACCCAAAACTCGCACAAAAATATTTTCTTATTCTATCATTGAAATCAATGTATTATCGACTTAGGACGCAGAACTTTGAAGTCCAATCCCTATGGATATGAGATCAGTATATTTACCACTTTATTACTTGTAGCGAGCATAGTGTCGGTGTATACTTGTACCGTCACTGTGTGGACCTATATGGTTTTCCGCTACCGTTAATCATATCAGTTATTTTTTAATATTAATCAATATAGTTTATTATCAATTACTATTATTTTTTTAATGTTATTCGATTATTTTTTTCTTCATATTATTGGTAACCGTTGTTTAAAATCATAAGTTAATATATTTTTTCTAAAATTTGTTTTAACAAATTCAAAATTTATAGTATATATATATATATTTACAATAAATTTTAAATTCTTTTAATTAACATATTATAGTATTTATTTTTCTTTACTACTTTATTTGTATTAATTAACATATTATATTATTATAGACGTGTTTTAATTGTATTATTAAATATTGTAATTAGTAATTTCTTCAAAATGTTCTATTTGGTTATTTTACATGCTTGTAAGCTAGTTTTCGCCAAATGTGACTTATTAATTATCAACTAGATTATCAGTCACCGGTTAGCTTATAAGTCATCAGCTAACTTATCAGCTAGTTTGCCAAACATAGCCTAAAAACTACATTTTTAGTATAATTGAGTCAATCAAATATACAAAAAAAAATATGTTTTTTTTGTTGTTGGTCAATCAAATATACTGTAATATATTTAATCAGGTCAACCGAATACACTAAAAATAACGTTTTTATTATAATACACTTAATAACACACACTTAAATATTCGGTTATCAGTCAAATACACTTAAAAATACATTTAAATAAAAAGTTGGACCGGTCCCATACCTTGTCCTATAATCGGTCACAGGTGGGGTTGGACCTTGTTTTTGGTGGAAAATTGTAATTGAGCCTTAACCAGCGGGTCCAAACCAGTCCTAAGTCTGTCTCGGTCATCTGCCGATCCCAAAATCTTAATTGGGTCTTAACCGACGGGCCCAAATCAGTCCCAAACGGTCCCAGCCTTTCGTCGGTCCTGAGCCGGACCCATTTAACCATCTCTATCTGAGACTACTTAAACTTCCTTCGGCCGTAAAAAGAAACATGCATCTTTTACGTAGCATCTTTCTTGTTTCAATCGACAAAACTACTGCTGCTTTATTTGGTAACAACGCCAGCTAACTATCTATCAAAATGGATTAGGGTCAAGTGCCAACAATCATTTCAGTAACAAACTCTGCAACTGAAAACCCCGCTTGAAACCAAAATCGTATGAAGCCATTTTTCAATTGAAATTTGGAAAGCTAAAAATTCAAAATTCAAAATTCAAAATTCAAACCAAAAGTATATCAAATCACGATTTGCCGGGTAAAAGTCATAACTCTCACTTACTAGGTTAGACTCTCATTTCTTGTCATTGCTCTTACCAGGTAAAATTTACAATCATTGACAAGTTCATCTGGTCTAGCTTAACAGATTTATTAGGGATCATCAAATTTTAAGCGATAAAGAGTAAATGGGGCTGCCTCAAACGATATTCAGTAGAGAATGAGAAGAATACTTGTGTTAGAAGAATTACATAACAATATGTTGAAACACTAAACCAAACCAAACCAAACCAAACCAAACAACAAAAAGTTTTCAAACTCAAATCAACAATAAGCAATCGATAGCACCCATCAATCAAAGTTACAAGAGCTAATCATCATCGTCAAGCACACTCCGACGCCTTTGGATCTGACCAAATACAAAACAAACTCAATTCAGTTTCAGTTAAACAAACTCAATATATCCCACCCAAAGGCAGGGTCTGAGAGGGGTAAGGTTCTAATGACGTGAGGACATGCATCCCAGCCTTACGAGTTACGGCAAAGCCACGACGTTTTTCAAAGTGTGCCCTAAGGCAATATACATAGAACATTTAAAATTCATATAAAGTTATAAAACTAAAAAAAACATAGACATCATATAAGAAAATGATATCAAGAAAGCAAAATAGCCTTGAGTCTCTATGCACTGCTTTTCATAGAAATTCATGTTCAACTCTCCATGTACGAGAATGGGAGTAAGGATTTACCTATTTGGCTATTTGGGGTTTTAGTTTTTTAGTTTCGTTATATTTATTTAAGTCTTAGGTCTTGTACATAATTATCATTTATCCCCCAAGTTATATATTCAAAAAAGGTAAAAGAAAAAAAAACACCTCAAAAAATAGTGCGCTGTAACTCGTCATAACGCGTTACAACACAAGCCAAACCTTATAGTGGAGCTACATGACTTAACATGGTGGCGAAGTCCGGCCTCGACGCCATAACGAGTTATTTAGAACCATGGGGAGGGACCCATATGCCATAAAAAAAACAAATGGAAGCAAAAGTAATTTAGTGATGAAAAAGAGGTTTAGATAATTCACTATAACATTAACATTGATGCTCTAGATTTGATAACCGGATCCAAAAAAAGATTTACAAAATAAAAAACAGTTACCTGAAGTAATAGGTTTCCTATTGCAAATTACACAAACTGTCATCATGCTAAAAGGAAAAATCTAAAACCAGTGTAGGTGGTATTTTCCTATTTGACACATCCCTGGTAATAAAGAGGTATTATTTTAAATTACTCAGATGCAACTAAAAATCCATGCTAAATAAAGTCATCATGGGTGATGTGGTGGAATATCCCATCTACCCAGGGTTCGATTCCAGGCGTCCTCAACATTGATAAGACATCTTTAAGTTTCAAAATTGTCAGGGATTAGTCCGGGTTGTGCCTGGGATACCCTTTCCAAAAAAAGATATTTAAATGTAACAAGGCAGGTGCAAGAAAGACAACCGGAACCAAATTTAGACTTACTGTAACTTTGGTCTGTTTGGTTGTTTGGTTGTTGATTTGTTCCAACAATGATATCAGCCTCTCTTCAGAAACCTGCATTTGGTTACCATATATATGAACAAATTAATACACAGAAATTATGTTTGCAATAGGTAAAGTCAGCTAAATTCACAGATGAATAAACATTAATTATATATCTAACATGTACCTTCTCGGCAATCTGACCCATTTGAGCAGCCCTTAGTATAACATCTTCAACTCCGCGGGCCTTCTCAGGTTTCACTAACGCTATTCGAGCAACTGTATATATGCAGATGATACATTCAACTAAATAATAATAATAATAAAGCCCCAAAAATAAATCATATCTGAGTAAAAGCAAACCTACTTACGTCTTTCACGTGCTTGTGATGACAATATCTGACTAAGCATCAATTGCCTTTGCTCATCTGCCTCCCTGGATATAACAAGTCCAAATCAGCAACAACAAGCAAACAGTAATCACCCACTTTGTAATAAACTATATGCCCACTAATACTTTTTAGTTGTTAAAATATAATCACGATTTCGAAAATATAAGAAGCATAATGGCAGTGTAGGCCAACCTATTTCCTTGCTCTACTAGCAACTTAAAAATTGGACACTTACATTGAGACAGAGAGACTACATGAATATTAAGAATATGAACCAACTGATGTTAATAATTTAAGAACGAAAACAAACCTTTTTGCTTCATCCTGGGCCTTCTGTTGATCAGGGTTTTGCTGACTTCCCTGTTTATATAGCCAAGTTCCATTGTAAATACCATTGTGTTAAAAGTTTTGCAACTAAATGAGACAATTAACAGAAGTTTCACTTACACCGCCTCGTTGAGCCATAAGCTCCTGCATTCTTCTTTGCCTGATAGCTTCTAGTTCTGGGTCAGCCTGCAATACAACAAAGCATTATTGTCTAAGCAATCAGCCAATAGTGACAAATCATATATACCAAATACCAATACAAATCCAAACAAATTAATAACATGGATAGCTACATAATTTGTTAGGTTATGATCAGTTATAATGACATAGCCGGTGAGAAAAGGATAAAAGTTCGGACTATAGAGGAAACTTTCAACAATTTAAAAACAATTATTGTGAACAAAAAAAATCTTTCACACACACTTGCCACGTATAGCACTTAAATCCTCAACCTTGAGGTTACATGGATGGAGTTTGGGCCAAATGCTTCTTGGTTGATAATCTTAAAAACTGAGTCACGTAAGATCACAGCATTAAAAGACTATTGCCTCACAAATTAAAATTTGATTCGTAAACTGATCAAAGCGTATAAGTTTTCAGTAGTTCATAAACAAATATCCGTCAATAAGTTCACACACACCAAAAGAAAATACACTTTCCTCCTCCTAAGCTTCATAATCAATTCAAGTTATTCGCCTCATAGTTAATAGGATAAGATCACGATATTTACCTCACAACAAACCAAATTTAAACATTCACTATGGTGTTTCCGTCTTTGTTAGTCTCAAATATATGGAAATATTCTAAAATACTTAGTGGTAGTTTCTTATTTGAGAAAAAAAAAACAGAAATGAGCAATGAGAATTGAGTATCAAACACAACAGATTAAACATCATTGGTCTCATAATCAGTGCATTAGGACAATAATCTTCCATTTCATTCTTTTTTAAGTTTTAGCATTATTGGTGTTGTGGAGTATAAAACTTGAAGTTTTAGCTCTTAAGTAGTTCATATTTACACTTATCTTGCTCCCAACTCCGATCTTATACTAATTTTATGTTCCTAAAGGTACACAAGAGGCAAGAAGTCCTATCTACTTCTAAAAGTCACCTCTAAAAGAAATAAACAAAAATCAAATTACAACTAAAACTAAAACACAAGTTCGTAATCCGCTAAGTCACCTTTTTGCCCACAACAACTCAGCAGAATTCATATAAGAATCAAAGTAAGAACGAGAAGTGGGTGTACACAAACATCATATGTAAAATCATAGAAATTTGAGCATATAGATCATAAATCCTTGAAGAACAGAAAAAATGAATAAAAATTCACACACTTATAGTCCTAATGACAACATTAACTGTAAACCTTCATAGTTTAGTCTTACATCTGAATCATCATCCATACATATACATCGTATCTATCTAAATAATCAGGAAGAGTAAAGATCTTACCATTGATTTCAGCAAAATAGAAGTCGGAGACGGAAGCTTCTTGATTTGAATTTCTCAGTGAATCGCCAAAAAAAAATCACTGAAGTTGGGGGAAAGGAGACGATGGAGGTGGCGTTTATATGACGCGTTTGGTTGTGGATGTAAAAGCGCATATATGCAAAAGCGTAGTCCCCGCAAACGGGCATAAAAAGAAAACCCCAAAAGAAAATTTTCATTTTGAATGGTTAACATGTGTTTGGTTTAAGGTTTTTAAAGGAATTTAATGGAATTGAAATCTCAAATTATTTTGATAGATTCAATTTTATTGTTTGGTTCAAGGTTTTTAAATGAATGGAATCTCAAATTCCAACCAATTCCATGTTTTAACCATTTCAACATTCCTTACTAAATAGATGGTATTTCAATGGAATGGAATTTAACATTCTCTATATTCCTAAAATACCCTTAACCCAACCTTAGAACACATTCACGTATGCTTCAGTTTCACGAGTTCTCCATTGCTTCGATTCACGACTTCTCCATCTTCGATCATCACAGGTTCGTTCTCCACTGCTTCGATCATCACATGTTCGTTCTCCACTGCTTCGATACACGACTTCTCCAGCTTCGATTTTGTGGTCTGTGTGTCAAACGAGAGAAAAGAGAGAAGGTCCGGTGGTGTAGAGGCGATGGAGGTGGCGACGTTTGATGGAGCAGACGAGAGAGAGGGAGGCGGAAGGAGAGAGGGAGGCGTAGGGAGGTGCTGACGAGAGAGAGGGAGGCGTTTGGAGTGGGCGGAAGGAGGGAGGTGGAGGGAGGTGGACGAGAGAGAGGGAGGTGGATTGGAGACGCCGGCGACCGGCGATGGCTGACGGCTGTGGAGGGGGGCGGCTGCCGGCTGGGGGTGGAGTGGTAACCCTAAATCGCCAATAGAGAGATGTTACTTTTTGTATTTAAAACGAAAAAAAATGCATCCCCTTGGAAAAACTACTTGCAGCTCCATAATCTCAATTAAAGTATTTAATAATAAATTTAATAATAATTTTATTAAAGTATTTAATGACTATTTTATTAAAGCATTTTTTGTTTAAAAAAATTAAAATCAACAAAGGGGTATTTTGGTCGTTTACTCAAATTTCATTCAAATTCCAAAGCTACATTCTGTGAACCAAACAGACAGATTCCAATTCCTTTAACAGATTTTATTCCAATTCTGTCAACCAAACAGCTGGTCAAACCTGACAACATTCCATTCCAATTCCTCCAAAGTCAAATTCCTTTGACAGATTCCATTCCATCCAAAAACATTCTGCGAACCAAACGCCCCCAAAGTATTTTTAGTTTGAAAAAGTTATTAGACTTTTTATTTAAACTAGTTGTATACTCGTGTAATGCGGCGGGATATAAAAGTTGTAAAATTCTCTTGAGCCAAGACGTATGAATTCAAGTCAACTAAAATTCGAACAACATGGTCCCTAAAAGATATACAACTAATAGAAGAGGCAACAATTTATCGATATACTGGTTTTTGCTATGGCTTATTGATATGCCAATGGCAAATCACACTTCGTTGCATCCATTTCAAAATGTTAATCTACAACAATCTAAGGGGTCGTTTACCAAACACTTGTCGAGATAACATTTTCGATCAGCAAAATGGATTGATGGTAAACGTTTATAACCCGTTAAGCACTTACCCCAGTCATTGTCTTCCATCTTACCGGGTAGGATTCTTGGTCTTTGTTATGTTGACCTGGTAAGGTAATTGAACCGCTAAGCGCTTACCAAGGCAAGTGTTTAGGGTGTTCGATCAACTCTAATTGTTTTTTTTTAGAAAAGCACCCAATATATTAATCACCAAAAAGGGGACACCATACACAACAACAAACAGTACCAAGCAGTGGCATACAAACAAAAAAGCTAAGGTTTGTAAGGCACAAACCTACAGCCTTACACAAACCCACGAACAGAAGCGAAAACACAGGCTTACTCGACACTCAACAGCAGGAAATTCAACACCACTTAGCCCTTTTAACAACAGTCCTCGGGAGACAAATCTGGACCTGCACGCTCCTACTTCACCAACCACTTTAGCGCCTCAGTACTCTCCATCACACCTGAACCCACTTCACCAACCACTTCAGCACCTCAGTACGCTGAAGCTTCACTGGTCTCTTCACCAACAACTTCAGTGCCTCGAAGCACTAAAGAGGTCGTTCTCGGCAATGCCAATGCCGAACCGGTCACCACATTCTCAGTCGCTGCTTCTTCTCCTCCAATTTTGGCTTACTCCACCACTGCACCAACGTTCTCTCTCGCTGACACACAGGCCGCCCTGCTCTCCGGCTTCATGCAACGAAACACAACAGGACCTGAAGGCGTCTCTATTCCCTCCCTGGCGAATGATATGGAATACTATGGGGGAAGTCGAGACTTTGACACTTTCTCCAACCCTTTAGGTACCCTAACCTATCCAACTTCTTCTTTTCAAACCATTTCCTCATTTGGGCTTTCCTTTGCTCAAAATCTTCTTTCTTTTACAGGTCCTAACTTAGGCACCATCACGACATCCCTCAAGGATGTCAGTAATAAAGTGGACAAGCTCTCCACCAACCTCTCAAACAACACCACCGTCGTCAACAATGCTGGTGAAACGCTGAAAACAATGTCCAATTCTCTTGCCAACAAGGCCGACACTGCTGACTTCTCAAAGCTGCAAGAGGATGTGAAGATGTTAGGATCCAAGCGCTTACCACTACGCCAAAAGCAATTGTTGGTGGAGAAGGCACAACTTATTTCCATATAGCGTAGCAACCAGCGCCACGTTTTGATTTAGGAAGATGTTGGTCAATGACCCAACAATCCCCCCCAGCATCTGCCAGCACTAACGAGAGCTTCACTAGAAGTCAATGGTTGCACAGCATGCCTTTGGCATTTTAAATGCACTATATGGGATTCGAACCCGTGACCTGCTCTGACACCACATGTTAGTCCCGAAGGGTTATACAAGTTTGTAGAAGGGGGATTGAATACAAACACAAGATTTTTATCTTTAAAGTTGTTTATTGATATAATCAAACAATTTACAGTTTGTTGCAGAATAAGATTAAGTGTAAAACCTAACCTAAACAAACAAAGAGAATCACACAGATTTCTTGCACTAGAAAATATAAAAAGAAGTTAAGAAAACTAAGAGTAATTTTCTTAAGGCACTAAGAGTTCAGAGATAAGGGAACGAGTAGAGCACTTCAAAAATGAAGTAGGGTTTCCTATTTATACTGCATGCATTAAATGCAACTCAATGCAACTTTACACGTGGCAGCACTTGGTTGGTTGCATGAATTTGACTTTAGCAAACATGCTCTTGGCCGCATGATGAATAGTGTAGTTGGCAGAGTGGTTTGTACGATCCTGGACAAAGGCATGTCCTTCTGACAAATCGTACAAAGGCGTGCAAGAAGATAAGACAAAAGTTTCTTGTAGAACAGGCTTCATGATCAACGATTGCTAAGTTGATCTTTATCTGGGAATGATAAAGTTCAGCTCTCGCTGAAGTCTTCTACTTGAAACTTCGCGTGAAATGGACAAGTCTTGGCTTCGCTGATATCCGCATCAGGTCACTAGTAGACTTCGTCACTTGTTCGTCACCTTGGTCTTCGATTTCATCTTTGAACTCTGTTGTCGCGAATCTTGTCTTCAGGGATCATAAGCAAACAATTACATGATGAATATTTAGCGATCATCAACAAGACTGAACAGGCTCAGGTCTCACTGATGTACAATTATTGCTGAAGTATAATTTATAGAACAGATGTTTCCATCAGCGATACTAAACAGACTTAGTATATTTTCTTAGATGGTGAAACACTGATACATATTATTTACTTACAATTTTCACTAAGTGATTCTAAGGGTCATCATCAAATCACTGAAGGGTTTGGATCAACAATCTCCCCCTATTTGGTGATGACAAAGCAATAAAAGAAAATTGCTAAGTTAAAAACATAAGGATAAAGAGGACTCATAAATATGTGTCTTATTTACTGTTTTCAGGGATCTTTTTAAGTACTGATGGAGTAAGGTACTTCACTGAAACTTTTCATTACTTCGTAAATACAAGATTACAAGGGAAGTTGAAAATTACAAGTACAGTGAAAAAATGTACAAGTACAAAAAACTAGCAGCTAATAAGATAGAAGAATTACAAGAGATCCTATCAGCTATTCAGGTTCATCCTTGAAGAGAAGTTCATCAAGGGTGTCAGTCTTAGGAATCATCCAGTCAGGGACTTGAATTCCCTGTTCCCTTCTTAGTTTGGCTTCTCTGTAGATTTGAGGCTTCAGGTACATCCCTAGTCTGGATCGATCACACCAATATAATAAGTCTCTGAGTTGTTCCACTGGAGCAATGGGTAACTCTGACCATCGTTGAAAGTATTTGCGACCTGTCACCTGCGTATTCTAGAAAGAAAATGCCGAGAGGTTCACTGACCACTTTTCCAGCTACGATTTCTACACAGGGTGGTAGTGAAACGTCGAGGGTTGACAGATCAACATTGGGACCGAGCACTGCTTCATGAGTAAATTCAATACACGTCTCATTTCGAATAGCAGGCCCTGAAGATGACGTTGACTTCTTCTTCTTTGGAGCACTTCGATTTTGATGAAGAGTTGGAGGAGGGGGCAAATCGACCACTGAGGATACTTGATCGATTATTTTATTGATAAACTTTTCGACACAAGGCTTAAAGTTTGAACGTGATCGCTTAATTGCAACTCGGATTTCCAACCATTCATCTAGACCGAGATGTTCTATCGCTGAGATATAGCAAGTCTTAGTCACTCTGTTTTCCCTAATCGTTGTAACTTCGATCACTGCAGCACCTCTGACAGTTCTTCCCTTCAGGTTTACATTTTTTATTCTGCTTGGTAAACTCCTGGAGTTGGCTTTCTTCTTGCATCAGGCCACAGTGGTGTCGCTGACGTTTGATTCCTTTTTCTTCTTCTTACCGGCTTCTTTGAGAAGTTCTTACTGGACTCTGAAAGGAAAGCGTTTCAGGTCTTGATCCTTCACTGAACGTTTGGAAATTTCAAGAGCAAGAGCTTTGTCATTAAGCTCGTTCTTTTGTTGTTCAGCTAGGAGCTTTTCAGCTTTGAGGCTTTCTGCTATTTCCTTAGGAGTCAGAAAATTTAAGCCGGTAGGAGGGACGAGTCGCTGACTTTCAAGCTGTTGGATCATAGCATCTTTTCTTCTGATCTCTTCTTCTTCTAACCGCTGAGGTGGTAGAGAAGGTCTGGAAGAATGAGCGAGCAACGTTTGTTCTTCTTCTTGTTCATCAGTCTCATTCACAGAGACGGGGATTATTTGTTCTTCAACTTGAAGAGGTGGGATTATTTGCAGTGAGAGAGCTTCAGCGGTATCCTCAAGCTGGGGAGAGGACTAGCTGAAACAAAAAGATCACATGAGTTAGATCTTTTGAGGGAGAAAGAGATAGATAAAGAATTTGGCTAAGTGTTCAGAGGTTTTAGTAGATGAAGGATATAAGTGGAGAAGGGATCGAGGATAGAAGCCGTGTATGGAAAGAAATGGTAGCATACCTGGCAAGTTGGCTTCTTGAGGAGAATTGTCAAGTTGCCTTCAGCGGCAAGGCCCTTTTGCTGGCCAAAAGTCTTCTTTGCAGAAGACTTGCGTGTCGTCTCCCCTGCTTCATTTATTGAGATCCCCTTCTGAGCAGGGACCTTGATGGCCGTTGGCTGAAACCAGTAGCCAGCGGCATCATCATCATCTTCATCATCCTTGGGATCAGATGGGCTGAAGGTTCTTCGTCGTTGATCTCCACTTCTTCTTCCTCTTCGTCAGAGGGGATTTGAATTCGTTCTTGATCCTGAGGAGAGAAAGGTGGAGTGGGGGCTTTGTAGTCTTCGCCCCGCTCCCCCTCAGATTGAAAGGGGTCTTCAGTGGTTCCCTCCTGAGCATTTTCTTCCCCCCTCAACATTTAGAGGGAGGCCTTCGTCGATCTTCTCCCCCTCTCCATCTAAATAGGGGGAGGTAGTAGTAGTAGCAACAGCAGCAACAGCGGATTCAAGAGCCCTGTCTTCTAGGCCAGGGACTCCTGAACCTGAGACTTGAATCTTTTCCACCTTATCCATCCTGTCTTCTAGGCTAGAAATGCAAGGTGTTTCCTGAAGAATAAAATCCACTGCCATCTCCAACTTCTCTCGGTCATCCGGAGTGAAGTGAGATAGAGGGACAGTGGGGGCTTCCAACCTTTCGAGGATCTTAGTGAGCAGCGAGTTGGATTCAGACACCTTAGAAGAAAGATTGCTCACCTCACCTTGGAGGTTTGTAACGGTGGTGTTCAGGGTCCCAACTTCACCGCTGAGGTTGGTGAATTGAGAGGAGAGGTTCTTGTAATTGCCAGAGATAGTGGCAACCTCTGATTGTACAGCCTGGAGCGCTGAAGTGTGGTTGTTGAGGGCGAGCTCCAGGGTCTTCACTCCCCCTTGCAAAGATGAAAGATCATCAAAGTTGGCTTTGTCTGCAAGGGTAGTGGTTACTTCATTCAGCGTCACCCCCGCGTCATTAACCACTGAGGTGTTTGTTTTCAGGGTGGTGGAGAGAGTGGCAATGCTGTCAGCGATATCCTTGAGGGAGAGGCTGATAGTGCCCAAATTAGAACCTAAAATAGATAACAACTTATGAGCAAAGGAAAGCCCAAAAAAAGTTGGTGTTTGAGAGAGGTGTGAGGAGAGTGTTTGGATACCTGCTGGGCTGGAGAACTGATGAATATCCTTGGCTCTCGTCCAGTACTCCATGTCCTTTTCCAAGTCGGATGCAGCATTGACTGGGATGCTTGTTCCAATAGGTCCTGAAGTAGCTGCGTTCTGCTGCATGAGGTTTTGTAGTATTGCAACACTCGTATCACCCAACGATAATGCTGGTGTAGTGGTAGAGGTAGAGAAGACCAAAGTAAGAGGTGAAGAAACAGAGGCTGAGAAGATTGTGGTTGTTGCAGGTTCAGCGTTGGTGTCGCTGATAGAGACCTCCGCAGTGCTTTGAGGCACTGAAGATGTTGGGGAATGTATCATAAAAGTTTCAGAGAACCGAGGCTCTGAAATAGTTAGGGGGATGGTGGTAGAAGGTGTGGAGGAACGTTCCACGAAAATATCAAGTGTTGCCTGTGAAGAGGCAGTCACTGAGTCTTGAGCCTGGGAAGGCTGAGGGTTCTCCTTTGAGGTCTTCTTGGACTTATGGGTGCTAAGGGGGATATTGGATTGTTTCCTCTTTTTAGATGAGGTAGTGGTTGCAGCTTGGGTGCTAGCGGTGAGTTTCGCCGCTGAAGTCGTTGCAGAAGATGAAGAAGTGCGGAGAAGAGAGAGTAGGGAAGAAAGGCTTACCTCGTCGGGGATTGGTTTGAAGTCGAGGACCTTGGGGCCGACCTGCGGGAGTTTGTAGTCTCCCTGCTTAGGATAGTTGGACGCAAGCAGCATCTAAAGAATGGCAGAAATGAACCGTGGGTACGGAACAGTCATTGAGTGTTCAGGATTTTCGACCCTTTCCATCAGGTCTTCGAAGATGATGCGAGCATAATCAACCTTCAGGCCTTTCAGGAGAGAGTAGGCCATTGCAACCTGAGTTTTGGAGGCCTGATCAGTGGAGCCGACTTTGGCAGTCATGCAGAAGATAATGTGAGCAAAGATGAAATTGAGTTCAACTGGCTTCTTGGCCTTGAGTATTTCATGAGATCAAGGAATGCGATCAGCTCTTTCTCACCTTCAGGGGTGTTGGGGTCAAGAGGAACAAATGGGCGTCCAGGAAGGTTCAACGCTTCTTGGATCGTTGCAGGAGAGATGGTGCCGTGACCAAGTTTAGTTTGGAATCCAATGACAGTGAATTCCTTTCCAGTCTTGGTAGAGAGTTGGCTGGTACGTTCAGCAGTGTACCAAAATTGTTGAAGCAGATGACGGTGTGCGGGAGGAGCGACTGTCATTGCAGTAGATAGGGGGCAGGTCTTTAAGAAGACGACTGCATCAATGAGATGGGGGCTTGGTTTCTTCTTAGGAAAAACTTTTATTTCTTCGGAAGTTACTCTTTCTGGCGAATCTCCTAAAAGAATTTGTCAGGAGTGCCAGAGATTCATCAAGCTCTGAAGGATCAGCTTCTGATGAATCGTTAGAGTTAGATTCCATTTCAATGATCGTGATAGTTGATTGCTGAGTGGGTGTTAACTCTGAAGAGAGTAAAGCAACATGTGTTCTTTTGGAATCTTTTACAAGATTCTTCTTAAGAATACACGACTGCTCATGATTGAGCATAGTGCCAAATAAGGTAGAGAGGGTCATAAATTTTAGATCCTTTGAGAGTTTGAGACACATGGTATAGGTGTCCCAACTTTCAAGAAGATATTCCAAGAACTTTGTCAGGATCTCGGAGTTAGCATAGGTCTTACCAACAGTTTTTAAGTCAATAATTAAACAGTTGAAACGTTGGTGAACTTCAGAAAGGGTTTCATTCTTACCACAGATGAAACTTTCGTATTGTCTTACCAGGTTGATTCTCCTGGATTCTTGCGCATCAGATGTACCTTCATATTGAACACATATAGTGTCCCACATGGCTTTTAAGCTCTTGAGATTCATGACGGAATGGTAGAATTCATCAGGAAGAGCCATAAAGATGATGGATTTGGCCTTAGTGTCGATGGCCACAGTCTTCTTGTCTTCTTTAGTCCACCGAGAGACTTCTTTGATGATAGTTCTCTCAGGAACTACAGGAGTGGTAGCAGTGGCTGGAACAGGACCTTGGACCATATGAGCAAAAAAGGGTCCATTCTCCACATAGTAAGGTATAGAAGGATCTACACCTTCTAGAAAGAGCATCATTCGGTTCTTCCAGAGATTGAAGTTATCTTTGCTAAAACGAGGTGGCTTGGCAAGAGAGCCATTATCTATGTAATTTGTGTTTGTAGGGTTTACCATATTTAGAGATGGTAAGGAAGAGATAGTATAAGCAAGATCTTGTTTATAGGATTAAACAACCTGCTCTGATACCACTTGTTGGTCCAAGCGCTTACCACTACACCAAAAGCAATTGCTGGTGGAGACGGTGCAACTTATCTCCATATAGCGTAGCAGCCAGCACCACGTTACGATTTAGGAAGATGCTGGTCAATGACCCAACAAAAGAATAATTCGAACTCCATTCAGGCCCTCTCTACAAACTTCACGAGTCTCAACAGTGAGGTGGGAACCTGAAAGAAAATATCTCCACACTCAGGGGTCAGGTTAGTAATTTATCTTTTAAGATTGACAACTCTTGCAACCTTCTTTCTCAAATCCTGGACCGCCTGAGTGCGCCTACGGTTCCCCTCTCCTACTTCACTCCAGCAGATCGCTCTAAGCTGGAGATGTCAACGAGCTTCATAATCCAAGCTACATCAGCGATCCCTGGCTTTGAAGCCAGGGTGGAATCCTTAGAGGCAAACCGTGTCTCTACCTCAGCGGAACCTGGCCACGAAGACAGATCTGCTAAAGCTATTGCCACTGACGCTCCTGAAACCTCCACCTATTTGGATGATGACAAAAAGGGGGAGAAGACTGACAACGAAGACCTTCCCCAACAAGTTGAGGGGGAGATGAACAAAGACCTTTCCCTTGCTGAGGGAGAGGGAACCGCTGAATAACCCTCTCATTCTGAGAGGGAGAAAGACGAAGATGAAAAGAAACCCACTCCTCCTTCCTCTCCATTGTTCAGAATCGATATTCCCTCTGAAGAAGAGGATGAAGAGGAAGAAGAACATGAAATAGAGATTACTGATGAAGAACCCTCATCAAACCCTGGTGGCAAAGACAACGATGACGATGCCGATGAATTTGATTGGTTTCATCCTGCTGCCATCAGGGTCCCTGAGCCCAAAGGATTCGTTCTCAATGAAGCAGGGGAGATGACCAAGAAATCTCCAGCTTAGAAAGCTTCCCAAGGCAAGCACACGGAAATTTCCGCTGAAGGAAATTTGGCAATTCTCATGCCAACTTCTCAGGTATGTCTTTTCTCATCCCTTACATTGCTTTTATCCTCCACCCTTACTCTACTTCTATTCTCCATCACCTTAAACCCATAAACACTTAGCCATTTTTTTTGTATCTTCTTCTCACCCTCAAAAGATCTAACTCTTTGATCTTTTATTCAGCTAGTCCTCTCCCCTGCTTGAGGATATCACTGAAGCTCCTCAACAACAACAAATAATCCCAGCTGCTCTAGCTTATGCAAACCCAATAATCCCAGTCTTAGTGAATGAGACTGATGATCCTCTCGACCACCTCAATGGTCAAGGGAGGAATTTCAAAGAAGAGCAGCGATGATTCAACAGCTAGAAGCTCAGCGCTTAAAAGTCACTCCTCTAGCCGGTCTTGCGTTCTTGCCACCTGAAGAGATTGAAGAATCGAACCAGGCTGAAAAACAACTTGCTAAAAATCAAAGGGTCGCTCTAAAAGATAAACAATTCGCCCTTTTGGTTGCTCAACAATCAGTCAAGGATCAGAAGCTGAAAAGATTTCCTCTGATGGTTCAAGAAGCTTTACTGAAGGAAGCTGGTAAGGAAAGTCAGAAGATAACAAAAGTCAGCGCCACCACTCTGAGTTGGTGCAAGAAGAAGGTTGATTTCAGATACCATCCTAGCATGATCATAAATGTCAACCTGAAGGGAAGAACGGTGAAGGGCGTTCCAATAGTAGACATCACGGTGTTTAGGGAGAATGGAGAAATCAAGACATGTTACGTTTCAAAGCTCGAAGGTTTTTGTTTGGACGAATGGTAGGAAATAAGGGCTGCCATTCAGCGTTCAAGATCCACTTTCAAGTCTTATGTCGAGAAGTTTTTAAACAAACTAATCGACAGAGTCTCTTCAGTGATCGATCTGCCTCCTCCTCCAGCACTCAACCAAATACCTGCACCTGCAAAGAAGAAGAAACGTGCATCCTCCTCCTTAGGCCTGCTATCCAAAATGAAACAGGGATTGAATTGTCTAGGGAAGCAGTGCTCGGTCCCCCACCAGATCTCTCAGCCCTCAACCTCTCACTGCCACCAGATGAAACTTTCAAACCTGGACGAGTGGTCAGCGAGCCCCTCGAAATATTCTTCTATGACTGGAATGGTAGGAAATTGATAGGGTTATTTTATTAACCCTATTTTAGCTAGGTTTTCCATTAATTTTGAGCTCAATCCCACATTTATCGCTTTATTTATAATAGTTTTTAGTTAAATGCAATAAAAATAAATATTAGATACGTTTCGTATTTAATCTCAAAAATACATCACAAAAACACAAATTCAGATCAACAATCTCCCTCTCCCGTCTCTTGATTCTTCTTCCCATGGCCATCTCCTTCTCTTCAAATTCAGCCACTATATCATCTCTTTGAGTATTCAGTTTCTCCCAGAAACTGTCCTAATCCTCTAGCTTGGCCATCAATTTCTGCTGGTTCTCCTCCATCATCTTTACAAGCAGTGCAACAGCAGCAGTGTCCAGACTGCTTGAGCTGGGATCCAATGCTGCAGTAGATGCTGCAGCATGATCCCAGTAGCTCTCTTAGATAAACTAGCTTCATCTCCCTTCCTCTTCACTTGGTTCCTCATGATCCTGTCAATAGCTATGATGTCCATAGCAGTCTTCCTACTGACCAGCTCATCATCCTCCAACTTGGGAACTCTAGCTTTCTCCATTAAGGTATGGATTAAGGCAGGATGCCACAATCCACCCCTTAGCTTTTCAGCACAGGCCTTGACACCTTTATGGATGATCTGACCA
This sequence comes from Saussurea involucrata, assembly GCA_033807775.1. Lineage (NCBI taxonomy): Eukaryota > Viridiplantae > Streptophyta > Magnoliopsida > Asterales > Asteraceae > Saussurea > Saussurea involucrata. The sequence goes on from CM066325.1 coordinate 54,559,536, forward strand.
ACATCAAAAGGCTTCCTCTCCAAAATGCAGAAGATGAGCAGGCACCTCTCAAAAGCAATGCTGGTGTCATGTGATGTGGGTTGTATGGTATGCCTAACCAAATGAAACCAGACATTAGCTTGAGGTTTCAAAATATGAGTCTTCAACACCCTGGTTCCTTCCTTTCCATCCTTTCAGTCTGCCCAGGTTTAGCAATCACATCCAGAATCCTCTTGGCATCAGCAGTAGATGCCCTTCACGTCAACTTCTTATACATAGAATCTGCAGGTGGGGTTAGTTCATATACATCATTGATTTTCTCAGCAGAATATGATACCTTTTTACCTCTAACCTTCACCTCGCTTCTTTTATGTAACGTCCCAAAAATTACAAGGAAATTTAAAATTTTTAAATCATACTTTTCATTATAAAACAACCATAATTTAATAATCCACGTCTTAAAAAAATTAACGTCGTTACTTCAAACCATCAACAAAGTTTATGCAGCGGAAAATTACATAATTAAATTCAAAGGGTTTGTAAGTGAGAGTTTAACAATAGTTGACACTCCGTGCTCCATGTGTGTACGGTCAAGCCCGACTGCCGCCCGCACCTGAAATAACAACATATTGGGAAAGGGTAAGCTAAACGCTTAGTGAATCCAACCACGCACGTAGGTAGCAACCCCACACATATCGCCCCTACTCGCAAGTAGGCAACATCACCATTACCACGAATATCATACCACATAATGATTATTATATGAGCACGAACCTCGGTCCCACCGAGTACACAAAATACATTAATACAAGCTCAGTCCCACCGAGCCCTCGGTCCCACCGAGTAAAAATTGTTGTACTAGCTTAGTCCCACCAAGCCCTCGGTCCCACCGAGCCCCTCAGTCCCACCGAGGTGTACACATGCATATATATATATATATATATATATATATATATATATATATATATATATATATATATTGTTGGGAACTGAAGATATGCTAAGTATGGTTAGTACTGCTAAGTCTTCATTACTACTGCCAGTTCTTCGTTACTACTGCTGGGCAAGGTTACTGCTGCTAGATGAAGTTAATGCTGCTAGACGAAGTTAGTGCTGCTAGACGAAGTTAGTGCTGCTAGACGAAGTTAGTGCTGCTAGACCAATTTACTACTGCTAGACATGGTTAGTACTGCTGAGCTGAGTTACTACTGCTTGAAGACTGTGAAGATTAATACTGCTGAAGGTTGTTAATGCTGCTGAGCCAAATCATCATTAATACTGCTGAAGGTTGTTAATGCTGCTGAGCCAAATCATCATTAATACTGCTGAGTTGATAAGTTTGGTATGCGATACTTTTGGAGACAAAGAAGGAATTGATCAAGATATGCTTAACGAAGATTCAGAAGATCAATTTACTTTTTATGGTTATCTTGTAATTACTTTTGTATAAATAGTATTGATAGATAGCTATTAGATGATACAAAAACAGAAGATAGATAGTATACAGAATTCGATATTCAAGAGTGAATTAACCTCAAGATCATAGATCCTATTTCTAGAGAAGTAGAAATCGTCTTGTTGAGCCTGTTCAACAAGATTGAGGTTTTGGTGTAAAACTTGTGAGTTATAACTGGTTGATATATATACAGTTTATTGAATTTCTATTGATTGTTCTGTAATTGATTTAGAGTTCTATTCCGCAAGATTCTCTAAATTCTGTTTCTAAGAAGTTTAATTCTTGTTAAGAATCGATCCTGACAAGTGGTATCAGAGCTTTGGTATCTTAGAAACTATGGACAATTCAATGGATACTCACAGTACTCCTGTTTCAAAAGTTCCCATGCTCAAATCCAATAAATTGAACATGTGGAAACTGAGAATCAAGCAGTACATTCTTCTTACTAATTATGCAATATGGGACATCATAGAAAATGGCCCATGTAATGAAGGAAAGATTGGAGAAGATGGTGAAGGCTTTGACCAATCCAAGGTTGAGTGTTATGGAGGATCACATCAACAGGCTCCAAATGGAAATCAAAACAGAAGCTCCTCTCAAGCCCATGTTTCTCAACAAGGAATGGGATTTGATTGGAGTGATCAAGCTGAGGAAGCCTGTCAGAATCAAGCTCTTATGGCAGAAGTATCTGATATTCCCACTGAGGTACAATCTAAACTCTGCTCTCAAGCTTGCATTGATGCTGTTAAAAGATATAGGGATCACAATCAGGGTATGTGTGATGACCTTAAGAGGCTAGAGAAAGATGTGAAAGATTATGTTAGGATTGTAGAAAGGTTTGAGGAACAGATTAGAGCTTTTCAAGCTAATGAACTTCAACACCACTATGATACTAACTATTGGAAGTGGGAGAAGAATGAGTATGAGATTAAGCTGAAAGTGTCTGGGGAGGAGAATGAGAAATTAAAAGAAGAGCTTGAGAAGGTTAAACTTGATGTTGAAAAGTTTACCTGTGCTTCTAAAACCATGGACACCATCATTAAGGCTCAAATCCATGACAAGATGAAAGTAGGGATAGGGTACAATGCCACACCTCCACCCTACAATAACAACTACATACCTCCTAAGTCTGATTTGTTAGAGACCAAGGATAGAAAGGAACCTGAATTAAAGATTAATCTAGATCCTTGTGAAAAAGAAATAGTTGTTGAGGATGAGACTGACAAAGTAGACTCTGATGAGGAATGTGAGAGTCCATGTGTCAAGAACACTGAGATCAAAAGGAATGAAGAGAAAAAGGGAGTCCATTACAAACAGACCACAGTTGTGGCTCCAAATACCTGTAAACATTGTTCCTGTAAGAAATCTCAAGAGCTCAAGCCCCAAAAACATGATAATCAGAGGGGAAATCAAAGGAACTGGAATAACCAGTGGGCTATGAGACAAGGAGTTGACCTGAACAGAATCAACAGGCCAAAACCTTGCTTCATCTGTGGTAAGCTAAATCACTTAGCCAAACACTGTTATTTCAATCCAGTTAACCAAAGGTTTAATGCTCAAAGATATTTTCAAAAACCTGCTGGTTACAGAAAGAGTGGGGGATATAAAAAGTCTGTGAGGAAAGTTGTGGAAAAGAAACAAGTTAAAACCATAAACCATATGAAAAAGGCAGAAATAGAAAGTGTTAGAGTATGGATGCCTAAAGGTACCAATGATAATACTGCCAACTCAGTTAGTACTGCTAACAATGTTAGTACTGCAGGAAGCAATAATGTCACTAGCAGTGTTAGTACTGCTAACACAGTTAGTACTTCTTCTACAATTAATACTGCTTCTAGTGTTAGTACTGCTAAGTTAGTTAATACTGCTGAGAAGGCTAGTACTTCTGGAAGCAATGTTAGTGCTGCCAAAGTTAGCACTTCTACATCAGTTAGTACTGCTTCTAGACCTATCATCAAAACAAAGTACTCAAGCACTGATGTTCCTCACTTTGACAAGCTCATCAAAACAGAATGTAAGTATTTTGATGATCAAGGGAGACCCAAGACCACTATGGCTTGGGTCCCCAACAAAAACTAATTGATTTCTCAGATGTGCAGGGCAGCCAACAGCTTAAGGGAAGAAGCATTTGGCATGTTGACAGTGGTTGCTCTAGGCACATGACAGGTAACATGGCCTGCCTTCAATATTTCCAATGAATTGATGGAGGACATGCTACTTTTGAAAATAATCCTGCAGAAGATAAGAGAAGTGGTAAAAGTGATGTGTAAGTTGACATTTGAGGATTTGACAAGTGATGCACAGTGCAGAGTTACTACTGCCTGTGTTCTAGTAGTTAATACTGCTAGGTAGTTAATACTGCTTGGCGGTTAATACTGCTTGGTAGTTAATGCTGCTAGGTAGTTAATACTGCTTGGTAGTTAATACTGCTTGGTAGTTAATACTGCTCAGTAGTTAATACTGCTCAGTAGTTAATACTGCTAGTGCAGTTAATACTGCTAGTGCAGTTAATACTGCTAGGTAGTTAATACTGCTCGGTAGTTAATACTGCTTGGTAGTTAATACTGCTCAGTAGTTAATACTGCTCAGTAGTTAATACTGCTAGTGCAGTTAATACTGCTAGTGTAGTTAATACTGCTTGGTCGTTAATACTGCTAGGTAGTTAATACTGCTTGGCAGTTAATACTGCTAGGTAGTTAATACTGCGAGGTAGTTAATACTGCTTCTGATAATCTAGGGCATATAAATACCCCTGTTTGCCCGCCCATGTTCATAACGACTCTTCGCATTTACTTCTTCTCTCTCGTTCTAACCTAGCCTCCCCAGAATCTCTGTGCTTTTCTTTCAAGAATCCTTAGGCATCATGGAGTTTGTGGATGAGCACAATGAAATAGCCATGCTTCAGAAGCCGAAACAAGCTGCGGGATTCCACGATATAGTCGATTTTCTCAAATCCTCGCACATCTCCTATGCACTCACGGTGAGCCCAACAATCTATATCGAACATCAGAAACAATTTTGGGAGAATGCCACTGTCAGTGTTGAAGAAGGGCAGAAAACCATTCGAACAAGGGTTTGTGATAAACCCTTGAAAGTCACTGAAGAGGTTATTCGCATCTCCCTTCAGTTGAATGATGCTTCAGGTATATCTTCTATTCCTTCTGAAGACCTCTTTTCTACTTTACAAAGAATGGGGTATGAAGGTCCCATTGGTGTTTTTAAATTCTACAAGTCAAAATTTTTTAACCAATGGAGATTTCTTGTTCATACCCTGATGCACTGTATTTCCAAGAAAACTACTGGATGGAGTGAGTTCAACAGTCCCATTGCATATGCCTTGGTCTGCTTATCCACTACTAGAAAGTACAATTTTTCAGCAATGATCTTTAATGATCTTGTATCAAACTTGGAATCCAAAAAGAGCTTTTTCATGTATCCAAGGTTTGTGCAAGAAGTTCTTAACAAGGAATTGAAGGACTTACCTCAGTTTACTGAGGTATATGTACCCAAATCCCCTAAAGGGAAGGTTTTTTCAAATATGAAAAGACTTCCTAGGGACTCGGAAGGAGTTGACACACCATTGTTCTCTACAATGATGGTTGTGTCCCACCCCTCTGAAGGTATGGCATCAGGATCAAGGCCCTCATTAGATCAACCCACTGATGACCAATCCCAACCTTCCATCTCAAAAGAAATCCCTCAGTCCATTCTTGAACAGCCCACTCCCACAATCACCAAAAGGTTTCAAAGAAGAAAGGTGCACAAGGCTCCTTCCCTTGATGTACCTACTCAAAGCCCTAAGCCTTTAAGCCCTCAATTGGAGCATTCTCCAATTGAGAATATCAACAGGGAAACCTCAGGGGTGTCTCCCAACCCCAAGAAGGTGGTCTCTAAGGAGAAGGATGACCATATGGGTGCTAAGGCTGCCACTACTTCTGCTAGCACAGAGAAGGACAGTGGTAACATACATAAGACCTTCCCCATGGCAACTCTAAATGAGAAATCATTAGGAGGACCCAGGTGCCAAGAAACCAAGGGGGCAGGTAGTGCTTCTGCTAGGCAGAAGGCTTCTGCTGAAACTTCCAAGGATCCTTTAAAGAAGGTAAATACTTCTAAACAAGGTGAGGATAGATATAACTATGAGGAATTGATGGAAACCTTAGGGAATATCAACTTGGATGTCATGGCACAAAAGAAAGAGATTGAGCAACTTAAGACTGTGGTCACCTACCAACAGTCTCAAATTGAGAAGCTCAAAAAGATGGTCACCAAGTTGCTGAACAAAAAGAAAAAGGCAAGATTTGTGCTAAGAAGGAGAACCTCAACTGATGATGCTCCCAAAAAGGGGGAGTCAGAGTCAGAACCAGAACCAGAACTGAAACTGAAGGGTCCACAAATTGAGGGGGAGACTGTTCACATAGAGACTGAGATGGAAATGGACTATGCACAGTTTAAGGGGGAGTCCAGTGAGACAGAAAAGGGGGAAGAGTGTGTTAAAGCAGCAGAAACCACAGCAGCAGAAACTGTTAATGCTGCTGAGTTTGAACAAGCAGCAGAAACAGTTAATGCTGCTGAAGGCCAAACAGTCAAAGCAGCAGAAACTGAGCAGGAAGCAGTAACTACAACTCAAGCTGAAATAGATGAAGAAATTTACTGGATTGTAAAGAACAGTATTGAAGCAGCATCACTACATGTACTAAGAGAAGCAGTAACAGCCATAGCAGCAGAAATGGTTATTGCTGCTGAAAAACTTAAAGCAGCTGAACCAACTCCTGAGGCTGTCAAAACTCTTAAAAGAACCAAGATGATGTCAAAGAAAAGACCAAGAACCCAGCCCATAACTTCAAAGAAGAAAAATGAAAAGAAGCCAAGGGTGGAGTCATCTACAGAAGAGGCCCAGGAGGAAACAGTGAAATCTGATGGAAAAGTTGCTGAAGAAGAAGTGGCAACTCCATCAGGGCAATCAGGCAATGTGCAATCACAAACGGATGCCCAATGTGATTTGTACATTACTAGTGTTGACTCTAACCCAATTCCACTTCAGGCTGAACCAATATCATCTAAGGCTCCTGAAATCATCTTTTGGGACACTTTGAAAGATGGTAGAAAGGAGTTCATTAGGATAAAAAGAGCTGATGGAAAATTTGAAGTATTTTCTACTTGGGGAAAAATTGTCAGAACTTGCTCAAGATCAGACTTAGAAGAGATGTTCAAAGTTGGGATGAAGATATATGGAAACATGCTGACTGAGCAAGGGATGTCTATTTCTAAAATGGTACTTGAATTCTTGTGCCAAATGTTCAAACCTGAAGCAGTTCAGCATAGGTTAAACACACAGTTTCAAGTCATTACCAACTGGATGCTCTATGAAAACTGTGGAGTATATGTCATCTCCCTTGACTCTGCAACTCAAGAATACTATCTTGTGGATGAAATATACAATCACAGCATGAAGAGACTGCAAGGAATGTTACATACTAAGCTAACCTGCAACAAGGATTCAGCAATGGGAAGATTCTTGGTAAAGAGGATTCTCAATCAGAGTCTAGGCCTAAGTCCTAATCTGTGTGTACATGATGACTAAGTTTTGGAAGCATCATCTGAAGAACTTGACTTCTTTTCCTAAAAGTCAAGTTAGGGGGAGATTGTTGGGAACTGAAGATATGCTAAGTATGGTTAGTACTGCTAAGTCTTCATTACTACTGCCAGTTCTTCGTTACTACTGCTGGGCAAGGTTACTGCTGCTAGATGAAGTTAATGCTGCTAGACGAAGTTAGTGCTGCTAGACGAAGTTAGTGCTGCTAGACGAAGTTAGTGCTGCTAGACCAATTTACTACTGCTAGACATGGTTAGTACTGCTGAGCTGAGATCCTATTTCTAGAGAAGTAGAAATCGTCTTGTTGAGCCTGTTCAACAAGATTGAGGTTTTGGTGTAAAACTTGTGAGTTATAACTGGTTGATATATATACAGTTTATTGAATTTCTATTGATTGTTCTGTAATTGATTTAGAGTTCTATTCCGCAAGATTCTCTAAATTCTGTTTCTAAGAAGTTTAATTCTTGTTAAGAATCGATCCTGACATATATATATATATATATATATATTCCACATACGAATTTAATAAATCACAACCAGTTATCACATCCCATCTAGTTCACGTAAGCACATAAATACACGTAATCACACGTAACACAAAATAACGACATACATGAAATTCCTAACTACGCGGTGAGAGAACTCACCTCAAGGCTAAGCAACGTGCTCACGAAACGCAACAACAACCCGGCAATCTTCTTCACTTTCTCCCACCTAAATAGGTATAAAAAGTCAAAGGAAAGTCCCGACCCATAACACGTTTACTAGTTTTCAAACGACTAAAAATTCCAGCTTTTTATTAGAAATTACGGGTCTGTTCGGGACCTGATTTACCCCCTTAAAACTGATAAATACAGAAATTAAAATTCATAATTACGAATTTCTAAGTCTTACGGTTTCAGGGACGTATCGCACGCGTCCTAACGATTTTTCTATAATTTACTATAGATTTTACAAGAATGCTTCGCAGAACAGCGAACACCCGGACCTTTCAGTACAACATGGCAACTTCGCCCTAGCTATGGTCCGAATTGGTCTTTCCGCAAAACAGAGGAAACTTAATAGACTCCGAAACGAAACTTTTGGCACCAGTCCCATCCCAAACCGACATTCCAAGCAAAAGTTATGCATAAAACAAAACAAGGGACAGAAAGCTGGAAGTTTTTCGGACCACGCTGTATAAACAGCCCCATACGGCCCAGCTACAGGCCTAAACAGACTTTCGGCAAAACACGAAAAACTTTCCTGACTCGATTAGTGAACTTCGTCCACCGATTTCTTATCAATCCGAGCTACGAGTAAGAAGTTACGGCCATGACAAAACAGTGGCAGAAAATCGACCTTCACATAAAATGACAAATCACCAATTTGCGACCACTTTTTCACCTAGCTAGAGGCTGAACCAGTTTTCCGCTAAAACACGGAAAACGTGACCGACCCCGTACTGGAACCGTGGGTACCAATTTCGGCTCAATCGGAGTTACGAGCAGAAAGTTATGGTCTACACATTATCAAAGCAGATTCCAGAATTTTTACATAAAATGATAAAGCGGTTTTTACAATAGACTCGGCGGTTTAAGGTTGCAACTCCGGTGGCGTTAGGGTTCCGCCGTGGAGGACTTAGGGTTTAGCCCCGCCCACTGCCACCTCCGGCAGTGGGGCACGGCGGCGGCGGCGGCGGTCCTCCGGCGACGGTTCTCCGCACGCACTTACCACCCCATTCTCGCACCACCTCCCTCTATACTCTCGATTGCTAAACCGTACAGACACATACACACGCATACCCACCTGCACACAGCCACCGCCGTCCACCCATGGCCACCGTAGCGGCGGCGTGCGGCGGTGGTTGCCTCGCCGGAAAAACGAACAAGAAAGAACAAGATGGAACGAGGGAATGACTTACCTTGCGATGGTTGCTCCTCTTCCCTCGACTTCTCCGGCGAATGGTGGTGGTGGCAGCGACCTCCGGCGACTGGAAAAACCCTCCGGCGACTGGAAAAAACCCTCCGGCGACCCACTATCTCTCTTCTTCTCTCGGTCCTCTCTATCTCACGATCTCTCTCTCTCTCCTTCCTACTTCGGCCAAGATGAAACCACCAAAGAAAAACCACAAAAGAAACAAAAGGGGGCTGTTTGTCGAGTTTGCTGGAAACCGACGAGAAGGGGAAGAGGGGGGGGGGGGGGGGGTCGGTCCCCCTTCCCTTGGCCGTTCAACACTCCAACAAACACCATTGTCCACACTTGGCCCCTAGGCTTAACACTTTGGCACTTTTGGTCCCTGTATTTCCATAATATTGTAAAAAGGAAGTGAGGTTAGCCACACATAACATTCAAGGTCCCCTTTGACAACTTTCGTTAACAAGACTCGCTTTAAACGACAATAAAATAAATACATTAGGAATTTTAAAACCATACCGGGACACGGGCTTTACAACTCTCCCCCGCTTGAATTAGACTTCGTCCCCGAAGTCTACACCCGCAAACAGCTCCGGATAATTCTCCCGCATCTCCGCTTCAGGTTCCCAAGTCCACTCGGAACCCTTCCGGTGTCTCCATTGAACCTTCACCAAACCCACAACCTTGTTCCGCGAGGTTCTCGTCCTCCTGTCAAGAATAGCAACTGGCTTTTCCACGTAATTAAGCCGCTCATCGATCTGAATATCTTCGAGCGGTACTACTGCAGACTCATCCATCACACACTTCCGCAATTGCGAAACGTGGAAGGTGTTGTGAATCAAGTTCAGTTCCTCCGGTAACTCCAACCGATAAGCCACTTTCCCCACGCGGGCGATGATCCGGTAAGGCCCAATATAACGAGGCCCTAGCTTCCCCCGCTTACGAAACCGGATCACCCCTTTCCAGGGTGAAACCTTCAACAATACATAATCACCCACCTGAAACTCCAAGTCGGATCGCCTTTTGTCGGCGTAGCTCTTCTGCCGACTCTGTGCAGTAACCAAACGATCCCGCACCATCTGAATTGTCTCGGTCGTCTTCAACACGATGTCAGTACTCCCTAACACCCGATGCCCAACCTCGCCCCAACAAACGGGCGTCCTGCATTTCCTACCGTACAACAACTCGTATGGCAGCATGCCAATACTAGAGTGGTAGCTGTTGTTGTAGGAAAATTCCGCCAAAGGTAGGTACTGATCCCAACTACCTCCAAAATCGATGACACAAGCTCGAAGCATATCCTCGAGGGTCTGAATGGTTCGCTCGCTCTGCCCGTCCGTCTGTGGATGAAAGGCCGTGCTAAAGTGTAACCGTGTACCCATCTCCAACTGGAACTTCTCCCAAAACCGAGAGGTAAAACGAGTATCCCTGTCGGAGACAATCGAAACTGGCACCCCGTGCTTGGCCACGATCTCACGCACAAACACCTCCGCAAGCTTCTCCGCCGAGGAGCTCTCCCTGATGGCCAAGAAGTGAGCACTCTTGGTCAGACGGTCAACAATCACCCAAATGGCATCATTCCCACGGGGAGTCCTCGGGAGTTTCGTTATGAAGTCCATAGTAATCTCTTCCCATTTCCAAACCGGGACCTCCAACGGTTGCAATTTCCCATGAGGTCGTTGATGTTCCGCTTTGACCTTCCGACAGGTCATACATACCTCAACACACCTAGCAACATCCCGCTTCATGCCGGGCCACCAGTAACCTTCGCGCAAGTCCCTGTACATCTTTGTAGCCCCCGGGTGAATCGAGAACTTGGACTTATGCGCCTCATCCATTAGTACCTGCCGGTTCCCGCCGATGAATGGAACCCAAACCCGACCATGTCGAGTTAACAACCCCCGACTATCACGAACAAAATTCGAGATTTCCCCCGACACTCTTTCCCGCTTTGCATTTTCCTCCAAGACAGCCACCTCTTGGGCGCTTCCTATCGACTCCAGGATAGGTGTAATCACTGTCAATCGCTGACAATAACCCCTCAGTGGCTCACCGACCGGATGTCGGCTGAGTGTGTCCGCGACCACGTTCGCCTTACCTGGGTGGTAAAGTATTTCGCAGTCATAATCCTTAACCACATCGAGCCACCTTCGCTGACGCATATTAAGGTTCTGCTGGTCCATCAAGTACTTGAGACTCTTATGGTCAGTGTAGATCGTACACTTGACACCATAGAGATAGTGCCTCCAAATTTTAAGGGCAAACACTACCGCTCCCAACTCCAGGTCATGAGTCGGGTAATTTGCTTCGTGAGGCTTCAGCTGTCTAGAAGCGTAGGCTATGACCTTGCCGCGCTGCATAAGCACGGCACCCAAACCCTGATGTGAGGCGTCACAATATACCACCAAATCCTCCATGCCTTCGGGTAAGGTTAACACATGAGCCTCACACAACCGCATGCGTAGCTCTTCGAACGCCTTCTGTTGATCCTCACCCCAACTGAAAGCCGCAGATTTCTTTGTCAATCGCGTCATGGGTAACGCGATCTTAGAGAAATCCTGAATAAACCTTCGATAATACCCCGCTAATCCCAGAAAGCTTCGCACCTCAGTAGGAGTCTTCGGCACCTCCCACCGCATCACAGCTGCAATCTTAGCTGGGTCAACCATAATACCATCCTGATTCATGACATGTCCTAGGAACTGGACCTCTCGTAACCAGAATTCGCACTTGGAAAACTTAGCGTATAACTTCTCTCGCCTCAATACTTCCAACACTTCTCGAAGATGCATCTCGTGCTCCTCCTTGGTCTTCGAATACACCAGAATGTCATCGATGAACACAATCACCGAACGGTCTAACATCGGACTACACACTCGGTTCATGAGGTCCATGAACGCTGCAGGTGCGTTGGTGAGTCCAAAAGGCATCACCACGAACTCGTAATGACCGTATCGTGTACGGAAAGCCGTCTTTTCCGTGTCCTCACTCCTGACTCGCATCTGGTGGTACCCCGACCGCAGGTCAATCTTGGAGAACCATGATGCCCCCTGAAGTTGGTCGAACAAATCGTCAATCCTTGGCAAAGGATAACGATTCTTTACCGTAAGCTTATTCAGCTCTCGGTAGTCTATGCACATCCGCTGTGATCCATCATTCTTCTTCACGAATAAGATAGGTGCTCCCCACGGCGAACAGATCGGTCTAATGAACTCCTTTTCGAATAGTTCTTGCAGCTGGGTGTACAGCTCTTTCATTTCCGGTGGAGCCAGACGGTAGGGTGCCTTGGCCACCGGAGCAGCACCCGGAATCAGATCGATTCGAAACTCCACCTGTCGTTCAGGAGGTATCCCCGGTAACTCGTCGGGAAACACATCGGCAAACTCCCTCACGACTGGCACATCTTCAGCAGTCTTCTTCGCCTCGTCAACACGCGTATCTATCACATACGCTAAGTACCCCTGTCCACCATGCTGAAGGTGTCTCCGAGCCCTCGCCGCGAAACATATTGCCGTAGACCGTCTGGGCGAGTCTCCCTGAACCAACAGTTCTCCCCCGCTTGGGGTTCGAACTCGCACTTGTTTGTGACGACAAACAATCTCTGCATCGAACTTATCCATCCAATCCATGCCCACAATCACACAAAGCTCCCGCATAGCAATCGGGATCAGGTCAATGGGAAACCTCACCCCTGAGATCTCTAAGGTGCACCCGCGAAACACGTCTGTGACCGTCAAGGTCCTATCGTCAGCCACCTCAACAACCAGAGGATAACTCAAGCGTCCTACAACTCGGCCTAAGCCCTCGCTAAATGTGCGAGACACAAAGGAGTGAGTAGCCCCGCTATCAAACATCACAACTGCAGGCACCGAGTTAACTAGGAATGTACCTAACATATAGTAATCCCCGTCTCGGCTCGCGACTCCGCCGCGTTGTTCCTTCTAGTATTGACCATTCTAGAAAGAGAAATTTCAGAGATATATAAGCACATATAACTCACCCTACCACGCTCATACTCCACTCCTTGGCTTCCTCGTGACTCTCCCCGACTCGAGCATGGATCCTGTGCTTCAGATAGTAGGAGCTCTACTACTACCCTTCACACCTATCCTTACTCGTTTCGAGTCCTGTCCCGAGACATTCAAGTAGTCGATTACCACAAATAAACACATATAGCCAATCCAACCCGTACAAACACTTTTCCTAACTCCCTAGAAAGGTCATATCACCCACTATCCCTTGCCAACACGGAAACCCTACTAACCCTGACGAGTCACCTCGTGAATGCACGGTCGTATACAGTGTAAAACCAGATAGACGTTCGAATAAGAGACTCTATCCTAGAACGGTTGGACTCAAACAAGAGCTGCGCAATAGAACTAAATCTAATATTCTAAGGCTATTCAGTTTCTACTGCATACAACCTAGAGTGCATTCGCTTAACAACCTATCAAAGCTAGCATGAGTTCCTATAAGCGATAAACCAGCATACGGTACCATACAGTTCACATAAGCAATCTAGCATGCATACACTATACCTAAAAACAATAGATACACTAAGTTCCTTACCTTCCCAGCTGGCGTCGGCTGACTGTACACACTGCGCCCACGATCACCGTTCCCAACGGGTTTTCTCTTTTCATTTAAAACAAAGATTTTGATAAAAGAATTTAAAGATCTCTTAGCCGCAACTTGAGACCAAACACACCGAGATGTGTTTGATTCACTCAAGCCGTGCTCTGATACCAAGTTGTAACGTCCCAAAAATTACAAGGAAATTTAAAATTTTTAAATCATACTTTTCATTATAAAACAACCATAATTTAATAATCCACGTCTTAAAAAAGTTAACGTCGTTACTTCAAACCATCAACAAAGTTTATGCAGCGGAAAATTACATAATTAAATTCAAAGGGTTTGTAAGTGAGAGTTTAACAATAGTTGACACTCCGCGCTCCATGTGTGTACGGTCAAGCCCGACTGCCGCCCGCACCTGAAATAACAACATATTGGGAAAGGGTAAGCTAAACGCTTAGTGAATCCAACCACGCACGTAGGTAGCAACCCCACGCATATCGCCCCTACTCGCAAGTAGGCAACATCACCATTACCACGAATATCATACCACATAATGATTATTATATGAGCACGAACCTCGGTCCCACCGAGTACACAAAATACATTAATACAAGCTCAGTCCCACCGAGCCCTCGGTCCCACCGAGTAAAAATTGCTGTACTAGCTTAGTCCCACCAAGCCCTCGGTCCCACCGAGCCCCTCAGTCCCACCGAGGTGTACACATGCATATATATATATATATATTCCACATACGAATTTAATAAATCACAACCAGTTATCACATCCCATCTAGTTCACGTAAGCACATAAATACACGTAATCACACGTAACACAAAATAACGACATACATGAAATTCCTAACTACGCGGTGAGAGAACTCACCTCAAGGCTAAGCAACGTGCTCACGAAATGCAACACCAACCCGGCAATCTTCTTCACTTTCTCCCACCTAAATACGTATAAAAAGTCAAAGGAAAGTCCCGACCCATAACACGTTTACTAGTTTTCAAACGACTAAAAATTCCAGCTTTTTATTAGAAATTACGGGTCTGTTCGGGACCTGATTTACCCCCTTAAAACTGATAAATACAGAAACTAAAATTCATAATTACGAAGTTCTAAGTCTTACGGTTTCAGGTACGTATCGCACGCGTCCTAACGATTTTTCTATAATTTACTATAGATTTTACAAGAATGCTTCGCAGAACAGCGAACACCCGGACCTTTCAGTACAACATGGCAACTTCGCCCTAGCTATGGTCCGAATTGGTATTTCCGCAAAACGGAGGAAACTTAATAGACTCCGAAACGAAACTTTTGGCACCAGTCCCATCCCAAACCGACATTCCAAGCAAAAGTTATGCATAAAACAAAACAAAGGACAGAAAGCTGGAAGTTTTTCGGACCACGCTGTATAAACAGCCCCATACGGCCCAGCTACAGGCCTAAACAGACTTTCGGCAAAACACGAAAAACTTTCCTGACTCAATTAGTGAACTTCGGCCACCGATTTCTTATCAATCCGAGCTACGAGTAAGAAGTTACGGCCATGACAAAACAGTGGCAGAAAATCGACCTTCACATAAAATGACAAATCACCAATTTGCGACCACTTTTTCACCTAGCTAGATGCTGAACCAGTTTTCCGCTAAAACACGGAAAACGTGACCGACCCCGTACTTGAACCGTGGGTACCAATTTCGGCTCAATCGGAGTTACGAGCAGAAAGTTATGGTCTACACATTATCAAAGCAGATTCCAGAATTTTTACATAAAATGATAAAGCGGTTTTTACAATAGACTCGGCGGTTTAGGGTTGCAACTCCGGTGGCGTTAGGGTTCCGCCGTGGAGGACTTAGGGTTTAGCCCCGCCCACTGCCACCTCCGGCAGTGGGGCACGGCGGCGGTCCTCCGGCGACGGTTCTCCGCACGCACTTACCACCCCATTCTCACACCACCTCCCTCTATACTCTCGATTGCTAAACCGTACAGACACATACACACGCATACCCACCTGCACACAGCCACCGCCGTCCACCCACGGCCACCGTAGCGGCGGCGTGCGGCGGTGGTTGCCTCGCCGGAAAAACGAACAAGAAAGAACAAGATGGAACGAGGGAATGACTTACCTTGCGATGGTTGCTCCTCTTCCCTCGACTTCTCCGGCGAATGGTGGTGGTGGCAGCGACCTCCGGCGACTGGAAAAACCCTCCGGCGACTGGAAAAAACCCTCCGGCGACCCACTCTCTCTCTTCTTCTCTCGGTCCTCTCTATCTCACGATCTCTCTCTCTCTCTCCTTCCTACTTCGGCCAAGATGAAACCACCAAAGAAAAACCACAAAAGAAACAAAAGGGGGCTGTTTGTCGAGTTTGCTAGAAACCGACGAGAAGGGGAAGAGGGGGGGGGGGGGTCGGTCCCCCTTCCCTTGGCCGTTCAACACTCCAACAAACACCATTGCCCACACTTGGCCCCTAGGCTTAACACTTTGGCACTTTTGGTCCCTGAATTTCCATAATATTGTAAAAAGGGAGTGAGGTTAGCCACACATGACATTCAAGGTCCCCTTTGACAACTTTCGTTAACAAGACTCACTTTAAACGACAATAAAATAAATACATTAGGAATTTTAAAACCATACCGGGACACGGGCTTTACATTTTAATTGCAGCCACCTCTGCATAGAAGTCTCTTACCCAATCTATGTTGTGCTTGGATGGAACTTTGCATAATTCATCCCATCCTAACTCCTCTATCACCTATAGAATGAATGATGATTTCTCCACAGCCTTGGGACTGAATCCCTTATCCAAATGACCAACTTTTCTCTTGAACAAGTCATACTTCTCCTCTGCTTCCTCAGAACTGAACCTCTTACCAACTCCCTTCTTGGAAACTAACACCACATCATCGTCCTCTTCTTCTACAACCTGCTCTTCTTTATCTACCACATCTTCTGTCCTTGCCTCTTCTGTGGCAGGCCTTGATGTGGAGGTCTGCCCTTTAGAGGCCCTAGTGGTTCTCTTAGTGAATGGTTTCTTTATGGCAGTAGTCTTGAGCCTACCCCCTTTCTTGCTTACACTCTTCTTCTTCTTGCCAACCATCTCTTTTACAGTAGGATCATCAGCCTCCTTTTATGTGTTCTCCCATTCAGATGTGCCCTCCACAACACAAGTGATAACAATCTCCTCTATATCCCTTTCTACCTCCTCCCTTTTGGCTTCTTCATCATTTTCTTGGTCTGAACTCTGAAGGGTCTAACAGACGATCCAATGCATTATCATGGAGAATTTGATGAACATGGGGTGGTGGTGGTGGTATCACAGATGTTGTCACAACATCATGTTGTGACAATGGTATCTGCATGGGAATGTTTTGTGGGATAGTGGTGTTAAACACAGAAGTGTCTAACACAGAAACAGGGGATTCTGAGAGTGGTACATTAGTTGTGTTTGGATAGGGTTGGTTTGTTGTTTGCTGTGAGGGTAGTAGGTTCATATCTTAGAGACTCGGTTTGATCTTGAGCATCATGAAAAACAGAGGAATCCTCCTCTTGGGTCATAGGGGTGTTTGGGTTGGAGATATTGAGGTCTAGAGAACGTTGGGTAGTCCTCTTACAGTGTGTTTCGACATTATCAGTAATGGGTTGTTTTTCAGGTGCAGTTACAAGGGCTTCACTATCAATGGGATGGTTCTTCCGGTTTGAGTTATAGTTGTTTAAAAACCGACCATTTCTGTTTTGCACAAATTTACAGATTCAGTGTTTTGATCACATTGGTCATAAGTATGTGGTCCACTATATAGTACACATTGGTCAAGCAGATCTTCAGAAGTAGATGTTGCAGCCAGTACCAGACGGACTAGACATGTTCTTAATCATGTTGGTAAGTGCGGAAAGTTGTGCAGTAAGAGCAGTGTAATTATCTACTTCGTGAATACTTGTAGCCTTTTTAGGTACTATTGCACGTGAATCAGACCATTGACCATTGTTACTTGCAACCTTTTCCAAAATAGTGAAGCCATCATTATAGGTACTAAGGATGAAGGCTCCTCGTGCAGTAGCATCAAGCATTCCTTTACTAGTGGTACTTAAACCATTGTAGAATGTTTCTAGCTGTGTGTACTAAGGTATGCCATGGTGAGGGCATTTTTTTAACAGATCCTTAAACCTTTTCCAAGCATCCGGAATTGCTTCATCATCCATTTGTCTAAACATGATTATTTCATTTCTAGACTTGGCATTCCGTGTTGGTGGAAAATATTTTTTCAAAAACTTTCCAGCCATATCACTCCAAGTTTCAACTGAGTTAGGTGTAAGCAACAGTAAGGGAATACGAAAAGTTGAGGCCTGTGTTTGACATAGTCCCCTTAAAACAGATTCACCCTGTGGTGTCTGTTTCCCAGGGTACAACGGTCGGAGCAGGTGTACTGCCGGACCGAGACGATTGCCTGAGAGGAAACCGAGTTCGCACATGTTAGCTGATCAAATATCTGATGAGAGGGAGTTGCTATTCTATATCAAAGTGAGCTCCATTCTCTCATTTATATAGCAGATATTGTATGGGAGTTATGGGAAAACTAATAAATACAAGAAAGTGGAAGGTCAACAGATTTTGCAAATGAAACTAAAAAGAATAGTCTGGAATTTTTTTTCCAAAAACGAGCCTGAACTTTTCGGTCAACCTTGGCGCTGCATTCGTGTCCGCAGGACGCGCCCGTGCACACAAGTTCAGTTGTCTGAATGTTCGTCCAATTAATATTTACGTCCAAAACGCCGCAAAACCCATAATTTTGGACTTATTTTCCAACCTTAGGTTCTAAAGAATTAAACCATTATCTTGCATTATCTCTGAGTGAAAAAGGAAATAACTTCAGCCATAAGGCATCATCAGTTACTCCACTGAAATCAAAACAATTAGTGATTTCCATAAAAGTTTTAAGATGCAAATTAGGGTCCTCAGATCGTAGGCCTGCGAACTGTCCACTAGATTGTAACATATTAAACATTATGGGGTTCAGTTCAAAGTGGGCACATTCCAACTGTGGTCTAACTATTCCAGCATGCAACTAATCAGGCATGGGCATAGCATAGTCCATAATCCTTCCCTCTTTAGAGTTTGCAATATTGATGATATTTTGGGGTTCATGCCTTTGATGTGGTCCATATTCAGGGACTTCCTTTTCAACATTTTCAAAAATTGGTGACAAAGTTCTTTGTATCCTTCTTCTTCTTCTACGAAATGTTCTTTCAATGTCAGGATCAAGTTCAAATATGTCACCGTGAAACAAACGTGGTATGCAACCCAAAATTCTTTAACAAGTTGACTAGAAAAATCAGATTAAAAGTGACTTAAGAAAATTCTTGCTTTGGCTTTGTCCCCGGCAAGGACGCCAAAAACTTGGTCTCTAGGATATATATCCCTAAAATCAACAATGGAATAACACACAAGTATACATGCCAAACCAGTATCGTTTTTGAAAATAAGTAATAAAGTGGTACTAAGTACCGAATATCGATCCCACAGGGACACATAAAGCAAGCAGTTAATCTAAGCCAAACTTAAAATGTGGTTTCAAGAAAATAATTCGAAGGAATAATCTTTGTGTGAGTAAACAACTTTGAAAATGATTTTATAACAGTAAAAGAAATGCAAGGGTGTAAGTTCTGGATGGATAACAGCAACAGTATGCTTAGGTAGGTTGCTACAGAATATGTTGCAGCATTGGTTCTCAACCTTACTACTGGAACGATCAGCCCCTTTTCAAGGTTCAAATAAGACTAACTACTGGCAGTACCACGCATTCGGGTAACCCAACCAATGTAGTACATATCTTACTGATTTTCCATATATTTTCACAATTTATAAAAATTGATATTATAACAATTCAAAGTTCTAAAGTTTACGTTGGCTTGCATTCAAGTCCAACTCATCTAAGTAGACTAACATACGTCACCTTGTCAAGAAATTTACTTAGATGAAACTTAGAAACAAGGGGTGAATAGTAAGGATGATAGCCAATAGCGAAAGAAACTTTCCACCACGCACCGACCTTTATCTCCCAACCATTACTTACACCCAAACTAGGGGTATTAGCCTATCATCGCTCTAAGATACATACAAAACATGGTGATCAAGCAGAAATGTAAGTATTAAGAACAAAGATGTACCAACGATTTTAGATTAAAGCAAATAAAAGATAACAATTGCCTCTAAGTAGCTAAAAGAACTACTTAGCTAGCCTCTTTGTTAGAAGAAGATAGAAGTACAAAAGGAAAGTAACTAGGAACTAAAAGTAACTTGAACAAGGCAAGGAAAGGTGTACAAAATAACCAGGAGTTAATCTCTTATTTATACTAAGGGGGAACATCTTATGTCAATATTACAAGTACAAAAGATTCCTTTAACCAATGGATATTACACAATGACTACAGAGTTTGCAAGATGCTTTTCTTAAGGTAGCCTCCTCCATGATGTTATTCCCTGAAGATGCACTGTCTTCCAGCTAGCAAGAAGGGTTGAGGTGGTGGCCACAAGATTCCCCAACAAAAAGTTTATGAAGTGACGTCTTTGTCTTTCCAGGAACTGCGAACCATGTTGTAGCATCCTGCTGCAGCATACCGAACTGTTAGATTTTTCCACAAAATAAGCACAAACAGAACTCATTCCTCTTACTTAGCTCCAAACTACAATAAAGGATAAAATCAAACTAAAAGACTCAATTATAGTGATTGGGAAACTAAAATAGGATTAAATATCTAGAAAATAAGTGCTTAGAATGTAATAAATTATGCACTTATCAGTTAGCGAAGTTATACATTGATGATGTGATTTCTAGGCATGGGGTACTCGTGTCTATAGTCTCCGATCTAACAGTCGGCTCACCTCGAGGTTTTAGCAAGCTTTGCAAGAGGAACTCGATACGAGAGTGAATTTGAGCATGGCATATCACCCGCAAACGGATGGTCAAAGTGAAAGGACAATTCAAACCTTAGAGGACATGTTAAGGTCACGTGTAATCGATTTCGGGGGCAATTGGGATGCTCACCTACCTTTGGTAGAATTTGCTTACAATAACAGTTATCACTCTAGTCTGAAGGCGACACCATTTGAAGCATTGTATGGGAGAAAATGTAGAACCCCCGTGTGTTGGCTAGAGGCGGGAGAAAAGCAAATTGTCGAACCGAAAATCGTGCAAGAAACGGCCATAAAGTCAAGATCATTAGAGAACGCTTGAAAGCGGCTCAAGACCGACAAAAGAGTTATGCCGACAAGAAAAGGCGACCGGTGGAATTCCATATGGGAGACCGAGTAATGTTGAAGGTATCACCTTGGAAAGGATTGATCCGTTTCGGAAAACGAGGGAAGTTGAGTCCCCGTTTCCTTGGGCCATTCACTATTATAGAACGTGTCGGGTTACAAGCCTACAAATTGGATTTACCACCGGAGACGGATGGAATTCCCCCAACATTTCACGTATGTTATTTGCGGAAATGTTTAGCGGAGGAATAAAGAGTAATACCTTTGTTGGAAATTCGTGTGGACGACAACCAATGCATCAAAGAGCCCGAAGCCATTTTGGAAAGAGCGACTAAGAGACTACGACACAAAGAGGTTGTCATGGTAAAGGTTCAATGGAAACACCATCAGGGTGCAAACGTGACTTGGGAGGCGGAGGAGGACTTGAAGCGCCGATATCCTCATTTGTTTGCATGACCTTAGATTTCGAGGGCGAAATCATTCCTAAGTGGGGAAGGATTGTAACACCCCGAAAACTAAACAAGGCTAATATGTATTTGCGTATGTATTTTGTTATAGAACTTACTTCATAAGTACTTGTAATTTGATAAAATGTCTAAATTTGGTTCATTATGCGACATCGAAGCTCAAATGGCAGAAAAAAATTAGGAATTTGAGTTCTCCGTCACCTTTCAAACTAAATACAAATTTATAATGTGATTCTAACCTCTTAACATCTCCTACTTATTATTTCATGATTATCACCTTTTGACCTAAAAATGGGTTTTGAGGAATTTTAGGGTTTTGTTGGATAAAATGGTTTGTAAAGATGAAATGTATGGTACTCCTTGGTTTAACTAGGATTATCACACATGTGTAACAACTTTGTCAAGCAAAACGATTTTGACCATTTTAGGTCAAAATCTAGGGTTTTGGGGTTTTTGGGGATTTTGATGTAATAAATATGAAAAAGGATTTTTATCTTGGAATAAGGTTCAAATCTTAACCTTGGAAATTATGGTATCCTACAACCTAATGTTGAAACTTCATAAAGGTATTTTCTAAAGTAGAGAAGTGTTTCCTTAATGTTTAATTCCATAAAGCTTAATCGTATGGTGTTAGCAATGATGTCTTATATGAGTGTCATGGTTAATTGAGTTTGAGTGTAATGGATCCATAGGCACTAGATTCGTATGTACGATGTGGGACGCTAGTTTTCGACATCGTAGCACAGAATAAGCATCGAGATTCATGATAAGTAAGATGTAGGCCTATATGGTCGGGCATCGTCTCATGAGCAGTAAGGTGTAATTCCAATGTGCTTAATTGTTCATGGAATTGGGTGACCCAATGTACAGACTTAGAGGGGTTGAAGTTGGGAACTCATAAGCAATAGACTCTTCGAGTTTGAGCTTGATTCCATCCATGTAATACTATGTGGTTCATATTACTAATATGACATGTAGCTACTTTATATTATGTCACTGCCTTTGGCTAACGGGTGTTCCCCGTCAACACCCGAGGTATTGTGTATCTAATGGTTTCCACTCAAGAATTGTACTTAGTTTCCGTATGGTTACTTCACCACATTTACATTACTAAATATTAAACTGTTATTCTCACTAGGCTTTAGCCTAACACTTCTTCTTAATTGATGTGTATATCAGGACGTTCAGGTGGTGGGGCTCTTCGGGTTTGAGCGAAGAGTCGTGAACGGTGATAGCATTTTTGGGAAGTACATAAAGGCGTACATGTTAGACTTTAGTCATGATTTTTGGAAGTGAAATGACAACACCCGAATATAATCTAAGTCTTGTTGGTTTAGATTATTAGGTTGTTGGGTTTTATTTCGCTCAATTCCTTGTAATGTAAACGTCATACCATAATTCCCCTTTGTTGGGTGATTTTTCTATGTTAGCTTCGTATATTTTTTCGTATTTCCGCAGGTTCAAATTTACCCCAATTTTTAGGGTGTTACATTATATTTTATGCCATTATCGCATTGGAGTGTTTTAATTTTAGCCCCAAATTAAGTGTAGATGAGATTTGTAAAGGAGAGTAAAGTAGAGAATACTTGAGATTTTTCTCCCAATGGAAAAGTCCAAAGAAAGTTTGAAAAATCATCCAAGAACAAGATGTAATATGAATGTCCTACGGAACTTGGGGTAGGGGAGGTCCAAACATCACCATGAACAATATCAAAAGGTAAAGACATATATGAAATAGAATCAAAGAAATGTAGTTTAACTTGTTTGCCCAAAACACATGATTGACAAAAAGTTAAAGATGATGTTCGATTACACGAAATACTATTATTATTACGAAGAAACTTTAAGATGCGGGATATCCTAAGTGAGCATGCCAAAGGTTCGGAGAGATTGTGTTGAATGTAGACGGAGTGTTTGGGCTGGACTTTGTTGACGAAGAGACACTTGTGAGAGGGTATAAGTCACCTTGGCTTTCACATCTCATCATAGCCTTCCACATTGGAATATCCTTTACAGAAAACCCAAACGGATCAAACTTAATAGAGACATTGTTGTCGGTTGTAAAACGACGAACGAATATAAGATTTTTAATAAGGTGAGGGACATGTAAGCCTTTATTTAGGTGAAGTGGTGGATTAGGTGGAGTGAGTTTAGTGTGTCCGTGATCGCAAATGGGAATATGTTGACCACTACCAACAATAATGTTACGATTACCGTGTAAATTAGAATAAGATGTGAGTGTACTTGAGTTGGTGGTCATATGAGATGTTGTCCTGGTGTCCATATACCAATTGTTATCCGATTGATTGAGAGTCATCGTGTGGAACGCCACTTCGATGTCCGTGGGTTGACACTCGGATTCGGGCTCGGGCTCGAATTGGGCTTGGACATTATATGTCTGCGGTTGTGGTCATGGACCGAGAAGTCCAGGTTGCGGTTTTGATCCTTGCAAGCCTTGGGGGCGTTGTCAGTTTGCTGTACCATGATTCCAGCTGAACCATGGTGGGTAGGACCATGGACCGGAGTTAGGTGCGGCGAAAGGTCGCGCCTGTTGATTGTTGTTTCCACGTCTAGTTGATGCTTCTCCTCATTCCCCACATGTTCCTCCACGACCGTCACCCCTTCCGCGATCGTTCCTCCCATTGCCGCGTCCCCTGCCACGAGAGGAAACGTGGCCACCACGTCTACTTTGTTCGAAGTTGTGGTAAGGAAGTGGTGTGTAGATTGAGGGGGCCAAGAAAGGGGCATTGGCAGCCATGGAAACTTGCTTGGTCTTCCGGGTTTTTTCAAGAACAAGATGAGATCGGGCCTCATAGAAAGGAGGAAGAGGATTAGATTGTTGGATGTTGGTGGCTACGGTGTCATAGTTTTCATTGAGTCCAGCAACTAATTGAAGGAGAAAGCGGTGATTACCGGCTGGGGAGCCAACATTGGCTAGTTGATCGACAATCATCTTTAACTCTTGACGATAATCAGAGACATTTGAAAAGTCATCTAGTCAGATGTTGGAAAATTGATTTTCCAAAAGAACGACTAGAGAGTTTTTTCAGGTTTTCCCAAGCCTTATGAGTCGTGGAGTCTGGTTGGAGAACGATTCATGCTTTGTCGACTTCATGTGCTTTTGCATTATCAGTCGATGTTGCCGGCTATGTGGGGGTTTCGGGGATGATGTGGTGGAGAACTTGGTGAACACGACAGTGAATCTTGAACAACTTGGCCCATGATGTCTATTGCCCTTTCTCCATCTCAAGAATGATAGGAACGACGTTCTTGATGTTAGTGACCGCGAGAGTATGGTATTTAGCATCAGCCATGGAAGAAGAGAAGAGGATATCGAGAAGGATTAGAGGGAGAGGCTAGTGGCTTTAGAGATTATCTGGGTTTTAGCTCTGATACCATGGAAGAATGTAATTCTTTCTGATTGATCTGCAAGCAACTGTGTACAAGGATATATACAAGGAGAGCCCCACTATTCTAAGAAACTATATAAATCACGGATTCTAAATAATCTACAATTAATATTTACTATAAATACAATATTACTAACAGTCCCTCAAGTTAACACCGTTAGTTTGACCATTGTTACCCCATCATGTGAGGGGTATTTCTGTCTTTTACCTCGTTTTTTTTATTAAAGTAATAATAAATAAATCCTAAGTCACCCACCACCCACCCACGTCCTCTCCTAACCCTTCCTACCCTTAACCAAGTTTGGTGTCAGGATTTTTAGTCACGTCAGGATCGTACAAAGCACAAAATAGAACCGTGGGCCCATGGATCTTGCCGATAAGACTTTATGCCGGCCGATGGATGGTGAGAAACATGGTGGCAGCGGGTTCATTAGGGCGGAGGTTATGACTGCTTCACTCAGGTGAATCAAAGAAAGAAAGCAGAACTGTTGTCGTGTATATCGAAGGGTCGGGTCGGAGTTCGTCAGAGAACCACCATCTTACCACTATGTTTCATCTATGTACCACACCCAGGACCACTACCAGCATTGAACGAGATGTACTTCTAAGTTTTGTTATCATCTCGTGTTTTCTTACTTTTAAGCGATGGACAATCAAAGGCGAGTCACTGTTGCTTATTCTCATATATTTTATTGCGCTCTTAATTTTGCTGCTCCCCCCGTTTCACAACCTCTCCATTTCTATTACAAATAGACAATTGTTTCAATACAAATATTTCAAAAAAAAAGAAATTAAATAAGTAATTAGGGGAAGTGCGACGGTGGTTTATGGAATATATATCCCAAAAATCAACAATGGAACAACACACAAGTATACATGTTAAACCAATATCGTTTTGAAAACAAGTAGTAAAGTGGTACTAAGTACCGAATATCGATCCTACAGAGACAATTAGAGCAAGTGTTAATTCTCAAGTCAAGCTTAAAAAGAGATTTCAGAGAATGCTTCGAAGGAATAATCTTGTGAGTGAGAAATATTGATTTTGATTGCTTAAAACATATTAAAAGAGAAGCATGGGTGTAAGTTTAAGCTGGAGTTGTAAGCAACTATGTAATGGAAACCATGCTACAGCTGATGTTGCAGCACTAGTTCTCAACCTCACTATCGGTTCACACAACCCTCTTTCAAGGTTCATACCATGCTTATCACCAACAACTCCTAATTAGGAGACACACCTAGCATGACAAAAATATTATTGTTTTCCCCGTATAGTTCACAATCAATTAAGATTGAAGTGATCTGTTACAATCCTCTATAACACCTCCGAGTTCTGAAGTTTACGTTGTCGTGCATTCAATATGAAACTCATCCAAATAAAACAATGTACGTCACCTTATCAAGAAGTATTTGGATGAAACTCAGAAACAAGAAGTGAATAGTGAAGTTGATAGCTAGTAACAAAGCATTTATTCACAATTACATAGGCTTTCATCTCCCAACCGTCTCTTACACCCAACCTAAGGAGTTTACCCCATCATCGCTTTACACTCATTGTACGACATCATTGGAGAGATTGAAATGAAGTACATAAATATAAATGACATAAGTGGTAAAGCAGAAACGTAATACGGAATTGTAAATGACAAGAATTATAAAGAAGCTACGGACAATGCTATGACACTGAACAGTAGCGTACTGAATGTTAAAAGACTTAATATTAAAAATACTTAAAGTAACAAGTGAGAATAGCTATGTGAGCTATCCTACACTGGTGGTGGTGAATTACAAACTACACGAGTCCCTCAGTTTATACTAGGAGGGAAACACAAGTAAACAAACTACCAAGCATATTAAGGTACAAATAGTGACATAAAGTAAAAAGCATGGGAATCAAAAGTCTAGATCAAAGTACTAAGATTCTATCTAAGGAAACAAGTAAATAAGGAGTGGGCATCTTCATGATGATTTATTCTCTGCTTTCTCCTCCATCTCCAACTGATTTTAGTTCCCATCCAATTGCTCTTTACTCCAACCAAAAAGATTATGAAGTTGCAGTCATTGACAGCTGTCCCATGCTGCGGATCCTGCTGCAGCATCAACTGCCAGTAAAATGCCTTCTAAATACACAAATAGTGTAAATTTATCTGTTGGTCCCGAAGGCCTATACAAGTTTGTAGAAGGGGGGGTTGAATACAAACACACAGATTTTACTTTTCTAAATTGTTTATTGATAAATCATTAACAATTTACAGCTTGTTGCGGAACAAGATTAAGGATAAACCTAAATCTAAACAAGTTGGAACACTAAGTTTCTTGCACTAAGAAAGAGAAGAAAATTACTAATAATAACCTATCTCAAGATAAGAAGATGAACTTGTCCAGAGTTAGAAAGTTACTTCAAAATGAAGTGAGTTCTTCTTCTTATATACTGCATGCATTTAATGCATGTCAGTTTACACTTTACACGTGGCAGCAGCTTATTGGTTGCATGTCGTTGACCTTTGTAGACAACCTTAGTAGCCGCATGTTTGAACAGTGTAGTATCAGAGTGGTTGTACGATTTCAGACAATAAGGAAGTTCTTTTCTGACATCTCGTACGGAGTCGTGCAAGGGTGGTTAAGACAAAAGTACTTTGTACGGAGGACTTCATGATCAGCTTTCGTTGAATCAGAGCTCTATCATTTTATATCAGCGAATGATAAAGTTCAGGGATAGCTGAAGTCTTGTACTTGATACTTCACGTTGAGTGGACAAATCTGAGTCTTCGCTGATCCGCATCAGTTCATTAGGAGACTTGTCGCTGGTTCTTGAGCGTGATCTTCGACTTCAGCGTAGAACCTATGTTGACGTGAAACTTGTCTTCAGGGATCATAAGTAAACAACTAACTTATCAGCGATCACCATAAGTACTGAACATGCTCAGAGTATTATGGTGAACAGTGTTCGCTGAATGTTTAATCTAAAAAGCGAGAGTTCCTATCAGCGGTACTGTAAGATCTTAGTACTTATCAGCGATAGTGAAACTCTGATACATTTTGTTTACTTACAATTTTTACTAAGTATTAAGAGAGGGTCATTATCAAATCACTGAGGGTTTGGATCAACAATCTCCCCATATTTGATTATGACATAGCAACAGAGAAAATTGCTATTTAATGAAAACATAAGGATAAAAAGAACTCATAAATTATTTGTCCCTTTTACTGTTTTCTGGGATATTTTCTATACTGATGGAGTAAGGTACTTTCGCTGAAATCTTTCATTAAACTTCGTATCATATTACAAAGGGAAGTGGAAAGATTTATAAGTACAAGCGAAATAAATTACAAGTACAGAAGAATAACTGATACAATAGAAGAATTAGGCGATCCTATCAGCTTATAGAGGTTCTTCCTTAATGAGAAGTTCATCAAGGGACTTTGATGTGGGAATCATCCAGTCAGGAACTGTTACTCTTTGATTTCTTTTGTTCAGCGCTTCTTCAAAGATCAAGGGTTTAAGATGCCGTGCCTGAGTGTCATTCTTGAAATCACAACAGTAGATGAGATCTTTCAGCTGTTCGATGGGAGTGATGGGAAGCTCAGAGATGCGTTGAAAACGCTTTCGTCCATCATAGTCAATAAAGAATATCCCATAGGGTTCACTTATGACTTTCCCAGGGATGAAAGTCTCACCAAGAGGAAGAGATGTGTCAAGTCCGGAAATGTCAGGTTCAGGACCAAGGACTTCAGCACGAGAAAAACCAATACCTGTTTCGTTCCGTATACGAGGACCATCATTTGAAGATTTAGATTTCTTCTTCGCTGAGGCCCTTCTTTTCTAAGTTTTGAGAGGAGGAGGAGGAGGAATATCCACACAAGAAGAGACTATGTCGATCTGTTTGTTTATCAGCTTTTCGACATGTTCCTTGTACTTAGACTAAGACTTTTGTATGGCTAATCTGATCTCCAACCATTCAGAGAGACCGTACTGCATGATAGCTTCAACATAGAATTTTTCGTACTGTCCATTTTCTCTGAATATCTCGATTTCAGCGATTGAAACTCTGAGGGTTGACCTTCCAGTGATGAGTACCTTGATGATTCTGGCAGGTCGATGTCTGAAGTTTACCTTTTCTTTGCACCAGATTAAAGTAGACTTGGACACAGTTCTCTTTTCTTCCACGATCTTCTTGGCGTCTTCCCATAGCTGACGTTGAACTTCGATTGGAGTTCTTTTCAGCTTGGGGTCTTTCACCGATTGTTGAGTAAGCTGGATGGCGAGTTCTCTGTCTTTTTCTTCAGCTTTTCTTCTTTCAGCGATTAGACGTTCAGCTCTGAGGTGATCCTTGTATTCCTTTTGTGTAAGTCTGAACTTTGGAGGAACGGAAGGAAGTTGATCACGCTTCAGAATGATTCGTTGAGCCTCAAACTTCTTTATTATCTCTTCTCTTCTTCTCTGATCATCTTCACTTGGTTTTTGAGGAACCAAGGAAGGTCTGCTTTTATGAGAGAGCATCTGTTCTTCAGGTTCATCAGTCTCAGAGATCAAATCCAAGACTGGGATTATTTCTTCAGCTTTAGCAGCAGCTGGTTGTACTTCAGAATCCTCATGCAGGGGAGAGGACTAGCTGAAACATAGCGATCTTACGAATAAGAATTTGGGTAGAACAGAGAAAAGAAGTGGGTTTAAGTGTATAGGCTTTTTGTGGAGAGTAGAGCTGATAAAGTGTATAGAGGAGGGATGCAGTAAGGAAGAGTTAGTGTACCTGACAAACTGGCTTTGGAAGCAAGATCATCAGATTGTCTTCTTCAGCGAGGCCTTTGTTTTTGCCTTTGTCAGCTTCGGACGCTGAAGGTTTTGTCTTGGTCCACTCCCCTGTAGATTCTTTTATCACGATCCCTTCAAGAGCTTGAGTTCTCTGAGCAGGCTTGACGATGAAGGAGTCATCATCATCATCATCGTCATTATCATCATTCTTTGGAGAAGAGGATGGTTCATCATCAGAGATGTCGACGACTTCTTCATCTTCAGCTTCAGACTCAGATTCTTCAGCATCTTCTTCGAGT
Source organism: Saussurea involucrata (assembly GCA_033807775.1). Classification (NCBI taxonomy): domain Eukaryota; kingdom Viridiplantae; phylum Streptophyta; class Magnoliopsida; order Asterales; family Asteraceae; genus Saussurea; species Saussurea involucrata. The sequence continues at coordinate 54,589,224 of CM066325.1, forward strand.
TTCTCCCCCTCAGATACAGAGGTAAGCTTCTTGGTTCTCTCAGGGTTTTCATCTCCCTGCGGTCCAGCAACAGCTTCTTCAGCTGTCTTCTCACCCTCTTCAGTAAGGGTAAGGTCTTCAGTCTTCTCCCCCTCGATAGATTCATCTCGGGGAAGGTCTTCAGAGTTCTTCTCCCCCCCTTCCTCATGATGAATGGGGGAGGAATGTGATGACTCAGCAGCTGTTTTTGGTTCCCTGTCTTCTTGGCCAGGGACTCCCATATAAACTTCAATCGCTGCTACTCTGTCTTCTAGGCCAGAAATAGCAGGACTGATCTTCAGAAGTTCAGCACGATCCGCCGTAGTAAAGTTCTCAGGTGCAGGGGCAGGGGCGGTCGTGTTATTCAGGATCTGCTGCATCAATGTCTTTATTGAACCAACATCAGTCTTTACAGAGCTAACACCAGTCTTTACAGCGGACATGTCTCCCTCGAGTTTTCCAACCGATGTCTTCAGCGTTGTAAACTCGCTGGACATGGATTGAACTGAAGATTTGAGAGAGGTGTAGTCTGTGTAGATGTCAGCGAGAACTTTGGCAAAGTCTCCAAGAGTTTTATCAACCTTCTCCAAGTCAGCTTTGGAGGCTTTCTCTTCCACCACTGTTGTCAACTTGTTGAGATTCTCTCCAGCGTTTGTTACAACTGTAGAGTTTTTAGAGAGTGTAGTGGTGAGACTTGTCAGCTTTGTCTCCAAGTTCTTCAGAGAGGCGTTGATGTCTCCCAAATTTGGACCTGTAACATATAAGTACTTGTGAACAGAGGAAAGCTCAGAAGTTTGGGGTTCAGTTACAGTGTTTATGGGTTGGTGTATACCTGCAGGAGGGTTGGTGAAGTCGTCAAAACTTATGTGCCCTGAAAAGAGTTCCATGTCGTCAGCTAGAGTGCGTGTACGCATGGTCAGTTCTGCAGGTCCTGTTTCCACCATCCCTTGAAGAGTGTCAGCTTTAGCTTCTGGAGGAATGACGGTTGTTCCAGTGATCACTGGATTAGAGACCAATGGAGTAGAGGGAGAAGCGAAGGTTGAGAATGTTGGTTGGGTGCGGGGTTCAGTGTTAGATTCGCTGAGAATTGCTTCTTCAGTCTTTAGAGAGACTGAAGGAGGTTGGGTAGATTCCAAGTTTATAACTTCAACGTTTAGAGACGCTGAAGTTGGGATGGAATGGGTAGTTTGTTCAGGTGTGGCAGAGCGTACCACTGAACTTTCCTTCAGCTCTTCAAGATGAGCTGAGGAGTCTTCAACAAGAGATTGCTGGGGTTGCTCCTTGGTTTTCTTAGTTCTTTTGGAACTAAGTTGGGTAGATGAGTGTTTCCTTTTATGAGAAGGAATGGAGGTTGCAGCCTGGGTATCAGCGATGGGTGTGACAGCTGAAGGAGCTGCAGAAGTAGAAGAAGTAGGATTGAGAAGAGTTAAAAGTGTAGAAAGACGTTACTCATTTTCCACCGGCTTGAAGTCGAGTACTTTAGGGCCAACCTGAGAGAGTTTCAGGTCACCCTCTTGTGGGTAGCTGTCCTTCAGGCCTGTTTGGAAGACGACGCTGATGAATCTAGGATAAGGAACCCATGATGGTCGGTCAGCGACAGAGTCTACTCTGAGCACAAGGTCATCGTAGATTATCGATGCCCAGTCTATATGTAGACCTTTCAGCAGTGCATATCCCATTTCTTGCTGAGGTTGAGCGGCTTGGTCAGAGGAGCCGGTCTTTGCAGTCATGCAGCTTATCAAATGAGCGAAGATGAAATTCATCTCGCTGGGCATTTTGGATTTCTTGATGAGGGTCAGCTTCTTCTCATGCTTCTTATCCCTCCCAGTTTTCCATATGTAGACCATTGCATCGAAGAATGCAGTGATGGCTTCCCTGTCAGAATGTTTCTTGTGGTCAGGGAGAGGAACAAAAGGTTTTTCTTTTGTAGCAGTGGGAAGGCTCAGGGCTTTGCGAATTATGGCAGGGGTGATCTTCATCGTGCCATAATCGGTATCACAAAGGATGCAGTCAATTGTTTTTTAGGGATCTTTGGCTGAGGGTAGCTGAGAGTGTGTGGCAGAATACCAGAACTGAGAAAGCAGTAGCTGATGTGCAAGAGGTGTTATTGTTAGGGCTGTCGAGAGGCAACAATTCTTCAGGAAGTTCACAGCATCATTTAGATGTGTGACTTGCTTTCGAGGAGGAAACTCGAAAAGCGCATAGAGGTTGTTTGACTTAGTCCAATCAAGTTCTTCAAGAGTGAACTTGACCTGAGGAGCCTTGGTGATTTCTAATTCCTCAGCATCAACAGCAGTTTTCTCAGCGGTAGGAATGTAAGAAGATGCCATTTCTGTATTATCAGTTCAACCAAAGATTTAACAAATAAGAATAATCTTAATGTGGAAAGATTTTCCAATAAGATGGTTCGAATTTTGTCCATTTCATTTAGACAAAAATGTCTTAATGAAGATTAGGGTTTTTCTTGGTTTTGAAAAAGAAAAGCAAACCCATTAAAAGACTTGTTTTCCAGTTTCCTTTGAGAAAAGGGATTCTGGAAAAACGTATGAAGAACAAGTTTAAGATTTTGCGTTTAAACTTGAAGAACAACCATGAAAGGTTGTGTTCATAAAACCATGAAAGAAATGATTTCATTTTAAAAAGTTCTTTTGTTTGATCTTGTAAAAACAAAGAATAAGATCATAACAAGTAATGTAGGTAAATAATAAGAGTATTAACCTGATTTCTTTGAAGAAGATGAAGTTCTTCAAAAAAAATTGAGAGCATAATGCAACAGTAAATCTTTCTTGCTTGGAGGAGAAGTTTTTCGCGTAAAGGAGAAATATAAACCAAGAATGTGTTTATATAGTGAGATTAGAGATATAAAATCTTAAGCGGGAAAAGATTTTCATCATGACACGGACACGTGTTTGCATTTGATTGGAAGGTGAACGAAACGTGCAAACGTGTGTCAGAAAAAGAACGTGCCGGGGTTTATCCGTTGCAATGACGTCACAACTGGCCTTTCATATTCTAGGATGTCTCTGAGGTTTTGAAAGCTCAGGGACACTTTTGAAAACATGAAGCACTGAATAGAAATATCAGTGTTGGTTTTAGAAATTTCAAAGTATCGCTGATTAAGGAAGAGATATTCAGCGATGCAATTTGTCTTGAAATCTTGCATTCACATGCGATTGTCAGTGAGAGAAAAACATACCTTGATATCAGCGTATCAAGTTTATTCAGAGAGAAGATGATAGAATAGGTTATAAAAGTTCATTGTTCCCGAGAGCTATACAAGTTTGTATAATCGTATCGTTGATCAAATGTGAACCGCTGAAGATTTTACTCTTCAAAGTTCAGCATTCCAAGCTCGCTGATGAGAAAGTTGAATATTGTCTCATCAAGAGGTTTGGTGAACAGATCAGCTAATTGATAATCAGTTGTGATAAAGTGAAGTTCTATATCACCATTCATCACATGATCTCTGATAAAATGATACCTGATTTCGATGTGTTTTGTCTTTGAGTATAGCACTGGATTGTTGGCGATAGCGATGGCACTTGTGCTGTCGCAATAGATTGGAATTTTTGAGAACTGAAGGTCATAGTCTAGTAGTTGATTTCTCATCCACAAGACCTGAGAACAACAGCTTCCAGCGGCTACATATTCAGCTTCAGCTGTGGAGGTGGACACTGAGTTTTGCTTTTTACTTGTCCAACTCACCAGCTTTCCACCCAGGAGCTGACAGCCTCCTGTGGTGCTTTTCCTATCCATTTTGCAACCTGCAAAATCACTATCTGAATAGGCGATTAGATCAAACCCTGAGTCTTTGGGATACCAAAGACCTAGATTTGCAGTACCCTGCAAAATCACTATCTGAATAGGCGATTAGATCAAACCCTGAGTCTTTGGGATACCAAAGACCTAGATTTGCAGTACCCTTAAGGTATCGAAAAATTCGCTTTACAGCGATCATATGAGATTTCTTAGGTTCAGCTTGATATCGTGCACACAAACAGGTTGCGTACATAATATCGGGTCGGCTAGCTGTAAGATACAAAAGAGAGCCGATCATCCCACGGTACAGCATGACATTAACGGGAATACCATTAGTATACTTGTCTAGTGTCAGCGGTGGTGCCATAGGGGTTTTCATAGCTGAACTCTGAGTTAAATCGAATTTCTTCAGCATATCTTTAACATACTTTCCCTGATTAATGAAAGTTCCTTTTTCATTTTGCTTTATCTGAAGACCAAGGAAATATGTTAGCTCACTCATCATGCTCATTTTATATTCATCTTTCATTCTATCAGCGAAACGAGTACAAAGATCAGGGTTAGTAGAACCAAATATAATGTCATCAACATATATTTGAACAAGAATGATATGACCTTTCACTATTCTAAAAAATAGAGTTTTGTCAATTTTACCTCGCTCAAAATTTTCAATATGGAGATAAGTAGAGAGAGTGTCATACCATGCACGAGGAGCTTGCTTTAAGCCATAAAGTGCCTTATCCAGTTTATAAACATAACCTGGACGCTTAGGATCTGAGAATCCTGGAGGTTGTTCCACATAGACTTCTTCATTCAGCTTTCCATTTAGAAACGCTAACTTAACATCCATCTGATATACTTTGAAGTCTTTGTGTACAACGTATGCTAAGAATAGACGAATAAATTCTAGTCTTGCTACTGGAGCAAATGTTTCGTCGTAATCTATGCCTTCTTCTTGTCTGTATCCCTGAGCAACAAGACGAGCCTTATTGCGGGTTACAGTTCCATGTTCGTCCAACTTGTTTCGATAGACCCATTTAGTGCCTATCACTGTTTTGTCAGTTGGTCTTCGAACGAGTTTCCAAACTTTGTTTCTTTCGAATTCAGTCAGCTCTTCTTGCATGGCGCTGACCCAGTTTGGATCTTTGAGGGCATCATCTATTTTCTTTGGTTCAGTTAGAGAAATAAAGTTAACAAATAAACATATATTACCTGCACTTCGTCGAGTCTGAACACCAGCGTTTGGATCACCAAGAATTTGATCAATTGGGTGATTTACAGTCCATCGCTGAGCCGGAGCATAAGTCGCTGACTCAACCTGAACTTGAGAAACTGAAGATGAGGCTTCAGTAACTTCTGAAGTATCAGCCAAGAGAGGAGTGGTTGCAGTTGTCATTTCATTCACTGATTGCTGAGAAATAGATGGAATGTCTGAGACATTTGGTTTAGAAGCAGGTATAGTGTTTAAAGGAACAACTGAGACCCATGATGTTTCAGCTTCACTATTCTGCATGTTTGGAATGATAGTAGGACTATCATCTTCAACTGTATGAGTATGAGGAGTGGGAATATCTTCTGAATCACCAAGATGAGAGAACATCCATTGATTCAGTTCTTCAGTATCAGCGGACGGTTTAGAGTTCGCTGAACGGGATTCGTCAAACGTGACGTGAATAGTTTCTTCTACAGTTTGTCTTCTACGATTGAAGACTCTAAAGGCTTTGGAAATTGAAGAATATCCAAGAAAGATTCCATCATCAGTCTTAGGATCAAACTTTCCAAGGGCATCTCTGTTGTTCAGTATGAAACACTGACATCCAAAGATGTGAAGAAAGCTGATTGAAGGCTTTCTCCCATGAAAAAGTTCATAGGTTGTCTTATTGAATCTTTTGATTATCAGCGACCTGTTTTGCGTAAAACAAGCAGTGTTGACAGCTTCTGCCCAAAACTGAGTAGGCATGTGAGAATCGCTGAGCATTGAACGTGCAACTTCAATAATTGTTCTATTTCTTCTTTCAGCGACTCCATTTTGTTGTGGTGTTCTCACTGATAAAAAGTTGTGAGAAATACCCTTGCTCTCAAAGAAGGAATCAAGAGAACTGTTTTTGAATTCAGTCCCATGATCACTCCTTATTGAGCGAACGGTCAAGTTGTTCATGGTTTCCATCTTCCGAACAAAGGTGATGAGTTCTTCAGGGGTGTCACTCTTGGAACGGAGAAACATTACCCATGTAAAGCTAGAGAATTCATCAACTATGACCAGTGAATATTTCTTTCCAGCGATGGATTGTTTGTTAACAGGGCCAAACAAATCCATATGGAGAAGTTGTAGAGGAGATGACACTGAGGAGACTTGCTTTGACTTAAAGCTTGCTTTGGTCTGCTTCCCTTTTTCATACTCTGAACATAAAGACTCTTTGGCGTATGAGTGTTGAGGTAGACCAGTGACTAACTCTTTTGAAGAAAGAGTATTCAGTGTCTTGAAATTTAGATGAGAGAGCCTCTTATGCCATAGCCAGTTGACATCAGATGAGGCTTTTGAGAAGAAACAGGAGTTCTCAGTGGTTGTTGAGTCCATGTTTATTACATAAACATTTTCCAAACGATAACCACTGAGAGCTATCTTCTCCTTTTTGTCAGCGACAAAGCAGGATTCCTTAGTAAAGATTACTTTGTTATCCATGTCGCAAAGCTGACTGATGCTTAGAAGATTATGCTTCAGCCCTTCAACATATGCGACTCTTCTGAAGGTTGTTGTACCATTTGAGAGTACACCAAACCCTCGGGTATGTCCTTTTCCATTTACACCAAAAGTCACAGAGGGACCCTTCTCTTCCTTGTATTCAGCGAGCATGCTTTTCTTTCCAGTCATGTGTCTAGAGCATCCGCTATCGAGATACCAGATACCCTTCTTAACCTGCATTACAAAGGAAGATTAGTTTTTCTTGGGTACCCACTTAACCATGTATACACATTTGTCAGTGGAAGTAGTTGGAATGGAAGGTTCAGCAGTCTTCGCAGCATTTGAAGATTCAGCTTTGTCAGTCTTCACTTTGGTTAATTTCTTAACCTCAGTGGTCTTCTTTGCCTTGGGGGCAGTGATCTTCACCTTAGCTATCTTTTCAGCTTTGGTGGCTGTGGGGCACTTACTAGCAATATGATCAGTAAGTCTACAGTGATAACATTTCCTATAACTAAAAGTAGTTCTAGGACCATTTGAATGCTGAGCTTTAGATTTTGAAATAGAAGGACCAGCACCAAATAAGCTATTGGCTTTTGAAATGGGAGGAACATTCAGTTCTTCGGATTTCTTACCAAGGACATCCACTCTGAGTCTATGAGTAGATCGCTGAATAGATCCACGCTGAGTAGATCCAGAGGAATAGGTCACTGAAGCTTTAGAAGCATTCAGCTTAGGTACTAAGGTACCCTTCTGAGGATTTTGGTTAAAAGCAATTCCTTTACCTTTATCTTTAAAGACAGAGGTAGGTTTTGGATAAACCATTTTCTCTTTACCTTTTGAAGAGGTAGAAATTTCCTCAGGGATAGGCGGTCTAAAAGAGGAACACTGAGAGGATGAAGTATCAGCGACTGAGGATACGAAAGTTCCAAATAAGAGCATGGAACGATCAGTGGTTGGTTCTTGAGAATCAACTTTGTAACCAAGACCACGTTTATCACTCAGGGGAATCTGAGACTTAATTATCTCAGTGATCTTTGTTGAGGAGTTATACCATCCATCAACAGTAGCTTTTTCAGCTCTTAATGCAGCGATAGCTTCTTCGCGCTCGATTTTGACTAGCTGATTTAGGTGAACTTGATCTTTAAAGTCTTCTTCAATTTTAGAAAGATTTTCTATTTGAAGGTGACAGTTTTTAAGCTGTTCAGCGAGATCAATGTTTTGATTTTCAACTATTGTTTTGCCATTCATGGCTTCATATAAACTTCTAGTCAAGAGATCGATCTTTCGAAGACTATCAGCTTCATCAATATTTGCAATATTGGTAAAGAAGGAAGGTGATACCTGATTTGCAGAGGTTGAAGTGGAGGGAATGTCTGAACTTTCTTCCTCATCTTCAATCTTGGCCATAAGACAGAGATTGGCTTCATCATCTTCAGAGTCAGATGATGATTCTTCTTCATCAGAAGCAGCCCAATCATAGTTAGCCGTCATGCCTTTGCCTTTCTTCTTAAAGCTTTTCAGCTTCGCATACTTTTCTTTCAGCTTGGCGTATTTGTCATCTCTATTCCTAGGAATAAAGTTTTTCTTTGGAAAAGCTGAGGGTCTAGAAACTTTCTTTGACCTGCACTCGTTAGCGAAATGTCCTATCTTTTCACAGTTAAAACAAGTAGCAGTAGCCTTATCAACAGGAGCTGATGATCTTGGCTTGTCAGTTATGGAAAGAGGTTTGTTCTTTCTGAACATTTTCTTTTTGGCGAATCTCCTGAACTTTTTAGTGAGGAGAGCCAAAGATTCATCATCATCTGAAGAGTCAGAATCTGATGACCTTTCAGAGTTACTCTCCAACTCAGTGATAGTGACCGAGGGTCGCTGAGTGGAAGGTTCCTCTGAGATTAAAGCAACAGGGGTGCTTTTGGAATCTTTTACAAGATTCTTCTTAAGATGACTCGATTGCTCATGATTCAGCATCGTGCCATATAAGGTAGAAAGGGTCATTGATTTTAGATCCTTTGACAACTTGAGACACATAGAATAACTGTCCCAGCTTTCAGGTAAACATTCTAAAAACTTTGTCAGCACTTCAAAGTTAGAATATTCCTTACCAACAGTTTTCAGATCTATTATTAAACAGTTAAAACGTTGGTGTACTTCAGAGAGAGATTCATTCTTACCACAAATGAAGCTTTCATACTGTCTTACCAGGTTGATCTTTCGAGAGTCCTGGACTTCAGAAGTACCTTCATACTGAACACAGATTGTGTCCCACATGGCTTTTGAGGTTTTCAGGTTCATGACGGAATGGTAGACTTCGTCAGGAAGAGCCATGGATAGTATGGATCTGGCTTTTGTGTCGATAGCCACTTTCTTCTTATCTTCATCAGTCCACATATGAATTTCTTTAGGAATCAGCATTTCTGGAATAGCAGGTCTATTCTCAGCGGCTGGAACTGCAACATCAATTCTTACAGGAATATATGGGCCGTTTTCAAGATAATAAGGCATAGTAGGGTCTACACCTTCTAAGAAGAGAATCATCCTATTTTTCCATAGATTAAAATTATCTCTGGAAAATCTAGGGGGTTTTGCAAGAGAACCATTGTCAATATAGTTTGTGTTTGTGTTGGTAGCCATTTTCAGAAATAGCAAGGAAGAGAAATCTTAGTATAGATTAGATCTTGTTTATGAGATTAAACAAATCCGCTCTGATACCACTTGTTGGTCTCGAAGGCCTATACAAGTTTGTAGAAGGGGGGTTGAATACAAACACACAGATTTTACTTTTCTAAATTGTTTATTGATAAATCATTAACAATTTACAGCTTGTTGCGGAACAAGATTAACGATAAACCTAAATCTAAACAAGTTGGAACACTAAGTTTCTTGCACTAAGAAAGAGAAGGAAATTATTAATAATAACCTATCTCAAGATAAGAAGATGAACTTGTCCAGAGTTAGCAAGTTACTTCAAAATGAAGTGAGTTCTTCTTCTTATATACTGCATGCATTTAATGCATGTCAGTTTACACTTTACACGTGGCAGCAGCTTATTGGTTGCATGTCATTGACCTTTGTAGACAACCTTAGTAGCCACATGTTTGAACAGTGTAGTATCAGAGTGGTTGTACGATTTCAGACAATAAGGAGGTTCTTTTCTGACATCTCATACGGAGTCATGCAAGGGTGGTTAAGACAAAAGTACTTTGTACGGAGGACTTCATGATCAGCTTTTGTTGAATTAGAGCTCTATCATTTTATATCAGCGAATGATAAAGTTCAGCGATAGCTGAAGTCTTGTACTTGATACTTCACGTTGAGTGGACAAATCTGAGTCTTCACTGATCCGCATCAGTTCATTAGGAGACTTGTCGCTGGTTATTGAGCTTGATCTTCGACTTCAGCGTAGAACCTATGTTGACGTGAAACTTGTCTTCAGGGATCATAAGTAAACAACTAACTTATCAGCGATCACCATAAGTACTGAACAGGCTCAGAGTATTATGGTGAACAGTGTTCGCTGAATGTTTAATCTAAAAAGCGAGAGTTCCTATCAGCGGTACTGTAAGATCTTAGTACTTATCAGCGATAGTGAAACTCTGATACATTTTGTTTACTTATAATTTTCACTAAGTATTAAGAGAGGGTCATTATCAAATCACTGAGGGTTTGGATCAACATTATCAAACTTAGCTCCAAACTTAATAAATAAGAAAACTTAGAATAAAAAGACTCAATTTGGTATTTGGGAAATAAAAATGAAGATAAAATCTTGTGGATCCCAGTTTGACAATCAAGTAACAATGAATCGAACAATAATCGTTTATTCAATGAATTTGGAGAGGTACAAAATTGGAATGGAATGCTCTCTCTCTAAACAATGAAGCTTACCACTAATCTCTCATTAAACGGCTAACCTAAAGATTAGAAAACCAACATTAAATACCAAGGGCTTTAAGCCTAAGCCCATGGCCCACACACTCTAATCTAAGCTCATTTAGCATAAAAGGCTTTTACAAACAAATAAAGAAAACAATTATTTTTCTTTATATCACTTTCTATTTTATAGGACTTTTAGTCCTAACAATCTCCCCCTAAAGTTATATAAAGAAAAAAATATGATCTTGGAATCTTCAGGTCTTGATATTCTCTTCCTCTTGAATCTTTGACAGATGTTGGCGTTTCTTGACGTTCATGTCTTTCATGCCCCCCCTTGAATTATGATCTTAGTATTCATAGTATCACGAGTTTAACCACAAGTTGAATTGACTTTGAAAAACTTCAGAACTTGTTGAACCAATATGCACGAAGGAGGAGTCAACTTGTTGCGAACACTTCTTGATAAGGGATGAGAAGGACCATGTACTTGTAATCTTTTCTGCACAGAACATAACAGTTACTCTCCCTCGGCTTTTGCTTACTCCCCCTCAACTTGATAATCTGGATCTTTGAACTTTTATAACGTTTCTCCCCTCATGATTATGATCCGTGTCTTTGAATCTATATCAGTTCTCCCCCTGATGATGATTATCCGTGTCTTTGAATATGTATCAGTTCTCCATCTCATGATGATTAGGAGCATCCTGAGCATCATGTAACTTCAAAGACCACACTGATGAGTAGCAAAATACCAGATAAAACGTTAAGTAACTAAAATTAGGTAATCATCTAACACAGAAACACATAGTAACTGTTATCACATCAATTAAAATAATTGTGTGGCCTATGTTCAGAGTTGGCATTAGGGTATCTCTGATAGGACTTCCAGTTATCACTGAAGTAAAATATTAAAAAAGTACTCCTCAAATTGTTCCGGCAATATCACAAAGATATGCAATGGGAATCACAAAGACTCGTGTATGTGTGAAAGAAATAAATTATATCGATTTGGCTCAAAAATTGATTTAACTTGGGACTCGAGTTAAAAATCAATAGACACAGTGATTAGAATATGAAGTTCGGAGACCGGAGCTGATGTCTTCCGTTTTCAATATCTAAGACCTCCGAGTGAGGAATAGATAGACTATGTGCTAAATCTCCGTGCATTTATGAAACAGACATCTTTTGTGAGATGCTTGAGTGGCTGGGTGGGGTGACACGAGTTATCGACACTGGGTCCATGTATGTTTCAATATTCATCTCCAAAGAACGAGAATGAATAGATTATGTGGTAACCTAGATAACTGACTCGGTTTGGTAAGGACCAATATATTCTTTTAAGTCCTGTCACATCCTCACCATTTTTCTTTTCACTCCAAACTCATCTATCTATCTAGACCCCTCACTGATGTCTATAATTAGATGTGTTTCTTGGGTAGGTCCTTCCAGTTCTGGATAGACCATAAAAACAAAATAAATCCTATCACTCCTTTCACACATTTTTTTTAAATAAACCAGTTTTGTAAACATTGAAGTACACATTTAAAAACGAGTTATAAACTGAAATATTTAGAAGTCAGTACTTTTAAGAACGCGTCCTGATCTGAGGTAATTAGAAGTCATTAAAAAATGATAAGGAATATCAAAGAACAAAGTCAAACGCGAACTAGAATGACTCATTGAGCACATTATGGTCAAAAATCAAACAAAGAATAGAGAATTTAATTGTGAAGAACAAGTCACAATTAATATATCAGACAAGAAGGGAATCATTAATAGAAACGACGTACTATAGAGACAAATTTTGAATTCAAGCGAGTGTATTTCCATCAAAAAATCAACAAGATATATGAGACATGGAAATAACTAAGTCAAGAAAATATTGGACGTGGCAATCATGGAAGTTAAAATTAGAGAATAACAAACACAAGCAAGTTATCCAGAATGAATTACCACGGTTCTTTGAATTCACTGAAAAATTCATGTATATGTCAAATACCTGATGCTCCCCCCTCAAAAATAGCATAACCTTTGAATGCAGTCATGTGAAAAAAAATCGACTGTTGTCACACATGACATCCCTGCAAAATAGATCAGAAAGATTTTGGTATCCATGCTTTGATGGATCCTTGATGGTTAGATGCTTTGGCTTTAAAATGGGGATTGGGGATACTATAAGTACCATACCAGTTATGGACATACCTTGGATGCACAAAGTCACTCTTTCTACAATAAGTGCAGCAGAGCTTTGCTCGGTTTAAGCTGATCAGTTTAGCTACAGGGTAAACATGAGCAGGTGAACTAGTCTTGGAAACAGATGACTTTATATCAACTACATGAGAATTATGAGACTTGTTTCCATTACAGTATTCTGTAGTTGATTTCTTTCTCCAAACCATTTTTACTCTTCTAAAAACATGATTATATGGAGAATCATTAAGCTCACTGTCAGAGGAACTAGAGTAGTAAGATTGTCTTTTGTGAGAATTATCGGTTTTCGAGCGTTCCTTTGATCGTCTTTTCAACTTAGATTTTGACGATTTTGGTTGAGAAACGTTTTTAGGGGCAGAAGTGGAACACTCCCCTCTTTGAAAGTTAACCAGTGAAGGAATTTTGTTAAGAAATTGAACATGACTCACAAGCTTTGGAGCAAAGTCGATCTTAGAAATATCAGCATCTTGACAAGCTGAGGAATTCACGAACTCAGAATATCGTTGAACAGAGTCAAGTGGATTTGGACAGTCTGAGTCGGATGGGGAACAATTAAAGGAATCATCCGCAAAAGGATTGTTGACATCAGATAAAAGATTCCTTTGAACTGATTCGGATTGAGCCGCTTTACCTTTATTTGGTGAAAACAAAGGCTTGTCATCTGTGTCAAGGGACACGCCTAGAAAAGCTTTACACGAGGAGTTATCCGAATTAGTAGGAGATGGGTCAACCAAGATGGTGTCCGGAGAGATAGGCTTCATCGGGGTATCCTCAGGACATCCCTTGGCCATCTTTGTTGTTAAAAGTTCTGTCGCCAGGGCAGACAGTTTGGAGTTTAATTTGGCAATCTCGGTCTTATAACTCGTACTTTCAGATTCAGATAATGACTCGGTTTTATTCTTTTTGAGCTCATGGATGGTAGATAAAAGTACAGTTCTTTCGGTTTCAAAAATGACCTTATCTCTCAAGATTGATTCTTCAAGTTTAAAAATTATGTTTTCCAAAATCAGAGGTGGAACGTAACGTTTGAACTCTGAGTTGGCATGAGAATCATCATCTGGGGTTGCCTGAACTGGAACCGGAGTTTCGACAGTTTTGGCAATATAACAGATGTCAAAATAATCATTCGAGAGATGAGGTGTTTTGTTTTTCAGATATGAAGCATTAAGAGTTTCATACACGAAAGGAACTTGTACATTAATATTTTTCTTAGGTGGCTCGTCTTTCGAATAAGTTTCATTATTAGCAGGCTTTTCCCCCACTTTTGGTAGTGAAATACCTGTTTTGCGTTTAAGGTCTTCCTCTTCCTCATCTTTCTGAGACAGTTTGGTCCACTCGATCTTATACTCAGGATAATGTTTATCTAGGCCCAAAAAGTTGAATTCATAAAGGGTGGGAACCTTAGATAAGATTTTCTTAAGGTAACACGGATTATCATATCCGAGTCCCCAAAGGGCGTTATAATACTTGAATTCCTTCGGTTTGTTCAAATGAATCGTTTGGTCTGTTTGACTGTAACACCCTTGAATTTGGAACGAGCAACTAACTTTAAAATTCAATAAGTTAACCAAAATGTATAAAATCATTTCTACAATTCCTTCCTTAAAATACCTCGGAATTTAAAACAATATAATAACTTAATCGGGTGTTACTTAACACAACACAAGTTGCTAGTCCAAACAATTGCGGAAGACTTCACTAAACAAATCACCTCTCATCCACTCTACTAGCACTCGCCACTTCACAGTGTAGCTAAAGCTACTCCCAACCTGAGTCTGTTGCACATGCCGACAAATAAAAAAGGTTAGGCTAACGCCTAGTGAGTTCAAGAGTTTGTAGCATGATTTATATGATTTGTAGAAAAAGGTTTGCGACATAAATCATGATTTTCAAAAGAGTTTATGAAAGGATGTAAACGACTCATTTTCCAACGCACACAAAATCTAGGAGAAAAGTTCCCAAAATGTATAAAGCGTTTTCTAAAATGAATTCCAAACCCAACTCACTCAAAACGTATTTGGACATAAATAACCCAAGGAATACAAACGTGGACAAAACTACAATATTCCAAAACATCCAATAAGTATGAAGCATAGAACCCTGCCAATAACCATGAGAACATGTCATATAAATAAAATGCGTCACCGAAAATATGGATAAAAACATATACCCAAAAACAACACCTTTCGGTGATGGGGGAGACCCGATTCCATCGAAAGTGACGGGCACACAAAGTTATGCCACTTAGGATGTTACTGGATTACGCAAGCCCCGGTCATTACTTCTATGCCATAAAGACATCATCAGACCAAAATAAATTGCCTAATATTGCATACCCCGCAGAGTTAATACTTCAAGGACTTACAGGGGGTCCCATTGCATATCCAGTCTAGACGAGTTACACCTCAAGTCCCGCACAGGCATTCCCGCCGATACCAGCCTTCTAGCACCCTGTGACGGTCCCTTATTGCATACTCGCTAAAGGCCCCACGACCAAACGCATATAACCATGTGTCCCAATAGTCATCTCCTCGTGTACAAGGAGATAGACCATCAAATAAAGTCTGACTTACATGCCTATGGATCCAATGCAACACAGCCTACAAAACATGCTCAACCCGGAATGACTAAAACACCCAAACATGTAAATACCGAAAACGTGCAATAAAATGCATCAAGTTGTAATAAATGCAAACCATAAATAAGACTCCACATCGAGCCATTTAAACCGGACAAATGTCCCCAAAGTTTTCTCAAAGTCAAAACCGAGCAAAGTGCTCAAAGCTTGCTAGACCCATAAATAACGGTCATCATCGCATAAAATGTGTTTTAAACATTGTTTAGGTAAACAGGTTCCCTAAACTCATTATTACCCTAAAACTCGACACAGTAAAACAAAAGAGTTTTCCCCAAAAAACTCACGCCCTTATAATTCTCAAAATGACTCTTGACACTAAATCGTGTATTTCTCAAATGGTTTATAAAATCATTTATACAAATATGATTAAACCATCAAATAGACTCCATTTTGAGTAATAAATCTTTTAGGGATATATTTATGATTTCTACACATTAAATATCCAAAAATCCCCAAACATAGGTGTTTTACAACATTTATGAAGATATATACTTCAAAAGACATTTTCAAGTAAAACACACAAATATTTGGAAAATACTATTTTTGGCATGTACAAAGTTTTCACAAATCAACTTGAACTCACATTGCTAGATTTAAGCTAAATCTAGAGTTCTCCAAACGTAAGCTCCTTTGGTGAAGTTTGCATCCTCAAGCCAAAACTTCCAAAACCTAAATCCATAATTATCCCACCATTAATAACCATATTTAACCATTTAGAATTGTTCTCCAAACATCAACCATCAAAATCTCCATTTATACCCAAAACCTCAATTTGACCTAACTTCTCCAAAATCATCCGAACCGAAATTGGATAAGCAAAATACTAGAAGATCATCAATGGAACATTTCTAACTCATATGAAAGTATAGAAGCTAGTAGGATGAAATCACCACTTAGGTTTTGATGAAAACCTAGAAAACCCCAAACATCTCTAGTGTTGTGGATGGAACTTGCTCTTGCATCAATGAATGAAATCACTAGCATAGATGATGATGGAACACTTGATTTGTAAGAGAGAAGCCCTAAAATGAGTTAGGGTTCATAGGAGAGTGGGGGAGATCGGTTTGGGAGAGAAAGGTATGAAATGAGAGAAGTGAGGAGCGAAATGGGGCTGAAAATCGTATTTGACAGCACCCAGTACCCTTGGCGCGACAATGACACGCCACATTGACACGGTCATAGTAGTTGGTCATAGTCGCACAAGGTGTACCGAACCCTGTACCCTTGGCGCGACATTGACACGCGACATTGACACGCGACATTGACATGGTCATAGTCGCTGGTCATAGTCGCACAAGGTGTACCGAACCCTGTACCCTTGGCGCGACATTGACACGCGACATTGACATGGTCATAGTCGCTGGTCATAGTGGTTTGACCCGTACCAAGCCCCGAAACTCGACTTTTCAACGCCAAAACTCCCGATACTCTTATAGACTTTACGTAATGTCTTCCAAACATAAATCCCACCATTTTCAAGATGCAAAACATTTGGGTGATAATTACTTACCGAAATTATGGGTGTTACAATCCTCCCAACCTTAGAATGATTTCGTCCTCGAAATCTAAAATCCTTTACAACCAAAGGTTAACCGACTCAACGCTGACCATGATCCATCAACTCTTGACTGGAATCTAAATTTCCTTTACACAGTCTATTAAGACAATTCCTCAAACAAACTCTTACCAATAATACCCTCTCAAGTACATTGTACTTATGTCTGGGAGAACACTCCAACCACTGGAATAACTCCTAGTTAGACGACTCCGGTTGTCTCCCAACCTTAGATGTTCCATACTTCCCAATCATACCACATTTACACGTTCTTAAATTTTCTCTCCAACCCAACCCGACGTTCAATCACTACCAACATCAACCCAAGCTTCAGAATTCCCCAACTAATCCCGCTAATGAACTAGCATTTACTCTAAGCGGATTCCACCAATTTTAACACGAACAATCATCACTGACCCATCAGTTACACAATCTCAAGAATGTGTCCAACTAACACTTATCGAGTCGACAGTTTCTCTTACCGCACAAGGAAAGTCATTTCCCTAAATCCTCTTATCACATAAAGTATCTTAAGATTGCTACTATTACCATCATTCTTTTAAAATCGGACTACAATCCCCTAATTACACCTAGGTGCTTGTCCTCAAGCCCAAAAGTCGACACCTAAATGTACCACCTACCTCAACATAGGTTACCGCGAATTTATTCCCTTTAGTACAAAGGGCATCATCCCCTTAACCGATACCATTCGGCCTACAATATTATCACGCGTGAAATACCCAACCTTCCACCGTCGGAGTGCCACACACACTCACTCTTAACTGGGTTATTTACCCTTTCCAAGGTCCTAACGAGTTCAAGGTTTTCAAGTGCGTTATTTAACAAATATGCCATTCACAAAACTTTCAACATAAATATTTCATATCAAATTTAAACGTACGCATAAAACTACTATTATCAATTCGGTAGTTACGCAAAAATGGACACGCTCGTCCCACATATGAAAATCATGTTGAAAATTATTTCATTGCAGTTCAGATTATCAACAAAACGCAAAAGCGCAATAAACAATTTTCTTTAAAATGAACCGCCACGGTTCTAGTATGGATTGACTCATGACATGCACGTAAAGTAACTGCTCGACTTTAAACAGGGTGCAACAAAAGGTGTGCACGTATTTCAAAAGAAGTCCAACGACATTTGACTCCAAAATTTTCCTTCTAACCATAAAATGGCATGGGACAAGATTTACCAATCCAATTTGCGCGCGACAGTTTATTACACAAAAGCGATGAAACGATTCATACGTACACCCTAGTCAAAACACAAAATGACTTGTGCAATTTCCACATTTAAGACAAAACCAATACATTTCTCTCATTTGAAAATATCGACTAACACATCTTAAAACCTCACATTGGGTAGGCATGCAAGCTTGTAACACTTCCATTAGCAATTTTTTTTGAAACGAAATAACATGCATCAAATGTTTCGCGACCAAATTCCAAAAGATGGAATTCTTTAAATTAATTTCCTAAAATTTCCCATTCGGTCCTGTAACGACAATTGAGTAAAACGGTTCTGGTCAAAACTTGCACACAACAATGCGTTTCCCAAAACATATGAGGAAGTAAGTGTTAATAAAAAGGTAGACACCCAAAAAGGATTCCTACCGACTTCAAATCTTGAATTGCACCAACGGTGCGCGTCAATGTTCAAAACATAAGAAATTACACGCACCATAGTTTTATACAACAATTTTCTAAAATCTTTATCACGAATTATTTTCCTCAAAGTTTCGTACTCGGAACACAAAACGTCAAAACGTCAATGTCAATGCTTAAAATGTATTTGTCAAAAATACTCAAAATACACATTTTCTCCAAAACCAAAAGGTTTTCAATTTTCCAAAATGTCCGGCAATCAAAGTTGACCAAATGTCAACGACTCACACATTTGTATTTTCAAAATGTAAAGCATTGCGAACTATGCATGATTTCCACGACACCAAAACACCCTTTGACCAAATGGTCATCATTTACACAATGAGTTAATAAAACAGTTTCATGTTCGACTCGTTTATCAAAGTATCGAGAACCAAAGGTTACCAAGCTATGCATACCCCTAAGTCGATATAACGCATTTACATGGAAATGATAATAAAACATTTAACTGACCGAAAGCGCATCAAACAACTTATTCTGAAATATGACCAAAATGTTCTTTCATGCATTACGTAAGTCACGTATAAGTCAATCCATACACTGAACTATTTGCAACGAAATACTTAATAACACAAACTCTTGAAAGAAAAGTTACGCGACACTAGAGTTCCAAACTCATCTCTTCTTAGTCGCCTTATGGCATAAAATTAACTTTTCTCAACAAAACTCGAGTGGGACCAAATGCACAACATAACTTGTAAACTTTTCACATAAGTAAATAGAGTATGCATATTGTAAAATTATACTCACATGACCCAAAACGTCGTACAACAAAACTCCATGAAATTCAACGAACTCAATGACTCCAAGTCAACCAAATAGCACCAAACATTGTGCTTCCAAAGTCAAATTGCATTAAGAAAAATCATGGCTAAATGCCAAATTCCAAAATCCCTTCTATGGTAATACCACATAAACAACATCGTTTAACAACTCACATTAAACAAATTCTCCAAAGTAGTTTTACACAGACATCATGGGAAATAACTTTCCGTCCCAACTCTAACATATGTGGAGGAGATACAATGTTAAAGTCACAAGTCGTAGTTACTTGCCCAACATCTTAAACATCATAAAAATATGATTATCATTATATCTAAAACAATGTTGAACAACAATGAAATAAAGCAAAACAAATTCCGGCGGAGTTTGCAACTCCCGCAATAAAACGGTTTCATGCACCTTTAAAACCATGATTTGAAATCTTGTGTGTGTGTGCTAAACATTTCTCAAAATTCATAACACAATCCATATAAGGATTGGAAACACAAGAAATAGTTGATGCAATTTATTTTCAAAATGAACTTTGTGCATGACTTATTCGGCATTCAACATCTCAACTCATACTCCTCCATAATCCTCCGGTCCACTATTGTCGCCCGGACGTTCAAACCTCTTAAGGCTAAGTCGGAAATTACATCAATTAACCTTACGGTATTTCCTCAAATCAAAGTCGGCTCAATAAGCCTATGTTTCTAGTCCAACCATCAAACTTGACCCAAAACGGTCTACTTAAAGCAAATATCATGCTTATCGTCACTCCAAGTGACTAATACTAGAATCGTCCAACTATTCCAACGACTACTAGCTTA
This sequence comes from Saussurea involucrata, assembly GCA_033807775.1. Classification (NCBI taxonomy): domain Eukaryota; kingdom Viridiplantae; phylum Streptophyta; class Magnoliopsida; order Asterales; family Asteraceae; genus Saussurea; species Saussurea involucrata. The sequence goes on from CM066325.1 coordinate 54,609,238, forward strand.
GAACTTCCTTCACTACCCCAACGATCATCACTTTAAAGTAATTCAAGTATGCACATGTACTAGTAGGTTCACCATGACACTATCCAGGAGTCACTATGAAGCACCGTACATGATTATCCTTGTTACTCTTGACGTCTTTCTCGTTTCTAACAACATTCATCGACCTCAAAACATCCTATCTTAAAGTGCCTAAAGGTGAATTTCATTCTCATTTACTTAAACAAATGCTAGTTTGAGTCTAGGTATCCAAAATCAACACCTAAATCTCTCAAACTTATGCTCTGATACCAACTTGTAACACCCTCGAATTTGAAACGAGCAACTAACTTTAAAATTCAATAAGTTAACCAAAATGTATAAAATCATTTCTACAATTCCTTCCTTAAAATACCTCGGAATTTAAAACATTATAAGTCCACAATATAATAACTTAATCGGGTGTTACTTAACACAACACAAGTTGCTAGTCCAAACAATTGCGGAAGACTTCACTAAACAAATCACCTCTCATCCACTCTACTAGCACTCGCCACTTCACAGTGTAGCTAAAGCTACTCCCAACCTGAGTCTGTTGCACATGTTGACAAATAAAAAGGGTTAGGCTAACGCCTAGTGAGTTCAAGAGTTTATAGCATGATTTATATGATTTGTAGAAAAAGGTTTGCGACATAAATCATGATTTTCAAAAGAGTTTATGAAAGGATGTAAACGACTCATTTTCCAACGCACACAAAATCTAGGAGAAAAGTTCCCAAAATGTATAAAGCGTTTTCTAAAATGAATTCCAAACCCAACTCACTCAAAACGTATTTGGACATAAATAACCCAAGGAATACAAACGTGGACAAAACTCCAATATTCCAAAACATCCAATAAGTATGAAGCATAGAACCCTGCCAATAACCATGAGAACATTTCATATAAATAAAATGCGTCACCGAGTTGGAAAGTAACTCTGAAAGTTCATCAGATTCTGACTCTTCAGATCTTGATGAATCTTTGGCTCTCCTTACTAAAAAGTTCAGGAGATTCGCCAAAAAGAGAAACTTTAGAAAGAACAAAACTCTTGCTATTACTGACAAGCCAAGATCATCAGCTCCTGTTGATAAGGCTACTGCTACTTGCTATAACTGTGAAAAGACAGGACATTTTGCTAGCGAGTGCAGGTCAAAGAAAGTTTCTAGAAACTCAGCGTTTCCCAAGAAATCCTCTAACCCCAGGTCTAGAGATGAAAAGTACGCCAAGCTAAAAGAAAGGTATGCAAAGCTGAAAAGCTTTAAGAAGAAAGGCAAAGGCCTGATGGCTGACTATGATTGGGCTGCCTCTGACGAAGAAGAATCATCATCTGACTCTGAAAGTGATGATGAAGCCAATCTCTGTCTCATGGCCAAGATTGAAGAAGAGGAAGAAAAGTCTGTCATTCCCTCTACTTCAACCTCTACCTCTAAGGTATCACCTTCTTTCTTTACCACTATTTCTAATATTGATGAAGCTGATAGTCTTCGAAAGATCGATCTGCTGACTATGAGTTTATATGATGCGATGAATGGCAAAACTATTGTTGAAAATCAAAACATTGATCTCGCTGAACAACTTAAACACTGTCACCTTCAAATAGAAAAGCTTTCTAAAATTGAAGAAGATTTAAGAGATCAAGTTCATATAAATCAGCTAGTCAAGATTGAACGCGAAGAAGCTATCGCTGCATTAAAGCTGAAAAAGATATTGTTGTTGGATGGTATAAATCCTCAACAACGATCACTGAGATAATTAAGTCTCAGATTCCTCTGAGTGACAAACGTGGTCTTGGTTATAAGGCTGACGCTGAAAAACCTACCACTGATCATTCCATGCTTAAATTCGGAATGTTTGTCTCTTCTATCCCTGATACTTCATCTTCTCAGTGCTCATTTTCAAAAACTCCTATCCCTGAGGAAATCTCTACCTTAACTTCTAAAGGTAAAGATAAAATGGTTTATCTAGAACCTCAGAAGGGTATCTTTGTACCTAAGCTGAATGCTTATAAAGCTTCAGTGATTCATCCCTATGGTTCAAAGAATAAGTTCCCTGGATTTATTCAGCGATCTACTCCTAGAATCAAAGTGGATGTAACTGGTAAGAAATATAAAGAACTGATAGTTCCTCCTATTTCCAATACCAATGGTATACTTGATGCTGGTCCTGCTCATTTAAAACAAATGGCTCAGCATGCAAATGGTCCTAAAACTATTAGTTATAGGAAATGTTATCATTGTGGACTTACAAATCATATTGCTAGTAAGTGCCCCACAGCCACCAAAGCTAAAAAAGTTAGCTAATGTGAAGATCAATGTCTCCAAGACAAAGAAGGCCACTGAGGTTAAGAAATTAACCAAAGTGAAGACTGACAAAGCTGAATCTTTAAATGCTGCGAAGATTGCTGAACCTTCCACTTCCTCTACCACCACTGACAAACCCAAGTAAAAAATGATATGGGTACCCAAGTCAAACTAATCTTCCTTTGTTTGTAGGTTAAGAAGGGTATCTGGTATCTCGATAGCGGATGCTCTAGACACATGACTGGAAAGAAAAACCTGCTCGCTGAATATCAGGAAGAGAAGGGTCCCTCAGTGACCTTTGGTGGAAATGGAAAAGGCTATACCCGAGGGTTTGGTGTACTCTCAAATGGTACAACAACCTTCAGAAGAGTCGCATATGTTGAAGGGCTGAAGCATAATCTTCTAAGCATCAGTCAGCTTTGCGACATGGATAACAAAGTAATCTTTACTAAGGAATCCTGCTTTGTCTCTGACAAAAAGGAGAAGATAGCTCTCAGCGGTTATCGTTTTGGAAATGTTTATGTAATAAACATGGACTCTACAACCACTGAGAACTCCTGTTTCTTCTCGAAAGCCTTTTCTGATGCCAACTGGTTATGGCATGAAAGGCTCTCTCATCTCAATTTCAAGACACTGAATACTCTTTCTTCCAAAGAGTTAGTTACTGGTCTACCTCAACACTCATACGCCAAAGAGTCCTTATGTTCAGCGTGTGAAAAAGGGAAGCAGACCAAAGCAAACTTCAAGTCTAAGCAAGTCTCCTCAGTGTCATCTCCTCTACAACTTCTCCATATGGATTTGTTTGGCCCTGTTAACAAACAATCCATCGCTGGAAAGAAATATACTTTGGTCATAGTTGATGAATTCTCTCGCTATACTTGGGTGATGTTTCTCCGTTCTAAGAGTGACACCCCTGAAGAGCTCACCACCTTTGTCAGGAAAATGGAAGTCCTGAACAACATGACCGTTCGCTCAATAAGGACTGATCATGAGACTGAATTCAAAAACAGTTCTCTTGATTCCTTCTTTGAGATTAAGGGTATTTCTCACAACGTTTCTTCAATGAGAACACCGCAGCAAAACGGAGTCGCTGAAAGAAGAAATCGAACTATCATCGAAGTTGCACGTTCCATGCTCAGCGATTCTCACCTGCCTACTCAGTTTTGGGCAGAAGCTGTCAACACTGCTTGTTTTACGCAAAACAGGTCACTGATAGTCAAAAGATTCAAGATGACAGCCTATGAACTCTTCCATGGGAGAAAGCCTTCAATTAGCTTTCTTCACATCTTTGGTTGTTAGTGCTTCATACTAAACAACAGAGATGCCCTTGGAAAGTTTGATCCTAAGGCTAATGATGGAATCTTTCTTGGATACTCCTTAGTTTCCAAAGCCTTCAGAGTCTTCAATCGTAGAAGACAGACTGTAGAAGAAACTATTCACGTCACTTTTGACGAATCCCGTTCAGCGAACTCAAGACCTTCTGCTGATACTGAAGAACTGAATCAATGGATGTTTTCTCATCTTGGTGATTTAGAAGATGTTCCCACTCCTCCATCTCATACTCATACCGCTGAAGATGATCCTACCATCATCTCTGGCAAGCAGACTAGTGAAGTTGAAACATCATGGGTCTCAGCTGTTCCTCTTAACACTATGCCTGCGTCTGAACCTTCTACCTCAGACATCCCATCTACTTCTCAGCAATCAGTGAATGAAATCCCATCTGCACCTTTTCCTGTCTTAGATGATATACCAGAAGTTGCTGAAGTCTCATCTTCAGCCCCTCCAGTTCAGGTTGAGTCAGCGACTTATGCTCTGGCTCAGCGATGGACTATTAATCACCCTATTGATAAAATTATTGGTGATCCAAACGCTGGTGTTCAGACTCGACGAAGTGCAGGTAACATTTGTTTATTTGTTAACTTTATTTCTCTGATTGAACCAAAGAAAATAGATGATGCCCTCAAAGATTCAAACCGGGTCAGCGCCATGCAAGAAGAGCTGACAGAAGTTGAAAGAAACAAAGTTTGGAATCTCGTTCCAAGACCATCTGACAAGTCAGTGATAGGCACTAAATGGGTCTATCGAAATAAGTTAGATGAACATGGAACTGTAACCCGCAACAAGGCTAGACTTGTTGCTCAGGGATACAGACAAGAGGAAGGCATAGACTATGACGAAACTTTTGCTCCAGTGGCTCATCTAGAAGCCATTCGTCTTTTCTTTGCTTATGTTGTACACAAAGACTTCAAAGTGTATCAAATGGATGTCAAGTCAGCGTTTCTAAATGGAAAGCTGAATGAAGAAGTCTACGTGGAACAACCCCCAGGATTCTCAGATCCTAAGCATCCAGGTTATGTTTATAAACTGGATAAGGCACTTTATGGCTTAAAGCAAGCTCCTCATGCATGGTATGACACTCTATCCTCTTATCTACTTATCGAAAAATTTGAGCGAGGTAAAATTGATAAAACGCTATTTTTCAGGAAAGTAAAAGGTCATATCATTCTTGTTCAAATATATGTTGATGACATTATATTTGGTTCCACTAACCCTGACCTTTGTACTCGTTTCTCTGAAAGGATGAAAGCCGAGTATAAAATGAGCATGATGGGTAAGCTAACATATTTCCTTGGCTTTCAGATTAAACAAAATGAAAAAGGAACTTTCATTAATCAGGGAAAGTATGTTAAAGATATGCTGAAGAAATTTGATTTAACTCAGAGTTCAGCTATGAAAACCCCTATGGAACCACCGCTGACACTTAACAAGGATCCTTCAGGGAAACATGTTAATGTCACGACGTACCGTGGGATGATCGGCTCTCTTCTGTATCTTACAGCTAGCCGACCTGATATCATGTATGCAACTTGTTTGTGTGCAAGGTATCAAGCTGAACCTAAGGAATCTCATTTGATCGCTGTAAAGCGAATCTTTCGTTACCTTAAGGGTACTCAGAACTTAGGTCTTTGGTATCCCAAAGATTCAGGTTTTGATCTAATCGCCTATTCAGATAGTGATTTTGCAGGTTGCAAAATGGATAGGAAAAGCACCACAGGAGGTTGTCAGCTCCTGGGTGGTAAGCTGGTGAGTTGGACAAGTAAAAAGCAAAACTCAGTGTCCACCTCAACCGCTGAAGCTAAATATGTAGCCGCTGGAAGCTGCTGTTCTCAGGTCTTATGGATGAGAAATCAACTACTAGACTATGACCTACAGCTCTCTAAAATTCCAATCTACTGCGACAGCACAAGTGCCATCGCGATAGCCAACAATCCAGTGCTACACTCAAAGACTAAACATATTGAGATCAGGTATCATTTTATCAGAGATCGCGTGATGAATGGTGATATAGAACTTCATTTTATCCCAACTGATTTTCAGTTAGCTGATCTGTTCACCAAACCTCTTGATAAGACAAGATTCAACTTTCTCATCAGCGAGCTTGGAATGCTGAACTTTGAAGAGTAAAATCTTCAGCAGTTCACATTTGATCAGTGATACGATTATACAAACTTGTATAGCCCTCGGGAACAAATGAACTTGTATAACCCATTCTATCATCTACTCTCTGAACGAATTGTTTCGCTGATAACAAGGTATGTTTTCTATCTCTCTGACATTCGCATGTAAATGCAAGATTTCAAAACAAATTATATCGCTGAATCTTTTCCTTATCAGTGATAATTTTGAAATTTCTTAAATCTAACACTGATATTTCTATTCAGTGCTTCATGTTTTTAAATGGTCCCTGAGTCTTTCAAAACCTCAGAGACATCTTAAAATATGAAAGGACGTTTATGACGTCATCCTTATAGGATAACCCCCGACACATTCTTCTGACACACTTTTGCACGTTTCGTTGTCTCATCCAATCAAATGCAAACACGTGTCCGTGTCATGATGAAAAACTTTTCCCGCTCTTAGTTTTTCTCTCTTTAAACTCACTATATATACTCCTTGAGTGTATATTTTTCCTCACGTGAAGAAAAACTTCTTCTTCAAGAAAAGAACTACTGTTGCATTTTGAACATTCAAGTTTTCTCAAGAAACTGTTCATCTTCTTCAAAGAACAAACAAGGTCAATATTCTTATTATCTATTTGTTTTAACTTGTTTTAAACAGATCAAACTAAAGAAACCTTTCTAAAATGAAATCATCTTCTCTCATGATTTTGTGAATACAACCTTCATGGTTGTTCTTCAAGTTTATTACTTAAATCTTAAACTTGTTCTTCATATGTTTTTCCAGAATCTCTTCTTCAAAACTAGAAAACACATACTCTACGTTTTGTATTTACTTTGCAAAACAAGAAAACATATATTCTTCATTAAGTCATTATTTGGCTGAATGAAATGGACAAAAGCTGAATGAAATGGACAAAATTTTCAAACATATTTTGTTGTTCATCTTCTTCGTGATTCTGTGTTTATAGCAGAGATGGCATCCACTGACACTACTACAGCTGCTGAACTCACAAGGGCTCCACTAGTCAAATTCAGTCTAGAGAAAGTTACCTTTCAAAGCAACAATCCCTACGCTCTATTCGACTTCCCTGAAAAGAAACAGGTCACTCATCTAGATGATGCTGTCAACTTTCTGAAGACATGCCCTATCTCCATAGCTCTAACCATCTCTCCTCAAGCTGATAAACACCTACTAGCTCAGTTCTGGTATTCTGTCAGAAGTGCTCAGATCACATCCTCCAAAAACCCTAAAAAGACCATCACTGTCATTCTTTTTGACATTGACCATGGCACATCCAAAATTACACCTGGTAACATCAGGTCTGCCTTAAACCTCCCCTCAGCCTCCAAAGACAAACCTTTTGTCCCATTCCCTGACCCCAAGAAAAACTCATCAGGCAGGGAAGCCCTGATTGCATTTTTCGATGCAATGAACTATGCATGGGACACAGGAAGAGACGGACTTCCAGAGAAGAAGCTGACCATCATGAAGAAATCAAAGATTCCAAGCGAGATGAACTTCATCTTCGCTCATCTTATCATCTGCCTGACTGCCAAATCTAGTTCCTCTGATCAAGCCTTACAACCTCAACAAGCAATGGGATAGTCTTTGCTGAAGGGTCTCCATGTTGATTGGGCTCAGATCATCTTTGATGATATGCTGATAAGAGTGAATGCTGCTGATCGACCAACATGGGTTCCTTATCCTAGGTTTATTAGTGCTCTTTTAGCACAAGGCCTGAAGGAGAAGAATCCGAAGGTAGGAGACTTGAGACTCTCTAAAGTCGGCCCTAAAGTTCTTGACTTCAAGCCACTACCAAACGAGGTACGTCTCTCTACTCTCTTATCTATTCTTAATCCTCCTTCTTCTACTTCTGTGGCTACTTCAGCGACAATACCCCTCGCTAATACCCAGGTCACAAAATCCATTCCTTCTCGAAAAAGGAAACACTCTACTACCAAACTTGACTCCGCAAGGATCAAGAAAACCAAGGAGCAACCCCCCCAGCAATCACATGCTGAAGACTCCACGACTCACTTCATAAAAGAGTCGCTGGATAGTTTCGTGGTACGCTCTGCCATAGCTGATCAAGCCATCCCTTCCATCCCGACCTCAGCGTCTCTAAATGCTGAAGTTATAAATTTGGAACTGACCCAACCTCCTTCAGCCCCTCTAAGGACTGAAGAAGTTATTCTCAGCGGATCCATCGCTGAACTTCGCACCCAACAAGTCTTCTCAACCTTTCCTCCTCCCTCTATCTCTTTCGACTCTACGCCCATCATTCTACAAGATACAGCTGCTGATACTCTACACAGAATGATGGATGCACATACAGGACTTGCAGGATCTTCCATTCGCTCAGGCACTCTCGCTGACGATATGGAACACTATTCAGGTCATAGAAGTTTTGACGACTTCACCAACCCACCTGCAGGTATACACAAAACCATATACACTCTCTCTAAACCCCAAACTTCTGAGCTTTCCTCTGTTCATAAGTTCTTAACTGTTACAGGTCCTAATTTGGGAGATGTACACACCTCTCTGAAAGCCCTGGAAAAAAAGTTGGATTCCCTCACCACTACACTCTCAGCTAACTCTGCAGCTGTAACAAATGCTGGAGAGAATCTCAAGAAGCTGACTACTGAGGTTGAACAGAAGGCTACAAGCTCTGATCTAGAGAAGATTGATGGTACTCTCAGTCGTTTTGCCACTATCCTCGCTGATATCTACACCGACAACACCGCCCTCTCCTCAAAATTTAAAACCCTGTCCAGCAAGGTCACAACGCTGAAGACAGTGGTTGGTAATCTTCAAGAAGAGGTGTCCTCCATAAAGTCGGATGTCAGAACTGCCACCGGGTTACTTCATCAGATTCTCGATCGCCTGAACACCCCTATATGTGCTCCTTCACATTTTACTCAGGTGGACCGAGAAGATCTCCAAAAGATCAGTCCTGCTATATCTGGCCTAGAAGACAGATTAGTTGCGATTGAACTCTGTGTCGGTATCTCTGGCCTAGAAGACAGGGAACCAACAGAATCTGTTGATGTTGCTGCTGAATCTGGTAATTCCTCCCCCACTCATCAAGTGGAAGAGGGGGAGAAGACTAACCTTCCCCGGGAGAAGAGTGTTGAAGGTCTTCCACATGATGTTCATGATGATAATGTCGAGGGGAAGAAGACTGAAGAGGGTGAGAAAAATGATG